>OX411730.1:25448388-26727559 GCA_948252095.1 Dicycla oo
TGCCCTGTACTTGGTCATCTCTGTTGCCCTGTACTTGGTCATCTCTGTTGCCTGGGATTCCTCCTGTATCTTGAGTGTGTTTACAAGCAGGTACTACCAGCCAAGAACAACTACTTTTCTGTAGACCATACAAATATATACAAAGTGTAAGGGACAGCCCTCCACAAACTAACAGGGTGCATTCAGCTCCTTATTTTGAATCATATTCCACTGGAAAATTTCTCAGGAAAATTTTAATTTTTTAATTTTGTTTTTCACTTACTATTCCTTTATTTCAATGTAAAATTACATTCTCTGTACGCAGTACTCCATTTATCTAAATAAAACAGCTACAATAAAAAAAAAACAGCAATGGATTGACTCTAACGAACGACGCGTGAAATCAGCTGTTCACTTTCTGCGTAGCTACAGAGTTCACCGAACTCACCGCATACCTATTACCTACCCCTCCCAACCACTAACTGATGCTCCGATTTGTGCATAAAAATACAAACAAATCAGGTTTATTGGATTCTCATAACGTTCCTGAAATAATTTCATGTACCGGGCATCTTAGTATGATATACTGAATTCACCCCATCAGTCTGCGGAGGGCTGTCCCTTACACCCTGTATAAACTAAGCTTAGTCACTATGCTGTGCCAGTCAATCGTTGCCCCCAGTGAAGAATCGTGGCGATCCCATTCATGAATTGAGGCTTTGCGCTGTCGTCTCATTGAATACCCGTTAAAAGTATTATCTAAGAAAAAGACTTCTTAACAGTTATATCATCTATTCATTTTAATCTGTATCATCCCTCTACTGGGCAAAAACCTTCCTCCCTTGTCCACATACATCGTCCATGTTTTGGGCAAGTCTTTTCAATAGAAGTCAAGTTTGCCTCTTCGTCTTAGTCTACCGCGATGTCGCCTAACATTCAATGGGATCCAGTCACTGGTTCTTTTTGCTCATCTGACATGCCAGAGACATGCCTGGCCCAATCTCCTTTAAAGTAAACCCGAGTATATATTTTAGTAATTTTCCCAGGTCAGGTAGGCGTGGGATCGAGTCATCATTCTTATGCAACGTTGGACCAAACGTTGGCCACCCACCTGGCGCCAACTGTTGGCAGTAGACAGCTACTAAAATACCAGCATTGTATCCCTGATCACCTTGACAGAGATTATATTTATACTGTCAATTGGATTCAGACGTAATTATAGACGTGTGATACTTTCTTCTATGCTTAGTCATGTAACTTTTTATGTAGGTTATATGGGCATTTAATTTTGCTTGAGTACGTCGCATACTGGCCAGTCAGTCTTGCAACCACCATCTTCCCAGCCTTAACTAAGTTTGTTGAAGTCGGCTTCGAGTCTATCCGGATGCAGCTGAATATATATTTTACAAGTAGCGATTGCCTATCTGGCCACAACCCAGCGACTGAGCAGTCAGTCCCGCAACAAACCTCTCACCACCCTTTGTTGGTGGTCGTAACCAGACTCCTGTTTACAAACAAAAAATTGAGCCATAAGTATCTGGGCCACGGGGATTCCGAAGACCTTAAAGACAACCTGGACATTGAGCGTGAGCGCAGAGCGTTGGCTGTCCGCTGTAATAGGTTGGCTCGCAGATTTGTGACATGTTCGACTGGTGTAAAGGCTGCGCTGTTTAGAGCGTTTTATACGTGCAGTCTATGGGTCAACTATACGCAGGGGACGTACAGCGCTCTGCGCGTCCAATATAATAATGCGTTCAGGGTATTGATGGGGTTGCTGGGATGGGGGCTTCTGTAGTGCTTCCAGCATGTTCGCTGAGGCGGCAATTGATGGTTTCCACGCAATAATGCGCAAGCGATTCGCCTCCATCATGCGCCGAGTACGCGCCAGCCCCAAGAGCATCATGAAAACCATAGCCAACAGGTGTGATAGCCCCATACTGGGACATTGGATATGCCTACATGCCAGTGGGGCGTAGGTGTAATTAGATACTTATACTAACTACACTAGTTTCTAAGTTTTTCGTATACTAACCAATCAATGAACTCTGTCTGAAATACAAGATTTTTTATTTATAAGACTAAAACAAAATAGACTCGAATTTACGCTATCTACCAAGGCAGGCATCGCAGTTTTTTTTTTTAATAAACCTTTTGAAGCAGGAGTTCGTTCAGTTAAGCACCGGTTTATTAGTTCTTTCAAACACAGACAGAAGTGGCTAGGCAACATCATCATCTGCGTAGCCATTTCCCAACGATGTTGGGGTCAGCTTCCAGTCTAACCAGATGCAGTTGAATACCAGTATTTTACATGGAGCGCCTGCCAAATCATCTTTTCACCACCACCACGAGAAGAGGAAGGGTTCGATAAGGTCAGTCAATGCGTTACTAACCTAATATTTTATTTTATTTTTTTCTCTAAATTATAGGTATTCTATTGTATGTATTTTATTATCTTTTATTTGCCTATTGGATTTGTAGATGTCCGTAGGTGTGTCTGTGGCATCACATGGGCCCTATCAGAATACCAGCGCTGCGGTATTTAATTAAATATCGCAGCTTTATGCTGAGATAGGAGCCTTTTTGGCCTCGCACAGGTATTTTTAATTGTTATATTTTGTATTTATTTTGTTTTATCTTTTTAATGTTAATTTTGTTAGTTTACTATGCTCTTTTTTACTGTTTGTATTTCCTGTGCGTGTCCCAAATAAAATATTTTTCTTTCTTTCTTTCTTTACTGCGATTTTTATAAGGTACTAGCTGATGCTTACGATTTCTTCTGCGATCCAGGATGAAAAGTAGTCTATATCCTTTTCCAGATTCCAGGCTACCTATCTGTCAAATTTCATCCAAATCCGTTCAGCCGTTGTAGCTAAAAAGCGTAACAAATAAAGAAACTCACTGTCGCATGTATAATATTACTAAATGTGCCCCGCGACTTCGTTCGCATGGAAGTCGTAAGATGAGATACACAATATACTAATAGCCATATTTTAATGAAACTTTCTCGTCCACCGACCCGCTGCATTGCTCGCGCTATTTGTTCATGGGATTTAATTTTTTGCGCGGTACCCTAATTCTTTTTCTAAGATAAAAGTAGCCTAAGTTACTCCTTATAACCTCAGCTATCTGCCAGTGAATGTCCTGTCAAAATCAGTCTAGCCGTTTCAGAGATTAAATGGATCAAACAGATAGACAGGCGACAAAAATTTTAAAAATTGTTTTTTTTATTGTTTTGAGTACCGTATATACTTTCATATGGATTTAGTAAAACGCAGTTATTTTGACATTACAAACTGACACTTAAATTTTATTTATTTGTATAGATATATAGATTTAGGATTACTCGGGATTATTAGCCCTGAGTCTGAATTTGCCCTGTTCAAAGCCATAGGTTCGCCCCTTGTTACATGGGGATGCAAAGTAACTGGCATGATGTTGGTGCCCGAACACCCCTGCTTTCCCCTTTGGAAAATACAGGCGGTGTGTTAAATCACCGAAATGAATAAATTCTAATTTGGACGTCAACATTGTATATTGTAAATTGACACTAACACTTCATATCAAATAATGTTGAAAACCGGCGGTTTCTTCGAATTACCTACATCGACGATTTTACACCTGCGAGCGCGGTTCCACGTCATTAACACTGTATGAAGATTGTTGTATGAAAATGAAGGTAAGCCATTGCACCACTGTCTCACTAGACGGTAAGTGATGCATTCATAAATGCTGAATCTCAATTAAATAGTTAATAACAACTTGATGAAATATAACATGGTGGAATTTCACAGCCGCGTCTTGTCAACCACGTACATAAATCAGCAATACCTCAAACGGTTCTAGCGCAGTAAGGTAAGCAAGTGATACTTTGTAATTTCCAATACCTTTGCCACTGTTGGGTCGTGAATCTAAACCAGAAACCAATGTGACTTGTTTATGTATTTCTTTGAGAGAGATATCTAGGAAAAGCTAATATGTTTTCACCAAAACCCAGAGAGTAAGCTTGGCAATGCTCGTGCCTTCTTCCTAAAAAGAAGGCGAGAGGCCTTTGCCCTGCAATACAGAAACCGACATTATAATAATTACTCCATGGATATTTTTCTATCCACTTCCACAACCTTACAACGACATTAGAATCGCGTGATGAGCCAAAGGAAAAAAAACTCGAGTTTCCATTGTTTTAACAGCATTCAATAAATTATAAGGCGTTATTATAATAATGAATAACCGAGGTTATCAGGCTTCCGCGTGCTATGGTCAGTCTTCTGTTTCCTGTTTCGTGAGGTACTGGTGTTAGGGCTTTAGGTCTGCGAACGAATGAGACATCAGAATACAAATCGGTTTTCTTACCAAAGTCGCCAAACATCATTTAATTGATTCGTACTCTAACTTTACCTGTGATAGCTACGTCCATATGGGAGGGTCGACTATGCAAAGCTATGAGGTGTTTGCTTCATTGTTGGTAAAGATACAAGAGTCTTAATTTTAACCAATAACGGTCCGTAAATTATGCCAATCGGTCATTAGTCAACTAAACGACTTGTGCTAACTCTCTCATTTTAGAAAATATAGATTTTTACGTCAATTATAGCCAGGAAGGCCGCTGAAATTCGCTGGATGTGAGAAGTACAAGACCAGTCGACGTGTCAACGCTTGGGGGAGGCATAATTATGTCCAACAGTGGAGGTATTTCGGCTGAAATTATAATATGAAGACAATATTGAAAGATGTACAGCTATCTATATAAGATACAAGTTAAAAGTTAAATTAAAAAAAAAACCTACGACACCAATTTACCCTCATTTTTTTTGCTACTCCATCAGCAGACTCTGATTGCCATCTATCTATAACCTATTCTTTGAGACCATTTCAATGAGCCCAAACACGATACCTTTGCTGTAAGTTGGTGAGGAAGTTGGATATCCTGCAAATTCCGGGTAATGCTGCAGGATCCATCGAAGTAAAATAATACCAAATTGCGACTCTTCCAGACCTGTGGAAATTGCTCACATCTAAATCATATCATCATCAAATAGAAAAGAGCGGATGACCTTGAAATGGCTGAACCGATTTCGATAAAACAAACATGCTTTCAAATAAAAAAAACCGCGTCCAAATTGTTTCACCCGTTTAATAGCTACGGTGCCACAGACAGACACAAAGATACACATAGCTGTCAAACTTATAACACCCCTCTTTTTGCTTCGGGGGTTAAAAATGTCTGACTTTCTGAAAAACTGTAGGAACTAACAAATAGACACAAATGACAAGATCGCAGCGTGTGAAAGGAAAGCAACATTATAGTGTGAAGAAGAAAAACATGAAATATAAACATTGGTACTCAAAGATGGAAAGAGTCGATCAACAACTGACTGAGGTTGAAACATTGAATGAAAACTGTCAGGTTGGTAGTAGTATTTTCTCGATATTTTATGATGACACTAACCTGTAAATAGAGAAATTACAAAAAAAAAAATCGATAGATACGACTTTAATCGTCGCAATCTATCGATACGTTGTCGGCAGTTACTAGGTGCACATAAACAGCGAGATTTATAAACGTGAGGGATACGCAGGGCTGGCCCACAAACGCATCCCACTTTAGAATTTGGGCCGATATAAATACGCACTGCA
Source organism: Dicycla oo (assembly GCA_948252095.1). Lineage (NCBI taxonomy): Eukaryota > Metazoa > Arthropoda > Insecta > Lepidoptera > Noctuidae > Dicycla > Dicycla oo. Next base: position 25,454,002 of record OX411730.1, read on the forward strand.
CTTGCACCGTCGCGTCAGGTAGGGCTGTCACAGTTTTGAACAAAAATAAATTGTGGAGTAAAATATTTATACCACGTTGACATACTAACAAATGTACTAATGATATGGTAATAAAATAAGTCTGTGTGAAGGCACATTATTTATTAATACAGGCTTCTTCTGGGTAAGCTCACTCCATCGTCGACTTTGTCTCTGTCACCTCTGACTTAGACTAGAATCAAGAGCAAACCCATCTCAAATAAAAAATAAAATAAAAATAAAAGTTACTATTTGGCAACAAACTCGTCTAATGTTTTAGCTGTAATTATGGGTATGAATAAAGACTCAGAACGTATTTTGCAACTAGCTGACCCGACATAGTCCTGTTCAAATTTGATGTATGAGAAAATAAATTTTCTTCATAACTTTTTTTTCGTGTATTTTTCCGATGTTTAATAGTTATTCTGTAGTTCGGGACGGAGGCAACAACAACAAATCAAAAACCATGAAAATTGGTCCAGCCGTTTTCGAGTTATAAGTGTTCGAACAAACCCGACTTTGTTTTATACCTATATATATAGATAAATCACAATTCAATGTTTGTATGTAGGTAATAACAGAAAGTTAACCATTATTTGTCTACCCGGAAGTACTCAAATTCACACACTCCAGCTGGAGGACTAGAGAGCACTAGATTTAGCTTAGGGGTAAGATTAGAATACTGAGTGCAGTGAGGGATTCAAGCTCGCCCAAGGCGAAGACACCTTTATCCCTGAGGAGAAAACTCTACTTTCCATACCTTCTGTGAGATAATGAAAAACCATTCGATTTTCAAATATTATGTTTTTCTGGTAAATATTTTCATACGCATATTTACGCAGCGAGGTTCCAAATTCAAATCACATTATAGAACAGCTGGTTATAATGAAATCCGGTACAATATTATTGCCCAGCTGTCGAGCTGGGCAATAATATTATACCAAAATTGATAATGTCAAAATAGATGTCATGCAAACCTAACATGATCAAAATCAAAATCAAAATCGAAAGTCATTTATTCAAACTAGGCTGAGAATCAGTACTTTTTGAACGTCAAAATTACATAAGACAGTCCCCCAAAACGCCCGCCCTTCACCACTTCCTAGTGCTTTAGCTGGGGAGGAGAAGTGGCGCAACAAACTCCCCAGCAGCACAGCTGTCTGTACAGTCAAAAAAAAATACAACACTGCGCATAATAATTTAGGTACGTTACGCAACACAAAACATTAAATTAAATTATTTGCTATACGTAAGCTAGGACACGCCAATATACCAAAAAAAAAAAATCGAAAACTATACTCAAGCAGAAATAAAAATACAAAACTAAAAACGTAAGCAGAACTTTATACCTAAATAAAGGCCTCCAGTAAAAAAGGATGTGCCCACTTACATATATGAAGATTGTACATGAAGCTGAAACTCGAAGTCAGAAATGATAAACTAGGACCATCGAAGTATATAAACAAAGTTAATTACTAATAACAAAACAAAACCAAGGACAGCAAGACGACCAGTCACCACAAGCAGCATCCGTTCACGAGCATAACGCAGAGTTCAACCATCACCCCCCTCGCCATATTTGAGGGAAGGAGGCAACCCGACCCCCGACGCCACCGCAAGCAATGACATCTAAGGGAATGCTCCCTTGCTCCCTGAACTTGCTGCCGGTTGCTCAGGCAAGAATAATATGATCAATTGTCGAGGTCAGCTAACCACATATTGCAATACCACTCATAAAAAAAACATTGTAATGAGTAGATTATGTCAATGATAAATAAAAATAAAATAAATTGACTTTTACAGTCAAAGAAAATAAATAATTATATGAACTCATATAACATGAAGTGTCATTATAGCCTTAGGGTCTCTAAGGCTATAATGACACTTCATGTTAGGTTTGCATGACATCTATTTTGACATTATCAAGCACGTCGTGTGAAATGATTTCTTAGTACCGACCATCGGGTACATTTCACCGAGTGGCAGCCCTACGCCAGCAGGCCGGACGTTGCGCGTGCGGTAACCGTGCCGATCGTAATGCTTATAACAGCTCCATTATAGTTATTGACATTATATCATATAGTATTTATACGTGATATTAGGTGATTTGATTATTTCGCACCTTCGGTAAGACAAGGGCACAACTGCACTTTTATGATTTTACAGGAGAGCTACTTTAAGATTTTTTTTTACATTAAATGCCGTATTATTCTGCTCATACCATCTTTCCACCTTGAAATGATTGATCTTTGCATGAAATAAGCCCTATACTTTTGTGATTCCAGATAAAAGTGTATTTTTAAAGCAGTGTGGCATATTTAACCGACTGTATGAAATTTTGACATTTATGGCCTTGTCTTACCGAAGGTGCGATATGTTGATTTTATTATTGACCCAGAATGATAAAACTCCAAAGATCGAACTTATATATCTCATATAGGAAGGTGAGGAAGGCATCTTGAATCCCTGGACCAAACAGACAAAGAAAATGGTATTCAAAAATCAAAATCAAAATCAAAAGTCATTTATTCAAACTAGGCTGAGAATCAGCACTTTTTGAACGTCAAAATTACATAAGACAGTCCCTCAAAACGCCCGTCCTTCACCACTTCCTAGTGCTTTAGCTGGGGAGAAGAAGTGGCGCAACAAACTCCCCAGCAGCACAGCTGTCTGTTCACTTAAAAAAATTGAATCTATACAACACTGCGCATAATAATTTAGGTACAGACGCCAGCAGGTCAACCTACCCGAAACTGACAGATTTTCCCAATCAACCTTGAACCTAATGCCTTAGCAATAAAGTCGAAAATCTATTAAAGAAATCTGACAGATTGTAGTAGCTTGATGTGCTGGCGTTTGTACATTACGCAACACAAAACATTAAATTAAATTATTTGCTATAAGTAAGCTAGCACACGTCAATATACCAAATAATTCAGAAAATTCACGTATTTCAGGTGTTTTTAGTGATGTTTACTACCGGTTGTCACATCTTTTTTATAGAATTGATTATTTTACTGTTACAGAGGCTTGACTGGTAAAACAAAGTAAATTAATCACCTAACAACAAAACCTTTTTTCTCCATCAAAAATTGAGGATTCCCTGCCGCTGCACAAAATCCAATATGGCCGTTTAACTACAGGACCTTATTAGCCAATACCTAATGTGTATGCCGGTTTCGTATTCCCGTTGTCTCCACACGGGACAGCGGGAATATACGATCACAAAGATACCAGGAGCGAAGAACTGTCAAGAGGTTTAAAGGTACACTTGCCCCTCAATAAGAGGTCATAAACGATGCCCACATTCTACACCCTGAACCGATCAGGGTTAAACATTTGGCAAAAGCGGAGCGCTAACTGAGACGGGAATGTTAGCCGTTATTTTTAACTGGCCCAGTTAAACGACAACGTACGGTTAGACGGAAACTAACCCGTCTGCATCGCTTCCAGTTTTACCCTGATATTTTAATCTATCAACTTGTTTGTTACTAAATATGGACGCCTGATAGACCACCAGCGCTACGATTAGCAGTTCTCAGAGATATTAAAGCCGGCAGTCAAATGGCGTAACATATTCTATCTGTAGACAACCACATAAATAAAGTCATATAAGTTTCCGAGTGGGAATCGTCATCCACTCCAATCTCTTTCTCTCCTACTCCCTTGAGGGAGGCAGAAGTTTATAGCGACATTTCTGGTCCCACAGGGGGCGAGTATAGATTTCGCTTTATTTCCTGCTGAATTTTACCGATAGAATATCTAGATCGATCACCATAAAATTTTGACAAATAGCTAGCACAGTAATGAGATGCAAGCCAATAAAACAATTCGCAATAAAAATAAAATTTAATCTATACCGGTTTATTTTCCGGGCTGCGTATGCGCTGCCAGTGAACCAATTTACGTTATCGCTGCATATAAGTAATGTAGCGTGGTAGATAGAGCTGATGATTTAAGACCTTCTTGGGTTCTAGCAATTTAAAACCTTCTTGCATTCTACCAATTTCGAAAAAGTCTGGAAAGTTAATTGTTTAAATTGACACATTACGTCAATTTGTCGTGTACTCTCCAACATTCTTGAGTTGCACTCCCTTCTTCTCCTATTTAATTTATATATATATATATATATATATATATATATATATATATTCTCACAAATTTTGTTTACTTTATAAGATACCCTATAGCTGATCACTGCCTCTTAAGATACAGGTCACCCTAGTTTAAGAGGCAGGGCTCACCCAATTCATGTACAGACCTACTATTACTAGATTACAGCATAGGCAATTATGTATTACTTGTCTTTACTCTTATGTCTACCAGTGTAATAATCCATCTTTTACCTAATTGTAACAACTACATGTTTTCTCGTCTGTAACTTATTTGAAATAAATTAATTTTATTATTATTATTATTATTATTATTAATAGAACCGTCAAAATATAATATAATATAATAATAATAATATAATATCCTGGGACATTCCACACACGGTCATCTGATCCCAAACTAAGCAGAGCTTGTACTATGGAAACCAGATAACTGATATACTACATACACTACTTTTTTTTTTGTAAATACATACTTATATATATATATATATATATAATTAATGTTTATTTTTAATGTTTATTTATTTATTATTTGTGTATATATATATAATTAATGTTTATTTTTAATGTTTATTTATTTATGTTTATTTATTTATTTTTTAATGTTTATTTAATTACACCCAGACTCAGGACAAACAGACATGTTCATGCACACAAATGTTTGTCCTCGATGGGAATCGAACCCACGACCAGCGGCGTGATAGGCGGTATCTTAACCAACCACGCCAACTGGCCTGTCAAAATGAATGAATGACAGCTGTCATTTGAATTTTCAAATGACAGCGGTCATTCATTCATTTTGACAAATTCACAAATTCAGTTTGTAGTCAACTTACTAAACCATTAATTTCCCTGGCTTTACCTACGAGCCATTACCGAAGATTAACCATGGAGATTTTTGCCAGTTCCTCTACATAGGAATACTCGTATACGCTTGCTAATAACGGACCATAGAAATATTTCTTATATCTATGTAACTGACCGTAAAGACAGGGCGACTTTGGTATCCTACAAAAAACTGTGAAGGAAAACATACTGCTTGAAGTTTTTTTTCTGTTTTTAGAGTTCCGTACCTCAAAATAAAAACACGGAACCCTTACAGGATCACTTCGTTGTCCGCCTGTCTGTCTGTCAGTCTCTCAAGACCCTTTTTCTCAGGAACGCGTGGAGGTATCAAGTTTAAATTAATATTAAATACGTAGGTCTATGGTCATTTGGAGCTCAAAAGATACGGCCATTTATGCGACATTTTATTATTTTGATACTTGCAAGTAAATCAAAACATATAGGGTACTTCCCGTTGACCTAGAATCACTGAATTTGGTAAGAAGCAAGGTCTCACAGGACAAGTAAAGGAAAAAGCCAGAAAATCGTTCATTTGTAGTTTTGTCACATAAAAAAACTATTTTTTTTGCGATAACAAACTTACATTTGCAGTTGGAGAATTGACCGAGACATTATATCGATGTATGGCAGAACAAGTTTTTCAACTACAATGTTAAGTTTGTTCTTGGGATAAATTCATCCCAACTACGGAACCCTTCATTGTGCGTAGTCCGACACGCACTTGGCCGGTTTTTGTTTTTTTTAGTGACCAAAAATTCGAAGACATTTCGTAGTGACGTCTATCAACTCGCACTGGGCCCGCGTGATGGAATACGGCACGCTCCCTCTCACAGAGAGGAGACATGAGTCTTAGTAGTAAATACATTATAGACTAATTATGTTATAGATTAACAGTTTGACATCATTACTTAATTTAATCTGCGTTTATATAACTTAGAAAAGTCGCTTTATTTAAAAGTAAATGCCTACGCATATAATGTTATGTAAAAACTAGAGGCTTTAGAAGTAAGAGGAAATATCCGTATAATATCTAAAAGCGTTTTGTATGTGGGCAGAGTTTTAGGGGTCCGTACCAAAATGGTAAAAAGGAACCCTTCTGGTGCGACTCAGTCTGTCTGTCACAGCTGGATAAAAAAAATTGGAATAGTTTTAGATGACGATTGCCCAACTATTTTGCAAATAAGAATGGAATAAAAAATATATATATTTTTTGCAACAGGAACTGAAAGGGGGTCTTAAAAAATCAAAGTGGGGCTACTAGGGCATGTCATATGAAAGAGCGCTGTTTGCACATTCTCAAACATTTTTCTTTCTTTTTTTTAGGCCACAGTTTTCGACTTTTGGTGAAAAAATGTAAAAAACAATACGGTCCCCGCCCCCACTTCCGAAGTTTGCATAGAGAAAAGTCAGAAATTATTCTGTGTGATAGAAGTTTATGTATAGATTTTTTTATTTTTTATTTGTGATGGGTTAGCTCTTGACTCTAGTCTAGGTCAGAGGTGACAGATACAAAGTCGACGATGGAGTGAGCTTACCCAGAAGAAGCTTGTTCACTCTCACTTTGAAAAGATTAGGGTTGTATGCGTACGGAAACAACGACGCAGGTAGTGAGTTCCACTCCTTTGCTGTGCTCATTATAAAAGACATTTGGAAGCGCTTAGTGCGAATTGGTGGAATAGCCAGGTAGGGATGGTAAAAATAAAACGATGTCTCTAGTCTAAATAGAACAGTTTTTTTATATATACGTATGATGGTACGGAATCCTCGGTGCGCGAGTCCGACTCGCTCTTGACCGGTTTTATTTTACTAATTAACATAATTGAAAGCTGACTGTTTTATGGCCCATAGTGTGATTGAAAGAAATAAAAAAAAATAAAAATTACGTTTATTGATTCCAATTTTAAATCTCTCCACAATTCTATTGCCTACTTTAGGATGTATATTCGGTACGATCCTCCCATATCCTAAGTGCATGTCTTCCCTACAATTATCGCGCCTCCCTGATACGCAATGGTCTCTGTAGACCCTTGAAACATGAGGCTCCAGGGGCTAGTGTGAATCTTTGGGTTCATTCGAGTAATCGAGTCTGGTTAAACCACTCTGAGGTCGGTGCATTTTAATTTTATTTTGTTAAGTGTGATCAGTGATCATTCCTTTCACAACGAAAGAGTCATTTCCTCGGAAAGCACGTCACCTAGTTGTCAAATAGGTCCCAGAAGTCTTAAACTGTCCAGCCATGCTTTGAAGCCTTTCTGCCTTACTTAGAGGGAGGTTGATCCATTAAGATTTTGGCATCATTGAAATAGGTCACGGTTGTCCTACATCTTAACAACAGTTGTTCCTGATGGTAACGACCCTGAGGCTCTGTTATTGGTCTAACTTTAGGATTTCAAAATTGACCAGTAATAGGGTCATAGAGGTCAGATGACAAATTCTATGACTCTGATCTTCTATGACTGAAATTCAGTGGATTACTAGGAATATTAATCAAACCTGGCTTTAAAACGGCAATACAGATGGGCACTTGAAAATAGATCGTTTCAGTCATGCATGGAGTATTGTATGAATATTCTCTTGTGTTTTCTGACTGAAACAATCTATTTTCAGGGTTCCGTACCTCAAAAGGACAAAAGGAACCCTTATAGGATCAATCGTGTGTTTGTCTGTCTTGTCTGTCTGTCACAGCCAATTTGCTCCGAATCTAATGGACAGATTAAGTTGAAATTTGGTATACGTATGAATTTATGTGACCCAAACACGGACGTGTAGCGTAAATAAATGAAATTTGAACATGGGGGTCAATTTTGGAGGCAAATAAGAAAACTAAAGAATGAAGATTTGCAAACTGTACCGCGTGTATAAAATGAAAGGGCTTACTGTGAGGGTCTCAAATATATATTTTTTATAATTTTAAAATAAGTTGTTTTAAAGTTATTTAAGAAAATAGACGAAAAGTGACCATTCTCCCCTTATCTCCGAAACTACTGAGCCTAAAATTTTGAAAAAAATACAGAAAATAGTTCAATACCTATAGATTAAAGAAAAACCTATAACAAGTCTATGGTCTTAAAATAACATGGTAAATCTCTCAATACTGTGCGTACAAACTCACATTTGCAGTTGGAATGTATGGGAGAACATGTTTTTCAACTATAATGTTAAGTTTGTTCTAGGGATAAATTCATCCCAACTACGGAACCCTTCATTGTGCGTGGTCCGATACGCACTTGGCCGGTTTTTTTAATTAGTAATTGATGCGAACATACTTCAATAGGTACATACATGCATATGCACAATAACGCATTCTCTACATCCTAGTAGTGTCTATGCATATGCATAGACAAAATGAACACGAGTTTGTACAGACTTTTCAAAGGTAATTTCATTTTCAGTAATTTCAATTTTCAGGATTTTGCATTAAATCTTTTATAGTTTTTAGTGATGTTACATTAGCTATGGCAAGCATGCTGGCTGTCTGACTACACCAATTCATGGCAAGGATGACTGATCGAGCCGGTCGGCTGGTGGAGCTTAGTGACGTTTCTACGTCTGATGGTGGAGAACACCGGCAACCACATTATTATCACCAACTAGCTGATGCCCGTGAATTCGTCTGCGATCCAGGATGAATAGTAGCCTATGTCCTTCTCCAGGTCTACTCAAGTGTCAAATTTCATCCAAATCCGTTCAGCCGTTTTAGCGTGAAAGCCTAATCAACAAACAAACACTTTCGCATTAATAGATAAAAAAAACCGGTCTATTGACACTCTAGACTTACAAAAAATGTGTTAGGTACTCAAATAAAAAAAAAATTAAAAAAACTCTTAACACACTACTAAAGTTTCTTTCAATCATGATTCGAAAGACACGTGGCGCCATCTGTTATCATAAAAACGTTATTGTTGTTTTACTCGGGAACTGTGCATTTTTTCGGGATGAAAGGTACCCTATGTCCGTGTCTGTACACTTGACAACGTATATGCAAAATTTCAGGATGATCGATTCATTGGTTTAGGCGTGAAAAGGTAATAAACAAACAAACAAACTTGCTTTCGCATTTATAATATTAGGAAATTAGGATTCATGGCAAAGCAATTCATGGCAAAGTAAAACTGGCGAGCTGTTCGGCTGATCGGCTGGTGGAGCTCAGTGACGTTGCTAGGTCTGATGGTGAAGCACACCGGCAACCACATTATTATCACCAATTTATGGCAAAGGATGACTGGTCGAGCTGATCGGCTGGTGGAGCTCAGTGACGTTGTTAGGTCTGATGGTGAAGCACACCGGCAACCACATTATTATCACCAATTTATGACAAAGGATGACTGGTCGAGCTGATCGGCTGGTGGAGCTCAGTGACGTTGCTAGGTCTGATGGTGAAGCACACCGGCAACCACATTATTATCACCAATTTATGACAAAGGATGACTGGTCGAGCTGATCGGCTGGTGGAGCTCAGTGACGTTGCTAGGTCTGATGGTGAAGCACACCGGCAACCACATTATTATCACCAATTTATGACAAAGAATGACTGGTCGAGCTGATCGGCTGGTGGAGCTCAGTGACGTTGCTAAGTCTGATGGTGAAGCACACCGGCAACCACATTATTATCACCAATTTATGACAAAGGATGACTGGTCGAGCTGATCGGCTGGTGGAGCTCAGTGACGTTGCTAGGTTTATGACAAAGGATGACTGGTCGAGCTGATCGGCTGGTGGAGCTCAGTGACGTTGCTAGGTCTGATGGTGAAGCACACCGGCAACCACATTATTATCACCAATTTATGACAAAGGATGACTGGTCGAGCTGATCGGCTGGTGAAACTTAGTGACGTTGCTAGGTCTGATGGTGAAGCACACCGGCAACCACATTATTATCACCAATTTATGACAAAGGATGACTGGTCGAGCTGATCGGCTGGTGAAACTTAGTGACGTTGCTAGGTCTGATGGTGAAGCACACCGGCAACCACATTATTATCACCAATTTATGACAAAGGATGACTGGTCGAGCTGATCGGCTGGTGAAACTTAGTGACGTTGCTAGGTCTGATGGTGAAGCACACCGGCAACCACATTATTATCACTAATTTATGGCAAAGGATGACTGGTCGAGCTGATCGGCTGGTGGAGCTCAGTGACGTTGCTACGTCTGATGGTGGAGCACACCGACAACCACCATTGTCAATCTGTCTAGCCTTTTCCTAACTATGTTGGGGTCAGCTTCCAGTCTAATCAGATGCAGCTGAACACCAATATTTTACATGAAACGCCTAACTATTTGACCTGGGTAATAAATACGATACTCTTTGCAACCACATCATCGCTTTATGAAGTTATCTAACAAAAAAAAAAAAAAAATATTCCTTACTGTGTAGTACCCACATACTTTAATGTGTTTGCAACTAAAGTGCGGTTCTCGTATAGATGACGCATTAATGCCCTTCTGTGATAATTATATTTAGATTGTATCACTTACTGTGGGTTTTGGTGATAACGAGTATTTACCTTAAGATAAGTCAGTTAAAATGTATATAATATTTTGTATTTTTTTTAAGCGATGGCTCATGGTTTTTAAAAGATTTTTTCGTGTAATATTTATTAAAATTAAAACATTTTTTGCAGATTTTTTTTAACGCTAGAAAACACAAACAAAAAATCCCACCGAGACCGCTGTACGTACACAGTAATCCTAGATAAACGCACACATACAAGCTGTTTACTCCAAATTTGTCGCACACACCGACACTTGAATGCATACCAATGCATTACGGGTATAAAGCTCAGCCCACGCACGCACACACGGAAGAAAGTATGTTTGTGTGCGTAAGTGGGTCACAGAGATAGAAGGGACACGTGTTGGAGGGCCGGAACTTTATTAGTGTGCTCTCTGATAAATTTTCAGTTTGAAAAAAGACAAACTTTTCGCTGTTGATGTAAGTTACAGTTTTGCATTATTTTCAAAGAAAATAATGTTTACATAATATTTAACTAACAGTCTTTAATAACATGATTAATTCTTGATTTTTATTTCTATCGAGTTTCTCTGTATAACTGAGTTAACTGTACAGGCACTCACTATTTTCTTTCTTCAATGTTATCTTATTTTTTCTTCAATCGTTTGATTAACAACAATAGTAATAATTTTTTCCACCGTTTATGGTCTATAATAAAAATACCAACTTCCTTCTACTTGTGCATTTCCTGTAGAGTCCTATTTCTAAGGGGATTACTTTATTTACCTACATAAAGCCGGGCATTATAGCGTTTCCTGCAGGATTAAGCAGCAGTATTAGTTTTAATGTAACTCACAATGACGGTGTATCACCGCATTGAAAAACAAACTTTATCTATACGTACATATTATAAATGAAAGTAAATTTTCGTGTGTATCTGTGTGACCGCGTTGTTCTTCTAAACTAGACTACGCATTTTGATGAGGTTTTCACCATCATTTAATAATAATAATAATTTAGAGAATTTATTCCGAAAGGTTTATGTATATCAAACATTAATATATTATATTAAAATTACACATATCGCCACAAGTTTGTCAATTATATTAAAAAAAATCGCACGCCCTTCATGCACACTAATAAAGGCCGGTGCGCGCGCGCACCGCGGATGATAGCGTCGAATGGAGAGCGTTCACCCGCCGCCGCTGCCTCGCCTCGCACTGCCGCCGGAAAATTGGGTTTTCTCATAGGAATATTATTCTAATAGGCAGGAAGAGAACTTAAAAAGTCGCAAGTATAGGAAATCACGGGGTAGATTTCATTGCTAACCTGATTATTGTTACTTGAGGTAAGAATCCATAATTATATTTCTATTTATCTTTTATGGATCTCGAGATATGGAGCTCGTGGCTAAGTAATAACAGCCGCACGGGTCGATCCATCAGGTTAAGCTGCGCTTGCCGGGGTTGGTCCGTAGATGGGTGACCATCTGTACATACCGAGACTCCTCCGTGCCTCGGAAAGCACGTTAAGCCGTTGGTCCCGGCTGTCATTCGTGGATCTTTGGCAGTCGTTACGGGTCGCCAGAAGCCCGAAAGTCTGACAACCAGTCTTATCAAGGGGTATCGTATTACCTAGTAACTGGGTTGTGGAGGTCAGATAGGCAGTCGCTCCATGTAAAATACTGGTATTCAGCCGTATCCGGTTAGACTGAAAGCCGACCCTAACATAGTTGGGAAAAGGCGAGGCAGATTGATTATCTTTTTATGGATCACAAACATCAGTCCCAAAGACATCCTAGTACACTGAAAGCAATAAATGAAAATTAAAGTCAAATGTGCTGGCGGAAAATGACATTGTGTTTGCCTGGAAATATAAAAGAAACATTTGTGAAAGATAATCTTTTGTATCTCTTTGAATGGAATCTCCCGTACTCAAGGTAACAAATCATCAACCTGCAGAAAGTCCTCGGGCGGTCCCCTCGGGTCGGGGGTCCACTCTCTCCATTCGTGAACTCTGTAGCAGGAGTAGCTAATAAATGGGCTACAGCATTGACCTATGCATCGATGATGTCATTCTGAATCAACCTACTAGTCCAACATAGTTTATGGCACTATCGTCCTACGATTGTCTATAATTATGGGAACTAAACAAGTTGTATGTATGTATGTAGAGCTTTCTATATAAACCTATTCCAAAGTTTTATAAAATTGGAAACTGAGTAGGAAATTGAAAACACTAAAAGATGTTGAGATACTAGGTATCCATGAGTAACGATGCTGGACAGATAATTGTATAGAATAATAATCGTTTTTTTTTTTAATTTATTGACATTTTTAATTGCAGTTATTGACATTTAAATTTCTTTTGAATGACATTTTAGATTTGTGACTATTAACATTTTATTTTATTGCTTTTATTTATTTTTTTTTTTTTGTTTTGTCAATTTTTATAATCTCTCAACGTAAATTATTAAAATTTTATCTAATGACATATAAAATTTGATAGATGTTCTTTTAATTTTAATGACATTTAAAATTGTATTGACATTTTTGATTAATTCTTTTTTTTATTATTTTTGTAATCTCATTTATTCACTATTTCAAACAGAAACTAGATTATATGTACAAGCTAAAACTAAAAGATATATATGTATATTATGTACAAGTATATAAAAATCATAAAAATAAAAAGGTGACAAGCTCATAGGGCATCAAAAAATTCGTCCGCATCGCTGTCAATGGTAAAAGTGCCCAAAAGGCTGGCAGCATTGCCACGTTGGATAGCAATGCTGATTCTTTGGGCTAAAAATAGGCCAGCCCTCTGGTCCCGTGAAGAGTCGACCAACCGCTTGGCGATGTCCCGAAATACTCGATGAGCACTCGGACCCCAAGGCCCATTATTTTTGTTAATTTTTAGAATCGGACAATTTAAAGTTTTGAAATGCATTAATGTTATTATGGTTTGGTCTGTTTTTTTTTTAATTTGTGTTTTTGGGTACGATGTGAAAATGAATGACACGAATGTGTAATTTGCACGCTTGCTTGCAGGCAGAGTACAATAACTTTTAGGCTTTAAGATCTTCCCTTGTTAAACAATGTATTTTCTGGTAAATAAATATTTTTAATTTGAATTTGTATTTGACAATTGTCAAACGTCTGGCATTCCCTGAGCAGTACGTAAGCTGTACGCTACTAGCCTTGCTGACAAGCTGAAGAAGATATAATTCTAAGAATGAACCTTTATCATAGTCACACCATAGTGTTCGTGTAACAGGTATTATTACAGTAATTGTTTAGCTAGCTTGTGGACGGAAATAAAGTAGCCTTTATGAATCATAGTGCAGCTAGCAACTGGTATCCACTGATTTATGCATATTGCGATCCTATCTATACTTTACTGCCTGTTTACGAATGTAGCTACGGACACTATAATGGCGCCTAGAAACACCCAAACAGAATATAAAAATTAAAATTCTAATAACAACCCACAAGAAACATTATATTTTTTCTCGTTCCCATAAAACCGAAATTACCATTTTTTTAATGTAAACAAACCAGCGAGCCACATTTTTTTGTGCATACTAAGTGAAACAGAGTACTAGGCGAACAGAAAACGAAGGTACTGTACAATGGAAAGCGGCGTGAAGGCCGTCGGGTACGCCATAACGCCGAATTTCACTGCGGACAACGCCCTCTGTCGAACTTCTTGACTCCTAGTGACGTAGCCAGTTTTGGTTGACTTGCAGTTCAATTTTAACTGTCAGACCACATCTTACGGTTGCTTAATATTTATAGCTTTATGTGTTTTTGTTTGTTTATACAATGTTTTCTCGAAAACTGGTGGGTAGCTTTTGATAAGATTTTCTTTATTTACATAAATTCATAAAACTAATAATTCTGCGAACAGTTAGACCTCGCAAGCACAAACTTTTTTGCAACAATTAATATACCAATAAAGTTATTTTAAACGGGATATTTACCATGTCTTTTTTTATCAGATCTTCACCAAATTTTTATGAGACCAACTTAAAGTTACCTTACCTTTCAAATAAACAAATTTACTTTAAAAAAAGTAAAAACCGACTTCAAAAACCTAAAACGAATAAAATAACTTTCATAATAAAACTTAACAGTTTCTGAAGTCGGTGCCCAGCTAAGGTGAATTGAAGAATTGAAGACACCGACTTCAGAAGTTGTTAAGTTATATTATGAAAGTTATTTTATTTGTTTTAGGTTTTTGAAGTCAGTTTTTACTTTTTTTAAAGTAAATTTATTTTTCCATTTTTAGTTGAATGCCTTTGACTATGACATGACAAACGAAACGAAAAATCATCAAAATCCGCTTAGAAATGCCAGTAATACAGTACATTTATGCGTATAACTTCGTACATAACAATAATTACCTAATTTATTATATACTTGAACCTGCCTAAGAGTATGTAGATCGCGTTAGTGAAAGAATCATCAAAATTGGTCCATTAGTTTTTGAGAAAATCGTGGACATACAAACTTACGTACATACATGCGGGTCGAATACAGAACCTCCTTTTTGAAGTCGGTTAAAAAAGAACCATCCAAATCGGGTGTCATAAGGCGGAGATATCCAGTAGACCCCTTTTTGGAGGAAGTACCTACCCCTCCAATCAAAAATCCCCGACGACAAAAAAATCTATTAAAGTCGTAAAACCGGTATACCAAGTTTCGTCCAGATTGGTTGTAAAATACGACCTGTAGAGGAGTACCAACAAACTGACAGACGAAAGCAAATTTTGCTAGACGCTTCGCTGACTTTGTCAATTTTTACAATCTTTTTAAGCTTACGTATCGATGAAACGAGGCTATATTCATAATAATTTGTTGATTGATGATCGATGAAAGAGCAAAAACAAAAAGGATGTATGTAATCCTTGTTCCATACGAATTAATTAACATGGTTACATAATTCATGTACCTATTTATTTGCTACGATAGTAAACGAACAATTAAACAAATGTTATCTAATAACTATTAACACTGCACCTAAAACACATACAAGAAAAGTAGATTACAAAATTCCGTACCTAAGCTATAAAAAGTGTATCAGGCTGCATGCACATTAAAACAATAAAAATATTAATATTTTGTTGCGCAACATGTTATCTCACCTACTGACATTGTCATACCGACTTTAATTTTATACTAAACTTGCTGACTCGACAAACGTTGTCCTGTCAAAACTTCAATAATTCATACAAAACTCCCATAGAAAATGCACTTTCAGTTTTCGCGAATTTTCCAAATTTCCTGGCAACTTTTCAAACATTTTCTTTCATACAAACCTTGTTCAGACCATTACAAACACAACCAAAAAAGAATTAGCTAAATAGGTGCAACCGTTCAGGGCCCCAAGTCTGCAATTTTTTTATTAATTCGTCATTCCAACACGATCCCATTGTCATTTTGCTATAAGTTCGTAATCTGCTAAATTCATAATGGTCGATCATTGGTAGGTCAGTGGTCTCGTAATAGAATCGTGGTACTGATCAAAGGAACTGTCAAAATTTTAGCAGATTACCGCATACGTCAGTCTTTCATTTGTCATTATAGAATAGAATAGAATAGAATAAACATTATTTCGAGCCAACTCATTTCTTTCAATGGAGTGTCAGTGGTTGACCATTGGAAAGTCATAATGACGTCATTATATTAGTAGATTACAAAACTTGTCAAAATCAATAATTATGAAATCAATGATAGACCATTCTAATACTATTGTAATAGCAGACTTAAGGCCCTGAAGTGATGCGCGTACATACATTCGGCAATTGATTTTTATTTATATAGATAGACTAGCTGACCCGGCGAACTTCGTACCGTCTTAGCAGCGCCACCTACCGGGTCCAATTGTGTTTTCAAACCATCCAGGAACCCATTGAAATATACACACAAAATTTCATAAAAATCGGTCCAGCCGTTTAGAAGGAGTTAGGTGACAAACACACGTACAGAAGATATATATATATATAACGATAGTATAAAAGAAACTTGTCTTATACGAACCATATTTTCTTTATTTGCCAGATAGCAACTAAATACGGAATTAGTTAACAGCACATTAAATAAAAAAGGAAAACTAATTAAACATCCGAACTATTTACATATGCTTAAAATAAAAGAACTTAAAAAAATAACTTCCATTTATTTTTTATCAAAATTTGTTTTTTTTTAATACTTAAAGGTTAGTTAGGTGATAATGAACTTAATAAAACATAGTCCCGAAGTTCTTCCAAGCACATGAAAATAAATAACAAAATAAAAATAAGTATCGGTATCGGAAACACTCATAATTTAAAAACTAAATTCATAATAAAGTAAAAAAAAAAAAAACTAAATGCCGTATTAAAATTATAGACCGAAAAACTATGTTTATCATGTAACAAAACGGTAATTTAAAAAAATGTGTATCAGACGCGCACGCGCATAACTATTATATTATAGCACAACTATTGCGCAACATCGCTCACCCACTGACACACTAGTTCAACGTTAATTTTATTGTAATTGTTATTTTGTTACCATGCAAATATCATAATTTAACAAAATAACAATTAAAATATCATTTATTATACCAATTGTTTAGGAAATAAAAGAAATAAGAAAGAAAAAAAGCTTGTTTTTTAAAACTTTTTTAAATTGATAACGGAGTTAGTACTAATTTCTGCTAATATTCTTAAGATACTTTTATAGCTTTATTAATTCGGGTTTTATTAATAATTCGGAACAGGCGTTTCGTATCTGACCATCACTTTCCAAAAAACTTAATATAATTTATTAACCGTCTTCAATAAAGGAGTATGTATATTTGTATGTCCACGTTTTACTCAAAAATTAATGAACCAATTTTGATGATTCTCTCACTACCGTGATCTACATACTTTCAGGAAGGTTTTATAGTATATAAACATTAGGTATGTATCCTTATGTATGAAGTTATATGCATATGTTTCCGGCATTTCTAAGCGGCTTTTATGATTTTTTTTATCGAGTATTTTGTATATTCAACTAAAAATGAAAAAATAAATTTACTTAAAAAAAATAAAAACCGTCTTCAAAAACCTAAAACGAATAAAATAACTTTCTTAAAAAACTTAATAGCTTCTGAAGTCGGTGTCTTCAGTTCTTCAATGCACTAATAGCTTGGCACCGATTTCAGAAGCTGTTAAGTTTTTTATGAAAGTTATTTTATTCATTTTAGGTTTTTGAAGCCAGTTTTTATTATTGATTTCTTTTAAATTGCTTTTAATTTGTTGACATATGATTTTTATTTTATGTTTTATTTAATTTAAATGCATGTATTCCTTTATTATATTTGTACAACTAATACTCATATTTCATGTTGTATATATTCGAACGCAATGTGAATTGTTACTCAATAAACTGAATTGAATTGAATTACTTTTTTTAAAGTATTTTTTTTTTCTTAATTAATCATAACCTTAATCGCATTACCCACAAACCATGACACCTACACCTTCTTTCTTGTACAAAAAAAAAAAAGAAAACTCAGTGTTGGTCACGTAACAGAGAGGGTAATTAAAAAACTGTATCAGCACAATAATTGCGCAACTCTCTCACCTACTAACACACAAGCTTGTATCACTTCCCCCGTATCATTGATCTTAAGATCTTATGCAATACATGGAACTACCATTTTATATTTTATGTAATTTTTTTCGCTGTTCTCACGAGAATTACTTCGGATTTTAGTTCAATGGCTTTTGGAACGTTTTTATTTAATTTTTTTAAGACTAGGCTTGCTTGACTCTGAGTTGATAGTTTGATGCAATGAGCAATGAGCAAAAGAGTGGAACTCACTACCTGCGTCTGTGTTTCCGAGCACATACAACCCTAATCTCTTCAAAGTGAGAGTGAACAGGCTTCTTCTGGGTAAGCTTACTCCATCGTCGATTTTGTCTTTGTCACTAGAGTCAAGAACAAACCCATCTCAAAAAGAAATTTGCTCCACAAATGCAATTTTTTCGATTCTTACATTGTTACATTATTAGGATTCCGTACCTATGGACTTTCAATGGGTACCCTATTTCTAAGCTGCCGTATGTGTCTGTCACAGGCTTGTATTATATAATTTAGAACCCTAATACGTAGCTAGCTGATATTTTCATCGAAGAAAATTATTTAGTTACTCAGGTATTTTCATTTTTAGCTAAAAATACAACGACACTTTTTTTGTGTTCCAAAGGAAAAACTTAGGTTATGCGGTGGTAAAAACACTTCCATAAAGTAACAGTAATTTTTGATTTGATACTCAAACAGGGTGAAAAACGCGGATTTAAAAATGTATTCTCTATCTCTGTCAACTTCAAACGTTTGAAAGAAACATAATGAAGTTTGTAATCGTGCAAAGGGGCCTCAATATATTTTGCCTATAAACTTCATGAATAGTTATATCAGGAACTAAAGCAGTAATAAATTATGTAACACTACTAAAATAAATTATAATAGGCATAAATTAGCAAAACAAATTAATTGGATCTTAAACTTTATTTCGACCTAAAATCCTCTCTCTTTTACATCAACGATCTCCTGCTTATAAATTCCAATTTTATGCATAATGTGGGTATAATGCATGAAATTACAATAATTAAACTGCCTTTTAACGAATTCTGCGAATAAATAAGTGCACAGCATCACGATTTAGCTTGAAATTGCCGCAAATAGGAGGGGAACAAAGACTTTGGCGCAACCTACATACATCCCCCCTTTCGATCTCAAGACTGTCCGAGGATCGCAGAAGCGAAAGTCGGTAGAATATTATCTCTATCTCAGTGATTTTATGTAGCCCTGGTATGTTACATAAAATTATTACAATGTAACGAGTACCAGGTGGAATTCGCTAACGGTGTGGCTCTTCCATTTTATGTTGTCCAAGTACTTTTCATGACGCATCAATATGGACATTGTTGCCGTACTAACAAAATGGTCATGTCGGTGCCCAATCAACGAAAAATAACATGTTGTTCTCTTTTTGCATGAAGAAAATGATAATTTTCATTAAATCTGATGTTTTCATGAGAATCTACGTGCAATATCTATCAATCTTCTCACATTGATCCCTAGGAGGTATTCTCATTATTTTTTAACATTATTTTATAACTCGAATTTCCTAATAGTTCCTTAACAATTTCCACCACGTAATTATCAGATTTATCAATAATTTCTTTAACTACGTAATTAAAGATAATAATTAGTTGCATAAGACAGATACTGCACGAACAGGGCTTATCACTGCGCAATGGTCTACTAAATACGTGTCATTTACTAAACTATAGATAGGACCCGATTTTTGAAATCATTCGCATTTTTTATTAAAAATGCTTGCTATATGGATCGCTATACTCGTCATATTGCCATAAGAATTCATTTGGTAAATGGGTTTAATGATATAACCAACAAAATGAATGCTCGAAAAGAGCGTTTTCCAAGCTGGCAAACTGTGCGGAAAGTGCCACTTTTTCGCACTAGTGTTTTTTACTTTTCAGTTTTTTTTTTTTAACTCCGTCGTCAGTCCGTCGCAAAAAGTTTTTATTATTTGCGAAAAGTTTTACAAATTTGTCAAGTACAGATTATCATTCATATAAAAGGTATAAATAAACTAATACTTCATTAAACACAATATTGATTACTATAAAAGATTTTGATCAATAAATTAATTTTTTTATTTGAGATGGGTTTGCTCTTGACTCTAGTCTAGGTCAGAGGTGACACAGACAAAGTCGACGATGGCTTGAGCTAACCCAGAAGAAGCCTGTTCACTCTCACGTTGAAGAAATTAGGGTTGTATGCGCTCGGAAACACAGACGCAGGTAGTGAGTTCCACTCTTTTGCTCATTGCATCAAACTATCAAATCAGAGTCAAGCAAGCCTAGTCTATAGAACTATTTTCTGTATTTTTTTTCTCGACATTTTAGGCTTAATAACTTTAAAGCAGTTTATTGTGTAATGATAAAAAATATATCATATATATTTTATTGTTTAATGATAAAAAATATATCATATATTTGTGACCCACACAGTAAGTCCTGTCATTTGATATGACAAGTTGGCTAAACTTTTTAATTTTCTTATTTACCCACCAAAATTGACCCCCATATTCGAAATTCATTTATTTACGTTACACGTTCGTGTTTGGATCACAAAAATTCATAAGTGTACCAAATTTCAATTTCAACTTAATCGGTTCATTAAATTCAGAGCAAAATTGACTGTGACAGACAGACAGACACACGAGTGATCTTATAAGGGTTCTGTTTTTCCTTTTGAGGTACGGAACCCTAAAAATGAGCAAAATTTAAAAAAAATTATCACCTTTACAAGGGAGTCAGTTGCGTCACTTCTTCTACCCAGCTAAAACACTAAGTGGTGAAGGGCGGGCGTTTTGGGATCTGTCTTATGTAATTTTGACGTTCGAAAAGTGCAATTTCTTTGCCTAATTTGAATAAATGCCTCTTGATCTTTAACTATTGATTTTGACCGACCTTTAACTATACATACAAATAAATAAAATTGAAAAGTGTCTGTTTGTGATGTCGAAATAACAGCTTTTTACTAAATGCATATGAAAGTATAAACGGTAACAGAAAAAAAAATTGCCTGTCCGTTTGTTCCAGCTAATCTCTGAAACGGCTGGACTGATTTTGACGGGCCTTTCACCGGCAGATATCTGTTGTTATAAGTAGTAACGTAGGCTACTTTTATTTTAGAATTAGAAAAAGAATTGGGGTTCCGTGCAGAAAAATAAAACCCATGAAATGGTGAACAAAATCCGATTCAAATAGGGAAGTCTATTAATAGGTAGGTACTGTGTAGCTCTTGGCTATCCAACAGTTTACGTCAATAATATATTTTGTATTTTAAACAGGCCTCAAAATTACCATTGACTTCCAAAATTCGAAGAAAAACTCAATAAATCCCCGTAAAGTAGCCAATTTCCTATATGAAAGCCTTGTCGCGTCTACACCGCGCCTCGGCTCTGGCGCAAGAGCTTCATCTCGCCTAAGCTGGCTTATGCAACCTTTCACTATTGCACAACCGCCTGACCGACATTCAACGATTCGCGAGAGGTTATGCAATACAATTGTCTTTTTATGCCACCCCTTTAGTGGAAGGAAGTCGTTTAAAGTTCTGAAAAAACGTGTCGAATGCTACATAGGTTATATTAGTTATATTTTGAGTGTTGTATATAAAATAATCGACTTATTACTTATTACCTAAGTAATAACAGTCGCACGGGTCGATCGATCAGGTTAAGCTACGCTTGCCGCGGTTGGTCCGTGGATGGGTTGAACATCTTCTATAAATAAATAAATAAATAAATCTTTACATACCGAGACCCCACCGTGCCTCGGAAAGCAAGTTAAGCCGTTGGTCTTGGCTGTCTTACCAAGGTGTATCGTATTACCCAGTAACGGGGTTCTGGAGGTCAGATAGGCAGTCGCTCCATGTAAAATACTGGTATTCGGCTGCATTCGGTTAGACAGGAAGCCGACCCCAACATAGTTGGGGAAAGGCTAAGCAGATGATGATATAATAATAATAATAAAACGTTTATTTAAGATAACTAGGATCCAATTTGTTAGTAGCAAAATAACTTATAACTAGTGTTAGTAATTCAACCTTAATCTACTCGCCCCCTGCCTGACCCATGAATCGAGGTATCAATACTCATGTGAGCATTAATACATCGACCCATGTACAGGCAGTCAAGTCTACTGGCTATCATACTTAAAACGCTGTTGCGACTAGCCCGTACTCTGCTCAGCATTGACGCGCACCGCTTGCGCAGAGTAGCGTAGAAGCAATCGATGCGCGCCTCCGCAAACATACGTGAAGCACTACAGTGGCGAGGCAGCCGCAACATCGTTCTAAGCGCATTATTGTATTGTACCCGTAGGGCACTGTACGCTTTTTGAGTATAGACTGCCCACAGGCTGCAGGTGTAAAAAGATGTACAGAAGGCTCTGAAGAGAGTGATTTTTACCTCATCTGTACATCGGGCAAACCTGCGAGCAATCATGTTTGCTCTCACGGACAGCGCCCTACGTTCACGCTCAATATCCATGTCGTCTTTAAGGTCCTCGGTAATTAGATGACCCAGGTATCTGAACTGACGTACCCTAGCCAACTCATATATATATATATATAAAACTATTGACTTCCTAAAGAAAACACTACAAAGTGAAAAATACGTGTCTAGTTTGGGGTTCAGTAGAAAAATAATTTGCAACAATTTTGTAGATATAGGTAATATTTTAAGATACATTATCATCTCAACTTATTGTCAACCTATAATCCTTACCTCTTACTGTATTACCTGGACAATAAACTGTTTCTATTTTTACCCAAAGTCAAACAGTCAAGCTGAAAGTACGGTTAAAAATTATGAAGAATTTCTATGGCTGTACTGTAATTGTAACTGTACTTCTAATAACTTTAATGAAATATCAAGAGACAAACTCAGATGCATATATGACACTATTGTAATATAGAAATACACCAAAGGCTAACTTTCCGCCGCCAGCTCAATTGTTAATGTCCAGAAATTTAAGAACAGTTAGTAGTGAGAAACTTAAACCAAAGGAAACTTAAATAAAACTGGCTTTGAGAAAGACTGTGCTGAAATAAATTACTATTTTGATAGGAATAAAAAACCTGTATCAATTTTACAACCTGGAGATCATGTAAACTTAAAAAAAAACCTGACTTCCAGCTATTGTAATAGAAAGATTAAAATGTCAAAGTATAGAAGAAATAGAATAGAATAGAATAGGTTTAGATGCAATGAAAGTTGCCACAAGTTCGACAACAATGACATGCAATTCAATGATGTTATAACAGATAACATTAAAGAAAAGGAAAAGAAGATGAGTGAAAGACACACAGTGAATATACAGACAGCGGCATACAATATATCCAATATTAACTATAGAACTAAGTCAGGAAGAGAACTAAGAAAACCCAAGAAGTTTTGTTAAAATTAGTTCATAAGTTGAATGATTTAGGTACTTTATAAATAAGGTCAGGAATAAAAGCAAAAGCTCTATTAAAATTAGTTAATAAGCAAATTGTTTACTCGTGTAGCACACACTCAATAATTACGTATATAGTTGTGTTAATGTTATGTTAAGTTTAAATATGTCTATCTATCTATATACTCGTAAATAAAAATCAATTGCCGAATGTATGTACGG
The DNA here is from genome assembly GCA_948252095.1 of Dicycla oo. Classification (NCBI taxonomy): domain Eukaryota; kingdom Metazoa; phylum Arthropoda; class Insecta; order Lepidoptera; family Noctuidae; genus Dicycla; species Dicycla oo. The sequence goes on from OX411730.1 coordinate 25,477,686, forward strand.
TGTATCTTCTCTTCGGATTTTGTTTTATTTCATCTTGCATTGTTTTATTTTATTTTCTAATAATTTAGTCTCAATACTGTATTAAATAAGGGAAGTAGCGAGTCAACCCCTACACAAGTGTTTCTGATTACTTACTGGGGCTGTCTCAACTCATGTATATAATAGAATGTAGCATTTGAGACACAATAAACATTTTGAATTTTGAATGTACGCGCATAACTTCCGAACGACTGCACCAAACTGGATAATTCTTTTTTTGTTGTGTTTGTAATTGTCAGGACAAGGTTTGTATAAAAGAAAATATTTGAAAAGTTGCCGGGGAACTTGGGAAATTCGGGAAAACTGACAGCGCATTTTCTATGGGAATTTTGTATGAATTACTTAAATTTTGACAGGACAACGTTTGTCGAAACTCAAAAGGGGAGATGTTAATTCAACCCAATCATTCTTTCGTTGCGAAATTGCTTAATTGTAATTTTAACTTATGGTCGTACTGTAAAGGGAATATTTGGTCTCATTTTCTTCATTAGTACACCCAATCAATCTGCCTAGCCTTTTCCCAACTATGTTGGGGTCGGCTTTCAGTCTAACCGGATGCAGCTGAATACCATTATTTTACATGGAGCGACTGCCTATCTGACCTCCACAACCCAGTTACTGGGTAATACGGTACGCCTTGGTAAGACTGGTTGTCAGACTTTCGGGCTTCAGACGACCCGTAACGACTGTCAAAGATCCTCGAATGACAGCCGGGACCAACGGCTTAACGTGCTTTCCGAGGCACGGAGGAGGCTCGGTATGAAAAGATGGTCACCCATCCACAGAGCAACCCCGGCAAGCGTAGCTTAACATGATGGATCGACCCGTGCGGCTTTTATTACTTAGCCACGAGCTCCTCTAGTACACCCGTTCGAAGTAAAATAATTTATACGTGTGTATTTTACTCTTGAACTCTTCCTAAACGGCTGGACCGATTTTGATGAATTTTGTTATGTGTATTTGAGTGGGCCCCTGGATGGATAAGATTCACAATCGGACCCGGTAGGTGGCGCTGCAATCGAGTTCTAGGAAGCAGGACCACATGTCCGGGCAGCTAGTATTTTATTTAAAACATGATCATTCCTGCCGATACAAGAGATGAAGTCGACTCATCTACTAACAATACAAATATACCGCTACTAGCACACAATGCGTGTCAAGGTAAAAGTATGAACATTCAAACGAAAGCAAGAGTGTGAGAGATCCTGAATCCGCCATGATACATCCGCGAAACGGCGCATACGCATATCGAACGTGTATCACACCGAAGCGGCATGGCATTACATGCGAATGATGCTTAGAGAATCATTTGGTAATATAATGGCCTTCAATTTAGACACTGGAGTCGAATGTCTAGTGGATCTTTAATTTTGAGAGTCAAAGAGTTTTATTCATAGACAAAACATAAACATATACGAGTGTAATGCCCCGAAGGGTAGCTCAGTGGTAACGGAGCTGACTTACAAGTTGTAGCTCGTAGGTTCAAACCCAGACAGGAGTTTTACTTTGTGTAAATTATTTCACCATCACTGTTGCAAAATGGTGAAGGAAAACATCGTGAGGAAAATGTCTTAGAACCAAAAATTCGAAGACATATGACATCTGCACTGGGCCGCGTGCCCGCGTGCTGGATTACGACCCACTCCCTTTCACAGAGAGAGGAGGCCGGTGTCCCAGCTGTGGGAACATTTTGCTGATTATGCTGTACCTATAGTACACCCACACTTTGCTGATTATGCTGTACCTATAGCACACCCACACTTTGCTGATTATGCTGTACCTATAGTACACCCACTCTTTGCTGATTATGCTGTACCTATAGTACACCCACACTTTGCTGATTATGCTGTACCTATAGCACACCCACACTTTGCTGATTATGCTGTACCTATAGTACACCCACTCTTTGCTGATTATGCTGTACCTATAGTACACCCACACTTTGCTGATTATGCTGTACCTATAGCACACCCACACTTTGCTGATTATGCTGTACCTATAGTACACCCACTCTTTGCTGATTATGCTGTACCTATAGTACACCCACACTTTGCTGATTATGCTGTACCTATAGTACACCCACACTTTGCTGATTATGCTGTACCTATAGTACACCCACTCTTTGCTGATTATGCTGTACCTATAGTACACCCACTCTTTGCTGATTATGCTGTACCTATAGCACACCCACACTTTGCTGATTATGCTGTACCTATAGCACACCCACACTTTGCTGATTATGCTGTACCTATAGTACACCCACTCTTTGCTGATTATGCTGTACCTATAGTACACCCACTCTTTGCTGATTATGCTGTACCTATAGCACACCCACACTTTGCTGATTATGCTGTACCTATAGTACACCCACTCTTTGCTGATTATGCTGTACCTATAGTACACCCACACTTTGCTGATTATGCTGTACCTATAGCACACCCACTCTTTGCTGATTATGCTGTACCTATAGTACACCCACTCTTTGCTGATTATGCTGTACCTATAGTACACCCACTCTTTGCTGATTATGCTGTACCTATAGTACACCCACTCTTTGCTGATTATGCTGTACCTATAGTACACCCACACTTTGCTGATTATGCTGTACCTATAGTACACCCACACTTTGCTGATTATGCGGTACCTATAGCACACCCACACTTTGCTGATTATGCTGTACCTATAGTACACCCACACTTTGCTGATTATGCTGTACCTATAGTACACCCACACTTTGCTGATTATGCTGTACCTATAGTACACCCACACTTTGCTGATTATGCTGTACCTATGCACACCCACACTTTGCTGATTATGCTGTACCTATAGTACACCCACACTTTGCTGATTATGCTGTACCTATAGCACACCCACACTTTGCTGATTATGCTGTACCTATAGTACACCCACACTTTGCTGATTATGCTGTACCTATAGCACACCCACACTTTGCTGATTATGCTGTACCTATAGCACACCCACACTTTGCTGATTATGCTGTACCTATAGCACACCCACACTTTGCTGATTATGCTGTACCTATAGCACACCCACACTTTGCTGATTATGCTGTACCTATAGTACACCCACATTTTGCCATTCATAAACATTCCGAATTTCACATCATCACCATTATATTAAACCCTAATACATTACGAGCCCCGATATGTATTAGCGTGAGGCACGGTTGTTTCTTCGATTTCACCTTTTTTTTTTTGTGGATGGGAAATCATCAAATAACTTCTCCCGCTCTGGGTGGAGCGGAAGGGCGTGTCAGACTTTTACTGACTAAAACCCACCCGTGTTCCTTCAGTTGCCTATGCCAGGGCCACGGTATCTTTTTCAAACAACCCGCGACCCCAGCGGCACACCTTATTATACTGGATATACGTATACTAGCCTCGTTGGTCTAGTGATCGCAAGTGCTACTGTTGAGCATGAGCACCTGGGATCCATGCCTAGGTCGGGCAAAGTGTAATTTGGTTTTTAGGGTTCCGTACCTCAACAGGAAAAACCAGAACCCTTGTAGGATCGTCTATCCGTCTGTCACAGGCAATTTGCTCACAATCTAATGGACCGATTAAGCTGAAATTTGGTACACGCAGTGGCGTGCACAGAGTTTTTAGACAGGGTAGACAGAAAATTTTAAAAGCCAAAATACTTACTGCATGTTGGTTTTGGTTCGTCGTCTTGTCGATTAAATAATGACGTAGGTAATAGCCACCTCAAATATCCATACATTGACTGATTTTATAGACATATCAATTTACGGATATTCAAAGTGGCCTTTCGGCGCGTTTGTTTGATGTTCAGTATTTGTAAAATTATGTAATAGCAGTGAAACGATGGTGGTGTGAGTATAGGTACGGACGAATCTATAAAGGCACCTTCAAACAGGAGCGACTTGCATCGCGTGTCACGTCTGTTTGCAAGAGCTTTAAAGTTATTTTAAGATTTTTTTATTTGTAAATTAAATCTACACGTCTATCTTTCTGTAAGAATATCTGCAATATGGAATCGTAAAAGTTGGGAAGGCGTTTCATTTCCGTAAGAAGTTTTTTTTCTATTGAAACCATGGAAAGATCTGTAAGACGTTTCTGGCCTTGTGTATTTCTTAAGTAGGTGTGTATACGTTTTAGTGACGAGAATGACCTTTCAGTAGAAGCACTGCTCGCCGGAACTGTAACAATTAATTTTGCCAACCGCAGTACTTCGGGGAAAACTGTATTTATGTTATTTTCGTAAAAATGTTCTATGATTTTGTAAATACTAAGGTTTTTGAATTCCGCAGATTTATAAACACATTTGAGCTCATTGATTAGGCGGTCTAAGTTAAAGTTGTGTGATTTATAAACATTTACGAATTGCGTTACTAATTCAACCGGAAAATTGTCATTATAATTATTGAAATTTTCGCATGATAGTAGTCCAAAAAATTTTAACTCTTTCAGATTTTTATAACGGTCGCGACATTCGTTCGATATATTGTCTATAATTTCAATAAAAATCCGCTTATAATTTATTTTGGCGTCCACAACATTACGTTTCCGTTTTGGCGGTCCGGTTATTTTTTTTACGCTTACAAAAATGAATTCAAACCTAGATCTAAATGATTCTAAAAAAGATTCAAACTCATAAATTTTTTTGACGCAATAAATCACATCCGACGTCTTTTTTTGCATAATTTCGTAAAGCACATCAGTTTCTGCGAATATTTCGTTAAATACATGGAGTAAAAACTGGAATTCAAAGTCTTTTAAATTGTCTAATAAAGAGGAAACTTGATCTAACGTCTCGCCATCCCAGGACTCTATGTGTTCAGCCATATCCTCAAATAAATCAATTAAATGTGAAGAAGAATTGAAAATGACATTTACAGTACGCGAATTGTAAGTCCATCGAGTGTCAGCAACGCGAGGCAATTTTTTCATATCAGCCATTTTATTGTAGTGGTTTTGCCTTTTGGTACTATTATTAAAGAAATTGGCTAATGTTTTTATGCGACTGAAAAAACTTTTAGTTTCATGAATACGTTCGCACGACTTGGAAAGTATCAAATTAAGGACATGGGCGGAACACCAAACGTACTCAGCAAGAGGACACTGCTGGCGAATCATCGTCTGAACGCCGTTCCGTTCAGATGATAACACAGCAGCACCATCGTATGTCTGAGCTATTAATTTCGCCAAACAGTTAAATTCTGATAAAATCTGCAGTATGATGGCACTTAAAGTTTTCGCGGTACGGTCGGAACTTACGTCAATATATTTTATAAATCGATCAAACACTTCTGACTCACGAAAATACCTTAAAACCAGTACTAGTTGCTCTTTTCCACTTACGTCTGGTGTTTCATCGACCATCACAGCAACAAAATCAGTGGAAGCAATTTCTTGTTTTATTGTTTGAATCATTACAGACGCTACACTGGAGATTAGGTCATTTTGAATTCGATTTGATAAACCCGTAAATGAGCTAGTGCAATTTTGCAAATGGTTTTCCAAAACTCCGTCGTATTTCGCGAGCACGTCGACCAGCTCTAAATAATGTCCCCTATTCTCTGACGAAGCAGATTCGTCATGTCCACGAAAAGCGAGCTCTTGTTTCCCCAAATAGCAAACAATGTCAATAAGTCGCTGAAAAATATTTCGGTTCCGATCGACTTTCGCGTTATGTCTATCAATGTCGATTTGTATCTGTGAATTTAAACGCGTCTCAATACGATTTTTTCCAAAGGTGTGATATTTAAGGGAAGCTTCTAGGTGTTTCTCAGATTGGTCATGTTTTTTAGCTGCAGTAGGAAAGTTATGAATATCGATGTAACCGGTATCGTTCCAGACCGCTTTATTGTTTGAAAATAGTAGATAAGGGAAGCAGAACAACCTATTGCTATGTATGCAACCTGTGAGCCAATAATATGAATCATATTGTTTTGTATTGAATTTACGATTGACTTTACCTTTAGTTTGTACTAATTGCAAATCCGGTGTACAACGACCTTTTACAATCACTTGTTTTTTATCACCGAATGATAGTTTTGAAAACGCATCATTTTTTATTTTCTCTATACACACACCACCTGAACAACTTTCACAGTGAATATTATCCATTTTTCACACTATTATCGACGTTAAACTCTTTAAATACCAATTATTATGGCTCACATCACAAACCAAAACGAATCAAACAAACAATGGCCACGAAACTAGTCACAAACTCGGAGCTAGTGCAAAAAATAATACGACAAAAGGAAATAGTGTAAGCTAGGGTGCAATATAAATGAAACAATGCAACTTTTTAAAATAGTTGTATAGCTAATTTCGGTTCGGAAAACATCGGACAATTTCGTAATTTGTCGTGTTCTGAAAAAGACACTGCCTATTCTGTACGGTTGTGTGCGTTATTGTGACATTGTGTGCTACGTATTTATAGGAACGCACACCCATTCAATTCGCATGGCCACGAGAGCACACATATAAACATTTAGACTCGAATAGTTTGTGTCTTTCCCGAGGCACTTCTGGTACTCAGGTCGTCGCGGCGCTAGTGCCGCGCAATACAATACTGAACGAGCTTGCTTGGAGCGACTGTTTGTTGATTTTTTTTTGTTTATTGTTAGTAAGTAGGTACTCGTCGGACTCGTAGATAAAATAATAATAGATATCAGAACAAGATTATACTGAATTAGGTAGGGTAGGCACTGTCTTTCTGTCTTTATGAAACGCACGCCACTGGGTACACGTATGTATTTCTGTGACCCGAACACGGATGTCAAAACATAAATAAATGAATTTGGAATATGGGGGTAAATGTTGGGAGGCAAATAAGAAAATTTTTAAAAAAGTTTTGCAAACTGTACCATGTGACACATCAAATAAAAGGGCTTACTGTGTCTCAAATATATATTTTTTTATCATTTTTAAATAAGTTGTTTAAGAAAACAGACTATAATTGACCATCCCCCCTTCATCTCCAAAACTACTGAGCCTAAAATTTTGAAAAAAATAAAGAAAATAGTTCTATACATATAGATTACAGGAACACTTATACAGAAGTTTATGATCTTAAAATAACGTGGTATATCTCTCAATATTGTGCGTACAAACTTACATTTGCAGTTGGAATATATGGGAGAACATGTTTATCAACTACATTGTTAAGTTTGTTCTTGGGATAAATTCATCCTAACTACGGAATCCTTCATTGTGCGTAGTTCGACATGCACTTCGCCGGTTTTTAGATAGGGAGTTTCTCGGAGCAGCCCAGAGTCTAGATTTCTGCCAGGTTGAGGGTAATACGCTCGCCCCCTATTACAAGGACTTAAACATAACTGGCGAACTGTACAGATGGCAGCAGGTCAAGCTGTCAAGAAACTGTCACATTTTCCCAATCAACCTTGAACCTAATACTTTAGCAATAAAGTTGAAAATCTATCAAAGAAATTTGACAGATTGTAGTAGCTTGATGTGCTCGCGTCTGTACTATCGATACATCTCTGCCTAACCCTTTGGGGATTACAGGCGTAGTTATGTTATGATTTACACCTTCAGTCAATACGAGTAGTACGAGTATGTTGATTTGTTATTTCTCACGTATTCGGTGTTACACATCGGTGTGATAGTCATCTAAGTTATAACGGGTTTTTTCTGACTCACCCTCAAGCCGTAAGTAGGACATCTTCGGTTTCCGTTTTAAAATTAACTTTTAATGCATATCAGGAATCTGGCTGACACCATTTTGATAAATATTTTTCCTTTGAAGATCCTGGAACTCCTTTTTAACCGACATCAAAAAAGAAGAAGGCTCTCAATTCGTCTGTATGTGTTTTTTTTTGTGTATTTGTTACGCGTCTACTCAGAGACGGATAGACCGATTTGGAAAATTATTTTTTTGTTTGAAAGGGTATTATACTTCTTAGGTGATCCCATATAAATTTTATTAACTTTGCTTGGGTAGTTTTGAGTTAGCTTCAGTAATGCATATTTTTCCCACTTAGTTTATGTGGATGATGTTTTAATCTATGCGGATGATGTTTTTGTAACTTCCTATCACTGTTATTTACATAGCCGGTAGTGGTATTCGAATTTTTGTAGGGTAGGTACCACAACTGAAAAGTGAAAATAAAAACTTTTTAGCAAAAAATAAAACCGACTTCCAAAACAAAACACTACAAAGTGAAAAATAACTTTAATTTCGGAAGTCAGTCACAAAAAACTAAAATACAAAACCAAAGACACCGACTACCGAAATTAAAGTTATTTTTCACTTTGTAGTGTTTTGTTTTGGAAGTCGGTTTTATTTTTTGCTAAAAAGTTTTCATAGTAATAAATGACGTAAGATCGCAACTGAAAGAAGTTTAAAATTGATGCTTTTGTACTCAACTTTTAGCAGGAATTTGCTGTCAATTAAAAATAGTTATTAACTCCTATTTCTTTTGATGTAAACTTGCTGAAAATCAAAGGGAAACTGTAAATATACTGTACTGTACGTAAATTAAACAAAATATAAAAAAAATCAACATTGATATCTGTATTTTTTAATGTGTGCATAATAATCAGTATTCTATCTATCTAATATATTTTCTTGATAAATATCAAATTGACCTAGTAGGTAGTACATGTCAAAATCAAAGACATAAATTCCGAAATATAATAAAATTGCTAAAGATAGTTGAAGGGTTATTTTACTCAGTAAAGTAGAAGTAGACCCTCCCTTTGCTTTGTCAAATGCTTTGGAACCCTTGGTTCCTCTCAAACACTTAAAAATACATTCATGAAACGCTGGCTATTTAGATTTTTCAGATTTTCATTTTTTTATTTTTTTATTAGGTAAGGCCATTCAAGACGGTAAATGGCGCAAGAACTTAATTGTAATAAAATGAGTTTAGAGAAAAATAACACAAAAGTTCGTGTCAATTCTATTTCATAACATAAAACGTGGATCCGTCAAAGGCTCTGAATATCGGAACTCGCGCATCTATTTAGCAAAACATCTTAAAAGCATCTCCACATCATCCGAAAAGCGACCTAAAAGTAACGCAGCAAGAATTACAATTCCTCTGAAAATGGAATCATCACTTTCGACTTTTGTCATTTGAATTCCCAGTTGTAACGGAGTTCCGAACATGAAACCAGAAACAAATGAAAATGGACAGTAAAATAATGAAAATAAAGTTGATTTTACATAACCGCGGGGGCGATCCCAACAACTTTGTCAAAGTAAAACGTTTGCCCTACAAATGAAAGTGAAAGTTTGTCCGCGCAAGCGCACCGTGGTGGGGAGGGAGCGCACGCGTCGCATGTAAATGCGGATTTAGGCGTTTGATGAAGCACCGCACGTAGTATAGCCAGCCACTCATATTTATGTACTATTTTTGGACACTCAGATGAAAGTATCAAGATTACTTTGGAGTCATATTCATGACGTCACTCACATAGAACTAAGTTATATTTTTTATCAGAAAATAACCTGTTTTTGTTCTTTGTAAGAGAAAAAACCATTGCCCTTTACTTCCCACAAAAAAACGTGAGGTCTCGTACCTACTCCCCACTTTTCGCTTACAATAGTGTTCAACCCACGTACTTACCTACAAATGTAAGGTGAACCTAATATAGCACGATTCTCTAACTGGAGCTGCTGCGTAGAATTTCCTCAATGAAAGGATTGGAATTCAAGTTAGGAGGCTTTACGACTAAAATAGGTTTGGTAATCATGAAGATAACCTAACCTGATATTTTTTCTAGAACTTAGATACTACAGGTGGCGGTGGCTCGAGAGCAATAGGCAGTCGACAAGAACCATCCAGCAGGAAAAGCTGGATATTGATACTTGCACTAATATAAGAATATCTTTATTTCCAGGGCAAAGGCATACAGAGAAGGAACGAAGATTGATGACAGAGTATAGCTCACTAGATGTAGGCGATTCCCCAGCATTAAATCTAGGTTTCCTCACGATCCTTAATTCATCGATTGCCCTCTCGATTGTTAAGGTATATTTTTAGAACATTCTTGAATACCTAACTAACTACTCGTACACAATATAATGAGCAATAAATAGCTTTGTTATCAATTTTTCAGCTGATGCAATACGAAAATATAATAAAGTAATTTTTTACTTTACCAGTTTCAAAACAAATGCGTACCAGTGAGTGAATAGAAATTTAAATTCATGTTTCATCATAAATTAATAATATACACAACTTAACATCTAAAATAATGAGAAACTCCTTCTTCAGGTGCATTAATAGTTTATTAAAAATCACAAAGTACTGAAAATGGAAAATCTACAATCAAGTTTTCCATAAAGGTTATGGATGATAATCATCAATCAATCATCACTAATATCAATAAAGCCAATCGCTGGTACCAGGGCTACATAATGACCGAAGAACTCGTGCCACTCAGATTCGATACGCAGGCGATTTTACTTATCTAATGGCTTTCAGGGGGCTTGGCCTTTAGGGAAATTCCTAAATGGGACTGGCCTACTTGTTAGTCCCGATCCGATTTCCCTTCTAACTATTATTAAGACTGAATTCGTTGACTCCACAATAAGATAGTTAAAAGTTTATATATACATGCAATCTTTAAAGTTTAAAACATCTAAATCGATCGACTATATCATTCTGTATAGTGGTGAAATGCAGTATTCTGTGTTTCTTTACGGCTTTTTGTCTTGGTATATTTCCAGTATAGATTGGTGTAATCGCTAGGCAATTAACTATCGTCGTTTTCACAATGCGCATGATTTATTGTTGAAAAAGTATGTTACGAACAAAAATGATCGGATAATCTGAATTTATGAGATTGTGACAGCGAATTTTTAAATGTAGGTCTTTGGTTCACTTAGCCCGTTTTTCCGAATACCTGGATAAATTATAATCCATCGATTTAGTCATTATATCCATCGAAATAGCTGAATTTGTCCATCAATATCCATCAGTACATATACATAGGTATGTGTTTATTTACCAAAATCACAAGGGCGACATTGCACATAAGTTTATAACAAACCACGAGTACTAGGCAAACATAATCGAATAGAAGTAACTAGTATAAAATTCTATTACAATTATCTTCTGGGAACTATCCCACGAGATCAACGTAGACGCGATAGTATGGGGCAATACAGACAGACATTCAACATCAAAATTAACCTTATCTGCTCAACTTAAAGATTATAATTGCTTAGGAACTAAATTTGCCTTATTTTTATGGATTTGATTTGCTGGTGAAGGATAGGTCAAAGATTGTTGAGAGGAAAATTCTCCAGAAAAATTTGCTACTGGGCATGAAAATTATACACAAATATAGTACTGAAACACATTATTCCGTAGGACTTAGGTATATCCGTAAATAACCAACCAGCAGTAGGCAAATAAGGAAAAGGATAAGTACTTACAACAATGCATTAATTAAATCTGATGCGTCACTGGGTAAGGAAGAACATTGTTTAATAATAGATAATTAGGATTCCTTAAGAAAATTGGTCTAGGTTCATTACTATATTGTATAAAGTTACTGTTAGCACCTCGTTTGTCTGTTTAAGAGTGGTATCTCAAAAGTGGTGAACTGATTTTGTTAATTTTGTAACAATAATCCTGCATTGTTAATTTATTTATGGTCCTTTAAATTAACAATATTCAAAATAATAAAATTGTGTCCTATCTTAAATAAAACTATTCACAAAGTAAAATATGGCGTCGAAAAATTCATCCGCATCGCTGTCGACTGGTAATGTACGCAAAAGACTGGCGGCATTACCACGTTCTATGGCAATGCTTAGGCTCTGGCAAGGTAAAAGCCAGCCCTTGGGTCACGGAAAGTGTCAACCAGCCATTTCGAGAGGCCATGAGCAGTCGGACCCCACGGCCCGAGGGTTTCAACCCCGAACGGCCCAATTAGGTTATTATATTGGTACCGAATTAGGTTCTGGTATCGGTAATTAGAAGAATGGACTGTATGCCAAATTGGCATTGCCAATATATCTGAAGATTATCGCCCGGTTCCACACTTAGCAGTTACATTAGGAGATAGTATGCAGTGTGGCAGGAACATTGACGCACGACCTGTTACCATGGACATAGATTAATACAGATGGGACACTCCGTAGTTTAGGTATGAAGCTACAAGTACGCGGCGGGCTCGACTTGTCGGGCCCATTCAGTGCGGGCTGCCGCGCACCGGCCGGCTCGCACGGTCAGTTCGATACTCACTCACACGCCGCGTCGTAAATGAAGACAATCCTAACGAGTCGGAAGTATAAGAGTTACGCGATAGAAAGAGAGGCAACTTGTAATTGAATATAACTGTAGGTAATGCGCGTTGTACGACCTGAAATGCACTTTATTGTGTCGTAGCAAGAGTCGCTTTTAATTTAAATGATTTTGCGGAGTGTCCCATCTGTATTAATCTGTGCCATGGACTCAGTACAAGATTCTGGAAAAAAATCTGCTGTTTCCTACAAAAGCGCACGATGCCACTGCATCTGCAATGAAACATTCCAGCCATGTGTCTGGGATGGCACTGCGTCTGCAATGAAACATTCCAGTGATGTGTCTGGCATGGCACTGCATCTGCAATGAAACATTTCAGCGATGTGTCTGTGATGCCACTGCATCTGCAATGTAACATTCCAGCGATGTGTCTGGGATGGTACTGCATCTGCAATGAAACATTCCAGCGATGTGTCTGGGATGGCACTGCGTCTGCAATGAAACATTCCAGCGATGTGTCTGGGATGGCACTGCATCTGCAATGAAACATTCCAGCGATGTGTCTGGGATGGCACTGCATCTGCAATGAAACATTTCAGCGATGTGTCTGGGATGGCACTGCGTCTGCAATGAAACATTCCAGCGATGTGTCTGGGATGGCACTGCATCTGCAATGAAACATTCCAGCGATGTGTCTGGGATGGCACTGCATCTGCAATGAAACATTTCAGGGATGTGTCTGTGATGCCACTGCATCTGCAATGTAACATTCCAGCGATGTGTCTGGGATGGTACTGCATCTGCAATGAAACATTCCAGCGATGTGTCTGGGATGGCACTGCGTCTGCAATGAAACATTCCAGCGATGTGTCTGGGATGGCACTGCATCTGCAATGAAACATTCCAGCGATGTGTCTGGGATGGCACTGCATCTGCAATGAAACATTTCAGCGATGTGTCTGTGATGCCACTGCATCTGCAATGTAACATTCCAGCGATGTGTCTGGGATGGTACTGCATCTGCAATGAAACATTCCAGCGATGTGTCTGGGATGGTACTGCATCTGCAATGAAACATTCCAGCGATGTGTCTGGGATGGTACTGCATCTGCAATGAAACATTCCAGCGATGTGTCTGTGATGCCACTGCATCTGCAATGAAACATTCCAGCGATGGGTCTGGGATGGTACTGCATCTGCAATGAAACATTCCAGCGATGGGTCTGGGATGGTACTGCATCTGCAATGAAACATTCCAGCGATGGGTCTGGGATGGTACTGCATCTGTAACTAAACATTTCAGCGATGTGTTTGGGATGGCACTGCATCTGCAACGAAACAATCCAACAATGTGTCTGGTGCTGCAGAGATCCAGAGAAGGCCGGCACCACTTATCACGTGAGCCGTGAGCCAGCAGTTAAAACAAAATCTCATACAGAACCCAGTTATAATAATATTTTATGCTCATCTACAATAATCCATCAATTAGTGACCTAATTAGAATTACCTCTGAAATCACCTGCATCCTTGGTAGTCTATCACGCTCGAAAACGTGATGAAACATTAATCATCAGAATGTCGTGCTTATTTCATCAGTTTTCCGTGTTCTTAACTGTCATTTGCATATTACCTTAAGAAAGGGAAACAACTGGTTTTCCGAGACCTTTGGAACCGTACCTACCCCTAGCACGAACCTTATGTATTATTTTATTATAGATCTACGAACGTAATGATGGCCCAGTGGTTCCTACAAACAGGCACCGCGTGTCGCGCGACGAGCGGTGGCTGTGTGGCGTGCGATTCGCGTCGCGTGTCGTGTCTGTTTGAAGCAAGGCATCGCCTCTCATGCACGACGTTGTGGGTTCAAATCCGGGCGAGTACCAATATTACTTTTTCAATTCATATGTATTTTCTGAATTTATCTTAGACATTACTGACATCGGTGTTGTGGCTAAGTAATAACAGCCGCACGGGTCGATCCATCAGGTTAAGCTACGCTTGCCGAGGTTGGTCTGTGGATGGGTGACCATCTTTTCATACCGAGACTCCGCCGTGCCTCGGAAAGCACGTTAAGCCGTTGGTCCCGGCTGTCATTCGTGGATCTTTGACAGTCGTTACGGGTCATCAGAAGCCCGAAAGTCTGACAACCTGTCTTACCAAGGGGTATCGTATTACCCAGTAACTGGGTTGTGGAGGTCAGATAAGCAGTTGCTGCTTCCGGTTAGACTGGAAGCCGACCCCAACATAGTTGAGAAAAGGCTAGGCAGATTGATTGGTTACTAACATCGGGAAGGAAAACTAACATAGTTTAAGTATACCAACAAAATTATGGGTAATATGCCTGAATTAAAAATTAATAAATAAACAAAAATATAGTGAGGAAACCTGGACTTATAGCAAGTCTGGGATTCCTCACTAGAGAAGGCACGAGCATTGATCACCACGGTCGCTCAAGTCATGTTGGCGATTTCCGACTTTTATTAACAGTTAATATAAGTCTGAAATCGCCAACCCGTCATAAGCTAGCGTGGCGATCAATGCTCGTGCCTTCTCTGTATGAGAAGAGGTTTTTACCCTGGAGTAGTACAGTAATAGGCTGCTATTATCATTATTACTTACGTAAAAGGACGAAAAGGGAAATCTGTAGGTAAGATTTACTCGTTTTTTGACGATCATTGTTTGTCCATAGTTAAACGAAAAAGAGCCAACCCATATTAACACCTAGTGTGGGTTGGATCCTTTCGTTTATCTATGGACATTTGGCAATCTATATGCTGTTTATAATTTCATCACCACTACTCTCAAAATGGTGAAGGGAAAGGGAAACATCGTGAGGAAACCGGCATGTCCTAGAACCAAAAATTCGAAGACATGTGACATCCACCAACCCGCACTGGGCCCTCGTGGTAGATTACAGCTCACTACCTCCCACAGAGAGGACGCCTGTGTCGCCGTGGGAATACTATAGGCTGGTATATTTATGCTGTGTTTTGACGATCAATAACATCCGTCAGCTTCTTACAGATTTTCTCCACATTGGCGATCGACATGAAATGCTATGAAGATCGTATGTAGCTTACATTTTTAATCGAAGAAAAGGAGTTGGTTCTCAGTTAGTAATGTATGTTCCCCGATTACTCGAAGACGGCTGAACTGATTTGGAAAATTCTTTTATTGTTTGAAAGGGTATAGTTTCTAGTTGGTCCCATTGTCATCAGGTTGGATGGGATCTGATGATGGGATCTTGGAGAAATCGACGGAACTCTTCAAATATTATAGGCACACCTATAGCTATTTGCGTATTTTTTATAGTAACTCGTGCATTTGTTCTTGGAAAGCACCATTTGGTGAAGTGGAACTGATGATGAAGACCACAGATGGCCACCGGAACTACTCAATAATAAGTATTTCACGGGTTGCGATTCGATTAGGTACCTACTTTAATAATGGTTGCTAAGTAATTTATGCTCGTCACAATGCTTATGGTGATGTGGAGTTCTCCTGGTACTTACCAGGAGAACTCCTCAACAATTAACGTCGCTGCATCGGGAAAAGAAATATTTTGTAAAAGGTGATGAACAGTTGACATTAGAATATTGTAACTTATATAATTTACAAACTGACCCATTAAAAAGTGAAAAATAAAAAACTTTTTCCAAAAAAATACAACCGACTTCCAAAATAACACTGCAAAGTGAATAATAACTTCAATTTCGGAAGTCGGTGGCAAAAAACTAAAAAACAGTTCCAAAGACACCGACTTCCGAAATTAATGTTATCACTTTGAAGTGTTATTTTGGAAGTCGGTTGTGTTTTTTAGAAAAAAGTTTTTTATTACTCGCACGTCCATTGTCACAAATCTAAAGCTAAACAAGAAGTCATTGCCGTGGTCAGCAAGGTAGGAAGGGCTCAGTAGTAGTAGAGTCTCGTTATAGACTCTTCTTCAATTAATAATATTACTAGCTACAATATTGCAGGCACTGCAGGGTAGAGACATCTTCTCATATAGAGAAGGCACGAGCATTGTTCACCACGCTTGCTCAAGTAAGGTTGGCCATTTCAGACTTACTATGAGTCGGTTCCTCACGATGATTTCCTTCACCAACGTCAGTAATGTCCAAGAAAAACTCAGAAACTACGTATGAATTGAAAAATTCACATTGATACTTGCCCGGATTTGAACCCACAACCTCGTGTATGAGAGGCGAGGCCTTAACTGCTGGGACATAACGAAACCTTAATTAAACTTAAACTTACCTACGTGTCTCACTTACTACAAACCTGCTGTAGACTTACATAACTAAAACTTTAGACGTTAATTTAAAGCTACAACTAGACTTAGACAAGTACCAAAGCCTTTGATCTTGAATAACTTAATCTCTATACAAATGTCAATGACTCAACGAATAGTGATAACAGATTGATAGGTCGTGGATTCGAATCTAGATCGGCGGAAATCTAGCATTACCTTGTGTTAAACGCCAGCTATACCGCGAGCTAAACTATATGTTAAGCGACAGCTACACCGTGAGCTAAGCTATATATTAAAAGCGACAGCTACACCGCGAGCTAAGCTATGTGTTAAGCGCCAGGTACACCGCGAGCTAAGCTATATGTTAAGCACCAGCTATACCGCGAGCTAAGCTATATGTTAAGCGCCAGCTATACCGCGAGCTAAGCTATATGTTAAGCGCCAGCTACATCGCGAGCTAAGCTATATGTTAAGCGCCAGCTATACCGCGAGCTAAGCTATATGTTAAGCGCCAGCTATACCGCGAGCTAAGCTATATGTTAAGCGCCAGCTACATCGCGAGCTAAGCTATATGTTAAGCGCCAGCTATACCGCGAGCTAAGCTATATGTTAAGCGCCAGCTATACCTCGAGCTAAGCTATATGTTAAGCACCAGCTATACCGCGAGCTAAGCTATATGTTAAGCGCCAGCTATACCGCGAGCTAAGCTATATGTTAAGCGCCAGCTAACCAAACCCCCTTCCAAAAGGTAGTTTCGTTGTGAGAACAATGAGCACAAAACTTAGCTTAGCTCATACAGCTACGGCGTCTTGCGAAGGCTATTCATATTAAAGCTCCATTTACACGCTGCAAGTTTATTGTATAAAAATGAAGGGCAATTAACTGGCACCGTCTAAACAACATGTACTATATTGTTGCACGATACGGGCAAGATAGTTGCCGTTCAAAACTGGCAAAACTGGTTCAATAAAATTGCACGTGAAATAAAATCGCACGTACAATAAAATCGCATTCAATACTGGCATGACAATTTTCTATCATTCAAACATGAACAAAGGAATCAAGACGTTCAATAAAATTTAATTAAATATTTGGTAGCGCAAATACGTGTAATACTTGCATCAATTGCACAAGGACATGCAACTCTGTGTTTAGACGAGGCAAAAATGCAATAATCGCCTGGCGATTTTATTGCCTTAGTGTATTTATTAGTCGCATGCAATTTTTCGAATAGCAAAACATGTATTCAATTATTGTATGCAATTTTATGGAAATCTAACACGTAAAAACACCTGCATGCAATTCTTAAATGGCAATAAAATTTAACATACCATAAAAGCATGGAAGTATTGCTCTTGAACGTTCCAGAAACTTGCACCATGTAAATGGAACTTAACCCTGTAGTTTGCCCCTTAGTGGGGTTAAACAACGTAGGTATTATAAGCTCAACTGAGTTAGCAGTGTGGTCACTGCTAACTTAGTTTTACGGGCTAAATAAAGGCCCTTGTTTTAACATGTCTTATAACCCTCTCGGAACCTTATTCTCATACTAAGGCCATATTATAAATAAGGTACATTCAACCGCCACACAAAGTTTTTCCTAATTTAAATCCATAACAATCCACAAAGCAACTATTGTAGTAAAGCTTTTTATTACTTCTTTTCTTCCAAAAGAAATGCCCTGAAGGCGTTGCACTCTCCCCCCCCCCCCCCTCCCCGTCCTGGCAGGTAGGGGGGATGCGTAAGCACCGCAAAGCATTCCACTGTCGCTTTCCAAGCTTTCTTCCGCCTCTAGCAGCCTTGAAATTTTGGCGCAGGGCCGGCCGTGGAGACTTCTTGGTGTTACTTTTTTTTTTTTTTAAAGAAAGTTCCTGTTATGGTTTATTAAAACTGTAACAAGGAGTAGAAGTCACTAATTTATGAATCATTTGTTTTAGAAAATAGTTCATATTTTTAAAAGTTTGTATTTCTAATTGGTCTTAAAAACTGCAGTGCTATTTTGTACAAATGTCACTGTGAGCTGTCAATAGTGTCAATCCCTAGCATGAAGTGGAATGACAGATCACTTCAAGCTCACTTCTCCTATATTTTCACGGTGAGATTTTTACAGAATAGACCGGCTGTATTTATTATGAATGTATAATTTGTTTTTCACACCACCTTCTCGACAATGTCAAATTATATGTCATGCAAACCTTATCTAAGTTCTCCCAACTGCAACACATGCAATGTGCTCGAGGATGTACATCATTTGCTGATGGATTGCGTCAAGAACCAAGAGGAAAGGATAAAATTAATCAATGAGTTTAATTTAAATATATCACAGGTAGGTTTAATTCAATCAATTATAGCACAACCGAAGTCAGATGTGGCTGAAAGATTAAGCGAGTTAGTGTACTATATTGATTAAGATTCTCCTTTTAAAAAGGAAAACATTGTATCGTAGTAGTCTGTATAAGGCATGATGGCGTTGGCGTATCCATTGGGATAAAAACCCCAATTAAATCAATAAAGATAATAAAAAAAAACCTTATCTAAAATAAGTCATTAAAACCCTGGGGTCTAGCTGGGCATTAATATAGTAGTGGATTTCATTATGACCCGCTGATCATTAACTCGCTCGCGGTGATCGCTGGTTATTTTGGCCTCCTTGGTGCGCAGGGTACGGGTTAGCCTCAACATCATACTTGCGATAGTTGCGGAAAAGCAAAGCCTGCAGTCTCGACATAGATAGTGATCGCTATACGACCGAATTTGGTCGCAAAGTCCTAGTGGGGTACCTAGACAGTCCAAATTGCTTGACAAGCATGTGATTTTTTCGTGTTTGTCATGCAATTTTGACCGTCTAGGGTCCCCACTAGGACTTTGCAACCGAATTCGATCGTAAAGCGATCGCTATCTATGTCGAGACTGCAGCCCCTGGACTGCCCCTTCATCCGACATTGTTGTAGCAAACATGTTGCTGTACCAGTGTCGGAGAGAAGGGAAGTTAATTTTATTAGATGATTTATTTATTTTTGAATTGATTTTAATTTGGTTTTGATTTAATTTTATTATTTATTATTAATGTGATTTGAATATGGACCTCAAGGAAAATCGCATGGAAACATTTACATAGATATTTTTACATACTAATTCCATTCATTTACCAATAGCAAAAATAAATTGTTCAAAAATCGAACCGGCTACCACGAGTACACAAATAAAATAAAGATAGAACAGAACACAGAAAGACACGAATACTGAAAGTTGCTTACAACAAATTAAACTACCAATTCTCACAAAAATTTCGAGTAACGATAGTGATTTGACTCCGGAGTACATTAAATTCGCAGCCATTGGTATTGCCAACAATCTACTCCCAGAAAAGTCCAAAGAATCTTACATGAAAGTACCAAGTTCTACGCCCCTCTAATATAAACACTAGCAAATTTTTCGTAGTTTATAATAATGACAAGTGCACCAGGCAAGTCATTGGCAAAAATAAGATCAGCACCATGCCGAAAAAAATTGCGAAATACCTGAAATTGACAAATGCCGAGCTCTAAATGGGCCATTTTTTCAGGAGAACATCGGCTACTCTATTGGCGTGTTCAGGAGCAGACATGACCTAGATTAAAAGACACGGTGGCTGGAAATCTGATGCAGTAGCGGAGGGCTACATTGAAAATTCTGTACAGAATAAGGATAAAATAAACTGGCGCATTGGTGACAACATCAAACTAAAAACAGATCCTGATAACTGATCCTTGGACACGTTTGTCACCGCAACCATCATCATCAAAACACTATTCATCTAGCCTGTTGCCTCAAGCAGCACTTTCACCACCTTTCACGATCCAAATCGATCGTCAGCAGACCCAAGTTTCTGAAACTTTAATCGACAGCAATACCCAAATAAACTTTATCTCAACTTCAATAAATGTACCGAATAAAAACATAACTTTGTCTTTTCACAACTGGTCTAATTGTATATTAAACATTACCTTTAACTTTTAATTGTTTTAAATAGGTGTATGTACAGTCGCGACCAAAAGTCGATAAGCAAACTCACAAAGCAATAGCATGGCGTTTAGTTTGACTTAAGACCTTCTATTTCCAAGAACATAAACATGCGTCGTCAACAACTGATTGTAGTACATAATTTCAAAATTATAACATGTGTAAAGATGACCTAGCGGTTAAGCGCGTGCATATAGATGCGTGAATCAGTGAGCCGTGAGTTCAAATCTCACGCAGTACTTGACTTTTTGTAAGTTTTTACTTGATTGGAAGTAATGGGACAGAAATATAATATTCTTTATCTTGTTCGCTTGGTCACTCATTTCGTAAAGTTAGAAAGGTAGATCATAGAAAACTAAATAGGTATTGACAATTATATATGTGTTATTAGAATATCCTTTCTTTGTTATGTTATTATGAATTGACTAAGTGGGTATACAACAAAAAATCCTATGAACGGTTACAAAAAAACTTATTTTATCTAGTAGGAATGTAACGTCACAATTCTCTTAAGTTTGTTAATTTTATAAATAAGTAAATAAAACGAATTAACATTTTTGTTACCATTCAGCACGCCTTTTTTATTTAAACCTTCCAACACCGAAAAGATAAATTAAAAATCACAAAAAAAGTTAAATAATAATACAATAACTAATATTTAACTTCTTATAAAAATAAATAATAAATGAACATAAACATCTTACAAGTTTTTGCTTAAAATAGAAATATATTATTATGGTTCCAAAGAAACAAAAAACAGTCCAACATTGTGATTAAGATTCAACTCAGACTTCATTGATCGTGAAACTATTGCTTAGCCCAAACAGCTACCAGCACATGTTATGTTTATGCGAATTTTAGCAATGCAATGGTAAGAACAGGTCGCCACTATGACGAGTTATTCTAAATTCAACAGAAATATAATGTTGTTTCGCGTAGTACGACGACATGCGACAATTCATTAGTGTGTGTTATCTGCGGAATGTTGGCTCATACACGCACACGTACTGGTTCGTGCTCGCACAGTTCATAGCAATGTAATCTTTCGCATGCTTATGGACTTTTGAGCGTTTACTGTACTTTGATTCTTATAAAGCTACTTACGTTCAGTCCATCGCGCCAAATGGCGTGATGCATCCAAAATTTGATCGTAAGTGTTGACACGGAAATCCGTGCGCGCCGTAATCCAAAGCCTCACGCCGTTTGGCGTCACGCCATTTGTCCGTGAGTGCGAAACCGTGGGACGTGGCAAATGAAAAGGCCTGGCGTCCATCCATTTGAATTAATCCAAATGGACTGAACGTGAGTGCCTATAAACTACTGGCGTCCATCCGTTTGATTTAATCCAAATAGACTGACCGTGAATGCCCAGCTTTATACTATTGCTTTTTATTGTCTCTTTGATGGCGTGAAAAGTAGAGTATTCTCCTCGGGGGTAAAGGTGTCTTCGTCTTGGGCGGGCGTGATTCCCTCGCTGCACTCAGGATTCTTGTCTTAACTCTAAACTAGAATAACACTAGGATTCTTCGTTACGCTCGGGATTCAATACGGCGCCCGCGATAGAAGACACTGCTTTATCCCCTTGGTGCATAATCTAACATTATCGCGAGTAAAAATAAAATAATAAGTTAGCCTAGCGACTCCACTCCCCTGTTCCTTCCAGAGTGAATGAACTAAATAAGCGAGATGGTCTAAAGTCGTACTTTCACCGAGGTTAAGGGCCTGCTCTGAGGCCCTTGGCCCTTAGGCCGATGCACTTATCTGCAGCAGAAAAAAAAAGCCTTTTTGGTACTAGCGCCGAAGGAACGTACTTAATGAGAATAAATTGGTGCCCATAAAATAGCATAGGAGTCCTAAGGAGGTGTTGAGAAAAAGGTGCCAAATATGAATAATTTTAATTATCATAAACTAAACTATTAATCCGTACTTAATAATGTGAAAGTGACTTTATAAGTCTGTTTATTTGCCTTTTTACGCCTAAACCACTGACCCGATCGTTATGAAATTTGACAACTGGGTAGCCTGGGACCTGGAGAAGGGCATAGGCTACTTTTCATTTTGTATATTATTATAAAAAATGATGAAATTCAAAATACACGCTGATGAAGTTCGCGGGCTACAGCGAGCACTTACGTACCCTTCTATGTTACCTTTTTGTCACAGATAGTGACAGTAGCAAGGCACTATATTAATTACATTTGGTACATTAGATACTTAATTAACTACACGAGATTAGATTGCAAACATCTGACGGTAACACAGCAAATTAATAGAAATAAAAATCTTTGAATGTTTCTTTGAGATTTTCATTATTTCAATTCTTTTGGCTTATCAGGCATCAAACACAAGGTTAGACAAACTATCTAGGGGGAGGCCTATGTCATCTGTAGACGTCTTTCGCCTGAAATGATGACGATGTTGAGACATTAAGCGCCAAGGTCGCAAGAAGTTACTCTCCTTTAGAATAAATTGTGATAGTATGACTAATTCTATAAGCGAGAGAGTAAGTAAGTAAATGAGTTTGTTAGTCCGTTTACGCACATTATGACCTACTTTTCTTATGAGTACCTGTTTGAGGAGGAAGATAAGCAAATAAAATAATGCCTTTTATTCTTACGCTCCTTGGTAACTAGGAGATAAGCTATAATTAGAGCCATTTGTCTCGATTCATTTTCACTCTTTTCCGTTTTCAATTTTGCTAAACAATATGGATTTGCAAATGATGGCAAAAAGCTAACGCTGCAACGCCTGCAAGTTCCAACTTTTTGGAAAATTTTACTTACTATAAGCCATTTTATCCGGATATTAATAAGTGACCCATTTAAAAATGTTTTTAATTTATTGAATCCTATCCTATACATTAGATAGACTACCTGTAATTTCTCTTAGCAGCTAGGTTTTATTTAATCAGGTCATTCAGTCAATCTTTCACTCTCCCCGATACCCACCCCTTTTTCTGCGCCGAGATAACCAGGATACCATCAGTTTAGAGGAGTAAGGATAAGTTGAAATGAACGCTGTGTGTTGTTACCAAAACTGCATAGACTAGTGTCAACGCTCCGGTCGTTGTACGCTCGGCGTACAGCCGAGCGACATAGTTGCCGCATGCAATTGTAATAATTAGTATTTCTTGTCTATGAGTTTTCCGACGCCCGATATATTTATCAGAGGAATCATTTGAAATTTTTGACAGTTTTTCATTAAGTACACAAACTCTCAGACGTCAATTCAAAAATCCATGGAATAACCATGGATTTAATAGATATCAGACGATGGAAAAATCAGCCTTTAATTATTTATTCATGTTTATGTTAAAAATACATTTTTTATTAAATTGTACCACTAGCTAGTTTACTCATAAATACCATGTCCTACGGACAAGATATATAGAGATTCATTCAGTACCTAAGGAGACATTGCCGCCGCGATCCACTATGTCGCTCAGCTGTACAGTCGCACGTGCAAGGCCGCCGCGCGGCGGGTCGCCGACCCACTCCCGCGCAGCCTCCGATACGCTCCCGAGGAAAACCCGCGTGGCGCTAGAAAGGGGATTTTTTAACCGACTTCGAAAAAACGGAACGGAAGCTAAACTATACGGGTCGCGAATTCCATTCCTGAAAGGTCCCAAAATTTGGGATGTGAGATATTTTGCCTGATAACATGTGTATAACCTAAAAATAAAAAGATAAAGAAGATATTACCGTCTGACTGTGCAGTTCGGTACCCCTACACAGGAAACGATCTTCTTCCAGTGTTACCAAGAGGTTTCGTGTTACGTACTAACTGGGCTGTGGAGGTCAGATAGACAGTCGGTCCATCTAAATACTGGTATTCAGCTGCATCTGGTAACACTGAAAGCCGACCACAACATAGTTGAGAAAAGGCTAGGTATATGATGACACAGGAGTCGATAATTGCTGATTAGCTAAAATACCAAAAAAAAATATTGTAAATAATTCCCATGTAAAGAAGTGTCACGATAATTTGCGAGACCACCATGAAATTCCACCCCGAACTTCCACCAGGTGATGGGTGACTAATTTATAAAGAAAAAAACAATCGAATAATGACATTAATTGGAATCTTTGCTTACTGAGAATACAACAATCGTTAGTTTTTTGTCAACAAGGTGGTCGTTGGCATTCTGCTGGTGCAGCGATTTCGTTGATACATGAGTGGTTCATTCATTGTTATTTAAAACTGTGTTATGTACTTTTGACGATTATGTTTTATTCACATTTTTATGCTTACGCCTCATTGTCGTCTAGCGGTTGTTAGCGCGACTGCTTAACCCAGGACTTCATAGTCCTTTTTTTTTGTGGATGGGAAATCATCAAATAACTTCTCCCGCTCTGGGTGGAGCGGAAGGGCGTGTCAGACTTTTACTGACTAAAACCCACCCGTGTTCCTTCAGTTGCCTATGCCAGGGCCACGGTATCTTTTTCAAACAGACAGCTGTGCTGCTGGGGAGTTTGTTGCGCCACTTCTTCTCCCCAGCTAAAGCACTAGGAAGTGGTGAAGGGCGGGCGTTTTTGGGGGACTGTCTTATGTAATTTTGACGTTCAAAAAGTGCTGATTCTCAGCCTAGTTTGAATAAATGACTTTGATTTTGATTTTGAAACAACCCGCGACCCCAGCGGCATCGGCCCTATTGGACCCCATCTTTTGCTGACATCTCTATGAGGCGCGCGTGGAACACAACGCGCCGTCGACCCGGGCCTGGTCCTCACCGGACGGCGAGCTACCTACTACTCACCGTCCGCAAGCCCGCGCCTACGGTGGCCGGGAATCGGCTATCGATTCCCGCCGCCCAGGGCGTCTCCTGCGGCGACTGAGGGCATGAGGCTGCCTCTCCCTCACGCGTTCCGCCTCCTCCTTCGCGAGCATTACCGCTTCGCAGAAGGAGGTGACGGCCTCCCATGCACTCTCGCTCCGCACCATGGCCTGGACCAAGCTCGGACGCGAGAGATCGCCGCCGCCGATCGCCTCCGTGAGAACACGGCGGTGCTCTGCCCAAGCCGGGCAGACCTCCACTGTATGCTCCACCGTGTCCTCTGGGCGATCCACACAATGGTGACACCCGGGCGAGGACTTCATAGTCCTGAGTTCCATTCCCAGATCAGGGAGAGTTACTGGTCATTCTCAATAACAGCCCGGAATCTGGTTGATGGCGATAGGCTCGACCCCTCTAACGCATAACTGAAGAAATGTGGGTGGTAATAAATTACTAAGACATCTTTCCCCTCCCCTCGGGCAAAACCTAGCGTGATGTTACGTTATTGACGTGTAACATCTTTGCTCTCGCTTTTCTGCAATCTGTGGGAGTGATTTTGTGAAAAGGGACGGAAGTGTGTAACAGGAAGCCGGGGGTACCGCGCGCTATTTGATTTGACCAATGAGCGCGCGCGGTGCTAGAGTTGGCCGTCAGATGGTACCAACACAAATAGATTTCAGATGTTACACATCATATGCGACTACTGTAAGGCTCTCTTTTTTTTTAACATTTTCTGAGATTTTTGCTATCACTTGAAGAAATTCACTCCGAAAGTCTGAAGGTGGTGATTCATCCATGCTTGATGAAATGATTATCCTGCTAAGTACGAAAAGATATTTTCACTATGCCCAGGAATATTAACATTCTAAGTATACTGATTAAATAATCACCATCTGACATTATGCATTGCCTATTGAGATGCCTAGGCCATAAATAACAATGACTGCAAAAAATTGACCTTATTAGTACAAGACACAGCTGATGACTATTTCTTCGAGGTACCAGGATGGCATAAACTTAAGGTGTTTCCAATAGGCCCACGCTGCCTATCCTTCTCATCACAGCCTATCACGACTCACAGCGATTTTCGACTTTGACCTACAAGAAACAGCTGATCATAATGTCTGCAAGGTACCAAGGTAGCATAAGCTTGAGGTGCTTTCAATAGGGCAGTACCGCCTATTAAGAGATCATCTCCCTCCCTCTTTCTTCTTTAATGGGCTGCGAAATAACGCCAGCCTATAAAGAAACAGCTGATTATTATGTCTCCTAAGTACTAGGATTCCATAAACCCAAGGTGGTTCTAATAGACCACAGACCGAATTAGTTGTAGATGGCGTTGTACCAATAAAAGTGTCTAGCGGTTGCTACAGGGTGTTACATAACACGGCAACTCGCCGACAACTGGGCAAGTAGACCGGAACGGTGTATTATACAGAATGATCATTTTTATACAAAAATAGCACATAATATTTTGGTTTAACTTTTCCCATGGGAAAAATAAAAAAAAAACACTTTGTAAAAGAATGGTAAACGAAATGAATTAAAGGGTCAAATAAATATTAGTTTCTTGATTCATTTAGGTACAACGTACCGGAAACATTAC
This sequence comes from Dicycla oo, assembly GCA_948252095.1. Classification (NCBI taxonomy): domain Eukaryota; kingdom Metazoa; phylum Arthropoda; class Insecta; order Lepidoptera; family Noctuidae; genus Dicycla; species Dicycla oo. The sequence goes on from OX411730.1 coordinate 25,504,576, forward strand.
AGAGTTATAGACAAAAATTTGTTTATTATAATATTGACGTAAACCCAAGCATATTACTACATTCATCAAAACGCGCTCTAATCCCAGTAACCTACATTTGCCGTAAAAACCCCAACCTGTATTACACAAAATCTTAAAGTTGCACCGAGATTGACGCAACGCCGTGCAAAATGAGAAGAACTGACTATTGTGATCGCTTCCTAGTGTTATGTCATACTGAGCTAGTTTTATTATAAAAATATAACATCAGTTTAGAAAATTGTGCTCAACACCGCGGATTGTTGAGTCGTTTCTGAGGAGGCTCAGTGGTTAAGGTGAGGTAAGGAGAGTGAGAGATCGTGAGTTCAATCTCCACCCGTTGGTATACATGGTGGCCGGATATCAACGCGGAAACTGTAACCAGGAATTCAGCATATGTTTCTATACCCGCTAGCGTAGAAATTGTTCGTTGGTTAGGTATAAAAAAATCTCCTGTTTCATAGAAATATGCAATACCTACGTGGTCAAAATGCATGGAAAAGCATTTTTTTTTAATCGACGGAAACTTTCAACGCATAGGAGTTCATAATCATGTACATCCACGCTAAGAAGTTGCGTGTCGATCCCTGCCATCCTGTTGATTTTTGTCAAAACAGATAACGGAAAATCAAAGTCAAGAATCCTAAGAATGCTTCAGACGGTTACAGTACTTATGGTTGTATTAGATAAGTAATCAAACGTTACTTATCAATTCCCATCTTACCTTTTTTTTTGCGCGAGAAATGCTTATGCATACTGCACTACCACGGGGAGATAGTGCAGTTATGTGGGACTCCAACCCACTAAAACTCCACGGTGTCCTCCTCTGCCGCTTGTGGCGGGAACACGGGCACCCGTTAGCACTCACCACGAACCCGCCGCTGCTGTCCGTCACCGGACCCTCCTCTGCGGAGTACACCCCTCACCACCACACCAGAACACATTGCCGCCTACCACTTTTTAACGGCCAACGAAATACCGACACTTCTTGTCCCCTGTGGCCCCACCGCGTCCGCCATCAGATGGTAGCGACCCCGTCAAGGCCGCGGAAGGTAGGAAGAGCAGCGCACCGTAATACTGGCAGTCCTCTCCCGCCGCGGCCACCAACCCTCAGCCGCGTTGTCTCCCATACGACATCTCGACCGGCCTCAGTTGCGATGTCGCCCAAGCGGCACCGCAACCTACCTTTTGGCCGCTACGTCGTCGGCTGCCTGGGAAAAGCCCTGACGAGCGGCCCTAGCCAGCCAGAGCAAAAATCATTACTTGGTGAAGGAAAATATCGTGAAGAAACCGGCTTATCTTAGAACCAAAAATTTGAAGACATGTGACATCTACCAACCAGCACTGTGCCCGCGTGGTGAATTACGATCCACTCCCTCTCACAGAGAGGAGGACTGAGTCCCGTGGGACCGTTAAAGGCTGATTATGCTAACCAAAGCGCGATGGTGGAAAAATATAATAGCCGTGCCGTTTAGTGTCCAGTATAAGAGCATAAATCAACACGCACAAGCACGGCAGAAGAGTGGAACTCACTACCTGCGTCTGTGTTTCCGAACGCACACAATCCGAATGTCTTCAAAGTTAGATTGAACGGGCTTCTTCTGGGTAAGCTCTCTCCGACTTTGTCTCTGTCACCTCTGACCTAGACTATAGTCAAGAGCAAACCCATCTCAAATAAAAAAACAAACTGTCAGTAGCTTGGTCTCTGTTGTATCTTGTAACCGGGCTTCCCATCAGGACAACAGTATGACAAGAGCTATCTACTCATTTATTTAGCATAAAACTTAATGCGTTCTATCGATTAACTTCCATTCACCTTCAAGCAAACGACCTGTGAATAATAATATCGATTGAACGCACTGTTTACAGGATTATAATATTGTGATGATAAGGATTCATATATAATATAGCTAAGTACCTATAATATTGTATACAGGTAACTAAAACCATTAAATTGTATTACGCAATCAAAGCTCTCCCAGACAAGTCCATTTACATGAATTCTACTTACTTCGTAAAACGTTAAAGAAGTGTAAGCCAGGGCTTGGTCGTCTTTATTCTCATATACAGAGATCTGAATAGGTAGAGAATAAATACCTAAACTTCGAGGAAAAAAGTAACAAGAGTGGATCCTATAAAATCCCGGATTTGCTATAAATATTTAATTTGTTACGAACGTATTCAAATTACAATAAATAATTCACAATTTCTTAAATCCCGAGATTTAATCGTCATGTTTATCATTCAGGGTATTATCCACTCTTGTTACTCTCCCTTTCCTCCAAGTTTAGGTATTTATGCGCTACCTATTCCGATCTCTGGTCATATACTCTTCTTAGGCAGAAACTATATTAGGGTAGCATAGGTAACCGTGGTAAAAATATGAGTCATTCAGCAAGGTGGTTGCGGGCTTGACTGCACTGAGCTGGACGATTTCGAATGAACCTATTGTAATATTGTAGGACCCAGGCTAAGTATGAAAACTGAGACGTTGATATTGTTATTTTAGTCAAGGAAAGTGGGTAAAGTAAGTGAGATGCAACTAGTGACGATATTTGATTAGTTGAACTATCTTCCAGGCTTCGCTGTTGAGTGTTGTAGCTCTGCGTTAGAATGGCCTATAAATAAACAACCTTTAGTATTACCTAAAAAAATGAACCGTTTGAGGAAGAGGAGAAATAGTCTCATTTTTATGTAAATGTGTCTTGAAATTTATATACTATAGAGCTTGTGTATATGAGCTTGTGGCTAAGTAATAATAGCCGCACGGGTCGATCCATTAGGTTAAGCTACGCTTGCCGGGATTGGTCCGTAGATGGGTGACCATCTTTACATACCGAGACTCCTCCGTGCCTCGGAAAGCACGTTAAGCCGTTGGTCCCGGCTGTTATTTCGTGGATCTTTGACAGTCATTACTGGTCGTCAGAAGCCCGAAAGTCTGACAACCAGTCTTACCAAGGGGTATCGTATTACCTAGTATCTGGGTTGTGGAGGTCAGATAGGCAGTCGCTCCATGTAAAATACTGATATTCAGCTGCATCCGGTTAGACTGGAAGCCGACCCCAACATAGTTGGGAAAAGGCTAGGCAGATTGATTGACTGCTCTATTCATGGACGCGTTGCGTTGTCATATACATCTAAGTACTAGGACCACATAACTGGCAACATGTCTCACGAAAATAATATAGTGTAAAGGCGAAATCAATTCCGTTCGGCCCACACGCGCGCCACCTAGTCATTATGCGTAGGAGTCGATAATTTTTCGCGAAAGTTAATGTGAGTGACAAATGATTTGCGACATCATGATTGATTAAAATTAATTTAAGTTATATATATACATATATAATGTATTATATATACGTATTAAATGCAAGTAAGGTATGGATAGACCACTTAATTTTGTCTCGTGTTGGCCCGACCTGAAATAGAAGTCGTGGTAGCATAGCCCGTCAGTTAGTTTTGAAGTACTTAGGACAAACTGAGCAGGGTGCACCAACACCTGTGGAGATATTAGAAATGACCCAATGCCGCCGGAGGACTTTTATGCCCGTTACTGAAGTGTTTTCTTATGTAGGTATACAATAGTTTGTCAAACCGGCATGATTGAAGGCGCCTGGTTAAAGGCGACCTGGATACCGGCAATACCAATAGGTTGCCTGTGTCTGTAAATGTATCTACTATTCAGGAGAAATTAAAGGTGTGCTTCCTGATAGGAAACTTCTTCAACCTTTTACCAAAGTGATTAGATTTCATTGCGTTGAGTTGGCGACACAGTAATGTAAACACTTCAATAAATTAGGCATAAAAATTAAATAGAAACATCCTACTCACCTGAGGCCGTCAACCTTTAGCGAAGATAACCCGCTGCAGTTTTTATCAGACATTGCATTTTTTTTTATCGTGCAATGATCTGGATGCGCAGTTTTTTTCCTGCAAACGCATTTGCCTTGATAACTAATGTTTACTTTGTTATTCAAACAATACTTACAGACTAGGGTCTGTGGACAGCTAAGAAAATATCGATATGTTCGATTATATTGATGTACCAATGTCAATACATGGTTATTACATAATAATGATTAACCTTAAACTTAAAATATTGGTTCTTTTTTGGAATTTTCATAAAGGATGAGATGAGTAGTCATTGTGTTTGCTGACAACAAAAATAACTTTTTTAGAGACGACTGAGGAAAATAGAAGTACACACCTCCTTAATAAATTAGAATAGAAGAAGGTTACTTCTTTACCAAATTGCTAATCATTCTATTTAGGCGCTTTACAGTGTCGTCGGCCGTAAGTCATAGTAAGTTATCGCATCTTGAGACTGTGTAGCAACTTCATTTTATTTATTATTATTAAAATGATTTCATTCTTACTTGTGATTGATGTTATTGTTATTTGAGTGAGGAATGTCAGGATAGTTTATTCCAAACCGCTTGCGACATCTAGCGGCAAGTAGCATAACTTTCAAGACATCTCATTCAACTGAACTATGTCCACTCGCTCATAGATAGCGCATATCAAAAATTAGTTATTATTAAAATTCTTCAGCTGAAAATTACAAAATTAGTTTGATATTAATTTTGTGTTTTAATTTTTTTTTTGTACAATCAATAGATTTTTTATAAACAGATACTTGCTTCATATTTTGCAATAAATTACCAGCGTTGCGTCATCGCGCTTCTCTTTCTTTTCTATGCAGTCCGACAGTGACCGCGCTTTAGGTCCTGTAGTCCCCTTAACTACGGATCAAAAACACGGCCCTAAGTGTGTTACGAAATTACCCCGCACCAACAACATGGACTACAGACCAACAAAGTTCACGTTATCAGTATTTACGCTGATAAATAAAGTATGAACGTGTTACGTATTTTCAACAAAGCATCCATCAGTTTCCGTGGTGTAGCGGTTATCACATCTGCCTAACACGCAGAAGGCCCCCGGTTCGATCCCGGGCGGAAACATAGCTTTTTGTATTTGTAGTAATTTTTTACCTATTTCATGACTTTTGTTTCATTGAGTAGTACTGTTTACGCAACGGTAGACTTATAAAATAAATTAATATACGTAATTTACCTTGATTTTCAGGTCTTTAACAATGAATTCCCATAGGTAGCTGTTTTTGTATTTATTCAAGTTTGTGGTTAGTGCTGAAAGTTTTTTTTTCTCGTACGAAGTTACTTTATTTTGTATTATTTATTTTGTATTTCATAAGTTGTTTGTAGAATAATCTGACAAACAATCAGAATGATTGCATGTATGTATGTGTAAGGTTTTTAATCGTTATAAGAAATTTTTAGAGGTATCTTCGTGATTTATTTCTATCGTATCAAATTAGTTGTTTTATGTTTTCAACACACTATCTAACTAGCATACATCCTGAAGAACATCATATATTTTTTCTGATTTTGTTTACTGCAAAAAATCAATCTGCCTAGCCCTTTCCCAACTATGCTGGGGTCGGCTTCCAGAATAACCGGATGCAACCGAATACCAGTATTTTACAAGGAGCGACTGCCTATCTGACCTCCACAACCCAGTTACTGGGTAACAAGATACCCTTTGGTAAGACTGGTTGTCAGACTTTCGGGCTTCTGACGACACGTAACGACTGTCAAAGGTCCATGAATGACAGCCGGGACCAACGGCTTAACGTGCTTTCCGAGTCACGGAGCAGTCTCGGTATGTAAAGATGGTCACACATCTACGGACCAACCCCGGCAAACGTAGCTTAACCTGATGAATCGACCCCCGGCTTTTATTACTTAGCCAAGAGCTCCTCACTTTTTTTGGTTTTTTGTTTACTGCTGTACTTAGATCATATTATTATACTTTTAAGCATTATAAAACTTGCGTTTTGATGCTTCCTGTAGTCCCTACACTTAACTCAACCAACGGTTAAACACAGTAACTAATGGTTGAATTTTGGCTCTAAACATGAATGTACTCATGTTAGCTCATTCATACTAAAAATAGTAACTAATGGCATAACTCATTCATGTTTAGCCTTTTACATTTTTTTTTTAATTTAGGATGGGTTTGCTCTTGACTCTAGTCTAGGTCGGAGGCGAAAGAGACAGAGTCGACGATGGAGTGAGCTTACCCAGAAGAAGCCTGTTCACTCTCACTTTGAAGAGATTAGGGTTGTATGTACTCGGAAACACAGACGCAGGTAGTGAGTTCCACTCTTTTGCTGTGCGCATTATAAAAGACATTTGGAAGCGCTGAGTGCGAATTGGTGGAATAGCAACCAGGTAGGGATGGTAACTGGCAGTGCGTCTAGATGTCCGATGGTAGAAGGGGGCTGGTGGAATGAGGTCGTGGAGTTCTTGAGCACACTCTCCGAAGTACAATCTGTAGAAGACCGGCAAGCAGGCAACCTAGCAGCGATGAGCCAAGCTATGAAGCTTGGCATCCACCAGTTTTACGTCGCCAATGAGCCTCTTAGCTCTGCGTTCCACCGAGTCAAGTGCGGCAAGTTGGTACTTAGTTGATCCATCCCAAAGGTGGCTGCAATACTCCATGCAGGATCGGACTTGCGCTTTGTAAAGGGTTAAAAGCTGTCCAGGCGTAAAGTATCGCTTCACCCTATTTAGGATACCTAGATTCTTGGCCGCAGTTTGGGCTTAAAGAGCCAAAATTGAACCATTAGTTACTATTTTTAACCATTGGTTAAGTTAACTGCGGATCAAAAAACCGGCCCTTATGTACGGTAGGAATCAGTTGCTGTTTGACAGTTCAATAACATTGATTGCGTTATTTACGTTGTCGAACAGATAAACTTTTCGAACATTTATGAAGCAATGCATTATCAATTTGCTTCAAAATGATTCAGATTCCGATTGATAGTGTGTTACGCAATTAGGGTGCTAGTCAAAAAGATATCTAATGAAATCGGAGCCTCAACATTGATTATAATGTCATTATCATTACCTACATTTAACCTGGGGGCACGGAAGTGCCTCCGCCAAGTCGAGCAAAACAAAGGCACGCACGGCCGTGCCATCCCTTTCTCGAAGCCATTAGGGTCATTTTCGACCCCCTGTAACTTCGTTGTGGAAAAAACTGAAGCCTAAATTTTCAGTGACTAAGAGGGCATTACAAACTATTCCAAATTACATTAAATTTGGACCAGTAGTTTAAGAGTTATTTAATAAAATAAAATATTTAATAAAATAAAATACAAGTCAAAATTCCTTAATTTTGTACGAAAAAGACTGTTAAAAGACTGACGTACTTGCGTACGTGACGATACTACATGTTATTAATTTACAATATTTGCAGTATTTTTAACTAGGCCAAAGTACAATATGCGATTGCTGACCGTACGCCTATCAAAAAGAAATAAATAATATGATTTGCGTGCCCATGTCACATGCACATGGAGGACTATTATAAAAAAAAAACCGGCCAAGAGCGACTCGGACTTGCGCAACGAGGCGAGGGTTGCGTACCATCAAAAAAAAAAAGTGTGCTACTCGTATTTAAAGACATCGTTTTATTTTTCCTGTAATAATTTCAATTTTTTTTCTATGCTAGCTTCGGAGATAAAGAGGAAATGGATTTTTTTTTTACATTTTTCATAAAAAGTCGAAATCTTTTCGGCCTAAAAAATAAAACAAATGTTCGAAAATGTGCAAACAGCGCTCTTCCTTATGATACCCCAAATACCCTAGTAACCCCACTACAAATTTTGAGAACCATTTTCAGTCCCTGTTAAAAAAAAAATACATATTTTATTTCTTTCTTCTTTGCAAAATAGTTGGGCAAACGTCATTTAAAACTATTCCAAAATTCAAGTAGATAGCATTAGTAGTTCTTGAGATATCCAGCTGTGACAGACGGACAGACAGACAGGCAGACTGAGTCGCACCATAAGAGTTCCTTTTTACCATTTTGGTACGGAACCCTAAAAATTACAGATGTTTGCAAATTAATAAATTATTTGATTTGAAAAGTCATGTTCCAGAGATCTCTCAATGTTTTCAAGTTATAAAACCTTGACTAACAACACCTATTTACTATCAACTCAACGTAACCTATTATCTCACCTGTAATACCTGAAGGGATGGGTAGAGGTCTCGTAGGTTCCATACACCCACATTCAGCTCGTCATGTTTCGGTCCCCTGTAATAGGGTCGAGCTGATTGCTACAAATCCGACTATAGGATGCTTTTGAGTTCATTCATAATCGAAAAACCTAACACCTAATACTTTTTCTTTCCTGAGAATGAACGGAAGACCTTAATACTCAGCAATCGTGCGACCACTAGACCAACAAGGCAGTACCTATAACTCGCAATTCGTAACTCGAAACGAACTGTAGAACCTCCACGAGCCCATCATAAGTTGATGGCATATTTACGAGACAAACATTTACCGTATTTTACAACCGATCTTGATGAAAGTCGGTACACACGTTCTACGACTATAAAGATTTTTTTTTTCCGTCGGAGATTTTTTATTGGAGGGGTACTTCCTCCAGAAAGGAGCAAAAAGGACGCTACTGGATATCTTCGCCTTATAGGTGATCCGATTTATATCGTTCGTTTTTTTATTTGAAAGGTAGGTTTTATCAAATTTTTGTTGAAGATCTGATGAGGATCTGCAGCGTCAATCAATCTGCCTAGCCTTTTCCCAACTATGGAGCGACTGCCTATCTGACCTCCACAACCCAGTTACTGGGTGTAATACGATACCCCTTGGTAAGACTGGTTGTCAGACTTTCGGGCTTCTGACGACCCGTAACGACTGTCAAAGATCCACGAACGATGACCAGAATAGCCCCTATGCAGTAAATTGCTCACTTTTAGATTTGTATCAGTGGAATCTGCCCTTTAACTACTACTAATATTAGGTAAGGGTTGATGGAGCACCTGGGACCACATTCTCATCACAAAACTAGAGAATTCTGAAAATAATTATCAGAATTGTCTAAAACGAGGCTTTAAAGCTTTTACGAGGTCTACTGTTCTCAGAACTAATAGTTTATACTTAGAACTAGTTTTCTCCAGCGGCTTCGCCCGTGTGTATGTTGGAAATTATCCTACGGGAACGTACTACCGGGATAAATATTATCCTATGTCCTAATCCAGGTCATGGTCTACCGTAAGCCAAATTTCATCCAAATACGTTCAGCTGTTTCAGCGTAACAAATAAACTCACTTTCGCATTTATCATATTAGTTAATAAATACTGGTATTCAGCTGCATCCGGTTAGACTGGAAGCCAACCTCAACATAGTTGGGAAAAGGCCAGGCAGATAAATTTTGATAGTCCCGTCAGCCGTCAAAGCAAGAGTGATCAGGCATCTTCTGTGCACGCTCGTTCCATCATAGACCTCATCAGACGTGATGAAGAGTAAGCCCATTCTGCAAGAAAAAAAGTTAGGATAGAAAAAAAGATTTGGTATTCAACTTGGTGGGCTGACAAGCGAATGTCATGAACTCATGATTTAAAAAACGTAGCACCGATTCTTTAAATAATTAACCAAGTTATTTTATAAACTCGTTTTATTCATAAATCCTGGTACCGTTATATTGATTGCCTATGTATCCTTTATCTCTTTTCTATGATGACACGTGCGTCACTCGTGGCGTCAACAATCGTCAAGGTATTGACGCAAGATCACGCACTCTTGAGGCCGTCAATCGACATTCATCAATGAAAAACTATAGGCATTCAATATGTACCAATGCGTGACGGCGCGACAGGTAAGGCACCATTCCACAGCTGGCCACGGCTAAGCAAGGCTGTCGCATTTTGTGACCTCTCTCGCTCACACGGGACCAATTTTTTAAGATTATTAAATGAAAGGATGCCTTTTTGACAAATGTAATCAATTAGCGAACTAGTAAATAAGAAACACATTTCTATTGTGGAGGAGCTCGTGGCTAAGTAATAACAGCCGCAACGGTCGATCCATCAGGTTAAGCTACGCTTGCCGGGGTTGGTCTGGGGATAGGTGACCATCTTTTCATACCGAGACACCTCCGTGCCTCGGATAGCACGTTAAGCCGTTGGTCCCAGCTGTCATTCGTGGATCTTTGACAGTCGTTACGGGTCGTCAGAAGCCCGAAAGTCTGACAACCAGTCTTACCAAGGGGTATCGTATTACCCAGTAGCTGGGTTGTGGAGGTCAGATAGGCAGTCGGGTATTCAGCTGCATCCGGTTAGACTGGAAGCCGACTCCAATTTAGTTGGGAAAAAGCTAGGCAGATTGATTGACATTTCTATTGTGTTATCTAATGAAATCAGCTCAAAAATATTAAGATCTGTTTTTGATGTTTTTTAAATAAATGACACAATAAAAATGTGTTTTTAATAATGACCTATTAAATTAATATTATTTACTAGTTCGCTAATTGATTACATTTTTCTAAAAAAGCATCTTTCATTTAACATTCTTAAAAATTTGGTTACGTATGAGCGAGAGAGGTACAAAATGAAACAGCCCTCTTAAGCCGACATCAGATGCCTCACTCGAGTGAAGGTTCATATTTTTTGTTTTGATCTTCGTTAACAGGACACCAATAAAGTCATAATGGAAATGAACGTTCATCAGTTCCTTTAATTTTTAACCGACTTCAAAAAAAAAGAGGTTATTAACTCGACACGTATGTATGCAATATTATTGGAACTGCAATATATTCATCACATATGATAATCTATTAGGGCTTCCAAATGGTTTATATGTTTGTCCACGCATTTCTCCGAAACTATTAATCGGATCGTGACCATTTTATTAGCTTGCATTTACTTCAAATTAGGGAACCGTTCATCAAAATCTGTTCAGTAGTTTTTAAGATAATGGACTAATAAGTGTGACGGCCTGGCATATTGATACAAGCTACGTGTGTGGTGTCAAAGGGAAAACATCTCAAAACCTTGGACAAATTCTAGTGCAATATTTATAACAAAACTATACAAACAAATATTCTAGTTTTGACTAAAAACCTCGTCCGTGTTGACTCCAGCCGGCCAATAAAGGCAGGCAGGGGTGAAGAACCAGACTTCTCCCGGGAGATAGGGTCCGTGGGGTGAGGGGTCGCTACTGCCCAACAGCTCGCCACATGCTACCTGCTACCATAAACCAGTTTCGGCAAAGTAAATTATACCGGCACACACCTAGAGTTGGGGAGCACGCAAACCAAACCACGACGTCAACGTACGTACGAGATACAGCGGTGGGGTTATTTTTTTTTATTTCTGTTTGTGTTCTTTCTGTGCGTCATTTTTATCGCAAATAAAAGTTTTTTTTTCTTTCTTTCTTTTCAAAAAAATCAATCTGCCTAGCCTTTTCCCAACTATGTTGGGGTCGGCTTCCAGTCTAACCGGATGCAACTGAATACCAGTATTTTACATGGAGCGACTGCCTATCTGACCTCCACAACCCAGTTACTGGGTAATACGATACCCCTTGGTAAGACTGGTTGTCAGACTTTCGGGCTTCTGACAACCCGTAACGACTGTCAAAGATCCACGAATGACAGCCGGGACCAACGGCTTAACGTGCTTTCCGAGGCACGGAGGAGTCTCGGTATGAAAAGATGGTCACCCATCCACTGACCAACCCCGGCAAGCGTAGCTTAACCTGATGGGTTGACCCGTGCGGCTGTTATTACTTAGCCACGAGCTCCTCTTTTCAATACAACATTATATTGTCGCGGTGAAAAATGAGCTCTCCAGCAAGTTTGGACACGAGGCTGGCTGTTCTGTTAGTGACAGCTCAAGAAGTACTCGTACAGTAGGGCCCACGTCAATGTTAACAAAACCAGTACCAATAATCTGGCCTCAGTGGCCTCTTATTCTATTGAAACTCCGTATTACGCTTGGCCAGGGCCTCAAGTCTGCTATTACAATAGTGTCAGAATGGTCTGTCATTGATTTCATAATTGTTGATTCTGACAAGTTTGGTAACCTACTAATATAATGGCGTCATTATGACTTTCCAATGGTCAACCACTGACACTCCATTGAAAGACATGGCTTAAAATGGTAATCTCGTACATAATGACAAATGAAAGACTGACTCATAATAATTCATAATTCATTTATTTATTGTTTGCTACAGGTGAAAATACAGATCTTATAATTTAGCGTTATGACGTATGCGGTAATCTGCAAACATTTTGACAGTTCCTTTGATCAGTACCACGATTCTATTACGAGACCACTGACCTACCAATGATCGACCATTATGAATTTAGCAGATTACGAACTTATAGCAAAATGACAATGGGATCGTGTTGGAATGACGAATTTTTAAAAAATAGCAGACTTGGGGCCCTGAACGGTTGCACCTATTTAGCTAATTCTTTTTTGGTTGTGTTTGTAATTGTCTGAACAAGGTTTGTATGAAAGAAAATGTTTGAAATGTCGCCGAGAAAATTGGGAAATTCGCGAAAACTGAAAGTGCATTTTCTATGGGAGTTTTATATGAATTATTGAAGTTTTGACAGGACAACGTTTGTCGAGTCAGCAAGTTTAGTATAAAATTAAAGTCGGTATGACAATGTCAGTAGGTGAGATAACATGTTGCGCAACAAAATATTAATATTTTTTCGTCAAGGTGTTGATTGGTGTCGACGCACGATCACGCACCGCTGACAGCCGCCATTTGTCAGTGTCAAATGATTGAGGAGTAGGTACTGAAGTAAGGTGTTATTTAGGTTGATAGGATCTTTCAGATTTTCTCTCTCTTTATTTTTTCTTTTCTTTCTCATCTTGAACGAGCAGTTAGTAACGGCTTTAGTAAACGCTAGAGTGGATGCAGAGACATTAAAAAAAGCCGGCCAAGTGCGTGTTGGACCACGCACAATGAAGGGTTCCGTAGTTGGGATAAATTTATCCTAAGAACAAACTTAACATTGTAGTTGAAAAACATGTTCTTCCATACATTCCAACTGCCAATGTAAGTTTGTAGGCACCATTTTGAGAGATTTAAGACCATAGGCTTATTATAAGTTTTTCTGTAAATCTATAGGTATAGAATTAGTTTCTGTATTATTTTTTTTTAATTTTTCGGCTCCGTAGTTTCAGAGATAAGAGGGAATGTTCAATTTCGTCTATTCTCTTAGATAACTATAAAATTATACAAAAATATATTTGAGATCCTCACACTACGTCCTTTTATTTGATATGTCACACTGTACAGTTTGAATAATCTTTCTTTTTTTCTTATTTGCCCCCCAAAGTTTACCCTCATATTCAAAATTCATATATTTACTTTACACGTCCATGTTTGGGTCACAAAAATTCATAAGTGTACCAAATTTCAACTTAATTGGTCCATTAGATTCGGAGCAAATTGGCTGTGACAGACGGAACCCTTATAGGATCATTCGTGTCTGTCTGAGACACACGAGTGATCCTATAACGGTTCCATTATTTACTTTTGAGATACGGAACCCTAAAAATAAGTAAATCTTAGCTCTTGAATAGTCGATCGAAGAAGTGGATGCTTTTTCAACTCCTATAATTATTAGAACGGAAACGGAACCCTTATAGGATCACTCGCGTGTCTGTCTGTATGTCCTTCTGTTACTGCCAATTTGCTCCGAATCGAATGGACAGATTAAGTTGAAATTTGGTACACTTATGAATTTCTGTGACCCAAACACGGACGTGTAACGTAAATATTAGGTTGGGGAAAAAGTCTTTTCGCATTATAGTATGTATGAACTTGTAATAAAATCTCTTTGGCTATACTATTTGTATCTGGCTGGTTTTGGTATCATTGAAAGTTTAAATTTTAAAGAACATAATTCCAAATTCAAATTAGGAAAATGTGTGATTTTCATTTGTTTTTCATACCGTCAAGATGAGTGAATCTAATGAAGAAATTCGATACATTTTAAAATTTTACTACAAAAAAGGTAAAAATGCAACGTAAGCCGCGAAAAAAATTTGCGATGTTTATGGACCTAGTGTAGTGTCTGTGAGAGTAGCACAAATTTGGTTTAAGCGTTTTCAATCCAGAAATTTTGATGTCAAAGATGCACGTCGCTCTGGTCGCCCTATTACGGATAAAATGGCTGCCATTTTTGAAAAAGTGGAAAAAGTTCGGCAGATCAGTAGTTACGACGTAGCTGAAGAACTGGAAATTGACCACAAAACAGTTTTGGCGCATTTGAAAAAAACTGGGTACACAAAAAAGCTCGACATTTGGGTACCTCACGAGCTCACTGAAAGAAACCTAATGAACCGTGTACTCATTTGTGATTCTTTATTACGACGTAATGAAACCGAACCATTTCTGAAGAAGCTGATAACTGGTGATGAAAAGTGGATCACGTATGATAAGAACGTGCGAAAAAGGTGGTGGTCAAAGGCCGGTCAGGCTTCACAGACTGTGGCGAAACCCGGGTTAACTCGCAACAAGGTGATGCTGTGTGTGTGGTGGGATTGGAAGGGCATTATTCATTATGAGCTGTTACCACCAGGCAGGACCATCGATTCTGAACTCTACTGCGAACAACTGATGAGATTAAAGCAAGAAGTTGAGAGAAAGCGGCCGGAATTAATCAACAGAAGGGGTGTGGTTTTTCATCATGATAACGCTAGACCTCACACATCTTTAGCCACTCAGCAAAAATTAAGAGAGTTTGGCTGGGAGGTGTTAATGCATCCGCCGTATAGTCCTGACCTTGCACCTTCAGATTTCCACCTGTTTCGGTCTCTTCAGAATTCTTTAGGCAGTGTCAGGTTAACATCACGAGAGGACTGCCAAAACCACTTGTCGCGGTATTTTGACCAGAAGTCCCAAAATTTCTATAGCAATGGGATCATGTCCCGACCTACAAGATGGCAAAAAGTTTTCGAACAAAATGGTACCTACATACTTTAGTTAGATGTAAATAAACTATATTAAAAAATGTTTTGAATTTTCTTAAAAAATGCGAAGAAACTTTTTCCCCAACCTATTAAATGAATTTTGAATGCGGGGGTCAATTTTGGGGGCAAATAAGAATCTGAAAAAAAAAGTTTTGCAAACTGTACCGTGTGGCATACCGAATGAAAGGACTTACTGTGAGGGTCCCAAATATATTATAGTTTTTTTTATAATTTTAAAATAAATTGTCTTAAAGTTATTTAAGAAAAAAAAACACTTGGCCGGTTTTTTTGTTAATTGTATAGGTACAAACATTTTTTTTTTTTTTACTTTAACATAAACAAGCAATCGGAGAATTACATTACTTAAAAGTATGGTTGGACCATTCTTTCGATAGTTTTACAAGCTCAGGAACACGAACTTTGCAAAATGTTAAAAAAGCATTCATTTTGTTTATTTAAACTATGATAGTTTTGCTTTTGGTTTCACACCTGAAAAACCTTATTTTAGGGACGGGAATTAAGTATACGTAACAGTCATAAAATGACAATTGATTGCAATATCTTGCATTTTGATAGTTCAGCCACGTTCTTTGCGTTGTTTAGCAGACGAATTTTTCAAACCTATGTCTGTACACCCCGAAGGGTTGTATATATGTATAACCCTTCGGGGAAACAAGGTGGCATGTTATGTACACACACATTTCGCCATCTATGTTGTCCCATGTAATAGGGGGCGAGCATCTCCGGGAGTCTAGATTTGTGCCTGGTTGCTCCTATTGAGAAATGCCAGATAGTATACCAGGATCTCATAATCAACAGTTGCACTTGCGACCACTATTCAGGCCTATAAAGCAATGGTTTAGTAATCCCCTCAAGTCCCTCAGTTCGTGATTGATAGCGTGTTACACAATTAGGGTACTGTACTAGAGACCTTTGTCATTTAGATTTTCCTCGCGATCAAAACCATCTGGAGATCTTGCGATAACAGTCATTGTGTTACAAGTTGACAGCTTGATGGATAGATTCCATCGATGTTCGTCAATGGAATACCAATTCTGGTTTTTGTACCGGTTTTTTTTTTATCGTGGTATCGTATTACGTTGTAATATTCAAATTAGAATAAGCAAAATGCGGATTAAGGCAGACTGGTTGATTAATCATATTTTTTTTCTAAAATGTAATTTTTCATCGTTCATATTCATGCCATTCATACTATTAAAATGAAATCTGCTTAGCCTTTTCCCAACTATGTTGGGATCGGCTTCCAGTCTAACCAGTATTTTAAATGGAGGGACTGTTACTGGGTAATACGATACCCCTTGGTAAGACTGGTTGTCAGACTTTCGGACTTCTGACGACCCGTAACGACTGTCAAAGATCCTCGAATGACAGTCTGGACCAACGGCTTAACGTGCTTTCCGAGGCACGGAGGATTCTCGGTATGAAAGATGGTCACCCATCCACAGACCAACCCCGGCAAGCGTAGCTTAACCTAATGGATCGACCCGTGCGGCTGTTATTACATAGCCACGAGCTCCTCATACTATTAAAATTATACCTACTAAGTGTTCCAAAGCTTGAGACTCAGACCTCCTCTCTGTAAAAGCGAGTGGGTCCGTAAATCCCCCACACATTTAGGTTTGTGTACTGCATTCTTAAGCTAACTAACTATACCAAAGTATAATTGTATAATCAACCTTTTTCCTCATATACCTGTGTCCACAATAGTCCAGCGCAATAGGACAACTACGACCTACGTCCCAATTAGAAACAATTTGCTGTCTATTAACTAATCGATGTGTGCGGAACTATTCACTGCCAGCTGACGCATGTTCTCCTGGTAATTCTGGTCACGTGTACTGGATTAAAGGGGTTTGAATCTTCGAGCTCGGGTGTTCCTGATTAGTCTGATCTTGGCCAGGAAACAATAAAATTGGTAAATATTAACCCACCAAAAAGTTTCATTTAAAGTAGGTAGCCAAGACTCACATAAAGCTTTTACTGTTTAAAAAGTTATCAGTTCTAATAAAGAGCATGAGCATGTGGTAAAAAATGATTCAATAGTTCAATGGAACGACCAAACCATTTATACATTTTGACCAAGATGTAAGGTTTGTAGAGTTAGGCCTTGTAGGGCTTGACTCTGCATTATCTGATAAGTTTTTATGTGAGTCTTGGCAACCTACTTTACTTGAAATGTTTTTAATGGGATTTCATTACTTTTTGTAGTGGTATTTCTTGTGCGTCAGCTATTTCTTTTTTCATAGCAAACGAAAAAGAGTTTCTTCTTCGTTGTTTATTTATACACATACTTATCTAGCTTTCTAACAAATGGAATTAGGTAGGTATACTTATTATCGCCCAGATAAGACCAGGGGATTGCAGGGTGAAAGTTTCTTAATTATTTTATTTTTATTTTTATGCATGCATACCAAATTTCAGTTTTCTAGGGCTTCGGGAAATCGAAGTTAGATGAGTGAGTGAGTAAATCAGTGACGAAATCGACGTATTTTAGGCATCAATAAAATCCAAAATATAAAAGCTGCTAGACAAATGTAAGTAAGTGAGTTTTATAAGTCTGCTAACTACACCTTATCCTGAGAATTTGAGCTCTCTGGCATTATCCAGACCGAAGCTATGAGGTTTGAAAATATGAGGAAACGCTTCGAGAAAAGGAAGGTACACTGAGAAAAATCGAGTCAATCAAGTATGAAATTTTGCTTGATAGAAAAAAAAATGAATGAAGCAATCAAAAACTTACATAAATAGAATAATCACTGTTTGTTGTCACAATAAAGTTAAAATGATCAACTCTTCAATAACATGCACTTCATAAAATGAATTATGATAACATGATTAAGATATTGTAAACATGGCACATTACAGATTTAATCAAGTTGGATGATAAGTTCTATAATAACAGTTTGTTATATGGTGGTGACGTCAGTGTTTCATGTCAAGACTTGTTTATTTCATTCGTTCGGCAGATCAAACATGGCACGCTTTGCGCGGAGTAATTTATTCATTTAATTCCAATTTTCAAGTTATTGCGCGATTACACGAAACAAAAACACCCCTAAGACGACCCACTGACCATCGGCGTCGTCGGCGCCAAGTTGGAACTTGGAAATGGAATTCGGTGAATCCTGTGCTGTGATTGCTGTGAATCTCTTCCCATCGTAGTGCTTATACCCCGGTTTGTGATGGAAGAAGTGTGCAGCCTCCAAGTCCTCAAGTGTGTGTGTGTGTGTGTGTGTCGGCTTGAGTGCTGCCCGAACTACGTGCCACTTTTATCAGTAAGTACCTAACCTTCCTACCCTTTTAGCAAATATGATAATAATTATGTTGTTTTCGTATCAGTTCAGCGACGATTATTTTGCAGAAAATGAAATTAATCTGCAGGCGCTTTCTGCGCTTAACCATGACGCTATCAAAGAGCTGATTCCTTTAATAGGGCCTAGAACCCTATTTCTACGGAGCTGGAAAAATGTGGAAGTCGGATTTCACTATAGACCATAATATAAGTATTTCGGGGGACTTGAGCAGTATCGATTTATCTCTAGGTAGGTAAGTAGGTAGGTACTTTACTGGAATCGGGTCTAAAGGTACCTACTACTTGATCAAGTTAACTAGGCACCGTTTCTTAAGGAAGTATGTACCTACTTACATTATGTCAGCTTAGTGTGTAGTGCAGTATAGTAAATCTATAGAAAAATGTATTTGAATACTTAAAGTGCTAGTGCTTAGTGTTAGTTAAAGTGTTAGTATGTAGCTAGGTGTTTAAAACTAATATTAAAAAAATAACTTTGTATTTCAGGCCTAGTTAAATAAGCACTACTTACAAAAAAATTTCATCACAGTTAGGTGTCTATGTAACTTGACTGAGTAGTAATTGGATATGTAGTATTTCGTAGTACATCATGTGCCAACCGTATCTACCTGTGGCCTACCACAACTACCTATACTAGATACTTATTTCGTTTTTGGATTAAGAACCGAACCCCGCTCAGCAGTCAGAATCATAATATATCTTTAACCTCTCGTCTGCTTGCGCGCACATCTGGACCAGACTAGATTTTCTATTGTTTTCCTAACTAACCACTGCCACTGGCATACTCGTAGATTGAAGATAATAAACTTATTACTCAATTCAAAATTTAAATTATTTATTCAATGTAGTATAAATTTTATCTAATACTGATGTTTTAAAATAAAAGTTGAATACAATTTTTGTGTTAGTTACTTACATTCAATCTATTTCAGGACAACGTTTCCATGTCATATTTATATTCACTAAAAATGTTAAATTGATACGTAAAAGAAACACTCTGTACACGCGTACTTGAAGGACGGAAACATCGCAATTTAGTTTTTATTTTTAGTGAATATTTTTATATTTTTTTGAATATTTTTAGCATTTTTAGTGAATATTTTAATATTAAAAAAAAATAAAAACCATTTTGTTTTCGAATGGTAATATTTTTTTTAGCATGTATGGATGCTATACTATTGCGGGTTAACGGGAACGCCCTCTGTTGGTTAACATACTGTATAGTCTTTTTATAAATATTGTTTGTATAAACCACAAAATTGCAGGTATGTTGTCAAACTAGATAGTTTATTGGAATTTCCTATACCATGTAGGTAATATCAGCATTGTATCAAATAAAAATGTTTTCCAATTTAATTTTAAAACCGTATGGATACTACTTCCTGATTCTCACTGTATAAGACTACTGTTCATTTATTTAGTATAAGGATATTGATGCCTAAACACAAAGGTTATACAGGGTGTAACTGTAAACAGTGTGTAAGTGTAAACAGTGTCAACCTTTTAAGGGGTCATTGTACTCATCATTATGAATAACTTTTACTACTGGACAAATCTTTGGTCCCATAGTAAAAGTTGTTCATAATGATGAGTGACCCCTTAAGAAGTTGTACATCAATTCCGGGAGATGTAGTTTGTATAAGGCAATGTTGTTGTTCAATTTATTAGCATAAGGATGTTGATTATAAACACAAAGATTATAACAGGGTGTCTCACTGCTATGCCATATGGAGGAAAAGTACCTACTTTTAACGTTCAGTAGGAAATTTTGCTGAAAGACTTCATTTTAACAAAAAAAAAAAAAAAACTGCATTCAAAGTTTTTTGGGTAGGTGAGAGGTTATTCACCCTGTCGATTGGTGCCATAAATGTTATTTTTTCAGAGGTTAGTGTGTTTGATTCCCGGTGCAGGCAGCTGATTTTTCAAAACTCAAAAACCTCTGAATGCAGTCCAAATTATTTTTGAAATCCAAATGAAGTCTTCTTTCACTTAATATAATGTATATTATTCTTCAATATAAAAGTACTTTGCCATGGCCCTGGGACACCCAATATAAGACTACTGTTCAATTTAGGTTCCTATTAGCTTAATGATGTTGATTTGTAAACACAAATCCCCTTGTTCATAAAAAAAAAACTGAAGCACTCTACGAACCTGTTTTATTTAAAATAGTGCTTCGTCTTCTTATTTCAAACGCAAATCATTAATCGAAAGAAATTGACAAAACACTATTTTGACTAAAGTAGATTTGTAGAGCGTTTTATTTTTTTATGAATGAGAGGGAAATGTTATAAGACTACCTACTGTTAAATTAATTAGTATAAGGGAAAATGTTGATCTCTGATAAATAAAAACTTTTTATAATCACTTCTGTCATTCTTATTTTGCTGATTATACAGTTTCTTAACCTACAGTACAACACGTGCGTGATAAATTGAGACCTGAGCGCGGTTTAAATATAAAGATTTAGACATAATGCTGTGCTGTTCCCGAGTTACATAGGCTATGTTGAAATGTCCACGTTTTTTTTTTAACATAGCTATGTTACTTGGGAACAGCGCAGTATTATAATGTCTAAATCTTTATATTTAAACCGCGGTCAGGTGTCAAAATATCGTGCACGTATTGTACTTTTGAACCTATGAACAATAAATAAGTGCACTATATAAGAATAAATATCTTTCCTGTTAGAGTCAATAAAACTACTTTGTAGCTTTAAACAAGATCACTGAATAACATCACAATATTCATTGTTACAATCAATCAATTGTGTTTATTACATTTAAAACAAACTTCTTACATATTAATAATTATCTATATTAAAATATATAAACAACTTAATAAAACTAAATAAGTATTATTGTAAATGTAAACATATAAATATTTGATTCTTATGTCGAACAGAATCAAATGAATCAAATTACCAATTCACAGTAATCAGGTCCTTTGATTGCAGAATACAATAACCTTATAAAATTAAGCGTAGACTTTACTGAAACTACTAAAATACATGATAACCATTACCAAGTTCGTTATAACTTCGATCACCAGAAATTATTGGCATGATAACCAAACTTGATTGTATTGACAATTATTTTGTTTGATTTTATCAAGACAACTTGTCTGTTGCTTAATCAACATAACTTTATTGCCATAATCATATTACTTTATGTGCTCGTATGTTAACAAGTTCCTTGATAGCTGCAAACATTTTTTTTATTAATGTTATCAAGTTTTTTTTTCAGTGTAGTGCCCCCTGTTTTTTGATTTTAGCTCGTCATGGCGGGGGCACTGACTGCACGCTTTTGTAAACCTGGGTGCATGCTGTGCACGAGCTCGCGGCGCATTATAGCTGCATGGATTAATTTGTTTGACAACGTGGGTCTACGTTTCCATTGCAGTACACACGCGTGCGTGGCCTACACCGCGGCGCACGGAGAGGCTACGCACGCATTTTTACCAAGAATGGGTTAAGATTCGTTTATAGTGTGTAGGTACCCCATGCACAGCGTGCATGGCGTTGACAGCGTTGATCAATGTGAGCGCCATATTCGAGCAAGCCACGCATGTAGTAATGACGTCAATTGATGCGTAGCGTGTCCGTGGGTTGCAGTGGACACCATCACATACATTTTCATCCAAAGCGAAGCGTAACACACGTGCGTGGCCTCTCTGTGGGCCGCGGTGGGTCAGCGCCCTTTGTGTAACACAGTTTCAATCATATTCCGAGAGTTTTTAAGGATATCTTTCTAATATATTGCTTCATAGGTTTAATAAATTCGTCTGCTCAACAATGTAAATAACGCAATGAACGTGGCTGGACTGTCAAAATGGACGGAAATGCGGTCAATTGTCATTTTATGTGTGTTACGCAATTACCCCGCTGGTAGAGAATTCTCTTTGACCACCACTTGAGTTATACTGCCACTGCCGCGTAGCACGAATGGGCTTAGAATAGACAAAATGACGGATTATTACGATCTGTCACCATGCTTTGTCCCTTTAGAGGAACAGATAAAAAAAAAAGATCTGTCGCCCTGTTAGCAACGAGGGGACAGTTCGAACTTTATTCACTGTCCCAGATAGGAGTAAATAAAGTTGCTAAAAGGGGTCAGATCAAACTTTTTTGCGATCTGACCGCCTAAGGGGACAAAGCAGGGTGACAGATCGGATTAATACTAAATGACACATTGTAGTAAGATTTCTAACGCCTGAAGTGTCCGGGAAATTATCAATTACCATCAATTTATATTGTAGTAATATTGTCAATTGCTTCAATTATTGCACTTGGTAGACGATCGATTTGCGCATCAATGAGACACGTATCAATCACGTACAAATTGACAATTGCAACTGATCGTTTCGGGGACCCTTAGCATGGCGATGTGTCATTTTGTCTATTCTTCCGTCGACAAAACCCGTTTCAATGGTGCTCATGCTACGTGTGCAGGTAGATGGTACTCGTTGTCCCATAATCCACCACTGGAAGACAGCAAAAATCATTTTGATACCAGGCTGTTAGAATTGCAGAGAAGTATGCAATTTTCGTTCAGACGTGTGTAATATCAACCAATAGATCACAGGTGCACGCATGATTGGTGACGGCAAAGGTCTTGCACGCTCTGTCGCGCAACTATTTGTACCTACCTATTTACTAACGATATATAGGTATACATAGCCTTTATTGTTGCAGTTCACTAAGTAATGGAAACAAAAATCAGGGTGGTTTGTAAGAGCGACAAAGTAGTAAAAATAGAACTCAACTCTAATGAATGTTTTTATCGAATTAACAGTAATTTAGAATCATTTAATAACTGTTGGCGTGTCTGTGACTCTGGTACACGAAATGGATTTTATTTTATTTACTCAAACCGAATATTGTTTAAACAAATGCAATATTTGAATTAATTATAAAGACAAATATTGTTATATTGATTTTTCTTCAACCTTTTAGTGAAGTTTAGAATGTGATATTATCGTAGGTTCCGTAGTAAATAGATAACATTGACTAACATTTCTTTCCACCGCAGGACACAGGAATCCGCTGGATGCGAGAAGCACAGGACCGGTCAATGTGGTGACGCTTGGGGAAGGCCTATATCCAGCAGTGTACGTCTTTCTGCTGAAATGATGATGATGAGGACCAGTTCTTTTCTGCAATGAGTCATCAGCAAACATATATATACCTCAATCAATCTGCCTAGCTTTTCCCAACTATGTTGGGGTCGGCTTCCAGTCTGTCGGTTTTACATGGAGTGACTGCCTATCTGACCTCCACAACCCAGTTACTGGGTAATACGATACCCCTTGGTAAGACTGGTTGTCAGACTTTCGGGCTTCTGACGACCCGTAACGACTGACTGACTAAATGACAGCCGTGACCAACGGCTTAACGTGCTTTCCGAGGCACGGATGAGTCTCCCATCTACACACCAACCACCGCAAGCGTAGCTTAACCTGATGGATCGACCCCTGCGGCTGTAATTACTTAGCCATGAGCTCCTCAAACGTATACACTGGGTGATTTGATAGAGCAATTCGGGTCTAAGCTATTGAAAAAACAAAAAACAAACTAGGTATGCCATAGGCTTCTACTCCATTCTCCTATTGTACCCAATTTTTTTCAAGACGGTAAAAAAAAATATCCAGTATACATAGTACGAGTAATAAATTAGTAGTCTAATCTTCTCAATATCGGTCTGGATTTGTGACAAAATGGCAATAGGCTTGCTCGCCCTTATTAATCATACTTAAACGTTATTGAAATGTGGTGGATTACTGAGGATTCCCCCATAGAAAAAGGTACCTGTGTTTTATACGAATTTCGGTAATTTCAACAGAGCTATCATGAATTCCTAATATATTGCAACAGTACAACATAACAAATATTTATGTATGTTGTTTTGGAGCTCGTGGCTAAGTAATAACAGCCGCACGGGTCGATCCATCAGGTTAAGCTACGCTTGCCGGAGTTGGTCCGTAGATTGCTGACCACCTTTACATACCGATAATCCCCCGTGCCTCGGGAAGCACGTTAAGCCGTTGGTCCCGGCTGTCATTCGTGGATTTTTCACAGTCGTTACGGGTCGTCAGAAGCCCGAAAATCTGACAACCAGTCTTACCAAGGGGTATCGTGTTACCCAGTAACTGGGTTGTGGAGGTCAGATAGGCAGTCGCTCCATGTAAAATACTGGTATTCAGCTGCATCCGGTTAGACTGGAAGCCGACCCCAACATAATTGGGAAAAGGCTAGGCAGAATGAAAATGTTGACATTCGGCATTTTATTTGCTGAATTTAACTGCGGAACCCTAATAAAACCATCCATCGTAATGACACCGCTCCTTCTGTACATATTTACTTAACAAAATGGAGTTCTTTGTACACATAGGTATAATTATGATAATATAATTTTAGCCTTTAAATCATAACAATAATATTGATTAATAATATTGATCGGCACAATAATGTAAACAAAGTCTAGCCGAAGTCGGTCCCAAGTAGAGTCCGAACGAAAATGGATTATTGTTTCGCCTGAAAACGAAAACGATACCTATTCGGCTTAATTCCGGTTCCGTTTTTTCCTTTTGAGTTATCAAAATGTTTTTTTTTCAGCCGAAAACGAAAATGTCTTGACAAGGATTATGTCCACCGAAAATGGCCGAAAACCGACAACTCTAGTCCGAAGCTAGTCGAGCCTAAACCGAAAGTAGTCTTAAGCTAATCATGCCTAGTCAAGACTAGTCCGAAATTAATCGAGCCGATTAAAAATGCCAGACGAAAAATACGAACGAAAATGTGTAAGTTCTACATGTGATATTTATCTAAAGAAGATATAGTACTCATCATATGACGGTACATTCCTCAAATATTTTCATTTGGTCTGATAAGGATGTGAGTATAAACACTTGAAATGATTGATCGTTGATCAAAGATGAGGAAAACTATCGCAGTTTTGTTGTTCACGCTACTTCCCATGGGGGTAAACAGAAGCTACAGAACGCCACCTGCTACGATCCTTATATACTCCTTTTGCCTCTTTTTTCGTTTTCAGGGTTCCGTAACTCAAAAGGAAAAACGGAACCCTTATAGGATTACTCGTGTGTCTGTCTGTTTATCTGTCCGTCTGTCACAGCCAATTTGCTCCGAATCTAGGAATTTCTGTGAACAAACACGAACGCGTAAATAAATTTTGAATATAGGGGTCACTTTTACGGGGGGCAAATAAGAAAATAATAAAAAAAAACGTTTTGCAAACTGTACCGTGTGACTTATCAAATGGGACGGCTTCCTGTGAGGTGCTCAAGTAGTTTTTTTTAATAATATTAGGTTGGGGAAAAAGTCTTTTTGCATTATAGTATGTATGAACTTGTAATATAATCTCTTTGGCTATACTATTTGTATCTGGCTGGTTTTGGTATCATTGAAAGTTTAAATTTTAAAGAACATAAATCCAAATTCAAATTAGGAAAATGTGTGATTTTCATTTGTTTTTCGTACCGTCAAGATTAGTGAATCTAATGAAGAAATTCGATACATTTTAAAATTTTACTACAAAAAAGGTAAAATGCAACGCAAGCCGCGAAAAAATTTGCGATGTTTATGGACCTAGTGTAGTGTCTGTGAGAGTAGCACAAATTTGGTTTAAGCGTTTTCAATCCGGAAATTTTGATGTCAAAGATGCACGTCGCTCTGGTCGCCCTATTACGGATAAAAAGGATGCCATTTTTGAAAAAGTGGACCAAGATCGGCATATCAGTAGTTACGACGTAGCTGAAGAACTGGAAATTGACCACAAAACAGTTTTGGCGCATTTGAAAAAAACTGGGTACACAAAAAAGCTCGACATTTGGCTACCTCACGAGCTCACTGAAAGAAACCTAATGAACCGTGTACTCATTTGTAATTCTTTATTACGACGTAATGAAACCGAACCATTTTTGAAGAAGCTGATAACTGGTGATGAAAAGTGGATCACGTATGACAAGAACGTGCGAAAAAGGTCGTGGTCAAAGGCCGGTCAGGCTTCACAGACTGTGGCGAAACCCGGGTTAACTCGCAACAAGGTGATGCTGTGTGTGTGGTGGGATTGGAAGGGCATTATTCATTATGAGCTGTTTCCACCAGGCAGGACCATCGATTCTGAACTCTACTGCGAACAACTGATGAGATTAAAGCAAGAAGTTGAGAGAAAGCGGCCGGAATTAATCAACAGAAGGGGTGTGGTTTTTCATCATGATAACGCTAGACCTCACACATCTTTAGCCACTCAGCAAAAATTAGGAGAGTTTGTCTGGGAGTTGTTAATGCATCCGCCGTATAGTCCTGACCTTGCACCTTCAGATTTCCACCTGTTTCGGTCTCTTCAGAATTTTTTAGGCAGTGTCAGGTTAACATCACGAGAGGACTGCCAAAACCACTTGTCGCGGTATTTTGACCAGTATTCCCAAAATTTCTATAGCAATGGGATCATGTCCCTACCTACAAGATGGCAAAAAGTTATCGAACAAAATGGTACCTACATACTTTAGTTAAATGTAAATAAAATATATTAAAAAATTTTTGAATTTTCTTAAAAAATGCGAAGAAACTGTTTCCCCAATCTATTATTTTAAAATATATATTTTAAAGTTATTTAACCCCGTGTCACTAACCATTCGTCAAAATGACGACGCGTACCTTGCGCATTTAGTGTTTCAGTAAGATCCCGACCCCCGCCACCCCGCCACGTATTTTGGACACGTATTTTTTCTTTTTCTACGTAATCAAAAGATTACGGCGATACATTGAGTTAAAATGTGGCATGACGTCACGTCTTCGTAGATTTTATACGTAGAAGTGACGTAGCAAGCCCCCACTCCCGAACTTTAATGCGAGCTATCTAAGTATTTTTTTTTAATATGATAAAGCAAAAATTAGTATCTAATATTGTTTTTATTATCTGACTGACGGACTAAATAGAATTTCTTTTTTTTTACCCAGGCATCATCCCTATTCGCATTGCTAGTGACATGCAATCACTCATTGCGGACGCACGTTCATTAGATCAGGATATATCGTGTGATCGTCGTAAAATTTACGAAAGGTTAGTATCTACGTAACTTTTTTTTCAATGTTATACTGAGTCTAAAATGTTAAAAAAATACAGAAAATAGTTATATGCCTATAGGTTATATGAATCCTATAAGAAGTTTATGGTTTTAAAATAACATGGCAAATCTCCTCATTGGGCGAACATGCTTTTCAACTACAATGTTAAGTTTGTTCTTGGGATAAATTCATCCCAACTACGTAATCCTTCATTGTGCGTGGTCCGACATGCACTTCGCTGGTTTTTTTTTTAATATATATATTTTTTTAAATTTAATATGGGTTTGCTCTTGACTCTAGTCTAGGTCGGAGGCGACAGAGACAGAGTCGAAGATGGAGTGAGCTTACCCAGAAGAAGTCTGTTGACTCTCACTTTGAAGAGATTAGGGTTGTATGCGCTCGGAAACAGACGCAGGTAGTGAGATATATGATGTCTGTTTGTGAACGAAAGAGTTAAACCCTAAATAATATGGGAACGCTCTATCATAATTGCGTTCGACTAATATCGAAAGAAAGTAAATATGTATATAGGTAACTGCGCTCGGTTGTAAGCGATGATGGCCCTCGACGATGAACCACGCTTGCCTAGAAGTAACCTATTCACTATAGACTTGCAGACTAGCTATTCGGGAAACAGATCTGGCCAGGAGTTCCACTCCTGGCAGTACGCACAATGATTGTGTTGATTTATCCAGTATCTCAATCAATCGGTCTCTGACTTTTCGGATTCATGTGCGTATTGTTCGTAAGGCCAGTTGGCGTGGTTAGTTAAGATAACACCTATCATGCCGCAGGTCGTGGGTTCGATTCTCATCCAGGACAAACATTTGTGTGCATGAACATGTCTGTTTGTCCTGAGTCTGGGTGTAATTATCTATATTAGTTATCTGTTTTCCATAGTACAAGCTATGCTTAGTTTGGGATTAGATGACCGTGTGTGAATAATATCCCAGGTTATTATTATTATTTATATTATTGTATAATTATCGTGAGGAAACCGGCATGCCTGAAAGATATTTCTCTACGGCATGTGAAGCCAAGTCAGAGGCCCATGGGCAACCTATAAAAAACTCTTACTAACCACATGAGAAAGAAGAATCTGCCTGACCTTTTCCCAACTATGTTGGGGTCGGCTTCTAGTCGTATTTTACATGGAGCGACCACTTATCCACAACCCAGTTACTGGGTAACACTGTCACTGGTTCTCTGGTTGGTGAGTATCCAGTACCATATCTATGTATATCACTGGCGCATCGCCATTCGTCTGGCCTGGAACTATGAAACATAATATAGCCTCAGTAATAATAGCTTCAGTTGATAAACAAATCAATGAATAGCAATCAAATCTTGTAAATCATATCGTATAATTCAAATGTGCGGTACATTTTCAACATCTGTTTTATGTCATAAGTATGTATGTGATGTAGATTATCTGAATTTGTTTTCAATTATTTTTCAGTCGGAAGAGATTTTCCACGTGATTTTTTCATGTGTGAGATGGGTAATCCAAAAAGCATTCCTTAACCAGTTTGAAGGTTTACTTTGAGGATTGGTAACACGTCAACGTTCTTTGATGAAAGATAAAACTTTTAAGCCCGACATTTTTTTTTAATTTTTTATCGGTTGTCATTCATTTTTAATTGACGAAAAGTAGGAGGTTATACTCGTATGTTTGTCTGTATGTAAGTTTCTTTTTTTTTAATGGAATTATGTTTATCGTTATTCTCGTCAGTTGGACCGATTTTGAAAATTCTTTTTCATTTCGTAGAGCAAGCGTGCCATATAAAATTTTATTAACTTTGCTTGTTTACTTTTTGAGGTACAGACGCCAGCAGGTCAAGCTACCCGAAACTGTAAAATTTTCCCAATCAACCTTGAACCTTATGCTTTAGCGATAAAGTTGAAAATGTATTAAAGAAATTTGACAGATTGTAGTAGCTTGATGTGCTGGCGTCTGTACAATAATACCTTTTTAATCCACTTTGTGTATCTTGATAATGACTTACTTCCGGGCAATGTTCTTTACATAGCAAGCAAGTAGTATTAGAAATGGGTGTGAAGTTTATATCATAATAACGAAAAAGTGAAAATTAAAAAATATTTTTGCAAAAACAAAACCACCGACTTCAAAAAAAAAAAAACAGTATATACAAGGTGGCGATTAGGTTATCACATTAATTGAAACCACGTATTCAGTACATGATTCTGGAACCCTGTGCGTTGAAATTTTTCGTTGGTTATTATAAAAAAAAAACTTGTTTCCTACAAAAGTGCAATACCTACGTGCTCAAAATGTATGGAATAGCATTTTTTTTTAATATACTAACCGGCAAAAAATTTCAACGCAGGGGACCACAGTCATGTCCTGAATATGTAGTATTGTGTTTATATTTATATATAGTTAGGTGTATATATTATATTTATATGTAACTATATCTTTACATTTAAATAAATATTTATTCCTCATCTCTCGCTGTTGCACCTACCACTGTTTGTCTCTGCATCACCCAAAGGTCGACTGGTAGAAAATGCCTATGGCATTAAGTCCGTCTCTGTACATTTTGTGTGCTTAAAGTATTAAATAAATAAATAAATGTAGTTTCAATTAATGTGATAACCTAATCGCCACTCTGTATAAAGAGAAAAATTACTTTAATTACGGAAGTCAGTAGTAAAAAACTAAAATACAGATCCAAAAACACCGACTTCCGAAATATAAGTTATTTTTCCCTTTGTAGTGTATTTTTTGGAAATCGGTTGTTTTCTGTAAAAGGTTTTTCAGCCATTTCAACACACTCTACTACACGTGCACACTCACAGTTCACTCCGTTTAATAAATTCCTTTACTCTTTATTCTTAGTTTAATCTTTTGAAATTATTTGATTGTACTTTCAAACAGGTTTTGTGCCATGATTTTGTATGTACTTCTTAGTAAAAGGTTTTCGGTAGCACAGTGACAGCAGAACACTGACTCCTGAGTCACAGGATCTCCTAGTTTGGGAGTCAGGGTTTACTCTATCTGTATGACCTTTATTCACAGAAATTCATGCGACCTAGTATTTAAGCATTGTTTAAGGTTTTTGTATAAATAAAGATTTTTATTTATTTATTTATTAAATAGCACTGAACTGCTTCGCAGCGCTGGTAACCCTCTATTTATATAACGAGTGTAGCTCCTAGAAAGTTTGAGAACATTCTAGTATTTACGGGAATGATCTAGCCTGCTGCAACACAACATTAATTAACCCTCTAGAAAATTCTGGAAGTGTCCAGAATGTTCTAGAAAACAGATGGCGGTAGCGTGCCGTGTTTTCCCGTAGTATCGTGCCAATCGATCTACATTAACAATTTTAGATGCAGCGACTGTCGAAGCAATACCACCTACTGCTTTGTTGTAAAACTGACACCCTGAGGGGCCTGTGCGTAGCCACTGTTAACGCTGTAAATGTGGTTGAGTTCAGGGCCCCAAGTCTGCTATTTTTTATAAATTCGTCATTCCAACACGATCCCATTGTCATTTTATTAAAAGTTCGTAATCTGCTAAATTCATAATGGTCGATCATTGGTAGGTCAGTGGTCTCGTAATAGAATCGTACTGATCAAAGGAACTGTCAAAATGTTTGCAGATTACCGCATACGTCATAACGCTAATTATAAGATCTGTATTTTCACCTGTAGCAAACAATAAATAAATGAATTATGAATTAAAATGAGTCAGTCTTTCATTTGTCATTATGTACGAGATTACCATTTTAAGCCATGTCTTTCAATGGAGTGTCAGTGGTTGACCATTGGAAAGTCATAATGACGTCATTATATTAGTAGATTACAAAACTTGTCAAAATCAACAATTATGAAATCAATGATAGACCATTCTGACACTATTGTAATAGCAGACTTGAGGCCCTGAGGGATAGTTTCTGTATTTTTTTGAATCTTCAAATTTACAATCGCAGTGTGAACGGTCAAAAAAAGCTCGAATGTACCAACGTTTTTGAAAAGTTTTTGAAATCGATAATCAATATTGAGATTGGAACTATTTCTCATTCAACTTAATATTGGAATCATCACTACAATGAAGAAGGTAGTTAAAGAAAATTATGATTTGTGGTGGAAACGGTTGGTACTTACCCCAGACGTGGTGTCACATGGAGATCTTATCTAAAATCTATTTACGTTATAATAATTTTTCAGTGATTGCGATTTATATGTGTAGGCTTATAAACGTCGTCTAAATGGGTCTTTATCTTAAAAGATAATCTATATTGCGCTGAATTAAACAAACATTTGCTTATTATCATGTCGTACGATATTCTTATTTAATCTATTTTGTCTAGGGATTAGGTCAGGAATATTCATTTGAAAGTTCGATAAATATTCCAATATTTTGCCGACTTCAAAAGTAGGAGGTTCTTGATTCGAGAACCCAAATTCAAATAGTCAAATCCACCATACTGTAGAATCCTAACTCATAACTAATATTATAAATGCGAAAGTAAGTTTGTTTGTTTGTTTGTTACATTTTCACGCCTAAACCACAAAACGGATCATCCTGAAATTTTGCATATACGTTGTTAAGTGTACATAAACGGACATAGACTACTTTCATCCCGAAAAAAAGTACTGTTCCCGAGGAAAACAACAATAATGTTCTTATGATAATAGATGGCGCCACGTGTGCTTCGAATCATGATTGAATTATATTATTATAGAAACTTTTGTAGTGTGTTAAGAGTAGCTTTTATTTTTTTTATTTAAGTAGGTACCTACCTAATACATTTTGTGAGTCCAGTGTCGATGGCCCGGTTTTTTTATCCTTCTAAATATAATATTATAGACAAGCAGAGTACAACCCGAATTGATTATCAAATTCTAAATTAACGCGAGCGAAGCCGCGGACAAACACTAGTATTAAATAATCATCAACACACAATATTCGATACTATATTTCTCAGAAGGAAAATAACTTTCCCCAATTTCCCACGTATCGACTTTAAACACCGCCTTTCCCACATTTAAAAATCATCAGCATATACCATAAAGTAATCAAAACTCGTATTTGGCACATACAAGACATAAATAATTCAATTCGAAGAACATGGACCCTCTGTAGGAACTCTGCAATTGCTTTCGAGCCACTAAATTATGCTCAAACATCCGTATTGGTTTGTTTGCTCTGATAACTGGCGTATGACCTGATACTCGTTTGTGGTATGTCTGGGAACTATTAAACTCCTATTTGCGTATGAGCTCCTGGTAATCAAAATGGTTTTCTGTCTGGAAACTAGGGAGTTTATAAAAAATCCAAGGAATGTTTGGAGCCCGAAATCATGAATGTAGCAAGCCTCCTAACGCCGTTGATGACCTGGTACTTTTTAAGATTCTAGTTTGTAATATATATATATATATATATATATATATTATGTTCGGGAAGGTGCTGCTTGAAATGGCTGAAAAATTAAAACACATTACATTTAAAAACTATTCATTCACTGTATTCGCGCGTTATTTACACATACATACCTATTAGATCACATCAGTTGTCCGCTGTCGATTCTCATATTAACTGCTGTGAACATAGAAATAACAACAGCCAATCATAGTATGACATTGTTTATCTGCAATAAAAAATACTGCTATAAATCCACTGCTTGAAACAAGGGAGTTATAAATAGATTTAATTTATTCAAGACAGGTTCAATCAACTTATTTATTTGTAAACAAAACAAAGATCAATTTAATTTATTGTTGTTATTGTTTTAAATTTAAGTAAACATCATACTATAATGTGCCAATGCAAGCATCTTTGTTTCATACAAATCATTTTGAGTTCAAAGATTCGTGCCTCGGGAAGCACGTTAAGCCGTTGGTCCCGGCTGTCATTCATGGATCTGTGACAGTCGATACGGGTCGTCAGAAGCCCGAAAATCTGACAACCAGTCTTACCAAGGGGTATCGTATTATCCAGTTACTGGGTTGTGGAGGTCAGATAGTCAGTCGCTCCATGTAAAATACAGTATTCAGCTGTATCCGGTTAGACTGAAAGCGGACTCCAAAATAGGAAAAGGCTAGGCAGATTGAGATAAAGTTTGAAGTTTGTTGTGGATAAAACTAATTTAAAACCAGCTAAGTGCGAGTCGGACTCGTACACGTAGAGTTAAAAAAATAAACAAAGAATATTTTCATCTTAAATTTTAACGATCGCAAAGATAACTTTGTATTTCATAACGATATTGTGACAACGGTGACTGAAAAGTTGTGCGAAAATCGGTTGTCGGTATGGGCATGTGATTTTATTTTATTGGGAAAAAGAAACAATTGTACATTGTATATTATATATCTAGTTATACAGTATGCTGTAAAATCTAATAGATAATACATACTTAAATAATACATAATAATTAAAAAATTTGAGCAAGCCGCTTCACAATTTGTTTTTTTTTTTTTTTTGTTAATTTGTGTTTAGAAAGGGCAAATACATCGATATCGTTACAATTATTATTGTAAGCTTGAACCAATCTTTGGAGCGGCCCTCTCGACGTGATGCGGAGGAATTAATAAAATGTCGTGAGAAAAGTCTTGAGTATGAATGTCGGTGGCTATAAGAGTAGGAGAAGATGGACTGTGTGAAAGATGATATGGCTAGAAAGGGGGTGACTACCGAGATGACGACTAATAGAGAAGTATGGAAAAGCAACAAGTTATGCCGACCCCAATTAGATTGGGATAAATCGGGAGAATGATGAATGATACTTGTACTTGTGAATTATAAAGTTATTTTTTTGCAAAGTTATTTTATCTTAATAAAATACCTTATGAATCGGCGTTTTTAGTATTTGTTGTTTAAATACAGTATTTATGGTACATGATATACAAAAGTTTCAAAATTCTAAGGAATGGTCTAAAACTGACAACTTTTACGGCCCCCTATTTCTTCATTTTTAAAGATAAAATATATATATATATATATATATATATATATTTGTACTCTATTAG
This sequence comes from Dicycla oo, assembly GCA_948252095.1. NCBI lineage: Eukaryota > Metazoa > Arthropoda > Insecta > Lepidoptera > Noctuidae > Dicycla > Dicycla oo. The sequence continues at coordinate 25,538,844 of OX411730.1, forward strand.
GTGAGTTCTAGACAATGAAATGCCAGGGGTAAGAAAAAAATCAAAATTAAAAGTTTATTGTATGGGGGTCCCCATTAATTTTTAACTTTATTTTATTTTTATTATTTGTTCTTATAGCGGCAATAGAAATACGAAATCCGTGAAAATTTCAATAGTCTACCTATTACGATTCATGAGATACAACCCGCTGACAGACAGACGGCCGGACGGAGGCTTTGTAATAGGGTTCCATTTGGGGGTGCCAAATTCGGGCACGGAACACTAAAAAGGACCAAAAAAAGTAAGGACTTACTGTCGAATAGTACCTACTTCACAAAGAGCTCTACTAGAGCTCTTTGTGAAGACAAAAAAACTTTATGCCGCCAGATAGCGCTGCTGTGTTTCGGCCTGAAAGTTAGGGCGAGAATACACATGCCTGTAACGTGCACAAAAGAAAGCATGCCGTGTGCCATAACAACTTCTGATTGGTGAATGTCACAATGGCATGCCAGCTACTTGCATAGTTTTGTACAAGCTATGCTATGCTATTCCCGCCCTTACGGATGCAACAGGTACATGGGACATGGTAAAGTCTCTAGAATAGCTTCACACCTGCAATGCTTCTAATATTGCAGTTATCTAGCTGCCTATAGTTAACCACCCGGAAGAATACATGTAAATGTTTTTGAGAAAATCGCGGATATACAAAGAAACATACATACATACGGGTCGAATACAGAACCTCCTTTTAGAAGTCGGTTAATAAAACACAGCATTTTATCTATATATTTGACGGGAAAATCCTAAAGTTAATATCACATCATAAAAAAGTCAATTGAAATAAATTATTGCACAGATTAGCATAATCGAACTACAGCCAATAACATTAAACAGATAATTCATATAATTAATTATCTATAATATTGAGCAGCGCCATTAAACTAGTTATAATCTATACATACATTAGTACGATATCTGCTTGAAAACAGGTCTAAATCTTGATTTGAAAGCGCCAGTGATAGAGGTGAGGTCCTATTGTGAGCGAGTTGAATTTATTTATTTTTTTAAATCTACGAAAACTACTTTTTAACGTTTCTCTGTGGCTTCGCTCGTATAAGACTATTGACTATTGATATACATTTTTGGGATCGAGATAATAAGCCACGTACGAGGGTGAATATTCGAGCTTTTAACCGCCGTCATTACCTTCCGCCAAATGTTGATGAAAGAGAATATAGTTAATGAAATATTTCATCAATTCCCAGAATCTGCTTAAGGACCAGAATCAGGAATTGCTGAAATATTTCATTCACTATATTCTCTTTCATCAACATTTGGCGGAAGGTAATGACGGCGGTTAAAACGCTCGAATATTCACCCACGATCGACAAAAGCTACGCCTTTCCAATTTTGAAACAATGTTGCTTGCAAGCTGCAACTGTACTTATGACAAAGTAAAACAAAAGACCATAGGGGCAGCGTTTTTTCAATGAATCAGTGTACACAAAAATCAACTTTAAGGTGATAGATTTTAGTAAAAACAAAGTAAATAACCGGCCAAGTGCATGTTGGACCACGCACAATGAGTTGGGATGAATTTATCTTAACAACGAACTTAACATTGTAGTTGAAAAACAAGTTCTCCCATACATTCCAACTGCAAAGATAAGTTTGTACGCACAATATTTAGACCATAGACTTCTTGTAGGTTTCCTGTAATCTGTAGGTATAGAACTATTTTATATATTTAAATTAAAAAAATTGTTTCAGTAGTTTCGGAGATAAGAGGGGAATGGTTAATTTTCGCCTATATTCTTAAATAACTAAAAAAAATGATTTTAAAATCATAAAAATAATATATATTTGAGCCCCTCACAGTAAGTTCTTTTATTTGATATATCACACGGTACTGTTTGCAAAACTTTTTTTTTATTTGCTTATTTGCCCCCCAAAATTGGCCCCCATATTCGTAATTCATTTATTTACGTTACACGTCCATGGACAAATTTCAACTTAAACAGTCCTTTAGATTCGGAGCAAATTGGCTGTGACTGACGGACAGACAGACTGACAGACACACTAGTGATCCTATATGGGTTCCGTTTTTTTCTTTAGACGTACGGAACCCTCCAAACTAATATCTACGCTCAACTATTTATATTACCTATTCTTGTCATATTCATTTCAATGAAAGCATTTGATTATAGACAAATAGGTACCATTTAATTTATAATTATTCATCCGAAATGTACCATCATCATTACTCGTTCATTTTACAATATTTACTACCTAATCATCTTCGAGCCGAGTGACGCATGCGCTGTTTACGTCAATAAACCGCGAAGTCGCGCGTCTGTGGTGAAAGATATCTCAAGTGATAATAACTATGGTTTCCCCGCGGATTTAAAAATGAATTATGTTTTTAATTCTGATATAATCCAAATCAATTTTCCTTAAGGTAAAAGATTTTATTAAAGAAAGATGGGCGACAACATTTATGGTTTACCTTATGCGGTCTATAGATTTATTTCTATTCGAAGTTTTAAATACACTTACTAGTTTGCAGTCTACATTTTAAACTAGATAGTGCCAACATTAGATACTCATTTAACAATCTCAGAGAATGGTTCAAACCTTCGTCAAAAGATTTAGCCAATGAAATAAAATAGTTTGCGTTTCATCATCATCGTCATTTCAGCCGAAAGACGTCCACTGCTGGATGTATGCCTCCCCCAAGCACCAATAATTGCCAAACTTAAGTGGTAGTGGTCAGGGCACATTGCTCGCAGAACAGATGGTCGAAAGGTATGCGTTTACTTCACAAGAATAGTTTCCAAGCAGTACCCTCCCGCTATCAGTCGCACCACACCCTTATAGCATCGCTCGGATTGTTTCTGATATGACAGAATTTACTATTAAAACTCATCAGGTTTTCGCTTTCACTAATTTATTTCATCAAACGTACATTGCATAGTAGTATATGTAGTATATCAGTTATCTGGTTTCCATAGTACAAGCTCTGCTTAGTTTGGGATCAGATGACCGTGTGTGAAAATGTTCAGGATATTATTATTATTATTTTACATTTCTCGGGACCCTGGAGTCCCGGACCTTTGGAAGGCGTACAAGGAGCCGAAGCCAACTCGCAGAGGCCCCTTAAATAATTTTAAATGATAAGGAGGCACCAACCGACGATTATCTCTGTATGCACTATGCAAGTGCACCCAAGGACAACCCCCGGTTGGTGCAGGACTAATGTTGTGCGTGGAAATGAAACATATTGGGCTATGGGTCTGGGTGGCTAATGTGGATTGGGTTACTTGAACTATGGAAGAACTATGTCCCCTGCCTGACCAATGTTATATATTATACACGGATAAAATGGCAGGGGGTGACTTGCATACTCAATAATGGGCCCCCGGAAACGGCCGCTAGCACATAGTGACGTAGCGACAAGGGAGGAACACTTCCTGAGGTGCTTGAGGAGTGGAGAGGTATTCCACGGCTATCAGGACAATCCCGGAAGTACGGTCAAGATCCCTACCAGCACCTTACTGGAATACTTCCTTCCTCCGAGCACGTTTGCTCTTGCGAATCTCCACTCAAGCCGGCCAATAAAGGCAAAAAAGAGGTGGGAGCTCTGTTCCTCGTCAGTGCTCACTCCAGCCGGCCAATAAAGGCAAGCCAGAGATGAGGACAAGATTTCTCTCGGGAGATAGGGTCCGTGGGGTCGCTACATGCTGCCCTGCGGGTTTCTGTATCTCTCTTGGTCTGGCTCCTCATCCTAGACCCGTTCCGGCAAAGTAAACTCTACCGGCACAGACCTAAAGTTTGGAGCGCGCAAGCCTCACCACGACGTCAACGTAGAGATACAGCGGTGGGGTTATTATTATTATTGCATTGAAAACAATCATTCAAACAAATTCTAAGTGTGAGGTAATTAATAGTTTGGAGGTAGGTACCAAAAAAGACGTCATTACTACTTTACTTAATGACATCATGTCCATTGTTCAAAACATCAGGTTAACGCAGATAGCACACTAACGCTGACCGCTGCGTTTTCACCGGCAAACTCGTTTTTTTTCGTTTAATTTGACAAGTAACGCCTTTAACACACCGACGCCAATGCTGCAGTTAAGCGAAAATCTGGCGATAACTCGTCAAAAGTCAGCTTTGCTATTAGTTTTATCATCATCATTGGCGGCCCTTGTCACCCACTGCTGAGTATAGGCCTTCTCCCTTTTGTGCCATGCTTTCCTGGTCCGTGCGAGTCTCACCCAGGTCTTCCTCGCAATCTTCTGTAGGTCGTCTTATTGGTCTACCAACGCTCCTTCATCATCACGTCCAGCTAACTAACAACTAGTGAGTTTAGTAACTATCTATATCTGATCGAAAATTGGAGAAAAAAAATCTTATTTAAAACTGGATGTTTGTGCCCGGCGTCGCCCGGGTGAATTTCATGTCTCTATATCCAGAGGTTTTGGCTGTGGGTTGTCTGTTCTCATACAAAAATAACATCCAAAGGAGATGTTTCAAAATGGGCCAGGTCTGTGTACACTACCTCAAAAAAAAGAGAAAAATCCGTAAAATTTGGGGAAAATACAGATAATTCAATTAAATGTGTACTGTTGTGGTAGGCAAAATAACGTCTCACCAATTTATTTACTCTATGCATGAAAACAATGATAGTAAACCATAGATCGACCATTGATCATAGAAAGAGGACTGTCAGCTGTCACAACAGTGTCACTTCCTGAGGTCACTTCAGTCCTCTTCTTGTCATGTCAAACATCATTAATAAAAAAATGACAGCTTACCCACATGACGGGTTTTTGTTATGTGTTGCAATTTCAAGTGTAATTAAGTGTGGTTTACCAGCAAACGAAGCAATTTTAAAGAAATTGGACAGTTGAGAACTGTTCAATATATTTTCCTATTTTTATGTATAGTGTACACGTACCTGGCCCAAGGTCGATACATTTTGAAACATCTCCTTTCGTACATTTCCGGGGAATTTTCCGAAAAAAAAATTCATGCTATCCTTATCTTGACAATAAAATTACAAACAAAACAACAAAAAACAATAGAATTAGCCAGATAGGTGCAATCATTCTGAAGTGATGCGCTTATATACGTTCGGCAATTGATTTTACATATTTAGTTTCACCTGCCTCGGTGTCTGTCTGTGATCGAATCCTGCAGGTTAAATTTGACCCACTTCCCGGTTTCCGATTGAGCTGAAATTTTACATGCATATGTAAATCGGATGACAATGCAATATTACTGTGACATGGAGCTGATCTGATGATAGAGGCGGCCGTGGGAACTCAGTAATAAAACGTCGCAATCTTGGGGCTCGTTTGATTTGTCTTGACAAGGAATCTGTTTCAAAGCTTGATTAAAAATAAATAATAATAATACACTTGTTTATTTATACAGGGTCATTGGTACAACACCAACAACCTCTTAAGGGGTCATTGTACTCATAATTATGAACAACTTTTACTATGGGACCAAACTTGAAATCGCGAAAAAAAAAAAAGCTGTTCAGTACATTTACGTTCGCATAATTCGTCAAAATGTACTGAACAGCTGATTATTTTTTTGCGATTTCAAGTTTGGTCCTATAGTAAAAGTTGTTCATAATGATGAGTACAATGACCCCTTAAGAGGTTGTTGGTGTTTTACTAATAACCCTGTATAGATTAACTAGTTGACCCATCAGACTTGGGCTTGGTATATCTTTTTATAACAAGCTACTCTCTTCTTTGCTAGATTTGCCCTTTAATGCGTTCAAAGCTAAAGTAAAATCTAACCTTTGTTCAAAGGCATACTATTCTATCAACGATTACTTAAACGATAAGAATAGTTGGTCGCTGTGTTTAACTTAAGACAATGTTTATGTTCTTTCTCCAGAATTAGCATACCTACTGACAGGTTATATGAGTTCATATAATTATTTATTTTGTTTGACTCTCAAGGTCAATTTATTTTAATTTTATTTTTATTTATTATTGACATAATCTACTCATTTCAATGTTTATTTATTTTTTTATGAGTGGTATTGCAATATGTGGTTAGCTAGTGACCTCGACAATTGATCATAGTTTTTCTTGCCCGAGCAACCGGCAGCAAGTTCGTCATGCTCCCTTAGATGTCACTGCTTGCGGTAGCGTCGGGGGTCAGGTTGTCTCCTTCCCTCAAATATGGCGAGGGGGGTAATGGCTGATCTTTGCGTTATACTCGTGAACGGGTGCTGCTTGTGGTGACAGGTCGTCTTGCTGACCTTGGTTTTGTTTTGTTATTAGTAACTTAACTCGTTGTTGATTTTACTTCGATGGTCCTAGTTTATCATCTGTGACTTTGAGTTACGACTACATGTACGGCTATATGTAAGTGGGCACGCCCTTTATTACTGGAGGCTTTTATTTGGGTATAAAGTTCTGCTTACGTTTTTAGTTTTGTATTTTGTTTCTGCTTGAGTATAGTTTTCGATTTTTTTTTTTTTTTTGGTATATTGGCGTGTGCTGGCTTACTTATAGCAAATAATTTAATTTAATGTTTTGTGTTGCGTAATGTACCTAAATTATTATGCGCAGTGTTATATAGAATCATATATTTTTTTTTAACTGAACAGACAGCTGTGCTGCTGGGGAGTTTGTTGCGCCACTTCTTCTCCCCAGCTAAAGCACTAGGAAGTGGTGAAGGGCGGGCGTTTTGGGGGACTGTCTTATGTAATTTTGATGTTCAAAAAGTGCTGATTCTCAGCCTAGTTTGAATAAATGACTTTTGATTTTGATTTTGATTTTGAGACGTTGTCCTGTAAAAATTTCAATTTCGATTTTGTTCCTTTGGGTTTTCCTATTTTTTTCCTAAACCACCCCAGTAATGACGCGAACAAGACCAAACAAAAATATCTAATCGGTCGGGCCATTTTCGAGTTTTTGCGAGGCTATTGATTTTTATTTATAAGAAGAAAATTGATCAATTAAATTAGAAATAGACATTTTAATCATTTATTTTATGTGCTTTCTATGTAATCAGCTTATTACGTAGAAATAACGTGAGAATAAAATGAGAAAATGCTAAATAGTAATCCTTCAGTCTACTCTATCGATATAACACTGCTAAATAAAAATAACTTACAATTGGTATTGTCTTCAACAAACACTAGGCTATCACACATGGTCGAGTTGCCTCCCCTGGTCAGTATGCTATACTGAGAACATTTAGTACGATTTCAAATGTTTGAAACATGGACGTGTGTTATCGAAGTGGCGGGAATTAATTAAACGTCATCGTAATTATTTATTAAAAGAAATTAACTTTCGGAGTGATTAAAAAAAAATAATTTTACAGATAAAATTTTAGTTATAAAAATAAAGAAATAATATTAAGATAATTACCTACATAATATCAATAATTAAAGTTTGAGGATAATTTGTATATTTTCACAATAAATCACATAATAACAAGGTAGGGACTATAAAAACTCAATAACGTGCTAATTAATATAAATCGTACTTAACCATTAAAAATAAAATAGCATGTGTCATAAATAACAAAAAAAAAACTGGTCCAATAAATAATAACCGAAACGGATTCTTGAATAAATAATCGAATAACAGGTCGCATAAATACCGAATAAAAAATAATTGCGTTGCAAAAAATGTCGAGTACGAGTTTGGGGGGTCTCGGAGACAGTTCCAATTTTGAAAAAGTGTTAAAAATAGTGAGGTGACAATGACGTGGACCAAGGAGTTGGACGAGGCCGCAATCCTGGCCACTAAGACAGGTCACTGGCATGTGGTGTTGTTTTATTTATTATGTGGACTAGCAGCTATACCTACTTCGTTCCTGGTATTTTCTCAGGTAAGGCCCTTGATGTATTTGTTGTTAATGGGATAGTATCTCTCGTGGTTAACCATTGTCACACCTGATGTTAGGCGATCATGCGGTTGGTGAAGGTGCACGCTTGCCTTGAAGTAATCTATTCTCTCGACGACTGCAGCTCATCTAGGTTATAACTTTCGAGGACGAATTTCAGCCAGTAATGGTTCCATTGCAAGGCAGATGCCCCTTCTCATTTAGAGTTGGAAGTTCATCACGCTTTGTTATTTGCGTGTTGACGACTTCAGACTGTTATAAGTTCAGGTTTTTATGTATATTAACTATAGTTAGAAGTATTGAAGATTAATTTAGAAAGTAATTACCTTAATAATGCTTGTAATAACGGCCGATTGATCCGGTTAAGCCACGCTTGCCGCGGTTGATCCGTGGATGGGTGACCATCTTTACATACCAAGACCGTCGTGCCTCGGAAAGCACGTTAAGGTCCCGGCTGTCTTTCGTGGATTTTTGACAGTCGTTACGTCGTCAGAAGCCCGAAAGTCTGACAACTAATCTTACCAAGGGGTATCGTATTACCCAGTAACTTGGTTGTGGAGGTCACATAGGCAGTCGCTCTATGTAAAATACTGGTATTCTGTTGTATTCGGCTAGACTAGAAGCCGACCTCAACATAATTGTGAAAAGGCTAGGCAGAGATGATGATGAACTCACCTAAATAATAAAATTGAAAAAAAAATTGAGCCGTCTCGGGACGCCTGGCAGTGTGAAAGATCGAAAATATTGAATTTTGTGTGTTTTTATGAGCACTTACATGCTCGTGACGAACGTCGCCACGCCAACCGCCAGTCTGACCTGCTGCATTAGATGTTTCACATCAAACGTCATTTACCTGAGATATAAAGATCCATAAGAGGACATCACTCAAGCCTACACGAGTCGCCATACACACTTAAATGTGCACTTTGCTGACTGTTTTATATTTTTACCCTGGCTATCTGTCTGGCTGGTTATCTTAATAGTTCGTATCGATACGTGAGAAGTATTCAAGCCCGCAGTCTCAACATAGATAACGATCGCTTTATGACCAAATTCGGTCGCAAAATCCTAGTCAGGTACCTAGATTCTCAAAATTGCTTGACAAGCATGTGATTTTTTCGTATTTGTCATGCAATTTTGACCATCTAGGGACCCCAATAAGACTTTGCGACCGAATTCGGTCGTAAATCGATCGCTATCTATGTCGAGCCTGCAGCTCTAGTTGTGCACCCGCATATAGAACCTTGACAAAGCGACATTCTATCATCGATAGCGATGATGGAAATGTCAAAAATGTATTGGATTGACATAGGTAGATAGAATAGATAGAATACTTTTTATTATTTACTTACGCCAGAAAAATTACAGATATAAATGTAGAAATTTCACATAGGGTGACACAATGGGAGGTGTTATCGCTTAAAGCGATCTTTTACAGACAACCTTTGCTTGGATTAAAGGGAGAAGGATACAATACTTACAGTCTTGTCAGTGGTATATCATTTACATGTACAAAAAATAAATAGTTACACACATATATAAAATATACAGGATGAATTTTTCAAGTGGGCGTGGATGGCAAAATCCGAAACTATGAGGAATAGCGAAAAGTACTCAGAGTCTCGCGCTTGATTTTGATGAAAACTAAAACTGAATCATTGGATTTTTGAAAAAATCAATATTTGTAGCCAGGAATCGAATCCGTTGATTTTGAAAAAACAAAACACACTATTATTACACCATTCGATAGTGTCGCTAATAAGGATCGAATTGTATGCAGTAATGACATACGGGAAACTAAAGGAAAGAGCTTATTTTTAACAAAATACTTTTTTTTATTTTTATTATGTTATCTACATAATTATATATTAAAGCTTAACTGATTACTTGTTCATATTGATGACCAATATTTTCAATACATAGCTGGATTCGACGTCTGAAGGATTGTACTGCATTCAGCGTTACAATATTATTGATTAGAATATACTAAAATTTGGCCATCCTTGCCCACTTGAAAAATACACCTGTATATAACGATAAACACGAAACAATAGCAAGGAACTAAAATATGCAATGATGATGTTTAAGGAGCAAGAAGTGTTTCTTTTCTTGCGATATAAAATGAGCAAAGATTGAACACGCCTTATCGACATGGCCAAGGCATTCCATTACCGTAGGTACTGCTTGAACTGTAAAAAACTTGTCTTAAAAGCTGGATGCATCGCGGCATCTCTAGTATCAAGTAGACCTAAGATATTATCTAGTATATGTGTCATGAACTTGAAACCTTCTTTATGATAACAGGGGGTTGTAGAATTGAACAGAATACTGAAGAGCTGAAATATGATATATTTTTTTTTAATAAAAAAGGGTTTGCTCTTGACTCTAGTCTAGGTCGGAGGCGAAAGAGACAGAGTCGACGATGGAGTGAGCTTACCCAGAAGAAGCCTGTTCACTCTCACTTTGAAGAGATTAGGGTTGTATGCGCTCAGAAACAAAGACGCAGGTAGTGAGTTCCACTCTTTTTCTGTGCGCATTATAAAAGTCATTTGGAAGCGCTTAGTGGCTTAACTAGGTAGGGATGGTAACTGGCAGTGCGTCTAGATGTCCGATGGTAGAAGGGGGCCGGCGGAGTTCTTGAGCACACTCACCGAAGTACAATCTGCAGAAGACCGACAAGCAGGCAACCTTGCGGCGATGTTTTACGTCGACCACCTAGTTTTACGTCGCAATTAAGCCTCTTAGCTCTGCGTTCCACCGAGTCAAGCGCGGCTAGTTGGTACTTTGCTGATCCATCCCAAAGGTGGCTGCAATACTCCATGCAGGATCGTACTTGCGCTTTGTAAAGAGTTAATATGTAAATATGTAAATACCTATATATGTATGCTACCGAAATGCTTAGATCGATCCTCTTGAAAGTCGTAGAAATATGGAACGCTATGAAAGCGATTGAATCTAGGGCCTCGGGTTCACAAACCACGGGGCTGTTTATGTTAATTCAACCGGTTTATGCTGCCTTAGTGATTAGGGCAACATAAACATGTTGAAGTAAAATAAACAACAGTTAAACGAAAATATTTATTTTGCTTTTGGAAGACAACACAAATATTAAGAGAAAGTTCAGTGACATTATCTTATTTCCGTTAGTAACATGTTGTTTTGATGTGAATTGTATTTCATTTTTATCATCGTTATACATTTTATTTACATTCTTCATAATAAAATTTTTAAATTAATTTACTGACAAACAACGAACTGTCTAGACTACACGGTTGGCTCTAGAATCATGAAATTTTGCACATAGGTTCCTAGTAGAGGTAACGAAAGCATATATATAAGTAGTATATACGATGAATTTTTCAAGTGGGCGTGGATAGCGTCGCTAATAAAGATCGAATTCTGGGAAGTAATGACATATGGCAAACTAAAGGAAAGAGCTCATTTCTAACAAAATACTTTATTTTTTATTTTTCTTAAGTTACTTACCTATTACACCTTGATATTGATTTCGAGCCCTAGACTCCTTTGAGTACTTTTCGCTATTCCTCATAGTTTGATTTGGCCATCCACGCCCATTTGAAAAATTCACCCTTTATACTAAATCTATGAACGAAAGTGAGCACTAAAGAATGTTTTTTTTTAATTCTTCCCCTAAATGGGTTAAAAAGGGGATGAAAGTTTGTATTGCAGGTAGTTCGTCATTTTTGCCGACAGGATATACCATCGGGGACACAGCTTGTTTTATATAATATAAATTCCTATTAATTCTTTATAATAATTTGTATCCTACCGGTATCAACGAGACTCGCATATACCAGGGAAACATGGCAATAAAGGGTTAAGAGAGGAGGCCTATATTCAGCAGTAGGTGGAAAAAGCTATCGGGGTGTTTTGGTCACCCAATACCACTTTGCCCATCCTGAGAATCCATCTCAAAATCGCGAGCTCACCGAGCTGCGCTTGCGACAGCTATAACTATTGAGTCCATATTCCACATGTCATGTTAATTTATTGCTTTAGTAGGTACCTAAAATAACTTTTCTATAGACTTAGCTTATTAGCGATGTTCTACTAAAAGATATCTCCAACAGAAGTTGAAGAAGTTGCTATATTGACTGATCGGTATAGCACTAATTTGAGAGTAATGGAATATGATGGTCTTGGAGCTATATTGAGCGCTAAGCTCATAATTTTCCGTATTCCTCTCTGAAAACTAGATAATTCAAGGCTTCGTCTTTGTATCAGATTTATAATGAGACATTTTTAACCGACTTCAAAATGGAGTTTCTCTATTCGACCCGTATGCATGTATATTTGTATGTCCACAATTTTCTCAAAAACTTATTAATACATTTTGATGAGCCTTTCACTAACGTGATCTACATACTTTTATAAAGGTTTTAGTATATAATACAATAGGTATTTAAAATTATGTACGAAGTTATATGCATAAATGTACTGTATCTCCGCCATTTCTAAACGGATTTTGATGATTCTTCTTTCCGTTCGTCTTGGGCTTATGTATTTTTTTTCATTCAACTAAAAATGGAAAAATATATTTACATTTAAAAAAAAGTGAAAACCGACTTCAAAAACCTAAAACGAATAAAATAACGTTCATAAAAACACGTAACAGCTTCTGAAGTCGGTGCCAAGATAAGGTTCATTGAACAATTGAAGACACCGACTTCTGAAGCTCAAGTTTTTTTTTTTTTTAAGTTAATTTTGTTCCTTTTTTTTCAAAACGCGTCCAAAATGAAATAAAGTATAAAGCAATATCACATAAATTTATAGGAAAAGGCATCGGAAGTGCGTTGGGCCTTTCATAATCATAATCATTTTATTAGCAATAGATTTGTTGACGAATTTAATGGGAATCGTCGTCAGGCAATTATAAATATAAATATTAATTACGGATGATCTATGAAATCGCTATGACAATACCAGGAGGTTAGACGGTAAAACCATTTTATAAACTACGTAGGTTGGTAGAGAGGCTGAGCGCGTGCATCGTACGTTCTCAAGTATCATCATTCGTGGTGGCTTCTTTGAATGCACTTTCAAATTATGAATGCCTAGTACTTTACTGGTACTGTTCTCAGATGTAGACCACATTTAGTTGCTTGTCACGTCACGAAAGTTGTTTAAGTGATTTAGAGAAGGGATTGTGTTGTGGTTCTACCGATAGAATAGATAAATCGTGCAATGGCGCCTTCAAATAGAAATTAAGACATACTTAGATAGACTTTCAAACGTGAAGTGAAATGTCAATTAAGCATGATGAATGAAATTCCTTAGGCTAGGTAGGAACTTGTTGGTGGTTGGTATTTTGGACCAGCTAATCATAATTATGTAGGTAGGCTATCTGAACGAATATATTACAAAAAACTAAGAAGTCAAGATTAGAAACTGTAAAAAAATTGCAAAATTATGCTTCTCCTTCACATGTGGGTTATACAACAATAAATAAACCACATAAGTTATGTCAATGTGTGTGCTCGAACATTGGACGATGGTTTTTTTTTACGTTTATATATATGTTTGTTACGCTTTCACGTTAAGACGGCTGTACGGATTCGGATGAAATGGCACACCGGTAGGCCATGACCTGGAAAAGGACATAGGCTACTTTTTATTGACATACCACGCGAAGCCGCGGGCGGAATCTAGTAATACTATAAATGCGAAAGAATCAAACTTGTAAGTCAAAGCGATCAAAACATATGACCGTTTATGTCGCATATTTTGCGATTTCACAAAGGAATCAAAATCTATAGGGTACTTCCCGTTCACCTAGAATCATGAAATTGGGCAAGAAGCAATGTCTTACAGCACAAGTAAAGGAAAAAAATCCGAAAATTGTTAATTTGTAGTTTTATCACATAAAAAAATGATTTTTTGTGATGCAAACTTAATTTTGCAGTTGGAGAATTGACCGTGACGTATGTCGATGTATGGAAGAACATGTTTTTCAACTACAATGTTAAGTTTTTTTTTTTGTGATAAATTCATCTTTTTTTTCAAAATGGGTTTGCTCTTGTCTCTGTCTAGGTCGGAGGCGACAGAGACAGAGTCGACGATGGAGTGAGCTTACCGAGAAGAAGCATGTTCACTCTCACTTTGAAGAGATTAGGGTTGTATGCGCTCGGAAACACAGACGCAGGTAGTGAGTTCCACTTCTTTGCTGTGCGCATTATAAAAGACATTTGGAAACTCTTAGTGCGAATCGGTTGAATAGCAACTAGGTAGGGATGGTAACTGGCAGTGCGTCTAGATGTCCGATGGTAGAAGGGGGCCGGTGGAATGAAGTCGTGGAGTTCTTGAGCACACTCACCGAAGTACAATCTGACGTATAGAAGACCTAAACCTGTTACTTCAGAACTAAAAGATAAGATTACCAATACACGCAGTACGAATAATGTAGATCAAAACCACACCAGCACTCTAGTTGCGAACACATTATCAATCACAATTATTTCAATTATTTTGAAGGATATTGCTAATCCATTAATACCCCCGACTGGAGGTTGACGTACTTAATTGTAACTAATTTGAAACAAATTTTTTATCAAAATTTTATTAAGGTTAGTGTCTAATATAGTTTTTGAAATTTTGTATTTGAAATTTTTTTCGTGTCACAATTTTCCGTCGTAGGTTTTTAAAAATTTTAATTTATGTTTTATTTCTGGCTTTTAATTATTTTTTTTTTTAGCTAAGAACATGCCCAGGAATGTAAATTATACAAAGCAGAAAACCAGCCTAGCCGTTTCCGAGAAAAATGTTAACAGACATACGCACAAACACCCCCAAACTCATGTACCGTCTTCGTGGCCATCGCGGGTAAAAATAACTTCTATTAGGTAAAGGAAAGTTTTTAAAGCTCGAATAAAATTATGTTATTAGCTCCGTAAAAACTAGGCAAATTACTGAAAATGCTCGGTTGCAGGACTATCTGATAGCTTTTTTGAAACATAAACATTAAGCATTTCGAAAAATGTATGGAAAAGTCTAGCAAAATGTATTGGAAAGTCTAGCAAAATGTATGGGAAAGTCTAGCATCTCGGTACAATAATAATAACGTTCTACGTAGGACCAAGGAGTGTCCGTGGCAGCCATTACAAATTAGAGACGTCACATTGAATACTCGTGGAACAAAAGCAGGGATCTTGTTCATAAATCATCATCTCAATCAAGATCGGCTTAACCTTTTACAACTGGATTCCGACGGTATATTGTTGGGGTCAACTTCCAATATCATATGATATTGGTTTATTTATTTAGAACGTGCAATGCCGTTGGTATGGGTAATAATGATCAAATGATGATTTATCAGGACAAGGTTCCAATCTATAAAGCGAAAGGTCATTCATTCATAGATTCATTCACTCACTGATTAATCACGAAATCTCAAAAACTGCTAGACCTACGAAGATGAAATTTGCCACAGAAGTAGTGAGTAGGGAGACCTCTGCTAAAGAAGGATTTTAGGAAACTCCTCCTGTAAAGAGGTGAAATAGGGGGTAGAAGTTTGTGCGAAATATTTTATTTCTTGGGCCATGCAATGCTATTTATGATATGAGACATATTTTGATACTTCGCCGGTAAATGAAAAACCTAATCATGAAATTTAGCAAGGAGCAAGGTCTCACAGCACAAATACCTAAAGGAAAAAGTCCGAAAATCTTTATTTATAGCAAATAAAGATTTTTGATTAATGTTTTGTGTTGCGTAATGTACCTAAATTATTATGCGTAGTGTTGTATAGATGCAATTTTTTTTTAACTGAATAGACAGCTGTTCTGCTAGGGAGTTTGTTGCGCCACTTCTCCCCAGCTAAAGCACCAGGAAGTGGTGAAGAGCGGCCGTTTTGGGGGACTGTCTTATGTAATTTTGACGTTCAAAAAGTGTTGATTCTCAGCCTAGTTTGAATAAATGACTTTTGATTTTTGATTTGTCACATTAAAAAAAATGCCTTTACAAACTGACATTATATTTTTATACATCCTAAAACAATATTTAAATGCGAAAGTGTGTTTGTTAGTTACCTTTTTAGGTACTAACGCCTATGCGGATTTAGATGGAACATGGCATACGGTTAGACCATGTCCTGGAATAGGACAAAGGATACTTTTCATCCCGGGAGAGTGTTCCCTTTCAGTGACGACTGAGTGACGCGGGCGGAGCCGCTGGCAGTAGCTAGTAAGCTTATAAACATGTGTTGGTTGATGAGAAAATCCCCAGAATCTTCTAATAATTTATATTTAAAAAAGTAGCGTCGCACGCGCTCCTGCTTTGGTTTTTTTCGGCTTGACGGAACATAGAGACAGAATACACATAAAACTTCTGGAATAATGACTTTAACTGATAGTGAAAACCGCATCGAAATCCGTTGCGTAGTTTAAAAGCACAACGCAGACACGACAAGCAACTTATTTATAATATGTATATATTATGTAGCAGATGGATTGTCGAATCCGCTGTTTTACATAATCGCTAGCTGTTTTACAAAAAACTCCGACGCTGGGTTCGAACCCAGACAGGTACTTTACTTTGTGCAATTTATTTAAGTACTACTGTTCGAGTTTTAATCGAACACTCAGTGAAAATGCATAATTGCATCGATCGCAAGTACGCCCGCTCGTTCACCAAAATGTGGGCCAGTTCGCGTTCAGATCTCATTAGACACACCACGACTCAAAACCATTACATGACTGGCCAGCTGGCGTGGTTGGTTAAGATAGCACCTATCATGCCGCAGGTTGTGGGTTCGATTCCCATCCAGGACAAACTTTTGTGTGCATGAACATGTCTGTTTGTCCTGAGTCTGGGTTTAATTATCTATATAAGTATGTATTTACAAAAAAAAGTAGTATATGTAGTATATCAGTTATCTGGTTTCCATAGTACAAGCTCTGCTTAGTTTGGGATCAGATGACCGTGTGTGAAATGTCCCAGGATATTATTATTATTTTTATTTTTTTTGTTTTTTTAGAGTCCCGTACCTCAAAAGGAAAAAGCATATAGGTTCACTCGTGTGTCTGTCTGTCCGTCTGTCACAGCCAATTTGCTCCGAATGATTAAGTTGAAATTTGATCCACTTATGAATTTCTGTGACCCAAACATGGACGTGTAACGTAAAAATGAGGGTCAATTTTGAAGGGCAAATAAGAAATATAAAAAAAAAGTTTTGAAAACTCTACCGTGTGACATATGAAATGAAAGGGCTTACTGTGAGGGTCACAAATATATTATTTTTTGAAAATAGACGAAACTGCTGAGCTTGAAATTTTAAAAACAATACAGAAAATAGTTCTATACCTAAAGATTACAGGAAAACTTATAGGAAGTCTTAAAAAGAAAATCCTTAAAAAAAACATGGTAAGTCTCTCAATATTGTGCGTACAAACTTACAATTTCAGTTGGAATGTATGGAACAACATGTTTTCAACTAAAATGTTAAGTTTGTTCTTGTAAATTCATTCCAACTACGGAACCCTTCATTGTGTCTAGTCCGACACGCACTTGGCCGGTTTTTTTTTATATTGGCACCTTAATTTTATATTATATTCATGTAATTTGTGATTTTCTAATAATGTGTGTTGTGCTATGTCTTTTGCGTGCACTGAATAAATGTTTTATGTACATAACTATCTATTATGCTTAAGCCAATGACTTATAAATACCGCAAAATCACTTGATGTGAGACACATTATAGTAAATACAAATACAACAATCAGTGGGTACTTACAGTGATAAGATAAGAGGTGCCTCCTAGACGGCTACACTGACACAATTTGTAAACATAACCATAGATTAATACAGATGGGACACTCCGCAAAATCATTTTGATAAAAAAAACTTTTTAGCAATAAATATATATGAAACAGCGTTGTGGGTTATATTATTACTAATGTTTATTGTTAAACTAGTTGTAAGCTCTTATAATGTAACTGTTTGCTGTTCCTTTTATTTATTTAAAAAAAACCGACTTCCAAAACAAAACACTACAAAGTGAAAAATAACTTTAATTTCGGTAGTCGGTGTCTTTGGTTTTGTATTTTCGCTTTTTACTACCGACTTCCGAAATTAAAGTTATTTTTCATTTTGTAGTGTTTTGTTTTGGAAGTCGGATTTATTTTTTGCTAAAAAGTTTTTATTTTTCACTTTTTAGTTGTGGAACATACCCCACACAAATTCGAATACCACTACCTGTTATGTAAATAACAGTGATAGGAAGTTATTAAAACATCATCACATCATCCACATAAACTAAGTGGGAAATATACGCATTATTGAAGCTAACTCAAAAACAACTCAAGCAAAGTTAATAATATTTATATGGGACCACTTCGCAAGTGTACCCTTTCAAATAAAAAAGAATTTTCCAAATCGGTTCATCCGTCTTTGAGTAATCGCGTAACAAACATACAAAAAAAAAACATACAGACGAATTGAGAACCTCCTCCTTTTTGAAGTCGGTTAAAATGCGACTCTTGCTACGACACAATAAAGGGCAATTTAGGTCGCACAACGCTTATTACCTACACTTATATTCACCTACAAGTTGCCTATCTTTCTAACGCGTAACTCTTACTGTGATATCATAAGAGGTGCCTTCTAGAAGGCTACACTGACACAATTTGTAAACATTACCACAGATTAATACAGATGGGACACTCCGCCAAATCATTTAAATAAAAAGCGACTCTTGCTACGACACAATAAAGGGCAATTTAGGTCGCACAACGCTTATTACCTACAGTTATATTCACCTACAAGTTGCCTCTCTTTCTAACGCGTAACTCTTATACATACTCACCGCGGCAGTCCTACTGAATTGGTCCAGTGAGATAGGCCTGCCGCGTACTTGTAGCTTCATACCTAAGCTGTGGAGTGTCCCATCTGTATTAATCTCTGATATAACACAAATCATTATCGGAAAGTGTCGGAGATAAGGGATTGACTAAGGACTTGCTTATTATTTTGTTATGGTGGCGCAGAGGTTAGAGGATTCAGTGATTGATTATTAAATTGGGAGTTTGAAACTGTCCAGAGTACATAATGCTTAGATTATGGAACGAATAATTTAAATAAGTAGTGACGTGAGACTGGAAGCCGACCCAAACATAATTTGCAAAATGATAAGCAGATCTACGTGATAATGGAACATTTTTAAATTCAATACAAGCTTGCAGAGTTAAGCCCTATTTACGCGATGCAAATTTCTTACAGCAATAAAATGTATGCAAGAGAATTTCATTTAATAAAGTAAAAAACAATTTCAAAAACTTAAAACGAATAAAATAACTTTAATAAAAAACTTAACAGCTTCTGAAGTCGGTGGCAAGCTGAGGTACAGTCACGAACCGGGATTGTTGAGCCACTAGCATATCATCTTAACTTGGTTGTGTTACACGAATGCCGCCCGTGAAATTTGACATGTGACATTTCAACAACGAAAAACGGGCGGCATTCGTGTAACACAACCAAGATACGATGATAAGCTAGTGGCTCAACAATCCCGGTTCGTGACTGTTCCTTAGCTTGCCACCGACTTCAGAAGCTGTTATGTTTTTATGAAAGTTATTTTTTTCGTTTTAGGTTTTTGAAGTCGGTTTTTACTTTTTTTTTTAAGTGAATTTATTTTTCCACTTTTAGTTTAATACGCCTAAAACGAAGGAATAGAAGAATCATCAAAATCCGCTTAGAAATGCCGGAGATATACATTTATGCATATAACTTCGTACATAAGATTAATTACTAAATGTATTTTATACTAAAACCTTCCTGAAAGTATGTAGATCACGTTAGTGAAAGAATCATCCAAATTGGTTCCTAAGTTTTTGACAAAAATCGCGGACGTACAAACATACATACGGGTCGAATACAGAAACTCCTTCAACCTTTTCTACCACGCACTGTTGTGGCGAAGCCATCGAGAAACACCGCGAAGCACTTGCTGTCTCGCTTGACATCTCCAAGGCCTTTGACAGGGTCTGGCACGCTGCTTTGCTCAGCAAGCTTCCTGTTTATGGCATCCCGGCAGATTTTTGTAGCTGGATATCAGACTTCCTTAGTGAACGGTCGATCAGAGTAGTCGTTGATGGCTGCTCCTCTGACCTTATGGCTATTGATGCCGGAGTTCCTCAGGAGTCTGTTCTCTCTGCAACTCTTTTCCTGCTGCACATCAATGACTTGTTTCAGCCTGGTATTGTTGGGTACGCAGATAACAGTACAGTATCAGAGAGATACTTGTCCAGCGCGAAAGCCAGCGGGGCCGAAGCTCGTTCTTTGAGAGAGGCCATGGTAGTGCGGACAGATTTGACCTTAAGCCTTGTCTCCCAGTGGGGTGATGATAATCTGGTCTCTTTTAACGCCACCAAAACACAGGCGTGTCTTTTTACCGCTAAAAGGAGTCGTTTCGCTCAAACTCCTACTTTTCGGGGTACACCTGTTCCTGTAACTGATTGGCTTGAGCTCCTAGGCATGGAGTTGTCATCTGGTCTCAACTTTGGCGCCACCATTGAGTAGACCAAACTGCGGCCAAGAAACTAGGCATCCTAAATAGGGTGAAGCGATACTTTACGCCTAGACAGCTTTTAACTCTTTACAAAGCGCAAGTCCGACCCTGCATGGAGTATTGCAGCCACCTTTGGGATGGATCAGCAAAGTACCAACTAGCCTCGCTTGACTCGGCGTAAAACTGGTGGATGCCAAGCTGCATACCTTCGCTCATCGCCGCAAGGTTGCCTGCTTATCGGTCTTCTATAGACTGTACTTCGGACAGTGTGCTCAAGAACTCCACGACCTCATTCCGCCGGCCCCCTTCTACCATCAGACATCTAGACGCACTGCCAGTTACCATCCCTACCTAGTTGCTATTCCACCAATTCGCACTAAGCGCTTCCAAATGTCTTTTATAATGCGCACAGCAAAAGAGTGGAACTCACTACCTGCGTCTGTGTTTCCGAGCGCATACAACCCTAATCTCTTCAAAGTGAGAGTGAACAGGTTTCTTCTGGGTAAGCACATTCTATCGTCGACTTTGTCTCTGTCGCCTCCGACCTAGACTAGAGTCAAGAGCAAACCCATCTTAAATAAAAAAAAAAACCTTTTTTAAGTCGGTTAAAAATGACAAACACTGTTTAGTTTAGACGGTAAACTACGACCAAAAGTTTACCACTTTTACTGTTGCTTCAGCTAATGGTATGCCACAGGCAATTAAATTGCGTCGTGTAAATCATGCTTTAGCAAGCTGACTTGGGTTGATGCTTGCTGATTTGATCCTTTAAGACAGGCGGGACGCTAGATTGGTGAAACAATTTCTATGAAAACTTCATTAAAATTGCTCTACCGGAGCGGAGGCGCGCCTGTCTGCGGGAGCCTTTAATCGTTGGCAAGTCCAAATCGAGATTTATTTTAATTAATTTATTTATTTCTAAAACACTTAGCCTAATACATTTTGGTTCTAGCCACACAACGCAAACCTCTCAGGGTTATCTGTGTGTTGGCCGTTCAAATGTAGATGTCAGCTGTAATTTTACTCTCAATTGTTTTCTAATATACATTATCAGAGGTATCAGAGGTACCAACTCCCATAATATCCGGACTATAAAACAAATGTGATAATTATCTGAGTTTGTTTCCGCATGTCTTCTTAGAGATGGTCAGTTAGGAAATGCTGGTGATATCTAGTTCTAAGTACAGACGCCAGCACATCAAGCTACCCGAAACTGTCAAATTTTCCCAATCAACCTTGAGCCTAATTTAAATGCTTTAGCGATAAAGTTGAACTCTATTAAAGAAATTTGACAGATTGTAGTATCTTCATGTACCATTTACAGGCACTTTTGAATTGTCAGTCAGAAATATGAAGCTAGTTGCCCATTTTAAAGCGTTGTAGGTAGCTCTCAAGCAATTCCATCAACACCAACACTCTTTTTAACCGACTTCAAAAAAAGGAGGTTATATTATTGGAACTGCAATCTATTCACATATGATTTATCCAAACAAATATACAAAATTTTATAGATGTATCAAATGTTTGTCCACGCATTTCTTCGAAACTATTAATCAGATCGTATGCATTAAATTTTTATTGGCTTACATTTACTTCAACTTAGGGAACAGTGCAAGTTTTATCTAAATCGGTTCAGTACTTTTCAACATAATGGAATACTAAGTGTAAGTGTGACGGCCTGGCTTTTTGATACGAGCTACGGGTGTGGTGTTAAAGGGAAAACATCTCAAAACCTTTGTCAAATTCTAGTGCAATATTTATAACAAAACTATTAACTACTTATTGCAACCAACTTACCAGTTACGAAAAAAAATAATTAAAATATTAAATCGATCTCAAAAAAAAATGAACTCAAAATTATGAAATAACTTCAATTTCAGAAGTCGGTGGCAAAAAATTAAAATACAGATCCCAAGACACCGACTTCCGAAATTAAAGTTATTTCATCATTTTGAGTTCAATTCTTTTTGAAGTCAATTTATTTTTTGTAATTTTTTTTTTCGTAAAAAAAATATTGTAACTTCTTCTTAGCTTGGCTCTTGACTGATGAATTGTGTCCAACTGCAGCTGTAGTCGTTGCACGCGTCACGATCTCTCTTCGTCTGCTTCTGTTAGATGCCTATCTAGTTCTGGCAGACAGACAGCAGAAGACATTGTTACAAATCGTAGGTAAACTTGCAAGAATGGGGAACGTGCCTTATTTCATTACCATTTTATGTCATACATAAGCCATATTTCAGTTCCTCGTGAAAATAATATTAAGATAGGTACCTAATTAGTCATAGGTTTATAATTATACAATCAAATTCGATACTCTTTATCAGTAATAATCATTACAAATCACAGAATTAATAGCATAGA
Source organism: Dicycla oo (assembly GCA_948252095.1). Taxonomy (NCBI): domain Eukaryota; kingdom Metazoa; phylum Arthropoda; class Insecta; order Lepidoptera; family Noctuidae; genus Dicycla; species Dicycla oo. Next base: position 25,561,591 of record OX411730.1, read on the forward strand.
CTATTGATAGTGTTATCAATCAACTTAATCCAAAGACTTAATTGTGTGAGTGAAAAATTCGTTACGTAGTAAAAAAATTATTTAGATATTTCTGTCTGTGACTTTTGGTATCCTGTAATAATATTATAAATGCGAAAGTGAGTTTGTTTGTTTGTTACGCTTTCACGCTAAAGCAACTGAATGGATTTAGTTGAAGTTTGTAGACGTTGACCTGCATGTGGACATAGGCTGCTTTTCGTCCTGGATCTCAGACGAAGTCGCGGACAACAGCTAATTGCCCATATATACAAAAATATTTTTGCAATTGATCATAATTATTCTTGCCTGAGCAACCGGCAGCAAGTTCGTCATGCTCTCTTAGAAGTCACTGCTTGCGGTAGCGTCGGGAGTCGGATTGCCTCCTTCCCTCAAATGTGGCGAAGGGGGTAATAGCTGATCTTTGCGTTATGCTTGTGAACGGGTGCTGCTTGTGGTGACTGGTCGTCTTGCTGACCTTGGTTTTGGTTTGTTATTAGTAATTTAACTCGTTGTTTATTATACTTCGATGGGCCTAGTTAATCATTTGTGACTGAAGAGTTACGACTACATGTACGGCTATATGTAAGTGGGCACGCCCTAAAGGGAGGCTTTTAATATAGGTATAAAGTTCTGCTTACGTTTTTAGTTTTGTATTTTAGTTTCTGCTTGAGTATAGTTTTCGATTTTTCTATTTTTTTAAACTTTGTCGTTTGAAAAGTGCTGATTCTCACCCTAGTTTGAATAAATGACTTTTGACTTGATATGAATAATGAACTTTCATAAAACTTTCATCCTATTTAACCCCATAAGAACGAGCAGCGCGTGCGCGACGGCGTCGTGTACTTGCTTGTATGCGTATGTACTATAACGATCCCCGAATGGGATCTTTACTTTATCGGGATCTAGGCTGATAAATAAAAAAATGAGTCGTTAGTCTATGTTATATTATTCCTATTTAAAAACCAACGCACCGACATTGGCCGAGGGGGCCCGTCTTGTTGACGTCTCCCTAGAACCAACTCTACCCTTTTTGAAAGTGACCGTCCGAATGTCTTAGATACTGTAGAAGTTTCATTCGAGGCCTTGTCTAATATATCAGATATTAGACAAGGCCTCGAATGAAACTTCTACAGTACCAAGAGTGTCTCTCAGCAAATGTTCTGCCCACCAAGAGAGTAGCGAGTACTCACTTTGATTGCTCTTGTCTCTGCGACAAACTCGCCGGACGGCGGTGTGAATAGTCAGTGATCAACTATTAATGTATGTATCTCTTTTTTCACTTACACGCAACCTACAATATTTTGCGCGTTTCCTGGGCGAAAAAAATCGTTGATAGCTGGTCGCTTCCTCGTCGGTGGTAAGACAGAAACCTGAGGGATGAATGTTAAAATAACCATCCTTATTGCCTCCTTCGTTACTCATGAAACTCTTGTGCAAATAGTACTTTTGGGTTGGGCGTAGAATGTCAGTATTCGTTAGGTATACGAGAAAAACAAGTTAGAATGGTATTTAAAGAACAAAAATAGTTATGGATACAGCTTTTTTTAAATGCAGATTAAAGACATTATAATATTTTAACGACTGTAGGTTTTTAAAAGCTATTCTTTAATTATGTAATTTTATTTTTATTATTTGGCCACTGAAATTCTTGAGCACGATGTCATTTTAAAATGACCGCATAAATAAGAATTCCAGATTTCACAACTATCATTCAAACCGACCGTTTTTTTTTTTTAACTTCCCAATAAACATTATAAGTCTTGGTTCCCACAGCTGGGACACAGGAGGCACCAGGGGAAACCTCTCTTCGAGGGAGCGGGCCGTAATCTACCACACGGGCCCAGTGCGTGTTGGTGGATGTCACATGTTTACGATTTTTTGGATTCTAGAACATGCAATTTTCCTCACGATGTTTTTAGGGTTATATACCTCAAATGGGATGGATCAGCCAAGTACCAACTAGCCGCGCTTGACTCGGTGGAACGCCGAGCTAAGAGGCTCATTGGCGACGTAAAACTGATGGATGCCAAGCTTCATAGCTTGGCTCATCGCCACAAGGTTGCCTGCTTGTCGGCCTTCTACAGATTGTACTTCGGAGAGTGTGCCCGAGAACTCCACGACCCCTTCTACCATCGGACATCTAGACGCACTGCCAGTTACCATCCCTACCTGGTTGCTATTCCACCAATTTGCACTAAGCGCTTCCAAATGTCTTTTATAATGCGCACAGCAAAGGAGTGGAACTCACTATACCTACGTCTGTGTTTCCGAGCGCATACAACCCTAATCTATTCAAATTTAGAGTGAACAGGCTTCTTCTGGGTAAGCTCACTCCATCGTTGACGTTGTTTCTGTCACCTCTGACCTAGACTAGAGTCAAGAGCAAACCCATCAAAAATAAAAAATAAAAATGTAAAAACGAAACCCGTATGGAATCACTTGGCTATCCGTCTGTCTGTCAAGACCCTTTATCTCAGGAACACGTGGAGGCATCAAATTTAAATTAATATCAATTGCGTAGGCCTACAGTCACTCGGAGCTCTAAAAAAATCAAGCGGCTAACTAAATCAACGCCATAAGAAATACCGCCATTTATGCGACATATGTTGATACTCGCAAATAAATCAAAACCTATAAATAGCGTATTTTCCGCTATCCTAGAATCATAAAATTTGGCAAAAAGCAAGGTCTCATAGCACAAGTAAAGGGAAAAGTCTGTAAATCGTTAATTGTAGTTTTATCACATTTTTTTTTGCGTTTATAAACTTAACATTTGCAGTTGGAGGATTGACCGTGACGTACGTATATCGATGTTTTTTAACTACAATGTTAAGTTTGTTATGTGGTAAAGTCATCCCAACTACGGAACCCTTTATTGTGCGTGGTCCGACATGCACTCGACCGATATTTTTTTTCACCATTAAATGGCATCGATCGGTTGGTGAAACTACACCCTAATAAATGCACTACTGTATGTTCCAAAAGCATCTGATGAAAGTGTAAACAAATCCTTTTCAGGTTACATTCTTACATTACTAGTAACACATACATCTGTACTTAAAAGGTTTCAACTCTATAAATCTCTCCAATTTTTCCAGCATTTATTATTTACATAACTTTATTAAATTGTTATTGAAAAGTCCGATGATTACCTTATCCGATAAACATATGAAAAATATCTTGCAAATTAGAATTTCGGGTTACCTACAGTTTTCAAATAATCAAATCTAAGCACTCAATTTGTGGCACTACGAATTTGCATCAATAAGTAGGTAGGTACATTTTCTGATCCATTTGTTTACATTTTTAACCGACTTCAAAAAAAGGAGGTTCTGTATTCGTCCGGTACCGTATGTATGTAAGTTTGTATGTCAGCGATTTTCTCGAAAACTCATAAACCAATTTTGATGATTCTTTTACTAACGTGATCTACTTACATACTTTCAGGAAGGTTTTAGTATATAATACATTAGGTAATTATTCTTCTGTACGAAGTTATATGCTTGTAAATACTGTATCTCCAGCTTTTCCAAGCGGATTTTGATGATTCTTCTTTTCGTTCGCTTTGCGCTTATGTAATTGTATATTCAACTAAAATGGAATAATAAATTTACTTTAAAAAAAGTAAAAACTGACTTCAAAAACCTAAAACGAATAAAATAACTTACATAAAAAACTTAACAGCTTCTGAAGTCGGTGTCTTCAATTCTTCAAAATCAATAAAAAAAAATCAAAATCACTTATTTATTTTATTTATTTATTTAATTAAGACGGTTTAAAACCAATTACAAAAATTTAACACACAGTTTGTATAAACACATCACATAAAAGAGAAAATATAAAATCGTCTAACAACACTTTCATAAATTCCTCTCACAGTACTTCTGACATGCCAATAAAATCTTCGCCCATTCGTCCGCAAACAGATCGTTTGTTGGATTAGAGTCCAAGAGATCATTAAGTGCAGCCAGAGTACATGGTACTGGGGACTTAGCACGCGCAACGGTTCGATATAAGTTATTTATTCAATCTAGGCTGAGAATCAGCACTTTTCGAACGTCATAATTACATAAGACAGTCCCCCAAAACGTCCGCCCTTCACCACTTCCTAGTGCTTTAGCTGGGGAGAAGAAGTGGCGCAACAAACTCCCCAGCAGCACAGCTGTCTGTTCAGTTAAAAAATAAAATATATTCTTTACAACACTGCGCAAAATAATATATCTAAGTACATTACGCAACACAAAAATTAAATTATATTTAATTATTTGAAAGAAAAGAAAGAAAGAAAAATACGTTTAATTGGCATTACAGCATAAAATAAATACACCTTAAAACTATGGAAACATGAAGTAATGATTGCAATGCCAAAAGGGCCTCAGCTCAGCATAATGTCAGATGGTAACACAAGGTATACCACCTGACGCTGATTTTCAGCTGCAACCCACGAGTGCCATACGCTAGAATTTAATAAACACAGAGAAGTGTGTGTCCGTTTTATAATAAATTAAGAGAATAAATTAAAAAGAAATGTTGTAGCATACATGTGTGTGTGTGTGTTGTGTTGTGATTAATTAAATACTAAAATAAATACTCAATATCAATGTTATTAACTACAATAAAATAATAATGAATCTATATCTAAATATTTAAAAGCACCTTCAAAGCAAAATCGTGAGACTGCGTTGTTCTTCTAAACTATGAAACGTATTTTTATGCAGTTTACATAATCAGGGTACAAGACAATAATCATTGATTATAATAAAAATAAAAAAAATAATAATAATAGTGAAAGTAATTAAAATTATAAAATGGATAAAACATTATGAAATAAGTAAATTGTATTATATAATATTAATTATTATTTGCTATAATTTCATTTAATTTTTTGCTTCAATTCACCTTAGCTTGGCACCGACTTCAGAAGCTGTTAAGTTTTTTTTTTTTTTATGAAAGTTTTAATCAGATATTTGGAAACTGGCAGATTGATATTTTAATCAGATATTTTTAGAACAAACCATACATAGCACACTCACGAATTTCTTTTCAACGTCTCGAGTATTCTTATTACTTCACCAAGCATAGGTATTCACGACTCCTTTATACTTTACTAGGTAAAACTAGTCTCTATAATATTGCTGGACACGATCATGATTTTAACTATTGTCATACAAATATTTTATTTACGTAATGCTTTGAATATTATATGAGTGGCGCTTCGTCATAACGTGTATGAAAAGATGACACACTTTAAAGTACTTAAGAGCCCCACGAAGCATGCGTAGTTCATACAAACGAAATACCAAAATAATTTGTAAAATAAACATATTCTTAAGGTAGTGTGTATTTATTCCGATTGGATTGTAGAATATCTAGGCTCCCAAACATAATATTTTGAAAGGACACTGATTTTAAGACGAGATATGAGGAATTTAAAATTTCTATAGAAAACTTATTTTTCTCATATTTCCTGTTTAAATCAGTGTCCTTATTTAATATATATTTGGGAACCTAGACATTCTGCAATCCAATCGGAATAAATACACACTGCCTTTAGAATATGTCTGAATTACAAATTATTTTTGTATTTCGTTTGTATGAACTACGCATGCTCCGGGGGCGTCTTAAGTATTTGTATTATTATAATTGTATTGATGTGTAATAGCTGAAAGGGCAGTATGACAAAGTAGCACCCTAAATGCGTAACGCACTATCAATCAGAATCGGTTTAATTTTGACAGTTCCACAACATGCATTGCGTTACTTACGGTGTTGAGAAGACAATTTTGTTAACCGACTTCAAAAAATGTTTGTATGTATGTAAGTTGGTATGTCCGCTATTTTCTCAAAAACTAATGAACTAGTTTTGCTGGTTCTTTCTCTAGTGTGAACTACATACTTTCAGGAAGGTTTTAGTATATAATACATTAGGTAATTAAACTTATGTATGAAAAATAAATTTACATAAATGTACTGAACTCCGCCATTTCTAAGCGGATTTTGATGATTCTTCTTTTCGTTCGTCTTGGGCTTATGTAATTGTATATTCAAATAAAAATGGAAAAACAAATTTACTTAAAAAAAAAATTAAAAACCGACTTCAAAAACCTAAAACGAATAAAATACTTTCATAAAAAACTTAACAGCTTCTGAAGTCAGTGTCTTCAATTCTGCAATGTCAATGCACCTTAGGCTGCCAACAGACGGACTGCACCGCAACAACCGCACGCAGTCGATATATTCAACTGCATGCAGTTGTACGTTCGACTTCGTACACTCGTGATATCAACTTCACGCGGTCGGCTGCAGTCGTGTGAAGTCGATATTAACTGCATACAGTCGTGATATCAACTTCACGCGGTCGGCTGCAGTCGTGTGAAGTCGATATTAACTGCATACAGTCGAGATATCAACTTCACGCGGTCGGCTGCAGTCGTGTGAAGTCGATATTAACTGCATACAGTTGTGATATCAACTTCACACGGTCGGCTGCAGTCGTGTGAAGTCAATATTAACTGCATACAGTCGTGATATCAACTTCACACGGTCGGCTGCAGTCGTGTGAAGTCGATATTAACTGCATACAGTCGTGATATCAACTTCACACGGTCGGCTGCAGTCGTGTGAAGTCGATATTAACTGCATACAGTCGTGATATCAACTTCACACGGTCGGCTGCAGTCATGTGAAGTCGATATTAACTGCATACAGTCGTGATATCAACTTCACACGGTCGGCTGCAGTCGTGTGAAGTCGATATTAACTGCATACAGTCGTGATATCAACTTCACGCGGACGGCTGCAGTCGTGTGAAGTCGATATTAACTGCATACAGTCGTGATATCGACTTCACGCGGTCGGCTGCAGTCGTGCGAAGTCGATATTAACTGCATACAGTCGTGATATCAACTTCACACGGCCGGCTGTAGTCGTGTGAAGTCGATATTAACTGCATACAGTCGTGATATCAACTTCACGCGGACGGCTGCAGTCGTGTGAAGTCGATATTAACTGCATACAGTCGTGATATCAACTTCACGCGGTCGGCTGCAGTCGTGCGAAGTCGATATTAACTGCATACAGTCGAGTCGGCCAGCCGACCGCGTGAAGTTGAAGTCACGACTGTATGCAGTTAATATCGACTTCACACGACTGCAGCCCACCGCGTGAAGTTGATATCACGACTGTATGAAGTCGAACGTACAACTGCATGCAGTTGAATATATCGACTGCGTGCGGTTGTTGCTGTGCAGTCAGCCTTAGCTTGGACCGACTTCAAAAGCTGTTAAATAAAATAACTTTTATAAAAACCTAAAATTTAGGTTTTTGAAGTCGGTTTTTTTCAACATATGAAGCAATGGATTAGAAATTTGCTTCATAAGGATTCAAATTCCAATCGATAGTGTGTTACGCAACTAGGGTGCAGATTCATAACTAGTTTTGACAAGCATGTTTAGTTTCTTGATATCCCTTAGCAAAAGGAATGCCTATCGTGTATTGAATTGAGATAAAAACGTTGATTGAACCAATTGAAAGTCGTTGTATCTGTTTCGTTTAGAGCAAATTGCTTTCGATTGGTGGATTGAGTTAAAATTGAACTCTAACATTCTATCGAAACCACTTATTTATGAGATTTTTGGCAATAGACCAATAGGTCTATAGGTACCTGAAAAACTATTTTGAAAACAAGATTTGATAGGTCCTTTCTTTTATATTCCAGGTCTTCACAAACGCAACTCCAGAACATTGGTGCGCTCCGCCTACAGAACTAGACAACCTAAGCCTTCCAGATGACCTGCTCCGTGCATTGACAGTACCAAGAGAGCATGGAACGTACGAGTCATGTCAAGCTTACGATATAGACCCCAAGGCGTTGCGTGAGGCGCTGAGAGATTACGTTGAAGAAAGGTAACTTTAATTTATGTGTGCCTGGTAGTTTTACTTATTTTGGTAATATGGTGGGACGCAAAAGGGGTCTATTCCTTTTTGGTTTATTGCCGTATAAAAGCACAAGGGAACTTGAGTAAGAACGTTTTTTTTCCAACGTGTGGAAATTCTAAAACAAAGCCTGTTTTCACTCTGTTGAGAAGGGAATACTGAAGAAATGAAATAAAAAATGATTGTTAAAGATTTCTACGGCAGGCGCGATCCAAAAAATGAAGAACAAAATTTAGTAAGTGCAGTTCGAGTCCGTGGCGTTTGTGTTCGTGAAAACAAATTTAAATTTTACGACTGTTTCCGATACGACCATATGTATTTACTCGACATTAGACGTATTAGGCTCATTTCATTCCTCATAAAGTAAGCTTTCACCGATTATGATATTTTTCAGTTCTGAGCAGATTTAAGGCCGATATGAGACGACATCTTCGCCTTTTTTTTTGACATTTGCAACAGATTTTCTTACGGTTTCTGAGACTGCCATGGCTATTGTATTTGCTCATTGCTTTCCTTTTGATACAAGCTTTCTTCGATTGGGGTTTGTTTCATTTCTGAGAAGATTTATGGCCGACATGCGACGACATCTGTCATTATTTTGCTATAGTAAGCTTGATATCAATTTTTAACCATATTTTAGCCAATATTTCTGTTGTTTTCTTTAAAGATTTTGGTTTTTGATGAAGACACCAGAATAACTGATCTAGCTAAATACGTTTTTGCGCTAAACGAATTCGTATTTTGCCACATAGTGAAAATTAGATGATCGCGCGTATGCGCGTGCACACGCAGTTTGACGTTATACGCAAATTATATCCGCCATTTAAATTGTTATAACCTAATATATCGACCGTCCCTATTAACAATGTCGGTTCAGGGAGACTACTGTTTAGTCCCTACTGAACAGTGGTCTTTTTCGCAGAACAGACATTGTTAATATCATAAAGATACTTTTTTATCGTTAGGGCAAAGCCCTCAGTTCAAAGTTTGTTTTGACAGTGAAGAATTTAAAAAAAAATTGTAATTCGACTTATGTAAAAAAGTGAATATTGGTAAAAATGTATATCCGACATTGTTAATAGGGACGGTCGATATGACCTATTTTTTGAATGCTCAACCATCACTCTAGCATTAAAAGTCTCGTAGTTATTAGCGGTTGAAAGCTTACATGTTATTTTTTTGTCGTTCAGAAATATTGAACTTAAGTACACCGAGCGAAAAGCCGTTTTCACTTCACAGAAATATGCACTTATTATGTGTATTCTTCGTAGAGTAGAGATAGAAGTGGACATGCTACGCGTGCTGCAGTGAGACAATTATTATTATAGATCGTTAAAGTATACCCGAGTGAATATCTATTCTGGTGATAACAACGTCAGCATTAGTTTTTCGGGCTTGCTTTACTAGAAGCGGCAGTGCAATACTTCAGGCAGTTGTCAAACTATTTCATAATTCATTTGATTTTTAATTTGGGCCAGGTGTTATTAGTTTTTCACTGTCCCAAATGTAATTACTTAGTTATTTTCAATTTAGATGATCTATATTTGAATATGAAATTTCGAAATGGGCACATGTCTATATATTATATTTAAACTTTAAAAAAATATTTTTTTTTTTAAGAAGTATAATGAATTTAAAAAAAATTCTTTTGAGTTACATTCGGGAGTCAATTTGCAATCGAAGTTACAGAAATATTTTGATGTTAACGTTATTACGTATATAGTGTATTTTAGATAAAAAATGTATATTAAAATTTGGCGAAATTTTTGTTTTAGGTATCTAGAATTGAACATGTACCTATTATGTTTAATTTTAGTTATCTAAAATAAAAATTTCGATATTTAAATTAAGGATAATTAATACGTTTTTTGTTAATCAGGAGACTTTCGTTTGTACAGGGTGTCCAAAAACAGTAGCGGGGTTTTGTTTTTGTGTTGACGTTGTAAAGGGGCGGTGCGCGGGCGCCGGCTGTGGATAACGTCGCGCACTATTTCATGAAGATTCAGTACCAATGCAGTCGTACTCGGGAATGCATCGTGCTTTTTGCGTGCGGGCCTATCTCCGATAGGTTTAGCGACGAAGCCAACTTTCATTTGAACGGGCATGTCAACAAGCAGAATTGCGTTACAAGCGTTACTGGACAGAGGAGCATCCAAAAAGATCATAAGTCTGGGCTGCAATGTCAAGTAAAGGCATCATCGGTCGGTCCGTACTTCCACGAAGATCAACGCGGTTGAGCACTTACTGTGAATAGTGAAAGTTACTGCAAAATGCTAAGAGACTTTTTGGCCCAAGAGTTGTAAGAGTTTCATGGATACAACTCAAGAACATGGTTCCAGTAAGATGGAGCCTCTTGCCATGCTACTGACTTATCAATTGCTGCGATAAACGAATTTTTCCAGAACAAAGTGATCTCGTAGAGGCACCTTTAACGGGCTTCCCCAGGAGTCTTAATCTCAGTTTTCTTGACTATTTTCTGTGGGGATACCTGAAAAGTAAGGTATACGAGAAAACACCGACGAATCTGATACAATTGCAGCATATTATCAAATCAGAAATGGCGGCAATCTCGCGAGCAATGTAACAACGCGTTGCGTTGTCTCCAAACTGCGTTCGAGTTTAGAGGAATGTCAGTAGCGTGATGGTTGGCATCTCGACAACATTATTTTTTCTAAATAATTTTGCAGTTCAATATCTATAAATGAAACATAAAAAAAAACTATTTGATTGTTTACATTTTTTATTTTATTCAGCTACCAAACCCCCGATACCCTTTTTGGACACCTTGTAGTTGGCCGTTGCAGTATATCCTCATAAAATTTTGTAAATTCTCCTGGTAATTATATTGTTTCACTTTTGCAATATCTGCATTTTTTTTATTTATTAATAGGTACTTTGCCATTATAACCTCGATATTCTTGGCTTGGTAAGTTACTCCAAGAGTCTTTTACTCTAGAAAGAACTAAAATTTCACGTACTAAATAGAACGAAAATCTATATAATTGTTTGCGATTACTTTACCAGGTTTTTTAGGATCAAAAACAAACTGATAATAAGCCGATACTTGCAAATTAAGTTTTAAATTTTTAGGTACACCTTTTCTTTAACTTCTTACTGATAATGGTTTAGATTTAAAATTTAGTTAAGCCCATTTCTTGAAATCAATAATATTTTCTGTAGGTATTTACTTTTTCAATGTTAAGTTTCTTGGTGCAGAAGTATTACAATACATTCGAAAAGGGCACATCTCTTTAGAGTTGTGACCTTTTCGAAATTATTGCTGTAGACGCCATTACTGTAGAATAAAATAATTCCATAGATGTTCTCTTTTCGTATAAAATAGGTAGAGGGAAGCATTTAGAATTCGTTAATTTTAAAAAAGGTATTTCTCAAAATATACGAAATGTCATTTCGAAATTGCATATTCATTTTAGTTTGACAACATTTTGTGTTTTTCCGACGATACTTTTTCAGTAATCTAGTAAAGCAACGTGATCATTGTAGCGCCAGCATGTATAATTCCCACTGCTATAGACATTAAAGCGTCTTCTTGTACAGAGAAGACACGAGCATTGATCACTACTTTCCACCATGTGAGGTGCCCAAATTGCCAAACTAGTAAAAGTTCCTCCCTTTAGGTAGATTTTTTTTTTGTCAAATTTTATCAGTGAAGAACATGCATAGCTACTGTACATAAGCTCAATCGTCTTTCCCATGTAGGTACGTTGCCAGAAACAGCTGTCCATAGTTAAACGAAAAGGATCCAACCCACATTACACCTAATGTGGGTTGGATCCTTTTCGTGTATTCATATTCACATTCATTTATTTGCGTTCCACAAGGTAAAACAAGATGTTAACAAAAGGCTTAGAGCTAAGAGCCGTTGTAGACCCTGTCAGGGCACAGCAAAAATTATTGGTTGATACATATCTATTATTATTTAAAGTTAAAAATCTAAATCGTAGAAACTAAAATTAAAATTATTACATAAAACTGAATAACATTTGCATAGAACGTTAAGTATTAACAATTACATAAATAATTCTAATAATGGTAGTAGGTGGTTACATTTAGATAGCTATATTTACTTAGGTCATTTAAATTACAAACACTTATTTAATAAGAGATCATATTATTTTACGATTACAAATTATTAATAAAGAGATCAGTTTTAAGAGTATCACAATTAGATACAGTTTATAGATTCAGTAGGTAGACAATATTGTCTAATTTACTTATTGTGTATTATATTTAGGTAGTTATTTTATGTTTAAATAAATAATCTTCTTGATAAATGCACATGTATATATCTAAGAATGTATTTATTTCAATTATAGTCTTTCATTTAAGTATTCGTTTATATTATAATAGCTTTTGTTTAATAGAAATAGTTTTTATTTATTTATAAAAATATTGTATTTATTTATATTTCCTAATTATGGATAACTAGAATGCCAATCTTGGATTGACCGGTGACCTGTACCACAATATGTTGGGTTTAATTCCTCAAACTCGTGTTTTAGCAGGCCTCCAGGCCATCACGATTGGATCTCCAGTAATAGTATTAAAGCAACCAACTGATTGACTGGTAACGAAAACGTGTGACCATGTTGTATGTAAATTGTATTTAGGTTTTAAGCTCACTTGAAAGTAGAAAGTCCAATGTCGACTGCGTACTTGATGCTCGTGCGCCTTCGTATAGGATTATACCTACTTATAATATCGTATGTTAAGCCCAATTTGGGGTACCGCAAATTTGTAAGAAAATTCTTATTATTCAGTGCATATAGTCATAGTCACGAAGTTGCGTGAGAACCCTAACTACGGGTATGTTTTAAAATCCAGATTTTTTTATCTGTGTAGTTTGTTCTCTATCCATTGCACTTTTGGTTAGGAACCCATTTGATTCCTAACACGAGTATATTACAATATTTTTGGCTTAGTTGGAGGGGTTTCCATAGAGTAAAATATTCAAAACACATTACTTACTTGTAATTTGAAAACACGAGGGGACATGGTACATAGCTATTAGCAAGTTACCCATGTCTACTCGTGGCGAAGTTTGCAGACGGCTGGCGTGGGCGCTCTAACAGTAAAATAAAAAAATATTTCAGACCCAGCAGAATCCATAGAATGTTAGTACAGAAAAATTTATGAAAGTAGTGTTAGTAGATAATAATAATAATAATACTTTATTGATACAAGTCCTTACAATATGCTTAATATCTAGCTAAAGTTCACAATATTTAAAGGCGCACAAAAGTTGAAACGAGTCAACTAGGAGTACCTGTGACTTAGCAGTCAGTGTTCTACTGTCACTTGGACACTATGAACGCTTATGGAAGTTGATGAAACCTAATGAAACTTAGATGAAAAACATTGTAACTTAATGTGGGTATTAACCCAGTGTTGGACGTAACGCGTATACAGCCTATCCGCAAGAGCAGCCAGGATGCTGTTGAAGCTGGCGCGCATCCTGCCGAGAGCCGCGGCACATCACTTGCGAAGCACGGCGTGGAAGCCACCAACGTGGGCGTCCATAAACATGCCTGATGCACCAGCGTGGTAGCCCCAACAACCAACGCCTTGAACGCATTGTTACATTGGACGCGCAGGGCGCTGAATGATCTTTGTACATTACGACCTCGCCGCCAAGGTCCCTCGTGACGACCCCGAAGTAATTGTCCCCCCCCCCCGTCCCTTGCTCGGGAATGAAGTGCCAGCTGGTGGCGTAGCTTAAAATTCCCCTGATAATATAATAATTACCAAGATTTGATCCAGCCTGTCCCATCTTGCTGTTCTCCCCCCAGCGACGCCCTAAGCCGAAGTTCGATCCCCACAGGGGGTGCCTTTAGCGTGTAGTAGCTTAGTTTTAAAGGTTTTTATGCCTTGGCTGGAAGCTTTGAGTTAGCAGCCACAGCATTGACCGAGTCACGGCCTCTCTAGGACAACTACGAGATGCCATTCACAAAAAAAAAAAAAGAATGACCTTTGCGTATAATGAGCCCACAGGCACTCGTGTATAGTGATGAGCAATGCGCTCTGAAGAGTGTTATTGTATGCTATGAGAACGTAAATATTTATGTATTTTTAGTCAAACGCGATAATGTAAAATATAAATCATTGTCTTAACAATACCGTAAAAAAGTCAATTAAACATCGTCAAAACTAATGTTTTGACGATGTTTAATGAAATGACAAGTTATAATGACGAGTAGACATTAAAACTTGTCATTTCTAAATCTTAACTTAATATTATAAATGCGAAAGTAAGTTTGTTTGTTTGTTTGTTACCGTTTCACGCCTAAACCACTGAACCGATCATCCTGAAATTTTGTATATACGTTGTCACGTGTACAGAAACGGACATAGGGTACCTTTCATCCCGAAAACAAGTAATGTTCCCGAGGAAAACAACAATAACGTTCTTATGATAATAGATGGCGCCACGTGTCTTTCGAATCATGATTGAATTATATTATTATAGAAACTTTAGTAGGTAGTTTTTAATTTAAGTACCACATACACCGTACCGTAGTACAATTTGGGAGTCTAGAGTGTCGATAGACAGGTTTTTCAACTTCCTAACTATCCTGACCAATATTATAAATTAAGCGAAAGTGTGTTTGTTTGTGACGCTTTCACTCTAAAACTGCTGAACGGATTTGGATGAAATTTGGCTCATAGGTAGACCATGACCTGGAGAAGGAGATAGGCTCCTACTCATCCTGGATCGCAGACGAAGTCGCGGACAACAGCTAGTTAAAACATAATAATGTAACTACATTTACACGCTCATTTATATTAATAATTATAATTTATCGCTTTAACGAGTCGTTTAACAAGTCATCCATCAAAATGTTGACAAAAAACTTCAAACACGTGGTTTTTAATTGAAAGAGCAGACAACTTGTAATTTAAGAATTTATGTTCATTGAATTTGTGTGCAAAAAATCGTCTGTATTTGGTATAAGCCGTGCTTATGATCTGATCACGAGTTTAATGATGATGACAATCCAATATTTATAGTATCATAACATTGATTTGATTATGTGAATGGAAGGTAGTCTGCAGTATTGTATAATCACCGTACGTGGTGATAATGTTGAGCATGCATCGTCGAGTGGTTCCGGTGCAATGCCATACAAACATCTCGTAGGTCATGCAAAAAATAGGATTGTATACTGCTTCATTGTCCGAGCGAAGCGTCTCTGCTTCCAGTCTGGCTGCTTTCGTCTGTCAGTTTGTTCCTGCTCCTGTACTGGTCGTATTTTACACCGTGGCCCAAAATAACGTTGTCAATTTATTAAATAGTTAAAATAAAAACAATGGAACATTTTGCGTTTTCTTTTGTTTTTAGGGTTCCGTACCTCAAAAGGAAAAAACGTAACCTCGTGTGTCTGTCTGTCTGACTGTCACAGCAAATTTGCTCCGAATCTAATGGACCGATTAAGTTGAAATTTGGTATACGTATGTATTTCTGTGATCCAAACACGGACGTATAACGTAAATAAATGGATTTTGATTATGGGGGTCAATTTTGGGGGATAAATAAGAAAATTAAAAATAAAGTTTGGCAAACTGTACCGTGTGACATATAAAATAAAAGGACTTACTGTGAGGGTCTCAAATATATTTTTTATAATTTTAAAATAAGACATTTTTATTTAAGAAAATAGACGAAAATTGACCATTATCTCCAAAAGTACTGAGCCTATTTGAAAAAAATACAGAAAATAGTTAAATACCTATAGATTACAGGAAAACTTATGAGAAGTCTATGGTCTTAAAACAACATGGTAAATCTCTCAATATTCTAAATACCAACTTACATTTGCAGTTGCAATGTATGAGAGAACATGTTTTTTTAAATACAGTGTTAAGTTTGTTCTTGGGATTCATCCCAACTACGGAACCCTTCATTGTGCGTAGTCCGACACGCACTTGGCCGGTTTTTTATTTTTGTATAGGTACCTACTCATTCTTCGGCGTCATTTTTAACATTGTTTGTTTGCTAAAAAGTGTTAAAATTGTTATTTATGCTACGAGTTCGGAAAGTAGGTGATTTCCGACGAGTGTATGACACGAGCCGGATATCATCTTACGCACGTGTATGATACAACGTTTTACTATGCGTTGTGCAAGGAAATAAAAAAAACATATATTGAGAAACGACACACAGAAATCGGCCATAGCTCAACATCTTATAGAATCCGGATCGAACCACTGGATTGAGATACATAACCCTCAGGTCATCTCGACAGAAAGTCACTACATACCTAGACTGGTGAGAGAAGCGATTGAGATTACTAAATATAAGAACTTCAACCGTGAGGATGGGTTTCAATTGTCGAGAGCCTGGAATCCAGTGGTCCAATTGTGTAAAGACCGCAAGAGTACCGAAAAAAGTTCGCGAGCGGACACAGTGAGTTTTGTGTGTCGAGAACAGAATCGAGTTGTGAGTGTAACAAGTGACAATGGTAGCGGTGTCAATCGCACTAAACGAACAAGAAAGAGGGTAGACCGTTTTGTCTGCTCGTAAACATCCACCCGCAATAACTTCAGTTTATCCATGATCATGGCACTTGCAACAGTGCCGAAATATCGGAAACTCAAATCAATTAATATACATGGTAAATATCCCGTTTTAAGTTCTAATGATAATGTCAGTGACCATGTCGGTTTATAAACTTATATATATTGAGAAAGTATTTTTCTTATGATTTAGCCTGTAAGAGGCTGTTGTTAGCATTTTGTGCTTCAAGAATAACATTTTCCGGGGTTAAATTAATTGATTAATCACTTGAACTGGAATTTTTTAGCAAATTTACACAGATCAACTCCGAACTAAGCAAGAGATTAGTAAAACGGCGGGCTCATTTTAAATGGGTCAACCCTTTATAGTAGATTTTTTTATGTCATAACATTATTTTGCATAACAGCAGATAGCAGAAACTTCTTTTCGCAGAAAATCGTTTGGCAGGCACTCATTTATACATTCTAAACTCATAATTTTGTAAGTCAGAATCATCTTTAGGCATAAATTTCATATCCATAATAATTAAAAAGTAGAACCATCATATCGCAGAAAGTTCACAGGCAGAATCTTCTTTTGGCATACATTTCATGTCGATAGTCATTAAAAGACAGAACTATCATATCTCAGAAAGTTTACACTTAGAATCATCTTTTGGCATATATTTCGTATCCATAATAATTGAAAGATTGAACATTGATTTGTTTTCGCCACGCAAATACGACGATAATGTTTATTGCTACATCTTGTTGATCAGGCGTTAATCAACTCATTTTTACTTTTACCGGTGGGAGGTTGCATGCTGCATGCCTGCTTGCATGCAGCAAGCATTCAGCATGCGAACATGCATCAAGCATGCAGCATGCAAGCAAACAAGCAAACACCATGCATACAGGAAACATGCAAACAAGCATACACCATGCACGCAGCAAGCATGCAAACAAGCATATACCAGGCATGCAGCAAGCATGCAGCATGCAAACATGCAAACAAGCATATACCATGCACGCAGCAAGCATGCAGCATGCAAGCAAACAAGCAAACACCATGAATACAGGAAGCATGCAAACATGCAAACAAGCATACACCATGCACGCAGCAAGCATGCAAACAAGCATACACCATGCACGCAGCAAGCATGCAAACAAGCATATACCAGGCATGCAGCAAGCATGCAGCATGCAAACATGCAAACAAGCATACACGATGCACGCAGCAAGCATGCAGCATGCAAGGGAGCATGCAACATGCAGCAGGCATGGTTTGTGTCACGGCTCGGGCGCTGCGGGGCTCCGGCGGCCCCACGCGAGCTTATCGTCGAAGATGGTTTTAACGCTCACCATCGCCTCGCCCCTCCGCGCCTACGCGGATTTAAATTACACTGTAGGGTAGGACAGACAAGACTACGTGGAGTCGGTTTTGCAGCGATACGTTTCTGTCACTAACTTTTGTAGCACAACATATTGACTTTTTAAGACAATATTTTAATTTTAATTTAAGGGTAAAAATGCTATTTTATAGAAATGGCAATATGCCTAATAAAATTATTCCAATTGAAATTCTGCCATCTGCGTAGTATGCCAAGTGAAATTGTACCAAATAAGCGTCGCTCTAAATAAACGTTATAAACGAAATTATGCGAAATTTCAACTTTGCCAAAGGTAATTATGCCAAATAAAATTCTGCTATCTTAAAAGTACTTATGCCATTGTGAATTCGGACATATGAACATTCGGCCAAACAATAATTATACTAAACCATTTTTATGCCTTAAAAATATTCGTTTAAAGAAGATTATGCCAAGTGTGTTATGCCAAATAAATTTCGGAGCATCAAGATTCTGCCAGATAGGGGGAACCCATTTTAAATACGTGCTCAGCATATCTACTACTGCGCATGTGCAAATAGCTGCCACGTCGTATTGCAAAAAGGCACGAGCAAAATATACGTTCAGCCATAGCCATAGTATATTTAATGAATATTTAAAATTATTTTTTTGATTAAAATCTAAATCTAGAGTAATTAATAACGGGTTTAATGTTGTATTAGTTTTATTGTACCTTTTATATGAAACTTTACTCAAATAATAAAAACTCTTTGCGTCGGTCTGATGACCGAGTCAAAATAAAAAAATAAAAAATTGAGCAGTAAAAAGCACCATTGCGAAAAAGTGGCACCACATGATACTTTAACTCTTAGGCCTTTTCGCACAATTTGCCTGCTTGGAAAACGCTCTTTTCGAGCACATGCATTGCAAATATATTTATTTCGCTATGTCAGTGCAATGTGGAGCCATAATTATACATTGCGTGAGCGTGGAAAAAGGCCGTGTGAGATAGAAAACATTCTTGATGTTAGTCGCCAGTTAGTTTCTTCAGCAATAACGAGCTCGGCAACATCGAATACCGTCCTGGAAGAAGACGCAAGAGGACTGTTAGAACTTCTAGGAACCAACACATTATCCAACAAAGATTAGTCCGTAATCCATAGACCAAGGTGGGGAAAATGTCGTGAGGCTTGGGGATTAGTCGCTCCACCATACAGCTAATCGTAAAACATGATCTACAATTGGTACCCTAAAAACTCCGAAAGTGCAGCTTCTTATGGATAACCCTTCGAATGCCGGAACGTAGGTCTGCGCACCATTTTTTTATGCGAGTGCGCCACTCGAAAAAACACCTAATTACATTAATGTAATTAGGTGTTTTTTCGAGTACAGCTAAAATCGCGCAGACCTACGTTCCCGGCATATGAAAGGATAAAGACAAAAAGCTCGGCTTGAAAGATGTCTTTGGTCAAATTGGGAAAATATCGTATTCTCTCTGACGAAAAATCATTTTCGATAGAACAAGCCCGTATTCACCCGCCCGAAAATGACAGGATCTGGTCTTCCACTCGTCCTGGAGTTGCTGCATTTGTTCCACATCGCCAAAACGCTGAAACAGTTATGGTAAGTTCGTGGCGCAAAGCATCTTTGTCGAAGTCGAGATTGGTCTTTGCAGCTTATATCGCTGTTGTCAAAGCGCTTATACCAGAAGCAAACAGTCCGATCGCTAGTAGTACCCGGTCCAATCGCGTTGTTAAACTTCTTAGCCTTTTCTATCGAAGAGGTGTTAAGTCGGTGCTCATATGACAGCTCGCAGTTGATGTTGATTCATTTTCACTAAATACTGATCGCCGCGTCGCGCTCGCGCCTATTTATACCCCCACCCTCAAAGGTACTATTCCTTACTAGCAGGGACTAGAACTTTGTCAGGCCCGCTCCAGTTCAAATACGAGAAAATTCAAGAAAAATTCAAAGTGACTTATGTGACAACCCGATATTATAGTAGGGTAGGATAAACTTATTTAATTCACGTAAAAAAATTATAACACAATTCGTAAAACCTCTTGTCGACATTATTTTGGGCCACTCTGTACAGTGTATAACCGATCTGGACGAAACTTGGTATACAGGTTTGACGACTTAATAGAATTGTTTGTCGTCGGCGATTTTTGATTGGAGGGGTACTTCCTCCAAAATGGGGAATTATATATTTAAAAGGTAGTAACTTTAAGTTGGTCCCATAAAAAAATTGGTGAAGATCTGACGGAAAAAAAAAGAAAAAAAAACTTCGTGGTAAATATCCCGTTTTAAATAACTTCAGTGGTATATTAATTATGGCCAAAAATTTTGTGCTCACGAGGTCTACTGTTCGCAGAACTACTAGTTATTATGATTCATCGTTTGCTAACGCGCCATTTATAAAAGTCAAATTCATATTATTTTCTATTTTTCATTACGGAAATGCTAAATATAAGTAAGTCAAAGTTTCTCTTCTACATTCAATCTTTTCAACTTTTACTACATCGGTACTTAGTAAGTTACCACTCCTAAAAGTTTTTATTGAAGGTTGCAACTGAGTACCTACCTATCTAGATTTGGACGATAAAACTCTCCGTCAAAGCCATGAAGTCTCCGAGAAAGGCATGAAGTAAACTTTTAGTCTATTTCATGCAAAAATAAGCTATTGCAACACGTTGCACCATGTGACATGAGGCAACAGGGGCTAGTGTGAATCTTTGGGCTCATTCGAGTAATCGAGTCTGTTTAGACCTCGCTCGGGTCGGTGCATTTCATTCATTCATCATTCACCAAAACTAACTGCTAAACCACGCTAGCTAGCATGTTGACATGAAGGAATGTTTGGCAATTACTCAAAATTTGATGCTTTGTGAGTACAGAGCACACACCACTCCAGATGATTATTATAGGAGTAGCGTCGTAATTAAATGGTCGTTGGTCGTCACTTTGAATAATGAACGACTGTTGGCTGATGTGTTGATGGTCTCCCACGGGAGTATAGTACACATTAAGTAATTACATCAAAAGCGGTTATTAACAAATAGGTGCCATTAGCATATTACATTTTGTTGGTATTCTATACATCAAATGAAACAGATCCCATTAGGAAAATGGCAATTACATTACATTAAATTAAAAATAATCTATAACCCCTCCAATCCTTATGTCAACCTGGTACCGTGGAGAAAGCATTTCCAAAATGGAAAAGTAACGTAAGAAGTAATAGTGATATTAGCTGAACTTTCCAAAAACTATCAAAGTTCAACCCTTTGGAGCACATACGAGTATTCAATGTTACGAACAACTACACAGACAAGACACAATGTGAATATAAAGAAATATGTTAATTTGAATGCTTTCCTCAAAAATTATCCACCGGCTACAAGCTTTTCACGAGGAACGATCGAGAATTTTGTAAATAAGGTACCACATGGAAAATACTTGGTAACAAAGGTAGTACCTACTTACATTTGTAGACGTTTTTCTATTATTTTCATCAAACTAAATTGGTATGTACCAACCAAAATACAGTTTTATCACACTTATTTTTGGGTTTACAGCTTGTTTTAATTTTTGGGATCAGCGGTGCCTGCAGAGAGATAAAACTGGCTAACATAACAGTGGAAGATTTCGAAACTGATACCCATCTTAAACCATAAATCTGCCCAATACACAAATAAGGAGAGGAAATTCGTTATAAGTGTAGAATTTCTGAAAATCGTCGAAAGCCTACCAAGATTTACGGCCGTGTGGAGTGGGCACGCCGAGATTTTTTCTCAACTATCAAAACGGAAAATGCACAATGGAAAGTTATAGGCAAAAATAAATTTAGCAGCATGCCAAAAAAGATCGCTGCCCATCTAAATTTGCCTAATCCGGAACAGTAAACTGGCCATTGTTTCCGAACATCCGCCACGCTCTTGGCGGGTTCTGATGCAAATATATCATAACAACTCCAAAACGCCACGATGGATGAAGATCGGATCAAGGGGCGGAAGGCTATATAGAGAACTTCATTCAAAACTAATTTGATATCACTCAGCGTATCACAGAACGCAACAATATTCTCTCAACTAGCTCAATACCATCGACATCAAGGGATTAGTCAATTCAGCTGATTCTTTATTCAGAACATTCGAACGAGGGACCCTCGAACCTGGAACTACATGTATCTCCCACGTTTACCCACCGACAACTCAACATTCATCTTCACAGAGGACTGAAATTAAGTTGCAGGGAAAAACCTTCTCGTACAATATCCAGAATTGTATAAATTGTGTATTTAATTTTTAATAAAATAATGAGTATTATTGCATTGGATTATTTTATTTTCTCTCAATCGTACTGAAAACTAGAGCGTACATTATAACTCAGTTTCTATTTACTCCTTCGCTAAAGCTCGGGAGTAAAAGTACCTCGAATATAATGGGTCATTTTGTATAACAATCTACAATTGTTTAATAATAGTACCGATACTTTTTACCTACAACATATATTAAAATACATTATTGGGTGATTTGATTGGGGACAGACACAGGATTGAGAGGCTCGTGCTTATAAAATGCGCACGGATAGATTGATCAAAGGGTTGGTGACATTGATAACAATAATTATATTTACAATGCATGTGCTCGAAAAGGGCGTTTTCCAAGCAGCCAAATTGTGCGGAAAGTGCCACTTTTCGCACTAGTGCTTTTTCTTACCAGTTTTTTTTTTTTTAATTTTTAACTCCATTGTCAGCCCGATGCAAAGAGTTTTTATTATTTGAGAAAAGTTTTGCAAATTAGTCAAGTACAGATTAATGTATCATTCATATAAAAGGTACAATAAAAGTAACTCGTTATTTATTACTCTAGATTTATATTTTTATCAATAAAATTAACTTTAAATATTAATTAAATATGATTGGCTGAACGTATATTTTGCTCATGCCTTTTTTTCGATACTACGTGGCAGTTATTTGCACATGCGCAGTAGTAGATATGCTGAGCGTGCATGCATTTAAAATAAGCCCGCCATTTTACTAATTTCTTGCTTAGTTCAGAGTCGATCTGTGTAAATCTGCTAAAAATGTCCAGTTCAAGTGACGAATCAATTAATTTAACCCCGGAAAATGTTATTCAAGAAGCACAAAATGCCAACAACAGCCTCTTACCGGCTAAATCAAAAGAAAAATACTTTTTCAATATATATTTTTATTATTTCCTTGCACAATGCATAGCAAAACGTTGTATGATACACGTACTTACATGTTGTTGTATAAACGTGCGTAAGATGATTTCCGACTCGTGTCGACTTATACACCCACCATCTAAATACTTTCCGCACTTCTAGCATAAATAATGATTGGTGGGTAGGGTATATATGGTTAGTGTGCATTTTAATATGTTTTTTTAAACGCTTTATTTTCTAATTCATATTTCTTTGTTCATAGAAAAGTGACAATCAAAGAAGGCAATGCGTTTCATACGGTGAAAATATATGAGCTGGTGACAGTCAGCGATGAGCTGCAGAACGATTTGGTGAGTAATGCAGAACTACGGCCATAAGCAATCTTCCTCCTCCAATCGACCTCCTCCCTTTAGTGCCATGATTCCCTGGTCTGTGTGAGACTCGACCCGTGTCTTATGTAATGCAACTCCTTTTTGTATACTATCCAGAGTTCTGAAATACTATAATGATGATGACATGGTCAGTCTATCCGCCATTATAATTTGAATATTAACTATTTATGCTCAATTTCCAGATATCAAACATAACAAATGCCGTGCTGTCAGTGAGGAGGAACACCACGTCGCCATGTGCCTACGGCTGGCGGTTCAGTACGGATCAGTACCAGGATACCTTGGTTACAGATGTAAGTACACTTTATATTTAACGTGATTACTCTCTAGACAGTCAATCACAATATATCGTATTAATGAACAGCTTGGCAGAGACATGAAGAGTCCTAAGGTCCAAGATAAAATTACATTATAGTTATTTAACCATTTATGTACACACATATAGAGGAGCATATAGAGGAGCTCGTGGCTAAGTAATAACAGCCGCGCGGGTCGATCCATCAGGTTAAGCTACGCTTGCCGAGGTTACTAGTTTAGGTTTACTTAGGTTACTTACATACTTCTATGAAAACTTTTTTTTTATGAAAAGTTTTTATTTTTCACTTTTTAGTTGTGGAACCTACCCCACAAATTCGAATACATAATTGACCACGATAATTGTAGATATAGCCATGATCACATCATTCACATAAAATAAGTGCTAACTCAAAAACTCCCCAAGCAAAGTTAATAAAATGTGTATGGGACCACCTCGGAAGTATACCCTTTCAAACAAAAAAGAATTTTCCAAATCGGCCCATCCGTCTTTGAGTAATCGCGTAACAAACATACAAAAAAAAAAAAAAAAAACATACAGACGAATTGAGAACCTCCTTCTTTTTGAAGTCGGTTGAAAATAAATACCACAAAATATATAATTATAGTGTAGTATAAAATAATAAATACATAACATAATAAATAAATAAATAAAAGTAACTATGATGAAATGAAAAGATATAGTGACCTTTCACTCCTCTTTTAAAAACTGCAACAGTAAACGATGATGGAAAGTTCAAAATTTATTGATTTGACATAACTCACCGAAGAGCTTATGTCAATCCTGTTGCAAGTCGTTGCAGAAATATGAAACACTTTGAAAGCGATTGCCACTATTGTCTCTGCAGTGGCTTTTAATTTCCGTCTGGTCAAAGCGACGTAGAGTTTCCAAAATTCCAAGCATGTTTGTAATATTTTTTATGTTTACGATAATAATAGGTTGGGGAAAAAGTTTCTTCGCATTTTTTTAAGAAAATTCAAAACATTTTTTAATATAGTTTATTTACATTTAACTAAAGTATGTAGGTACCATTTTGTTCGATAACTTTTTGCCATCTTGTAGGTAGGGGGACATGATCCCATTGCTATAGAAATTTTGGGACTTCTGGTCAAAATACTGCGACAAGTGGGTTTGGCAGTCCTCTCGTGATGTTACCTGACACTGCCTAAAGAATTCTGAAGAGACCGAAACAGGTGGAAATCTGAAGGTGCAAGGTCAGGACTATACGGCGGATGCATTAACACCTCCCAGCCAAACTCTCTTAATTTTTGCTGAGTGGCTAAAGATGTGTGAGGTCTAGCGTTATCATGATGAAAAACCACACCCCTTCTGTTGATTAATTCCGGCCGCTTTCTCTCAACTTCTTGCTTTAATCTCATCAGTTGTTCGCAGTAGAGTTCAGAATCGATGGTCCTGTCTGGTGGTAACAGCTCATAATGAATAATGCCCTTCCGATCCCACCACACACACAGCATCACCTTGTTGCGAGTTAACCCGGGTTTCGCCACAGTCTGTGAAGCCTGAGCGGCCTTTGACCACGACCTTTTTCGCACGTTCTTGTCATACGTGATCCACTTTTCATTACCAGTTATCAGCTTCTTCAAAAATGGTTCGGTTTCATTACGTCGTAATAAAGAATCACAAATGAGTACCTACACGGTTCATTAGGTTTCTTTCAGTGAGCTCTTGAGGTACCCAAATGTCGAGCTTTTTTGTGTACCCAGTTTTTTTCAAATGCGCCAAAACTGTTTTGTGGTCAATTTCCAGTTCTTCAGCTACGTCGTAACTACTGATATGCCGATCTTGCTCCACTTTTTCAAAAATGGCATCCATTTTATCCGTAATAGGGCGACCAGAGCGATGTGCATCTTTGACATCAAAATTTCCGGATTGAAAACGCTTAAACCAAATTTGTGCTACTCTCACAGACACTACACTAGGTCCTGAAATATCGCAAATTTATTTCGCGGCTTGCGTTGCATTTTTACCTTTTTTATAGTAAAATTTTAAAATGTATCGAATTTCTTCATTAGATTCACTCATCTTGACGGTACGAAAAACAAATGAAAATCACACACTTTCCTTATTTGAATTTGGAATTATGTTCTTTAAAATTTAAACTTTCAATGATACCAAAACCAGCCAGATACAAATAGTATAGCCAAAGAGATTTTATTACAAGTTCATACATACTATAATGCGAAAAGATTTTTTCCCCAACCTAATATATAAATAATTTATTTCCAGTTCTCTTTAGTCTGCGACATGGACTGGCTGCCTAGGATGTGTAACACCCTGTTCTGGGTCGGCTCTATATTTGGAAACCTGTTCTTTGGATGGATGTCGGATAGGTAAGCATTTTAAATTAATTATGAGGTTAGTAATTGTAGATCCATCAGGTTAAGCTACGCTTGCCGGGGTTGGTCTGTGGATGGGTGACCATCTTTTCATACCGAGACTCCTCCGTGCCTCGGCAAGCACGTTAAGCCGTTGGTCCCGGCTGTCATTCGTGGATCTTTGACAGTCGTTACGGGTTGTCAGAAGCCCGAAAGTCTGACAACCAGTCTTACCAAGGGGTATCGTATTACCCAGTTACTGGGTTATGGAGGTCAGATAGGCAGTCGCTCCATGTAAAATACTGGTATTCAGCTGCATCCGGTTAGACTGGAAGCCGACCCCAACATAGTTGGGAAAAGGCTAGGCAGATTGATTGGTCAGTAATTGTAGACCAACTGGGCTGCTAGCTGGGATCGTCTATATCTAATAAAAACTTTTTAGCAAAAAATAAAACCGGCTTCCAAAACAAAACACTACAAAGTGAAAAATAAGTTTAATTTCGGTAGTAAATTAAATTTATTTTTTGGTAAATTGGTAAATTGAAAGTTATTTTTCACTTTGTAGTGTTTTGTTTTGGAAGTCGGTTTCGTTTTTTGCTATTTTTTTATTTTTCACTTTTTAGTTGTGGTACCTACCCCACACAAGTTCGAATACCACTACATGCTATGTAAATAACAATGATAGGAATTTATTAAAACATCATCCACATAAACTAAGTGGGAAAAATACGCATTATTGAAGCTAACTCAAAAAGTACCTAAGCAATCGGTTCATCCGTCTTTGAGTAATAACAAACATACAAAAAATCAAAAAAAACAGACGAATTGAAAACCTCCTCCTTTTTCAAGTCGGTTAAAAAGTGGTGGTTACCGTCACCCATAGTCACTATTAACGGAACGAGTTTCACTAAGGAGTGGCTTTATGAAATGTCCAGTTTGTTGAAAAGAAATAAAGATTAAACTAATCTATAATATTTCTCTGGGGTCAATGAAAAGAAAAACAAAACAACTTTTGCGTTTTAATAACTAATAAAATTTTATTTTTCCTCACTGCAGATACGGCCGCCGCCCCACAATTCTTCTGATGGTCTTTCTAGAGGTTCCTCTCGCTATAGCGTCATCATTCGCCAAATCCTTCTGGACTTATGTGGGCCTACGAGTAGCTGGTGGGCTGTTCTTCCCAGCATTGTATCAGCTGCCTTTTATATTGGCACTGGAACTTATGCCTCCTGGGCAACGAAATCATACGGGTAAGGTTCAGCATACACACGCAACATCACGAGAGCTTTTCCTGAAGGTATACCAAAGCGTAAAACAGTACTCCCACATTTGCTAGTTGTACTATAACTCCAATGTAACAAGGAGCGAGCCCATTGCCATTATCATACTCTTTCCAACCAATTATACTTTTGACATAAGCACGCCTATGAAGTTCCTTATTTATTGACAGGCAACAACCACAGACGAAATTATGCAATACTTCGTGGACACTTCTTAGTGCGTCGATAGCAAAATTAACTCAAAAAAAAAAATTTGGGTCCCGTACCTCAAAAGGAAAAAACCCTTATAGGATCACTCGTGTATCTGTCTGTCACAGCCTATTTGCTCCAAATCTATTGAACCGATTAAGTTGAAATTTGGTACAGGTATGTATTTCTGTGACCGAAACACGGGCGTGTGACGTAAATAAATGAATTTTGAATATGGGGTTGATTTTGGGGGCCGAATTAGAAAATTTAAAAAAACGTTTTGCAAACTGTACCGTGTGACGTATTGTGAGGGTCTCAAAAAAATATATATTTTTTTATATTAAAATAATATATTTTAAACTTATTTAAAAAAATAGACGAAAATTGACCATTCCCCATATCTCCGAAACTACTGAACCTAAAATTTTGAAAAAAAAAAACAGAAAATAGTTCAATACCTATAGATTACAGGAAAAGTTATAAGAAGTCTATGGTCTTAAAACAACATGGTAAATCTCTCAATATTGTGCATACAAACTTACATTTGCAGTTAGAATGAATGGGAGAACATGTTTTTCAACTACAATGTTAAGTTTGTTCTTGGGATAAATTCATCCCAACTACGGAACCCTTCATTGTGCGTGGTCCGACACGCACCTGGCCGGTATTTTTTTTTTAATTGTTTTGGCCAAAATTCAGCAACGCGAATAACGTTCGCTGACGCAACCGGTCTTCACGTGTGCGGGTGACAGAGTATGCGGTGCAAATGGAACGTAAGCCATTGTCTGTGGAGAGACGCCGCCGCATAAACACCGGAGACATGAACCCCCACTTGTGGAGGTTGTCCTTGCTGCGGCCTACTTGGGTACTAAAAGTCTATTTAAGGTTTTCCAAGTAGGTCGCGGTTACTTGTGCTCTCTGATGGTTCAATAAAGAAATCAGGAGGTCTAAGAAGTTCTTGCAAAAGAACACATCAAGGAAAATAAATGGTGGGAAGAAAGATAAATCCAGGCTCTGGGTTGCTAGTGAAATTTTCCAATAACACCGGGACCTTGACCTTGGGATCGAACACAAGACCCCATGTTCAGTGGTCGATTGCAACCATTAGACCAACGTGACAGTTCAAACGTTGTATTCTTGTTTTATTCTGTAGAAAGTAAACGACGCTCAAAGAAGTTGGAGGTGTTAGCAACAAAAACAAAATTTCACAGCAAAAGCTTTATGCAATGGCTCAAAAACTATATAACAAGCTACCAGGACAAGTTATCTCAAGAGTTAACATTAATGAATTTAAAAGAAATCTGTTCAAATTCTTAAATAACATTGTATGTGTGTATTATTCTGTTGACGAATATTTCACACACATTTTGAAACACAGGATGTCCTAGTTCAGGCAAATAATACTGGTGAACTTGACATAGATTTAAGCAAAACTGTATTTACTGTATTACTTTATAACTTGAATAAATATTATTATTATTATAATTTTTTATATATTTCTCGGGACTCTGGGGTCCCGGACCTTTGGAAGGCATACGAGGAGTCAAATCCAACTCGCAGAGGCCCCTTAAATAATTTTAAATGATAAGGAGGCACCAACCGACGATTATCCCTGTATGCACTATGCAAGTGCACCCAAGGACAACCCCCGGTTGGTACATGACTATTGTTGTACGTGGAAACAAAACATATTGGGCTATGGGTCTGGGTGGCTAATGTGGATTGGGTAACTTGACTATGGAAGAACTATGTCCCCTGCCTGACCAATGTTATATATTATACACGGATGAAATGGCAGGGGGTGACTTGCACACTCAATAATGGGCCCCCGGAAACGGCCGCTTGCACATAGTGACGTAGCGACAAGGGGGCAACACTTCCCGAGGTGCTTGAGGAGTGGAGAGGTATCCCACGGCTATCAGGACAATCCCGGATGTATCGTCAAGATCCCTACCAGCACCTTACTGGAATACTTCCTTCCTTCGAGCACGTTTGCTCTTGCGAATCTCCACTCAAGCCGGCCAATAAAGGCAAGAAAGAGGTGGGAGCTCTGTTCCTCGTCAGTGTTCACTCCAGCCGGCCAATAAAGGCAAGCCAGAGATGAGGATAAGATTTCTCTCGGGAGATAGGGTCCGTGGGGTCGCTACTGCCCAACAGCTTGCCACATGCTGCCCTGCGGGTTTTTATTATAATTATTATTAAAGAAAAGAGCTCATTTAAATGACAAATTTTAATTTTAATTCCCCATTAACTAAATCGAATCTGTTTTTTTATGTTATGTGAGATACTAAATGATTCTGTTAATTTTTATTATTGTGTATTAATGAATTTGTGACATTATTATTCTTATTTTGTAATTTTGGTTCTTTTGACTTTATTTTATTTGACATTTTATCAATAATTTTATCTATATTTTTTGTACCTACTTTTGAATTTGATATTTTGTATGCCTTTTGACGGGACATAGCTCGGATCTTATTTATTATAACATCTTCTGTATGTACCCTGTGTTCACGAAATAAATGAATTTGAATTCTATTGTTTCTTATTTCAGGTATTGTTGTCGGAATGCTATTCGCTGGTGGAATGTGTCTATTATCTATGTTGGCATACGCTGTGCAGGACTGGTACCATCTGTCCTTAGTCACTACCTTCCCTTTCATACTGCTGTATGGGTATGTTAACATTTTTTACTTATAATACTAAAATTATAGTAGTGTCGTGGCGTGTTAAGGCACCTATTACATTTCGACCGTGATTTTTGCGTTAAATGTAACCTTGGCGTTCTTATTCTGAGAAACTGAAAGACTTCGACAACTTTGGATTAGTGAGTGGTGGAGAATAGTTATTAGTATAGTTCATAGCGGGCTCGCTTTTCGCAATTTTTTTATCTATTTATATAAAGCGAAAATTCCGAAGCAATTTTTTCTTAAAATGCGCGACAGCACTTTTATTTGCTCGTGGATTGAACTACTTTACAAAACAAATGAAATAAAAAATAATAGGTTGGGGAAAAAGTTTCTTCGCATTTTTTAAGAAAATACAAAACATTTTTTAATATAGTTTATTTACGTTTAACTAAAGTATGTAGGTATCATTTTGTTCGATAACTTCTTGCCATCTTGTAGGTAGGGACATGATCCCATTGCTATAGAAATTTTGGGACTTCTGGTCAAAATACCGCGACAAGTGGCAGTCCTCTCGTGATGTTAACCTGACACTGCCTAAAGAATTCTGAAGAGACCGAAACAGGTGGAAATCTGAAGGTGCAAGGTCAGGACTATACGGCGGATGCATTAACACCTCCCAGCCAAACTCTCTTAATTTTTGCTGAGTGGCTAAAGATGTGTGAGGTCTAGCGTTATCTTGATGAAAAACCACACCCCTTCTGTTGATTAATTCCGGCCGCTTTCTCTCTAATGAAACCGAACCATTTTTGAAGAAGCTGATATCTTCAAAAATGGTTCGGTTTCATTACGTCGTAATAAAGAATTACAAATGAGTACACGGTTCATTAGGTTTCTTTCAGTGAGCTCGTGAGGTACCCAAATGTCGAGCTTTTTTGTGTACCCAGTTTTTTTGCGTTACATTTTTACCTTTTTTGTAGTAAAATTTTAAAATGTATCGAATTTCTTCATTAGATTCACTCATTTTGACGGTACGAAAAACAAATGAAAATCACACATTTTCCTAATTTGAATTTGGAATTATGTTCTTTAAAATTTAAACTTTCAATGATACCAAAACCAGCCAGATACAAATAGAGCCAAAGAGATTTTATTACAAGTTCATACATACTATAATGCGAAAAGACTTTTTCCCCAACCTAATATATGAGACTCAAAATAAACATAATTACAACTGCCAAATTGCTACATAATTCGATGCGTCGCCGTGCTTCAATATATCTAATCTGTCAAAACGCAATTTTGTGATAGGCCTCTTAACGAAGAACCCGAGTACTTCTTCCAAATACCGATCTTAGGACCACTTCAGTGAAGTTTGTAAACTGTTATGTTACTGACTAAAATAATAAAAACAAGTGCCACTACAGTAACTAGGTAACTATTGCTATCGTTCGAATTATAGAGGTCGTCAATAGTCTTCTATTTCATAAACATAACTTCGTCTAGTCGGTCCCAAATTATTTAGACCGAAGTTACCAGCCACTTAGCTATGGAACAAATTAAGTAAAGATTGCTCGCGGTCATGGCCAGTGGTGGCGACTAGTCCATCGGTTCACCCCTCGGTCCACCCCTACAAATTCACCGTTTTCACTATCATATCCATCATCATCATTCTCCTGCCCTTGTCCCAATTTATTTGGGGTCAACATGTCTTTTTCTTCCATACTTCTCTATTAGTCGTCATCTCGGTAGTCACTCCCTTTCTAGCCATATCATCTTTCACACAGCCCGTTTTCACTATAACAGCACTAATAAGCACCCTGTTGGATTTTCAACTTTCGGCGATAAGCTGTGAGTTGAAAATTCAACAGAGCGCATTTATTTAGGCATTTAGGTGTCTCATGAAGTGTTAGTAAAAGCAGGCATTACTCCCAACCTTATGACAGCCTCATTTGCGACGATGATCTACTCTTAGCCTATCACACTATCGTTAAAATTTTGGTTCTAATTTTGCAGATACTACTGGCTTATACCGGAATCTCCAAGATGGCTGGTTGGCAGAGGGCGTATAGCAGAAGCTGAAAAAGTTCTTAGGAATCTCGCTAGAAAGAATGGTATACACCTGGAAAGAGGTTTCTTGTTAGAATTGCATGTAAGTACAAAATAATTAATTCAAAATGTTCTTTCATAGGCAAAATGTTTTTAAAATGGCAAATAATAGAACCATTTAATTTTTTGAATTATAATTTTATGTACTTAAACCTCCATTCGTGGCGAAATAGATGTCTTTCCTGGTTCTGCCGCCTCAGTAAGGACTAAAGAGACTTAATTGTATAACTTTTACTTTTTTTTATATTTATTTAATTTTTACTTTCCCGAAGTTTTATCATTATTTATGGAAAAGTTATTCATTTGTAAGATCTGTATAACTTTTATTTTTTAAATAGTAAGTGTCAATTTTATTATTAAGTGTTACTTAAAATATGCATGCTTAATATCTAGTAGATGTCAATCAGACATATTGTGTTGTAGCTAGTTTATTGAATTTGTGATTGTACATCAGTTTTGTTTATTATGTATAAAACTTTTGCAGAAGAAAATAAAAGAAGAAGAAGAAGCCGCTCAAGAAGAATTAGTGACAATGTCAAGCATGAATGGTCATGTAGCAGGATACACAGAGCTTCCCGAAAAAGATGAAAATCTAGACAGAAGAATAAGTAACATGCTAACATTCAAGCCAGACCTCTCCAAAATATCCGAAACAGAAGAATCTAACAAAAGCTTAGAAAAAATAATAGCGCTTGAAGTAGCAGAGATTGTAAATAAAAAAACTAAACTGAAAAAAGACGAAGAAGAAAAAGAACAGAATATTACAGAAGCAACAAATCTGAATGCTGAACATCAACAGAAAGCAACACAGACTGAGTATACTAAATCACCAGCTAGTACACTTAGGAGAAAGTCTCTACAGTTAGTAAGTAAGATATTTATACAAGCAGATGGCGAAGAAGATATTGTAGAGAATAAAAGAATGGACGATCAGAACTCAGAAGGAGATTGTAAAGCTTCTCCATTAGATGTGTTCAGATATCCAAATATAAGGAAAAAGTTCTTCATTCTTACGTTTGACTGGGTTGCTCTAGGAGTTGTGTACAACAGTATGAGTTACAATACTCCTAATTTAGGGGTCAATGATTACTTGGCGTTTTTCATAGGTAAGTCATATTTAAGTTTCTTTAATCCGTAATACTACATCGGAGCTGTTGTCAAATGTCTTTTTAATAGGTCTAGGAATGTAAAACGTAGACTTAATCTATTGAGAGATTGCTTAAGAATTAAAAAAAAATGAATTTATACTAATCATTTGATACAGTAATTGCAACACGCAAAGGCTCGCGAAATTTGAAAAGGGTGGCCATTGCCCAAAAATTGGACGGCGACGGCTAGAAAAAAAATTAAGTATCTAACTATCTCGAGACCACGGGGTCCCGGACCTTAGGAAGGCGTACGAGAGGACGAGCCAATTCACAGAAGCCCTTCAGACACTTTACTCTCAATGACACAATACATGTAATTATTGTGTTCTATCATTTCAGGTGGCGCCGTAGAAATACCATCGTACTTCATGGCGTGGCGCTGCATGGAGCGGTTCGGCCGTCGCTGGGTACTCTGTGTGTTCATGTGTGTCGGAGGAGTAGCCTGTATCAGCTGTATTCTTGTTCCTGAATGTAAGTGATAGTTCCAGGTATTGTACTGGTTCGCACTTATACTGAATACTGAAATTGGAATTATTGTTAGACAGTGATTAAGTTGTAGTTGCTACCTACCTAATTTTTTAAATCAAATTTTTATCACATAATAATTATGTGAAAACATTTGTACCAACTAATTTCACATTTTAAATTATATCAATCTTACGAAACACGTATAATATTATCAACAATATCTTTTTCAGCGTGGCCATGGATAACAGTAACTCTCTCAATGCTGGGCCGGTTGTTCGCTGCTTCATCGTTTGCTGTCTTCTATGTACTGATTGGAGAATTGTTACCTACTGTATTAAGAGCACAGGCAATGGGAGCAGCCTCGTTTATATCTGGACTTGGGCTACTGGCTGTACCCTATATAGTGCATCTGGTAATTCTATCAGTATTTTATTTTATTTGGGAAAATAAACGGTTACACATTACAATGTTATGATATAGAACTTAGAACTAAAATGGGATTATAAATGTTTAACCTACAACATTTTCCACATAATATAAAAAAGTTAAACAAAAACGAACGGCGTGCGATAACATTGAATATGATTAAATATAAAAATAAAGCTAAACTGAAACTTATAAGGTAAAAATAATAAAAAGAGAAAGAAGATTTAACTGATCTGAAAAATTATGGTTTTAGGGCTATTACGTATTTAATTCTGCTAAAATTTTAAGCCTCTAAATTCTCCTGTGGAAACAGCAAAGAACTCGATATCCCGGAAAATCTTATTAAACTGAGCAGTAAGACGCCGTAGGGCTGCTCGCGAGCCTGCGTTTGATTGACAAGAGGTTACAGCAAACAGAGGACGCGCTCGCACATCTCGACATATAGTTGTTTTGGGTACTACGTAACTAATTCTATTGCTTATGTCTATACAATCATATGAATTGTTACAAAAATCAAAAGTATTGATTTAATTATTTTAGGTGATTATAGTGGCCACCTAGTAGGCACCCAACTAATAATATAGTAAAAAGTAAAATTGATTAAAAAAAAAATAAGAGTCTATTTCAAAATTCTTCTTTTTTGTTTTAATGTTACACAAACTTTTATTTATTTGTTTATTGCACAATGTACTCAACCATAGTTATACCTGTGGTTATACGCTAGGCTTAAACTAGTGAGTATATGACCCTGTTAGGGCGCAGCAAGATAACTTAAAACTAATAATAGGTATTGTAGTGAGTATACATTATCTAATATCACGTAGATTACGAACTTTTACAATTACAATATTATAATAATCAAACTTCTAGCTAGGTTTATACATAAAAAATGTTATATTATATTATAATTTACACACAGATGTATACGTAGACTCTATTTTAACATTTTATCTTCCATAAATTCTTACTTATCTGTCAGATGATTTCATATAAATTCTGTTCCATTTTTTAACTGATCTGGAGCTAAATTATGAATCATGATTCTAGTCCGAAAAAGGCATATTATAGGCATAGTATTATCGGTTATGTATTTTATTTATTTAATTAAGAGTCACCAACCGTTGTTACAGATATACTACAGATAGGAAAATACAAGTAATTGTGTCTTAAATCTATCTGCATAACCAGTTATAGGCAAACATCACATGCATAGCTAGGTCTCTCTCACGCACTGGAATCATGATGGCATTAGAACAATATGGCACCCGGTAGATAGCGGCAATCCGTTCACTGTGTAATAGACTCCAGACTTATGATAGTCACATCGTGTGCACTGAAGCATTCAGATACCCATTTCTTATTGCTGGGTTGTTTAATAGATTCATTTACGTCATTATCATTTATTTTTATTTAGATTTTATTGTAAGTAATATTATTTTTTGTTCATCTTCTCAGGCAGTTTACTCCAGGGCTTTACCATTGACTATAATGGGCGTACTAAGTGTCATGGGTGGGATCACCTCACTGTTCCTACCTGAAACCCTGAACCAGCCACTACCACAGACCCTGGGTGATGGAGAAACCTTTGGCAGAGACTTTAAAATATTAAGCTGTGTTGAAAGACAAAGTGAAAAGTGAAAATATTGATGTGAAAGTGTTATTGTATGAACTTGTAAATATTCGTTGTTAGTTATTGCTATGTACTATTTCGCGTCACAAATTATTAACCTGTTTTTGTAAAGCTGATAATATCAGACGCTTCACTCGAGTGAATGATAACACTAGTTTACATTACTCTTGTCCTTGAAATAAAAAAGTATTTTTTTCTTAACAATTGGGATGCACTGAGCTTAACAGTAAGCGTCCTCAGTTAAAAATACAGTATGATAATGACACAATTGAAGAGGTTGAGAGTACGAAGTTCCTAGGGATAACAATTGACAAACATTTGTAGCTGGAAAACTCATATTGACGAACTCTGCACAAAGGTAGATAGATTCGTATTCGTTCTGTACAGATTAACACGTGTGGCTAGTGTTGATGCGGCACTATGTGCATACCATGGCTATGTTTCATCAATTTTGCGTTATGGCATAATAATATGGGATAATTCGGTAGAACTTAACAGAGTGTTTCGAGCTCAAAAAAAGTGCATTCGCTCAATATGTGGAGCGCAGCCAATGGACAGCTGTGTTCCATTATTCAAAAAATTAAAAATATTACCACTCCCAGCACTGTATATTTTTGAAATTTGTATTTTTGTGTACCAAAATAGGCATGAATTTCAGCTGCATAATGATGTTGTATCCAGACCTAGCCGCAAAGTACACATGCTTCGTGTACCTAGATGAAATAATAAACTATTTTCAAATAATGTATTTTGTATGGCGACCAACGTTTATAATAAACTACCAGATTGTTCTAAAACACTTCCTAACTTTAGGACATTTAAATGCAAATTATTCAATTATCTCTTAGGTAAATGCTACTACTCGACTAATGATTATATGAATGAAAAGTTGACGTAAATATTAGGAAATTATTTTATTCTCTTCTATCTCTTTGACTTAATTTAATCTTTTTGCCATCTCCACAATTTATATTTAATTTTGACTAATTTGCAATTTGAATGATATACTAATTTATTTAATTCAATGTTATACCTGCTTATTACACTAACCACAACCCTGATAATGTATTTGTACGCCGGAAACGGCAGAATATTATGAACTTTTAAAAGTATTTAACAACTCTGTAACAGTATTCTTACAAATAAATGGACTATTACTATTACTATTTAAAAAAATCCAACACGTCACGTATGTAAAATATTTATTGTTTTTAAATTACATAACAAAATACATACAAAAATATTTTAAAAAAATATAGTAAATTGCCTTAGCTTTTTTCTTGTATTTACTCGTATTTGTATCTGTGTCTCTTATAATAGGCCAGCAATAGGCACCTGTAATAAATTAGTAACTAACTGTCGGTAATTCTTTGAGTGATTCAGTTATAGAATGTCCTTTCTTAGATACTTATAATGAATTCACCACAAACGTAAAAAAACGGTCAGGATTTACTTTACACAATCTTTTTGACATTTTGACAACGAATATTTACTACTGAACACTAAACTGCATTAAAATGTTATAATTAATTTAAAATCAAATTGTGGGTAGTTTGAAAATATAATGTGATGATAACTTTGGTTTTGGACGTGATAAAAAAGAACACATATGTTTTTTCGTTTAGTTATTGCAACTAAATAAAATGATATAATATTCGTTGGCAGGACATTTTTTTTTTTGTAAACTAGCGTAATTATTTTCATTCCTCGTACATACGATGCCGACAAAACTAAAACCCCACTACGACCACGCCAACAAAACGCCAATTAAAAAGGTATAAGCAATACATAGTAATTATATAACATCGGTTTCGGTTTTCGTATAATCGAACTTGTAAAAACTTGGCATCCTTCTTTCACACTCGTCTACCGAAGAGTAGACGAGTAAAAGATACCGAGTGCCGGAATCCAGCACTGTTGAATCGGCTCACTAATGAATTCATTTTTTACTTTTGATTCATTTTATGTACAGACGTGTCACTTCGAGTGAAAGACAAAAATTAACAAAAGGCGAAGCGTCTGATATTTGCTTTAGGGATCTTCATCAGAAGTCGTCAGATTGGAAAAGAAGATATTATTTAGAAATAAGGCACACAATTTCTCATAAATGTAAGATTTTGCGTCACAAATTATATTTTTTAAGTTAGAACTTATAAAGTCAATTCATTGTTATTCGTGTCTTTGTATTGTTTGTGAATTAGATCATAATATAAAAATAGGTTTTTTATAATGTAAAGTACAAAAATAAATGTAAATAATATAACAACATTGTAAATATTAAATTTTAATCTCAAATGTAATGTGTTTCATTTCGTCTCAAATTCAATCATTAAATAAATGCTTCTAGTGATTGGAGTGCACTGGAACGAGATACCATAGGTTCTTGTCCACTCTTCTCTTTTTATTTAAATTAGTCTAGAATCGACAATTTCATTTCTGCTTAAATTATTATCAAAAGTGTCTACATAATAATCATCACCATCAGTTCTTATCCTAGTTTATTCGAGGTCGGTGCAGTATTTTCTTCTGTCATTCATCTGTATTAGCCATTATATCAGTAGGTAGTTATGTCTTTTCTAGCAATAACTGTAAAAAGAAAAACTTTTTTCCAATAAAAAGGAAACAACCGACTTCCAAAAAAACTAAAGCGAAATATAACTTTGATTTCGGAAGTTGGTGTCTTTGGATCTGTGTTTTAGTTTTTTGCCTTCTTTTTTTGGTTTTTGGTTTTTTTTTATTTGTGATGGGTTTGCTCTTTAGTCTACGTCAGAGGTGACAAAGACAAAGTCGACGATGGAGTGAGCTTACCCAGAATAAGCCTGTTCACTCTCACATTGAAGAGATTAGGGTTGTATGCGTTCGGAAACACAGACGCAGGTAGTGAGTTCCACTTCTTTGCTGTGCGCATTATAAAAGACATTTGGAAGCGCTTAGTGCGAATTGGTGGAATAGCAACCAGGTAGGGATGGTAACTGGCAGTGCGTCTAGATGTCCGATGGTAGAAGGGGGCCGGTGGAATGAGTGTAAATATTACACAAGTACAATATTACAAATAGTACAATATTTTTGGGTGGTCATACCCAAAAATATTTCTCAAAAGAGCCAAGGTGTGTAAAATGTACAGGTAAACACCTCACAGTTGATTGCAAAAAACCTACGCAAGTAAGACCTAAGTGTGTTCACTATGGCTTACCTCACACAGCCAACTACAGAGGGTGTTTACTCGTAGTTGCCAAGGGGATGCAAATGAATAAGATCAAAAACTCAAAAAGTAATCGACCTACGAACCCTGCCATTAATCATATTGTTAGAAATACCGACAAACAGGTAACAAAACAAAATGCACCGTTTGCACAGACAGCCGCGATAACCGCACATACATCTAAAAGTGTCTCGTATGCACAAGCGGTAAAACCATGCACAAAACCAACAAGTATTGAGGACAAACTCAACCAGATCTTGAATTGCATATCCTCATTTGACAAGAGAAATTAGAATCAAGCGCTATAAAAATCAATCATGAATAACACACTAAAAATAATGGCATGGTATTCCAACGGACTGCTGCAACACCTAAATGAGTTGTAAGTAGTGTTAGACACAGAAAATATTGATGTGTGTTTGATCTTTGAAACGCACTTCACTAAACAGTATTTTGTAAAGATTAGAGGGTATAAGGTTTATCACTCATAACACGGCTGCAGCACCCTAACAATACGGCACGAGGAGGAAGCGCGGTTAAAGAAAATTAAAGAAAATATCTGTAATTACGAACATTGTAAATACGAGGAGCCAGACATGCAAGCTGTGGCGGTATCAGTTAAAACACATAAAGATTATGTTACAGTAGCGGCCGTATACTGTCCCCGAAGACACATGATACACAAAGAACAATATGCACACTTCTTAAGACTCCTTGGACAGAGATTTATATTAGGTGGTGACTTTAACGCTAAGAACACTCATTGGGGAGCGAGATTAACTTCAACTAAGGGAAGACAGCTTCTAAGTGCAGTGAAAGACATGCGTTGTGAGGTCATAAGTACTGGAAAACCTACATACGACTTTTTCATAGTTAAAAATATATCAACTAGTTATCTGAGTGTGGAAGACGAGTACCACATGAACTCCGATCGCTCTCCGATATTATTACAATAAGTCACAAAACATTACTAAGCGACCACCTGACGTTAGTTAACAAGTTTACAGATTGGGAAAGTTTTAGCTTAGATCTACAAAATATTATTGACCTAAAAACTGCATTAAAAAGCAAAAATCAGCTTGAATCTGGAGTAAACCAGTTTAGCAACAATATCCAACAATGTGCATGGAACAACACTTATGAAAAAAAATAAAGGTAATGCCTACCCAAAGGAAATAATAGACCCTGAATGTATACAGAATGCGCCCTGGTATATAAGAAATGATGACCTCCATCGTGATCTTACAAATGGAACCCGTCACCAGCATAATCCAAAAATTTGCTGCTGCCCATGAACACCGACTCCACCAACATGTGAACATCGAGACAATTCACACAAATATAGTGCGAAGACTAAAACGAACAAAACCTTTTAAATTAGTGTAGTGTAAAAGTGTAGAAACAATAGTGACAATGACACATATATAACACATGAACAAAGTGCTTATATTATCATATCAGACTCTAAGAAAGTGGAACGGACTTATGTAAAGTACAACCAAAACTATTCTAAGTTTTAAAATATTTATCACGTACAAAAAATAAGTTAGATTAAAATTGGTTATTATTCTTGTAGGCTAGATTGTAATTAATTATGAACCTTGTTCTTTTTAATAAAGGATAAAAAATAAAAAAGAATATTCATTCATTATACATTTATAAACCGATTTGGAATATTCTTTTTTTATTTTACGGAGTACTGAGGTAACAAAAATTAAACAAACAAAAATACAACCGAAAAGAGGAACCTCCTCCTTTTTCTGAAGTCAGTTAAAAATATCCAAAACGTTATAGGTGTGCCTATATATTTGAAGGATTCCGTCAACTTCTCCAGGATCCCATCATCATCACCAGATGACAATGGGACCAACTATCTAGGAAGTTTATAACTGTCTGGCGGTTTTGAGTATTTTGTATAAGGCCTACGCAAAACTCCCTCAGATTTGGTAGTGTCGTGTAACGGATCATTGAGCTAAAATAGGGTTGAGCTACTCGATGACAGATGCATGCATGCTGTCTGCTGGGGCAGGTCAACTCAAAGCTGCAATGGCTCTTTCTTCAAAAGACCCTTCCAGACATGGCCCTGTATTGTTAGACTCACATAAAATCCTAATAATATAGTGCTTGGACTTTAAAAGAGACCATGACCTTTGAGTTTGTTTTGGAATTTCTTCTCAGGTTACCAGTCAACCAAGAAATGCTGGCGCCATCTAGTTTTAAAATATTGACCAAATATTTATATGTATAGCGCGGGTTATTCTATGACTATGATAGGTACGATGATGTTGCTACGCAGCGCAAAACAAAGCGCCCCCTCCTCCGCCGCCCGCGCACCTCGCCGCTAGCGCAGGCCGAAGGGACGCGGGCGACAGTGAGAGGGAACCCCGATCGCCGACGGAAACGGACGTACATCAGCGATCCTCCGCGACTCTCAGTCGCGAAGCCATTTTCTTTTCTATTTAAAAGATTGTAAACGTTTGTTCGTACATATGTCTATTGTAAACGTGTAAAGCCCAATAAATGATTATTTAAAGTAGTGACATTAAACTGGCGCCCAAACTAGTGGCTCGAACCGTTACGAACAGTGATCCAGTGCCTACGTGACCGAATCTAAACCTATACCTACTTACCTCGCGAGGAATAAGCACGGACATTCGACCTTACCGTTGTTATCACCAAGCGTGAAGATGCCGACAACGAGGAGAGGAGAAGCGCTCCGTCAACAACGAGGACAGGATGAGGACAACGTCACGCTCACTGAAGAGGAGGAGAGCGTCGTGGAGCGTGGCCACTCGGAGGAAACCGCGAGCGCCGGCTCAAGGTCGACACAGCATCCAGCTCCCCAGTTCCCCTCAGACTTCCTATCCACTCTGGTCGAGTCGATCACGCGTGCGCAAGTGGAAGCCAACAGAAGCCTCATCAACTCGCTGATGACTTCCAACGGTGAATTCAGGGCCTCCACTCCAGTCGGAGCCTCTCCAACCACCAACGCGAGCAGCGCATGTACCGCTGCTGTAGCCGCGTCGCGTGCTGACGCCAACTTCACACGATGCACGGCGAGATACGACGGGTCCTCCCAGGACGCTGAGGTCCTGGAAGCATTCCTGGATGCCGTCGAAGTATACAAGGAGTGTGCTGCCGTAAGTGACGAGCATGCCCTCCGAGGATTGCCGATGCTGCTGGAAGGTGAAGCGGCAGTATGGTGGCGCGGCGTCAAGGCGTCGGCCGCTACGTGGTCGGACGCGATCGCACGTCTCCGCGCTACCTACGGCGTGGCGCAGCCCGCGTATCAAGTCCTACGGCAGATCTTCGCTACGGAGCAACAAGAGGAAGAACGCGCGGAAGTGTTTTTGTGTAAAGTGCGGGCATTAATTGCCAAATTACCATACAAACTCGACGAAGTAGTGCAGGTGGACTTTTGCTACGGATTACTGCACCGACGCGTAATAAAACGAGTGCCGCGTGATTGTGTACGTAATTTAGATGATCTGCTATATAAGGTGAGGATCGCGGAGGATACATACAAGGCGCTCAAGGTAACAAACTCTGTTATAAACAATGATAAGAATACGACCCCGCAAACCAAAACATTGGCGGCGACTGTTACCGACCGCAATCGAATCGAATCGACATCGAATTCGAATTCGACTACCGCGAGTGCGACTGCGCCGCGTAGCAACAACAAAAATAGACCCCGTTGTAGTTATTGCAAGTTATTTGGGCACACTAGTGACGTGTGTCGTAATCGTGATAAGTCGACTCTTCTTAAGAATAATAGCGACTCTACACCTAGGGAATTACGTTGTTATGGTTGTGGTAAACAAGGCGTCGTGAGGTCGAAATGTGATGTTTGCGTGAATACATTGTCGAAACCAGACGAGAAAACATCTTTCAACACTGTTGATGTAGATTTTTATTGTCCCAATGATAGCAATAATAACATTAGTACGAGTGATACCGCTTCGTGCGTTCAAATAACGAATATGAGTGCGCGCGAACATCACCCGATGGTAAATATTAGTGTTATGGGCCGTAACGGCGTGGCGATTGTAGATACCGGCGCGACACATAGTATTGCGAGCCCTCTATTACACCGACTTTTAGCTGATTCAGGAGTTCGGTTTAGCGAAACTAAGCGTTTCGTACGCCTGGCCGATGGTACACAAAGGTGGAGAGATCTGTTGTCAGCCGAGGTAGATATTATTATTCAAGGTCGCAAGGTAATGTGTCAGTTTTTAATATTGCCTGGTAGTAATATTAGGACGCTTTTAGGTATAGATTTTTTGGCGCGGGCTGGCATTGTAATAGACGTCACCCGACGCGCTTGGTCATTCTCGGATAGTCCGGGACATTGTTACGATTTTGTTTACACATATACGCTTGACCATACCGATGCGGATCTGTTGTGCACCACATCCACTGGATTATCGTTGCGCTCAGACGAAGGATCTAAGTTGACCCCCGAGCAGCAGCGTACACTTAACGCTTTTATTGAAAACCGCGCGCCGCAGTTCGCGCGCGACGGACCGGCGACGGAGTTCGCCACACATCGTATAAAGGTGAGTTCACACCAAGAACCTATTGCTTCTCCACCGTACAGGATGTCGCAAAATAAGAAAGAGGCTTTGCAGAAGGAGCTTGATAAGCTGCTGCGAGATGACGTCATCGAAGAGTGCGAGTCGCCTTGGGCCTCCAATGTCGTGCTTGTGGGTAAGAAGGACGGAAGTTTAAGGCTTTGTATAGATTACCGGAAGCTTAACGCGGTGACCGAGCCAGACCGGTACCCCCTCCCACGCATTGAAGACATACTGCACGCGGCCAAAACCAGTGAGTATATGACCACTCTTGACCTTCGATCAGGTTACCATCAGGTGAGCGTCTGCCCAGAGGACCAAGACAAGACTGCGTTTACGTCACCACTTGGTACCTTTAGATTTAAGCGGATGCCGATGGGACTACGGAATTCGGGAGCCACTTTTCAGCGGATGATGGACCGGTTCCGTTCCAACCTGAAGGAAGTGGAACTCCTCGCATACCTAGATGATCTGATTTTGCTGTCGCCAGGGCCTTTCGAGAAGC
Source organism: Dicycla oo (assembly GCA_948252095.1). Lineage (NCBI taxonomy): Eukaryota > Metazoa > Arthropoda > Insecta > Lepidoptera > Noctuidae > Dicycla > Dicycla oo. The sequence continues at coordinate 25,605,799 of OX411730.1, forward strand.
ACCTAGCTGACCTTGAGGCAGTCTTCGAACGACTGGCCTTGTTTAAGTTGAGAGTCAATAGGGACAAGAGTTTCTTTGCGAGGGAGTCTGTCAAATTCCTAGGGCACGTTATTGTGCCAGGTGGAATCCAGGTGGATCCAGACAAGACAGCAGCCATTGATAACATGGTCTGCCCTCAAAACGTAAAACACTTAAAGTGTTTTTTGCAGACGTCGAGTTGGTACCGACGCTTTATTAATAATTACGCGGAAGTCGCGAGGCCCCTTACGAACCTCCTGAAGAAGTCGAATGCTTGGCGATGGGACGCCGAGCAACAGGAGGCGTTTGAACATATCAAGTCTCTCCTCGTGTCCGCACCCATTCTCCGTCAGGCAGATGAGTCTAAACCCTTTGTCCTTTGCACTGACAGCAGCGCTTATTGCCTCGGCGCTGTTCTGATGCAGGGGGAGGGGCACAACGAGAGGCCCATCGAGTACGCAAGCCGACTCCTTACTAGCGCCGAGAGGAACTACTCCACGACCGAACGAGAGGCTCTCGCTGTCGTGTGGGCACTCGGTAAGTTCCGCGGCTATATAGAAACCGCGAAGGTTACCGTTAGGACAGACCACCAGCCCTTGCGATGGCTGATGAGTCAAAGGTCACCTAGCGGCCGACTGGCCAGGTGGGCCCTCACCTTGCAAGAGTTCGACCTTAACATTGAGTATACACCCGGTCGCTCGAACGTGGTTGCAGATACGCTGTCGCGACCCGTTTGTTCTGAAGACCAGAACGAGTGTGACCTATGCATGACGGTCATCGATATGCCGAAGAGGAACAGCGGTGATATCCGTAGCAATCAGGTATTGGACCCAGAGGTCCGGAAAATTATTGAGGACATGGAGTCCGACGAACCTTCTAGCGGGAGACCATGGTCCGACCGCGGGTACACCATTTCTGACGGTATCCTATACAGGTACAGCTTAGAGTCGGACGACGGAGAGGACTGCTGCTTAGTCGTGCCCGAGCACGAACGCAGGCAGGTCATGGCCGACTTCCACGATGCGCCAACAGCGGGCCATTTCGGCGTGGAGCGCACGTTGAGCCGCGTTCGTGCAAGGTATTATTGGCCTGGCATGCGCACGTTTATTACAAACTATATAAAGGAGTGCGTGCCTTGCCAGAGGTATAAAGCTGACAACCGCAAACCAGCAGGACTGCTGCAGACTCCCGCTGTGTCACGACGATTCGAGGTAGTCTCCGTGGACCTGTTTGGTCCGCTGGTAGAAACGCCTAGGAAAAACAGGTGGGTACTGATCGTTGAAGATGTCTGCTCGCGCTGGGTGGAATTGTTTCCGTTAGAGAATACCACCAGCGTTGAATGTGCTCAGACTCTCGCGAATGAGGTGTTTCTTAGGTATGGAGTACCACGCCGCCTCATCAGTGACAACGGAGTGCAATTCGTGAGCGAGGTTATGCAGCAGGTCTGCCACGTTCTGGGTGTAAGCCAGTCGCTCACGCCCTTTTATCATCCCGAAGCCAATCCCATAGAGAGGAAGAACCGGGACCTCAAACCTCAATTGGCTATGCTCGTAGGCCACGACCACACCACATGGGACGTGCATCTTGCAGCAATCAGGTTTGCTATGAACTCGGCGATTACCAGCAGTACGGGGTATTCGCCGGCGTACCTCACCTTCGGGAGAGAGTTACGAGCTCCTTCAGACTCTGCGATAGACATGAGGGCTATCGTAGAACACGACAACTTCGTGCCCAACATTACGCCTTACCTGAAGAAGATGGCTGCGACCCTGGACGAGGCCAGGGACACTCACGAGAAGGCGCAGGCCGTCCAGAAGGAGAATGCTGACCAAAAGAGGAGACCGTCACCACAGTACCAGGTAGGCGACCTAGTTTTATTGAAAACGCAGGGACCTAATGACGCTGGCCGCGGACAAACCGCGAAGTTTATCCCACGTCGTGACGGCCCATACAAAAATCGGGAAGGTTGTCAGCCCGACCTCTTACGGTCTGGAGAACGTACAGACTGGTAGGAACGTAGGGAAATATCACGTTTCGCACCTCACGCCTTTCGCCGGTCAGGTAGAGCCACCCGTTCGAGAGAAACGTAGACGTGGTAGGCCGCGTAGGTATTTAGACTAGCCCAACTGTGAAGGACACTTAGTTAGGCTAGAGGGGGAGGATATAGCGCGGGTTATTCTATGACTATGATAGGTACGATGATGTTGCTACGCAGTGCAAAACAAAGCGCCCCCTCCTCCGCCGCCCGCGCACCTCGCCGCTAGCGCAGGCCGAAGGGACGCGGGCGACAGTGAGAGGGAACCCCGATCGCCGACGGAAACGGACGTACATCAGCGATCCTCCGCGACTCTCAGTCGCGAAGCCATTTTCTTTTCTATTTAAAAGATTGTAAACGTTTGTTCGTACATATGTCTATTGTAAACGTGTAAAGCCCAATAAATGATTACCTATTTAAAGTAGTGACATTAAATATGTCTTTAAAGATCTACTTACAAATGAAATAGACGATATTTGATTTTAAGAGAATATTTAGTAGATTGTAATGATAATAAAATCTACAGGAAAGTGGACTGCAGCATCACAACGATATAGTTAGTAAGAATTACTATCATTTCGATACCTCCTAAGTATAATGAGTCAACTGACATTATAGTTATTTTATAGGAGAGTGATTTGAAGGCAAATCGTTTATATTTTAATGAAATCAAATAAATTCGAAATAAAGTAAATGTTTTTTTAATAAAAATTGTAAGCTCTTCCTTTGGTATAAAATGATTTTGCTGATTTTTGTTTTTAAATGACATTTTATGTACATAACTGGGTATACGCCGGCGGGACTCAATAGTGAAATGGTTTAACTACCAGTTATATTCATGTACGTTGTCCATCAAAATCCATCGTTTACACCAAAATCACATGAAATATGATTGTCATTTTATTAATATAATTTACTTTTGTTTGTTTTCGGGGTTTTCTGTCTCACTTAATAATAAAATGTTGAAATTATATCACTTGACTCATTATACTAGGAAAGTACTTAGCAATGTTAACATTTGAAACCTCAACGTATACTGGACCAATGTAATTTACCGAAGTTTTTTATTAGTATTTTTTTTTGTAATACCTTACGATATGTGGGATTAATAAAAGCTAGGAAGAAGAACAAGAATCATAAACCAAAAACAACTCATTTTGAAGAATCACAATGTATTTTTCACCATACTAGGAATATATTTTTAACATAATAGCTTTACTAAAAGCTACAACGTAAACAAATCACTATTAAAAAAAATATCAATGTTCCAGCATTAAAGTTTCATAAAAAACAACAAACAATCAATCAAAATAAAAACTAAAACAGGTACTCCTTTAGTAGGTCAATAAAAATAATAACAACTAAAAATGGTAACTTACGTTAAACATAATAAAAATTATAGAAATTAATAACGTAACAGTCTAGGCATTTCTAATGCTCAAAAAATAGTTATAAGGTTTAACAAATTAGAAATCAGTCAGAATCGCTGTCGTTAGATCCATTAGAATTAGTTGAAATCAATTAATTTATTAAAAAATAAATGAAATTCCTATTTTTCGCTATAATTAAGTACGAATTTCTTTTTAACATAGTAGCCTTACTAAAAGCTACAAGTAAAAACAAATCAACATTTAACAAATTTTCAATGTTCCATCATCAAAGTTTCATAAAAAAACAATAAACAATCAATCAAAATAAAAAACTAAAACAGGTACTTCTCAAGTACGTCAATAAAAATAATAAGAACTAAAAATGGTAACTTACGTTAAACAAAATTAATAAAAATAATAGAAATTAATAACACAACAGTCTAGGCATTTCTAATGCTCAAAAAATATAAGGTTTAACAAATTAGAGATCAGTCAGAATCGCTGTCGTTAGCTGCATTAGAGTTCGTTGAAATCAAATTATTAAAAAATAAATGATACTCCTTAGGAATTACCAGTGTCTTACAAAGATCCATTAAGTCTTTGTGCTTATTTTGGTCAATAGGAATGGGTGTCTGATAAGCTAAAGAAATATTATCTATATCAATATTTAACTCTCTTCGATTTCGTGTAGCTTTAGGTTTCTTTACACAATCTATCCACTTGTAAGCATCATCTTGGTAACTCGTTTTATAAAACAGCCTAAATGGATATTCCGCTTTAACTAGTACTTCCGTTACTTTATTCCAAGGCATTTTTGATCCATCGTTGGTAGTTGTCCAGTTGTTTATTAGTTTTAGCTTTGATTTAAAGTCTTTAATTAAATCCTGAGACACTTCAGTAACGTTGTATGGCTTTTCATCGGATTTGGCAAATCTAAAAGCTGTATACCATTGATCAGGCGTATAAAGCATCTTATCTTTCGTCTGTCTTTCAATTAAAGCGTGCATACTGTCGCCTTCATTTTGAGTGTGACCCACTACTAGAAAGCGATGACTAATATCTATAACAAATTTCGAACTAGCTAACATATACATTAAGAATACAATTCTGTTTCTATTTTGACCTCCACAGTTGTCTGACCAGAACCGGTAATCTTTGACACCATTACTCACCGTATCCTCTATAAACTTGAAAACACAGCTGGAAATTTCATTAGCGCCTCTCTTTGCTGTCTGTTGATGCCATGAAAAACAATAACCCTGACGAGATCCCAGATTGAATATTGTGAAATTATACAAAGAAAGTTTCCGTTTATAATAAAAAGTACTAACGTTCCCGTGAGGTACATTAAGGCACTTTTGAAGATCAAATGCTGCTGTAAGGATTTCATTATTTTGTAACGCTGATTCTTTATCTTGTGTTTTCATTTTCCTAGCTTTCTCTTTTTCTTTTAAATGCTCTTCATGCTTCTCTTTATCTGTCTGTGTAACTTCCTTGTTATTTTCATAAATGTGGCATTGTTCACAAACATCTTTTTTGGGTTTATGAAAACCAATATTGATATTTTTATTAATGATATCTCGGTATTGTCTCACCGTAGTCGCTTTTGAAGAGTATTTATTAGAATCAAACCATTCGTTATATAACTTGAACATTTTTGGGAAGGATAAAGAGGCCTCAAGATATTTCTTACTTGATTTTTGGCGAGTGTAGTGTGATTCTACAGGGGAAAATGCTTCAACGTGATCTATAACACTACGAACGATATCTTCATTGATAATCTTTGGATGATTAATATGTCTACCACGCTGGTCTGTTTCAATAAATCCATTTCCTTTATCGGACTTTTCTAAAGCTGTATAAACAAAATTAAAACTGATAGAAAGGGTTCTCAAGAACATGGTCTTGCAAACCGGTATTTTTGTAGTTTCAATATTATCTCCTTGACTGCTTGGAAGGTAATAAGAAATAGTATGAAGACGTTTTGAATTTTCTTTATCCACAGTAATTCTTTTTTTTTCAGCTCTTACAGCATACCTTGCCAAAAAATCCCATTGTCTTGAGTGGTCTCCAATACTCCAAAACATATCAAAAATTCTTTGCCGAATATCTTCTGTTAATTTCTCATTGCATTTTTTCCGACAAGTTACGGGGCAAGAAGTTTTCATATTTCTCTTACCATGCACTCTTCCGTTTCTACTGACATATTCCAAACCTCTATTAACATTATATTTCCGCTCTTGATCTTTCCATTTTTTCTGAAAACGTTCTCTTAGCCTTCCTTTATCTTTTTTAGCTATGGAAATCCGCTTACGACGACGTTTGTCATTATTGCACGGTGAGTATGTGATATCATTAATGTCAGATGCAGGGGTGGCGACCGCAGGACTGTCAAATAACTCGAAATTAACAGGTGATGGGGCAAAAGAATTATACGGCGACGGTACTGGAGTGATATCACAATAATTTTCAATAATAAAGTTACTCTGGATTGGCGAATTGCCCGGTGTGTTTTCTATTACTGATGGCGATCGATCTCCGTTTTGAGTTCTATTATGATCTCCATTTGATTCCCAAGGCGACGAGCAAGGAATATCATCCGGGAATAATATGGAAGCGTTAGAAGGAATATTTTGCAATACATCCTTGCTGTCATTCAAATCAACATCATCAAGTATTGATAGCTCCTCTTCCGTAAAATTTGCATCAGGTGGCAATGGAGACCCTAAAACAAACAAAAAATTAAATTAAAAACATAAGAAATCATATTTTTGTATTAAACATTACAATAATAATTAATACATTATTTATTTAAGTAATAAAAACAAATATAATAACACAATTAACACAAAACTATAAAAAAATTAACTAATACATTATTATAGCCAGATGAGTCAAGTGTCTTCTTTTTATAGGTTGTTCGCCGTATACTGGTGTAACTGTAGTTGTATCAGTATACGGCGTACTAAGCGACGTGATCAAGAATTATTAAACAAAAATAACAAAATCATACTTATACACATAAATAGAGATAACTTACCCTCTTCATCCCTTGTTTGAATCATATTATCGATTCCTGTGTTATTGTTTATTGTATCAATGGTATTATTCACATTTTCTCTGAGTAAATTTAAAATTTTTCGCGCCCTGTTTGACTGCATTCTGTTACTAATATTAATTTAACATGTACAACTATATTATCAGACACATACATCCACGATATATTATATATGAATAATAGTAAAATTAAAATTATTATTAATTTCTTTACGAAACAGAATTATTACCTAAAATTGCGTGCGCACTCGCCGCCATTCATCGTATACTGAGCCGCAATAAACTTGTATCGATGCGTCCCCCCTCACGCCCCGCGTACACTGGTACGATGTTATTTAGATCAGTTTACAATGTACGATTTTAACTGATGTTGAAGCTGACTTAGTATACGTGAAATTATCTCGGTAATTATTGTTCTTTTTTATTTTTTTTTAACACAGACGTTAAGATCACGATTTATCATGTACGTTTATATAAAAATATAAAAATACCTAAATTTGTTAGTTGACTCAGTATACTTAGGAGGTATCGATTTGTATTGGTAGTGAGGCATCGATGTAAAACAGGCCACACGCGCTCATCTTACTGAAGGAAGCTCGGTTTACCTGTATCACGTGGCTGCAGAGACTTTCTTCATAGTCTGTAAATAAATATTATATATATAGTTTTTTTTATCACCATCCCGATGTGGATTTAGAATATTACTAGCGGCGCCCCGCGGTTTCACCCTCGTAAATCTCGAACCCGTAGGTATATGGAGATAAAAAGTATCCTATGTGTTAATCCAGGTTATAACCTATCTGTGTGTCAAATTTCATCAAAAGCCGTTTAGTAGTTTTTGCGTGAAAGTGAAAGAGAACAAAATAATATCTATCCATTCTCACAAAGTTTCACGTTTATAATATTAGTAAGATAGTAGGATAATCCTTTCAAAATCAGTTTTGAAAAGAATGATTTGGTCAGTAATTTTAGTAGTGATTGCAGATAAAAAACTGCGTTGTACCTGTTTCAGTCTTGAGGTATTATAAATTAACAACAGGCTTGAATCAATAAAATGCTCTAGGTAATTTTTGAGTGGTCATAAATTCATACAAATAACTTTTTTGTAAAAAAAAAGCTGAGTTTGTTTAATACAGTTAGGCCACCTCATTTTCAGCAAATAGTTGACTGATCTGTAAACGCAATGGACTAGTGCGCTCACCTAGATAATTTTTATTCTTCAAACGTTGTATACACGCCGTCTCAGCTTCCTCAACAGTTATATAGAACTTCTCGCAAAGCACGCATTGTATAATTACCAAAAATATATCCTTTGCCAGCCATACGGCTGCTAGAAATATAGTTAATGAAAACTGCATCTCCTCCTGAAAGTAAAAAAAAAAAATTAAACCACATTTTAGTGGTTCATCAACATTGTACCTAGCACTATTATACAGTTTGTTGATTGTATTAATAAAAGGCGTCCATACATCTTGAACAAAATTACATATCATCTTCTGCCTAGCCTTTTCCCTACTATGTTGATGTCGGCTTTCAGACTAAGATACCAATATTTTACATGGAGCGACTGTCTACACAAAATTAAAATATATCCAAAAAAAATCAGATTTAATGATCTTTAGTTTCTGTGTATCCCGGTTGGTAATAAAATAAATATTAAAGTAATATAATTATTAAAAGTATTGATAAGAAAATGAGCAGACCGATAAAGAAGATAGGTAGATGAATTTATTATGTGAAAAATGCAATGGCTAGGAACGATGATATGCTCTCTGATGGGGGCTGAAAGAGATTTTATTTAAGAAAAAATGTAGGCGAAGAAGTACTTCGCCCCAAATAAATTGGGTTAAAGGCAGCAAGATGATGAGAGGTAGCTTGGTATATTGTTTTACTTACTTGGTCATTATGACCAGCTGACATTGACAGGATATGCAGCAAAACACTAAAATAGCACAAACTTCGAAAAAATGTATTAACAGTATGGAATAATATCTGTGAAAGGAAAAAGAATCAATAATTATGAACAATGAATATTCCAACAGTAAAATAGATAATAATTAAATATTAATATTGTCTAAAGAAATTTAAAGTTGAGACACAACTGCAGGTAATGATAGTAGTCTCTGTTTGAAATAATACCAATATCTTACCATTAATTGAAAAATATTCTTATAAAAGTTATAAGCTTCCAAAATATTTCGATACACACTAAAAAAATCGACGGTAAATTTTTCTTTGCCATCATTAGTTAAGAGAACATCCTCGATCCATTTCTCGAGATACTTCCTCAGCAATGTAATAACAAGAATACCATAAACCAAGTTGATATCAAAGCTAATAAAAGTATAATTTAAGATCATGTCATCTAAATAGAATTCATCATAAATTCCAGCATACAAAAACTGAATAAAGATGTTAACGCCAACAGCACATAAAATTGAGACCCAGTTCCAACGAGTGACTTTCTTGAGACTTTCACTAAATTCTAAGTCTTTGTAAATTCTTTGAAGCAATAAAATTATTGAGATGTTGATGTCACTGTGAATGATATTGAGAACGAAGAGAATTGTAAACCCGGCACAGTAGTAAATCGCAAAGAATGCAAACATGATAGCGACGATGTCATAATTTTTAGTTCCCATTGTGTCTTCCAATTCTCCAAAAAACAAACGATTGATACTTAATCCATATACACAGGCCATACAGACGAATGTCAACATATAAATCTTTTTCTCTTTCGGAGTAATATAATCATCTTTTATAGTATATTTCGATAATAGAAAGAGTGAGAGCACCAAATTGACTGGATAGATCATATTTTTAATGTCTTTTTCAAGTCTATTGTAAAGTAACATTTCTGGATGTGCTATTGTACTCTTTGGTTTGATTTTATTATTTATTAAAATCATTTTTTCTATTGACGACTTCAGCTGTCTTCATTTAGACGATGACTGAATTAAATTATCATAATGGTGAAATGAAATATTCTTGCCAATTTAGGTCTTTACTATTGTAATCAATTTAATGACCGTTTTCAATGAATTGAAACAATTGAATTGCAATGAAGTCGAATACCAAATAATAATAGCGAAAGTATATGGAGTAGTTATTGATACATAATTCTTATTAAATACTAAATTAGTAAATACCACTAAAATCCTAACTAATATTATAAATGGGAAAGTGAGTTTGTTTGTTAGTTACACTTCCACACTAAAACGGCAAAATGGATTTGGATGAAATTTAGCACATGTACCCATGTGACCATGAACTGGATTAGAACAAAGAATACTTTTTATCCCGGTAGTACGTTCCTGTGGGATAATTTCCGTCCTGCACGAGGGCCAAGCCGCGCCCAGAAGCTGGTCCCGTCCCATGTTGTACTTTCGTGTAATGAGGAGGCTGACAGATTAGTTAAAAAAGCAGTTCTTTTAGATATACAAACATGGGATGTATTACCAAGTTGTTGAGAAAAATTAAGTAAATATTGAAAAATAAACAAGTTATTACGTTATTTTAACAAGAGATCAAAAGCGAAAGGAATCTGAGATAACAGTATACAGAGTCAGCCTCTTCATATACATTGGTTCTGCGTCTTGTAAAATTGATTGAGTCTCCGTCAAATGGTTACTGCGCATCGTTTCAGGTCAGGACATATTCCGCTAAACAACTTTGCTTATGCGAGAATCGAACTCTCTCAACTCTGTGGTATGTGTTATAAATGTAGAGGATGCACAGCATATGTTAGTGGAATGTGTCCGATTTATTATTGCGCCCGTCACCGCAGCTCCTCCGCGCAGCGCCGCCCAAGTTCATCACCCCGTCCCGCTGCCAGTATCTGCAGCCCTGGCGAAACCCTTAAGAAAGCTCAAAAGAAAGCGCTCCAAGTATGAAGCCTATGCCAGAAAAGGCGCCGAATAGGGCTGATGAGGAGGGTTTCGTGACAGTGCAAAGGAGGAAGTGCCGGTCGCGAACCAACAAGAACCGCTGCGGCAAAGCTCCTATGAAGCCAGAAGTGAGCCTGCGTGCCGCTAAACCGAATACACCGGTGTACATCTCCCGCCTGCGCTACAGCACTAAGGCGGAGGACATCGTGGAGTCACGGCGTTCGTGGTGCGAGTACCGAACTGTTACCTGCCCGTCGTCATGGAAGAAGACTTCTGGCCGCAGGACGTGGTGTTCCGTCGCTTCCGCGGACAAGTGCCACACGACAGCTCAAGAACAAGCTAGTGAAGTGAAGTGCTACTAACATAGGTTTAGCTATATTTATTAACACAACTTTTGTTTTATACTTTATATATGTTAGGTTGTAAGGTATGTATCTATGGGCCATTGTAGCCTGATAATAAATGAATTATTATTATTATACTAACAAAAGAAGCACATTTCTCAGGTCGTTGAAATTGAATTGTCAGTAAAGCTCAATTTACACAGCGCAAGTTTATTGCCTATGGCATACCATAAAATTGAATAACTGCGACTCGCTCCTTAAATTAATACACGTCTAAAGCTGAAAACCTTTAGCATAGTAGTGTGCCCAAATGTAGTCGCTTATTTAGCTTCGAACATGTAACACCTTGTGATGTAGTTAACGTTTTTAACACACTGAAGTCTAAAAACACTGGTGATCACTGGGGCATCTCCATTAAACTATGAAGTAATAAAATAGACAACGTAGCCCCCTATCTGGGCTGTTACTTTTCATAAATGTGTTGATTTAGGAACTTTTCCTGACCTCATGAAAAGTAATAAAGTCATACCATTATTTAAATCAGGTAATACAAAAGACGTTGGCAAGTTCAAGCCTGTTTCTATCTTACCTGCATTTAGTAAAATATTTGAAAAGTTAATACTCAAGCAGTTGCTAAGACATTTTAATTTAAATGGCCTCCTTCACGATGAACAATATGGCTTTACAAAAGGTCGTTCGACTACAGATGCGGGTGTTGCTCTGCTGAAACACATATTTAACGCATGGGAGAACTCGCAAAATACTATTGGAGTTTTCTGTGATCTCTCCAAAGCCTTTGATTGCGTGCACCATGTGCACGCTTTTGCGTAAACTACATCATTACGGTGTCCAAAATGAAGCTCTTAAAGTAACAAATTCATATTTACATAATAGGTTTCAATGTGTTAATGGTGTGAAATCTTCCGAGTTACCAGCTGTGCTATTCTGTACAAAACTCACCGTGAAAACTTAGGTGAAGTGAGCGTGGAGTGAGCTGTCAATAATGTCAATCCCTAGCATCAGGTGGAATGACAGCTCTCTTCAAGCTCACATCACCTACGTTTTCACGGTGAAGTTTTTACAGAACAGACCGGCAGTTCAATTAGGTGTACCTCAAGGCTTAATACTGGGCCCATTCTTATTCTATATCAATGACTTACCATTCTATTTAAAGGGTATCTCTGACGTTGTAGTGTTTGCAGATGACACCTCTCTTATTTTTAAAGTAGACAGGAATGGACAAGACTTTGACGACGTAAACAGTGCACTCTCAATGGTTACGGATTGGTTTACGACAAATAACTAAGTTCTCAATGCCAAGAAAACGTATTGTATAAAGTTTACCTTACCGAATGTTAGAAATCTAGGACCCAATATCGTCTTAGATAAAGAGGTGCTTAAAACGGTAGACTCGGCAGATTTTCTGAGCATAACAGTAGATGTCAAACTTCAGTGGGGCCCGCATATATCAAGCCTAGCGGGAAGGCTCACTTCAGCCGCTTACGCCATCAGGAAAGTAAGGCAATACACTGACGTTGATATAGCTTGGTTAGTCTATTTTACTTATTTTCATAGCGTTATGTCCTACGGTATTCTGCTCTGGGGCAAAGCCGCTGACATTGAAAATATATTTGTACTTCAAAAACGAGCTGTTCGAGCAATTTACCACCTAGGTGCCAGAGTTTCTCTAAGAGATTTTTTTAAACATATTGGTATTCTCACGGTGGCATCACAATTCATCTTCGCCAACAATATATTAGACAAAATATACATTTATACACTAAAAACAGTGATAACCACAATTCAAATTACGAACTCCGTTTCACCGGCTACATAAGGTGTACTTATAGCAAATAATTTAATCTAATGTTTTGCGTTGCGTAATGATTCAATTTTTTTTACTGAACTGTGCTGTGCTGCTGGAGAGTCTGTTGTGCCACTTCTTCTTGCCAGCTATAGTCCGCGCGCGAGCTCTAAGGAATCGGGGGCTGAGAAAGCAAGCAAATACTATTCTCATAGAATTATTTAATAATCAACACACCCTTCGCCTCCGCGCGCCACGCATCTAATTAATTATGAAATAATTATATGAGGATAGTATGTGGTTCAAAACCGCCCGCTTCCTCAGCCCCCGATTCCTCGGAGCTCGCGCGCGGACTATAAAGCACTAGGAAGTGGTGAATGGTGGGCGTTTTGGGTGACTGTCTTATTTAATTTTGACGGTCGAAAAGTGCTGATTCTCAGCCTAGTTTGAATAAATGACTTTTAATTTTGATTTCCAATGTGGGGTCGACAATATAACAATAAATTAAAACACTGGCAATCCTATGTCCTAGGAATATTCCGAAACTATCAAATAAATGGTACCATCAATTTTTATTTATTTATGAGAGTTTTGTACACATATGCGTTGATATCAGTGCAATCGTGCTTTTACAAAGAAGAGCTTACTCCTAAACTAAATGAACTTACCTTAGTCACACAAAACTTAATCTAATTTCTTACCTATACAGGGTTATTGGTAAAACACCAACAAAATTTTAAGGGGTCATTGTACTCATCATTATCAACAACTTTTACTATGGGACCAAACCTGAAATCGCGAAAAAAAAATCAGCTAATCAGTACATTTTGACGAATTATGCTAACATTAATGCTGATTTTTTTTCACGATTTCAGGTTTGGTCCCATAGTAAAAGTTGTTCATAATGATGAGTACAATGACCCCTTAAGAGATTGATGGTTTTTTACCAATAACCCTATATAATAAAAAGTATATAATATTTTAGCTGCTTCAGAAAATAAAAATAATAACAGTAATAGGCTTAGCCAAAATACCATGGGACATTGCACCATCAATTATTGTCGTATTGTCGTCTCCTTGTATATGTAATTAGACATGTATATTTTCTTATAATGGCTTAATTTACAGAAGAGAAAACTGTAAGAGTACAACAACATAATTGGTTACAAGTCCTAGCAGAGATATAGTTAGCATTGCGTCTACATAGAACAGGCCACATGCGGTCATCTTACTGAACGTTCGGTTTGTCAGTATCACGTTCTTGCACAGACGCTGTTGATTCTCTGTAAGGAAAGTATCCGTATTAAAAAAAGCAATATTTTCGTTACGTAGTATGTTCGGATTTCCTTGATTGACTTTTACACACTGCGTCTATGTTTCTCAATTGACTCTGCTGTCACAGGTCTACTGAAAGAAAATTCTAATGATATAAGCAGTACTTTTGTGCTCTTCTATCTTTATGTATATTTCTTTATTAAGTGTTTTGTGTGTACATAAATTAATTAATTCATTCTTGCAAGCTAGTTTTGGACAAATTCCTCTTGGCTTATTATCATCATCATCATTCAACCAAAAGACATCCACTGCTGAACATCGACCCATCTTACTCTCTTGGCATGTCAAATTGTGTTGTTGTTGTTGTAATTGTTTGTTGTGCAGCATCAGGTTATTTCTACCAAATAGATATTTGACAGAGATGACCTGATGCTGCAGCAAGGATCGACTCTACATAAAGGATCTCTTTAAAAGTTACTCGTTTCGTCTTGTAATTCGGTACGCATGCTGAGATTAGATAGCAAATTGCATTCATAGTACTATAAAGCATGCAGCATTATAAAACTTGCTGCAGTTAACTCACTTGTATAGTTTTTCTTCTTCATTCGTTGTATGCAAGCCGTCTCAGCATTCTCAATGGAGATGTAGAACTTCTCAGAGTATACGTTGTGAATGATAACAAGCAACATGTCCTTCGCTAGCCATAATATTGTCAGACTCACGATCTTCCAATCTGTAGGCTGAAATAATTTTACAATGCATGTACTCGAAAAGAGCGTTTTCCAAACAGCTAAATTGTGCGGAAAGTGCCACTTTTTCGCAGTAGTGCTTTTTAATTTTTATTTCATTTTAACTCCGTCGTCAGCTCGACACAGTTTTTATTATTTGAGAAGAGTTTTATAAATTAGGTCATGTATAGATTATATTATCATTTATATAAATGGTACAATAAAAATAGTACTTCATTAAACGCGTTATTAATTACTCTAGATTTAGACTTTATTCAAATAAATTAATTTAAAATATTCATTAAATATGTTTGGCTGAAGTCGATCTGTGTAAATCTGCTAAAAATGTGGAATTCTTGTGACGAATCAATTAATTTAATCCCGGAAAATGTTTTTCAAGAAGCACAAAATGCCAACAACATCCAATCAAAAGAAAAAATCGCTATTTGAATTTTTTTATTTCCTCACACAATGCATAGTAAAACGTTGTATGATATACGTGCGTGAGATGGTTTTCAACTCATGTCGCCTTATACACTTGTCGGAAATCACGTACTTTCCGCACTTGGAGCATAAGTAACTATTATCTACTCTCATATCGTAAAACGAGTTTATATTGACATATTTTATAAAGACTAGTATATTATAACACTTTTTCTCTAACAAAATAATGTTATAAAATATTTTTTTACCATAACGATACAGGGCAAATCCAAGAAATTAATATCAAAAAGCAGTTTCCATAATCTATTTTTTTCTCTCTAAAGGAACGCATATGCGTAGCGCGCCATTTTGATAGCATTACAAAAAAGTTTTCATTACAATTTATTACTTGTCTGTGGCAGCACCGGCTTTAGCGCATGCGCGTTGATGTTCTGGGTTTTGGCACCATTCATATGTTTTGTTCTACTGAATTTTAGTGGATTTTTTTTTATATAAGTTCAATCCCTATGTATGAAAGTAGATAAAGTAGTGTATGAAACTGCACATAACTAGGTATTAAAACACGAGTGTGATAATACTCTTGTTATAATATCCCTCATTATGCAACAGTTTCTAATGAAACTGCTGCATGCACGCCTAGAAAAAGGTGCATTAGAATAGCTTCCAGCGGCAGTGGAGGAATAAATATATGTGTCGACACGCCCTGGGCATTTAAGGGCAAATATGCCACAGCTCATCATTAATATAAATAAATAGTATGAAACAGTCTCTTTTCGTGTCAGTCTGTGCGCGTTTAGTTCTTGTAAACTACACAATTGTTTTAGATGCGGTTTGCCATTATTTCGAGAATTTATTCCGGAATATTTAAGAGTATAATCGTAATTATAATATGGATAGTACTGATACATCAGCAGATCGCACCTACGCAAAACAGAGGCGGTCGCTACACATATATTTATCTTACTGCCAGGAGAGCAGAAGATAGAGTCAATATTTTGTTAATTTTGTGAACAAAGAACCACTATCTTTATCCTTACCTCATGATGTTGTGCCGTAGTTTGTAATAGTATTTCTACGTAACACAAGGTGCGTACAAATACATTGAGGATGCTGTGCATTACCTGCAAAGAAAGATTAGGTACGGTAGTTGGTAGTTTAATATTTAGTTCATATTTCTGCCTTGTGATAGACGCAGTACGTCTTTATTTTTTCTTCAGTACATTTTATCTCCTTAAAATTTACTTCCATATTAGCCAGTTATATTATCTCCAGTGTTTCTTATGTTTTCTAAGAGTAACTTATTGATAATGTGCAGACCAAAACCAACTTACCATTACTTGCGACACTTTCTTGTACATATTGTAAGCTTTCAAAACATTTTTATACGTCTTAAATAATTTCATACAGTATATTTTGTCATTTTCCTGCCCACCATCATTCATCATGTGAATGTTTTTGATCCATTCGACGAGAAACTTGTTCAATAATAGAAGAACTTGAATAGGATAAAGGTACTGGAGATCAATACTTATAAACGACAAATCACAAATAATATGTAAGATATTGAAGTGCTTATACAAAATATAATGTGTAAAAAAAATGAAAATATTAACACTAATAATGGTTAATACTGAGATCCAATTCCAAATAATACAACTGTGGATACTCATACTACAATCGATGCCCTTATGTATAATTTGGATCATTACAACGAGCAAAATGTTATCATTGCTGTGAACGATGCCAAGGATAGAGAACACAATAAGGCCGAAACTATAGTACACGAACAAGGATATTGAAGCAAACTTTAGTACTGCATTAGTAACATTCCCCATATTACGATTCATTTCATCAGCAATTAATCGGCGGACACCAATAGCAAACAAGAAGGAAACACCAAAGAAAGCGAGTATGTAATACTTTTTCCCGCTGGGAGTTATAAAATTGTCTCGAATACTGAATTTTGATGACAACAACAGAGTCTGTAGTAAGTTGAAGGGGTAGAACATTCTTTGGACTTCTTTATCTAGTCTGTTATTAAGTAATATTTCGGCTGAGTAAGATGAAATCTTTGGCACGACTTTGTAATTTAGAAACATTCTTACAGCTTTAAAGCTTAAAAAAGAAAAATTCGTAGTAATAAATCTACACAAATTGCTACAGCGTTATAATATGTATTGATCGTATCGAAGGCTAAGCTATTATAATGTTACAATATTATTAAAAGGTAAGGAAGAACATTTTCATTTACTAATAGGCTTACATAACGGCGTGGCTTGCGCACTCTAAATACGAGTACACACATCAAAAAAGTCTAAGCAACACGTAGCATTTAGAGAAACTCAATGTTTTATTAATTAATACTTAATTTTTTCTTAACAATGTAGATTGGTATACAATCTTTTTGTTTTCGGAAACATATACTGGCTGATTTTAGAAATAGAAACTTTCCATTGTGTTTGGTTTTCATTCAAATAAAAGCTAGCTTAGTAGTAGTATTTTTTCCCGATTTCATGTGTTTTCGATGCTTGATAAATGTGGTATTTGATTTACACTTTTATCATTTTGAGCTATACTGATTTTGAAAAAAAATGAGTGGTGAGTCCTTTTTATGCCATGAAGCGACGCCATTTGACCTGTAGGAATGCTACAAGCGGGAAGATATCAGTCCCAGGTATCTCGGCATTTTGGTGCGAATAGGAGCGTGATTTGTCGTCTTTGGCAGCGTTACGTTAATACAGGGGATCCTGCTGAGCAGCACTCTGGACGGGATAGGAGTACAACTGCTCGACAGGACCGATTTATACAACTGACTGCAACACGTCAGCCGATGTAAACCGCCTGGGTTTAATGGGTTTAAAGCTACAATTCTCAAGCGGTGTAGTTGTTAGCCACCAAACCATGAGAAATAGGCTGCATGAATACGGCCTACGAGCACGACGCCCAATTAGATGCCCACCTATACGCCACTGAAATCGCGCTCGTCGAAACGAATGTTGTAGGGAACACTTGACATGGACCCAGGAGCAAGGGGATAAAATTTTATTTTGCGATGAGTCCCGGTTTGAGTTTAGGCCTGATACGAAAAGGGTAATAGTGTATTTTCGTCCCGGAAATGCTGGACGGCTGAGATGCGTCCAGGAAGTGCACCCTTACAGTGGCTCCACAGTGATGGTATGGGCGGGTATTATGAAGAACAGACGAATTTAGCTCGTTTTTGTAGATGGCAATATGAACGCTGATCTGATTACGTTGAAGATGTCCTCGGGCCTTATGTTCACCCAGTTGCACAAAGTCTTGCGCTCAGATTTCACGCTGATGCATGATAATGCGCGTTCGCACACGGTTCGGAGGACCAGAGAGTACTTGGCAATGGAAAACATCCGGGTATTCCTGTGGCCTGCACCATCGCCAGACCTCAATCTCATCGAGAACGCATGGGACATGTTCCAAGGCTCTCGCAAATTTTCTAGAGAACCTGGATGGAGTGTCGACGACCCAACAACTGAAAGACTTGTTAAAATTCCATTGGGAGCGATTGCCGCAGGATCAGATAAACAATCTTATAAATTCAATAAAAAATCGTTGCCGACAAGTTTTAAACAACAGAGGCGGTCATACTTTGTATTGAATCACCAAATAATAATAAGAATGTCGTTATTTAATTTAGTAAAACATGAAAAGTTTAATTTCGTTTTAACTTTATTTTATACTACGTATGTTACGGTACACATATTGCTAATTATTGTGATTAAATGAACAATTTAATGAAGGTTTTTCTTTGCGTAAAGAAAGAAAGAAAAGAAAGAAAATACGTTTATTTGCGATAAACATGGCGCAAAGAAATAAAATAACAAAATTAAATAATTAAAGAACAAGTTTGGGGAAAATATGCGTCACATTCACGCAAAATAAAAGTAAAGTCACTAATGCATCAAAAAATGCTTAGTTATTATTAATAAAATAAATATAAATATATTACAATAGTAAAAATCGTTCAAAAGTTCAGAACCGTACATGTTGCTTAGACTTTTTTGATGTGTGTATCTAACCTGTTATCATTAAAATGATATTAATAATTTTAATATGGATGTAGGTATATAATTTTAAAAACTAGTTTTAGGCCGCTTTCCCACCAAAACTTTATAGTATACGTCAGCGGCCGACTTAGACTACGTTTTGGAATGAAGAAAGAAAGAAAAATATTTTATTTGCGACACGCACAGGAAATACAAACAATAAAAGAGGAGCCTAAAAACTATCAAAATTAACTTAAAAAAAAAAACAAAATTAACAAATTTAAAAAAGCTCGGTGCGAGGCCAAAAAGGCTTCTATCTCAGCACAAAGCTGCGAACGTGATGAATGCGCGGTTGTTCTATAAAATTAGATAAGCGATAGTATTTTTTTAAATGCTCCAGGTAAATATAACTTCAAAAAAAAAGTAGTTCAAGTTAGTAGCAGCGCAGCTTTAGTGGTCTGGAGATTTTGCTGGTTCTTCTGTTATGTCACTCATACTCAAAGGGATAGTGATGGGCCAAGCTAATCTAAATCGTTGTGGTATGTGCTCGTTTATAAGTACGCTTTTCGCAAATGTGGATTCGAATAGCTTGCCAAGGTCTAAATGGAGACTAGTCAATTGCGGTAGTAGGTATTCAGGAAACAGCATAGCTTCAAAGAATCAATTGTTCTTCGTTCTTAGTTGTTAATCAAACCCAACAAGCCGCAAATGACCCCTTTGTTTGGTTTATAAACAAAATTAATCTTTTAATTTTACTAAGTACTTATTTATTGTAATATTGTATAATGATATAATGAGCTCGTGGCTAAGTAATAACAGTCGCACGGGTCGATCAATCAGGTTAAGCTACGCTTGCCGGGGTTGGTCTGTGGATGGGTGTCCATCTTTTCATACCGAGACTCCTCCGTGCCTCGGAAAGCACGTTAAGCCGTTGGTCCCGGCTGTCATTCGTGGATCTTTGACAGTCGTTACGGGTTGTCAGAAGCCCGAAAGTCTGACAACCAGTCTTACCAAGAGGTATCGTATTACCCAGTAACTGGGTTGTGGAGATCAGATAGGCAGTCGCTTCATGTAAAATACTGGTATTCAGCTGCATCCGGTTAGACTGGAAGCCGACCCCAACATAGTTGGAAAAAGGCTAGGCATATTGATTGACATCTTAAATACAATATACGAACTAACACTAAAATTATGTACAAATTATGTACGTATTAGTCATTTCTAGGCAAGAGCTCATCGGGCATCAAAAAATTAGTTCGCATCGCTGTTAGTGGGAAAAGTGGCCAAAAGGCTGGTAGTGTCGCCACGTTGGATGGCAATGCTGATTCTTTAACACATTCTCTGCTTAATTCTTTATGCAAACGCTTCTTTATGCTACACCCTTACCGACCCTTTTTTTACGATGTTTTCGAAACAATAGAGATGCACAATGAACGCACAGGTGCGGCGCGCCGCACTCAAAGAAAGTTATGTAAACGCGCAGGTGCGTCTGTCGCGCCTAATGTATTAACCTAAAAATTGGCCAGCCCTCTGGTCATGTGAAGAGTCGACCAACCGCTTGGCGATGTCCCGAAATACTCGATGAGCACTCGGACCCCACGGCCCTTTTGTTTCAACCCCAGACGGCTCTAACAAATAACTTAAGGATGTTATTTTGCGCACCTAAG
Organism: Dicycla oo; assembly: GCA_948252095.1. Classification (NCBI taxonomy): domain Eukaryota; kingdom Metazoa; phylum Arthropoda; class Insecta; order Lepidoptera; family Noctuidae; genus Dicycla; species Dicycla oo. Next base: position 25,626,447 of record OX411730.1, read on the forward strand.
ACGTTGACAACCAACCAGTGCTGTAGCTGTAAGAAAGGCCTTAGGCGGTCCGCAAGAAGCGCTCAGACGAAGACTTGTAACGAGCCGGAACGTGGTGTCATCTAGTGGAACTCAGAACGTTAAAAGCGACCGGTCATCATGGAATTTAAATATTTTAATTTTTAGTTCCAATCTAGTCCTAACGTAGCAAGAAAATATATTCTCCTACACTTACCTAATATGTAGCTGTGATCGTAAGATGTTCGAAGTCACAGCAGTTTTCCGTTCAAAGGGTTTGCTATTGCTGTTATATTTTCGAAAGGCGCTAGATGTTCGTAAAAACACTTTCCTGGAAAATATTTAAATTGGTAAAAATTAACTGGTTTTTTAATGTTTTTTCGTTATACTCGTATATACGCCCAGCTGGACGCTAAATTTTAACTTTCTAGGTCATCTGGAAGTGGGTTAGGTTTTTTAGACGTTAACAAAGAAACATTTAAGCAGTATTTATGAAATTTGGGAATTTTATTTTAATTTTAAAAATTTAAGTAATGTGAATAATATAATAAATAGTAAAGTTTATTTCCAATGATCATGTGTTTATGATAAATAGATTTTGAATTAATAAGGGGTCAAAAGTGGCTCCAAATGGTTCGTGTAACATACCTCACGGCTACTACGTCACCATTTGAACTTGGCTTGACACAACCACACACACACTCGAATAATCCAGACGTGAAATAAATAAATTGTAATTTCTGAATTCTGTAGTTATGGTCTTATGTGAACTTGAGTAAAAAAAAAATATATAAGTAAAAATATTTTAAAAAAATCTTTAGAAAAATCTTTTAAAACCAGCTTTTATTGAACTAAAAGTACTAAATAAAACTTAAGTAATCATAGAACTTTAATATTCTCTTAAAAGCTTGAGGCGTGGACGTCCTTCTTACACTTAATAAATTTACTTCAAAAGAGTAAAACCCGACTTCAAAAACCTAAAACCTAAATCATAAAAAAACTTAACAGCTTCTGAAGTCTGTGCCAAGCTAAGGTACATTGACATCAAAGAATTGAAGACACCGACTTCAAAAAGTTCCCGACGGGCCACCACCCGCGCGTAGTGCTAATGTCAGTCGCACCAACGAACGATTCGAGCTTGCTACGTCGTCATTGTATGCGCTCAAAGTTAACTAAAACTAACGAAACCTGAATGTCTGAACCATATAACTTCCCACTAGGACGAATCAGAAAAGCATCAACATCCTGGGTGCAGAGCTGGTCGGCGGCGGGTAAGTGAGGCCACTTTTCAAGTCTATTCAATAAATCACTACACTATCTCATTAAGTTTCAATAGTCCCATTCTATAAGTTTGGTTTATTAATAGCTATTTTAATAGATATTTAGCCAATTATGTATTACGTATGACCATCTATGATTGGTCTAAAAAGGCGGCAAAACGGGCGGCAATTTTTGAGGTACTGGTGATATTGATAAGCTATAAAAGACGGGGCTACCGCCAATTAGGGGGACTTTTTATACTAGCTGTCTAATTTTACAGACCATCTGGTGTCTGCCGTAATATTAAGCTGCTAAGGAGGTCCACCGTCACATGGAACTATAAAGTGGAGACTCTGGCTGGTAAGGCTCAGAGAGCTGGTACGCTGTAATGCGGAAGCTCTGGTCGAATCATCCAAGAACTTTGGGTTACAACTGTTATGCGGTACAGGACAGACCCTAGATGTGGTGTCCCATGTCCGTAATATTAAGTTGCTAAAAGTCAATGCAAAGAAATCACACTGCATAGCAAAAGTTTTGCCTATATTGTAAAATATAAATAATAATAATATCCTGGGACATTTTCACACACGGTCATCTGATCCCAAACTAAGCAGAGCTTGTACTATGGAAACCAGATAACTGATATACTACATATACTACTTTTTTTTTGTAAATACATACTTATATAGATAATTACACCCAGACTCAGGACAAACAGACATGTTCATGCACACAAATGTTTGTCCTGGGTGGGAATCGAACTAACGACCTGCCGCATGATAGGTGGCATCTTTACCAACCACGCCAACTGGCCTGTCAATATATATAATCATCAGATCACTTCTTGTGAACTATCGACTGACTACAATATTCATGAAAGTTAATCGATATTGTACCTTGATTAGGTATTGCTAATAATTATGTTGTTCGTATATAATATGGCTAATATTGCTCATGTGTTAAATCGAATTACGGAATATTCATGTTCTGTTTCTTTTGATAAAGTTACTAACTTTGAGAAATAATTCAAACTAACAATGTGATACCTAACAACAATCTATCCAAATGTAAAATGCGATGATAAATACGTTAAAAACAAGCAGCTATGGAATTTCCTGTCCTTTCTCCATGATTTACCTAGTTTTGGAACGGACAACTAGCTTTCTCATTAAAGGTACATAAATATTTACAAGCCTAATTGAAATACTAAATACCTAGTCTTGTCTTTCTGTGCTTTTCTTCAAGAAATCCTTTCCCTACACACTACGTATATTTTATTCATAGTGTTTCCATACACAGTAAATAACTAGTAACCATCCTGACACCCAAAACTTGCTAATTAAGTGGATATCAATACCTATAAACATAGTTATGATCTCGTCATATTACTAAAGCACGCTAATTCTCGAGAGGGTAATATGTCTTATTGGCATGCTACAGAACATAAGAAATATAAACATTCAGGATAGTCGCCAATAATCACGAAGGAAGATTCGTAAAAAAAATACTAATATTCTATTAGTATTTTATCACTAGGTACTATTACGTACTTAATTTTATTCTGATCTGTGTAATTGTGTACACCGATACAACTCAAAATTAAAACAAAAAGCGACTGACATTCGGAATTTGAATCACTGGAATGACGTCTGCGCAGACATTCATCTTTTTACCATATTAATGTCTAAACTCTTTTGTCTTAGTTGAAATCTAATCAAAGTCTCGAAATAACGATTAAAACCACTACTTAAAAAAAGACGATAATTTAATAGATAATAATTTGTTCTATGTAATCCCTTTGCTAAATACAGATAAAATGATTTGTTCTTTCTACGTATTTTCCTTCTATGTTTCTATAAGGATATGTAATAGTTTGTTAATGTAATGAATCAGACTGTCCTGATTCACATTTCCTCTGTTACTAATTTTATTAATATTGTTAAACTTGTATCCTGATGGAAATCTAAACTAATAATCTTTGTCACTATAATAGTATATCAACATATCTAAAGCCGGACATACAATAATTGGTAACTAAGTGTCCCTTGGAAATATTTGATAATAACTGGCCCATTTCTTTCCCAATGTCATTACTAAATATCACAATATTTTTACACCGTTAAGGGCCGGTTTTGGATACGGAGTTAACTCAACCAATGGTTAAACATAGTAACTAATGGTTGAATTTTGGCTAAATGTGTTTGCAATTTTTTAATGTGGCTGAGGTAACATGAATATATTCATGTTAAAAAAAAACTATGTTCAGCCTTTCAAATTTAGCCGAAATTCAACAATTAGTGACCATGTTTAACCATTGGTTGAGTTAACTACGGATCAAAAAACCGGTCCTTAGAGTTTTTAAATTAACTTTAGTTGTTTTAGGGTCGGTTTTTTGATCCGTAGTTAACTCAAGCAATGGTTAAACATAGTAACTAAGGTTGAATTTTGACGGAATGTGTTTGCCAAAATGTCATTAGTTACTATTTTGAACACGAATGAGTTAACATGACTACATTCATGTTAATTCATTCATGTTTAGCCTTTCACATTTAGCCAAAATTCCACCATTAGTCACTATGTTTAACCATTGGTTGAGTTAACTACGGATCAAAAAACCAGCCCTTAGGGGAACCATCAGAGATGTAACCTTTTTGCTATGAAGTATCACATGCTGGTAAGTGAGGGCGGACTATTGGACAAGATGTTGTTGGCTCACAGGAACATGAACTAGCACTCACTCATTCATCGCCAGTCTGTAGTTCCCTCATTTGCGTTTCTGAGATTTTGTATTTATTTAACATAGATATCAATTTTTGGTTAAGATTTTCTATTTCAAAATTTAAATTTTGTGTGTCATTTTCATATTGTAAAGTATTGTTTTTACATTTTTGAGAATAAAATTCCAGTTTATCTAGTAATGAAAGGCGTTCCCTATTTAATTTAACATTTTTAGAGTTTCGTACGTCAAAAAGCAAAAACGGAACCCTTATAGGATCACTCGTGTTTCTGTCCGTCTGTCACAGTCAATTTGCTCCGAATCTAATAGACCGATTAAGTTGAAATTTGGTACACGTATGAATTTCTGTGACCCAAACACGGACGTATAACGTAAATAAATTAAATTTGAATATGGGAAAAATTCCAGGGGGCAAATAAGAAAATTAAAAAAAAAATCTGACATATCAAATGAATAAGTTATTTAAGAAAATAGACGAAATTTGACCATCCCAATTATATCCTTATATCCAAACTACTTAGACAATTTTTTTTTTTAATACAGAAACTAGTTCTATGCCTATATACATGAAACTTATAAGAACTCTGTGGTCTTAAAATAAAATAAATCTATTGTGCGTACAAACTTACATTTGCAGTAGTATTGTATCAGAGAACATGTTTGTCAACTACAATGTTAAGTTTGTTCTTGGGATAAATTCATCCCAACTACGGAACCCTTTATTGTGCGTAGTCCGACACGCACTTGGCCGGTTTTTTATGAAGAAATTCTGTTTTGGAGTTTTTCTAATAGTTCTATCAATATTTAGTACATTTTCCGGATGGAAACAGTTTTATCTGGTCTGCACACGATACTCAAATAATTATTATCTTCTTATCTCTATGAAAACATCTTGCTGTCGCGGCTGAAGCTTTTGCAAGCCTTGAAATCGATATTTAAGTCGTCTGGAAGTATGATACGATATCTTCGACCTTATCTTAGGCTTATATATTTGTGTACAAACATGCTCAGCTACACAGATTTGTAAATTGCTGCAGTACTCACATGTATAAAACTAACAGAATATTAAGTTGTAAAATTCAACGTTATGGTTACGAAAAAATTGTAATTAGACACTGATAACATAACATTTGATAACACAACTGCGGGGCAATTGCGTAACACACTATCAATCGGAATCGGTTTCATTTTGACAGTTCAACAACATTCATTGCGTTATTTACGTTGTTGAGCAGACAAATTTTTCTAACATATGGAGCAATGGATTAGTAATTTGCTTCAAAATGATTCAGATTTCGATTGATAGTGTGTTACGCAATTAGGGTGCTGATATTGACAATAACAATGGCGTTACTAATAAGCATCGTGCTGTTGTGTGTGTTACTGATTGTGAACTCGTCGACGATGGTGCAAGTGAGAGTGAGTGAGGGCTTGCTGGAGGGAGAGCTGGTGCACAACGAATACGGCGGCACGTACTACAGCTTCAAGGGGATACCGTACGCACAGCCGCCACTCGGGGAACTGAGGTTTAAGGTAAGGATGTATGAACATCATTTTAATATTCATATTAACTGTGTCCTTTGGCTAAGTGTAATTGTTTTTTTGTCGTCAAGAAATTCTCTGAAGCAACGCGGTGTCTGGAATTGGGCCCATTATTTGCTATAACTAAGGAAATGAGGGTGTAGATAACATGCATGCCTTTGGGGAAACACACATGTGACGTGATGGGTTAATTTTTGTTAAAAATACAAAAGCACTAAAATTAAATTAATAATTAACATAAACCAATAAGCAATATCAAGAACCAAATTATTCTTTATCGCCATTTACCATTGCCTTTTCTTTTTAGAATTTTTTTCGGACCAGTTTAAGAGCTGGTTCGAAAAAAAATCTAGTTTTATTCATTTGTCAATCGAATGATAACGCAACATTATATGATAACAAAACATTATCTTATGTCGAATGCCGGTGCCCTGTCTGATGCGGGTTTGTCTTGTTTACCAAAACACTGTTTATACTGTTCACAGGCCCCACAACCTTCAACACCATGGGAAGGAGTTCGTAGCGCAAAGGAATCTGGTTCCAAGTGCGCTCAGTACGAACTGTTCGGTGATAAAGATAAACGGAGTGGTAGTGAAGACTGTTTGTATCTCAACGTTTATACACCAGACGTCGAACCTGACACACCACTGCCTGTTATGGTCTGGATACACGGAGGAGGTTTCGTATCTGGTGCTGGAGATGATGACGCATACGGTCCTAAGTACCTCATAAGACAAGATGTTATACTTGTCACTATTAACTACCGACTCGAAGTGTTTGGTTTCCTTTGTTTAGATACAGAAGATGTGCCTGGAAATGCTGGTATGAAAGACCAAGTAGAAGCCCTCAAATGGGTGAAGAAGAATATCGCCAATTTCGGTGGTGATTCAGAAAATATAACAATATTTGGTGAGAGCGCTGGTGCGGTCAGTGTCTCTTATCACTTAATATCGCCAATGTCAAAGGGTTTATTCAGAAGAGCCATTGTTCAGAGTGGCGTCAGTGTTTCTTATTGGGCACAACCATACAAACCACGTGAAAGAGGCTTCGCATTAGCAAGAAAATTAGGATTATATTCTGATGACGTTAAAGAAGTATACGAATTCTTAAAAAATCAACCAGTGGATTCCCTTATAGAAGCCGTGGTTCCTATAACTTATTCCGAAAAAGGAAGGACCAATCTTGAAGTTTATTTTAGTGTGGCTGATGAAAAAGACTTTGGAAACAATGAGAGATTTCACTATGGAGATGTCATCGATTTAGTATCAAATGGTGTCCACGAAGGAGTCGATATTATCGTAGGATACACTGCCGATGAAGGTCTTATGGGGGTAGCCATCTTTGGAGATGTCGAAGAAAGTCTAGATCAAGCTAGAAACTACCCACAGTTTTTTGTTTCATATCCAATGTCACTCGATTTATCAGTAAATAAACAGTTAGAACTTGGGACACAAATCAAAGAATATTATTTCAAAAATGAGATTTCAATACCAGATGATTGGGACAAATTAGCAAAATACTATTCTATGGATGTGTTCGTATTCCCCACGATGAGATGGGTTAAGATATGTGCTCGCTCTCAGAAGAACAAAATATATTTGTTTAAGTTCACGTGCACATCTGAATTAAATATTGTCTCTAAATTAATGGGGATAGGCCATTTAGTCGGAGATAAGCCAGTTGTTGCCCATGGTGATGACTTAATGTATCTATTTAATGCGAGAGAACAGCCTTTAATTGATATGAACTCTATTGAGTTCCATTATATAGAGAAAGTCACAAAACTATGGACCAATTTTGCTAAATACGGGTAAGTGCGGCATTACATTTTAGTTTATATAGGTATACACTGAAAACAATCGCTCAAATTCTAGCTCATTACTTAAAGTAACAACCCTGTCCATACTGATATCATAAGTGAATCAGTTAATTATCAAAAGGAATAAGTCAGCATTTTTCCGATATGGCAATTTTGATGCAGATCGATTCATGTTATAGAACCTATCGTAAGATTTTTTTTGTTTATGTACGAAGAGGAATAAGTCACTTGACTTATTTCTTTTCGTACCTTCACGGACAACACTATGTATGTCATTCAATTGTCAAAAAACTGGTCAAGTGCGTGTCGGACCACGCACAATGAAGGGTTTCGTAGTTGGGATGAATTTATCCCAAGAACAAATTTAACATTGTAGTTGAAAAACATGTTCTCCCATACATTCCAACTACAAATGTCCACAGTTAAACGAAAATGATCCAACCCACATTAGGTGTAATGTGGGTTGGATCCTTTTCGTTTAACTATGGGCAAATGTAAGTTTGTACGCACAATATTGAGAGATTTACCAGACTTTTTATAGGTTTTCCTGTAATTTATAGCTATAGAACTATATTCTTTATTTTTTTCAAAATTTTAAGGTCAGTAGTTTCGTAGATAGAGGAGGGGAAATGGCCAATTTCCGTCTATTTTCTTAAATAACTTTAAAATAGTTTATTTTAAAATTATAAAAAAATATATTTAACTCAAGCAACTTTAAATTAGCATAATTAATTAAAAAAGACTTTCCAATTTTACACAAAACCGTTTATAATTGAATATACCTAATCTAAAAAAAATAAAATTGTCTAAATTAAAAAATAATAGAGTTGTCAAAGAAAACTTTTTAATATTTTTTTTTATGGCTGCTGTAAAATTAGGGAGGCTTGACTTTGATAACTAACCGATTAAAGTACAGTCAGCCATAAAATGATAAATCGACAAGAATTTTGATTGTCTACAATTTGTGTCCCTTATAACTGTATCACTGTGTGGCTAAAATTAAGTTCCTCACCCATGTGTAATATGGTTTGGGGCTACTCATTGATACAATATTAACAAGGATTGTAGACAATTACAGCACATCTTTTTGAGTCTGACTGTACTTTACAAATTCGCACTTAAGGGGGAAGCGTCAGGGTAGCCCGCGAAATTCAATATTTCTTACGTTTTTTGTAATTTACAAGTCGGTATTATATTTTACGTTGATCAAATTATAATTTGCGGTCGTAACAAGTATCTATTTACATAGTTAGAATCATTAAAGTAATCAATACAACTCTTTAAGACCAGGTAATCCCAAAAAATGACTATTTCATGAAATCTTGACATTTTAGGATTATACTAACTTAAGGAGTTATATTACTGATTCTATTGTATATAATTCTGTAAAAACATATTTGTTACAGTCGCAAATCATACTTTATTTAACACATTATCTGCTTAATTCTTTATGCAAACGCTTCTTTATGCTACACCCTTACCGACCGTTATTTTACGATGTTTTCGAAACAATAGAGATGCACAACGAACGCACAGGTGCGGCGCGCCGCACTCGATGAAAGTTATGTAAATTGTATGGACGCGCATACGCGCCGTCAATCACCTGGTGAACGTCCGAAAACGCGCATGTGCGTCTGCCGCGCCTAATGTATTAACATACAACTTAATACTGACTTGCAAATTGTAAAAAACGTAAGAAAATTTGAATTTCGCGGGCTACCCTGACGCTTCCTCCTTAATACACACAACACACCATTATGGTAATAATTTTCAACCAACAAGTAGTTTATCACAAGGTTTCACTAGATTCACACGTATGACTATAGATCGTCATTTCTATACACAAAATAATGCAACTTTCTTTTATTTTTATTTTAGTAACCCAACGCCTGATAACTCTTTGGGCGCAGAGTGGACTCCGTATTCTCTCGAAAACCAAGAATATCTTGACTTAGGCAACGAGCTGCAATCCAGCAATGCACCGTATGAAGAGGAAGTACAATTCTGGGAAAATCTTTTTACTGAATTCGGACTGAGACTGTACTGAACTTTGCGTTACTGTGTAATCGTTTATACTTGAATCTTTTATTTTATCCGTGGTGTGATGCTGATGATTTCTAATAAAATATTTTCCAATATATTTTTTCGTTTATTTGGTTTGTAGTCACGAATCCTATTTTCTTTCACATTGACTAGATAGATAGAACACCAAAATGTAACTATGTCACTTGTTAATATTAATATGGACGCTTTTTAGGGTTCCTTAGTCAACAAGCTACCCAGATAGTTTCTCGATGTCTGTCCGTCTGTCTGTCTGTTTGTCTGTCCGCGGCTTGCCTCAGAGACTCTTAGTACTAGAAAGCTGTAATTCGGAATGGGTATAAAATATACAAGGTGTAACTTAAATAATATGGAGTCATTGTACATTGTATTCATCATTGTAAACAATTTTTACTATGGGACCAAACTTGAAATCGCGAAAAAAATCAGCTATTCCCTACATTTTGACGAGTTATGCGAACATAAATGTAAGGAGTAGCTGATATTTTTTCACGATTTCAAGTTTGGTCCCATAGTACAAGTTGTTCATAATGATGAGTACAATGACCTCTTAAGAGGTTGTGCGTTATTTAAGTTACACCTTGTATACAGGGTTATTGGTAAAACACCAACAACCTATTAAGGGGTCATTGTACTCATCATTATGAACAACTTTTACTATAGGACCATGCCTGAAATCGCGAAAAAAAATCAGCTGTTCAGTACATTTTGACGAATTATGCGAACATATTTCTTATCAACATAATGCTATAAAATAACTTTTTAGGGTTCCGTCCTCAAAAGGAAAATACGGAACCCTTATAGGAAGGATCACTCGCGTTTCTGTCTGTCTGTCTGTCACAGCCAATTTGCCCCGAATCTAATGGACCGATTAAGTTAAAATTTGGTACACGTATGTATCTGTGACCCAAATACGGACGTGTAACGTAAATAAATGGATTTTGATTATGGGGGTCAATTTTGGGAGGCAAATAAGAAAACTAAAAGAATATTTGCGAACTGTACCGTGTGATATATTAAATGAAAGGGCTATGAGGATTTCAAAAATATTTTTGTTATAATTTTAAAATAAATTATTTAAAAGTTATTTAAGAAAATATTCCCTTATCTCCGAAACTATTGGGTTGGCACAAATGTAATGAGACACTCTACAAAACTCTATACATTTCCTTTTTCTGATTTTCCAATATCACGTTCATACAAAGATATTTTTGACTCTCTGTAATGGAAGGTTTAGTATTGTTAGATTTCGACATAGAGGATAGATACTTTTCTGTTTTGATATCTGCTGGGTAAATGGTCAAGATATTCTCTGACCAAACCTGAAATCGCGAAAAAAAATCAGCTGTTCAGTACATTTATGTTGGCATAATTCGTCAAAATGTACTGAACAGCTGATTTTTTTTTCGCGATTTCAGGTTTGGTCCCATAGTGAAAGTTGTTCATATTCATATATTCATGGGTAGAATAACCTGTGAAAGTTTGCGCACTACTTAAAAAATTATCCAGTATATATATATATATATATAATAGGTTGGGGAAAAAGTTTCTTCGCATTTTTTAAGAAAATTCAAAACATTTTTTAATATGGTTTATTTACATTTAACTAAAGTATGTAGGTACCCTTTTGTTCGATAACTTTTTGCCATCTTGTAGGTAGGGACATGATCCCATTGTTATAGAAATTTTGGGAGTTCTGGTCAAAATACCGCGACAAGTGGTTTTGGCAGTCCTCTCGTGATGTTAACCTGACGCTGCCTAAAGAATTCTGAAGAGACCGAAACAGGTGGAAATTTGAAGGTGCAAGGTCAGGACTATACGGCGGATGCATTAACACCTCCCAGCCAAACTCTCTTAATTTTTTCTGAGTGGCTAAAGATGTGTTAGGTCTAGCGTTATCATGATGAAAAACCACACCCCTTCTGTTGATTAATTCCGGCCGCTTTCTCTCAACTTCTTGCTTTAATCTCATCAGTTGTTCGCAGTAGAGTTCAGAATCGATGGTCCTGCCTGGTGGTAACAGCTCATAATGAATAATGCTCTTCCAATCCCACAACACACACAGCATCACCTTGTTGCGAGTTAACCCGGGTTTCGCCACAGTCTGTGAAGCCTGACCGGCCTTTGACCACGACCTTTTTCGCACGTTCTTGTCATACGTGATCCACTTTTCATCACCAGTTATCAGCTTCTTCAAAAATGGTTCGGTTTCATTACGTCGTAATAAAGAATCACAAATGAGTACACGGTGCATTAGGTTTCTTTCAGTGAGCTCGTGAGGTGCCCAAATGTCGAGCTTTTTTGTGTACCCAATTTTTTTCAAATGCGCCAAATCTGTTTTGTGGTCAATTTCCAGTTCTTCAGCTACGTCGTAACTACTGATATGCTGATCTTGCTCCACTTTTTCAAAAATGGCATCCATTTTATCCGTAATAGGGCGACCTGAGCGACGTGCATCTTTGACATCAAAATTTCCGGATTGAAAACGCTTAAACCAAATTCGTTCTACTCTCACAGGCACTACACTAGGTCCATAAACATCGCAATTTTTTTTCGCGGCTTGCTTTGCATTTTTACCTTTTTTGTAGTAAAATTTTAAAATGTATCGAATTTCTTCATTAGATTCACTCATCTTGACAGTACGAAAAACTAATGAAAATCACACATTTTCCTAATTTGAATTTGGAATTATATTCTTTAAAATTTAAACTTTCAATGATACCAAAACCAGCCAGATACAAATAGTATAGCCAAAGAGATTTTATTACAAGTTCATACATACTATAATGCGAAAAGACTTTTTCCCCAATCTAATATATATATATATATATATATATATATATATATATATATAATTACAATATTTTATAATTATACTAGCTTTTGCCTGTGGGTGAAGCCACGGGCGCGCGTTAATCGTTAATATTCGCATTAATAATTAATTCACACTACTAAAACACACGAAACTTTAACAGTGTGTTAGTAAAAAATGACCGGTTGTTATATCATATTACATTTTAGTTATTATCAGTGGTCGGAGTAGGTAGAGCTGTTTTTGCTACTTGCGACATGCGGACATAACATGGATATGCCAAATATTATAAAAAATAATATAGAAATATATAATATGTCCTTGTGCAGTAAAGTATATTTAGTATTGTTTCTAACAGTTTTACTTAATTAATTCATATTTCACGAAGCTACCTCTAACAACTTTTTTATTTTATTACAAGTTCATACATACTATAATGCGAAAAGACTTTACTTTTTTCCCTTTTTTTATATTTAATCATATTCAATGTTATCGCACGTCGTTCGTTTTTGTTTAATTTTTTTTATATTATGTGGAAAATGTTGTAGGTTAAACATTTATAATCCCATTTTAGTTCTAAGTTCTTTATCATAACATTGTAATGTGTAACCGTTTATTTTCCCAAATAAAATAAAATAAAACAACATTCCAGGATCCCTGTGTGTGTATATAAGTAAGTATATACTGTTTGGGTGCTGCTCATAACTGCCCACTTACCCATATTAACTCACTTAAATCAATCGACAATTTCAAAATCCCGGGATTTCAGAGGCATATCCATGTTAACATCAATGTTTGCGGTCATTCACCCCAAACAGCTCTACCTACTCCGACCACTGGTTATTATAATTCAACCATGATTCGAAAGACACGTGGCGCCATCTATTATCATAAGAACGTTATTGTTGTTTTCCTCGGGAACAGTACTTTATAGTTCGGGATGATAGTTACCTATGTCCGTTTCTGTACACGTGACAACGTATGTGCAAAATTTCAGGATGATCGGTTCAGTGGTTTAGGTGTTAAAAGGTAACAAACAAACAATCAAACTTACTTTCGTATTTATAATATTAGTTAATTAATAAATTAGAATAATGATCAAGCGTAATAAAAGCGTGTTTTTTCGGGCATTTGTCATTTTGGTACCAATTAAGTGATTGTACTACATAGTCTGATTGATCTATGAAGGCCAGCCATAACAGAAAATTATTATAGTTATTGAATTAACATTTTTATGAATAATGTTCTTTTTTCATGTGAGTAATGTATTTTACCCGTACTTCCTGTATTTCAAAGTTTTGACGGGCCAGTTGGCGTGGTTGGTTAAGATACCACCTATCATGCCGCAGGTCGTGGGTTCGATTCCCATCCAGGACAAACATTTGTGTGCATGAACATGTCTGTTTGTCCTGAGTCTGGGTGTAATTATCTATATAAGTATGTATTTACAAAAAAAAATTAGTGTATGTAGTATATCAGTTATCTGGTTTCCATAGTACAAGCTCTGCTTAGTTTGGGATCAGATGACCGTGTGTGAAAAATGTCCCAGGATAAAAAAAAGTAAATATACATTATTATTATTCATGAAAAATTATGCTTGAATCAATCGGAACTGTCGCAAGAGGACAATTTATTGAGCAAGAGGTATCTTAATACAGTACCTTCTTATACATACAATGAATGTTTCGATGTATTAAATCCTAACTAATATTTATAAATGCGAAAGTTAGTTTACTGTTTGTTTGTATCCATCCTGAAATTTTGCATATACGTTGTCACGTGTACAGAAACGGCCCCACCTTTCATCCCGAAAAAATTACTGTTTCCGTGGAAAACAACAATAACGTTCTTATGATAATAGATGGCGCCACGTGTCTTTTGAATCATGATCGAATTATATTATTATTAGAAACTTTAGTAGTGTCACAGATTAATATAGATGGGACACTCCGCAAAATCATTTAAATAAAAAGCGACTCCTGCTATATTCACCTACATGTTGCCTCTCTTTCTAACGCGTAACTCTTATATCTTCTGACAGCGGCAGTCCTACTGGATTGGCCCAGTGAGATAGGCCCGCCGCGTACTTGTAGCTTCGTACCTAAACTGCGGAATGCCCCATCTGTGTTAATCTATAGTAGTGTATGTTTTTTTTTATGTGCCTTTTACATTTTGTTTGTCTAGAGTGTCGATAGATCGGTTTTCATCCTTCTAACTATCCTATTAATATTATAAATGCGAAAGTTTGGATGGATGGATGGGTGTTTGTTACTCAATCACGCCAGAACGACTGAACGGATTAAATTTACAACAGAGATAGATTAGAATAGCACATAGGCTACTTTTTATCCCGGTAGTATGTTTTCGAACTTGACGCGAACGAAGCCGCTGGCAAAAGCTAGTAATAACCTAAGAATAATTTTAATAGATATTGTTCTATCATTGTTATTAATTTAACCAACTCAAATCAATCGAACATGTGTAGCAATTTTAGTTGATTAATCATAATAATAGTATTACCTATGTCATTTATCTGCAAATGCAAAACGAAAATGCGTTTTGTATTTAACAACCAAAAATCTATTAAATGTGCTTGTCTATCTATGATACTCGTGTTAATTGTTCTTGTTGTTTAGATATATCAAACGTAAGTAAAATCAATTGAAAATACATACTAACTAATAAGTACCAAAAAATTGTATGATAATATAAAATTTTAGTGGTAGAAAATTAATGAAATAAAATTGTTTCGGAATCACTTTTATCCGTCATAAAAAAAAAACAAGCAGCCATGGGGACAGCGAACAGAAGTGTCACTGCTAGACAAGCGCAATCAAAAAAACACCAATTCGGCCCTCCTAGGGGCCTGTTTCTTGCAGGGCCAAAATGTTCCTAAAATTATTAAAAGGATAATACTAGTACAATGCTTACGCATAGTTTTACCTTTCCCGACACGTATGTACCTATGTAGTATACATTCACTATTCTATTCTTTCATATTTATAATTCTGGGCCGATGTTCTTCGGAAGTCCAATTGTGCCCTAGCATGGCCTTCCTAGGAACAGTACTAGTTTTCTAATTATATTGAAACATAAGTAATAAATTCCTTCTTCAATAGCAAAGCAAAATCATTAGATATCAGTGCAGAATCTACATGACAATGCCAGTATTATTACTTAAAACTTATGTTTTGCTGAGCGTGGGAATTAGAATTTAAGCGGCCACAACCGGCTTCGACAAAGCGAAAGACTGCACCGCACAAATAGCAGCGCTAGCGACACGGCGCCGCGTATGTGTCTTGGAAGTTGGATGGATCTTTGTGTAAGAAGAGCGAAATCGCGATCATACAACAATGACTGCGATTTTTGAAAATCGGTCTTGCAAAGAGCAGGGCCTTACATGGGTCACCCATATTACGCAATTCAAAAGTCACAAGCATTTGTCAGTAATCGTGTATAGTATTTTATCTCACGAAGCGACGCGCGCTTTACTTGTAGTTACCAAGTGTACAAACACGATGTGAATGTGTGTGTGTAAGCGCAGCAGGTCTCGGTACCGTCCGAGACACAGACGAAGTAGGAAGTGTGCGTGTGTGTATTATGTGCTGACGCTACTCGTCTTCACGTACACAACACTGCTTGTAGTTACCAAGTGTACAAACACGATGTGAATATTTACGTGAAGACAAGTAGCGTCAGCACATAACATACACTCGCACACACACACATACACTTTCGACTTCGTCGTTGGCTCGGAGGACGATACCGAGAGCTCCTGTGCTTACCCACATATTCACAGCGTGTTTGCATGCTTGCTAACCACAAGCAAAGCGCGCGTCGCTTCGTGAAACTAAAATACTATACAGTGAAGTTTACTAAGTATTTAAATATTGTTTAAAATGTAAAATTTTTGAGAAATAAATTCTAAAACTAGAAAAACAAGCGAAGGTTTTGAAACCTTAGGGGTGCTATACAATTGTTCTGGTCGAATCATGCCGACTCGACAACTGTGTACGGGTACGCCTTACAGCCTGCGTGAAAGTGCATGTACATTTTTTCACAGTTTATACATACATACATAAACTCACGCCTTTTTCCCATAGGGACAGGCAGAAATTACATAGTGCACAGTAGATGTGAAGCAAAATAATGTAGGTATTACAAGATCAGATAAGGACTGAGAATAATCATTAATAACCCTTACGATTTAATTACTTAAAGTAACTGTCATTATTATTATTTGACAAACATTACTGTTGTCTTCTCATGTTTGGAAACACTTTTGTGTGGGATGTGCTTTTGAAAAAATGTATAATATCAAAAGAAGAAATAACCGAATTATAGATATTAGTAATCAAACAGAGGTTTCGCAGGATAATGTTATCGATAAAGATGTGCAGTCTATACTTTTACCTTTTACTCTATTGCAAGCCATCTTGTTAAGTCAAAAGTTTCGCATCAAGAACGATGTCATAACTGCAAATAATATGTTCAGTAAAGTCCTGTTACTATGCGGCACAGTCTTGTGCATGTTTTTGTTTCTATTTCAACTCATTCGCATATACAGTGTGAGACACGCCATTCTTAAAGTGCACTTCTATTCTACAATCCATGACTTCTGCTACCATTTTTTCGGATTTTTTATTAACTTCATGATTACTCTGATTCAAGCAGACAGTAATGTGCTATTCGTTTTGACCATTCAACAAGTCCATAGATTTTTGAACAATGAGTTCAAGTTCAGGAGATTTATCAGAAACAGTTGGATAGGTGTTGCTATGATTATATGCTCCTACGTTTTCTTTGCCTGTTTTTCTTTTGCTATAAGCGCGCGATCAAGAGAATCAAGTGCGATGTTTTATACAATTGTTAAATTAGCTATTTTGCTTCATTTTGACGGTATTATAATTTATGCGATTCGGTTCATAAAGTTGCTTGAGGATAAAGTTGATCTATGGAATCATCAGGTTTTAAACTTATTCAATGATTTAAAACGAGATGAAATCTGCCACGAAAGGTTGTTTCAAACATACCTCCAAATACTAAAAAGTTACCAGATTTATAAAAATATTTCTCAACCAATGGTTAGTAACTTTAATTAGAGGTAGGTACCGATTTATATATATATATATATATTAGATATTGATACAAATAATACCTTTATTTCAGGTTCTTTACTATACGGTGCATAATTTATTGCAAACGTTATTATATGTTCAGATGTTAATAGAATATTATCACACACTAAACATACCAGAGGAGCGTGTTTGTATTATTTTTCTATTGTAACCTTAATCCATTTAATTTCTGACTTACCCTTAGACGTATGTATATGTATATCATAATGTGTACTACCACGTTCCATACGCGGTCCAACTATATAAGGATCCTTCAGACCGACAATTTCTGTGGATGTGGCGGGGTAATTTGTAGAGTCTTTTAATTTATGTTTGCCTTTAACATACATCACCGTTATTTAAAAAATAAAATCGCCCAAGTGCGTGTCGGACTACGCAAGGTTTCCGTAGTTGGTATGAATTATCCCAAGAACAAACTTAACATATTAATTGAAAAACATGTTCCCCATACATTCCAACTGCAAATGTAAGATTGTACGCACAATATTGAGTGATTCACCAAGTTAGTTTAAGACCATAGACTTCTTTAAATTGTCTTGTACTTAATCTATGTGTATAAGTACAGAACAATTTTCTGTAATTTTTTCAAAATTTCAAACTATTTATTTTAAAATTACAAAAAAATATGTATTTGAAATTCACATATCAAATAACCAGCCCTTTCATTTGATATGGCACACGGTACAGTTTGCAAAACTTTTTATTTTAATTTTATAATTTTCCCTCGAAGTGAACCCCATAATCAAAATTTATTTATTTACGTTCGTGTTTGAGTTATAGAAATTACCAAACTACAACAAATCGCCTCTGACAGACGGACAGACAGACAAACACACAATTGATCCTATAAAGGTTCCGTTTTTTCATTCGGACGTACGGAACCCTAATAACTAATTTCAATTTACTTTTAATTTTAGTCTCGTAATAATGCATTATGTTTTATTTTTCAGTTTGCATCAATGTCGTTATCAGTGTTGATTTGCTTTTGGATAATTAAAAACTTGATGTTACAAATTATACTGAGTCTGTACTGCGAGGCGTTCTATATAGCTGTGAAGGACTCTCAGTTCGCATGTGTTTATATTCTCATGACCAATTGTACAGGTATGTATGATTTGAAGTAGACTCTAAAAAACGTTACATTGAAGCAACTCATCGTTTATGAAAACTTATACAGATGAAGACAAGAAGTTATGCAAGAACGTCCGGCGTGTGCTCCGCGCATCGTTCTGTAAGATGCGCGCCTGTCGACTGTTCTACATAGACGTGCGTCTACTGCTGCACCTCGCGGCGCTTCTCACTAACTATACCTTTGTGTTGCTGGAGTTTGCATTTCTGTAATCCTGGTATCAATAAAGGTTTGGTGTGCAAATGTTCTGTAATTTTCAAATGACACAAAAATGTCAAGCAAAATTCTATCAATATTTGGTACTGTTTTCCGGTTGGAAACAGTTTATCTAGTTTGCACTTGACACTATGAATCATTATCATATTCCTATCTCTGTCAAAATATCTTGTTATCATAACTGTCGATTTTTCTAGCCTTGAGATCGATATTTAAGTCTTATGGAACTATGATACGATATCTTGTACCAGATATTGATCAAGTTTTGATCTTACTTAATGTATACTATCTTTTGCCCGCGTGGTAAGCCCGGAATTGGTAGTTACAGATGTTTGTAGGTAAACCTAAGATGTTATTGGTTTATTTATGTGAGACTACAGTTAACCGTGCCTCGCCCGGTTTCTTGACGGCTATTCAAATCTATAATCAACTCACAAATCTGTTAAATTAACAAAACAGTCAAATCAAATTGGGTTTCTGAATTGGCGATTACGATAATATTAACTAATCAACGATCACTAATATAGAAAAAAGATTATGTGTATGGCAACAGGTATTCTTCATTCATTTTGATAAATAGTTCGTTCAATTTAATGTCAAGTAGACACTGTTGACATTTCTAAAGGCCGCATTTTTAGTTTTAGATGTTTAAGATAATTAGAGTTGTAATTTAAAAATTTGTTTGAAGTGCTTTTCGTTTAATTACGGCATCGACACCAAGAGACATCATTTTTAAATTTGAGTTGCATATTTAAGGAAAGTATCCTTTCTGGTGGTTTGTTTCTGGTACAGCTCTGCTTGATCACTTGGAGACTGTATTTTTACATGCGTCCAATCAACTGCACCCACAATATTTGAGTCGCTCGACAGCGAGCGCGGCGAAAGGCGCTGTGATGGACCTTGAACAGCAGGTTCCACCAAAGAACACATGCGATAAGGAGGGCTTCATCAAGATGGAGAGAGAGAAGTGGAAGCCTACTTATCGGAACCAGTGTGGGACGGCGCCGGCAGGATCTAACATGCTGCTACACCGCCCGCTTGCACCACTCTACGAAGACTGAGGACGTCGTAGAGTACATTCGGGTGAAGACCAATTGGACCTTGACAGTGGAGAAGTTGGAGGCGCGCCATAACACCAATTTCAAGTCGATCCTGGTTCGCGTTCCGACCCATCATTTGGTGACTTTTCTCAAGGAAGAGTTTTGGCCGAAAGGTGTTCTGTATCGGCGTTTCCGCGGTCGGCTACGCGACACCTCGCAGCGTAACACAACGCCGTCACTACGAGTTTTTAAGCTTGTGTTTGTGTTTTATAGGCCATAGTTGCCTGAAATAAAGGATATATAAATAAATATTTGGAAAGAATGACTTTATAACATAAAACCACTTTTAATTTATTACTATCTTCTTGGTTTGTGCACCTTTCTAAAATGTTGTCGCAGTTGGGCCAACTCATGTGATACATTATTTATAAAGCCGCATGCTGTACCATGTGTTGTTATTTGAAATGCTCCAGTTGCATAAAAACTTATAGTTAGCTATATTTGCTCCGCAGTTAATAACACGAAAGTTCGTACAGATATAACTAACAGAAATACTGGAATAATTCCACCCAACGGGTTTCAGCACGAACATTCTCAGCATTCCAGCTAGTGATTTTTTCATCTGTCGCATACATTTTTAATATATATAATATATATCATACTTAAATTAATTTATCGTTCGGTCTGTTTGCGAAAGCAGGATGTTTTGCCCTCGCTGGGGACAGCGGGATAGACAGCGTGAAAGTAGGACTGTCTCTCCCAAAGCGGAACGTATGGTCACGTTACCAATACAGTATCACCAGTCCAACAGTCGATATTGGGTTGTATTGCTAGCAGTAGCGGCGTAGCCGATGGATGACTCGTGGAGGATCGTAGGCGCGTAGCTCGTAGCAGGATCGTAGGCGCGTAGCTCGAAGCAGGATCGTAGGCGCGTAGCTCGTAGCAGGATCGTAGGCGCGTAGCTCGTAGCACTGGTAAGCATCACCGTAGTAGCACAGGCGATAACGTAAGCCGCTCGCAGCCAGTATTGAAATTTAGCGCGCGCTGATACTTGCACAGTGGCGCAACGGAACACACTCCGAACGCTGAGGCAAGCGACACCGACTCAAATCCAAATCCAAAATCAAATCACAGTCACTTTAGGGACGACACTTAAGGAGTCACCGGCACAACAATGTCTATCCCGTTCTATGACCGCCCAGTGGGAGGTGCAGACAGGTATAAACAGTTAAAGAGTGACAAGGAAACAATCATAGAATTTAGATATTGGGAATTCTTATAAAGTTCGACACACGTCCACTCTGAGCTGCGCACGAAGTCCAAGTAAGCTTGAAGCTGGTGCCTGTATCTGGCTACACAGCGACTCAAACACTAACGCTAGAAAAGGTACAGAAAACTTTCCTGAGATTTCTGTTTCACTTCTTTCCTTTCATGTACTAATTACCTCCTAGGAGTTTTGGGCTTCAACTTGCTGGAGGTTAGACAAGGCTTTCTACAGCTCACAGTAGCGTGCAAAACTCTTAGAGGACGCATCGACAGTCCCGAACTCCACGATCTTTTCTGTCGGCTATTTGTTCCCGACACAATCTGTTTGCGCCGCCGTCACCTAAAACTGTCGCCAGAGCTGAGTCCCCAGTGTGTCGTACTTTAAGAATGCTTAACTCTCTCCTGACCTCCAATCCTGAATGTGATCTGTTTGCCGATGAATGGAGTAGAATTATGCGTGTATGTCGGATGTTTTGTGAGAGAAAGTATGCTAAGGTGTCCTCTACTATATGATAGTATTTGAAATATTTTAATTTAATATACCTGTTTCAATCTCTATGTTAATTAATGTAATTGGTGCTCCCGTTTTAAGTATTATTGGTTATGGTTTTATACGAGCCTATGCAATCTAAAATGTGGCCATCACAGCAAACCATCAGAAATGGTTTTACAAGGTTTGCATACTTTTGCAAATTGTACGTCTCTTTCTGGAATAAGTAATTGCTATTGTAAATATAATACATACACATAACACACATACATAGGTAGCATCGCAGATGGTAATAGCTGACTTGGTCTCAAGAGGCATTGTAGAGTTTCCGAAGAGGTTCGACCTTCTGGTATTATAAAATTTCTCGCTGCCGCTTCTTGTTCGGTCATGTTACTAAAACCTATAGAGAGGCACTAGTTGCTCAGTCAGAATATCTCTTGCTTTATTCATACTGCGTTGAATTGAAGTTCTCGGCATATTAAAAAGACCAGCCAGGCTCTCATGACAGGCCAGTTGGCGTGGTTGGTTAAGATACCACCTATCATATCACAGGTCGTGGGTTCGATTCCCATCCAGGACAAACATTTGTGTGCATGGACATGTCTGTTTGTTCTGAGTCTGGGTGTAATTATCTATATAAGTAGGTATTTACAAAAAAAAAGTAGTGTATGTAGTTTATCAGTTATCTGGTTTCCATAGTACAAGCTCTGCTTAGTTTGGGATCAGATGACCGTGTGTGAAATGTCCCAGGATATTATTAATATTATTATGTTTCTATAAATCTCGGGACCCTGGGAAGGCGTACGAGGAGCCGAAGCCAACTCGCAGAGGCCCCTTAGATAATTTTAAATGATGAGGAGGCACCAAGCGACGATTATCCCTGTATGCACTATGCAAGTGCACCCAAGGACAACCCCCGGTTGCTACAGGACTATTGTTGTGCGTGGAAACGAAACATAGGTATTGGGCTATGGGTTTGGGTGGCTAAAGTGGATTGGGTAACTTGAACTATGGAAGAACTATGTCCCCTGCCTGACCAATGTTATATAGGGAAAAAGTCTTTTCGCATTATAGTATGTATGAACTTGTAATAAAATCTCTTTGGCTATACTATTTGTATCTGGCTGGTTTTGGTATCATTGAAAGTTTAAATTTTAAAGAACATAATTCCAAATTCAAATTAGGAAAATGTATGATTTTCATTTGTTTTTCGTACCGTCAAGATGAGTGAATCTAATGAAGAAATTCGATATATTTTAAAATTTTACTACAAAAAAGGTAAAAATGCAACGCAAGCCGCGAAAAAAATTTGCGATGTTTATGGACCTAGTGTAGTGTCTGTGAGAGTAGCACAAATTTGGTTTAAGCGTTTTCAATCCGGAAATTTTGATGTCAAAGATGCACGTCGCTCTGGTCGCCCTATTACGGATAAAATGGAAGCCATTTTTGAAAAAATGGAGCAAGATCGGCATATCAGTAGTTACGACGTAGCTGAAGAACTGGAAATTGACCACAAAACAGTTTTGGCGCATTTGAAAAAAACTGGGTACACAAAAAAGCTCGACATTTGGGTACCTCACGAGCACACTGAAAGAAACCTAATGAACCGTGTACTCATTTGTGATTCTTTATTATGACGTAATGAAACCGAACCATTTTTGAAGAAACTGATAACTGGTGATGAAAAGTGGATCACGTATGACAAGAACGTGCGAAAAAGGTCGTGGTCAAAGGCCGGTCAGGCTTCACAGACTGTGGCAAAACCCGGGTTAACTCGCTACAAAGTGATGCTGTGTGTGTGGTGGGATTGGAAGGGCATTATTCATTATGAGCTGTTACCACCAGGCAGGACCATCGATTCTGAACTCTACTGCGAACAACTGATGAGATTAAAGCAAGAAGTTGAGAGAAAGCGGCCGGAATTAATCAACAGAAGGGGTGTGGTTTTTCATCATGATAACGCTAGACCTCACACATCTTTAGCCACTCAGCAAAAATTAAGAGAGTTTGGCTGGGAGGTGTTAATGCATCCGCCGTATAGTCCTGACCTTGCACCTTCAGATATCCACCTGTTTCGGTCTCTTCAGAATTCTTTAGGCAGTGTCAGGTTAACATCACGAGAGGACTGCCAAAACCACTTGTCGCGGTATTTTGACCAGAAGTCCCAAAATTTCTATAGCAATGGGATCATGTCCCTACCTACAAGATGGCAAAAAGTTATCGAACAAAATGGTACCTACATACTTTAGTTAAATGTAAATAAACTATATTTTAAAAATGTTTTGAATTTTCTTAAAAAATGCGAAGAAACTTTTTCCCCAACCTACAGGGGGTGACTTGCACTTATTATTATTATTATTACTGTCCCCATTTCTCAATTTAATTAAATAAATTTTTGATTGAATTAAATAAACTTTTTTGCTACCGACTCGCTTTCTTTGCGGCCCAGTGTAGTATACTCAGAAAGTAACTTTCATTAGATACCAAACACTGCCAAAAAGGAGAAAGTTATATTATGTTCGTCTGTACGTGTCTAGGGTTCCATACCTCCATACATGAACCCCAAAAATGGGAATAAAAACATCATGTTTCACTCTGTCTGCTTTTTAATAACACTAAAAACACTTATAAACTGTTATGTGGGCTGCGAAACCGATCACAGGTGTCAAATTCCATTTGCTACTTACCCTCAATGATCCCTTACCCCAAAATAATTTAAATAAAAAAGAAAGCAAAAAACTAAAATTGAACTACGGAAAACGCCAACTAAAAACGTATAACCAGTGATCGGATAATCAGGCGCTAATATACCTAAGCTTCACTTTTATTCCCACGAAAGAATAATACGGCCATGCCTTTCAGAATCCCTTCTGTTCGTATAAAATACAATAAATTAGTCGATTCGATCACTAATCTGTTAGATAGATAAATCAATTTCCACTACTTGACCACATCGTGCACATTATCATTTTTTATTGATATTCCATTTTTAAATTAAAATAAAGACACTAAATCAAAATAACCACTGCTATAGTTTCATTAAGTTTCTTATAGTTGTTTTTACAAAATTGTTCAATCCCGGGAACCCGGGATTAGTTATTTATTCAGAAAGGAATGTCTATATTATTCTTTCGTAGGAAGAAGTTTAGGTATACATATAAGCGCCTGATTATCCGATCACCAAGAAATCACTGACGGACAAATTAAAAATCCGGAGACACAGGTAATCTGTCGGATTTATGCCATAACAAGATGTGTGACTTGATATATAATTTCTTTGTGTTTGTCTAAGTTTATTCATTTTGATTGTTGTTTTTTGTCAGTAACGTTTTACAAAGGTAAAGGCCGACGGTGAAAGCGTGGACTGGCGAATAAGAAGTCATGAGGTTTGTACTCAGACGTTTGGATAATGAAATGGTCGTAATACCACTACATCTAGGTACTTTTACATAATATTCACCTTTAAGGATTTATAGAGGTGGAATAAAAAAATTTGCTGAAGATCTGATGACCAAAAAAAAAGGTAAATATCTATTTTTAATTAACTTTAGTGGTATATTAGTTATTGCAAATAAGTTTGTGCTCGTGAGGTCTACTGTTCGCAGAACTACTAATTCAATCAATGAATAGTAAGGGTCCAAAGACACTTCTTTAGATATTTACCTTTTTTTTTGGTCATCAGATCTTCAGCAAATTTTTATGAGACTAACTTAAAATACTACCTTTAAATAAAAAAGAACCATCGAAATCGGATCTCAAGAGATGGAGATATCTAGTATCCCCCTTTTTGTCCCTTTTTGGAGGAAGTACCCCTCCAATCAAGAATCCCCGACGACAAAAAATTTCTATAAAGTTTTAAAACCTGTAGGTACACAAAGTTTCGTCCAGATCGGTTGTAAAATACGACCTGTAGAGAAGTAACAAACTGACAGACGAAAGCAAATTTTTCCAGACTTAAAGCAGAGACGCTTCGCTCGCTTGGTCAATAAATTACATTCTTAATAATTATCAGGTTAAAGGACACTGAACGAGACACAATAGAAGTTTTATTGTTATAACCTTGCTAATTACGCTACACTAAAAGAAACAAAAAAACATTCTCGCTTTAAAATCTTTTTATTTGCACAAACTAATTCACGAAAAAAAGACAACGTTATTAATAAAAAGAAAACTGTAATAAAACGACAGTGTATGTAGTGATGAGAGAGAAGAAATGCAGAGGTTGTGTGGCATCTATGACGAACAGACCACAAACGTTCATTTTCTTGAAGGTAGCTCTCTGCACGCGTTGAATGTTCTTGCATACTCTTTTCTGTGTTACTGAGGAGCATATATGAAATAAATTAATAATAACAATAATTTATTGAAACGAAAAAAAACTCAGTTTAGAAAAACTCTGTGTTCGATAACAACTGCATTAGTCTAATACTGTGTCGCAGTCATTAACGCTCATCTCCAACAAGTCGAGACAAAAGTAAAACAAAAAGACTAAAAACTAAAACTAAAAAAAAGAAAAAAAATTAAAAATTTGAACTGCAAATTAAAACAGGACAATATTTTCACTGTATAATTTTATGTGAGACTAGCTGTTGCCCGCGGCTTCACCCGCGTGCATGTCAATATTTCCCTATTTAAATCTAATTTTGACACTAATTATTTTTCCAAAATAAAAGTAGCCTAAGTTACTCCTTATAACATTAGCTATCTTCCAGAGAAAGTCCCGTCAAAATCGGTTCAACCGTTTCGGAGATTAGCCGGAACAAACAGACAGACAGACAGACAAAAATTCTAGATTTTTTTTTTGTTATAAGTACCGTATATACTTTGTATATACTGTATATATTTGTATAGATAAATAAATAAAACTGAAGTATCTGTTAGTAATACCAAAATAACTGCTTTCCACTAAATGCATATGAAAGTATATACGGTACTTACAACAAAAAAAAAAATTAAATTTTTGTCTGTCGGTCTGTCTGTTTGTCTGTTTGTCCCCTCTTATCTCCAAAACGGCTAGACCGATTTTGACGGGACTTTCACTGGCAAATAGCTGATGTTATAAAAAATAACTTAGGCTAATTTTATTTTAGTGAAAAAAAGAGTGAGAGACGGTTCCGTGCCAAAAAAATTAAAACCCATGAAACTGTATACAAAATCCGATTCAAACACGGGTGAATCCGCGGGCAACAGGTAGTCCTTTTTAATTTACAAAGTTACTTTTGCAGTTCATACAATTTTTCATTACTTACACTGACCTAAGTAGAAAGATAGGTAAGTAAATAGTGGGAATAGGTGCCTAGATACAGTACCTAAGTCACAAACGATGTGTCCTTTAACGTACACGGTCTGGCCATAAATACTGTTACAATTAAAAATAAGAAAGATATTACATTTGAATTTGGAATCTGTCGTTTTTATACGATTGTTCATTGAGTTTTCTAATTTTGGCTCCAATACATTGTACAATATTTTGCGATATTAAAATGGAGTGGGGTGATAAAGAGAACCGAATCGCTGTTTTAAAAAGCGAGAGTTTTAAAAATTGCATTTGGCTCCATACCAACTTTGTGTAATGCAATCATTACACAAAGTTGGTATGGAGCCAAATGCAATTTTTAAAACTCTCCATACGCTTGGTATTAGTCAAATGTTTGTGTACCGGGTTATTAATAGGTACAATGAGACCTCCTCTGTTTGTGACAGAAAAAGATCTGGCCGTCCACGTAGTTTTCGTACGAAACAGGTGGTCCTTTGAGTAAGGGAAAGAATTCGAAGAAATCCTGTCCGAAAGCAAAAGATTTTATCTCGGGAGATGAAGATAGCACCCAGAACCAAGTCGCGTATTTTAAAAGATGACTTAGGACTTGCAGCCTATAAGAGACGCACTGGTCATTTTTTAACTGATAATTTAAAAAAGAATAGGGTGGTCCATTTTTCTTCAAACTTACAAGAACCTAGAAAGTTCTACAACATTCGAGAATATCATCGAAAACAATTAACTTGAAAAAGGAAATGTATAGAGTTTTATAGAGTGTCTCATTACTTTGTGCCAACCCAATATATGTACCTACTAACTTCTTCCCGCGGCTTCGCGGATGTCGGAAAATATCCCACAGGAACGTGCTACCGGGATTAAAAGTACCCTATCTGTTAATTCTGATAAACAATGTAATAATTCGATAATACATTATTTTCATATAACTCTATTGGTTTGCGCGGCGCACGCCAGTAAAGCTCCCAGTACGCTTGATGTTTTCCTACATCTTCAACAATCATCGCCATATTTCAGCCAATTTACAGAAAACCTTAATTAATTATATACTTAAATCTTCCTCATGAAACACTCCGTCCATTGGTGAAAACCGTATGAAAATCAGTTCGGGAGTTTTTGAGTTTATCGCGTTCAGGCAGACAGACAAACACGGCGGGGACTTTATATTTTGACCACTACTGCAATATCGCGCCTTAGGCATATGCGCGGCTCACGGGGTGGCAGCACAGGCTGCTCATTCGTCAACGCTCACGGTATCCCCCCCCCCCTCGCCGCGCATTTCTAAGGTGCGGTATAGCGGTATCGGTCATAAAATTATACCGGTTACCCAAGATCACGATCAAATAAGTTTTAACCGAGTGAACCGATTTTAATTAAATAATGACTAAAATGTTACCCCAAGGTCCGAAAAACGACTACATTTCCAATCCCTTAAATCGCTTAAAAAGAGGCACTGAAAATATTTAAAATAATTTGTGAATTTTAAAATCAACCTATTTTAACCCCTTACGGGGTGAGTTTTCTAAAACGCTGAACCACAATATTCTTTCATTTCCTACCAAAAGCATATAATTTTCATATCCCTAAATTAAAAAACGCTTGGTTTTCCATACAAACTTTCATCCCCTTTATCACCCCCTGTAGGATTATTTTTGATACGAAAAGTAGCCTCTGTCCTTTTCCAGGATGCCATCTTATCGCTTTGCCAAATTTTATCGAAATCCGTTCAGTGGTTTTGGCGTGAAAAGGTAACAGACAGACAGAGTTACTTTCGTATTTATAATATTAGTATGGAACTATGGATACTATACTTTATATGTCGGCGCAGAGTGTCGAAGGCAAGCGATGAGATTGAGATCTTCTAAATTGAGTTAGGTATTTGAATTTCACAATAAAGAAACAGTTTGTAAAATTATTCATCACCTGCGCTACCTGTATTTACATTGTACTAGGTACCTACTGTATAAGTGTACCTAACTAATGGAACATGGAATACAAAGGCAGGTACAATCAGTCTCTTCGAAGATTACTTGTAAAATTGCCAATGGAATAATTTAAATCAGTTGGCAACATCAGTTGTCAATTAAACTGCATTGAAATTGAATGAAGAAGCAATCATGTTTAGGTATTATAACAACCTTAGGTATCTACCTACGATGCCGCAGATAGACACGTTATATTAAATTTATGTAGGTTCAATATCAGTGTCGGCATCCAGTCGGGGTATCTACCTACAAAAAGAAATGAGATCCCATCAAAAACTTAACATGTAAAAAAATTAAATCGACTTCAAAAAAAAATTAACTGAAAATTATTAAAAAACTTTAATTTCGGAAGTCAGTGTCTTGGGATCTGTATTTTAGTTTTTTCCCACTGACTTCCGAAATTAAAGTTATTTCATGATTTCGAATTAATTTCTTTTTGAAGTCGTTTTAATTTTTTTAAGTTATATTTCGTAATTTTCAGTTTTAAGCAAAAACTGGAATATTTCTTTGTAATAAGTAGTTCATATTTTTGTTATAAATATTGCAATAGAATTTGACCACGGTTTTGAGATGTTTTCCCTTTGACACCACAACCGTAGCTCGTATCAATAAGCCAGGCCGTCACACTTACACGTAGTCCATTATCATGAAAAGTTTTGAACCTTTTGAGGAAACTTACACTGTTCCCTAAGTTGATGCAAATGTAAATGCAAATGTAACAAAAAAAAATGGACACGATCCGATTAATAGTTTCGGAGAAATGCGTGGACAAACATACATATATACAAAGATACAAACATACATACATCTATAAAATTTTGAATATTTGTTTTGAAGAGCTATATATTATCATATGTGAATATATTGCAGTTTCAATAATAGTACATACACCGTGTTGAATTAAACAAATATTTATACAAAATTTTACAGGTATTTTTGCCCACGCATTTCTCCGAAACTATTGATCGGATTGTGACTTTTTTTTTGTTTACATTTACTTCAACTTAGGAAACAGTGCCAGTTTCATCAAAATCGCTTAATTTTCAAGAAGTGTGACGGTATGGCTTATTAATACGAGCTACGAGTGTGGTGTCAAAGAGAAAACATCTCACAACCTTGGTCAAATTATAGTGCAATATTTACAATAAAACTATTTAACTACTTATTACAAACAAATATTCTAGTATTAATTTTAACTAAAAATTACGAAATAAAAATGTAATTTAAAAAGGTATTAAATCGACTTCAAAAATAAATTAACCCAAAAATATTAAATAACTTAAAAAAAAAAAAACTAAAATACAGACCCCAAGACACCGACTTCCGCAATTAAAGATAATTCGTATTTTTGAGTTAATTTCATTTTGAAGTCAATTTAAATTTTTTAAGTTATTTTTTATAGTGACCTTATTAATATTGCCTTATTATTAACCTTATTATATATGTTCAAATAGAACGACGTGGCAATCGCACATGGCAATCGAATCTACATACAACAAAATTTACCTAATATTAGCGTTCTGAGTGCTTTATTTAATTAGGACTATTTAAAATAATAGGTAATTCTTATGTGATTTTGTAGCCGTGCAATGGCCGTGACTGTATTTATTAAAAAAATAAAGACGTTTAATATTGATACGTCACTATAAAATGTTGTTAATTAACTAATTAGATAACAATGTATGACAAAGTTGTTGGATATGTGCTTCTATAGATAGGTACCTACTGAATAAATTAACCGACTTGGTTTTACATTACGAGATCTTACAACGTTTTGCGGTAGAAGAACTGCGTTGCGAGACTTACATTTTTGTACATGTTATTTTTGATGGGATATAGTTTACCTGATACATTGCTTGACGTCGTTAGCCTGGAACATGTAAGATGAACTTCACTCATAGCTGAATAAAATCTTTCAAATTCCACGCTCAAAGATATTTGTAAAATAATGCTTTTTAGTAGCCATAGTTGAGATGAAAGCACTTGAAGAGCAAACTAGAACAACAAAAATAACATGTTTTGTTTCATCAATACTTAAATAATATGATATTTTAAAATCAGCTTACTTTTGTCTAATAGTTCTACTCTAAGAGCTATAGTATACTGGGACACCATAGCGGCGCAGGCATAGTCACTGTCAACAAAATGTATGATTTGTTGCGCAACCAATCCTGACTCCTGGTGACGCATAATTGATCCAGAATAAGCTGATCTCTCATTGCACGGAAAGGTAATGCGAGGTTAGCTTATATTGGAAATGTGTCGTCTTATGTATATACTTACATTAGCTTTACTATCTATTGTTATTTTTCGCGCCTGTATGTGAATTGCTAAATCCATGAGGGCGTTGGAAAATATGTATAGATTATAAAATAGTATCTGAAAATATTGTACAAAATATTATTTAACATAACCAAATTAAAATTATAAAAGATCTCAAAGAATAAGCTAACCAGATATTGAAAAGTCTTCTCTACTAGCTGGTAAGATTTTATTATTTCCATAAAACCTTTAAAGTAATTATTCCAAAAACTCTCGTCTTCGACACATCTTAACTCAAGCACATTTGCGATCCATATCGTAACAGTTTCCCACTTCAACTTCATGATCCTCGCAGCATATAGGACATTAACGTCAAAGCAAATGTGAAGGTAGCTAGTAAGTATATCGGCAAAACCCATATTATCAAAGATGGAGCAGTAATAAAAAATCCAGAAAATATGGAAAACATTCAAAGTGATGACGTAAATCCAGTTGCAGGTAATAAAACGGCTAAAAACTATCCCTTTAATTTTGAGAATTCTATGCACGTTCTGAATGCTACAGACTAGCAAAACGTTGTTAGTCTTCTCCCTGACATTAGTGAAGTAACTAAGAAGGCTTCCAGTAAGAAAAACAATGACGTCGTTCAAAATGCCAGAGTAGACGAAGTTGGAACCTTTTTCCCCAACGATTCTAAACGACGAACTGAACAAGAGGTAGAAGCTTCCAGAGACATAAATGATATTGCCGAAGGCTGAAATGACGTCGTAGCTCAAACTGTTCTGAGTGATCAAATCTTCTTCAATCTTATACTTTGCACAGAAGAATAACGCTTGCATCATGTTAAGTGGCTTTAATATTGACTGTAAATATTTTTCAATAACATTAATCTCTTGAAATTCATTGTGTAGATACATGATTAGGGCTAGTTTTTATTGTAATATTGGTATTTTTTTTATGATTTCTGTAGCTTGATAACATGTCTATTTCGGTAAGCAGTATAAATGGTATTAAATGTACTGGCTGGTGATATTAAGTCGGCAACCAATTACTCTGATGGGCTGGAGCATTTCATTAATGACTTTTACACAAATACGTTCGTTTATTTTAATGGAAAGTAAAGTATTAAATGTTTATTGATGCGTGAGTACAAAAAGATAGAAAATATAAGTCCTTGTTAAAACAAGATAAGACACATAGAAAAATTAATAAATGTCTTCTAGAATTAAATATAATAGACTAAGGAAGATCACGGAAAAGGCAAAGCTAAAGCGGGGAAGTCCTAAGTTCAGCAATGGACAACGCACTTAAGGGTTGAAGATGGATGACTGTGCCTGTCATTTCACCACCATTCTTGGCGGTAACGCAAATGTAATATGCTGGCCCGTAGGTTTGCACGATGTACTAAAGAAGTGAAACTTACTCTGTTTAAGGCGTTTTGCCAGTCATTTTACACGTGCAGCCTGTGGGTTAGACATACACAGAGGGCCTACAGCGCTCTTCGCATCCAGTACAATAACGCTTTTAGGGCGCTGCTGGGGCTCCCGCGATTCTGTAGCGCGTCGGGCATGTTTGCTGAAGCAGATATAGATAGCTTTCAAGCAATTATGCGAAAAAGAACAGCATCCCTGATGCGGCGGCTTCGGGCGAGCACCGACAGCATCTTAAAGGTGATAGTGGATAAACCTGACTGCCCGTTCCTAGGACACTGGACCCCTATACACAGCTGCAGGTCTGGTGCAGCGGGAGGCGGGCTTAGTTATAGTTATAGGTTTTTGAATTAGTTGTTATTTTATTATTTTAATGTGAATGTTACTAACATAGTTTATAAGTGTTACTAACAAAACAATATGAATCATGTGTTCGATTTAAATAAATAATAATAATAATAAAATCCTTTAAAAAGTAATAAAATAAAACGTATTGGCTCTTTAAGTTTAATATACGTAAGTTTTCGGGCCTGGACACTACACCGCGCCGCGGCTAGGTGCCGTGTACGGTGCGCCGACACACGGCAGCAACAATCGCTTCAAACGTGGACTCGAACTTGCAGTTTTTGTCTAGATATGGAACGCGAAAGACGTATTCTTAAAATATTACCACCCTTCTGTTTTCAAATTTTTGTCCTTATAATCCTCAATTGTCGTGTCCCAGCGAACGAGACGTGCCTTCACTAATAAAATTAAGGCGATACGTAAAAAGCTAACTGAGCGGTAATAAGAAAGTGACAGAGTCAATTACATCCACATGCGAAAAAAAGAGAGCGCAACAATGCGCTGGAACCAAAATAAAGGCGCCAAATCAAATAAAAATTGTTTAAAAATAAATTAAGCTGTCTATCAAAAATATGTTCAGCCAGAGTTTTCAATTACCTAGTAGGCACATTTTGAATGCAATTTTGCAATGAAATTACTTAGGATTTTAGAATTACAGAAAAAAAATGTAAAAAGTAGAGGTATTTTCGGAATTAAATTCTATCGAGGAAATTTAACCCAATCGTGTTTTCCTTCAGTCAGAGTATTGATCAAATAGTCAATAAACATATATCCAAAAATTAAACCCATACATTCTGTAATAGTGAAATAAATGGTTACGAAAAAGCCCCAAACTTATTTTGGTATCGCCTTAACTAACTCCACCTGCGGATGATTCGGATAAACTCTGGTTCGAGTGCTGGTTCCGGTATAGTAATAATAATAATAATAATAAAATGTTTTATTGACATAATAAAAACTTTTTAGCAAAAAATAAAACCGACTTCCAAAACAAAACACTACAAAGTGAAAAATAACTAATTTCGGTAGTCGGTGTCTTGGGTTTTGTATTTTCGTTTTTTGCCACCGACTTCCGAAATTAAAGTTATTTTTCACTTTGTAGTGTTTTGTTTTGGAAGTCGGTTTTATTTTTTGCTAAAAAAATTTTATTTTTCACTTTTTAGTTGTGGAACCTACCCCGCACAAATTCGAATACATAATTGAGCACAATAATTGTAGATATAGCCATGTAAATAACAGTGACAGGAAGTTATTAAAACACCATCACATCATCCACTAAAATAAGTGGGAAATATACGCATTATTGAAGCTAACTCAAAAACTCCCCAAGCAAAGTTAATGAAATTTATATGGGACCACCTCGGAAGTATACCCTATCAAACAAAAATTTTCTAAATCGGTCCATCCGTCTTTGAGTAATCGCGTAACAAACATACAAAAAAAAAAACACATACAGACGAATTGAGAACCTCCTCCTTTTGGAAGTCAGTTAAAAATAGATGTAACATTTTCAATTGAAGCCCTAACTCCTGAGCTAGGTGGTACCTGTGTTACAGAAGTCAGTGTCTTCACCCGATTTTAGAACATTAACAATTATGCAATAAAATAAAATTTAAAATATCATAAAACGAAGGGAATTTAGTGCATGCATGCTCTTGAGTGGTGTTAGTGAGTGTTGTGTTTTGTGTTTATGTGTGTGTGTGTGAGAGGATGTGTATGTTGTGTGAGTGGTTGTGTTTGATGACTGGACTTTGGGTTATGTCTGAGAGTTTGTTTGTCTACATTACTATTTAGTTATCACGTGTATTATAGTTTTTTCTGTCTGTGGGTAATCCAGTGTTTGAAGCCATATGTTTAGTTTCATCTTAGTTTTATATTTTATTAGTGGGTTGACGTTGAGAATTTTGTTTACTTTATTATAAATATAAGTAGCTAGGTATGGGCGCAATGTGTTTGACTGCGCAACATATGTACATTGTGTATTAATACAAAACGAGAATATGTTTATTGCGCGGCATCTGCGCAAGAAACATGGATAGACATAAATATACATGTCGCATCATGGGTGGCTGAGATGCGAAACATCGGGTGTTCTTCGCGATTAGACATAGTTTTAGGTAGATGTGGGCACTGTCGTGGGTACTCGAACGAAGGATAATTTAATCACAATAATTTTATTTAAACTAACACTTTTAATAGAAACAAACACGTGCGCTGCTACTGAGCGTCTGCCAAAACCATTGGAGTTCGATTCAGGGGGGGGGGCACACTTAACACTGTCATCAATTTCCATAGCCCACAGCGACATCTGCAGTCTAGTGGCAAAAAAAACTTGGCAGCCATATTGTCTTGGTCAAATAAATGTCATTGTCGCCATTGTCAACTCCGACTTTCCCGACATTGATGCGCAATTCTGTTGAAAATTGTTTCTCGTTACTGTTATTTGTTTTGTTTTGTTTCTATTTCATAATATTGTTACCACTTTGATTTTCGTTTGTTATTTTTGTTGTTTTGTTAACATGAGTGAACTCCGAAGAAGATATTGTATTTTTGGCTGTGATGTTTTATGTAAGTGTTTATTACCATAGGTACCGTACCGTATTATCTTTATTATAACGAAGAAAAAGTGTTATGTTATTCCTTAATTTAATTTAATTAGGTATAAAAAGTATAAAACAAATAAATATTAATAAAATTTATGTTTGAATATAAATTTGTTTAAATATATGTTTGAATTGATGTTTGTTAAAAGGACATTTTTCTGAACTCCATACGTGTTTTTTCCCCTGACTGTTACCATAACACAAACTCGCTCAAAGAGTATAATAAATAGGTGAGAAGACTCGTTCGCTACATATTATTGTAAGTATGCATACCTATAGGTAGGTATATATTATTATAGCCTTAATTCACCCACTAAACTAGAGGTAGCAGCACTTTCCATACATGCAAATTTTACCACAGAGTTGCTTTACTCTTTGGTTCGACTGTCGCAACTCTCCGTCCCTCCGATAGTCTCCACTACTTCCTTCTACCGACTATCGTGATAAAAAACTAAATGTTAGATGGCGCTGGTAGTACCTGTGAAAAAAATGGGCTCAAAGACTAATCTAGCTCGGCTATCCTGCCCATAGAAACAAAGGTTGATTCTCCATGGTACTTTATTTTTTCTAAATCTTTTTTTAATGTTTTTATTTGAGATGGGTTTGCTCTTGACTCTAGTCTAGGTCAGAGGTGACAAAGACAAAGTCGACAAATCTAAGTACAGTAAACAATTATCATGATTATGCGTTTGGTGTGGCTTATAATGCCAAATCGGTCGCAATATCTAAGCTAGGGCACCCTGCCCAATTGGTTTAGTTTAGGATAGAACTGTGACGTTAGAACTGTAATGCACGAGCCGAGCGAGCGGCAGCGGCCTAGGAGCGATACTTCCAAGTTTGCCGCAATTACTTGGCTATTCAATATTTTTAGGACTTACTTTCCTAAAACTGAAATCTTTATATTAAAATTGTCCAGTCACTTTTTTCACTCGATTTAGGTTTAGGGGTTTCTGTTTCGGACGCCATTATTATCATACGCCATTGTCATGATACACAGACCCACGAGCGTCTAAATTTAGAACTACAATCTGACGTTTCATTTCACGCTGTTTTATATAACCTCTAATAGTTGACCGCAAAACAATTACACAATCCTGCGTGTTAAATTTCAGTAAGTACGTAAAACCGGTAAACTTTGTTCATTTGTTTTAAATTTAGGATAAGAGATATGATCTAAGTTATGTACATATTACTATAGTATTACATTCCCCTAGCTAGCACGTCTCCATCATTGAAAGCCTTGTTACTGTCACTGTCAAATAAATCTCCTCTGTGTTGTTCCAAGTCGTTTAATAAAAGAAAGAAAATGCGTTTATTGACATATAAACTTCAGTGAAACGAAAAACACCAAAAATTAAAACAATATTAACATGACACTTTATATATTGGTACCACGATTACAGAAACGCGAACTGTAATAGCACAACAGTGTAGTGAGTGAGGAGTGCCATCAGACGCAGTGGCTGACAGATGTCTACGTAGAACAGGCCACATGCGCTCATCTTGCTGTACGATGCATTGTGCACTCGCAGGATATTCTTGCATAACTTCTTTTGAACACCTGTAAACAAATAGTTATTTATGCTACAAGTGCGGAAAGTAGGTGATTTCGAGCGATTTTGGCGAGTCGACACGAGTCGGAAATCATCTTACGTACGTGTATCATACAACGTTTTACTGAAATTAAAAAAATATATAGAATGAAAAAGTATTTTTCTTTTGATTTAGTTGGTAAGAAGCTGTTGTTGGCTTTTGGTGCTTCTTGAATAACATTTTCCGTGATTAATTGATTCGTCACTTGAGTTCGACATTTCTAGCGGATTTACACAGATCAACTTCGAACTAAGCAAAAAATTAGTAAAATGACGGGCTTATTTTTAATACATGCCCAATCAGCATATCTAACGCCACGTTGTATCGCAAAAAGGTACGAGTAAAATATACTTTCAGCCGAACATATTTAATAAATATTTAAAATAAATTTATTGATCTAAATCTAAATCTAGAGAAATTAATAACGCGTTTAATGAAGTATTAGTTTTATTGTATGAATGATAATCTGTACTTGACTAATTTGTAAATATTTTCATCAAATAATAAAAAGCTCTTTGCGTCGGGCTTACGACGAAGTTAAAAAAATAATTTAAAAAAGTAACTAGTGCGAAAAAGTGGCACTTTCCGCACAATTTGGCTGCTTGGAAAACACTCTTTTAGAGGGCATGCATTGTAAAGATAATTACATAATAGAACTGTTATACGCTGCTTACTTTCTCCTCATAATTACCTGTCTTCTTTCAACATGTAAGAAACTCGCATGAACTATGGTTTTAGCGAGCTGTAGCTATCACTGTCAAGTGTCTTTCATAGAAGTCTTCACCATTCAACAGCAAGCACATTACTCAAATGTTATTATGTTTTTCATAACATACTAACTGTTTTGTTTTAATACAAAACAGTTCTATTATGTTTCCTTCAAAACATAATAACATTTGTTGAAGACTTGTTGGTTAACTGCTGGTAAAAGAATACCTGATGGATGTAGACGCTATGTGAATTATATACTATATGGAATGAACGAATATTTCGGTTTGTATTCATTAAATGTTCTAATAATAACTTTTTTATTAATGATATTCCGAACTGCTATCGCCACTGTAAATTTTTTATGTTTGCTGATGACTTAAAATTCGTCAAAATAGTTAAATCTCAGCATGATGCCTCTGAATTACAAAGCGATTTGGATGAATTGGTGATATGGTGCCAAGTAAACCGGATGCTCTTAAATCCTAGCAAATGTTACCATATTAAATTTACTAGGAAACATCATCTCATTGACCAGGATTATTATATTGATGGAGAAAAAATCAAAGAATTAGATACAATAAAAACCCTTGGTGTTATATTTGATCAGAAATTAATTTTTGTCCCTCACATAGATAATATAGTGAAAAGTCTTCCAAAATGCTGGGTTTTGTTATAAGAAACACAAAACAATTTAAAAACTGTAGAACAAAAATTATCCTCTATAACTGCTTGAGTCGAAGCATGTTAGAGTATTGTAGCGTAGTATGGCGACCACACTATGCTACTCACTCATTGCGTCTTGAGCGAGTACAAAAACGTTTTCTGTGGCACCTGGCCTATGCCAGCGGTTTGTCCAAGAAAATACGTTCATATAGTGATATGCTCAAGCATTTTAATATGGTTCCTCTTGACAAACGTCGACGACTGAATGACGCGATGTTTGTGTGCTAAGTTATGGCCCATAAAATTGACTGTTCGCAAATATTCTTCCGTGCCCGCTCCAGAATTCCTCGCAATCCTATAACACCACAGGAAATTATTATAATACTTTAGCCACAGGAAATTATTTTTCATTTTCTTGTTTTTAAACATGATGTAGATCTGAGTACGAAAGATAATAGGTAAACATTGTAAGTTCAGTAACTTGTGCAAAACGTATGATTCTATTCACTGCATCACAACTCACAACTGCGTCTCAATATGCTTGAAAGACAAAGGTGTACTACGATTCCACTCTGACGCGCCCCGCTCTGTCCCACAAATTCCTACAATAATGAATGAGTCATTCATTACTCATCCAAAACAAAAGGATCCAACCTTCATTTGGGTTGGATCCTTATGACATTTCTTTTTCTTTCTAATTAGAAAGAAAAATAAATATTACTTACGATAAAAACTTTTTAGCAAAAATAAAACCGACTTCCAAAACAAAACACTACAAAGTGAAAAATAACTTTAATTTCGGTAGTCGGTGTCTTGGGTTTTGTATTTTCGTTTTTTGCCACCGACTTCCGAAATTAAAGTTATTTTTCACTTTGTAGTGTTTTGTTTTGGAAGTCGGTTTTATTTTTTGCTAAAAAGTTTTTATTTTTCACTTTTTAGTTGTGGAACCTACCCCACTAATTTGAATACATAATTACATAATTGTAGATATAGCCATGTAAATAACAGTGGTAGGAAGTTATTCATCACATCATGCACATAAAATAAGTGGGAAATATACGCATTATTGAAGCTAACTCAAAAACTCCCCAAGCAAAGTTAATAAAATTTATATGGGACCACCTCGGAAGTATACCCTATCAAACAAAAAAAGAATTTTCTAAATCGGTCAATCCGTCTTTGAGTAATCGCGTAACAAACATACAAAAAAAAACATACAGACGAATTGAGAACCTCCTCCTTTTGGAAGTCGGTTAAAAATTAGGTATTAGTGGTGCATAGACAATTGCGACTATGTGTGTGAGCGGAATTTTTTCGGCAAAGTCTCGGGACACTCGGTAATTAAGTAGGTCAGTCCACTGACTGAAAAATAGGCGCGTGCTCTCCATGAAGGGCGCAGCTTGCACTCATAGCTGCGCCCTTCGTGGAGAGCACGCGCCTATTTTTTTATTTACGAGACGTGTCGCGCGCGCAAAGACGATTTAACATAGTTGGATATTTACGATTTATCATAGTGACTTATTGTTAAGTGTTAGTGTAATAGTAGTTAGGCATTTACTAAGAAGTTAGTTTAGTGATTTAGTTTAGGTTTATAAGTCTTGTAGTTTAATTATGTCTCGAATAAGGTACATAGCTGCCGAATACACCGACATG
The DNA here is from genome assembly GCA_948252095.1 of Dicycla oo. NCBI lineage: Eukaryota > Metazoa > Arthropoda > Insecta > Lepidoptera > Noctuidae > Dicycla > Dicycla oo. Next base: position 25,666,471 of record OX411730.1, read on the forward strand.
GTACTTACATACGGAGAATGTAACCAAAATGCGGCTTTAGCATTGCGTACATACCGGGAGAGACCCATACCCACCAGCATCCGTGTTTTTACCCTGGCCGTTTAGAGGTTACGAAAAAATCGGCCTTTGGTTCCTCAAGGAGAAGGCGTGTCTTCAAATTCAGTAATCGAGGAGCGGATATTACAACATTTTGAAAACCACCCGACTTGTAGCCTGCGGAATGCAGCGCAGCGGTTTCAAGTGAGTCACATAACTGTCCATGCAATTTTGAAACGGCATGCACGGCGACCTTACAAGTTCAGAAAAGTTCAAGAACTGTTATCCAGAGATATGCCAGTTAGAGTGTCCTTTTGCCGATGGCTTCTTGACAAAATATCAGACGAACCTGATAGATTAGAGTACTTTTACGCGAAATGGAGTTCGGAACAGACAAAACCTAAGATATTGGAGTAACGAAACCCCGCGCCTAAGTCGAGAGTCTTCATTCCAGTACCGGTTTTCAGTAAATGTCTGGGCTGAAATTCATAGGAATAAAATAATAGGCCCAGTGTTTATTGATGGGACGTTAAATACAGAGTAATTCTTAGCAATTCTTAGTGGCCCAGTGTCAGACTATACCGACGATTTACCTATGGACATGTATCGACGACTGTGGTATCAATTGGACGGTGCGCCCGCCCATTCTGTAGTGTATGTTAGACAGTGGCTAAGGGATATGTTTGAAAGACAATGGATTGGCCGTTTTGGACCTATTCGATGGCCGGCTCGTTCGCCAGATTTGACGCCAATGGATTTCTGTTTGTGGGGGGCTGTAAAAAACGAAGTGTATGCCCGAGAAGAGAGAATAATTAATTCCTTTGACAAACTCAAAAGACTGACAGATGGGGACTTGTTAAGACGAGTCTGTGAAAATTTAATAAGGCAATATCGCTTGTGCATAATCAACAACAGTGGACACTTTGAAAATTTAAAAGTTTAACTGTTGATGATGTAAATTCTGATTGTGATTTGATATTATGCAATTAACAATGCGCCACTTAGTGAGTCTGTGCCACTTGCATTATTATTCTCCGACAAAAGTCCTGCGCCCGCACCGCCGTTGCCGCATCACCGCGCCGCACCCCATACCGCCAGTGACTTCCGTAGATAAAGCGTGTACTTTTTATGCAGTTGATTTTGCTATTTATTTTGTTTGAAAATTGCAATTTTTCAATTTTCCATTAACTACTAAACTTCTTGTTTTAAAATGTTTCGATGGGCTAGTACTGTGATCGTTTTAATTTAATGTCGTATAACCAGATACACCCTGTATATATATGACGGAGGAAGAACCTCCATAGTATTTTCAAAAAGTGTGACGTCAGCTATGCTGACGTTACTGATATCGTCTTAGTGGTGATCACTCATCTTCGATGTCCAAAACAAAACTTCACGACTTGTTTCAAGGCTTCGTTTATTCAACTAACAGCGTCCCAGAGAGGTCCGCACTGTCCGGCGGCTCGAACAAGAATGATCTTAGCGCTTATTTTTTTTTTTTATGAATGGCATCTCGTAGTTGACCTAGAGAGGTCGAGACTACTTAACCGGACTATCCTGTGGCTGCCTTAAGAAAACTCAAAGCCTCCAGCCAGGGGCAAAAAACTTACAGACTAAGCGACTACACGCTAAGGGCTCCCCCTGTGGGAAACGGGCCTCGGCTTAGGGCGTCGCTGGGGGGAGGACAGCAAGATGGGACAGGCTGGATCAGATTAGAATTATTATTGTCAGGGGAGTTTAAAGCTACAGGCTCAGCTACGCCACCAGCTGGCACATCATACCCGAGCAAGGGACGGGGGGGAGGACGATTATTACGGGGTCGTCGCGAGGGACCTCGGCGGCGAGGTCGGAATGTCGATTTGTTTTTGTTCCTACGGTCCCTACTGCTCTCCTGGAGAAGAGTTATGGGGTCGTCGGGATCTGAGAGGACAAGCCTGGGGCGGCGGACCTTACTAATACGAGAGGGGACATAGGAGAGGGGGGGGGGCCGGGGGGAGGAGGAAACGGTTTTGGAGGGCCTGCATCCTATGAATGAGGTGGGGTTTTGCGTGCGCAAACACTGAACCCGCATAGGTCATGAAGGGGATCTTAGCGCTTATACAGTGCGGCCGTATTTATAGGGATCGTCGCACGTGCACATTTTTAGGTTAAGTATTGAACTATGTAAATTACAATTATTCTGTTAACGTTTTAAGTAGTAATGTTAATTTTACATCGTAATAATCAATCATTATTTTGTGAATTAATTTCAAACAATCAAATTATCATTTTAATTATTTAAATAGACGAACACGATGAGTAGTTGCGCCGATATATACAATAAGTATTAAAAACTAGCTGTTCGTGTCCGGCGTCGCCCGGGTGAATTTCATGACTCTATCTCCAGACAACGCTGCTATGCCTAAACCTCTTGCTGTGTTGTCTGATTTAATACCTACAAAAATACCATCCAAATATCCGACTTCCAGTGAATTTTCAAAAAAAAAAATCTGTAATACAAACCTTGTCTTGACAATTACAAACACAATAAAAAAAGAATTAGCCAAATAGGTTCTACCGTTCTGAAGTGATGCGCTTACATACATTCGGCAATTGATTTTTATTTATATAGATTATTATGTTGTTTAACTATTTAGCATTTCTTATTAGTTAGTACAAAACTTAATGTCATTAGTAAGTCATTTTAATCTTATACTTGTAGATTACAGTTCATAAGAGGTGCTGAACCTCTATTATAACAAAAGCTTACCACATGAGAGCAATAAATATATCAATTTAAATACACTTCTGGATGTATCTTCGGACTTCCAAAAGGGAAAGTAGGATACAATCCTGGTGGGAGAGCAAGTTGCTGCCCAATTAACAAGTCCCTGTAAACCTTGCTTTAGCAGCTAGCTCCTTCTGCTCTAGACTTACATTACAGATCCCAGCCAAAACTTCCTCTGCATAATTACTTGTTTACTTCTAATTCAGTCTGTGAAACACATGGGGTGGGTCAGCATAAATGCAAGGTTTTCTTACAACTGATTGCTTTCATGATGGAATTTAAAAAAAAAATCTGCTTGAGTAGTTTTAGCTCCTCTAGACATTCTGTACTTGCTCTAGGAATTACTACCTAATCATAATAGTTTACACTGAAATCACGACCGATTTCTTTAAAAAAACAACAATGCACTTCTAAAGTAGATACTAGCAAGAATCAGGTTAAATGTTTAAATTGTGTCACGTTGACTGATATTTAACACATACTTGGGTCAGTAGGTCGTCTTAGGAGAGAAGTTGTAAATGCGTAGTTTGGTCCGTTTTTAATAAAAAATCGTTTCGATCTCTATGCCCTGTTTTTCGACGGTTAGAAAATGTGCCTTCTTCTTCCGAGGATGAAGAGCGTCCTTCCACACTTTACCACTTAGGAGAATCGAAATACAAACGGTTGTTCTCCGAAGGCACCGGTGACCATGTATATAATGTGAGCTGTAGATCTCCATTTCGGCATTTCGCTGTCTAACGATCAGCGTAAAACTTTAAATTACTGACCACAAGCACTATTATTCACTTTCTATAAAGTTTTCCTGAAACTTTACTAATTTTCTAAGAAAATTACCGAGAGATAATTTTTTCGTATAATGGCGGCAAAAATTTTAGACGTTATGAATGACATTTGACAGTGACAGCTACAGCTCGCTAAGACCATAGTTCAAGCGAGTTTCGTACATGTTGAAAGAAGACAGGTAATTATGAGGAGAATCTAAGTGCGTATATGGTTATTATTTATAGTATTTATGGCAAGATTTAAGACAGCTCCCAAATGTTACTCGTATTATGTTTTGAAGGAAACATAATAGATTTACATATACTAAAATAATACAGGGTGGATTTTTGAGATGACGCAGTAAGGGCATCCTAACCGTTGCAGCTACAGGAAAAAGTTCTTAGCAGACTGTTCTTAACTTTTCTAGTAATTGCTAACTGAATTCACAAAATTTGGAAAAAAAAAAATTATTTTTTGTTTATTTATTTATTAATAACCAACTTATACAGTCAGCTAGAATAACATCTATTTTCACGTTTTTAGAGTTTCGTACCTCAAAAGGAAAACGGAACCCTTATAAGATCACTCGTCTGTCTGTCTGTCCGTTGGTCACAGCCAATTTGCGCCGAATCTAATGAACTGATTAAGTTGAAATTTGGTACACTTATGAATTTCTGTGACCCAAACACGGATGTGTACCGTAAATAAATGAATTTTATAATATGGGGGTCAATTTTGGGGGCAAATAAGAAAATAAAATAAAAAGTTTTGCAAACTGTACCGTGTGACATATCAAATGAAAGGTCTTACTATGAGGTTCTCAAATATATTCTTTGTATAATTTTAAAGTAAATAGTTTTAAAGTTATTTAAGAAAATAGGCGAAAATTGACCATTCGCCCTTATCTCCGAAACTACTGAGCATACAATTAAAAAAAAAATACAGAAAATGGTTCTTTACCTATAGATTACAGGAAAACCTATAAGAAGTCTATGGTCTTAAAATAACATGGTAAATCTCTCAATCTTATGCGTACAAACTTACATTTGCGGTTGGAAAGTATGGGAGAATATGTTTTTCATTTTCAACTACAATGTTAAGTTTGATCTTTGGATAAATTCATCCCAACTACGGACTCTTCATTGTGCGTGGTCCGGCACCCACTTGCCTTTTTTTCTAATTAACTGAACTTGTTTATCTGTTATAAAAACTCGGTTTAATTACAATTGCTTTCAAAAGGGTGCTTATTGGCAATAGGCTAGCTGAAAGCAATATTTATGCGTAAAAAGGCACCATTGTTTGACAGGCCAGCTGGCGTGGTTGGCTAAGATACTTATCAGAGTAAAATGCAATCAAGTAATAGCTTGGCCATTGAAGTAAAGCTGGCATTGGCTTTTTGTATGTAAAGTCAAGCCTATTCGGTGATATTGAGATAAATCCTAGATTCTCGTGTTCATCTGTGGCATTGTAAAATATGGTATTAAGTTTATGTTACTCGTGAAAATAATTTGGTTACGCTTATCTTTAAAAGTAGTCTGGCATTACATTAATATACATCAATTAGAGGACTATTCTTCCGGGATTTCTTGAACCCTTTATTATGCGTGATCCGACACGCACTAGGCCGCTTTTTGCTTTATGATGCCGATCGATGCTGTTTCGTATAAGGATTAAAAGACTCTCCTTGACCAACACATGTTACATGTTACTACTAAAAAAGCCGCAAATCACAAAAAAATGAAACTTTTCCATACTTTTTATACAAGCATGTTTTTCTAGCTGACTGCCGCTGGTCGCAAATCATGTTTTGATCAACAAACAACCTGACACTGACATGCAAATTGCAAAAAAAGTAAACTACCCTGGACCTTCACCTTAAAGAAATGAATTTAAAATGGCGGCATTTATCATGCCCTCTTTCTCTCACATAAGTGCGAGTGAAAGGACAAACTACTATGAGGATAAGCTACTTTGCTCTTTAAATCAAATAAATTCAAAAGCGCTCACCTGAACAGTTTGATGCTAAAATGCTAGAGCATGAGTCTTGGGTAAGTTTTACAGCCTCATAGAACGTTTTGACTTGCAGGCTGAGCACAAGCTGCAGAACCAAGGTTTTTATCATCCAGAAGTAAAGGAATAGTGAAACTTGAGGGTTTGCCACCTAGAAAATGGCAATGACATAATAAATATTTTCAGACCCAACCATTTTCGTGTGTACAAAGTCACACATATATCTTTCAAAGAGAAAACCACATAAAAACGTATCCAGAAGTTTAGTTTCGCTTAGACACGTACAAGCGATTTTGTTTCATACTATTTAAACATAACATTTTATACCAACTGTAATATGTACGCTAACAGTCTTAAAAAAAAAATAATACGTACATGAATAAAAAAAGGAGGGAGGAATCACAGGGCATCAAAAAAAAATTAATGAAAATAAATAACTTAAACTTGTTTCCCCTCCTTGTACATACTATTATTTGTAATAATAAAATTCGCCCGCATCGATATCAACAGGAAAAGCAACATTGCCACGTTGTAAGGCTATGCTGATTCTTTGACAAAAAAAATAGGTCACGTGAAGAGTCGAACAACCGCTAGGCAATGTCTTGAAAAACCAAGTGGGCACTCGGACTCCATGGCCCTAGTGTTTCAATCCCAAACGGCTCGAATATATTATAACTCCCAATAAGATTGGAATATTTTCGCCGTTACCAACCGTTGGTTGCAATTTGAGCTTATAACTGCCTGCTTAATGATTATGACATCAAGGTATTATTAGTAATATAGAATTACCATAAAGTAGAATAGAATATATTAACTTACTCTTTATTGTGTAGGTACTTACAGACAATTGTGGAATTACAGACATAAATGTAGAAATTTTACATAAGGTGAGACAAAAGGTGCTCTTATCGCTTAAAGCGATCTTTTAAAGACAACCCTTGGGTGGATTTATATATATTATATAATAAATACATAAAATAAATAGACAATCAATAGTACTTACAAAAAAGAGTCTCCGGAATTCAATCATCACCTGAACGTTTATCAAGCAACGGCAGAAGGTCTCTATTGTTTGATACAAAACCTAAAAAGTATAAATAAAAATAGCAATTGTTAGAAAGCTATTAAGGCTCGCCTTATACAGATGGGAACTCCTCAACAACTAACGACCCTGCATTGGCAAAAGGTGATGAGTGGTTGACATTAGGCTTTTGTAACTGAGATAAATTACAAACCGACCCACTTGATTATTTTACGGTACAAAGTGCATTTGTAAGGAAAAGTGCTATTCGCGGTGGGTCTTTAGTTCTTGTTTCAAACAAGTTGAAATGTAAACAACGTTTAGATTTAGTTAATCTTTCTATCGAGCGCACTATTGAGTTGTCTTGTGTTGAACTCGAGCGATACGTTATAATTTGCGTTTATCGACCCCCTTCTGGGGATTTTATTCATTTTGAATCGGTAATGGAAGATGCACTCAATAAGTTAAAATCTAGTAATAAAAGTATAATTTTATGTGGAGATTTTAATATTAATATTTTAGATGTTACTCCACTAGGTATTAGACTTCTCAATCTTTTTAGGTCTTATAATTTATTTAACTTGTTTTTTGAACCTACTAGGATCACGGCATCTTCGTCAACATGTCTTGATAATATATTTAGTGATTGTGTTGTCAAAAATAAATTAGTGCTAAGTGACTTAAGGTCTGACCACTGTGGTTTATTAGCTAGCTTCCCTATGCAATTACATAAAAGGCCGCATAAAATAGAATGCAGGCCTTATACAGCTAGTCGTTGCAACAAATTTAAAAATAATGTAGCCCATAGAATTAGACCATCTATAGTAGAATACGATAATCCTAATGAAATCTATGGAGCCCTTTTTGATGTTGTCAATCTACCTTCAAGACCAAAACCATTAATATTAATGGCACCACCGTGGGCTTTAACCAATGGGCTACTCCAGGTATTTATAAAAGTAGAGCGAGACTATACGAATTATATGGTTTGAAAAAACACAGGTTTGATACTCCTTTCCTAGAGTATGTCAAAAATTATTCAAAATTATTTAAAAGTATTTGTATTTTTGCTAAATCTAAATTTTTAAGCGATACAATTAAAAATTCCAATAATAAAGTAAAAACCATTTGGAAAATTATTAATAATGAAACGGGTAAGTCGGTTAAACAAGACAAACAACTTGAAGTTATGGTCGACCACAAATTAGTTAATAAAGCAGCAGACGTTGCTGAGGCATTTAATGAGTTTTTTGCCAACATACCTATAACTACGACTCGCTCCTTAAATTCATCCCCGTCTAAAGCTGAAAACCTTTTGCATAGTAGTGTGCCCAAATGTGGTCGCTTATTTAGCTTCGAACATATAACACCTCGTGATGTAGTTAATGTTTTTAACACACTTAAGTCTAAAAACACTGGTGATTACTGGGGCATCTCAATTAAACTGTTAAGTAATATAATAGACATAGTAGCCCCCTATCTAGCTGTTACTTTTAATAAATGTGTTGATGTAGGAACTTTTCCTGACCTCATGAAAAGTAGTAAAGTCTTACCTTTATTTAAATCAGGTAATAAAAATGACGTTGGCAATTTTAGGCCTATTTCTATATTACCTGCATTTAGCAAAATATTTGAAAAGTTAATACTCAAGCAGTTGCTAAGACATTTTAATTTAAATGGCCTCCTTCATGATGAACAATATGGCTTTACTAAAGGTCGTTCGACTACAGATGCGGGTGTTGCTCTGCTGAAACATATATTTAACGCATGGGAGAACTCGCAAAATGCTATTGGAATTTTCTGTGATCTCTCCAAAGCCTTTGATTGCGTGCACCATGACACGCTTTTGCGTAAACTACATCATTACGGTGTACAAAACGAAGCTCTTAAAGTAATTAATTCATATTTACATAATAGGTTTCAATGTGTAGATGTAAATGGTGTGAAATCTTCCGGGCTACCAGTTCTGTTAGGTGTACCTCAAGGCTCAATATTGGGTCCATTCTTGTTTTTAGTGTATATCAATGACTTACCATTCTATTTAAAGGGTATCTGTGACGTTGTACTGTTTGCAGATGACACCTCTCTTATTTTTAAAGTAGACAGGAATAGACAAAATTTTGACGACGTAAACAGTGCACTCTCAATGGTTACAGATTGGTTTACGATAAATAACTTAGTTCTCAATGCTAAGAAAACGAAATGTATAAAGTTTGCCTTACCGAATGTTAGAAATCTAGGACCCAACATCGTTTTAGATAAAGAAGTGCTTAAAACTGTAGACTCGGCAGTTTTTCTGGGTATAACAGTAGATGCCAAACTTCAGTGGGGCCCACATATATCAAGCCTAGCGGGAAGGCTCAGTTCAGCCGCCTACGCCGTCAGGAAAGTAAGACAATACACTGACGTTGATACAGCTCGGTTAGTCTATTTTAGTTATTTTCATAGCGTTATGTCATACGGTATTCTGCTCTGGGGCAAAGCCGCTGATATTCAAAATATATTTGTTCTTCAGAAACGAGCTGTTCGTGCTATTTACCAGCTCGGTGCCAGAATTTCTCTGAGAGATTTTTTTAAACATATTGGTATTCTCACGGTGGCATCACAATTCATCTTCGCCAACATCTTATATATTAGACAAAATATACATTTATACACTAAAAACAGTGTTATTCACAATGTTAACACCAGAAATAAGGACAAATTACGTGCTCCATTTCACCGGCTTCATAAGGTTCATAACTCATTTGTTGGGCTTGGTATATCCTTTTATAACAAGCTACCCTCTTCTTTGCTAGATTTGCCTTACAATGCGTTTAAAGCCAAAGTAAAATCTAACCTTTGTTCAAAGGCATACTATTCTATCAACGATTACTTAAACGATAAGAATAGTTGGTCGCTGTGTTTAACTTAAGACAATGTTTATGTTCTTTCTCCAGAATTAGCTTACCTACTGACAGGTTATATGGGTTCATATAATTATTTATTTTCTTTGACTGTAAAGGTCAATTTATTTTAATTTTATTTTTATTTATCATTGACATAATCTACTCATTACAATGTTTTTTTATGAGTGGTATTGCAATATGTGGTTAGCTAGTGACCTCGACAATTGATCATAATTATTCTTGTCTGAGCAACCGGCAGCAGGTTCGTCATGCTCCCTTAGATGTCACTGCTTGCGGTAGCGTCGGGGGCCGGGTTGCCTCCTTCCCTCAAATATGGCGAGGGGGGTAATGGCTGATCTTTGCGTTATGCTCGTGAACGGGTGCTGCTTGTGGTGACTGGTCGTCTTGCTGACCTTGGTTTTGTTTTGTTATTAGTAATTTAACTCGTTTTTTTTACTTCGATGGTCCTAGTTTATCATCTGTGACTTCGAGTTACGGCTATATGTAAGTGGGCACGCCCTTTATTACTGGAGGCTTTTAATATAGGTATAAAGTTCTACTTACGTTTTTAGTTTTGTATTTTGATTCTGCTTGAGTATAGTTTTCGATTTTTCGATTTTTTCTTCTTTTTTTAAGTATATTGGCGTGTGCTAGCTGACTTATAGCAAATAATTAAATTTAATTTAATGTTTGTGTTGCGTAATGTACTTGCATGTAATTTGCACAGTGTTGTATGGAATATATATATTTTTTAATTTTTTTTTATTTAACTGAACAGACAGCTGTGCTGCTGAGGAGTTTGTTGCGCCACTTCTTCTACTCAGCTAAAGCACTAGGAAGTGGTGAAGGGCGGGCGTTTTGGGGGACTGTCTTATGTAATTTTGACGTTCGAAAAGTGCTGATTCTCAGCCTAGTTTGAATAAATGACTTTTGATTTTGATTTTGATTTTGACTAAAAAGTGAAAAACAAAAACTTTTTTCAAAAAAAAAACAACTGACTTCCAAATGGCATTCCTACTTTGGCTTAGCATTATACAACAAACACAACAACAAACTGCCAGTGCAAAATAGAGACGGGAACATAGCTAAGGCAAAGTACGTGCTAAGTAACGTTTATTAATCTTGGCTTAAGACTATTATTTAGAAAGTTAACATTTAGTCTTCTACTATAAATGTTAGCTCTCTAAGCATACAAAATCCCAACTTACCGGTTGTTGGAAAATATTCTTACAGATCTCATAACACTTTAAAATATGCACGTAGGCCTCTGACATTCGGTCGCATTCCATTTCATTATTTTCACCTTGTTCATTTCTCGGGAATATTAAAACTCGAACATTCCATAAGTCAACTTTATCAGCCAATAGCTTAATCAAGCTCATCGCATAAATTAGATTGGCATCAAGACTAGTCAAGAAAATTAAATTTAAAACAACGTACCATAATGACTGATTGTAAATAAGGTAAATCAAGAGTAAAATTACGAAATAAAACCCGAAGATAATGAGAACATTTATCCAATTCCTAATGATGGACCACTTAAAACTGGCCTCGTGGTTAAGAAATCTGTGCACTTCTTGAAAGGCCAAGACGAATGTGACAATCTTTTTTGTGTGAATGCAATTAAGGATAACGTTCATTATAAATCCCGCGCTGTAGAACACAAAGTCATAGTAGGAAGCGAAATACAGAAACTGAATGGAACCATATCGCTTCATATTGTCGTCTACCAATATTTCTGCAACTCTGTATATGTAACCCGTAAGGTAAATCACGAGACCGCAGCATAATATGAACTTATTGAAACGGTTATTCGGTTTTATAGAATTGTTCTTCATGCGGTACTTTGGGTTCAACACCATGATTTGCATCAGGTTCAGAGGATATAACATTGCCTGCACTTCATTGTCGACAATGTTCCTCAAATCCGTGACACCCTGGTAACTTATTCGGATTTCGACATTATTTCCCATAGATGACATATTGAGGTTTCGAATGCAAATCGACACTACCTATATATAAAACTGTGACAAAATTATTTACTAGACACGCCAGTAATTCAATATAATTGAGTTTCTTATGCATTCACCAGTAGGTTGTGAAAGTACACACATTAGAGAAATTAAAAAGTGATATTGCGTCACAGCTTGCTTGCAAATGTGTTATGGAAACTACTCATAAACTGACAACAGTTAAAAAAAAATAAAGTTATAAAGTTCGCATAACTAAAAAATAATTGCGTCATTGGGTTTTTGAAGTGAAAACTTCTTTAGCCGCGTTGAACGATTTTTGGTAGGAGCAAAACTTATGGGTTCGAATCACGTAATGCGTCACCGATATGCGAATGATAATATTCTTGATTGATGATTCTATTCTTATTTCTTCTCTATCCATGCTGTGAGACTGTGGAACTCACTTCCGCCTAGCATTCGCTAATTAAAAACTGTGTCTCTTTTCAAATATCGAGTAAAAGTGCATTACTTTTCCTCTCAACTGTGAGTATTTATATAAGTATAGTATATGTATGTTTATATATTAGGTAGGTATAGTTAATATTTTAGTTTAAGTCTTCGCATATTCATATTTTCTCTTCTTGTTCTCACACACTATTGTCTACATTTCTATTTCATTTCTCCTTTCGCAGGTCTGCTGGAAGAAATTTCTTAAGAAATAAGCAGTACCTTTGTACTCCTAATTATAATTATGTATTTTATTATGTATTTTTCTGTGTGTACATAAATGATAAAATAAATAAATAAAGAAGTGAACAAAACCAGTAATTTTTGTGGACGAGACCTATATTCACGCATTTCATACAGCTGGACGCTGTTGGCAGAGTGATGAAATTGACGGTGTGCTAAACCCAGTTTTCCAAGTAAACAAATCGATAATTGTTCATACGGGAGAACAAGCAAGGTTTGTGGAGAATGCTTTATTAATGTTCCAATCGAATACAAAAAGTGGCGATTATCACGACAAAATGAACAGTAAGAATTTCAAAAAATGTGTGACCGATAAACTTCTGCCTAATTTACATCAGCCAACACTGATTATATTGGATAATGTACCAAATCATAGCATTTAAACAGAACTCCTAATGAACATCATAAAAAGGCTGAGATACAGAAGTGGCTGACGGAAAATAGTGTAGAATTTAAAGAAGAGTTTAAAACCGCAAAATCAATACCTATATATGAAATAGACGAACTGTTGAAAAACAATGGACATAGCATGTTATGATTACCGCCATACCATTGCGACTTAAATGCAATCGAAATGATTTGGAGCTCGATGAAACGAAACGTGGCTAATCAGAACATTGATCAATTTAATCCTGAAATGCCTACTTTGATTGCAAAAGCCTTCAATACAATAACAGTAAATAAATGACAAAAGCACTACTATTACGTAAAAAAAAAATTTAAAACGAGTATAAAAGTAGGGATGCATACTTAGGCGAGCCTTTCATCATTAATGTGGCCAGTGACAGTTAAAGAGAAACTAGTGACTCTGATAACGATGTAACTGACGAATTAAATTATTCCGGTGGCTTAGGAATACCTGGAGTATTCCCATTAGAGAACACTCTCTTTCCAGATGAAAATTAGTTAATTAAAAAAACGATTGATTTTTACAATTTATTTAATTTTATAATACAGACATCAAGTTAAGAGAGAGGAAATTCGTAAGTAGTGCCTGTGATAGAGAAGTTGAAAGGAAATTGTAGGCATAGTGATAAATAAATGGAGAGGAAGAGAGAATGGCATAACAATAAATGGATAAACTATGTGAAGTCTAATGAATACAAATGAAAAGGGAGTGAATGGGAAAGGGAGACGGCAGACAGCTGAAAATGTAAGATAAAAGATATTATTTATATCTGTAATTTTTAGGGCGTGCATAATAAAGAGTATTCTATCTATCTGTCTATATGGGGAAATATGATACCAGTGAAGGAGGAACAAAAAGAAGAAGAATACGTTAAGTAATTCAGTTCGAATTTCTATAATTTTAGATTTAGAATTATAGAAATTCGAACTGAATCAGAACAATAGTGTAGGTGGTGATTAAACTGAACAGGTGCAGAGACATCATGGCGTCTATGATAAAAAGGCCACACGCGCTCATTTTCTTGAACGAAGTGTTCTGCATACGTTGAATGTTCTTACACGCGGAGAGTGAATGTTTATCTGTAAATTAAACAAGTAAATCAATAAACACAAATATGCCATGCTCAGTAGCAGCCGGGAATCTAGATTTATGCCCAGTTAATGGTAATAGAGTGTCGTGATGGCCCATGAGTGCTTAAGGCTTCACCTCTCATTCACGAGGTTGTGGGTTCAAATCTGGGTAACTAGTAATGTGACTTTTTTAAATTCATAATTATGTACTTTCTGTGTCTATCTTGGTAATTACTGACATCAGTGAAGGAAAAAATCGTAAGGAAATCTGGACTTATAGTAAGTATAAGTCTGAAATCGTCAACCCGTCTTGAGCAAGCGAGGTTATCAGTGCTCGTGCCTTCTCTGTATGAGAAAGAGGCCTTGACCTGCAGTGTTACAGTAAAAGGCTGGTATTATTATTAATGGTATTAACCTCAACCCTCACTGGGAATTAAAGGATAACGTGGTTTCAATATACTGGTCTATCCTAACGGTTGCTTATGGCATTTGGTCTGTACGACCTCTGACGGACAATTTCGGGCAAGTATCACCATGGCTACTTGCCTACTTAACTTATGGCATTTGGTCTGTACGACGTTTGATGGACAATTTCGGGGAAGTATCACCATGGCTACTTGCCTACTTAACTTATGGCATTTGGTCTGTACGACCTTTGACGGACAATTTCGAGGAAGTATCATCATTGATACTTGCCTACTTATGGCATTTGGCCTGTACGACCTTTGATGGACAATTTCGGGGAAGTATCATCATGGATACTTGGCATTTGGTCTGTACGGCCTTTGATGGAAAATTTCGAGGAAGTATCATCATTGATACTTGCCTACTTAACTTATGGCATTTGGTCTGTACGACCTCTGACGGACAATTTCAGGGAAGTATCATCATGGATACTTGCCTACTTATGGCATTTGGTCTGTACGACCTTTGACGGACAATTTCGGGGAAGTATCATCATTGATACTTGCTTACTTATGGCATTTGGCCTGTACGACCTTTGACGGACAATTTCGGGGAAGTATCATCATGCATACTTGCTTACTTATGGCATTTGGCCTGTACGACCTTTGACGGACAATTTCGGGGAAGTATCATCAATGATACTTGCTTACTTATGGCATTTGGTCTGTACGACCTTTGATGGACAATTTCGGGGAAGTATCACCATGGCTACTTGCCTACTTAACTTATGGCATTTGGTCTGTACGACCTCTGACGGACAATTCCGGGGAAGTATCACCATGGCTACTTGCCTACTTAACTTATAGCATTTGGTCTGTACGACCTCTGACGGACAATTCCGAGGAAGTATCATAATGGCTACTGGCCTACTTCTGCCATCAATCTGTGTTGATGTTTTCTGCTCCGATTGAAAAGGTAACATAAAGATTGAGGTGTTAAGGCGGCGGTAACCACTAAACATCTGATCAGTCACAGGAGGAGGCTAATCTGATGGTAAGTGCTTGCCCTTTTTACCATCCAATAACTTAAAATACTTTACAATTAAAATAAGAAGAAATTATGTTTACCTGAACATCGGATTGAATACATTAGCGGTGTCACCGCACCCTGGACATCTGTCATGGCTTTGTAGAATCTCTCACAATTCACGCTCAAAGATATTCCAATCAGTATACTTTTCAACAACCCTACTTGTGAAACAACTATTACTAAACCGAACTGTAAATAAGAAATACAAATGAAGGTTATTCTTTTTTTATTAGTATTAGACATGCACTTGGTATTTTTCCCATATCGTGTATTTAGAAACACTGATCTTGTGGTTCAAAGAATGAGCTCCCACCTTATTTTTATAGACCGGTGGGCAGAAACTAAAGACCTTTACTTTTCCTACGTCCATACATCTGCGGGGTAATACACTGATAGTCCCATTGCGGTTAATTTTGAAAATTCAACAATTGTCATTGCGTTATTTATGTTGTCGAGCACTCGAATTTTTCAAACATACGAAGCAATGGATTATGAATTTCCATCAAAATTCTTCGGATTGTAATAGAAAGGCGTTGCTGGTCATACACGCGCTCACTGTTCTATTATGCACATGAACTTTATGAATGACGTCATCACTAAAGTCAATGGATACCCAGATGTCCTTCAAGGGTGTCTCCCTTCCGGCGTTTCCACTAATATCGATCGAATCTCATAAACCACGTTACTTAAGTCTAATAAATATTATGTAAATTTATGTATGTGGATTCAGCCTCTGCTATCCTATGTCCATGATAAGGTTGTCTGAAGGAGAAACGGATTTGCTACGAAGACATGCCTTTGCTTTGGTTGGACAAATTGTGTTAACTGTATTATTGTTATATAAAAAAATCAAGAAGAATCACTTACTAAAAAATCATTCATTATCAGTACTTGTATCTTTAATAAAGTGGCTATGCTTATCAGCCCATGACATGCTGTATTTATTATATAGAATGCAATCTGAAAATAAAATAAAATCATTACGGAGTCTGGATTTATCCCAAAGGTCTCGCCCCATAACTGGGAAAATGTGTACTTACAAGCTGACCAAAAGTTTTCTCAATGAGCTTATATGCCTCCATTATGTGTACATACACATCATGCTTTATCTGCCAATAAGATTTTCTTTCAGAATCAGAAATATTTTCTGCTCTTGGAACATCTTCAATCCAAATCATTAACAGCTTATATAACAGTTTTATAATAAATGAAGCGTACATGACATTAATATCAAAAATGATGCTATTGTAAGCTAAAAGTATATTGATAAAACCCATTTTAGGGAGGAAACTAAAAAATAAGATCCATGTAACAATGTAAACACTGTTAACACTTATAACTGAAATCCAATTGTAGATTTTCAATCTTCTGAGTTCTTTACCGTTCACTTTGAGGAGAGTGAGAGCATGCTGGATTCTTGAAACTAATAATAAATTTTTGTGGCGATACTTGATATTGCTATAGTAATTTAAAATGAACCCAATCGAGTAGAATAAGTTGTCATAGATAGTAGACCATACCAGGAGCATAAACATGCCCTCACCGAAACCGACAAATGTGCTTAACCAACAATAGAAATAATAGGCACGGAGTATAACCATGCAGAAGACTCCAATAACATTGTAGGTGAAACTGTTCACAGTGATGTTGTTGTCGCGAATTTTGTACTTCGAACAGATGAAGAGGGCTTGCATTAAGTTTAACGGCCTCAGAACCGACTGTAGATCATTTTCAATCTGGTTGTTAAACAAAACTTCACTGTAATACGGAACTATTGGTGCAGTCTCGATTAAAGCAGAGTTAATTCTTGATTCTATTCTGTTCATTGTTGAAAACATGTTTGTAGTACAACTCAACTGTTCTATTTGATGAAGCCGTTAACAAACAAATTGTAATCCATTAAAAATCAATAACTTAATAATCTAATTGCTTGCAATCGTTATCTTTTGGGCTCGTAGTTAAGTAATAATAGCCGCACGGGTCGATTGAAAGTTAAGCTACGCTCTCCACGGTGAATCCGTGGATGGGTGATCCATTACATACCGCGGCTCCTCCATGTCTTGGAAAGCACGCTAAGACGTTGGTCCCGCCCGGCTGTCATATTAGAAAGTCGTAACGGGTCGTCAGAAGCCCGCAAGTCTGATAACTAGTCTAACCACGAGGTTTCGTGTGTTTGTGTTATCCAGTAACTGGGTTGTGGAGGTTAGATAGGCAGTCGCTCCATGTAAGATACTGGTATTCATCTAACCTACAATGTTACGTGTATAGTTATAGTTTAATAAGGTTTTTAATATGTATTAGTTTATTTTTGTTGTCCCCAGATTGTTGGAGAACGATAATAATAATAATAATCCTGTGGCATTATTCACACACGGTCATCTGATCCCAAACTAAGCAGAGCTTGTACTATGGAAACCAGATAACTGATATACTACATACACTACTTTTTGTAATACATACTTATTATATGTAGATGATACTGATGATCTAATACTTTAACGCACGTTTCGATTACTGGGAAGTTGGCGACGGGTATACCAGCCGCAAGGTACGTATAAAAGGAAATATTTACCGACGCGACTTATGCGCCTATACATTCGCCACCTTCCGAAGGCTATCTTCGTAAATATATAAATACAAATCATCAAACAAAATCAATGACGAAACGTTACATGAAAATGTAGTTGAAAAATACAAACAATACTCAAACCGATGAATACTCGTATGATGCAAGCTTTATTTGTTTGTGCTAGATATAAAATTTGGGACAACGTCATCACTCCCAACAATCGCCGTTACAATTTTCGGTCAGTATGCGCTTCGGTAATCTTGATGGCTATCATTTACATCATGTTCTTCATGTCCCCGAACAGAACTGGGCTGGAAGTTTTTGACTACTTCTTTCTCAATATTTATGATTTTGTTTTGTATTTCATCGATGGCTAAACTCCTACATCAACATTCAGCAGAGGCTCAGCAATGTGTTGTTTGTCTTGAAGATCCAAAACGTGCATAGAATCCTCAAACTGAACGGAAGATCTTTCAATAATTTCACAATATTCAACTGGGTCTGCGTCGTCACAATTAATTGTTTTCATTTTTCCTGGATGTGCATGTACTTTTATATTTTCTATGAGATAGGTTTTGCTTATATTTTGGCTGGTTATATTCGCTTTGACATGAACATGATATACGCAACAAGAAGTATGAAGCTTGTCTACAAAAGTCTGAAGTCCTGGATAGAAGAACTAACTAACTAACTAACGTTTCCATTACTGGGAAGTTGGCGACGGGTATACCAGCCGCAAGGTACGTATAAAAGGAAATATTTACCGGCGCGACTTATGCGCCTATACATTCGCGGCTATACATTCGCCACCTTCCGAAGGCTATCTTCGTAAATATATAAATACAAATCATCAAACAAAATCAATGACGAAACGTAACATGAAAATGTAGTTGAAAATACAAACAATACGATGAATACTCATGTGATGCAAGCTTCATTTGTTTGTGCTAGATATAAAATTTGGGACAACGTCATCACTCCCAACAATCGCCGTTACAATTTTCGGTCAGTATGCGCTTCGGTAATCTTGATGGCTATCATTTACATCATGTTCTTCATGTCCCCGAACAGAACTGGGCTGGAAGTTTTTGACTACTTCTTTCTCAATATTTACGATTTTGTTTTGTATTTCATCGGTGGCTAAACTCCTACATCAACATTCAGCAGAGGCTCAGCAATGTGTTGTTTGTCTTGAAGATCCAAAACGTGCATAGAATCCTCAAACTGAACGGAAGATCTTTCAATAATTTCACAACATTCAACTGGGTCTGCGTCGTCACAATTAATTGTTTTCATTTTTCCTGGATGTGCATGTACTTTTATATTTTTTATGAGACAGGTTTTGCTTATATTTTGGCTGGTTATATTCGCATTGACATGAACATGATATACGCAACAAGAAGTATGAAGCTTGTCTACAAAAGTCTGAAGTCCTGGATAGAAGAACTAAGCAAGTCAGGATATACCGATGAAGTAGACGATGAACAGTATTGGGATAGTATGTTTAAAAGTTATATAGACATAATACAAGTTTTCGAAATAGTTGAGAAGACCGTTTGGGTTAGATAATTTCCACAGTATTTTGTGTTTACATATGGGTTTTTTTTATATTGACGTTTGTTGCAGGTTTTATTTTAAATTGTACACACGTCTTCTAACACTTTGTTGAATATCTGGATTCGTATAGAAATGAAAACACCTGACTATGGGGATCTTCAGGTAATCTTGCTTATTTTATACAAATACTTTAATGTGTAAGTAAGTACACTTAATTATACTCGTTATTGCGTCGTCCTCAATGATGATAGAAAACAAGTGCAGTCTCGACTTTATAGTCTGTGGCGTCACATAATTTACAAGAATGAAATAAAAGCAGAAACACATCCCTTATGTGTGCTGCCACCTGTAACAATCTTCATTCAGTTTTTATGTCTAGTAATGGCGTCACATCATTTCCTTTTCTTAAAA
This sequence comes from Dicycla oo, assembly GCA_948252095.1. Classification (NCBI taxonomy): domain Eukaryota; kingdom Metazoa; phylum Arthropoda; class Insecta; order Lepidoptera; family Noctuidae; genus Dicycla; species Dicycla oo. Next base: position 25,686,167 of record OX411730.1, read on the forward strand.
TTTTCTCTAGTGTAAAAAACTGCTCAACTAACATAAAAATGGGTAAAAGGAAGTCAGAGGAAAAGACAAAAAGGTCACTATTACTGAAAAAGATAAAGAAACTCGAAAAACAGATTAAATACGTAAATTCCGATTCGAGTGACGAAGGTAAGAAGATGGCCGCTTTGTAATGCGTCGCTTTTTACTTTAGTGTGATTATATTTTTTCAACAATCCCTTGCTTATGGGATTGAAAGCAAGGGTCTAGGGCCCTGTTTTCTCCAGTGCGGAAAAACGCTACGCCAAAAATCGGTTGTTATAATAATAATAATAATAATAATAATAATATTCCACAACTATCACACAACGTCGTCTAGCCTCAAGCTAAGCAGAGCTTGTGTTATGAGTAAAAATGGTTGTTATAAATAAATCCAGTGTTATGCTTATAGCTAGGTTTATATGGGCGGGCATTTTTCTCGATCTTAGTTCTGGCTTCGATACAGTAGACCATAATATTCTTTTGGCTAAGTTGGAACACTATGGCACAAAATAGACGGCAGTACATAGAGATCAGGTCAGTAGTGGATGGAGAATAAAAAATTTACAAATCTAATCTTGTCACTGTATCCTGTGGTGTCCCTCAGGGCTTTGTTCTGGGTCCAATTTTTTTCATCATGTTCATAAATGACTTGAGTGAGTATATCAAAAAACAAATTTCTGACAATTAACTTATTATATTTGCTGACGATACAAATGCCATTGTATCTGCGGATAACATTGACGATTTGAAATATAAGATTAACTGCGTTTTAGAAGCTTTTGAAAACTAGTTCGGTACAACTCAATGTAGCTAAAACTAAATGTGTACTATATATGTCCACGCCGAAAGAACGCCAGTCTTCATGTCGTTTCTTGCGGCAATAAAGTGGAAATATTTGATAAAGTTTACAAGAATTAGTTGATAAGTTTACATTTTTAGGTGTTCATATAGACGCATTGTTGAACTGGAAGGAAGAGATATTGTCGATATCAAAATCTATTAACTCTGCATGCTATGCAATCAGAAATTGAGGGAAGAACTCACTTTGGCTCAACTGAGATTAGTATATTTCGCTTTGGTTGAGTCAAAGCTCAGATATAGTATCGAATTCTGGGGTAGTAGTTACAAATACAATATCCACTCAGCATTTGTAATGCAAAAAAGAGCCGTGAGGACATTGCTCCGACTGATTCAGATTGAATCATGCAGGGACCATTTCATTTCACTCAAAATTTTGACGGTCCCATGTCTCTACATTCTAGTATTACTAACAAACTTAGTTAAACATTTTCACAAATTTGAGACCAATGAGGAACGACAGGTTAGAGAAATAACTCGAAGGAAAGACTTACCTTCCACTATTCAACCGAAACTGAAAGTGAATATAGTAACCTGGAACTGATGCTGCAGCATTACCTGGAATTTGCAGGATACCCAACTTCCTCACCAACTTACAGCAGAGCTCTGTATCGTGTTTGGGCTAATTGAAATGGTCTCAAAGAATAGGTTATAGATAGATGGCATTCAGAGTCTGATGACGGAGTACCAAAAAAATTAAAGTTAATTGGTGTCGGGGGTTTATAAATAAGTAAGTAAGTAAATTTAACTTTTAACTTGTTTGTCGTTGACGCCACGTTACCCTTCGTCGTCGCTACCTACATACTTGCTCTGTTACAGTTTGATTTGTCTTAGATTGAACCATTTTTAACTAAGGGACTTGATTGCTTTCAAACCGTTTCGTATTTTTACAACGACTTTCAACAGGAAGCTATCGAAAAGCTTTATGTCAGATAAGCTTTTCGATAGCTTATGTCAGTCGCATCCATTTTTGACTATTCCGTCATCATCGTTGATAGAATGACCCTTTTTTAAGCCCTCAGTTTAATCTAAAGAAACCCAATATGCAACATGCACTTGGCTATACTTGGTGTACTTTTAGTATGAACGTCCGTATCTTCTGCGCAAGGTTCCTAGCTGTTTAATATTAAAGGCATATCATCAATATTGAACAATTCGGTATTGCCGGGACTGCCTGGTCCAGTGACGGCTCTCACACACACTCAGGGATATTATGTTTTAAGCAAATTGACACCCTACGTCAAATTGCGTGTTATAGCTATTTAATAAAACTGTCAAAGAATGACCGTTGATGTTTGATTGTATGACATTGTTCTTTGACAATTGTAAAACAATGACAGTTTCATTACACGGACAATTTAAGTCGGCAGTCAATTTGCTTAACAATTAATTCCGGTGAACACCTTCGCGTGTTCCTTCAGGGAATACAGATGTTTTGTAATAAGAAATACTTTTCCATGATCTAATTTCTATTCTATAGAACACATTGGTGTTCGTAAATCCATAACATTTTGCCTACTAGCTTACACATTAATTTATATCTGAAGATAACCTAGCATATTAACACAGTGATAGATCTCTTCATGCTCATTTTCGTTTATATAAATATCTACGTCCACATGTCGCTTCAAACTCTGATTAGGGTAACAAACTGTGGCACTACAACAATGAATCGTTAAGAACTAATTGCGCCCGCGGTTTTAAGACAAACAGGCGTGACACGCGACGTGAATCGCACGCGATGAGATGGGTTTGCTCTTGACTCTAGTCTAGGACAGAGGTGACAAAGACAAAGTCGACGATGGAGTGAGCTTACCCAGAAGAAGCCACTCTCACTTTGAAGAGATTTGGGTTGTATGCGCTCGGAAACGCAGACGCAGGTAGTGAGTTCCACTTGCCACATGTCTTTAGAAACTTTAGTAGTGTAGAAAACGGCTGAACGGATTCAGATGAAATTTGGCACTTGGGTAGACCATGACCTATTGAAGGACATAAGCTACTATTCATCCTGGATAGCAGACGAAGTTGCGGGCAACGGCTAGTTACAAAATACATTTGGAAACGCTTAGTACGAATTGGTGGAATATCAACCAGGTAGATATGGTAACTGGTAGTACGTCTAGATGTCTGATGGTAGAAGGGAGCCGGTGGAATCAGGTCGTGGAGTTCGCCTGTTTGCAGGAGCCTTATTCTCATGAATGTAAGGTATTTGTGTCTACGTTTGTCATTCAGTAATGTGGGTATGCACTTATATGAATGACTGGTTTATTCAGCTATTCGTCTCCGTGTTTAATTGACGGACGTCTCAGTGAAGATTTCCACAGGAACCGTTCCTCTAATTGGCTTAAGAAGTATCCGAAATCTCTAGGGAAGTGATGAAGCTTTATAATAGCGAAATAATTTTTACAATAGTACTAGCTTTTGCCCGCGGCTTTACCTGCGTGGACGTCGGAAATTAACCGCAGAGACTTTCTAAAATCGCCGTCTAGCAGTACCACCATATATTCGTGATGATTTGGTTGGTTCTTGATATCTTTGATAGTTCGATTTAGTGCTTCGACTACATTTTTGCTATAAGACATTGAAAAGACGCCAGCACCTCAAGCTACTACAATTTGTCAAATTTTTTTAATAGATTTTCAACTTTATCGCTATAGCATTAGGTTCAAGATTGATTGGGAAAATTTGACAGTTTCGGGTAGCATTGGTCCCCGCTCGCTGTTTTTACTTTTTACTAATGTTACAAACTGGCATTTCTTCATGAGCTAAGTTTAATGGCTATTCAAGTACCGAATGTGCCGTTCGGCTACCATTTAGCAACGTGGCGGCTATTCCAGCGGAGGCTACTGCAACAGCGACTCCTTTATCTTTTCGTATTTGAGTTAAGTTTATTAGTACCTCCCAGGGCATCAAAAAAATAAAACAAGCCACATTCACCGCTTACAATTTTTTTGCGCAATAATAAATAAATAAAATAGAAAAGCCTTTATTCTACTACTTTAACAATCTTTCTTATATACATATACTGCCGTCGTAAGAAAAAAGGGCACAACTAACATTTAAAAAAAAAATCTACAATAAATTGAGCAGATTAGCCTTTTTTTCTGATTCTAAATATGTATGTAACTCAATTTTTTTTTAAATGTTAGTTGTGCCCTTTTTTCTTACGACGGCAGTATAGTTACTCGCACTAGATTTTACATTTATATGATTCTAAATTAAAACATTAGTAAACTTACCTATCTATTTATAATGTATGTACTTATTTTCTTACCCTGTTACAGTGTTACAGGGTGTAGAAAGGGTAACCCGTTCGTAACGGGTTAACTACACCCGTTCGAAGGTGTAACATGTATCATAGGGGTTTTTTTTTTTTTGAAGCGCTTAAAAAACCCCTTCAAAAACCCTTTCAACGAGTATCCGGGCGGTCCCTGACAAAAGTACTCTGTGGCGGCGCATCACCCCGCACCGCACTCCCTCTACCATATAACCCCCACCATAGCACGCATAACTTATTTATTAAATGTCACACTTATAGATTACGTTTTTTACTTTTCTTTCGTCGTTCACGCTGTTAGAATGTCACCTTGTCTATGTCCTCTGCACTGCCCACTTCTAGTGGGTTCTCACAACCCATTCAGCACATAGCCAACATAGCACATAACCTAAATACAGGGACGGTGTTAGGGACATTGCTGCAAAAACTGTTACCATGGTCTGAGACACGACTCTAGACCAGGGACCGGCCGGATACTCGTTGAAAGAGGTTTTGAAGGGGTTTTTTTAAGCGCTTCAAAAAAAACCCTATGATACATGTTACACCTTCGAACGGGTGTAGTTAACCCGTTACGAACGGGTTACCCTTTCAACACCCTGTAACACTGTAACAGGGTAAGCCATTCCAACTCAAGACATTGTAATATGCACTGTTTACAATCGATATTAGTTTGAAAATTGCATAACCACGACCGCACGTGACATCGTACCGCGCCCGTCGATCCGCCAATCTTGCGTGTACCGACTTATAAACATGGAAAAATAACTATTGTCTATATGATCTTATAGTTCAATTTAGCTCATCACACATGCTAAACATTGTAATTATATTTATTTTTTCGTGTCTATACTTGTTTATTTTCATCATTCGTCATTTGATTCGGAACTCGGACGGAACTACTCAAGCTACTACTAGCAACTACTAGCTCAAGTTAATTAGGTAATCCAGGGTAACACGAAAAAAACCTTTTCGAGAAGGTAACCTCTTCAAAGGCTTAAGTCATTGAAGGGGTTAACCCCTTCACGTAGTTACCTTAATAAAGGTGTTAACCATTTCGCTGGGTTTCGAGGATGTAACTCGAACAAAAGGTAACACTGCAATATGAGTTATCCCATGTACGGGTTACCCTGTCCAAAGACTTAACTCTTAAGCGGGGTTGTCCGGTCCCTGCTCTAGACCCACAAAAGTTAAAAATTTTCGTCGGTTATAAAAAAAAAATCAGCTATTCCAGAATCATTGCTGAATACGTGGTAAAATTTACCATGATTTTTTTTTACTAATTACACCTTATATTTTTTCGTGACGGCTGTATTTAGTTAATTCAAATAGGTACTCATTTTACAGAAAATTAGATTGCATCAGTACAACAATGTAGTTAGTGAGAATTCCCATCAATTGTAGTGACAGTGTAGCGTCCACATAGAACAGGCCACACGCGTTCAGCTTACTGAACGTACGATTTTCCAATATCACGTTCATACAAAGATATTTTTGACTCTCTGTAATGGAAGGTTTAGTATTGTTAGATTTCGACATAGAGGATAGATACTTTTCTGTTTTGATATCTGCTGGGTAAATGGTTGAGTTGGCACAAAAGTAATGAGACACTCTACAAAACTCTATACATTTCCTTTTTTAAATTATTTTTTTTTCCAATAATATTTTAGAATGTTGTAGAACATTCTAGGTACTTATTATGTGGAGGTACATAAAGCCAGGGTTCGCGATCGGTTTAGAGTTTAGACAGTTTGAAGAAAAATGGATGAGCGACAAGTTCGAACACTATACTTATACGAGTACTTGTTAGGCCACAGTGCGCGGGCTGCGGCTGACAATATCAACACTGCATTGGGCGCTGGAAGTACAAGCCATGCGACGGTGTCCCCATAGTTTGACCGTTTTAAATCAGGAGACAGGAGCCTGGAAAGTCAGCCACGCTCTGGACGACCACCCGCAGTGAATGATGATGATTTACGCCGTGAACTGCAGTCAAATCCGGATGCTACCACTCGTGTATTAGAGGAAGCAATTAACTGCAGTCACCACGCCGTGGAAAACCATCTGCATGAGCTTGGGTATCAAAAAGTTTTGGCTCGGTGGGTACCGCACATCCTTACAGACACCAGTCGTGCAGTCCGTGTCGCTATCTGTCAATCACTTTTGCTGCGACCCCGAGGTAAAGAGTTTTTGTCTGATCTGGTTACTGGAGATGAATCATGGATTCATTACGAGAACGATACACGTCGTGCTTTTTGGCTGCCTCCAGAAGAAACGCCACCAACTCAACCGAAACTGAGTCAAAAGAACCACTTAAAAGTTCTGCTTTGCTGTTTCTGGGACGCGCAAGGCATGCTGTTTTATGAACTATTACACAATGTAACTATAAACGCTGACAAGTATTCAACCCAGCTCATCAAACTATCTGCTGCTATCAAGAAAAACGACGAAGACGAGTCAATGTAGTTTTACTACACGATAACGCTCGACCTCATACCGCATCTCCCGTTCGCCAACAGTTGGAGAACTTGGGCTGGGAGACGATACCCACCCACCTTAATCCCCAGACCTCGCCCCATCAGACTATCATTTGTTTAGAGCCCTGAAACAACATTTGCGGGGTAAACAATTTAATGTTTTCTCTGATGTAGAGGCGGAGTTGAACAACTGTTTCGAGGCACAACCATCAGAGTTCTGGGCGAAAGGCATCCAAACTTTGCCGGATCGTTGGCAAGAAGTCTTAGATGCTAACGGTAATTACATCATTGACTAAGCTTTTTGTATTGTAATAATAATAATAAATATAAAACGTAAACCAAGTGTCATTACTTTTGTGCCAACCTGATATATATTTTTGTTAAGTCATTCTTACTTGGACAATTCCCATTCTTCATAAGCTGTATACACGCCGTCTCAGCTTCCTCGACAGTTATATAGAACCTCTCACAATAGATACTGTGTATAACCACAAGCACTATACTCTTTACTAGCCATGAATATATCGTGAGTCCGATTAACGAAAACTAGAAAATAAGACATAACATTATTTTTCATCATTAAAAAAAATCTGTTCGAATTACTCATTTAACAACGCTATTTCGATACTTCTGAAAGATAAAAAGAAATACTTTAATTCTTACAGGATCTGCGAGTCCTCTATATTCTTTTAGGACTTGAAACGTTGTCTCCAAAAAAAATAGAGTTCGGGAAAATGCTTCCATTGCATGGCACAACGTCTGTGAAGAAAAGATACATACTGTGTTGTTAACAATGACAATATAAAAGTTATGCATGTTTTAATAAACTAGCTTCTGCCCGAGACATTGTTGTTGTCGTAAGACATCAAAATATACTAAAATAATAGCCATCTTTTTTGTGTACCTTCCCTGTTTACTACGTTTGCAGTTTTGGTCTCAGCAGCCAAAATATACAGAGAGTCAGGACTGGTGACGCGGCGCAAGCGACATACAGTTGTCCAGTGTAAAAACAAGGGTCGTACAAGGTAGGCAGGGTCAGAATCCGTAAAAAAACCGGCCAAGTGCGAGTCGGACTCGCGCACGAAGGGTTCCGTGAATTTCAAGTCGTTCGTGGTGTGAGTTCCGACTCAATTTATCGAGACCGTACTTAAAGAAGAGTTTTGGCCGAAGGGTGTCGTGTATCGGCGATTCCGCGGAAGGCTACGCGACACCACGCAGCGTAATACGACGCCGCCGTCCTTTCGTGTACAATAACATTATTGTGGTTTTTATATAATATGTATGATAGTCTGTAAGGTATATATGTTATGGGTCTTTGTTACCCGAAATAAATGATTTATTATTATACTTATTTTTTTCCATATTTCTCGGGACCCTGGTCCCGGACCTTTGGAAGGCGTACGGGAGCTGAAGCCAACTCGCAGAGGCCCCTTACAAAATTTTAAATGATGTGGAGGCACCAACCGACGATTATCCCTATATGCGCTATGCAAATGCACCCAAGGACAACTCCCGGTTGGTGCAGGACTATTGCTTTACGTGAAAACAAAACATATTGGGCTATGGGTTTGGGTGGTAAAGTGCATTGGGTTACTTAAACTATGGAATAACTATGTCCCCTGCCTGACCAATGTTATACAATTATACACGGATAAAATGGCAGGAGGTGACTTGCACACTCGATAATGGGCCCCCGGAAACGGCCGCTAGCACATAGTGACGTAGCGACAAGGGGGCAACACTTCCTGAGGTGCGTGAGGAGTGGAGAGGTATTCCACGGCTATCAGGACAATCCCGGAAGTACGGTCAAGATCCCTACCAGCACCTTACTGGAATACTTTCTTCCTCCGAGCACGTTTGCTCTTGCGAATCTCCACTCAACCCAGCCAATAAAGGCAAGAATGAGGTGGGAGCTCTGTTCCTCGTCAGTGTTCACTCCAGCCGGCCAATTAAGGCAAGTCAGAGATGAGGACAAGATTTCTCCCGGGAAATAGGGTCCGTGGGGTCGCTACTGCCCAACAGCTCGCACATGCTGCCCTGCGGGTTTCTGTAACTCTCTTGGTCTGGCTCCTCATCCTAGACCCGTTCCGGCAAAGTAAATTCTACCGGCACAGACCTAAAGTACGGAGCGCGCAAGCCTCACCACGATGCCAACGTAGAGATACAGCGATGGGGTTATTATTATTATTATCTATAAAAACGGCAAATAAATCACGTTAGATGTATGGAAGCCCCCCTAAATATTTATTTTATTCTGTTTTTTAGTATTTGTTGTTATTATACTTGACACCAAAACCACCACCAAACCACCTTTCATAGTAGTCCGTTCGCATGTTTTATACTTCTCCTGTAACTATCTGCAATATTATATCCCTTTTGCCTCATCTTTCCACACAATTTTACCGCAAATTATAAAAAAAAAACTATAGAAGAATACGAACATAATGCAATATTGCTCATCCCATATTGCAAATAGCTTGATAATTTATGCCCGACAGATAGACCAGATTTATAGGTAATATTTTTTATTTTATTTAAGATGGGTTTGCTCTAGTCTAGGTCGGACGCGATAGAGACAGAGTCGACGATGGAGTGAGCTTACACAGAAGTAGCCTGTTCACTCTCACTTTGAAGAGATTAGGGTTGTATGCGCTCGGAAACACAGACGCATGTAGTGAGTTCCACTCTTTTGCTGTGCGCATTATAAAAGTCATTTGGAAGCGCTTAGTGCGAATCGGTGGAATAGCAACTACGTAGGGATGGTAACTGGCAGTGCGTCTAAATGTCCGATGGTAGAAGGGGGCCAAGGAGCTCAAGCCGATCAGTTACAGAAACAGATGTACCCCGAAAAGTAGGAGTTTGAGCGAAACGACTCCTTTTAGCAGTAAAAAGACACGCCTGTGTTTCGGTGGCGTTAAAAGAGACCGGATTATCATCACCCCACTGGGAGACAAGGTTTAAGGTCAAATCTGTGGCCTCTCTCAAGGAACGAACTTCGGCCCCGCTGGTTTTTGCGCTGGACAAGTATCTCTCTGAAACTGTACTGTCATCTGCGTACCCAATAATACCAGGCTGAAGCAGGTCATTGATGTGCAGCAGAAAAAGAGTTGGAGAGAGAACAGACCCCTGAGGAACTCCGGCATCAATAGCCATAAGGTCAGAGGAGCAGCCGTCAACGGCTACTCTGACCGACCGTTCACTAAGGAAATCTGATATCCAGCTACAAAAATCTGCTGGGATACCATAAGCAGGAAGCTTGCTGAGCAGAGCAGCGTGCCAGACCCTGTCAAAGGTCTTCAAGATGTCAAGCGATACAATAAGTGCTTCGCCGTATTTCTCGATGGCTTCGTCACAGCAGTGCGTGACATACACAAGAAAATCGCCAGTGGACCGTCCCCGGTGAAAGCAGCAGACGTGCTGCACGGTTGTTCTTTTTGGGCACTGGTTGTACATTTGCAAGCTTCCAGGATTTCGGCACCGTTTTTTCTTCAAGAGAGAGGCGGTACAAACGTGTCAACACAGGAGACAGTTCAGGCACACACTGCCTCAACACTCTCGCTGGAAAGCCGTCAGCCGTCGCCGTTCACCTCTAGACTGCACAATACTCTTCGGACCTCTTTAATATGAACTGTGATCTCTGGCATCGAGAAGTCACTGTACCTCATACAGTAAGTGGTTGCTTGGAGCTAGCGACCAGACGTGAATTGCTTGCAAAGAGAGATGCAAATAAATTTGCTTTCTCACTTGCAGAGAGACAGCGACCCATCAGGTTTTATCATTGAAGGTAAAATGGGACGACAGAAATTCGTTTCAGCCGCTTTAGACAGGGACCAGAACTAGTCTCACTCAAAGACGAAGACCAATTCCCGTTTGTGCCAAATTACAAGTAAACTTAACTTTTGCTAAACGTCACTTCCCATTCTTGAGTTCTTTGCTTTATAATAAACTACACACAAAACTTGGCATCCACACATTAAACGCGCATCAATGCAGACTCGTTACCAAAGATTACCTTTTGTCGCTAGATTATGATGAAACAGAAATACTGATAAAACCTCCAATCTTGTAATCATTCAATATTAGCTGTTTATCTTCCTCTCAGAAATCATACTTCATTTTACCATACACCACACCCACAAGTTACAACATATCATCCAACCTTACACACCTCCCAATACTCCTCTACCCTCATACACACCCCTCACACCACACCACACTTTCAAATACATCACATCTCTTACACTCAACTCCATCTGACACCAATATTTGTTGGTTAAATTTTATTAATAAAACTTCTATTGAATAAATACATTTTTTTTAGGAAAATGCCTTAATGTCTTAGATTCTACTTTTAAAACAACATTGTCTAGCATTAAATGGACGGTTTGATGCCCCCATAACACAGGATTTTCCTAGTATGGGGGTCATTAATCTATTTCTTGTTTATTGTTTTATAAGTGCTCAGTATGTGTCTTCTCCGGTATGTTTGTAATGGCAAATAAGCTTTATTATTATTTATTTATTTATTATTTATTTACTACCCGGAGGGTGCGAAGCCAGCCTGGCCCCAATACGACCGACATGGTCAAAACGTGACGTAAGTAAAACCCGCTTGCAGAACTTGGCGGCAGAATTAATGACTCTCTTCTTCGCGCGAACCCTACGCGCTTTAACTTTGCGGTCGCGGGCCTTGACCCAGGCTTTGTAGGCAGTCTCTTTTCGGGCCTCAGCGTGGGCGCATTCTGCATTATACTAAGGCCGGGATTTGTGACCCAGCGGGATGTCGGAGAATGGACTAAAATACTCTATCCCCTGCCGAATCACGTCCGCAACCACTTAAGCACAGCACGAGGGTTCACCCGAGGAAAAGCACACTGGATAAGACGGAAAAAAGTGCCGCATCTCATCCCAGTCTGCTGACTCGTATCGCCATACTCGCCTCGTGCCTCTAGGAATCTCATCTGGAGGAGAGCAGGTTGATATGGATTTCACCAGACAGTGGTCAGACGTTCCAAGCGGAGCTGAGACAGATATTGAATGACTGTCCGGATCGGATGCCAGCAGAAGGTCCAAGCAATTGTGTGTATGGCCGTCAACATCCGGTACCCGCGTTGCCACATTCATCATCTCGGTTAGATCTAGCTTTATAGCAAACCTGCGCGCCTCCAACCCAGCATGGTCAGTTTTCTGGTACGGGAACCACCACTCTTTATGATAGGCGTTGAAGTCCCCCCGAAAAATGATCTTCGCCGTTGGGTACCTTTGCTGGCTTACGTCAGTCGACTCCACGAAGAAATTAAAGAGCGCTGTTGTCTCCTGGTCACTGCTGTGCGATCGGTAGACGCCGACGTAGAGAGATTTCTCCACGCCAGTATCCACAAGTAGCCAAGCAGCCAAGTAACCAGAAAAACCCGATTTCTCAAAGCAACGGAGACGATGGCAGCAAATGTCATCGCGAACGTACACACAAACCCCAGTTTGCTTCTTGAACTTGTGTCGAAGAGAGTAACCTGGGTAGTTGAGGTACGCCACGTCCGACAGGGTTGTTATCTTCGTCTCCGTTAGGAAAAACAGGTGCACCTTCTTGGTCTCAAGGTGGTGATGGACCGGATTGAGATTGGAGTGCAACCCCTTGATTCAATGTTAGTGAGGTACAATTTATACAAAATTTGAACAGAATCTATGCGGTAGTTTACGTGATGCTGGACAAAAATTCTAAAAACTATATTTTCGGCATTAGGATCGTTCCCAGACGTAGTGCACACAGCACTTTTTACAAGCTTTTATTTAACTTATTTTAAAAAAAATATGCAATGTACAGTTTTGACTTCACTACGATTTTATTACACGTATGTATAGATAATTATATAAGTAAAGGTTCTAGAAAAATAGTCAGGAACTTACCAATACATGGAACAGTGCTTTATACAGATTGTAAGCAATCAAAATATTTTGGTATATTTCAAGCAGTTTATGACATTGTTCGTCGTTGTCCTTCTCATTATTCATCACCAGAATATCTTTAATCCACTCTTCGAGATATTTTCTTAACAATACCATAACACGGATGGCTATGATTAAATTGATATCAAATACGACAAATGTCAAATCAGCATAAATGTCAAGAATATGTTTCACGAAATCCAAGTAATACGGGTAAACTAATGTGTAAAAACTCGTAATTATAGTAATATTAATACAGATAATAATTAATATTGAAATCCAGTTCCAAATAATGTAACTTCGGTTACTCCTACTGAAACCGATGCTCTTATGGATAGTCTGGATCTTCAGAATAAGAGAGACGTTTTTGTGCTTGTGTACAATGTCCAGAATGAACATCATTGTAAAACAGAAAGCGTGTACTATGGAAAATAAAGCTAAAACAAATACTGAGAGGAAGATATCAGTACTAGTAGTGTTTACCATTCTTGCGTTAATAATATTGGATCTTACTGTGTACATCCGAAAGAAACAAACTGAATTAAAAAATATCATACGACAGAATGACAGTAGCAATTGACATTTGTTTTGGTTGGGATATATATGATTATCTTGAACATTATATTTTGATAACAAAAAAAAACCAAGAGCAAAATTAAAAGAACACGCAATTTTTTTAACTTCTACATCGAGACGATTATTTGGTAGCACTTGAAACGTGGACTGTGGAATAATTTCACGTTGTAGGAACATTGTTATAAACTTCAAAGCCGTTCCGTTTGTCGATGAATGTGTTCTTCTAACTGACTAAAATATTGTCCTAATGACGAAGAAATAATAAATTGCTTTATTTATATAGGTACTGATGTTATCATCGCTAAGGCCTAAATAATAAATGAATAATATTATGTGCTTATATATTATAATATGTGCTTTGTTTTACCAGTAGCCAAGGTTATTGTGACATTTCTTTTTTAAAAGTATGTTTTATATCTGATCTAGGACGTTTTATAGAAATTACTATATATTTATGCCCCCAAAGTTCATGTAAAGAGGGAGTTCTACAGGGCTCAATTCTTGGCCCATCAGTGTTTCACCTTTTAGGGTGACAACTGGCCATCCATGAACTATACAGTTTAAGGTGTCCTAGTAAAAATAGATAGTATTCTATATGAAAGCTTATATAAAAATGATAAAGTAAAAAAAGCTTATATTTAAAGTAGCTTTTGTCCGCGGCTTCGCCCGCGTGGAGGGGAAATTATCCCACAGGATTGTACTACCGGGATAAAAAGTGTTCTATGTCCTAACGCAGGTCTATATGTGCCATTTTAAATTTTATTCAAATCCCTTTTGGCCGTTACGAGTGAAATGGTAACATACAGACAGATAGACCGACACACATACAGAACCACTTTCGCGTTGTAATATTAGTATAAAGTATGGAGTATGGAGGTATGGATTTGGCATTAAAAAACTGCATGTTTACAAAGCTATTTATGACCACATTAGGTGTTGAGTAATATATAATAGTAATAAAAAACCGACCAAGTGCGAGTCGGCCTCGCACACGCAGGGTTCCGTACCACCGTATTTAACACTACCTACATATCTTTTTTAAATACTATAGTAAAAAAAAAACATTTATTGTATGGGGAACCCCTAAAAGTTTTAGCTTTATTTTGTTTTTATTATTTTATAACATAAATCATAGCGGCCATAGTAGTACATACTCTGTGAAAAGTTTCAAGTATCTACCTATTACGGTTCAAAAGATACTGCCCTGTGACAGACGGACGGACCTACAGCGGAGCCTTAGTAATCGGATCCCGTTGGCACCCTTTGTCTACGGAACCCTAAAAAGGATCCTATAAATGAGCTTACAGTATTTTTTAGGGTTCCGTACTTCCAAAGAAAAAACGGAACACTTTTAGGATCACTCCTGTCTGTCTGTCGGTCCGTCTGTAACAGCTAATTTGCTCCGAATTTAATGAACCGATTAAGTTGAAATTTGGTAAACGGATCAATTTCTGTGACCCAAACACGAACGTGTCACGTAAATAAATAGATTTTGAATATGGGGGTCAATTTTGGGGGGCCAATAAGACAATTTAAAAAAAAATTTGCTAACTGTACGGTGTAAACTCGTGCATTTGTTCTTGGAAAGCACCATTTCGTGACATTTAACTGATGATGAAGATCACAGATGGCCACCGGAACTACTCAATAATAAGTATTTCACGGGTTGCGATTCGATTAGGTACCTACTTTAATAATGGTTGCTAAGTAATTTATGCTCGTCACAATGCTTATGGTGATGTGGAGTTCTCCAGATACTTACCAGGAGAACTCCTCAACAATTAACGTCCCTGCATCGAGAAATGAAATATTTTTTAAAACTGTCCCAATAAAAAGTGAAAAATAAAAACTTTTTTCCAAAAAAATCAACCGCCTCCCAAAAATACCCCACAAAGTGAAAAATAACTTTAATTTCGGAAGTCGGTGGCAAAAAAGTAAAATACAGATCCAAAGACACCGACTTCAGAAATTAAATTTATTTTTCTCTTTGTGGGGTTTTTTTGGAAGTCGGTTGAGATAACTATTTGTAAGGAAATATAACATATGTATATTTAGATTTGATTATACTATTTCAATTATTTTATTATTATTTTTACATGTTTACATATCTCGGGAGCACTGGAAGGCGTACGAGGGGCCGTCTTGCCATTGGTCTCAAAACTCTACGGTCCACCTTGGGGTTGAACTTCTTGCTTTAATCTCATCAGTTGTTCGCAGTAGAGTTCAGAATCGATGGTCCTGCTCATAATGGTAACAGCTCATAATGCATAATGCCCTTCCAATCCCACCACACACACAGCATCACCTTGTTGCGAGTTAACCCGGGTTTCGCCACAGTCTGTGAAGCCTGACCGGCCTTTGACCACGACCTTTTTCGCACGTTCTTGTCATACGTGATCCACGTTTCATCACCAGTTATCAGCTTCTTCAAAAATGGTTCGGTTTCATTACGTCGTAATAAAGAATCACAAATGAGTACACGGTTCATTAGGTTTCTTTCAGTAAGCTCGTGAGGTACCCAAATGTCGAGCTATTTGTGTACCCAGTTTTTTTCAAATAACTACTGATATGCCGATCTTGCTCCACTTTTTCAAAAATGGCATCCATTTTATCCGTAATAGGGCGACCAGAGCGACGTGCATCTTTGACATCAAAATTTCTGGTTTGAAAACGCTTAAACCAAATTTGTGCTACTCTCACAGACACTACACTAAGTCCATAAACATCGCAAATTTTTTTCGCGGGTTGCGTTGCATTTTTACCTTTTTTGTAGTAAAATTTTAAAATGTATCGAATTTCTTCATTAGATTCACTCATCTTGACGGTACGAAAAACAAATGAAAATCACACATTTTCCTAATTTGAATTTGGAATTATGTTCTTTAAAATTTAAACTTTCAATGATACCAAAACCAGCCAGATACAAATAGTATAGGCAAAGAGATTTTATTACAAGTTCATACATACTATAATGCGAAAAGATTTTTTCCCCAACCTAATATATTAGACAACTACCACGAAGTGCAAAGTTCGACGGCTTACCTACTGCGTTGCCGTCACCACATGACGCTGGCAGAATAGTCGACATCGGCTCAGTTGCCAAAAGGAAAAGAAAAAAGAAATGCAATTGTATAGTATTAGTCGTTTAGTGTTATAGAAGAGTTCACTGATAATTGTTTATTGACTGACTCTATTATCATAGAAAAATCGAAGCGCGGAAATGGCATATTGATTATTAGTGGATATGAGTTTTGTTTGAACAAAAATGTGAATGACATGTTATTGGTGTGTGCTTAAGCAAAGGAAGCAGTGTTCAAGTCTCAGACTAAGTATCCAGGATATTTAGTCTGAGGTTCAAGTACTATGACGACCCAATTTTGTAAAATCGTTCGCAGTACAGTTATGTCCAGGGTTGACAATCTTAGTACTGCCAAACGAGTAATTGTACTTTTTTAAGTATACAAAATTAAGTTGGACACCAAAAGTCTTGCCAATCGAACGATTTAATTGACATCCAATTTGGTGTCATTATATTGAAAAGTAGTTAAAAAACCTCTACCCTATATTATATAAATGTACTCTGTGGTTATGTCGCAGCAACAAGACAATGCGTCGCAGTAAAGAGGTGGCGGTGAAAGGTTTTCAAAGAAACAAAATTCGATGATACGGCTTTAGCTCTCAAGTAGGTGTTCCGTTAAAAACATTTTTGAAGCTAACTCAAAAACCACTCATCAGAACTAAGCGGTAATATTTTGTAGTAAATATTACCGAACAAAAACGAATGGAACTGTTAAAAAGTCAGTGTCAAACGCAAACGTCAAAAGTCAAAATGTGCCAAACAGATCGACGTCAATGCTTGCGTCAATGTCGTCAATTACAAATAATCACAAAGTACTTTTTATATAAGACAATCAAACTTGTCCAAACTTGATCGAATACGAAAAGTTATTTTTAATTTTCTATCTTTAAAATAATTTAATTTATATAGGTATTTAATATATTTTAGTTGGTGAAAGAATGTAACAAACATTTATTCCGTGTAATAATAAATAGAACAAAACGAGGTGATGTTAACTGGCTGAAACCTACCGTTATCAAGAGAACTGATAGCTTAATTGCGCTTACAAATGACTGCATAATGCTGGAAGCAATCGGTAAGCTTTTATGATATTACGCCAGTTTTAAACATGACGCGGGTAGCTACGTACGTGTTCATAGATTTAGAGACCACCGGTCTCCCGAAGTTTGAGTATAATAAGACCAGAATTACTGAATTAAGTATGGTCGTTGTGAGACGAAGGCATATTCTGGACACAAGACCGGGGGCGGCGCCGCGCGTGCAAGAAAAGCTTACACTGTGCTTCAACCCTCGCAAAGCCATTCATCCTGATAGCTCTGACATATCGGGCTTGGACAACAACTTACTGGAGCATCAAACCCCCTTCAACATGAATGTATTTAATACTATAAATTCTTTCCTACAATGTTTTGAGAAGCCAGTGTGTTTAGTTGCACAAAATGGTCACAATTTTGACTTTCCAATCTTAAAAAATCATTTTGAGAAGTTAGGAGTTAGTTTACCAGATGATATCTTGTGTGCCGATAGCCTTCATGGGTTTTATGATATTGAAACTGGAAGAATTCGGGATAATGTTGGTAAAGTGGGTGTGTCTGTTGTTGATCACAAAACAAATAGTGTAAAGGCTGATGACTCATCTGGTGACCAAAAGCAGAATAACCAAACATCTGATAAGGTAGTAGAAGACGAATCAAGGTTAACAGAAGAATTGTTGAAATATTTTGAAGAAAATGATGATTTGAATAGTCAGCGAACAATACAACAGGAGAATGAAAGAACACCCGTACAGAAACGGGGTGATCCAAAGGTAACAATGAATATAAATCCAGTTAAACGAAATAAAGTTAGACGAAACATATTCTATAACAAGCCTGGCATAGAGCCGAGCAAAAAGCCGAATAGATCATACAAACTGAAAGACTTTTATGAGCGTGCTGTAGGACGACCTGCAATAGAAGCTCATCGGGCAGAGAATGACTGCATCATGGCCATGGAAGCTTCAGTTGCCATATCTAAAGAATTTGTGGAGTGGGTTGACAATGTGGATAACCAATGCAAATTCAGTGAAGTGAATGCTATGAAACTTGGTGTGCCTCTCGGAGATTAATGTATATTGATTATGCATTGCCAAATTCTTAAGGCTGAAATACACATGCTATTAAAAAACATAATTTATTTACTCACCTGGTCGAAAATAGCATATTTTTGTGCTACAACATAGCATGTGTATTGCAGCTTTATTCTCATTTGATATGTCAGATGCACTGTGGCAATTTATGCATGACAGTTTTTTTTTTTGCAGAAGCATTTTATATAATGTACTCAATTTTTATAATGTATTATTATTTTATTTTATATTTTTCTTATTTTACATACATAGTGCTGAGTATTGAGGCTTTGTATTTATAATCTTAAGAATAAAATTTGTGATATAATTTCTTTTTTCGTGGAACTAAAACACAGAGCATGGGTGGACTGGCCTTTAACGCAATGGCCATCATCAGTTAGTTTGAATATAGGCCAAAGTAAAAACTAGTCTTGAGGTTTGTTAAAATAGGGGCCAATTTTTTATCTCTTAGGTAAATATACAGTATGTTAACCAACAGAGGGTGTTCCCGTTAACCCGCAATAGTATAGCATCCATACATGCTAAAAAAAATATTACCATTCAAAAACAAAATGGTTTTTATTTTTTTTAATATCAAAATATTCACTAAAAATGCTAAAAATATTCACTAAAATATTCAAAAAAATATAAAAATATTCACTAAAAATAAAAACTAAATTGCGATGTTTCCGTCCTTCAAGTACGCGTGTACAGAGTGTTTCTTTTACGTATCAATTTAACATTTTTAGTGAATATTTTAATATTAAAAAAAATAAAAACCATTTTGTTTTCGAATGGTAATATTTTTTTTAGCATGTATGGATGCTATACTATTGCGGGTTAACGGGAACGCCCTCTGTTGGTTAACATACTGTATATTTTTTTGTTCGATATGGAAAACTTTCTGTGCAATGTAATGTATTTTGAAATAAAAACTGCATGTATAGTAAATTGAGTCATATAAAATCAAACCTGGCACTCTCCACTGCGTCAAATTGTTGGGGAAATAGAAAAATGTAATAAAAAAAGCATGAAGATATTTTTAATGTAATTTCTAAATATTTATACGAACACCTCTAATGTAGACTACTATTGACCACTATTTATTTGTAGACATTTTCTTGTAAAGCCTGTCTAATTTTTTATTACATTTTTCTATTTTCCCAACAATTTGATGCAGTGGAGATTGCCAAGTTTGATTTTATGTGACTCAAATGTTGTATTTTTATAATAAGTATTTTTGATGTCTTGTGGAATGAAAATTCAATTCATAACTTAAAAAAAAATGTAACGTTTTTGTATTTTTTTTTTTTACTAAGGATTTACTTTATTAAAGTAGGTACTTGTTATTTAGTAATTATGTAAATTACAAGTTTATGAAATAAAGATAATTATAAATTAATATTTAAGCATGCTTAACTAAGTATTGAATGATATATTTAATGTCGATTTTTAATTGAAAATATGATTTATAATATAATTAAAAATTTTGAAATGCTCAGAAAAAAATTGATCTCTATTTTGAAAAATACTAATACTTTGGTGACCATTACGTTATTATTGCAATAATTTAGGTACCTATTTAAAAAAATATTTTGCTACCTTTTTTTTAATAAGCAATGTAACTATGTAGAAGATAAGATTTTATAATGAAGTTCTTAAAAAGCATAATCATTATAATTAGCTGATTAAATAAATTCCGTGCAATTATGTTTATAATTTTAAAAACATTTACTATAAGTGAATAAATTTTTATATTTTTTATTAACGTATTTTTTTTCAATCTAGCCTAATTTGAAGTAACATGTAGGTTCCTTGATACGAAGTATAAGAAATTGAACACTTAGCGATAGCGATATATAATTCTTATCAATTGTTGAAGACCTCTGACAGCCTCACTTCCTTAATTAAAGTATTGAAAATAATTATAACAACTGAACTTGTGACAAAAAAAAATATGTAAACTATGAGTGCTGGGATTTTAAAAATATGGAAAGATTGTGTAAAAGATTAATACTGAGAGAAGTAGGTGAGAAAAAACTACAAAGCAGTTAAATTTCTACTGTCGTGTTATGTATGAGACACAATTCAATTTCTATTGTTACCAACCTCGATTGTCCTTTGCTAAGGGCCAGTTTCTCGAACGAAAATTATCGCAAAATTAAAATGTGACAATTTATCAAGCGCGCGTAAACTGCTGCCGTAGTTATAATTATGTTTTCCTTAATAGCAGCCCAGCGTCTGAATATTTGAGTTCCGTTTATGACCTCTTTTACAAGGGACTTAAGATGCGGGTATCTATTATGTGCACACCTCTGCTAACCTCTTCGGCTATACAGGCGTGATGATATGTTTATCCTATTGTGGGATGAATCTGCGCAAATTCAAATTCAAAATATTTTATTTCACATAACCTACATACATGGGCATCTACAACGCCACATGCGAACTGGGTGAATATTTGACCTTTTAACCGCCGTCATTACCTTCCGCCAAAAGTTGATGAAGGAGAATATCGTTAATGAAATATTTCATCAATTCCCAGAATCTGCTTAAGGACCAGAATCAGGAATTGCTGAAATATTTCATTAAATATATTCTCTTTCATCAACTTTTGGCGGAAGGTAATGACGGGCGGTTAAAAGGTCAAATATTCACCCAACTACGCATCAAAGATCTGACGTCAGACAAATCCTGCATCGCGCAAGCAGAGTTTACCACGCGACTGGCATTTATATACTCGTAATACATCCCGACATCGACCGTCTCGGGCAGTAGCCCATTACACACTATCTAGTCGGAGGATCCTCCCTTTTCTATAGAGGATGAGTGAACATTACACTCTGTTCCTCATACCTCTAAGGCACATATGAAACATCAGAAGTTAGGTGCACGGTTCCAATTGGTCGTTTCCTATGGAAAGGAGCCGAGAAGAAATATCACGGTTACTTTAAATAATTGGCTTTTACAATGAACATAAAACCTAATACTGACTTGCAAATTGCAAAAAACGTAAGAACATTTGAATTTCGCGGGCTACCCTAGCGCTTCCCCCCGTCTACTGATATCATACCAACACCACCGTCTTCGTGGTTTCAGGTCTGTTGGTGTTGACCGGTGTGCTGTGGGGTTGCACCAACCCCTTCATACGGCAGGGTACGAAGGGGCTACGTGACGTGACTGCCACCACGGTGCGTGGACAGGTCTGGGCTGAAGTTAGCTTCCTTCTCGGCAATTGGAAGGTAAGCAGTACAAATCTACTTCCTAGAAACTGGATGTGTGTGACTGAATCACGCTTTGACGACTAAAAGGATTTTGATGGGCTGATTGTGATCTGGATTGTCATGTAGGGCTTTTTTTCTCAATGACCACAGAGGCCTCAAAAAGATGACATCGACAAGAATTGATTTTCCTGTCTACAATTTGTGTTCCATAAATGTTGTATCAATGTGAAGCCACAATTGAGTACCCAGTTGATAAAATATTATGGAACAAAGATTGTAGACAATTAAATGATTTTTTGTCGAAGTACATATACATCGTTTTAAGATATATGACAATCTAATAGTCGGCCAAGAATTTTAAAAGAATGCGGCCCACGCTAGTAGCCTGCTTTGTGCAATTTAAATCGCGGGCAGAAATTAATGTAAATATAAGTAATGTTTCACAAATATTAGTTACAAGATTTCAAATAATACTCCTAATTACCCCTAATTACCTAATTACTCCTTTGTACTCTTAATTACAATTATGTATTTTTCTGTGTGTACATAAATGTTAAAATAAATAAATAATTGAGTAGACTAGACTAGTAGGTATTATAACACGCAGCTATAATGTTGCAGTACGTGCTGCCGTGGCTGGTGAACCAGGCTGGGTCGCTGAGTTACCTGGCCGCAGTACAGTAACACGCAGCTATAATGTTGCAGTACGTGCTGCCGTGGCTGGTGAACCAGGCTGGGTCGCTGAGTTACCTGGCCGCAGTACAGTAACACGCAGCTATAATGTTGCAGTACGTGCTGCCGTGGCTGGTGAACCAGGCTGGGTCGCCGAGTTACCTGGCCGCAGTACAGTAACACGCAGCTATAATGTTGCAGTACGTGCTGCCGTGGCTGGTGAACCAGGCTGGGTCGCTGAGTTACCTGGCCGCAGTACAGTAACACGCAGCTATAATGTTGCAGTACGTGCTGCCGTGGCTGGTGAACCAGGCTGGGTCGCTGAGTTACCTGGCCGCAGTACAGTAACACGCAGCTATAATGTTGCAGTACGTGCTGCCGTGGCTGGTGAACCAGGCTGGGTCGCTGAGTTACCTGGCCGCAGTACAGTAACACGCAGCTATAATGTTGCAGTACGTGCTGCCGTGGCTGGTGAACCAGGCTGGGTCGCCGAGTTACCTGGCCGCAGTACAGTAACACGCAGCTATAATGTTGCAGTACGTGCTGCCGTGGCTGGTGAACCAGGCTGGGTCGCTGAGTTACCTGGCCGCAGTACAGTAACACGCAGCTATAATGTTGCAGTACGTGCTGCCGTGGCTGGTGAACCAGGCTGGGTCGCTGAGTTACCTGGCCGCAGTACAGTAACACGCAGCTATAATGTTGCAGTACGTGCTGCCGTGGCTGGTGAACCAGGCTGGGTCGCTGAGTTACCTGGCCGCAGTACAGTAACACGCAGCTATAATGTTGCAGTACGTGCTGCCGTGGCTGGTGAACCAGGCTGGGTCGCTGAGTTACCTGGCCGCAGTACAGTAACACGCAGCTATAATGTTGCAGTACGTGCTGCCGTGGCTGGTGAACCAGGCTGGGTCGCTGAGTTACCTGGCCGCAGTACAGTAACACGCAGCTATAATGTTGCAGTACGTGCTGCCGTGGCTGGTGAACCAGGCTGGGTCGCTGAGTTACCTGGCCGCAGTACAGTAACACGCAGCTATAATGTTGCAGTACGTGCTGCCGTGGCTGGTGAACCAGGCTGGGTCGCTGAGTTACCTGGCCGCAATACAGTAACACGCAGCTATAATGTTGCAGTACGTGGTGCCGTGGCTGGCGAACCAGGCTGGGTCGCTGAGTTACCTGGCCGCAGTACAGTAACACGCAGCTATAATGTTGCAGTACGTGCTGCCGTGGCTGGCGAACCAGGCTGGGTCGCTGAGTAACCTGGCCGCAGTACAGTAACACGCAGCTATAATGTTGCAGTACGTGGTGCCGTGGCTGGCGAACCAGGCTGGGTCGCTGAGTTATCTGGCCGCAGTACAGTAACACGCAGCTATAATGTTGCAGTACGTGCTGCCGTGGCTGGTGAACCAGGCTGGGTCGCTGAGTTACCTGGCCGCAGTACAGTAACACGCAGCTATAATGTTGCAGTACGTGCTGCCGTGGCTGGTGAACCAGGCTGGGTCGCTGAGTTACCTGGCCGCAGTACAGTAACACGCAGCTATAATGTTGCAGTACGTGCTGCCGTGGCTGGTGAACCAGGCTGGGTCGCTGAGTTACCTGGCCGCAGTACAGTAACACGCAGCTATAATGTTGCAGTACGTGCTGCCGTGGCTGGCGAACCAGGCTGGGTCGCTGAGTTACCTGGCCGCAGTACAGTAACACGCAGCTATAATGTTGCAGTACGTGCTGCCGTGGCTGGCGAACCAGGCTGGGTCGCTGAGTTACCTGGCCGCAGTACAGTAACACGCAGCTATAATGTTGCAGTACGTGCTGCCGTGGCTGGCGAACCAGGCTGGGTCGCTGAGTTCTCCTGGCCGCAGTACAGTAACACGCAGCTATAATGTTGCAGTACGTGCTGCCGTGGCTGGTGAACCAGGCTGGGTCGCTGAGTTACCTGGCCGCAGTACAGTAACACGCAGCTATAATGTTGCAGTACGTGCTGCCGTGGCTGGCGAACCAGGCTGGGTCGCTGAGTTACCTGGCCGCAGTACAGTAACACGCAGCTATAATGTTGCAGTACGTGCTGCCGTGGCTGGTGAACCAGGCTGGGTCGCTGAGTTACCTGGCCGCAGTACAGTAACACGCAGCTATAATGTTGCAGTACGTGCTGCCGTGGCTGGTGAACCAGGCTGGGTCGCTGAGTTACCTGGCCGCAGGACAGTAACACGCAGCTATAATGTTGCAGTACGTGCTGCCGTGGCTGGTGAACCAGGCTGGGTCGCTGAGTTACCTGGCCGCAGTACAGTAACACGCAGCTATAATGTTGCAGTACGTGCTGCCGTGGCTGGTGAACCAGGCTGGGTCGCCGAGTTACCTGGCCGCAGTACAGTAACACGCAGCTATAATGTTGCAGTACGTGCTGCCGTGGCTGGTGAACCAGGCTGGGTCGCTGAGTTACCTGGCCGCAGTACAGTAACACGCAGCTATAATGTTGCAGTACGTGCTGCCGTGGCTGGTGAACCAGGCTGGGTCGCCGAGTTATCTGGCCGCAGTACAGTAACACGCAGCTATAATGTTGCAGTACGTGCTGCCGTGGCTGGTGAACCAGGCTGGGTCGCTGAGTTACCTGGCCGCAGTACAGTAACACGCAGCTATAATGTTGCAGTACGTGCTGCCGTGGCTGGTGAACCAGGCTGGGTCGCTGAGTTACCTGGCCGCAGTACAGTAACACGCAGCTATAATGTTGCAGTACGTGCTGCCGTGGCTGGTGAACCAGGCTGGGTCGCTGAGTTACCTGGCCGCAGTACAGTAACACGCAGCTAAAATGTTGCAGTATAGTCATGTATTGTACCTATGGACGCTTTTACCTTTGGACATTGATTATAATAAAAAAAACTGGCAGTACTAAAAATATAATATTGCAACACTGTGGTGGCATTTTTATTTTCTAGCAACACCAGTGAGTGGCGTGATGCTATCGGTGTTGTGTGCAGTGTGAGGCCATTTTGGAGATAGTCTGAAATGTCCATAGGTACAATACATGACCCTACGTGCTGCCGTGGCTGGTGAACCAGGCTGGGTCGCCGAGTTACCTGGCCGCAGTACAGTAACACGCAGCTATAATGTTGCAGTACGTGCTGCCGTGGCTGGTGAACCAGGCTGGGTCGCTGAGTTACCTGGCCGCAGTACAGTAACGCGCAGCTATAATGTTGCAGTACGTGCTGCCGTGGCTGGTGAACCAGGCTGGGTCGGTGAGTTACCTGGCCGCAGTACAGTAACACGCAGCTATAATGTTGCAGTACGTGCTGCCGTGGCTGGTGAACCAGGCTGGGTCGCTGAGTTACCTGGCCGCAGTACAGTAACGCGCAGCTATAATGTTGCAGTACGTGCTGCCGTGGCTGGTGAACCAGGCTGGGTCGGTGAGTTACCTGGCCGCAGTACAGTAACACGCAGCTATAATGTTGCAGTACGTGCTGCCGTGGCCGGTGAACCAGGCTGGGTCGCTGAGTTACCTGGCCGCAGTACAGTAACGCGCAGCTATAATGTTGCAGTACGTGCTGCCGTGGCTGGTGAACCAGGCTGGGTCGGTGAGTTACCTGGCCGCAGTACAGTAACACGCAGCTATAATGTTGCAGTACGTGCTGCCGTGGCCGGTGAACCAGGCTGGGTCGGTGAGTTACCTGGCCGCAGTACAGTAACACGCAGCTATAATGTTGCAGTACGTGCTGCCGTGGCCGGTGAACCAGGCTGGGTCGGTGAGTTACCTGGCCGCAGTACAGTAACACGCAGCTATAATGTTGCAGTACGTGCTGCCGTGGCCGGTGAACCAGGCTGGGTCGGTGAGTTACCTGGCCGCAGTACAGTAACACGCAGCTATAATGTTGCAGTACGTGCTGCCGTGGCTGGTGAACCAGGCTGGGTCGCTGAGTTACCTGGCCGCAGTACAGTAACACGCAGCTATAATGTTGCAGTACGTGCTGCCGTGGCTGGTGAACCAGGCTGGGTCGCTGAGTTACCTGGCCGCAGTACAGTAACACGCAGCTAAAATGTTGCAGTATAGTCATGTATTGTACCTATGGACGCTTTTACCTTTGGACATTGATTATAATAAAAAAAACTGGCAGTACTAAAAATATAATATTGCAACACTGTGGTGGCATTTTTATTTTCTAGCAACACCAGTGAGTGGCGTGATGCTATCGGTGTTGTGTGCAGTGTGAGGCCATTTTGGAGATAGTCTGAAATGTCCATAGGTACAATACATGACCCTACGTGCTGCCGTGGCTGGTGAACCAGGCTGGGTCGCCGAGTTACCTGGCCGCAGTACAGTAACACGCAGCTATAATGTTGCAGTACGTGCTGCCGTGGCTGGTGAACCAGGCTGGGTCGGTGAGTTACCTGGCCGCAGTACAGTAACACGCAGCTATAATGTTGCAGTACGTGCTGCCGTGGCCGGTGAACCAGGCTGGGTCGCTGAGTTACCTGGCCGCAGTACAGTAACGCGCAGCTATAATGTTGCAGTACGTGCTGCCGTGGCTGGTGAACCAGGCTGGGTCGCCGAGTTACCTGGCCGCAGTACAGTAACACGCAGCTATAATGTTGCAGTACGTGCTGCCGTGGCTGGTGAACCAGGCTGGGTCGCTGAGTTACCTGGCCGCAGTACAGTAACACGCAGCTATAATGTTGCAGTACGTGCTGCCGTGGCTGGTGAACCAGGCTGGGTCGCTGAGTTACCTGGCCGCAGTACAGTAACACGCAGCTATAATGTTGCAGTACGTGCTGCCGTGGCTGGTGAACCAGGCTGGGTCGCTGAGTTACCTGGCCGCAGTACAGTAACACGCAGCTATAATGTTGCAGTACGTGCTGCCGTGGCTGGCGAACCAGGCTGGGTCGCTGAGTTACCTGGCCGCAGTACAGTAACACGCAGCTATAATGTTGCAGTACGTGCTGCCGTGGCTGGTGAACCAGGCTGGGTCGCTGAGTTACCTGGCCGCAGTACAGTAACACGCAGCTATAATGTTGCAGTACGTGCTGCCGTGGCTGGTGAACCAGGCTGGGTCGCTGAGTTACCTGGCCG
Source organism: Dicycla oo (assembly GCA_948252095.1). NCBI lineage: Eukaryota > Metazoa > Arthropoda > Insecta > Lepidoptera > Noctuidae > Dicycla > Dicycla oo. Next base: position 25,713,445 of record OX411730.1, read on the forward strand.
CAGTACAGTAACACGCAGCTATAATGTTGCAGTACGTGCTGCCGTGGCTGGTGAACCAGGCTGGGTCGCTGAGTTACCTGGCCGCAGTACAGTAACACGCAGCTATAATGTTGCAGTACGTGCTGCCGTGGCTGGTGAACCAGGCTGGGTCGCTGAGTTACCTGGCCGCAGTACAGTAACACGCAGCTATAATGTTGCAGTACGTGCTGCCGTGGCTGGCGAACCAGGCTGGGTCGCTGAGTTACCTGGCCGCAGTACAGTAACACGCAGCTATAATGTTGCAGTACGTGCTGCCGTGGCTGGTGAACCAGGCTGGGTCGCTGAGTTACCTGGCCGCAGTACAGTAACACGCAGCTATAATGTTGCAGTACGTGCTGCCGTGGCTGGTGAACCAGGCTGGGTCGCTGAGTTACCTGGCCGCAGTACAGTAACACGCAGCTATAATGTTGCAGTACGTGCTGCCGTGGCTGGTGAACCAGGCTGGGTCGCTGAGTTACCTGGCCGCAGTACAGTAACACGCAGCTATAATGTTGCAGTACGTGCTGCCGTGGCTGGCGAACCAGGCTGGGTCGCTGAGTTACCTGGCCGCAGTACAGTAACACGCAGCTATAATGTTGCAGTACGTGCTGCCGTGGCTGGTGAACCAGGCTGGGTCGCTGAGTTACCTGGCCGCAGTACAGTAACACGCAGCTATAATGTTGCAGTACGTGCTGCCGTGGCTGGTGAACCAGGCTGGGTCGCTGAGTTACCTGGCCGCAGTACAGTAACACGCAGCTATAATGTTGCAGTACGTGCTGCCGTGGCTGGTGAACCAGGCTGGGTCGCTGAGTTACCTGGCCGCAGTACAGTAACACGCAGCTATAATGTTGCAGTACGTGCTGCCGTGGCTGGTGAACCAGGCTGGGTCGCTGAGTTACCTGGCCGCAGTACAGTAACACGCAGCTATAATGTTGCAGTACGTGCTGCCGTGGCTGGTGAACCAGGCTGGGTCGCTGAGTTACCTGGCCGCAGTACAGTAACACGCAGCTATAATGTTGCAGTACGTGCTGCCGTGGCTGGCGAACCAGGCTGGGTCGCTGAGTTACCTGGCCGCAGTACAGTAACACGCAGCTATAATGTTGCAGTACGTGCTGCCGTGGCTGGCGAACCAGGCTGGGTCGCTGAGTTACCTGGCCGCAGTACAGTAACACGCAGCTATAATGTTGCAGTACGTGCTGCCGTGGCTGGCGAACCAGGCTGGGTCGCTGAGTTACCTGGCCGCAGTACAGTAACACGCAGCTATAATGTTGCAGTACGTGCTGCCGTGGCTGGCGAACCAGGCTGGGTCGCTGAGTTACCTGGCCGCAGTACAGTAACACGCAGCTATAATGTTGCAGTACGTGCTGCCGTGGCTGGTGAACCAGGCTGGGTCGCTGAGTTACCTGGCCGCAGTACAGTAACACGCAGCTATAATGTTGCAGTACGTGCTGCCGTGGCTGGCGAACCAGGCTGGGTCGCTGAGTTACCTGGCCGCAGTACAGTAACACGCAGCTATAATGTTGCAGTACGTGCTGCCGTGGCTGGTGAACCAGGCTGGGTCGCTGAGTTACCTGGCCGCAGTACAGTAACACGCAGCTATAATGTTGCAGTACGTGCTGCCGTGGCTGGCGAACCAGGCTGGGTCGCTGAGTTACCTGGCCGCAGTACAGTAACACGCAGCTATAATGTTGCAGTACGTGCTGCCGTGGCTGGTGAACCAGGCTGGGTCGCTGAGTTACCTGGCCGCAGTACAGTAACACGCAGCTATAATGTTGCAGTACGTGCTGCCGTGGCTGGCGAACCAGGCTGGGTCGCTGAGTTACCTGGCCGCAGTACAGTAACACGCAGCTATAATGTTGCAGTACGTGCTGCCGTGGCTGGTGAACCAGGCTGGGTCGCTGAGTTACCTGGCCGCAGTACAGTAACACGCAGCTATAATGTTGCAGTACGTGCTGCCGTGGCTGGTGAACCAGGCTGGGTCGCTGAGTTACCTGGCCGCAGTACAGTAACACGCAGCTATAATGTTGCAGTACGTGCTGCCGTGGCTGGCGAACCAGGCTGGGTCGCTGAGTTACCTGGCCGCAGTACAGTAACACGCAGCTATAATGTTGCAGTACGTGCTGCCGTGGCTGGTGAACCAGGCTGGGTCGCTGAGTTACCTGGCCGCAGTACAGTAACACGCAGCTATAATGTTGCAGTACGTGCTGCCGTGGCTGGCGAACCAGGCTGGGTCGCTGAGTTACCTGGCCGCAGTACAGTAACACGCAGCTATAATGTTGCAGTACGTGCTGCCGTGGCTGGTGAACCAGGCTGGGTCGCTGAGTTACCTGGCCGCAGTACAGTAACACGCAGCTATAATGTTGCAGTACGTGCTGCCGTGGCTGGTGAACCAGGCTGGGTCGCTGAGTTACCTGGCCGCAGTACAGTAACACGCAGCTATAATGTTGCAGTACGTGCTGCCGTGGCTGGCGAACCAGGCTGGGTCGCTGAGTTACCTGGCCGCAGTACAGTAACACGCAGCTATAATGTTGCAGTACGTGCTGCCGTGGCTGGTGAACCAGGCTGGGTCGCTGAGTTACCTGGCCGCAGTACAGTAACACGCAGCTATAATGTTGCAGTACGTGCTGCCGTGGCTGGTGAACCAGGCTGGGTCGCTGAGTTACCTGGCCGCAGTACAGTAACACGCAGCTATAATGTTGCAGTACGTGCTGCCGTGGCTGGCGAACCAGGCTGGGTCGCTGAGTTACCTGGCCGCAGTACAGTAACACGCAGCTATAATGTTGCAGTACGTGCTGCCGTGGCTGGTGAACCAGGCTGGGTCGCTGAGTTACCTGGCCGCAGTACAGTAACACGCAGCTATAATGTTGCAGTACGTGCTGCCGTGGCTGGTGAACCAGGCTGGGTCGCTGAGTTACCTGGCCGCAGTACAGTAACACGCAGCTATAATGTTGCAGTACGTGCTGCCGTGGCTGGTGAACCAGGCTGGGTCGCTGAGTTACCTGGCCGCAGTACAGTAACACGCAGCTATAATGTTGCAGTACGTGCTGCCGTGGCTGGCGAACCAGGCTGGGTCGCTGAGTTACCTGGCCGCAGTACAGTAACACGCAGCTATAATGTTGCAGTACGTGCTGCCGTGGCTGGTGAACCAGGCTGGGTCGCTGAGTTACCTGGCCGCAGTACAGTAACACGCAGCTATAATGTTGCAGTACGTGCTGCCGTGGCTGGTGAACCAGGCTGGGTCGCTGAGTTACCTGGCCGCAGTACAGTAACACGCAGCTAAAATGTTGCAGTATAGTCATGTATTGTACCTATGGACGCTTTTACCTTTGGACATTGATTATAATAAAAAAAACTGGCAGTACTAAAAATATAATATTGCAACACTGTGGTGGCATTTTTATTTTCTAGCAACACCAGTGAGTGGCGTGATGCTATCGGTGTTGTGTGCAGTGTGAGGCCATTTTGGAGATAGTCTGAAATGTCCATAGGTACAATACATGACCCTACGTGCTGCCGTGGCTGGTGAACCAGGCTGGGTCGCCGAGTTACCTGGCCGCAGTACAGTAACACGCAGCTATAATGTTGCAGTACGTGCTGCCGTGGCTGGTGAACCAGGCTGGGTCGGTGAGTTACCTGGCCGCAGTACAGTAACACGCAGCTATAATGTTGCAGTACGTGCTGCCGTGGCCGGTGAACCAGGCTGGGTCGCTGAGTTACCTGGCCGCAGTACAGTAACGCGCAGCTATAATGTTGCAGTACGTGCTGCCGTGGCTGGTGAACCAGGCTGGGTCGCCGAGTTACCTGGCCGCAGTACAGTAACACGCAGCTATAATGTTGCAGTACGTGCTGCCGTGGCTGGTGAACCAGGCTGGGTCGCTGAGTTACCTGGCCGCAGTACAGTAACACGCAGCTATAATGTTGCAGTACGTGCTGCCGTGGCTGGTGAACCAGGCTGGGTCGCTGAGTTACCTGGCCGCAGTACAGTAACACGCAGCTATAATGTTGCAGTACGTGCTGCCGTGGCTGGTGAACCAGGCTGGGTCGCTGAGTTACCTGGCCGCAGTACAGTAACACGCAGCTATAATGTTGCAGTACGTGCTGCCGTGGCTGGTGAACCAGGCTGGGTCGCTGAGTTACCTGGCCGCAGTACAGTAACACGCAGCTATAATGTTGCAGTACGTGCTGCCGTGGCTGGCGAACCAGGCTGGGTCGCTGAGTTACCTGGCCGCAGTACAGTAACACGCAGCTATAATGTTGCAGTACGTGCTGCCGTGGCTGGTGAACCAGGCTGGGTCGCTGAGTTACCTGGCCGCAGTACAGTAACACGCAGCTATAATGTTGCAGTACGTGCTGCCGTGGCTGGTGAACCAGGCTGGGTCGCTGAGTTACCTGGCCGCAGTACAGTAACACGCAGCTATAATGTTGCAGTACGTGCTGCCGTGGCTGGTGAACCAGGCTGGGTCGCTGAGTTACCTGGCCGCAGTACAGTAACACGCAGCTATAATGTTGCAGTACGTGCTGCCGTGGCTGGTGAACCAGGCTGGGTCGCTGAGTTACCTGGCCGCAGTACAGTAACACGCAGCTATAATGTTGCAGTACGTGCTGCCGTGGCTGGCGAACCAGGCTGGGTCGCTGAGTTACCTGGCCGCAGTACAGTAACACGCAGCTATAATGTTGCAGTACGTGCTGCCGTGGCTGGTGAACCAGGCTGGGTCGCTGAGTTACCTGGCCGCAGTACAGTAACACGCAGCTATAATGTTGCAGTACGTGCTGCCGTGGCTGGTGAACCAGGCTGGGTCGCTGAGTTACCTGGCCGCAGTACAGTAACACGCAGCTATAATGTTGCAGTACGTGCTGCCGTGGCTGGTGAACCAGGCTGGGTCGCTGAGTTACCTGGCCGCAGTACAGTAACACGCAGCTATAATGTTGCAGTACGTGCTGCCGTGGCTGGCGAACCAGGCTGGGTCGCTGAGTTACCTGGCCGCAGTACAGTAACACGCAGCTATAATGTTGCAGTACGTGCTGCCGTGGCTGGTGAACCAGGCTGGGTCGCTGAGTTACCTGGCCGCAGTACAGTAACACGCAGCTATAATGTTGCAGTACGTGCTGCCGTGGCTGGTGAACCAGGCTGGGTCGCTGAGTTACCTGGCCGCAGTACAGTAACACGCAGCTATAATGTTGCAGTACGTGCTGCCGTGGCTGGTGAACCAGGCTGGGTCGCTGAGTTACCTGGCCGCAGTACAGTAACACGCAGCTATAATGTTGCAGTACGTGCTGCCGTGGCTGGTGAACCAGGCTGGGTCGCTGAGTTACCTGGCCGCAGTACAGTAACACGCAGCTATAATGTTGCAGTACGTGCTGCCGTGGCTGGTGAACCAGGCTGGGTCGCTGAGTTACCTGGCCGCAGTACAGTAACACGCAGCTATAATGTTGCAGTACGTGCTGCCGTGGCTGGCGAACCAGGCTGGGTCGCTGAGTTACCTGGCCGCAGTACAGTAACACGCAGCTATAATGTTGCAGTACGTGCTGCCGTGGCTGGCGAACCAGGCTGGGTCGCTGAGTTACCTGGCCGCAGTACAGTAACACGCAGCTATAATGTTGCAGTACGTGCTGCCGTGGCTGGCGAACCAGGCTGGGTCGCTGAGTTACCTGGCCGCAGTACAGTAACACGCAGCTATAATGTTGCAGTACGTGCTGCCGTGGCTGGCGAACCAGGCTGGGTCGCTGAGTTACCTGGCCGCAGTACAGTAACACGCAGCTATAATGTTGCAGTACGTGCTGCCGTGGCTGGTGAACCAGGCTGGGTCGCTGAGTTACCTGGCCGCAGTACAGTAACACGCAGCTATAATGTTGCAGTACGTGCTGCCGTGGCTGGCGAACCAGGCTGGGTCGCTGAGTTACCTGGCCGCAGTACAGTAACACGCAGCTATAATGTTGCAGTACGTGCTGCCGTGGCTGGTGAACCAGGCTGGGTCGCTGAGTTACCTGGCCGCAGTACAGTAACACGCAGCTATAATGTTGCAGTACGTGCTGCCGTGGCTGGCGAACCAGGCTGGGTCGCTGAGTTACCTGGCCGCAGTACAGTAACACGCAGCTATAATGTTGCAGTACGTGCTGCCGTGGCTGGTGAACCAGGCTGGGTCGCTGAGTTACCTGGCCGCAGTACAGTAACACGCAGCTATAATGTTGCAGTACGTGCTGCCGTGGCTGGCGAACCAGGCTGGGTCGCTGAGTTACCTGGCCGCAGTACAGTAACACGCAGCTATAATGTTGCAGTACGTGCTGCCGTGGCTGGTGAACCAGGCTGGGTCGCTGAGTTACCTGGCCGCAGTACAGTAACACGCAGCTATAATGTTGCAGTACGTGCTGCCGTGGCTGGTGAACCAGGCTGGGTCGCTGAGTTACCTGGCCGCAGTACAGTAACACGCAGCTATAATGTTGCAGTACGTGCTGCCGTGGCTGGCGAACCAGGCTGGGTCGCTGAGTTACCTGGCCGCAGTACAGTAACACGCAGCTATAATGTTGCAGTACGTGCTGCCGTGGCTGGTGAACCAGGCTGGGTCGCTGAGTTACCTGGCCGCAGTACAGTAACACGCAGCTATAATGTTGCAGTACGTGCTGCCGTGGCTGGCGAACCAGGCTGGGTCGCTGAGTTACCTGGCCGCAGTACAGTAACACGCAGCTATAATGTTGCAGTACGTGCTGCCGTGGCTGGTGAACCAGGCTGGGTCGCTGAGTTACCTGGCCGCAGTACAGTAACACGCAGCTATAATGTTGCAGTACGTGCTGCCGTGGCTGGTGAACCAGGCTGGGTCGCTGAGTTACCTGGCCGCAGTACAGTAACACGCAGCTATAATGTTGCAGTACGTGCTGCCGTGGCTGGCGAACCAGGCTGGGTCGCTGAGTTACCTGGCCGCAGTACAGTAACACGCAGCTATAATGTTGCAGTACGTGCTGCCGTGGCTGGTGAACCAGGCTGGGTCGCTGAGTTACCTGGCCGCAGTACAGTAACACGCAGCTATAATGTTGCAGTACGTGCTGCCGTGGCTGGTGAACCAGGCTGGGTCGCTGAGTTACCTGGCCGCAGTACAGTAACACGCAGCTATAATGTTGCAGTACGTGCTGCCGTGGCTGGCGAACCAGGCTGGGTCGCTGAGTTACCTGGCCGCAGTACAGTAACACGCAGCTATAATGTTGCAGTACGTGCTGCCGTGGCTGGTGAACCAGGCTGGGTCGCTGAGTTACCTGGCCGCAGTACAGTAACACGCAGCTATAATGTTGCAGTACGTGCTGCCGTGGCTGGTGAACCAGGCTGGGTCGCTGAGTTACCTGGCCGCAGTACAGTAACACGCAGCTATAATGTTGCAGTACGTGCTGCCGTGGCTGGTGAACCAGGCTGGGTCGCTGAGTTACCTGGCCGCAGTACAGTAACACGCAGCTATAATGTTGCAGTACGTGCTGCCGTGGCTGGCGAACCAGGCTGGGTCGCTGAGTTACCTGGCCGCAGTACAGTAACACGCAGCTATAATGTTGCAGTACGTGCTGCCGTGGCTGGTGAACCAGGCTGGGTCGCTGAGTTACCTGGCCGCAGTACAGTAACACGCAGCTATAATGTTGCAGTACGTGCTGCCGTGGCTGGTGAACCAGGCTGGGTCGCTGAGTTACCTGGCCGCAGTACAGTAACACGCAGCTATAATGTTGCAGTACGTGCTGCCGTGGCTGGTGAACCAGGCTGGGTCGCTGAGTTACCTGGCCGCAGTACAGTAACACGCAGCTATAATGTTGCAGTACGTGCTGCCGTGGCTGGCGAACCAGGCTGGGTCGCTGAGTTACCTGGCCGCAGTACAGTAACACGCAGCTATAATGTTGCAGTACGTGCTGCCGTGGCTGGTGAACCAGGCTGGGTCGCTGAGTTACCTGGCCGCAGTACAGTAACACGCAGCTATAATGTTGCAGTACGTGCTGCCGTGGCTGGTGAACCAGGCTGGGTCGCTGAGTTACCTGGCCGCAGTACAGTAACACGCAGCTATAATGTTGCAGTACGTGCTGCCGTGGCTGGTGAACCAGGCTGGGTCGCTGAGTTACCTGGCCGCAGTACAGTAACACGCAGCTATAATGTTGCAGTACGTGCTGCCGTGGCTGGCGAACCAGGCTGGGTCGCTGAGTTACCTGGCCGCAGTACAGTAACACGCAGCTATAATGTTGCAGTACGTGCTGCCGTGGCTGGTGAACCAGGCTGGGTCGCTGAGTTACCTGGCCGCAGTACAGTAACACGCAGCTATAATGTTGCAGTACGTGCTGCCGTGGCTGGTGAACCAGGCTGGGTCGCTGAGTTACCTGGCCGCAGTACAGTAACACGCAGCTATAATGTTGCAGTACGTGCTGCCGTGGCTGGCGAACCAGGCTGGGTCGCTGAGTTACCTGGCCGCAGTACAGTAACACGCAGCTATAATGTTGCAGTACGTGCTGCCGTGGCTGGTGAACCAGGCTGGGTCGCTGAGTTACCTGGCCGCAGTACAGTAACACGCAGCTATAATGTTGCAGTACGTGCTGCCGTGGCTGGTGAACCAGGCTGGGTCGCTGAGTTACCTGGCCGCAGTACAGTAACACGCAGCTATAATGTTGCAGTACGTGCTGCCGTGGCTGGTGAACCAGGCTGGGTCGCTGAGTTACCTGGCCGCAGTACAGTAACACGCAGCTATAATGTTGCAGTACGTGCTGCCGTGGCTGGCGAACCAGGCTGGGTCGCTGAGTTACCTGGCCGCAGTACAGTAACACGCAGCTATAATGTTGCAGTACGTGCTGCCGTGGCTGGTGAACCAGGCTGGGTCGCTGAGTTACCTGGCCGCAGTACAGTAACACGCAGCTATAATGTTGCAGTACGTGCTGCCGTGGCTGGTGAACCAGGCTGGGTCGCTGAGTTACCTGGCCGCAGTACAGTAACACGCAGCTATAATGTTGCAGTACGTGCTGCCGTGGCTGGTGAACCAGGCTGGGTCGCTGAGTTACCTGGCCGCAGTACAGTAACACGCAGCTATAATGTTGCAGTACGTGCTGCCGTGGCTGGCGAACCAGGCTGGGTCGCTGAGTTACCTGGCCGCAGTACAGTAACACGCAGCTATAATGTTGCAGTACGTGCTGCCGTGGCTGGTGAACCAGGCTGGGTCGCTGAGTTACCTGGCCGCAGTACAGTAACACGCAGCTATAATGTTGCAGTACGTGCTGCCGTGGCTGGTGAACCAGGCTGGGTCGCTGAGTTACCTGGCCGCAGTACAGTAACACGCAGCTATAATGTTGCAGTACGTGCTGCCGTGGCTGGCGAACCAGGCTGGGTCGCTGAGTTACCTGGCCGCAGTACAGTAACACGCAGCTATAATGTTGCAGTACGTGCTGCCGTGGCTGGTGAACCAGGCTGGGTCGCTGAGTTACCTGGCCGCAGTACAGTAACACGCAGCTATAATGTTGCAGTACGTGCTGCCGTGGCTGGTGAACCAGGCTGGGTCGCTGAGTTACCTGGCCGCAGTACAGTAACACGCAGCTATAATGTTGCAGTACGTGCTGCCGTGGCTGGTGAACCAGGCTGGGTCGCTGAGTTACCTGGCCGCAGTACAGTAACACGCAGCTATAATGTTGCAGTACGTGCTGCCGTGGCTGGCGAACCAGGCTGGGTCGCTGAGTTACCTGGCCGCAGTACAGTAACACGCAGCTATAATGTTGCAGTACGTGCTGCCGTGGCTGGTGAACCAGGCTGGGTCGCTGAGTTACCTGGCCGCAGTACAGTAACACGCAGCTATAATGTTGCAGTACGTGCTGCCGTGGCTGGTGAACCAGGCTGGGTCGCTGAGTTACCTGGCCGCAGTACAGTAACACGCAGCTATAATGTTGCAGTACGTGCTGCCGTGGCTGGTGAACCAGGCTGGGTCGCTGAGTTACCTGGCCGCAGTACAGTAACACGCAGCTATAATGTTGCAGTACGTGCTGCCGTGGCTGGCGAACCAGGCTGGGTCGCTGAGTTACCTGGCCGCAGTACAGTAACACGCAGCTATAATGTTGCAGTACGTGCTGCCGTGGCTGGTGAACCAGGCTGGGTCGCTGAGTTACCTGGCCGCAGTACAGTAACACGCAGCTATAATGTTGCAGTACGTGCTGCCGTGGCTGGTGAACCAGGCTGGGTCGCTGAGTTACCTGGCCGCAGTACAGTAACACGCAGCTATAATGTTGCAGTACGTGCTGCCGTGGCTGGCGAACCAGGCTGGGTCGCTGAGTTACCTGGCCGCAGTACAGTAACACGCAGCTATAATGTTGCAGTACGTGCTGCCGTGGCTGGTGAACCAGGCTGGGTCGCTGAGTTACCTGGCCGCAGTACAGTAACACGCAGCTATAATGTTGCAGTACGTGCTGCCGTGGCTGGTGAACCAGGCTGGGTCGCTGAGTTACCTGGCCGCAGTACAGTAACACGCAGCTATAATGTTGCAGTACGTGCTGCCGTGGCTGGTGAACCAGGCTGGGTCGCTGAGTTACCTGGCCGCAGTACAGTAACACGCAGCTATAATGTTGCAGTACGTGCTGCCGTGGCTGGTGAACCAGGCTGGGTCGCTGAGTTACCTGGCCGCAGTACAGTAACACGCAGCTATAATGTTGCAGTACGTGCTGCCGTGGCTGGTGAACCAGGCTGGGTCGCTGAGTTACCTGGCCGCAGTACAGTAACACGCAGCTATAATGTTGCAGTACGTGCTGCCGTGGCTGGTGAACCAGGCTGGGTCGCTGAGTTACCTGGCCGCAGTACAGTAACACGCAGCTATAATGTTGCAGTACGTGCTGCCGTGGCTGGTGAACCAGGCTGGGTCGCTGAGTTACCTGGCCGCAGTACAGTAACACGCAGCTATAATGTTGCAGTACGTGCTGCCGTGGCTGGTGAACCAGGCTGGGTCGCTGAGTTACCTGGCCGCAGTACAGTAACACGCAGCTATAATGTTGCAGTACGTGCTGCCGTGGCTGGCGAACCAGGCTGGGTCGCTGAGTTACCTGGCCGCAGTACAGTAACACGCAGCTATAATGTTGCAGTACGTGCTGCCGTGGCTGGTGAACCAGGCTGGGTCGCTGAGTTACCTGGCCGCAGTACAGTAACACGCAGCTATAATGTTGCAGTACGTGCTGCCGTGGCTGGTGAACCAGGCTGGGTCGCTGAGTTACCTGGCCGCAGTACAGTAACACGCAGCTATAATGTTGCAGTACGTGCTGCCGTGGCTGGTGAACCAGGCTGGGTCGCTGAGTTACCTGGCCGCAGTACAGTAACACGCAGCTATAATGTTGCAGTACGTGCTGCCGTGGCTGGTGAACCAGGCTGGGTCGCTGAGTTACCTGGCCGCAGTACAGTAACACGCAGCTATAATGTTGCAGTACGTGCTGCCGTGGCTGGTGAACCAGGCTGGGTCGCTGAGTTACCTGGCCGCAGTACAGTAACACGCAGCTATAATGTTGCAGTACGTGCTGCCGTGGCTGGTGAACCAGGCTGGGTCGCTGAGTTACCTGGCCGCAGTACAGCGAGCGCCTCTGTCAGTGGCGGTGCCCGTCGCTAACAGCCTGGCATTTGTGTTCACCGCCGTCACTGGAGCAGGCGTCGGCGCTGAAGAGCCTCTGGATGCAAGTACGTTGAAGCCTAATATACGTTGATATACGGTTTAGTAGTAGAATATAGAAATATACTTTAGCCACGTTGGCAGAGTAAGCGACAAAAGGCGATTAACACTTCAGAATAACCAAAATTTGCGAAAGCCATGTTTTTTACAATATCACTTTAGATTTACTTTTATTTTGTCCTATTATCGTGAGCTATAATATGTTTATAAGCCATTAAAATATGTATGTAGTTTTCTAATATTTAACTTCCAGGATCTATCTTGGGTATCGTGCTGATCATGGCAGGAACAGCTCTTTGCTGTTTTGACGACACCAGTTGAAGACACCAGCAGAAACATATCGCACATCTGGAGCAACATTGACACAGCTGTAAATTTATACATTTATTTGGTATAATAAATAAGGGCTGATTTTTATTTTTCAATCGTCAGATAAGCTTTATTGGAGGAATAAATATGGCAGTTTATAATTATGTCAAACTACAATTTTTGTTCTACAGATAAGTTATCAGGCGATTGAAGAATCGGCCCTTATTCAGTTTAACATTTTTTTGCAATAGGGATGATGACTAAAAAATGTTTTTTTGTCCGTCATGTAGATTATTAAAATATATTGGACACGTATTTTTTCTTTTTGTACGTAATCAAAAGATTACGGCGATACATTGAGTTAAAATGTGGCATGACGTCACGTCTTCGTAGATTTTATACGTAGAAGTGACGTAGCAAGCCTCCACTCCCGAACTTTAATGCGTGTTATCTAAGTCATTTTTTATTAATATGATAAAGCAAAAAATACGTGTCTAATATTTTTTTATTATCTGACTGACGGACTAAATAGAATTTCCTTTTTTTTTACCCAGGCATCATCCCTATTGTGTCAATGTTGCTCCAGATGTGCGATATGTTAAGCTAGTATTGAAGGTATGATTAATTATGTCGCTATACTTATTAATTAAACAACATGTATTACTGTGGACCTAAATACCCATGGCCTTTAATACCCGTGGCCCTTATGTACCAGTGGCTCTAAACATATCTGGCTATAATTATTAACACAGATCACGAAATCGGCGCGCCGGCAACTACTAGAGATGCCATTACGAATAATATGCGTGTCCTAATTTGGCGCCACAAGCTAGTTGTCGAAGAGCATTGTTTGAATAATAATTGTCACGGGCGTCGTCGACCTGTATGAGTAAACGATGACGTTCACTGACACGCTTGGTTTGTATGTAAAGTGTTGTCTAGTACTGTCTAGCAGCGGCCGCCGAGTCTCCTGCTACATTGTCGCGATAAAGCGAACTACACTTCGCGCACTCTCTGTTTCACAGCGAGACGTCGAGCGGTGTGCGAGAGACAGTGCGCGAAGTCTTCGCCTTATCGCGACAATGTGGTGCTCTGTGTTCCGCTGAGTCATATGACTCACGGCAATAGGGATGATGCTTGGGTAAAAAAAAAGAAATTCTATTCAGTCTGTCAGTCAGATAATAGAAAAATAATAGACACGTATTTTTTTGCTTTATCATATTAATAAAAAAATTACTTTGATAACACGCATTAAAGTTGAGGAGTGGGGGCTAGCTACGTCACAACTACGTATAAACTCTAGCGAGGCGTGACGTCATGCCACATTTTACCTCGAATGTATCGCCGTAATATTTTGATTACTTAAAAAAAGAAAAATACGTGACCAAAGTTTTTTAATAATCTACATGACGAACAAAATAAATGTTAGTCGTCATTAAGTTGTAAATTCATTTCTAATGACACAACCACAGAGTGATGTTTAGTTAAACCACAACGATGTCTATCATGCTCTGTGCAGTATTATTATTTGAAAATAGTAATAAAACAAAATTTACAAGGTTTGAGTAGCTTTGTATTGCTTCATTATAATTATTAGTTTCGGCGCAATGTATTTTACAATAAATATTATGAAATAAGAGGCATAATAATATGTCAAGCGATTTGATGGAAAGTAATCAGATTACAGTATTTGGTAAGTTATACAGGGTGTAAAAAGACCCTTCACATAGCCGTCATCTTGTCTCGTCCTGTACATTAAATTATGCAACTTTTTGCATAAATAATTGCTGGGAAACGACTTTTATTTTTGATGAGAAAATTCGCTGTTTAAGGTAGTGCGCAATATGACGCACACAAAACATTGTAGTAATGGATACCTGCAACAGTACAGCGATCTTGAGAGTATTTAAAGTTATAACATTAAAAACTTGTCTCCGTAAAAAACTTAATTTTGGCTATTGCTAACTTTTTCTCTCTAATAAAACAAGAAAGAGACGGACGTAAATTAGAGCTGTCAAATTTAGTTGGAACTAATATTTCCATACAAATTTAGACGACACGTAAAAACATGTTGACTAAAAACACAAAGCGCAAGGCGTAAACTAGTTTGACATCTCTAACTTAGCTCATAGCTATAGCCGTCCTTTTCTCGCGCTGCCTGTTAGTAAAAGATAGCGATTCTCTAATTTTTGTTTAGTTATTGAACAAGAGAATAGGCACCAATATCTCCGTAACCAGAAGGTTCCCAGGTACGATCCAGTACATCATAATGATCTTAATACTGGGAACAACAAGTGACTGTCGGCTTCGTTTAGGGTATTTTTTTACCCTGTTATTATACAGGGCTATTTTTAAATCATTAGCTAAACTTTCACAGGTTGTTCTACCCATGAATATGAACAACTTTCACTATGGGACCAACTCTGAAATCACAAAAAAAAAAATCTGCTGTTTCATACAAAAGTTCAATACCTACTCTACCAAAAAGTATGAAACAGCTGATATTTTTTTTTGTGATTTCAGAGTTGGTCCCATAGTGAAAGTTGTTCATATTCATGGGTAGAACACCCTGTGAAAGTTTAGCCAATGATTTAAAAATAGCTCTGTATAACATAACATTATAGATATTATATTAAATAATCGGCAAATTGATAAGTGTAGTTATAATCAGAGTAGTAGGTGAATTGAATAAATGTATTTAAAATATATACTAGTCAAAACAACATAAGGGCCACTAGGTATAAGGTGCACCATGAAAAATATTGAATTAATTAATTGATTAGTTTTAGTAAACATAAAACAATGTTACCGTTTAAGCTAGTAACTGTTTAAATAAATTATCAATAAACATGTTTATTTATTATTTTTATATCAAAATAAGATGCTAGTAGCGCCATCTGATGTTTATTTGTAACACTATTATATTTTGAATGTAGTAGATTTGTTCTGAATAAATATTCATTCTTTTGTTCTGTCTCGAAAAAACTACACACATCAACACGGTCTAGGGATATTTCATACTCAATTAAATAACTTGAAAAGTACTGGCCGCATTGGAATCTTTTATACACCGATTTGTTTGTAATTTATCTCAGACTAATTCCAAATTCAAATTTTTGAAAATTCTTTTGTTTCGGTGGCATAAAATGTCTTGATGTGTAGGAGAGGGAATTTTCATTTGTGCGAAATTTAGAAAACAATACGAATTACGTTTAGTTACACTTTTTTTTCATTTTTAAACGAAAGATAAAGTTAAAATTGCGGTATTGTAGCCATGCAACGCCAACATTTGACGAGGGCGGAGATGTTACGAGCTGTGGGAATGCTGGAAGCTGGGTCTGTTCAGCGTAATGTTGCTGAGGCCATAGGGACCCACCAAAATGTAATTTCAAGATTGTGGACACGCTATCGTGCCACAGGTGAAGTAGCGGAGAGGCACCGGGGGCCAAGTCGCATCACTACCCCCAGACAAGACCGATTTTTGCAAATTACTGCGCGAGCTCAACCAAATGCAACGGCGACTCAATTGGTCCAAGTGGAACACCAAGTGCTTGTGAGTGACCAAACTGTAAGAAGGCGACTGCATGAAAGCAATCTACGCTCTCGTAGACCACTCCGGGTCCCACCTTTACGGAGAGGCAATCGTGGACGACGATTAGAATGGGTTCGGAACCACGTGGACTGGGGCCGTGAGCAATGGTCCAATGTGCTGTTCACGGATGAATCCAGGTTCGGCTTCCATCCAGATTCACGAAGGACGCGTGTTTGGCGAGTTCCTGGACGATGGAGCCGTCTTCAGAACCCTCAGGAAGTTCACCCATACCAAGGAGGAACAGTTATGGTTTGGGCAGGAATTCGTCTTGGAGGACGGACGGATCTCGTTTGGGTGCGGGGCAATATGACGGCAGAACGATACGTCCAACAGGTGCTGGGGCTCGTAATCTTGCCCCACAGAACACAAATGGGGCAAGATTTCCTGCTCATGCACGACAATACCCGGGCACACACGGCGAGAACGGTAGCAGCTTGGTTACATACACACCATGTTAGGGCCTTAGACTGGCCTGCTCAATCGCCAGATCTAAATCCCATTGAGCATGCGTGGGATATGCTGCAAAGAAGAGCTCTGAAGGAAGTTCCTAAAAATCTGGCTACAGAAGATCAACTTTTTGCGCACCTCAGAAGGACATGGGACAATATTCCGCAGCAAGACATTGACAACCTTGTTCTGAGCATGCCGAATCGTTGCCGATGTGTTATGAACATCATGGGCGCTTTCTCAGACTACTAACTTCAAGTTTATAAACACAAATTAAATGATTTTTCTATTTTTTTCAGTTTTTACTCACAAATTAAAAGTTAATTCATATACGGTTTCAGTCTATGCTTCATTTTTTTTCATAAAATCCTGAAATTTTAATCTAAGTACCTTAACCATTATTAAAAAATGGTAGAATATTAAATAACGTATCTTTTAAATATATACATGTCATATAAATAATTAACACATTGATAGTAATACGCTTTTTTAAAAATATCCCTAGACCGTGTTGATGTGTGTAGTTTGATTTATAAAGATTGCAGGAAAAATAAAACGATGTCTCTAAGGCTCATTTTCACCACACATCACTACACGCGTTTAACGCTAAACGAGTTTAAAACATATTTCTGTCTCTGTCATCTTCAAATGATTGAAAGAAACGGAACGATGTTTTTATCGTTAACTTTTATCGTTAAACGCGTATAGTGATGTGTGAAAATGAGCCTAAATAGCACAATTTTTCAGAAATCATTACTGAACAAAAATTACATTAGTTCCACTATCGGTCAAGAGATGGCGCTGACCTAAAACTGCAATATTCTACACCGCAGTGTTAAAATTCTCTAACGAATATAGACCTCGCCGATGAAAATTTAAAAACATTTCACGTTTGACAACCAAAATGTATACATAATTATAATGATGGTACGGAACCCTCGGTGCGCGAGTCCGACTCGCTCGTGAACGGTTGTTTTTTTAAAGTCGCGTTTGCCCCTCCCCTTTTAGAAACTCTCTTCTTATTCTCTTCTTTTATTTTTTATAGTCTGCACTCCTGAAGCCTGGAATGCATGCTCTCGATCAAATGCGTCACGTTTCCAGCTGGAATCTCTTCCCAGGCAATTTTCAAAGCGTCAATCAGTTGCTGCTGGATGCAGACCTCTTGCTCACTCTCTCTTACCCTTCGCTTCAATTGGTCCCACATGTGCTCGATTGGAATCAAGTCCGGACTGTTTGCTAGCCACGGTAAAACTTGAATGTGAGTCATCCAGCACAGACTGGGACGCTGGATGTGTTTGCCGTGCAAATGGGATCACATGAGGCCTGATGACTTCCTCAATGTAACGCTGAGCAGTTACGGATCCCTCATTTATAATAGGGAGCTCAGTTTTGCCGTGTAAGCTAATCCCACCCCAAATCATTACGTTGGGACCTCGAAAGGTGAACTTCATGTATGTAAGCTTCCGAAAATCGCTCGCCGCGTCGTCTCCACACTCTAATGCACCGATCGTCATTAAAAAAGAAATTTACTTTGCACTCGTCGGTGAAAAGCACCATGCCCCACTGATTTATGCCCCAGTTCAAGTATTGATGGGAGGAACATAAACGATTGGCACGTTGAGCCCTGGACAAAGGAATTCGAACAACTCGTCGTTTTGAAGTTTGCTGGTCTTCGTGCAATCGATTCCGGATAGTTTGGTCGTGTCGAGTACCCTTTGTCAACCGTAGGCGATTTTGTAACTTACGTACTTAGCTGGATGTACCAGTCCTCATCAACAGAACCTGCATCCTAATTGTGTAACACAATATCGATCGGAATCTGAAGCAAATTGCTAATCTATTGCTTCATATGTTCGAATATTTTGTCTGCTCAACACCGTAAATAACGCAATGAATGTTGTTGAACTGTCAAAATGAAACAGAGTCCGATTGATAATGTGTTACGCAATTAGGGTACAGGTCTTCATGCAATAGACGCCTCTTGGAAGCTATTCCAAGCATTTTGGATAGATCTTCGAGAAAAACCCAGTTGCAAACCCATAGACCGCTGCGAATTTCCTTCTTGGATCATTGTGATGGCTCTGGTTGCAGTGATTGTGTCCATATGTCTTCGTATTTGTGACATAATAATGCAAGATGTGATTTTAACAAGATAACCAAACAAAACTATGATCATTTTCAGAATACCAAACCGCTAATTGAAACAAAACTTGAAAGTCGAAACAAGATTACTTACAAGAAAATATATAAGTAGTATTTTTTTTTAATTATGGCCAGCGAGATCAAAATCAAAGATGTTAGATATCGTAGAATTCCTAACATCAATATTTTGCTGAAATGTAAAAATAACAAGTGGCTCTTGTTTTGTTTTGAGTAGTATATATTGTTAATGGCTATTTTATTATATTTACAGTGATTATATGGATAATACTAACATTCGTGTTTCAATTTTCCTTCTACAACATTCCTTCTATATTTTTACAGGTGGCAAAAGTCGGAACTAATTTTTAATATCAATACCCCGGGTTTTTAACTGTAGTTAACTCAACCAATGGTTAAACATAGAAACTAATGGTTGAATCTTAGCTAAATGTGAAAGGCTAAACATGAATGTATTCATGTTAAAAATAGTAACTAATGGCATTTAGGCAAACACGTTTAACCAAAATTCAATCATTAGTTACTATGTTTGACCATTGGTTGAGTTAATTACAGACCAAAAGCCGGCCCATACTCAGTTAAAAAAATGGCGTTAAAAACAGTTTATAAAACGTCGTGTAGTTATTGCGTCATTTTAATGTTTGCAATAATAAATATTACCTAAAAATAGCTGACTAGTTATCTCTATTTTACAGTTAAATTGACAAAAACATATTATTATTTCTACAATTTTTGGTACAATTTAATACCTTAAGGTTAGACCTTAGGTTTTTAGTTTTTGGGTACCTACGTAAATAAATAAGTAATGGAGACAGTACACTATTTTACATTTTACCTAAACTCTTGCGTACGAGCTCCCATTTTCATGTTTACATTGTACACTTATTCTAAGTTTACAATTTCATTAGGTTTCATTATTTACAATTATCCTACAGTTCTTAAGATCTTTAGATTTATGTCAATTACCTGTAGGCCGAAATAAGTTTTCTCATGAGCTGTAAATGATAACTTTCTCATATACCTGTTTACTAAGTAAATACGATATGATGCGTGAACGTTCAAGTTATCTTAAACCTGAGATTGATCAGTGTAATTTTTAGCCGTGAACTTCATTTCTGCATTAATTAGGTATTGCACTTTACCGCCCACAAAATGGCTAGGCCACCTAAGTGATAAGTAAAATTAACTCAACATTATCATAACACCTAGTTATAGGATTTTAAGAAAATAATAATTGTCTCCATCAATTCCAACTCCATGCTAAATTATTTACAAATTTTAACAGGTGCTTATCGTCCTAAATCATTATTATTAATTTATTATTATTTTAACTAAAGCACAGTATAAACAAATTAAATAATATTAACGTCTTTGTCTGTTATCAAAGTCGTACAGTGTGACCAGTGTATCCTAGTTCGCGGTGAATTAAAACTCTAAAATTAATAAAATGTATGTACTGAGTTTGACATTCGCTTATTTAATTTTACGTTTTATATTTGGATTTTGTGGAATTGTCACAATAAAAGGTATTGTTAATCCGAATGTGTTATGTAGCTTATTGGGGGGCTGGACTAAAAACGTAGTACTTATGTGTCACCTGTGTGCCTGTGTCCGCACGTGGCTTGAGTCTTTGTGTATAGGATGTCTACTAGCAGAGGTTGTACGTACTACCGACTAAACGGACGCCTTTACTTACACCTTAAGGCGAAAGCGTCAGGGTAGCCCACGAAATTCAAAATTTCTTACGTTTTCTGCAATTTACAAGTCGGTATTAGATTGTACGTTGATCAAAACATAATTTGCGGCCGTAAAAAGTATCTATTTACATAATTAGAATCATTAAAGTGATCAATACAACTCTTTAGGACCCGGTAATCCTAATGAATGACTATTTCATGAAATCTTGACATTTCGGGATTATACTAACTTATGGAGTTGTATTACTGATTCTAATGATTATAATTCTGTAAATACATATTTGTTACGGCAGCAAATCATACTTTATTTAACATACAACTTAATACTGACTTGCAAATTGCAAAAAAACGTAAGAAAATTTGAATTTCGCGGGCTACCCTGACGCTTCCCCCTTAAAGTAGGTTTTTATGTACACTGATTAATTGAAAAAACCCTGCCCCTATGATCCTTTGTTTTACTTTGTCATAAGTAGGTACAATAAATTGTAGCTTGCGAGCAAAATTGTTTTAAAATTAGAAAGACTGTCTGTTTGATACCACTATCCTGCGCTAGCAATTTAATTTCCAAACATGTAAATGAATACGGGCTTTTGTAAAAATTACTTTAACACACACTTAAAGTTAATTTTGCGCTACACTTTATGCCATTTCAATAGTACTTCATCATTCTGAAATCGTCTTAATTTACAGTGGCGTAAATTACATATTTGTTTAACTGGGAATAACATGGATTGAAAACAAGGTTTTATATGTGAAATAGTTAGTACATTAGTAGTTCCTTATAACTTCGATGGCTTGTTGTATTCGCTGTAGCGAAAGACGGAGGTTATTTTCTTCGACGGAAAGGTTCTGTCGCTCGGCTAGCAGCGCACGCGCATGGTCTGAATCGCGTGAAGCAGAGCAGGTTATGTGGGCGCCTTCTATTTTGAGGATAGTGTTGCGTTTGTAAAGGTCTGCCATTTCTTTTTTGCGAGCTGGAATTATACATTTTAAAATTAATTAGTTTATTCACGTGTGCAGAAATGATAACTGCCTAAAAATCGGAGTATTCAAAAACATCGATAGCTTGATGGGAAAGTGGGTACCTAAACCTGACTAGGTAGGCTTCTTATTGTCAGCAGAAACTGCGTCCTAGTAAGCAGTGAAGGGAGGGCGTTTAAGGTACTATATATTGAGGTTTGCGAACTTATAATTGCCAGCAGAAACTGCGTCCTAGTAAGCAGTGAAGGGAGGGCGTTTAAGGTACTATATATTGAGGTTTGCGAACTTATAATTGCCAGCAGAAACTGCGTCCTAGTAAGCAGTGAAGGGAGGGCGTTTAAGGTACTATATATTGAGGTTTGCGAACTTATAATTGCCAGCAGAAACTGCGTCCTAGTAAGCAGTGAAGGGAGGGCGTTTAAGGTACTATATATTGAGGTTTGCGAACTTATAGTTGCCAGCAGAAACTGCGTCCTAGTAAGCAGTGAAGGGAGGGCGTTTAAGGTACTATATATTGAGGTTTGCGAACTTATAGTTGCCAGCAGAAACTGCGTCCTAGTAAGCAGTGAAGGGAGGGCGTTTAAGGTACTATATATTGAGGTTTGCGAACTTATAGTTGCCAGCAGAAACTGCGTCCTAGTAAGCAGTGAAGGGAGGGCGTTTAAGGTACTATATATTGAGGTTTGCGAACTTATAATTGCCAGCAGAAACTGCGTCCTAGTAAGCAGTGAAGGGAGGGCGTTTAAGGTACTATATATTGAGGTTTGCGAACTTATAATTGCCAGCAGAAACTGCGTCCTAGTAAGCAGTGAAGGGAGGGCGTTTAAGGTACTATATATTGAGGTTTGCGAACTTATAGTTGCCAGCAGAAACTGCGTCCTAGTAAGCAGTGAAGGGAGGGCGTTTAAGGTACTATATATTGAGGTTTGCGAACTTATAGTTGCCAGCAGAAACTGCGTCCTAGTAAGCAGTGAAGGGAGGGCGTTTAAGGTACTATATATTGAGGTTTGCGAACTTATAGTTGCCAGCAGAAACTGCGTCCTAGTAAGCAGTGAAGGGAGGGCGTTTAAGGTACTATATATTGAGGTTTGCGAACTTATAGTTGCCAGCAGAAACTGCGTCCTAGTAAGCAGTGAAGGGAGGGCGTTTAAGGTACTATATATTGAGGTTTGCGAACTTATAGTTGCCAGCAGAAACTGCGTCCTAGTAAGCAGTGAAGGGAGGGCGTTTAAGGTACTATATATTGAGGTTTGCGAACTTATAGTTGCCAGCAGAAACTGCGTCCTAGTAAGCAGTGAAGGGAGGGCGTTTAAGGTACTATATATTGAGGTTTGCGAACTTATAGTTGCCAGCAGAAACTGCGTCCTAGTAAGCAGTGAAGGGAGGGCGTTTAAGGTACTATATATTGAGGTTTGCGAACTTATAGTTGCCAGCAGAAACTGCGTCCTAGTAAGCAGTGAAGGGAGGGCGTTTAAGGTACTATATATTGAGGTTTGCGAACTTATAATTGCCAGCAGAAACTGCGTCCTAGTAAGCAGTGAAGGGAGGGCGTTTAAGGTACTATATATTGAGGTTTGCGAACTTATAGTTGCCAGCAGAAACTGCGTCCTAGTAAGCAGTGAAGGGAGGGCGTTTAAGGTACTATATATTGAGGTTTGCGAACTTATAATTGCCAGCAGAAACTGCGTCCTAGTAAGCAGTGAAGGGAGGGCGTTTAAGGTACTATATATTGAGGTTTGCGAACTTATAGTTGCCAGCAGAAACTGCGTCCTAGTAAGCAGTGAAGGGAGGGCGTTTAAGGTACTATATATTGAGGTTTGCGAACTTATAGTTGCCAGCAGAAACTGCGTCCTAGTAAGCAGTGAAGGGAGGGCGTTTAAGGTACTATATATTGAGGTTTGCGAACTTATAATTGCCAGCAGAAACTGCGTCCTAGTAAGCAGTGAAGGGAGGGCGTTTAAGGTACTATATATTGAGGTTTGCGAACTTATAATTGCCAGCAGAAACTGCGTCCTAGTAAGCAGTGAAGGGAGGGCGTTTAAGGTACTATATATTGAGGTTTGCGAACTTATAGTTGCCAGCAGAAACTGCGTCCTAGTAAGCAGTGAAGGGAGGGCGTTTAAGGTACTATATATTGAGGTTTGCGAACTTATAGTTGCCAGCAGAAACTGCGTCCTAGTAAGCAGTGAAGGGAGGGCGTTTAAGGTACTATATATTGAGGTTTGCGAACTTATAATTGCCAGCAGAAACTGCGTCCTAGTAAGCAGTGAAGGGAGGGCGTTTAAGGTACTATATATTGAGGTTTGCGAACTTATAATTGCCAGCAGAAACTGCGTCCTAGTAAGCAGTGAAGGGAGGGCGTTTAAGGTACTATATATTGAGGTTTGCGAACTTATAGTTGCCAGCAGAAACTGCGTCCTAGTAAGCAGTGAAGGGAGGGCGTTTAAGGTACTATATATTGAGGTTTGCGAACTTATAGTTGCCAGCAGAAACTGCGTCCTAGTAAGCAGTGAAGGGAGGGCGTTTAAGGTACTATATATTGAGGTTTGCGAACTTATAATTGCCAGCAGAAACTGAGTCCTAGTAAGCAGTGAAGGGAGGGCGTTTAAGGTACTATATATTGAGGTTTGCGAACTTATAATTGCCAGCAGAAACTGCGTCCTAGTAAGCAGTGAAGGGAGGGCGTTTAAGGTACTATATATTGAGGTTTGCGAACTTATAGTTGCCAGCAGAAACTGCGTCCTAGTAAGCAGTGAAGGGAGGGCGTTTAAGGTACTATATATTGAGGTTTGCGAACTTATAGTTGCCAGCAGAAACTGCGTCCTAGTAAGCAGTGAAGGGAGGGCGTTTAAGGTACTATATATTGAGGTTTGCAAACTTATAATTGCCAGCAGAAACTGCGTCCTAGTAAGCAGTGAAGGGAGGGCGTTTAAGGTACTATATATTGAGGTTTGCGAACTTATAGTTGCCAGCAGAAACTGCGTCCTAGTAAGCAGTGAAGGGAGGGCGTTTAAGGTACTATATATTGAGGTTTGCAAACTTATAATTGTCTGCAGAAACTGCGTCCTAGTAAGCAGTGAAGCGAGGGCGTTTTGGGTACTGACTATGGACGTTTGTAAAGTTATAATTGTCTGCAGAAATTGCGTCCTAGTAAGCAGTGAAGCGAGGGCGTTTTGGGTACTGACTATGGACGTTTGTAAAGTTATAATTGTCTGCAGAAATTGCGTCCTAGTAAGCAGTGAAGCGAGGGCGTTTTGGGTACTGACTATGGACGTTTGTAAAGTTATAATTGCCAGCAGAAATTGCGTCCTAGTAAGCAGTGAAGCGAGGGCGTTTTGGGTACTGACTATGGACATTTGTAAAGTTATAATTGCCAGCAGAAATTGCGTCCTAGTAAGCAGTGAAGCGAGGGCGTTTTGGGTACTGACTATGGACATTTGTAAAGTTATAATTGCCAGCAGAAATTGCGTCCTAGTAAGCAGTGAAGCGAGGGCGTTTTGGGTACTGACTATGGACGTTTGTAAAGTTATAATTGCCAGCAGAAATTGCGTCCTAGTAAGCAGTGAAGCGAGGGCGTTTTGGGTACTGACTATGGACGTTTGTAAAGTTATAATTGCCAGCAGAAATTGCGTCCTAGTAAGCAGTGAAGCGAGGGCGTTTTGGGTACTATATATTGAGGTTTGCAAACTTATAATTGTCTGCAGAAACTGCGTCCTAGTAAGCAGTGAAGCGAGGGCGTTTTGGGTACTGACTATGGACGTTTGTAAAGTTATAATTGCCAGCAGAAATTGCGTCCTAGTAAGCAGTGAAGCGAGGGCGTTTTGGGTACTGACTATGGACGTTTGTAAAGTTATAATTGCCAGCAGAAATTGCGTCCTAGTAAGCAGTGAAGCGAGGGCGTTTTGGGTACTATATATTGAGGTTTGCAAACTTATAATTGTCTGCAGAAACTGCGTCCTAGTAAGCAGTGAAGGGAGGGCGTTTAAGGTACTATATATTGAGGTTTGCAAACTTATAATTGTCTGCAGAAACTGCGTCCTAGTAAGCAGTGAAGCGAGGGCGTTTTGGGTACTGACTATGGACGTTTGTAAAGTTATAATTGCCAGCAGAAATTGCGTCCTAGTAAGCAGTGAAGCGAGGGCGTTTTGGGTACTGACTATGGACGTTTGTAAAGTTATAATTGCCAGCAGAAATTGCGTCCTAGTAAGCAGTGAAGCGAGGGCGTTTTGGGTACTGACTATGGACATTTGTAAAGTTATAATTGCCAGCAGAAATTGCGTCCTAGTAAGCAGTGAAGCGAGGGCGTTTTGGGTACTGACTATGGACGTTTGTAAAGTTATAATTGCCAGCAGAAATTGCGTCCTAGTAAGCAGTGAAGCGAGGGCGTTTTGGGTACTGACTATGGACATTTGTAAAGTTATAATTGCCAGCAGAAATTGCGTCCTAGTAAGCAGTGAAGCGAGGGCGTTTTGGGTACTGACTATGGACATTTGTAAAGTTATAATTGCCAGCAGAAATTGCGTCCTAGTAAGCAGTGAAGCGAGGGCGTTTTGGGTACTGACTATGGACGTTTGTAAAGTTATAATTGCCAGCAGAAATTGCGTCCTAGTAAGCAGTGAAGCGAGGGCGTTTTGGGTACTGACTATGGACATTTGTAAAGTTATAATTGCCAGCAGAAATTGCGTCCTAGTAAGCAGTGAAGCGAGGGCGTTTTGGGTACTGACTATGGACATTTGTAAAGTTATAATTGCCAGCAGAAATTGCGTCCTAGTAAGCAGTGAAGCGAGGGCGTTTTGGGTACTGACTATGGACATTTGTAAAGTTATAATTGCCAGCAGAAATTGCGTCCTAGTAAGCAGTGAAGCGAGGGCGTTTTGGGTACTGACTATGGACATTTGTAAAGTTATAATTGCCAGCAGAAATTGCGTCCTAGTAAGCAGTGAAGCGAGGGCGTTTTGGGTACTGACTATGGACGTTTGTAAAGTTATAATTGCCAGCAGAAATTGCGTCCTAGTAAGCAGTGAAGCGAGGGCGTTTTGGGTACTGACTATGGACATTTGTAAAGTTATAATTGCCAGCAGAAATTGCGTCCTAGTAAGCAGTGAAGCGAGGGCGTTTTGGGTACTGACTATGGACGTTTGCAAACTTATAATTGCCAGCAGAAACTGCGTCCTAGTAAGCAGCGAAGGGCAGTACTGACGTTTGTAAAATATAATTCTGAATAGGTAAGTGTAAGGTTGCATACATCCAAATCAATTAATTTAGTGTGAATAAATTTACTTTATAAATTTCATAATAAAAATTAACAGCTTCTGAAGTCGGTGCAAAGCTAAGGTGCATTGAAGAATTGAAGACACCTGCTTCAGAAGCTGTTAACTTTTATTATGAAAGTTATTTTATTCGTTTTAGGTTTTTGAAGTCGGTTTTTACTTTTTTTTATAGTAAATTTATTTTTACATTTTTAGTTGAATTCATATACCTACAATTACATAAGCCCAAGACGAACGAAACGAAGAATCATCAAAATCCGCTTCGAAATGCCAGTAATGCAGTACATTTATGCATATAACTTCGAACATAAGAATAATTACCTAATGTATTATATACTAAAACCTTTCTGAGCACCTTAGTAGTTCATGTTAGTGAAAGAATCATCAAAACTAGAACCAATCATTAGTTTTTGAGAAAATCGTGGACATACAAACGGGCCGAATAGAGAACCTGCTTTTTTGAAGGCGATTAAAAAGGAAAACTGCTAGCCATTGCAAAGTTATCTATCCTTTTGACAGTTCTTTACATGCAAATCATATCTAAGGAGAAATAAATAACAGAGACAAAAATATTTTTTAATATAGTGATATAAAGAGAAAGAAACAGATTTGTAAATTACCTGCATCGTATTCCTTATAACTCTTGACCAGAGCTTCAGGTTCTGGCCACAAGGGTTCGTCCACCTGGCAGCACATGTCTCTCGTCTTCCCCGAAGCTGATGTTTCCTCAAACATCTCTGTCACCCCCGCCGCTGAATTCTGCGGCTCGTCCATAGACGTCGCTTGCGTCGACGTCGCAGACGCACACTCTTGCGTCGATTTCAACGAAATTATCTTCGATATACTAGGAATCCTAATTTTAGGATAATCTTGGTACGGCTGCTGAATCTTTATGCTTGGTTTTTTAATGTTTTCACTGTCAAAACCAGGAGTTAAATCTCGTTTTCTTGTGTTTGGAGTCTTGAACAGTTTGACACTGTTGTCGGCCATTTTGGATAGGCGGTTTAGCTCTGAAAAGTTCTTCTCTGCTAACACTTTTATGCTGTCATCGTTCGTGTCTCCATTGGAAGCCGAGTCTAATCTCTTTTTGATAAGGTTGTTATTTTCGTTGACGCATTTTTTGATTTCGGTCAGGAGTCTGAGTTGACAGTTGGGATCAAACCCGAGGCGCGCTTCCTTGTTGTTGTCCTCTCCATCTGGGTTGCTGTTGCGACGTTTCCTTTCTTTTAGTATTTCTTGCCATGCTTTGTCGTAGCCTGTAATTGAAATGGGACATCTGTTATGAAATATTCCTACGTCTACATAAGTAGATGGCTTTTGAAGGCAGTTTGTAGGCAGACATTACATAATATTTGTTAACTGAGTGAAATCTAATATTTTCAATTTTTTTTTCCAAGTGGTTCATTAATTTAAATATTCGGAATGTTGGTTTTACCTTCTTTATATTTCTGTGTGACTTGCGTTAGCTTCAACTTCGATAGAAACAGCTTCTTCCTCTGCGTCGCGGTCCTGGTCTCTTGTTGTACATCATCTAGTAGCTTCTCTTCATCTGCTCCGTCTTCATCGGTCGTTTCCCCGGGTGGTACATTGAGCAGTACGTCGAGACGACCCACTGCTGCGTATGCTGATGCCACTGAATCGTTTCTAAGCACCTTGTCTTGAAGCTCGAGATCTTTGTCTGTGAACATTTTGGAAAAATAATAAACTAGCTTTTGCCAGCGGCTTCGCCCGCATGGATGTTGAAAATTATCTCACGGGAACCGTACATTTTTCCGGGATAAAAAGTATATAATCTATATCTGTGCTGAATTTCACCCAGATCCGTTCAGCGGTTCTGGCGTGATTGAGTGACAAACATTCACAAACTTTCACATTAATTATAATATTAGTAGGAAATAGGATATCTATTACCTGGTCTAATAAAGCTAAGTCTACTGCATAGTAATTTGCAAAGATTGCGTTGCATTGCATCTTTATTACATGTAATTAATATTTTTGTTCAATCATGGTGTATTTTCGCGTCGCGCGTCTGTTTAAGTTTTTAAAGTATTAATTTGGTTTACCGTGTCTACAACTAACATACCTTTATAAGCTTCTAGTGTCGCTAATCTAAGACCAGCCATGAATTCAACCTTCCCTTGGTTGTTGTCATCTTTAGTGCCATACTCATCGATAATGTCTTCGTATATTCTCAATTCTTCCTCTCCGTAATCATCAGAGTCACTTCCGCTGCTGCCTTCATCTGTTCCTATTTTAGTATTTGCAAATTCTTTATATATCTCGTTTTTTACCTTATCGGGCGTAATTACATTACGAATATCAGTCTTTTCCATCTTCTTAGTATCAGCTTTAACATCTTTAGTTTCACGATTAGACAGATACTTTAGCCGTCTCAAACGTTTTCTTTTCTCATAATTGTCTAAAGAGCTAATCTCATCAATATTATTTATTTTTGGTCGTATATTAGTTATTACTATTTTAGGCTGTAACTTTGAGTCCATTTGATAAGGACATGCTATGTACAGTTTGTCGTTTGTTTTTGGTGGATCAAATTTTTTGGGAACTTCCTTTTTTGGGGCGATTCTTGGGACGACTGGAGGAACAAATTTAGCAAACTCTCGTTTTTTTGATGGTGGGTTAATTTTTTCAGTTTCCATTATCGAGGAGATTGGCACTTGATAAAGGATCTTTGGGCTTACAATAACCGTTGGGTTTGCTTGAATCACTATGTCGGGCTT
This sequence comes from Dicycla oo, assembly GCA_948252095.1. Lineage (NCBI taxonomy): Eukaryota > Metazoa > Arthropoda > Insecta > Lepidoptera > Noctuidae > Dicycla > Dicycla oo. The sequence continues at coordinate 25,742,296 of OX411730.1, forward strand.
AGTTATGGTTGATAGATCTCGAGTTTGTATAACGCTGTTGCTAGGTTTTAAATAATGAATTTCTTTACTCGCTGCTTCTGTACTCGGTATTGAGGTTTTAATTTCTAAATTATTTTCTGTACTCGGTGTAGTAGTTATTTCAGGTGCTATTCGGCTACTTACTATTGGCGCTATTTCAGGCGCTATTCGGCTACTTACTATTGGCGCTATTTTTGCTTTAAAAGCTTCAGGAGTTTGTGTTACTTTAGAAGTGTTTTGAATCATCATGAAATTAGCGGGAATCTGAACATTGCTCAAGTATACGAAGTTGTTGCATGGTTGCAAAACAACACTTTTAGTCTCAGTAGTCGTGACTTTTTCAGTCACCTTGTTGTTTTTTAAATCTTGTTCCTGCAATGTGCCTTGAGATTTCTCCTTCACGACTATCTTGTTACCATATATTTGATTCTCAGTGATTAAATTCTCGAAATCGTTTTCGTCGCTATTTTCCTGGTGTAACCTTTTCAATGCAACCACTTTCGACGAAGTACTTTCGTTCACTACGTCTTCCTTACATTTCTTACTTTGGTTTGACAGTCGTGAAGGAGCTTGCAGGTTTTTTGACTCGAAACTAGTTCTTTGTAATAATACTTGTGGGTTCTGCTGTATCGTAAGCATCATCTTTGAGTTCGAACTGTTCTTATTTTGAATAAATACTATTTGATTTTTTTGTTCATTATAAGATGCCTCCGGAGGCTTACTAAAATTGACCTTGCTTGTTTCAATATTTATTGGGTTGAATAGGGGTCTTGGTAATGTTGGAGAATCTTTCACTTCAGCTGGTGGGTCAGCTTTTGGTTCGGGTACACGAAACGGACTGTCCGTTCTGTTAATAGCTTCAGCTGCATTTATTAAAGTACCTATATTGCTATTTGATATCACACTGGTCTTTCCCTCTTTAAGTTCAGGTTCTTTTGTTGCCGTTTTTATAATAATGTTACTCTGAATTTCAACTCTTGGCGACTCTTTGGAGAAAGCAGGACTGTAATTTTTCTTTGTTAAAGAATTTTGAAAGGCAGTATCGGGTGGATTGACGACACATTTCATATCAATTTTACTTATAGGTATACTGGTTTTTAAGCTGAATCTTGGTTCTGGTTTCTTTTTTAACTCTTTGTTTGTTATTTGGGACGGTATAGTGACGGAGCCTCCTGAACCCTGCGCTAACGATGTGATGCTCATCTTTGATTCAGTACTTTGGGCATCAGGTACTGATGTTGTTGTTATAATTTCTGGCGTGAAATGGTCTTCAAAGTCAGTCTGTGGTTTTAAAGTCTCTTCGGGGGGTTCCATATCAGTACTTTTTTCTTCAACCATAGGCGCTGGAAGATTTTCATTGGGAACTGGAGGGAAAGGTATGAGTTCAGGATTCAGTGCCTCATTCTGTATTGGAGGGGGAATGCTCGGCGGAGCTATTGGCGGGTAGTTTACTGAACTAATTGGCTGAAACGCAGAGTATCCCGGTATTGAGTAAAGGTAACTTCCGAAGTTCGGGTACCCGCTATCTACTTGTTTCGGGGTCATCACGCTTGGGTTCGGATTGGGAATAGATGATGGCGAGATCTTCGGAGAATGTGGGATAGGCTTCGCTGGAAGGAAAGCTGGTTTTTCAAATATTACAGTTTCTTCTTGCTTGTATGGTTCTGGGGGTTTCGGGGGAATGGGTTCCGGGGGGAGGGCTCTCTCCTGCTCCAGTGGTGCTATTGGGGTGATCGGCTTCACGGGAACAATCACTGTAATGTGAGAAATGGTATGTTAGAATATTATAGGGATATTTACATAATTAGTTTGCATGCTAGCAGGCAGTATGTTAGGTTACACAAGGGACATATAATTTAAGGAAGTGTAGTGAATACTCACAAAAATGATCATTTATCATTAACAAAATGACTACTAAAGATGTTCATTTTCATGAGTAGGTACACTCCTTTATAGTGTGTACCTTGTTTAACCTAACACACAGTGTTTTGTGAATTGATAAGATTGCTTACAGTGTTGGTATTGTTTCAAGAACTTATTGATTATTTTTTTACAAATTTCTAAAAATATAGAAACTTATTCATTGATTGTTGTTACGTTTAATAATTATACACTTAAATTAAGCTTTGACTGCATGTTTATACAGTATCTGAAATTTAAGATTGTTCCATGTGTCGGTACCGGGATCATTTTGCTAGGTAGATTCAGACACAAACAGATTCAGTCAGAAGAACTGCTCCTTCTTCCTTCTTGCCTTCCTTTATACAGGGCGTAATGGACAGCCCTCCGCAGACTGATGTGGTGCATTGAGTATATCATACTAAGATGATCGGTACATTAAATTATTTCAGGAACAAGAATGAAGAATCCAATAAACCTGATTTGTTTGTGATTTTGTGCACAAACCGGAACGTTTGTTTATTGGTTGGGAGGGGTAGGTTTGCGGTGAGTTCGATGAACTCTTTAGCTAGACAGAAAGTGAACAGCTGATTTCACGCGTCATTCGTTAGGGTTATAGAAGTATGAGGAACAGGGTGTAAAGTTCACCCATCCTCCATAGAAAAGGGAGGATCCTCCGACCAGACGGGTGTTGTGTCTGGTGGGCTACTGCCCAACGATTGATGTCGGGGCGTTGTATATATGCTAGTCGCGCCGTAAACTGATTGCGCAATGCAGGATTTTGCGTGACGTCAGTGTGATGTGTAGTTCGCATGTGGCGATGTAGATGCCGCCACATCACTCCCCTCCGGACACCGGAGGTCGATAGTGGGCCGAGTCGTGTATCTTGCGATGCTGGCCAGGGCTAGTTGAGGTCCCAGTGAGTCGGAATCGGGCGCCGCATATTTCATGGTGAGTCGGAACTGTCTGCGGTGATTCCCCAGTGAGTCGGGGTGGCGCTGCGTTGTGCTCCAGTGAGTTGGATGTGGTACAGCGCTGGGTTGAGGCTGACTGCTGGCGTCGACCAGGAGAGGGTTGAAGGGCTCTGCTTGTTGACCGGTCGAAAGTGCAGTGTGCTGTGCCAAGGTTGCTGATGATGAGGCTGAGGGTGATGACTAGGAATGCGCGTCCGCTGCCTGCTGGTGGTCAGGATACCCGTTGAAGCCGTGGATGCTGGCTGGCTGTGTGACTCGCCACTCGAAAGCTTGAGGAAGATGATGACGTCACGCTGAACTAGCTGCTCGAAGGCTGCGTCAATCTCCATGTTCGGGGTCACCAGTATAGAGGTATGAGGAACAGGGTGTAAAGTTCACTCATCCTCCAATGAAAAGGGAGGAACCGACGATTGATGTCGGGACGTTGTATATCGTGTTCGGGTCACAGAAATTCATACGTGTACCAAAATTCAACAGATTCGGAAAAAATTGGCTGTGACAGATGGACAGACAGACAGACAGACACACGAGTTGTCCTATAAGGGTTCCGTTTTTCCTTTTGAGGTACAGAACCCTAAAAATTATTAAAAAATGAACATTCTTCCTGTGGAATATGATTCAAAATAAGGAGCTGAATGCATCCTGTTAGTTTGCGGAGTGTCGTCCCTTACACCCTTACGGGAGAATTTTTTTTTCGCCCTAGCGGTATGCAACGTGTTTTTTTTTATATACCATAACTCTAGGGTACCAATGAGACCATCATTTTGAACAACTTTTACTATAGGACCAAACCTGAAATCGCGAAAAGAAATCAACAGTTCCCTACGTTTTGACGAGTTTTGCGAACATAAATGTACGGGACAGCTGATTTTTTTTCGCGATTTCATGTTTGGTCCCATAGTAAAAGTTGTTTAAAATGATGGTCTCATTACTACCCTACAGTAATTGTGGTATATCAAAAAAATACTTCGTATAAAGGAACTGCATTATGCTGAGCAGACACCAGTCTCATGAGTAAATTATATCATTTTGTACCTAGGTGTCGATTGCATGTTTCAAAGCGAGTGGCTTGCACCATTTTTTTTTTCTCAATACAAATCTAATATTAAAATAAAATTAAACAGTTCATGCTAGGACAGGAACTAGGGAGGTATGCAATCTAAACACTAAATATAACGTGCACTGATAATAATAATTGCATTAGGTAGAATCAGTGCCCTGAATTACCTGACCCCTCGTACAAAGAAGAAGAGAGTCAAGACTCTTGACTCAAGAGGGGTAATGCAGGATACTGACTGCCTAGCTAATTGCTTTGTATTTAAAATTCACAATCAGTGGCTGCTCTGTTCAAATATAGGATGCTGGACGGGCTTGAGAAGTGTTTACATTGGTCCAATATCAATGGGTGTAATAATCAGTACTAAGTGATAGCAATAGGTAAGTTATGTAGGTGTGTTATTTTATTGTTGTCAGTTTAAATTACATTATTGGTAGGTATAGTTGATCTCGTAATCGATTTTTGACCCTAAGTTTGAATGTACTTGCACCTCATAAAACGGCAAGGTCTATGGTATCACGGCAACTCAATCCAGAAACAACTCGACAAGGACAATTCAACCCCAGGACAATACGACCCCGAATACTCGACCAGTAACAGTTAGATGTTTCAACCATAGTGAAGTTTCAGTTTTCTAGGAATTGTTTTCAAAAGTGGTAAAGCAATAACGAGCTCGACTATACCTACCTAAACTTCTCACTTTTCTCAGTGCACGTTCATTTTCGCAATATGGCAAGCATTCTAAAAGCGTAAAGCGTAATGATATTACTGTGAATAGTTTCACGATACTTACTTAATTATTGGGTAGGTAACATGGCCCGATACGTAACAGCGACAAGCTACACCTACACAGCTAGGACCACGGATATCGAGGGATATGCCTTGGGGGCGTGGCACATGGCGCCTCGATATTATAAAATTGGTCTTATGTTCGAACGGCGGCTGTACGCTTCATTCAGTCGCTTTGCAACTGCGTACAGTGTACTATTGATGCGTAAAAAACCAAAATGCCGAGTTGTGCAGTAATTATATGTAAATATAGGTCAAATACCATCAACCTGAAGACCAATGGCGTGTCGTACTACCAGTAAGTAAACAATTAAGTCACTGCTTTATATTTTAAATCAATTTTTAAATGTTTTACTAACTTTCGTCCGGAGCGACACGAACTAGCCCGAATCTTCCCGAACGCAACGAGCGTTTTGGATTTAGAGAGGTGCAATCGAGTGCGTGCGGCTGATTTTATCGATATGCGTATTATTGCAGTTTAATATTTTTTTACAGATCACAATGGATATTCTCGTATTACATGTATAGTAAAAGAGTTTAATTAGTTATTAATTTAATGTTGTTCGAACCAAATTAAGACATTGTTATTTCAATACAGTTACACGTGAAGTGTAAAAACTTAATAGTATGCCTAAAGACTTTGACAAATGAAGTTAATTTATAGTACTGCCAGCACATCAAGCTACCCTAAACTGTCAAATTTTCCCAATCGACCTCGAACCTAATGCTTTAGCGAGAAAGTTGAAAATCTATTAAAGAAATTTGACAGATTGTAGTAGCTTGATGTGCTGGCGTCTGTACAATATGATAAGTAATATGATAAATACATACTATATTTCATCCAATTATTTATTTTTGGTCAAAAAATTACAGTAATTTGTGTTCGATATGCAAAAATATTCAATTATTATTTTAAAAAATCTAGCTATTTGGCAATTTCGTAAGGTGGGCCCTAGACGATTAATAATATTGCGCAATATTATTGACCGAGTAAGATTAATATTGAAGATTACCATGGTTAAATATCTTGAAAATAAAAAATATATATATTTTGCGCAATAATATTGTATTGATCACTAAATCGCAAGCCCACCTTAGTCAATCATAAGGCCGAGCAGCCGTCAAGGTTCAAAGTTTGAATTAGAAAATTCGCGGTCCGTCGCTATTTTGTCCAATCTTTGTCTATAATACTGAGGATTTCACATTTTACTTTATGTGTTAAAAATGTCGTATAACTCGCGTGAACATTGTATTATTACGCTCTCGGCTCCAATCCGACCTCAGACGTAGTAACTTAGCTCACATATAACATAACGTGTTATATTATAATATCCTTAGTAATAATAATTTTATACTATAGTAATACCCACCGTATAATTACAAATTCATTTTCAGTTTTCCGACAGATCCACATCTGAGATTAAGTAACATATTATATAAATATACAGCATGATATTTAACAGAATGCGTTCCCTTTAACCGGTAATACAATAGGTATTAAAAAAATATTCCCATTTTATTTCGGTAAAAATGAACTATATTTTCGGATAGGTACTTATCTAAAAAAAAAATATATTTAAAGAATATTAAACAAAGTTATTATAATACAAGAATGTGCTAAAATTAAATATCGGTAAAAATTATCGACCCTCGCTTTCGCCTCCCTAATTGCATGCGTGTGCAGTGAATGTTCGCAAATACCAAATGTTTACAAATGAATGCCCCGCCCATTCTATGTATGTGTGCTATTAGAAACTGATTTAGTGTAGCTGCTTTCTTCGTAGTGTGCGTGTTCAAATTTTAAGTGTGTGTCGTAAGTACACTATTTGTTAATGTTGTAATTATTTTGGTGGGAGATAAGCGGTGGCACTAGGACTCCTTACTATTCCGCAATGAAGGCATATCTCCGGATATCTATGGCTAGGACATAGGTAGGTAGGTAACATGGCCCGATACGTAACAGCGACAAGCTACACCTACACTGCTAGGATATAGGTAGGTAGGTAACATGGCCCGATACGTAACAGCGACAAGCTACACCTACACTGCTAGGATATAGGTAGGTAGGTAACATGGCCCGATACGTAACAGCGACAAGCTACACCTACACTGCTAGGATATAGGTAGGTAGGTAACATGGCCCGATACGTAACAGCGACAAGCTACACCTACACTGCTAGGATATAGGTAGGTAGGTAACATGGCCCGATACGTAACAGCGACAAGCTACACCTACACTGCTAGGATATAGGTAGGTAGGTAACATGGCCCGTTACGTAACAGCGACAAGCTACACCTACACTGCTAGGATATAGGTAGGTAGGTAACATGGCCCGATACGTAACAGCGACAAGCTACACCTACACTGCTAGGATATAGGTAGGTAGGTAACATGGCCCGTTACGTAACAGCGACAAGCTACACCTACACTGCTAGGATATAGGTAGGTAGGTAACATGGCCCGATACGTAACAGCGACAAGCTACACCTACACTGCTAGGATATAGGTAGGTAGGTAACATGGCCCGATACGTAACAGCGACAAGCTACACCTACACTGCTAGGATATAGGTAGGTAGGTAACATGGCCCGATACGTAACAGCGACAAGCTACACCTACACTGCTAGGATATAGGTAGGTAGGTAACATGGCCCGATACGTAACAGCGACAAGCTACACCTACACTGCTAGGATATAGGTAGGTAGGTAACATGGCCCGATACGTAACAGCGACAAGCTACACCTACACTGCTAGGATATAGGTAGGTAGGTAACATGGCCCGATACGTAACAGCGACAAGCTAAACCTACACTGCTAGGATATAGGTAGGTAGGTAACATGGCCCGATACGTAACAGCGACAAGCTACACCTACACTGCTAGGATATAGGTAGGTAGGTAACATGGCCCGATACGTAACAGCGACAAGCTACACCTACACTGCTAGGATATAGGTAGGTAGGTAACATGGCCCGATACGTAACAGCGACAAGCTACACCTACACTGCTAGGATATAGGTAGGTAGGTAACATGGCCCGATACGTAACAGCGACAAGCTACACCTACACTGCTAGGATATAGGTAGGTAGGTAACATGGCCCGATACGTAACAGCGACAAGCTACACCTACACTGCTAGGATATATATAACCCAAGCAGCAACACTGCAAAGAATATAAAGATCACTTTGATTTTGATAGGGATAAAAATCAGAGTTAACCATGTCTTATTTTTTTAACAAGCTTTTATTACTCTGGATATTGCCATTATTTACAACAGGACCTTGATAGATTATATGAATACTGCCTCAAAAATAAACTCTTTCTTAGCCTTCCTAAATGTTACACAATTTCTTTTACTAAAAATAAAAATCAGATTAAATTTAATTACACAATAAACAATACAAGTCTTCATGAAGTTCAATCTGTCCGTGACTTGGGTGTTACTCTTGACTCTAGTCTGCATTTTGATACTCATATTGACAATATAGTAAAAAAAGCCTTTCAGATGTATGGACTGGTGATGAGATTTTCGAATAGCTTTGTACGACCCTCTACATTCTTAATATTATATAAAACCCTGATCCGGTCGCAACTAGAATACGCCGTCCAAATTTGGGATCCTCTATATGATAAGTACAAGGATAGGCTGGAAATTGTGCAGAAAAGGTATTTACGTACAATTAATTATAAATGTTATCGTCCTAAAGTCTCATATGAACAATTACTGAAACGTTATAATGTTCTTGGTTTGGAGTCTAGACGAATTCTTGTGAGCGTAATGATGTTGCATGGTATATGTAATAATAGATTCGACTGCATTCCTTTATCAAATAGTATACATTATATAGTACCTAGATCTGTCATGCTTCGTGGGGTACGTGTGCCTCGACTATTCCACACAGATTCGTGCAGGACTAACGCTGGGGTGCGCGTGCCTCTTCGTCGCCTCGTTGATGCGTACAACACTCACTTTATGGAGCTTGACATATTTACGCTTTCCAAAAATCGTTTCAAGGCAAGAGCAATAGAGTTACTAAATTCATAAAATATATATTCTTCTTATTCTTCTTCTTACTAGTCTTTTACGATGCACACTAATTGTCTGTTTTCTTTTAAGTTTTTTTTTTTGTGAATTCGTGGACAATGTTGTGGGTTACATGTGTAGTAACATAAATATGGAATGATTGTGTATAAATGTATTTCTAAGTATTGTACTAATTTAAGAATCTCTAGTTAAGCTTGGCATGTAACTGTTTTTTGTCCCTAACAAATAAAATAAAATAAAATAAAAAATATCATCTAGGACAGAGTCCTTGTCAAGACAAATCGAAGCGAGCCCAAGCTCGATAGGGTTGCGTCGTTTTATTACTGAGTTCCCATGGCCGCCTAACAGATCCATCATCAGATCAGCTCCATGTCATAATAATAATGCATCGACTTCCGAATTACATATGCGTGTAAAATGTCAGTTCAATCGGAAACCGGGAAGTGGTTCAGAAACTTCCAAGATTCGATTACAGACAGACACCGAGACAGGTGAAATTATATAAAATCCTGTAAAATAATGACTGTGATAGTACTAGTAATCGCTTGTGCGTTCTGTCTTTGTCTCTGACATCAAGAATTGGATCGGATCAGCGAGATACGGTTATAAGTAGGTCCAATTTTACTCGCTCTAATTTTAGCATGGCTTATTAGGTTTTTGTCTCTGGCGTCTGTATTCAACCATCTTCTATACAAGGTCGAATTAAATTAGGTAACTAGCAAACTCTACGATGTGATGAGTATCGGCATCTAAACATAACATAAACCTTTTTTTACAAAAAAAAAAAAACAACAACGGACTTCCAAAAAAAAAAACACTACAAAGTGAAAAATTACTTTAATTTCGGAAGTGAGTGTCTTTGAATCTGTAAGTATTTCAATTTTTTCCGTCAACTTCCGATTTCTTGAAAAAAGTTTCTTATTTTTCAATTTTTAGTGGGTCAGTTTGTAATTTATCTAAGTTACAATAGCCTAATGTTAACTGTTCATCACCTTTTACAAAATATTGCTTTCCCAGTGCATTATTAATGAGTATTATTCCGGTTAGTTCCGGTGGCCATCTGTCGTCTTCATCTAATGATGAAGACCTACAATAACAAGAGTACAACCTCCTCCTTTTTTGACGTCGGTTAAAAAGAATTTTTTTTTGGGGTCAACGTAATAGTTTTATGAGTTGAGAAAATCAGTTTCTTTTTTGTTTTTTTTTTTAAACAGTTTTTGGAAACATAAGTATTTCAAGTAACACTACTACCAGCGGCAGCGGTCGTTGACCCCAAAAAAACATTTCTTTTTTAATTATTGTTATTTATCATGTCTATGGAGTTTCGCTGGCTAATTTAATTTGATCTTATGACTTCAGTCGGACCTTTCTTCTCTCGCTCTTCTATCGTTATTTTCATAGCTTAGGCGATGGCGTTTACAGGTAAAATTACGTAGGTACGTCGTAAAGATACTTTATAAAACACATAAATAAAAATGCAACAACAAGGTCTTGTCACAATAGGTAAGCGATCGTCACTCGGATTAGCGGTCATCACGATCTTTTGTCACTTATTTGTTCGGAATAAAAGAACGGTGCCGAAATCCTGGAAGCTTGCAAATGTACAACCAGTGCCCAAAAAAGGCGACCGTGCAGACCCTGCCCATTACCGTCCGATCGCCATTACCTCCATTCTGTGCAAAGTTTTGGAAAGGGTACTGAACAATAAGTTGCTGAACTACCTTGAAGACAATGATCTCCTCAGTGACCGTCAATATGGCTTTCGCCGGGGACGGTCAACTGGCGATCTTCTTGTGTATGTCACGCACTGCTTTGGCGAAGCCATCGAGAAACACGGCGAAGCACTGGCTGTATCGCTTGACATCTCGAAGGCCTTTGACAGGGTCTGGCACGCTGCTCTGCTCAGCAAGCTTCCTGCTTATGGCATCCCAGCTGATTTTTGTAGCTGGATATCAGATTTCCTTAGTGAACGGTCGATTAGAGTAGTTGTTGATGGCTGCTCTTCTGACCTTATGGCTATTGATGCCGGAGTTCCTCAGGGGTCTGTTCTCTCTGCAACTCTTTTCCTGCTGCACATTAATGACCTGCTTCGGCCTGGTATTGTTGGGTACGCAGATGACAGTACAGTTTCAGAGAGATACTTGTCCAGCGCAAAAACCAGCGGGGCTGAAGTTCGTTCCTTGAGAGAGGCCATGGTAGAGCGGACAGATTTGACCTTAAGCTTTGTCTCCCAGTGGGGTGATGATAATCTGGTCTCTTTTAACGCCACCAAAACGCAGGCGTGTCTTTTTACCGCTAAAAAGAGTCGTTTCGCCCAAACTCCTACTTTTCGGGGTACATCTGTTCCTGTAACTGATCGACTTGAGCTCCTAGGCATGGAGTTGACATCTGGTCTCAACTTCGGCGCCACCATCGAGTACAAGGCCCAAACTGCGGCCAAGAAACTGGGCATCCTAAATAGGGTGAAGCGATACTTTACGCCTGGACAGCTTTTAACCCTTTACAAAGCGCAAGTCCGATCCTGCATGGAGTATTGCAGTCACCTTTGGGATGGATCAGCTAAGTACCAACTAGCCGCGCTTGACTCGGTGGAACGCAGAGCTAAGAGGCTCATTGGCGACGTAAAACTGGTGGATGCCAAGCTTCATTGCTTGGCTCATCGCCGCAAGGTTGCCTGCTTGTCGGTCTTCTACAGATTGTACTTCGGAGAGTGTGCCCGAGAACTCCACGACCTCATTCCACCGGCCCCCTTCTACCACCGGACATCTAGACGCACTGCCAGTTACCATCCCTACCTGGTTGCTATTCCACCAATTCGCACTAAGCGCTTCCAAATGTCTTTTATAATGCGCACAGCAAAAGAGTGGAACTCACTACCTGCGTCTGTGTTTCCGAACGTATACAACCCTAATCTCTTCAAAGTGAGAGTGAACAGGCTTCTTCTGGGTAAGCTCACTCCATCGTCGACTTTGTCTCTGTCACCTCTGACCTAGACTAGAGTCAAGAGCAAACCCATCACAAATAAAAAAAAAAAAAAAAAAAGAATACCGGCACGCGCCCTCAGTCGGCGAACCAACACGTTTTCGGGTCCGCCAAACAAGTGATCGCGATGATCACTTTCTCTTAGGACATGGGGCAACAGTAGAAGAACAAACTGGTTCCTACTCTCAAAGTGGCGTCAGCTGCTTTTCAAATTTTCGAATACATTAGATGCGGCAGCCGGAGCCAAGCCAGAGCCAGAGCTGTGAAGCTCGACCGAAACGTTGGAATTTATACCTAAGGTAATCAAATATGAGGTAAAGGTAAGGTACCTAAGGTTTGATCCGAGGGTCATACTTAGTGTCCGGATATCAACAATCTTGCACATTTTCTCAATCGGTACGGGGAAGGTGGAAAAGTATTTCAAAATTCTTGTGTCTGCACGCTTTAACGTAAGTAACCTAATCATTACTATGCGTGCAGTGCAGGTTTCCTAAATCTTCATCCTTCATCATAGAATATGCTTAAACACCAAAATTTTGATTGAATTGTGATTATTTAGGTTTCATACTTACACCCACTAAACATAACATCACATCGCATCGTATCGCGTGGCAAGGGTGTACTTATTCCTACTCGTACTGTGTTACACAATAACATACTGTAGATATCGGTACCTACTAGCTATGTTAATCGGTAACCTCTTCCTATTAGGTACAGCTTCTGTATGTGCACGTAGGACGCGTAGCTCTGCGCTCCTCTGGTCCTACCCTAACCACTCCTACTGCCGGATAGCGGCTGGCAGCGATAGGTACCTATATTATGTTTGTGGTGTGGCTCAACGCTGATTATCGATTATACAGAATGTAATATATTTCGTATCTACTCTTGTCGTACACCCGGTTTCTGAATAGAGAAATTGGAGTTAAGAATCTGACAAAACTATCCTACCTATATGGTGAATCTTTTAATGGAGCCCGCGAAATGAGGGTTTTCTTGAAAATCCACGCCACCAGTTGGCGCCACTTTGACAAGGGATCTTCCATTTCGACAACGAATAAAAAATATTATGTCATTCATAGAAAAAAGAAAATATTGGCGCTTTGAAACTTTTGACAGGTGCCATAGTGAACATTTCAGAAAATCCTCATTCAAAAACGTGGCAATTTTTGAATTTCGCGTTCTACATCCAAGAAAATGCTAGAGTTTGACAGGTTCTCAACTTAAAATGTTGAAATCTCTATTCAGTCACGGTCAGCTTGCCTATACAGGTGTAGCGTAATTAATGGATAATCCTGTATCTGCGGGTGGTGGATCCTAAGCCCTATAATATAAAAAAAAAATTGCATAGGCAATTTTTTTTATTTTTTTATTGAAACCTTTGGTCTCTTCCTCGGCCACCATATTCACAAATTAAAGAATTTTGACTATCTAATTTCTGCATAATATTCTTAAATAAACGTGCTATAAGATCTGTAACGTGACTGGGGGTAACATAAAATACAGGGAAAGGTAAAAAAAAAAATACAATAATGCCGAATATTAAAGAATTCTTTTAATGCTTGCAATATCGTTGTGATACGGACCATTTTGTCTTGCCTCGCCCCGCAGTCTGCGTCAGTCGCTAAGTGAGAGCGCGCATGTGTTTTCTGACATTTTTCCGTACGGACACATTTCAGGCGTAAAATTGAGTTTTATAATCTTACCCCGCTTGCTGTATCTCCTTACTTGGGTAAGTAACAAACATTTTGTTTAGATATTTGTAATTAGATATGCTCTATAATATGGTGAACATTATATTTCACGTATTTTAAGATTTATGGTGCCTTCAAATTTTCCTCTGCAAAAGGAGATGTCCCAAATTGTATGGAAAAAAATCCAGAATCGATAAGAACGAAATGGTGCCCTTAAATGCTTATTATAGTTAACTCATTGGGGGTTAACTATAATAAGCATTTAAGGTCACCAAAGGGCAATGGGGCAACCCAGAAATCCGGATAGCATAGGAGCTATGATGTTGTTGATTTTCATGTTACCGTTGTTGTTGTTTATTGTAGGTGTTGTTATTGTTGTAATCTTGGTTATTTTGTTATTTAATTTTCTGGGATTTTATAAAAATAAAAACAAAAATCAGGAGAAACGTTAAAATATATTTTATTTACATACTATCAATTATTTTTCTACGTCAGCATCGTCTAAAAATCCTGCAGGCTGTATCATGTATATCAGATCACTTTCATATCTGGGCCAGGAAAGATAATATACTAATAATATGGGCACAACTACCTAATGTGCGGCGACCATATATGCAGCTACACCAGTACTCTGAGACCGCGTGTCGATTGTATGTGTAGCAGTAATGATTATGTAATATGTCTGGATATTATACGGCACCTAATTAATATATTCCCTTCATCGTCATTAAGTGTCACTGTATCGGGATGTCTATAGACTTCTATGGAATAAACGCCGGTTTCTTTGATATGTTCGGTACAGTAGGATCTAGCCAGTTTTATATGGTGTCCCTATAGCAAAAATAAGCAGCTCGTTGAATGTCATTCTCGGAAAATCTGCTACGTTATGTTGCGCTGCATTCATCTTGTTAAATGCAATGTTTCTTTGTGCATTCAAACGGTGTTGATCAACATAATCAGCTAATGGGTTGGGCCTATTTCTGTTTCTATCGATCATTTCGATAAAGTTTTCTGTAAGGCAGTTGTCGCTATATGTCTCTTACGTTGCATAAATAAGCGCTGCAGCTATTCTAAAATCTGTCATTGCGTTTGCGTTTGCGTAAAGCGTTGTTAAAATATTTGTGTCGACATATTTTGTAGTCCCGTTTCACTCTCCCGTTGATCGTTTTTACCACCCACCTAAGCAATGTGACTAGTCTAGATTTATTCGCAGCTTCAGTGCTCAGTTGCCATTCGTGTCTGCTTAGCGACTGTGGCGTGTAAACCGTGAATCCAGGTTCTTTAGCATATGGCAATGCGTCCCGAAACCCTCTATCCAAAATCATCACGTCATCGGCTTCAAGAAACCACCGTATTGGAGCGGCTTCCTTGTCATCGTTAAGGTCGTCTAATATCTGTCGCAATATTGTAGCATCTGACGTACTACCGTCGTAGGGTCCTGTGACCTCTAAAATGTAGCCATCTGCACATAAAAACGCAAAGTATGTAAGTAAATGTTACTGTTTTCCCATTGTTTGCCTTATTCGGTCTTAGTATATTCGTGTGTGTATGACGGCGGCGTCGTCGTACGTCATTTCTCTAAGCTGTAAACAACACGTGCACCGAACACGACATCCATCGACAAGTACGTCACTCGACCACTCCTACCACCCCACAACTCGACTTGTATAAAAGAGCGCGCAAGCGGTGTAACATGGCAACAAATCGACATTCCGACCTCGCCGCCGAGGTCCCTCGCGACGATCCCATAATAATCGTCCTCCCCCCCGTTCCTTGCTCGGGTATGAAGTGCCAGCTGGTGGCGTAGCTGAGCCAGTAGCTTTAAACTCCCCTGACAATAATAATCATTCAAATCTGATCCAGCCCGTCCCATCTTGCTGTCCTCCCCCCAGCGACGCTCTAAGCCGAGGCCCGTTCCCCACAGGGGGAGCCCTTAGCGTGTAGTCGCTTAGTCTGTAAGTTTTATGCCCCTGGCTGGAGGCTTTGAGTTCTCTTAAGGCAGCCACAGGACAGTCCGGTTAAATAGTCACGGCCTCTCTAGGCCAACTACGAAATGCATTTCATAAAAAAAAAAAAAATGTAACAAGGCAGTCTTGGCTCTGGCGTGGGACGGTGCACAAGTTGTACTTAGCTGATCCTTGACTCTAGATAATTAATTTGAGGATTCGAATTAATTATCACTTCAATTACCAAATTGTCATCGTATGATTTATGATCAATTAATGATGATTGTTTGTAATTACAAAATAGTGCAATTAGTAATTGCCACAATTAGTGAGTTAGCTATAAAAATTGTAATTATTATAAAAATAAAAGGAATAGGTCAATCTATCTTCAGCCTATCATTTAATTGAATCTGACCCACTGCCTACATGTATATTTATTTGATTATATTTGCTATAATAATATATTATTATAATAAATATAATAATATATTTGTAATTCTTATAGGTATTATATGTGTATCTTTACATTGAAATAAATATTTATTCCTCAATTTTTCGTAATTGCACCTACCACAGCTTGTTCTCTGCATCACCCAAAGGTTGACTGGTAGAAAATGCCTATGGCATTAAGTCCGCCTCTGTACATATTTTGTGCTTGAAGTATTAAATAAATAAATAAATACAATCATAAATGGCTTTATCAAATTGGTGTATTTATGCAAACTGTAGCTCATGGTCTGAAACCAAAAGTTTAAGCTTTTTTGTATAAATAAATATGTCCCGTCTAAAATGATTATTGCTTTTGTTTGGTCTTGGTTTCCAAAATATGATTAGGTAAATTCTATTCCTCGCTATAACTTCGTTCCGGGTTATATGGTTGAAACCAAGATGGTAGTAAAGAAAGTCATTTTTGAGACATTCTCTCGCTTCTTTTATTTTTCTATGTATAGTTGACTTATGCAGGCCAAAAATCGTCGTCAGTCTTCGGTAAGGTTCACCGCTTCTTGTATTTCCATCACAACGTTCTCGTAAAGAAGGGGTTTCTTCTAATATGGCATTGAATTGCTGGTGACTTACACCAGTCCAAAAATGAAAGTTATCCGGACTCACTTCATTGAGATTTTCAAAATCAAACAGATTTTTTTTTTCGAGAGCCAGTGTATACAGGGTGAATTTTTCAAGTGGCAAGGGGATGGACAAATCCGAAACTATGTGGAATAGCGAGAAGTACTCAAAGGAGTCTCGGGCTCGAAATTTTGACGAAAACTAAACTGGATCTTTGGATTTTTGAAAAATCAATATCAAAGTTTTATAGGTAGGCAACATAAGCAAAATAAAAAGAAAGTATTTTGTTAAAAATGAGCTCTTTAGTTCACCGTATGTCATTACTTCTCAGAATTCGATCCTTATTAGCGATACTATCGAATGGCGTAATAATACAGTGTGGGTGTGTGTTTCTTTTCCAGAATCAACGGGTTCGATTCCTGGCTAGAAATATTGATTTTTCAAAAATCCAATGATGCAGTTTTAGTTTTCACCAAAAAATCGAGTCCGCGAGTACTTTTCGCTATTCCTCATACTTTCGAATTTGGCTATCCACGTGGGCGTGATATTGAGCATGTCAGACGAAAGAATACAGATCCGTTCATCGTGGGTGAATATTTTAGCCTATTTTGAATAAAGGCCAGAACTTATCTGTAACCTTGATGAGACTTCCGTTAGTTTGGATCCCTCTAAAACCAAAGTAGTTGGGCGAAAGGGAGCGCCATGCTCTCGAACAACTCACGGTACAGGCAAAGAACATATAACAGTTCTAACAGCAGTAAGTGCCGACGGACAGAAGCTGACTCCTTGAATCATATTTAAAGGGACACGGGACACCTGGATGGCTGACACATGTAGAGTTATCTTATGCAGCTAGTAGAAGAGGTGTAAGGGAACTATTCCACAATTACATGGAAAAAGTATTTATTCCAGGACTAGGCCAGTTCTGGTAGTCTACGACGGTCATAGCACTCATGTTGATATAAAAGTGGTTGAGTTGGCACGAAAACAATGTCACAATATTAAAATTATCCCCACATACGTCTCATCTTTTACAGCCACTGGATGTGGCTGTATTTAAATCTAGCTGGGATACCAAGTTAGTTGAATGGCAGCGACATAATGTTGGTGTGACGCTACCTAAAAAAGTCAGAAGTATGGAATAATATAAAATCTGAAAATATTATCAATGGCGTTTAATTCAGATGTAATTATTTTTTTAAATATCTTATCATAACATGTTGAGAACCCCTGACTGCCAGCCGTTTCAACGTGGTAAGATCGATAAATTTTATTTGATAAGTTATTTGTCTTGCATTTAGAATGTGATTTTTTAATGTAACTGATTTTCAAGCTATTTAGGTTATTGGAGCAGAAGGCTTATTGATCACCACACATGCATAATGACCATGAATACGATTTTAGTCACTATTTCAATCTTACCCCTTCGGCATTTCATCTTTCCCCTACATATTTTTTTTCTTAAGACCAATTTTGTTAATTTTTTGTTTTTCATATAATATTGTTTCAAAAAGATTTCTGTCTACATTATAACAAGTTGACTACTTATACTTTTTTACCCAAAACATAATTTTATGCATTTGACTTTAATCCCTTTGTTTCACAACAGTTCCAAATCAACACTGTAATTTATCTGATCAAACATCCATTCCGACTTACCCCCACTCACCTTATTACAGTTTTAGAGTACGTCATGTCTGTTTTCTTTTGTATATCTTAAAGTGAAAATATTGTGTTTCTGCAAAATGTTTTCCTAACTTTGAGTTCGCCTGGTGTAAAAAAAAAATGTATGGAAACCTAGCTGCCCATATTTTTTTAAACTTGTCCCCTCAATGCAGATTCCAAAATGGTATATCAATATTCCGTAGGTATCTTTTTTAGATACAAAGTGATTTTTTTAAAGAAACAATTATTCCACTTTAAGATTTAAAAAAAAAACACATGAGGTACTCTAAAACTTTAATACAAATCTTATAGCAAGTTTATTTATGAATATTATGCAGAAATCAGATAGTGAAAATTCCTTCATTTGTGAACACGTTGACCGTAGAAGCGACCAAAAGTGGCAATTTTCAAAAAATATTTTTTTTTTTTTTTAATTGCGCATACATATCGACTCCGGGGTTTGACAATTTTTTATATCATAGGGCTTGGGGTCCTCCACCCGCACATATAGGATTATCCATTAATTACGTCACATCGTGTATGTAGGTATTCCTTATTTTTGTCACCTACTTGGTTATGGGTTTTTATTGTTTATTTCTTTCAAGCTAGCTAGCAACTAGCGAAAGAAACGACTGGCGTGTGTCGAACGTGGTTTGTTACGTTTACGAACACCGATGGTCCTGTAGATAATATAACATAGCTATTTCGTGCGGGAATCGAACCCGCAACGCGGCCCAGCAGCCTGACGCTTTACCATTTCGCCTACCTTGACATCCATGAATAAAAATTATGTATTACCTACCTAATAAGGCAGTTAATAGTTTTCAGCAGATTTGTTTATCGTCAAGATTTTATTGCAATTATTTTTCGAATACTTTCCTCAGTTTCATAGTTGATACATACGTACCTACACACATTACAGTATGTTAACCAACAGAGGGCGTTCCCGTTAACCCGCAATAGTATAGCATCCATACATGCTAAAAAAATATTACCATTCGAAAACAAAATGGTTTTTATTTTTTTTTAATATTAAAATATTCACTAAAATATTCAAAAAAATATAAAAATATTCACTAAAAATAAAAACTAAATTGCGATGTTTCCGTCCTTCAAGTACGCGTGTACAGAGTGTTTCTTTTACGTATCAATTTAACATTTTTAGTGAATATTTTAATATTAAAAAAAATAAAAACCATTTTGTTTTCGAATGGTAATATTTTTTTTAGCATGTATGGATGCTATAATTGCGGGTTAACGGGAACGCCCTCTGTTGGTGAACATACTGTATATTGTCTTCAATCTACTTATCATGATATAATCAAGGAGGTGTGACGAAGAAATACGGTCAGCAACAAAAGGCGATTATAATTCAGATTCTTAGCTAAGTATTAGGTACAGACGCCAGCAGGTCAACCTATCCGAATCTGTCAGATTTTTCCAATCAAACTTGAACCGTAATACTTTAGCAATAAAGTCGAAATTCTATTAAAGAAATCTGACAGATTGTAGTAGCTTGATGTGCTGGCGTCTGTACATAAAATGTTGAAAAGTAGTGTATCAAATAATTTTGGGTCTATTCAGATAACATAACATTGTTAATCTAACTTCCGTTTCTGTCCGTACAAGTGGCAAGTTGTCACAAAGAAGAACTGGCTCAACGATCTGAACTAGTAGATGGGTGGCTTATGACTTCTCGTCAAGAGTGCTGCCAGTAGGGCTCGAATCTCGAAACCTCTCGGAAGTCTCAATTTTCAGTCATCCGTGCCGTAGCTGCTTGGATATGCACGAAGGACCGACCGCGTAAGTACTTTCTACGTGCCTACCATAGCGGCGCGGCGTGATGTTCTGTGCTTCGTTATAGCCTGCGTTTACCTACTTGTAGGTACCTATATGTAGGTACGCCTTCCAACGGTCGGCAACCTGTTGCTTCAATTCTCTGTAGTATCTCGGTATGTACTTACTATCTGTGCCTCAACATTTTGAATTGAGAGACATTGGCGCCGACTCCCTTGTTCACAAACTAAACTAAATGTAAGTTCAGTGAATCTTTTTCTTTATATTTCATTAAGAAAAAGACAGACGACAAATATTAGTTTAGTCCTGTCAAATTAAGATACTCCATTGACAAGTTTAGACGTGATTAAAAAATTTACGATGAACGTCAAGATGACGGGACCCCGCCAGGTTTTTCGAATATCATCTGACAATACAATATTTCTACTATTTCATACTTTAATAGTAAAATTCTACACTCTTAAAATTTCAAAATGTTCTACAAAGAAAGTGGTTTCGCTATTTTGATATCAAAATGACGGGACCACTATTCAGTTAACGAAAACACATGGCGTGATCTTAAACTGAACATACGATATAGTGGTGCGGGACGCAGGGCGCAGGCGTGCGCACAGGTGTGCCGATTGACCGCTCGCGCTCGAAGCTTCACATGAAAGACCCAATTTTTTATTAAATAATAATTTTATTCATTATTGTTATTTTGCTTGCTGTGCTTACTTATCTCAAAGGCGGTATAATGATATGTTCTGCATGCAATACGGAATTACTGTCTGGTGACGCTTTTCTTGAATGCGCGGCGGCAGATTGTAATAAAGTTTACCAGCTTGAAGAAAGAGCTACTTGGGTATGCCCTGAATGTTGCTGTGCCGCAAGGAAAGGTGGTCCTAACTACGAGCTGCCAATAGGGATAAGCACGCCAATTGTTAAAAAAAAATGTATCTGCTCGGAATAAAAGTCACCCGCCCCGCTATCGCCGGGAGATTCGCCCTTTTCTATGGGTTTAGAAATGCAACAACTTCGCGAGCAAATAATTTTTCACACACGGCAGCTTACTGATGCCGTCACTACTATTGGACAGTATCACATCGCGCTCACATACTGCACGAAAAAGATTGAAGCTTGCAACGAAAAGCTGAATAAATTAGAGCAAGCACCAGAATGCAGTCGTTGCCATATCATATCTCCAGGCATACCTATTCCACCGGAAACTGTAAATGCAAATGGCAGTCAGTTGTACAGTAACATTTTTAACTCGAAGGCAAAAACTAAGCGCCGCAACCCACAGAAAAAAGATAATAAAAAGATAGTTCTACCGACTAGTACCATTGCTGAGCAAGTGGAAAGCGATTTACTTGTTGCAACTTTGCAACCCGCAACTTCCTCGCAGCCTACTAAACCGGCTCAGGCAACCGTACAACTAGACGAGTCTGTCATAATTCCAGCACCACAACACGCTGCCAATGATGATTGGGTGGACGTACGCCAGTGGCGTAGCTAACATGGGTGGCACCCGGTGCGCATAATTGTGGTGTCACCCAAGAATGAAATCTCTTAAAATGAATAAACATTCAATAAACGTATAGTATGTTTTTATTTAATTATTATAAATAAGTCTTTCATAATTACAATAGAAATTTTGATAAAAATAGTTACTAATTACCTAAATTTGTTTATACTAATCTAAGTACAAGCACTAAAATCTCTGTTTTCTAGCTTTAACAGCTGCAAACTCGGAAATCACATCATCAAAATTTATATTTTGTGTTGCCTCGTGTTCTATTGTTAATATGCCAAGATTTTTAAGTCTGTTTTCGGTCATTGTTGCCCGCAAGTAATTTTTAATTAATTTTAGTTTGCTGAAACTCCTCTCACATGAAGCAACTGATACGCAAATTGTCATAAATAACTTTAGTGCGACCATATAAGATTCGGAAGAGATTCTGTAAAGTCCCATTCCACGATGACTTTCAAAAAGTCTAGAGTCACCCAGCTAGAAACTGTAACATTAGCCGCTTTTAAATGTCTTCTCTACCTCGGTATCTCTAAAAAGAGTTCTGTTTCTGATATCTCATCATAAAAACTAGTAAATTTTAAAAATTCGCGAAAGAAATGAGCAATGACACAGGCGACAAGCAACGACTACTTCAGGGGAATCCCCAATCAGTTAGTGTAGTAGGGCTAAATAAAACGACAACATTTTGAGGGGCTCCCCGATCGATCGCGCCATAGAGCCATGAACATAAAAATAACAGTGACTCTGAAAAAAAATCAAGGTCTAATGCGTGGTCAGAGTGAATAATTTCTTGTTAACATTTATTTCAAATAATACGTGCATTTATAAATAATCACAATTGATAAATTAAATTATTTTGTTGGGATAACTTGATTAAAATAGCTTCAAACCCATATTATTTTTCATTAAAAAAGGTGACAGTTTGTGTAAATTTTTTTATACAGTCAGGTGTCACCCCGGAACCGGTGACACCCGGTGCGGACCGCCACTGACGTACGCAAACACAAACCTAAGCAATTTAATTCTGTTCGTGGCACAGCGGGACCTGCGGCCACCCCTCTGAAAGCCCTTGAGTTCCGTAAATACATTCACTTATGGAACATGATGTCCGGGGCCACTTATGTTCTATGTTACCTCCAAAAGATGTGTCCGACGGATAACTGTACCGTGGAAGAACTTAAACCTAAAGGGGACTAGTAAGTCATTTAAGATCGCAGTACCCGAAGAATTTTTCAGCAAAGCAAAAGCGACTGCAGCTGATATATGGCCCACTAATGTAAAGGAGTGGTTTTTTCAAAGACAACCAAGCAAATTCCAACAAGCGAAATCTGTGTCCTAATACAAAAACCGCTTATCAGCTTAGTTTATCAAAACGTTAGAGGCCTGAACACTAAGCTTAAATTCTTTCTTTATAACCTCTTGATGCTCGCTAGTGACATAGTAGCTGTAACTGAATCGTTCCTCACAGTTTCAGTAATTGACTTGGAAGTTACAAGCCATCGATGGAGTGTGTTACGTCGGGACCACAACACCGGTATTGGTGGTGGCGTACTGCTCGCTGCGCGACCCGGTATCACAACGACGCGCTGGTGTGAGAGACTCCAGCCGGCGAGGACCTATGGGCACGTTTCACGATAAACGAGTCTACCTTCTATGTTTGCGTAGTGTATATTCATCCAAGAGTATCTGACGAAATAATAGGTTGGGGAAAAAGTTTCTTCGCATTTTTTAAGAAAATTCAAAACATTTTTTAATATAGTTTATTTACATTTAACTAAAGTATGTAGGTACCATTTTGTTCGATAACTTTTTGCTATCTTGTAGGTAGGGACATGATCCCATTGCAATAGAAATTTTGGGACTTCTGGTCAAAATACCGCGACAAGTGGTTTTGGCAGTCCTCTCGTGATGTTAACCTGACACTGCCTAAAGAATTCTGAAGAGACCGAAACAGGTGGAAATCTGAAGGTGCAAGGTCAGGACTATACGGCGGATGCATTAACAGCTCCCAGCCAAACTCTCTTAATTTTTGCTGAGTGGCTAAAGATGTGTGAGGTCTAGCGTTATCATGATGAAAAACCACATTTTCATCACACACATGATTCTGTTGTTTAATTGCGGCCGCTTTCTCTCAACTTCTTGCTTTAATCTCATCAGTTGTTCGCAGTAGAGTTCAGAATCGATGGTCCTGCCTGGTGGTAACAGCTGAATAATGCCCTTCCAATCCCACCACACACACACAGCATCACCTTGTTGCGAGTTAACCCGGGTTTCGCCACAGTCTGTGAAGCCTGACCGGCCTTTGACCACGACCTTTTTCGCACGTTCTTGTCATACGTGATCCACTTTTCATCACCAGTAATCAGCTTCTTCAAAAATGGTTCGGTTTCATTACGTCGTAATAAAGAATCACAAATGAGTACACGGTTCATTAGGTTTCTTTCTGTGAGCTCGTGAGGTAGGTACCTAAATGTCGAGCTTTTTTGTGTACCCAGTTTTTTTCAAATGCGCCAAAACTGTTTTGTGGTCAATTTCCAGTTCTTTAGCTACGTCGTAACTACTGATATGCCAATCTTGCTCAAATTTTTCAAAAATGGCACCCATTTTATCCGTAATAGGGCGACCAGAGCGACGTGCATCTTTGACATCAAAATTTCCGGATTGAAAACGCTTAAACCAAATTTGTGCTACTCTCACAGACACTACACTAGGTCCATAAACATCGCAAATTTTTTTCACGGCTTGCGTTGCATTTTTACCTTTTTTGTAGTAAAATTTTAAAATGTATCGAATTTCTTCATTAGATTCACTCATCTTGACGGTACGAAAAACAAATGAAAATCACACATTTTCCTAATTTGAATTTGGAATTATGTTCTTTAAAATTTAAACTTTCAATGATACCAAAACCAGCCAGATACAAATAGTATAGCCAGAGATTTTATTATAAGTTCATACATACTATAATGCGAAAAGACCTTTTCCCCAACCTAATATATGCATTGGTTTCAAAAAGTGGAATCTATAATAGATTCATTAAAAAGTGCAGTAATTATTGTTGGTGATTTAAATTTAAACACTAATCGAACATCAAATAATATTTTAAGTTACTATTGTTACTTTTTAAGTGTTTGTGGTCTGACTAAGAGGAATGAGGTGATGAATGCGCATGGAAGTAAGTTGGATGTAGTGTTGGTGTCAGATTGCATTAGCTGTGTTGAAGTGGCAAAAATTGATGGTGGAGGTCTTGTACCACGTCGAGACGCATATCACCCGCCACTAGATGTTTGTTTTACACCAAACAACACGATGTGTCCATTGAGTTCCGAAAAAAATGATCCATGTAACCTAGACACAGAGGGATTGGAATTTCTCCAAAGGAAACTTTGAACAGAAGTACAAACTAATATCTGAAGAAACATGGCAAGAGGTAATTTTCGCTCGCGACGTTGACACCGCTGTGGAGTATTTCTCTAACATCTTGTACGGTATTTTTGATGAATGTGTACCCAAAAAACACAGACCTAAGAAGCCATCTAGGCGCTATTCAGTGTGGTTCTCGGCAGAATTAATTAAAGACATTCAATGCAAGGCAGATCTGCACCGAAAGTGGAAAGCTTCTCAAAATCCTGATTTTTACAATAAATTATCATTTCTTAGGGCTAGTTAAAAAAGAGTATGCCTGTCCTACGACGAATACATTAAGCGCATTCAAATTAAACTTAGACGTAATCCCCGTGCCTTCTGGCAACATAGAAATAGCTTTAAAGTCAGAGGTGGTTTTGAACCCAGGATAAAGTATAAAGGGGTTGAACACGTCGGCAGTGATACGGTAAAGGCTTTTTCTGACTTCTTTGCAAGCGTTTTCTTGCTCGACTCGACTTCTTGATAACAAATATCATGTCAATAGCTGTCAGAACAACTATTCAAACTTTGTGCATATTGATAAAATAGAATTGTCAGATGTAGAAACGGCTATTAATAAACTTTAACCAAATTCTGCTGTAGGTCCAGACAACATTCCCGCATATATCTTAAAGGGATGTAAAGAATTCATTAAAACCCCTGTACTTCCATTTTTAATTTAGCGCTATCCATGGGTAAGTATCCACAGTTTTGGAAAGTTTCGCGAGTTCAACCTATACCTAAAACTAAGGCAACTTCTCATGTAGAAAACTATCGGCCTATAGCCATTCTGTCATCACTTCCTAAATTGTTTGAATCCATATTACACTAGTTGATAAGTTACCAGATTCAAACATTTATTTGTGACTCTCAGCACGGCTTTCGATCGAACCGTTCGGTTAGTACAAATCTTTTAACGCTTATGGATCTCATATCGCAGCACTTGGATAAAGGTATACAGGTTCATGTTGTCTGTTTCGACTTCAAAAAAAGCCTTTGATCGCGTAGATAATGACGTGTTACTGGCCAAACTTAGTAACATCGGCTTTTCACCAAAACTACAAAATTTTTCGAGAGTTATATGCGGGACCGTCAACAATATGTCAGACATGGTTGCTTCGTTTCGGACACACATCACACTCGGTCTGGCATTAGTCAAGGGACCATTTTGGGAACTTTATTATTCGGAATTATGGTGAATGATCTTGAGAAGGTGCTCAAACATACCAGGTGCTTGCTCTACGCTGATGATCTCAAGTTGATATATGGCGTTGAGGAGATGGCTGACACATTAACTCTTCAGGAGGACATTAACTCAGTGTTCCAATGAAGCAAACAAAACAAGCTCCTATTCAACACGGCTAAATGCAGTGTTATGTCCTTTAGTCGCGCTCAAAACCCACGGCATGTGCAATACTTCCTTGGAACAGAACCGATTGCCCGTGTTAATTCGGTAAAGGATCTAGGAGTTTTATTTGACCCGAGACTAACCTTCCACGAACATATGCGGTCTCTCGCCACTGATTCATACCAAAGGCTAGGTTTTACTATTAGGAATATGCGAGAATTTAACAGCCCTCTGGCCATTCAATTGGTTTATATGGCTTTAGTGAGAAGCAAACTAGAGTCAGCCTCAATTATTTGGAACCCCTATGAAAGTACTTTCTTGAGAAGGTCTAAAAAATATTCCTTAGTTTTTTTATTTAAGAATCTGTTCGGGTACTATTCATTCCTGTATCCCACAAAATTTTGCTTGGAATG
Source organism: Dicycla oo (assembly GCA_948252095.1). NCBI lineage: Eukaryota > Metazoa > Arthropoda > Insecta > Lepidoptera > Noctuidae > Dicycla > Dicycla oo. The sequence goes on from OX411730.1 coordinate 25,768,906, forward strand.
CTGAAATATAACTCTCTTGAAGTTAGGCGTAATTACTTTTTACTCGTGATCGCTTGTCGTGTTCTTCGTGGAGAGTCTGATTGTCCGGAACTAGTAGCTCAGCTTGTGAGACTCTTTCCTCCTGTACCCCAATACCAACTTAGACTGCGACGACACGGATTGTTGGCCGTTCCGTCAGCACGCACAGTTTCGCTTTCTAACTCGCCCTTAGTTCGCGTGCTCGCAATGCTGAATGCTCTACTGGCATCGACACAGGAGTGCGATTTGTTTGCCGCAAGATGGATAGAAGATGGATAGATGTCGTGCATGTTTGAGATTCTGTGAGATGTTGGACGAAAGATGATCCTTTTTAATTTTTATTGTATGCCAATATTATTTGAGTGATATTTGTTACTTTTACTCGTTTTGGTAGTTATTTGTTATTCCTTCCTTATTGTCAAATATGTCCGTTTTAATTGAAATTTAACTGTGCAATAACTTGGATCTGGGTCTGTTATGTTGTGCATGGTTTTATCAAATAAATAAAATAAATAAATAGTACGACAACGTTTGAATCGTTATTATCATTATAATCGTTGGTAGCTGTTATACAATGACGATCCGTTGAATAAAGGAATCGGGCATTAAACGCCTGAACAAATTGTAAGCCATAAAATGATACTTGGCTTAAAATTATACTTTTTCTTCAGGCGCTTTTCTGATGTAAATAAACACTATTTTATTGAAATTACAGTTTTAAAAGAATAATAACGATTCAAACGTTGTCGTACTCTATCGTATTAATATATGGTGTGTTCAGTTTAAGATCACGTCATGTGTTTTTCATTAACAGAATAGTGGTCCCGTCATTTTGATATCAAAATAGCGGGACCACTTTCTTTATAGAATATTTTAAAATTTGATGAGTGTAGAATTTTACTTTGAAAGTAGGAAATAGTAGAAATATTGTATTAAATCATAGTCACATGATATGGTTTATTCCCGGTCGTTCCCACTGGGCACGATTGCGAAAAAAAAGTTTCGTACCATCGTACCACCGTGCCATCTGTGATACGCACCTTAAAACCTTTTATTCCAAGTCGTGCCCAGAGGGGACGACGGGGTGGGGACGACCGGGAATAAACCGTCGTACCCCGTGGGGACGACGGGGTGGGTACGACCGGGAATAAACCCATGATATTCATAAAACCTGGTAGTGTCCCGTCATCTTGACGTTCATAATGAACGTCAGGCGCTGACGTAATTTGACAGGACTAAACTAATATTTATTTTCTGTCCTTTTCTTAATGAAATAGAAAGAAAAAGATGCACTGAACTTAAATTTAGTTTAGTTTGTGAACAAGGGAATCGGCGCCAATGCCTATAGGACATAGTAAAAATCCTGTGCGACCTGAACTGAACGGGCTATGTAACTACTTTACGATCGTGCTAAAGTAGAACAGAAAATCAGACTTAGTAGAAAGTCTGTATCAAAGCGGCTTTAAATAGTGAAGCTACACCTGTAGCTGCCACCTGGCTGCACCACCGTATTTTATAGATTGCCTGAACCGTTTGTAATATAACAATAGACTAGACCAATACAAGTGTCCAGTATGAGGTGGCGGTGAATTCTCAGATGGCTCAGTGTTAGGTGCACAGCTGGTTGAGGACCATTTTACCCAACTCAAGGGGTTGTCTGTCCGTGCATTGTCATTGTTATATGTATTTGTAGATTACGAAATTTCTATCTCTATAAGGTAAACCTTCCTGTACAGACTTAGATGTCTCTTTGCCTGCGCCTGCGCCTGCACGCGACTTGGTACCTAACACTAATATCGCAAATAGTATCTACAGGTATGATAATAAACAAACCAGAAGATACCTAAGTGTAGTCGCAAATATAATATGAGATTAAATGAATAATTATTATTACAATTTCATGGAATACACATGATCTGATTACTTTTACCTAACATTACGTGGAAGCCACGCCGAAGAAGAATCCTCCAAGAAAACCGACTGAAAAGCAGCTATTTCTCCTCACGAACTGGAGAAACTTTTCCATCCACTTCTGGCTTTCTCCTGCTGCCTCTTTAACCTTCTCCCAGTTGACATAGATGTATCCAAACTCTGCCGCGAAGTGGAGAAGAATGATGCCGCCTCCAAGGCCGAAGGCGGCGACTCTCCCTAATCTGATGATGGACACGCCTGAAACCCAGCCCGTAAAAGTCCCTAGTATCAAATTCTTGCTCGTATTACTCTTTATCCCGTCTATTGTGATGTCGAAGAAAGATGGGGTCTTCTTTGGGGTGACAATTCTGTCACCCTGGTTGGCAAAGTTCTGGATCTCAGTGCTCAGTACTACGGGCCGGGCCATTGGCGTGCATTTTTTTGGTTTGCTATGCAGCTTTAGGTACAAAATTGTTGCTGCTTTTTTTGAGAATTCAGATGCTAGTTGCACGTTTACGGCGTGTTGGGATGTGATAGGATTTGTTTGGGTTTGGATACTGTTGTTGGTGGTTTTGACAGCACTGAGCAGACTTCTTTCCACTGACAAGTATTTATATTTGACAGTGTTTCTTTCAGTTTGTTTATAGCATACAATAATCATAGTAGTCTATGGTAGCATATACAGGGTTATTGGCAAAATACCAACAACCTCTTAAGGGGTCATTGTACTTTTATTATGGGACCAAACCTGAAATCGCGAAAAAAAAATCAGCTGTTCAGTACATTTATGTTCGCGTAATTCGTCAAAACGTACTGAACAGCTGATTTTTTTTTGCGATTTCAGATTTGGTCCCATAGTAAAAGTTTTTCATAATGATGAGTACAATGACCCGTTAAGAGGTTACTCGTGTTTTAGCAATAACCCTGTATAGGTAGGTATTGTACACTACGGCTACAGTCCATTCACAGTTATGTTACCTCTGACAGCAGCAACCCAACAGCAAACTTATTGTAAGGAGAATAAAGATCATTGTGATTTTGACAGATTTGTTAGTAGCAGCAACCCAAAAATAACCTTATCATAAAGAGAATAAAGATCACTGTGACTTTCGACGCAAAACAGAGGTAAAATAACTGTGAAAAGTGTGAAAGGGCTGTACAAGGATATTTTGGCGCTCGAATGACGCTGACGGGGGCGCTGTTGGTGAACATTTGTGTAATTGTTTTGTGGAATGTCATTAGAAATGTATTTAAAAAAAAACAAGATGGCGGCATTAGTTCAGATGTTGGCCGCGCGCCGCAATTACCTTGTAGCGCTTATATCTTGCTTCTTCCACTTTGTCGTAGCATAGACAACTGTGTGTAAATCTATGTGCGAAAATCTCCGAGAGTACCTAATCCTTCAGATGAAAACGGATAGGAACATTATCTATGTCTTGATTTTGGGGTTCGCACATAAGTCTAAAAGGGAGTCATTTTTGCATAACGCCTAATAAATAATTCAATGGTCTTTGAAAGAACTTCAAAGGTAATTTTAGCTGTAAACGCTTCTTGAACAGATATGTACTCACGGTAAGTTATGAGGACTGTAGGTAGGCTATAAAATTGCACGCCCCTCCACTAAAATGTCTGTACAAACATTTGAAATGTGTATGTAACAAGCAGTGGAGGGGGAGTGTGCGATTTTAGATTAAACATCTTTACTTGGGTACGTAAATCTCCGATATCAAGCATAATTATTTAACACCGAGATAAACATAGAAGTGTGCAACGACTAAATAACAATGGGATGACTTGTTCCTTCTGCCTTTGCCCAGTCAATTTAATATTATTTTTACTGCAAGTGTTGGGAATCGAACCAAACTCCTTTCGCTCGGAAGAAGAATTCATTTTTACTACTTGACCAAAACAATCAGGCGCATGACAGGAATTTGGTTTCGGCGCTCATACCCCGCACCTATCGCCGCGCTTCCCGTAGTGACTTTCTGTCGTATACTCTCTTTCGGCAGTAATGATAATGCGTACAATATCTATCACCGTTCCGGTGTTCCCTCCCTAGTTCCAATAACTTCATAGCTGTCATGCGCCTAATTGTTTTGGTCACGTAGTACTTGGTCACATACCTAATGAGCACATGTGAGTCTAATCCCATCTTTCTAACCTATTCAACGTTTAAAATCAAGCTAGTATGATTAATTAACGTTTTGACAGACATGATCAAAAATTAACCACGAAGTTATGTTGAAAATATTCCGAGATAAAATCCAGTACACACCATTAACAGTTCCAATAGACGTAGGAGTCACACAATCATAAAAACGTGTGTTTTGCAAGTGTTCTAAAACCTCATTCACAAGTTGCGAAACACGGCACATGAATCTGGAACATTTTTATTGCCTTGTTGGGAACGTAAAAGTCGTTATTGTTACAATGCAAAAGACAGATGATCATACAGAAAGAATGGTAACATCTCTTTTTCGCAACAAAACAATAATTACCAATCTACATCGCATTTTATAACAAAAAAAATATTTCTGATACAATGCGTCCGGTGGCTGTTGGACAAAATGTATTGCAACAAATGCCCAAAGTGCGGACAAAGAGGTAAGTAAGGCTTGTTTCGTGACTATCCGTTGTTGTCGCTCAGAGTTCATAATGACGTGTACAAATATTGCAAATACGTAGTGTTGCTGCGTTATCTAGAAGCTGTACAAATACTAACTACATGCTACCTTCAAGCTGTAGGAACGGGAGGGGTGGAAACAAAAATAAAAGTGGTACGCGAGCGGCGGGGACGCGGAGTACCAAGTATCGCTACCTCGCCGGCTCGCTAGCATGCACACTATTCATTTCATTGAATGTATTTTTCAATAAAACCATATTTTTTCACTTGTTAGGTATTGTCCATATCATATCTAACTATTAAATATAATATTTACATGACATCGGACACTCGACACTTGGAATACGACAACACGCCGTCCACCTAAATGCTGCTCGTGATCGAAAAAAATATTGAAAAATATTGAACACCTATTAAAAGCTAAAATTAATAATAACTATCTAAGTTAACATATAAAGAGGTTTTTTTTGTTATAAAATTTCGTGTTTTTTATTTAATTCAATGTTCGTTAAACACTGCAGTCGTCGGTCGCGCGGGGTCGTGGTCGCGAATACTGCAACGGGAATCAAGTCTTATCACAAATGCAGTAGAATTCAATATTGCGAAGCAGATTGCACGCGCGGCCCGTTGGGCAAACTTAGAGCTACTTAAGTTACGTTGACCCCGGACGAGCGAAATTACAAATAAAATAAGTCGATCGATATGTCGCAGGGAGCCGGCGCCCGCGCCGGTCAGCAAGTACTAGCCGGCGCCCACGCGACATACCGCATCCCTACGTATATAATTCGTGCGTTATCGATCGATACATTTGTTGTTACATCTAGATGTATATATAATGTTAAATAACCGCACATCCTATCTAGTTACAGTCTGCGCCGGACAGTCGTTTATTCGTCAGTTTGATCATAGCAGAGTTATAATTACAGTGTATATATCTTAGTGGCGACTTTAGTAAGCGTAGAGTATGTGCACCGTGTCGCCGCGTGCGCACGCACACTACACACTTGCACGTACCGCGCCAACTTAGCAATGAGTTGTACACAACATTGTTGCTGTAACATTCACTGCATAGAATGTTGCTGCAACAAACTTGTATATTTCATCACTGTGATATATTTTTTTATTTTCACAAAATATCATACAAGTATATAAGGTAAATGTCCGCGCGGCGACACAAAGTATATAATGTAGGAATTCGGCGGTTCTATCGTTTGGCTTCACTTTGTCGTCTTCGACCTTTCTCTCGCACACACAGCTAAAGGAGACAGTAAACTTTGCTACCCAATTTGACGATTTCTGGCATTAACATAAGGTTCAAATTATGTCATAATGAGAAGCAACGACTAGAGTGCATTTCTATCGAAACTGATCATAATTTATAAACATTGTAATGATTACTTTAGCCTGACAAACTTCATCTTATTTCTACAGAACACTGGAGAGGTCAGCCTTTTGTAAAAAAAAAAAAGAAACAAATTGATTTTCATATAAGTGACAACATAATTATACCAGTAAAAGGTAATCTTCAAAAAACAGTACAAAATCAAAATTATTGTCTCACAATATCTAACTAAAACGTTATTTATGGTCAGTTTTACAATACCCGTCAAAAGACAAAGTTTAAATAATTTGACGCGACACTCAACTTTATTCCTGTTATATATATATATATATATGTCGCAGCCAACTTGAATTAGCCGTTTAGTTAACAGCCTAGGCATAACTGAATATCATCAGACCGCTAGTTGAACTCCGCCGTTTATTTAAAAGGCTAGCTTGTTAACTGAAAGGCTTTAGTTGGCTGCGACACGTATTATATACCATCACTAACCGCCATCAGTACAACGATTGTTTTGAGGCCGAATAGAAACTAAGTGGCATCTCTTTTACGCACTGGAACAATGATGACTTTGATATTTCCCTATAATACATCTTCAAAACTCAACTTGAAGCAGTTGACTATGGGTATAATAATCATTGTAATCACAAATCAGTAATAATCAACTATGCAACTCAATATAGAGCTTATTCAGAACATTACAGTATGTAATCATTGGAATATTTAATCACCATGCATGAAACAAAGTTGTCAAGCCAATAAAGAGCATGTCGGAAGATACATCAACTAATTTTAAATACAAAATATAAATAACTTGATTTATCAATCGGTTTCGATAAAAGCACACAAATGAACATTATTTCAACAAATCAATAAATTATGTTTCTCGTGTTTTGGAAGATACAATTATGGAGTACAGATAAACTGGTGGTTTCAGTCAGAAAGATATCCATTTGAGCTTTTTACGTGAGGCTTAATCATAAATACCTATTCAAATATAGGATCAGATTTTTTTAATTTTTTATTAGTCGAACGGTTATGAAATGTGCCAACATTTATAATTGAATAACCTTCGAAACCAAAAATAGGTCAATTCGGACCTATTATTTTGTAACATACCAACTTTGGTAATTTTCGAGATATTATTAATTATTTTTTCAGGATTGCCACCCCAAAAAACATGAACAATATACAAGGTGTAACTTAAATAACGCACAAACTCTTAAGGGGTCATTCTACTCATCATTATGAACTAATTTTACTATGGGACCAAACATGAAATAGCGAAAAAAATCAGCTGTTCCGTACATTTTGACGAGTTATGTTTGCATAGCTCGTCAAAATGTACATAGTAAAAGTTGTTCATAATGATGGGTACAATGACAGCTTAAGAGGTTGTGCGTTATTTTGTTACACCTTTCATAACTATATTTTTTTACTCGCCTTAGTTAAGACTCACGTAAAAAAGCCTGAAATTTGCGCGTATTCAATTTTCAATGAACTTCACTTGATTCCCGACTCCCGATTCCTGATCGCCTAAGCCTAAAAATACCGATCGTAAATATCCAGTAAAATCTATAAACTGTGATTGGTTAATCACAAGAGAATAGAGACCAGATTTAACGATCCGACTTTTGAATAGGTTTTAAGAAACCAGGAGGGAAATTTTAATAATAAAAGATTTTTTTGATAAATTAAACAAGTGACTGAAAATTGATAACATTTTTAATATCATAAACGACTAAGTTCTTGAAACAATCAACTTTATATTTGGGTATTATTAATGTTTTACGCAAAAGGTAAATTACTGTGGAGGGAGTTGGACAGTATTTTATGTCAAAAGGGACAAATTTTGCAGTCATAGTAACGAAACCGACCATTCGATGAGGTTGTATAGCAATCCGACACGATACAATATGACTTTGCACATCACGAGCGTGTATCAAATGACTTTTATTAACATTAACATAATGTTTAAATTATTATCACTTTTAAGTACACAGAGTTATTAAAAAAAAACACAATCTTTTAAGTTTGTGTGGGAAAATTACTTATTTTATAAAAATTCTTGAAATCATTAGCTAGAATATTGTGTTTGTCTATTCCATGCTCGGTGATTGTGCCAACGTCTATAACTACGTTGAACGCACCGATTCTCGTCTGATCACCGAAGCTAGAATATTGTTATTGGTCTAATAAATTTGATCGATAACATTTTAGAGCTACCCAATATTTTTATAACAACTCTGTATACTGACATTTCACCATGTCGGCTTGCTAAACATGACTAACTCGCTATTATCCTTGCATTTCCTAGTGGCAGTGATAGCAAAGGCCTTTTGACCATAATGTGTCAAATATAGTAATTTTATTTAAAAAAAATTATTACTCTAATTTACAGCCTACACACATACGTGTCAAGTTTCGATGTATCATATTCTGTTGTGACCAGAATTATTATGTCGCAGATTTAGTTGTATCTATACATGTAAAACTGTGATATAATATCTCTTATCACGGTACGAGTAAGAAGTCGGCTCGATACGTGACATACTGGGATTAGAGATTTGAATTTGCATCCCACAGCATTTGTACGTTGATGACCGCATGCGGGGACGGCTAGTGTACAAAACATACAGAATATTTATTTTGTAAAAAACTTTATACAGCTGTCAATTTTAATTCTATTAAGCGTAATCATTACTGTGGTCAAAAAATGTAGATAAATGTCAACATTATTTAGATTTAATTCTACAATTTTGCTGCACTGTCGTCCCCGCATGCCGTCATTAGCAACACAATTGCTGTGGAACGCGAACGTTACAATTTTTACAAAATTCAGCGAGGAATGAATTTGTAGTGGTAGTATCGTCAGTTTGGGGAAGCACTGTGAGTGGGATCGAGTCGTGGGGTCAGTTGGGAGGCTGCGGGCGCGGGGGCTGTGGTCAGGCGGGCGCCTCGTCACCTGCGGGGCGCGCCTCGGGCGCCTCGGCCGGCGCGTCGGCCGGCGCGGGGGCGGCCGGCGAGCGTGCCGCCACCGGCGCGTCGGGCGGCGGCGTGTGACGCGCCGTGAGCGCCAACGGCGCGGGGTGCTGCGCGTGGTGCGCGTGCGCGTGCGCGTGCGGGTGGTAGGGCCGGTAAGGCCGATACAGCAGCGGCGGCGGCAGTAACGCGCGCGGGAGATACGCAGGAGGTGGTAGTAAATGATGCCCGTGAGCCGCGTGCGGGTGCAACGCCGCGGCGAGAGCTCTCTGTTCGTCTCGCGCCCTCTCTTTCTCTCTTAGCGCACGCTCTCGCTCCCGCTGTTCTTTTTCCCGTTGTTCCCGCTCCCGTTCTCGTTCTCTGTGGATTTTGAATAGACTACGATTTAATTATTGACGTAATTACTTTGATTATTGAGTGATCTTAAAATTGAAGTTGCTACAACACTTTGACAAAATATTAGAATCTCTTTCTTACGGAAAGTCCTGCATTTTTATACTTTTTAATGTACTAATGTTACGAGTATCTAGGTATATAAATAAAAATGAAATGTTGTTCGTTGGTAAGCGCAGCACTTGAGAATTACATCAATTTTTGGAAGGAAATTCTTTAACGCGGCCTGTGGTAGGAGTAAACTGGTAGGAATCGTCACGTAACAAAAAGGCGTTATGCCTCATACGATATAGAAAGAGACAGATCGACAAAAAGTGTGAATTTGGTGAAATATAAATCCAAGATGGTGGCTGAGAAAATTTTCAAATGTTTCACCATGGGTGTCGTTTTTATGCTTTTCGAGGGTGATAAAGCCGATAGTGACGTTAAAATGTAAAGAAAAGATGGCGGCTGCAAAAATTTTCAAACTTCGTCATGGGTGTCATTTTCATAGTTTTCGAGGATACTAAAGTCGATAGTGAGGTCAAAATATAAATCTAAGATGACGGCTGCGAAAATTTTGTTTTTGTTTTAAATCATGCGTGAGAAGGAACTTCGTTCCTGACGGGGATCCCGCCACCAACCACGTGTTCATAATAGTCCGAATTAAGTTTTTTATGAAAATAATAACAATTTGAAGAGGTTCCAGGAAAATTTTCTAATTCGGCAATAACTGAACATTCTTTGTTCTATGGGATTTTCGTATGAATTATTGAATATTGGGCGCCACGTGTCAAGGGTGACGAGACGAGAAAATATAGTTTATTTTTACTGAAATAACATGGGAATATTTTTTAAATATTGTATTACCGGTTAAAGGGAACGCTTTCTGTTAAATATCATGCTGTATATTTATATAATATATTACTTAATCTCAAACTTTCGGAAAACTGAAAATGAATTTGTAATTATACGGTGGGTATTACTATAGTATAAAATTATTATAACTAAGGATATTATAATATAATACGTTATGTTATAATTATGTGAGCTAAGTTACTACGTCTGAGGCCGGATTGGAGCTGAGAGCGTAATAATACAATGTTCACGCGAGTTATACAACATTTTTAACAAATTTGTAAAGAAATAAAATAAAATGTGAAACCCTCAGTATTAAAGACAAAGATTTGACAAAATAGCGACGGACCGCGAATTTCCTAATTCAAACTTTGAACCTTGACGGCTGCTCGGCCTTATGACTAAGGTGGGCTTGCGATTTAGTGATCAATACAATAATATTGCGCAAAATATATTTTTTTTATTTTCAACAATATTTAACCATCGCAATCTTCAATATTAATCTTACTCGGTCAATAATATTGCGCAATATTATTAATCCTCTAGGGCCCACCTTACGAAATCGTCAAATAGCCAGATTTTTTAAAATAATAATTGAGTATTTTTGTATATCGAACACAAATTATTGTAATTTTTTAACCAAAAATAAATAATTGGATGAAATATAAAATGTATTTATCACATTACTTATCACATTGCACTATAAATTAAATACTTCATTTGTCAAAATCTTTAGGCATAATATTAATTTAAGTTTTTACACTTCACGTGTAACTGTATTGAAATAATGTCTTAATTTGGTTCAAACAACATTAAATTAATAACTAATTAAACTCTTTTGTGTACATGTATAGACATGTAATATGAAAAAATCCATTGAGTTCTGTAAAAAATATTCAGCTGCAATAATACGCATATCGATAAAATCAGCCGCACGCACTCGATTGCACCTCTCTAAATCCAAAATGCACGTTGCGTTCGGGAAGATTCGGGCTAGTTCGTGTCGCTCCGGTCGACAGTTAGTAAAACATTTAAAAATTGATTTAAAATATAAAACAGTGACTTAATTGTTTACTTAGCGGTGGTAGGACATGCCATTTGTCTTCAGGTTGATGGTATTTCACCTATTTTTACATATAATTACTGCACAACTCGGCATTTTGGTTTTTCACGCATCAATAGTACACTGTACGCAGTTGCAAAGTGACTGAATGAAGCGTACAGCCGCCGTTCGAACATAAGACCAATTTTATAATATCGAGGCGCCACGAACCACGCCCCCAAGGCATATCCCTCGATATCCGTGGTTCCAACTAAATTTGACAGCTCTAATTTACGTCCGTCTCTTTCTTGATTTATTAGGGAAAAAAAGTTAGCAATAGTCTAAATTAAGTTTAGTTTGTGTACAACAAAATCGGCACCAATGTCAAAGTATATCTCATGCTAATCTAAAGTACCTAAGTCATTAAAGCCCTGAGGTCTAGCCCGCTGGTCAATAACGTGATTTCACTTCTTTATCCCCTTGTGAATAATATAGTATTATGTATGATATCGTGCAGTATCACCTCTCTCTCTCACGCTCGCGGTCCCGCTCCCGCTGCAGCGCGAGTTCCTTGTCCCGCTCGTCGTGCAGCGCGTGCGACACGTGCGACACGAGCGGCAGCGGCGGCGCGAGTTGCGGGTACAGCGCGTAGGGGGGCAGCCAGCCGACTCCGACGCCGCTGCGGAATACCCGCTCCAGGTACATCTGCTCTTCTGCTGCTAGCCTGTACATGTGTTAGTTCCATGTGATTATAGCCGACCGGAATATAAACACTGCAACATCTGTTATTGTACAAGGTCGAACTATGACGAAAACCAACATTTACTAATCGTCGTTGGTAGAAGCCTGTTAAATCGTTTTATTACTAAGTCATGGTGGTAGTACTCGGGGTTTTACAGTAACATCTATTGTCTAGCATCGACCAGGAAACTCCACTGTTACCTACATTTGTGTTTAGCACCTTACATCCTATGCCTAGAAAAATGCTTGGTTAAACAATAAAAAATGTGACGATCTTAATTTCTTTCTTTTTTTAATTTACTAGTTTCACTAGAAATGTTTTTACACAACTAGGGTCACTAAATGCGGTGTTTGTGATCAGACCATCGCTTTAAGTGACCTAATTGTGCAAAAACATAACGAGACAAGGTCACTGCTGCGGACCGGATATTTTTTTTATTGATTAAATGTGTCTTATGTAATTGTGCAAAATTGCAATATTGTTTCTTCTGTAATTTTATATTCCTTTATGTATGTTAAGTTTAGGAAGTATTTTTCCAGAGCTAAATTCTAGAGCCACAAAAATCCTTTCACATTTAGCCAAAATTCAACCATTAGTTACTATGTTTAACCATTGGTTGAGTTAACTACGGATCAAAAATCCGGCCCTGTATGTATATTTACATTCGATTCTATAATCAGAACTAAATTGGTCGATCTCGGAATTAACCTGTAATTGGCAACTATGTAAGTCGAGGCTTTTGTTACCACATACAGCTTTCCGTGTATTAATAAATAATATTTTACAATGCATGTGCTCGAAAACAGCGTTTACCAAGCAGCCAAATTGTACGGAAAGTGCCACTTTTTCGCACTAGTGCTTTTTACTTTTCAGGTTTTTTTTTTGTTATTTTTAACTTCTTTGTCAACCCGACTCAGTTTTAATTATTTCAAAAAAGTTTTACAAATTCTTACAAATTAGTCAAGTACAGAGATTCATATAAAAGGTACAATCAAACTAATACTTCATTAAACGCGTTATTAATTACTTTAGATTTAGATTTTGATAAATAAATGAATTTTAAATATTCATTAAATATGTTTGGCTGAACTTATATTTTGCTCGTGCCTTTTTGCGACGACGTAGCAGCTATTTGCACATGCGCAGTAGTAGATATGCTGAGCGCGCATATATATAAAATAAGCCCGCCTTTTTAATTTCATGCTGAATCGATCTGTATAAATCTGCTAAAAATGTCAAGTTCAAGTGACGAATCAATTAATCACGGAAAATGTTATTCAAGAAGCACTAAATGCCAACAACAGCCTCTTACCGGCTAAATCAAAAGAAAAATACTTTTTCAATATATATATATTTTTTTAATTTCCTCGCACAATGCATAGTAAAACGTTGTATGATACACGTGCGTAAGATGGTTTCCGACTGGTGTCGACTTATGCACTCGTTGGAAATCACCTACTTTCCGCAATTGTAGTATAAATAAGTATTCCGGAGTTAGTAAACTACGTGTATAATATGTTTGTTACCTGTACTGCAACGCGGCGCTCGAGTAGATGCTGGGGTGCGCGTACGGCGAGTACGCGGACGGCTCCAGCAGCGGGAACGACGCCGCCGGGTGCGACAATCTACAACATACACACGAGCGCCATTACTTATACGGGCAGTCTACTCATTGACAGTCGTTACGGGTAGTCACAACTAGTTAGAAGCCCGTCAGTCTACCCAATCTTGCTAAGAGATATAGCATTACCCAGTAACTGGGTTGTGGACGTCAGATAGGCAGGCACTAGGCAGTAGCTCCATGTAAAATACAGTAGTGCTATTCTATACAAATCTCACCGTGAAAACTTAGGTGAAGTGAGCGTGGAGTGAGCTGTCAATCCCTAGCATCAGGTGGAATGACAGCTCACTTCAAGCTTACTTCACCTATGTTATCACGTTGATATTTTTACAGAATAGGCTGGCTGCTGCTAATCCATGCTGCATCTAAGTCGCGGCTCTCGGTCTGCGGCTTCTTTCACTTACTCTCGGGTGTTAAGCGTGGGTTTCAGAAACAGTGTCTGACACAGTGCTGACAAAATACCGCATCGGGGCGAATGCTGCTATTTTGCGGCCGGCTTTACGGTGATGTATCATCGCGGACATTTGCGGTGAACCACATTTCCCGTTCCGTTCAAAAGTGATTCACCGCAAATGTCGGCGATGGTACATTGTCCAGTGGACTATTATGTCTGATTGATAAATTCATAAGATTAGAGGTCTACTGGTGTGTATAGTAGATTTTAGACAAGGTAAGCAGTCAGAACTGCATACATTTCAATTCTGTTCCTTCATCCTACCCATAGGTATCATCTTTCGTACAAGATTTCATTCCACTTTAAGTAATGTTTGAAATAATTAGTTACCTTTCATCAGGTCTGTAGGGCTGGAAGCCGCTGGTGGGCAGGTGATGCGGCGAAGCGCGCTTCGGCGGCGCGGGCGCGGGCTTGTCTTTCCCGCCGTCGCGCTCCGTCGCTGCGGGTCCCGAGCCGCCGCCTGCACACTCGTCAGTCAGCATTGCCCCCGGCCCCCCGGGCTGGGGGCCAGCTACGTACGCGCATTTAGCTCTTACTATGCTAACCAAGATGGATACAAAAGTAGACAAACTAAGCTGTAACTTTATACGGGTCTTTTTTGTTTTATATAACCTCCAAGATGTGATGCTGACTCAAAAGATACCCAAGCTCGGAAGCTGTTACATTATTGACCTCGACGGTATTATTTTTCGTGATCTGAGATGCAATCTTTTCCTACTACTATGTTAGTTATTTCTACCACTTTACGTATGTTTTCGTTATGTACAAAGCAATAGGTTTGACACAATTAGTCTAAGAACTATTATTGTTTGAGCTTATCTAGTCCTTAAAACTGTCTCATCTGATATTTAACTAAAATGGTTTGCAAATTGGAATTTAATAATTCGCCCAGCTACAGTATAGGCTTTTAAATAATAACATTTGCAAAGCCTACTCTAAGAAGTAAGAATAAATGGCAAAAAATATTAATAAAAAACACACACTATAAAGAGCTAAACGCAATAAAATCAATAAATAAAATTACAAGTTGAAATTGTTAAAAACACTAAATAACAAAATATCATATCACTTTTAGATACAGGATTAAAAAACTCTTAAAATATCTTATATTTAGCTATAATACAGTGATTATTTATGAAACAAGCATTTTTCACAGATTGACAAGAGCAAAATAATTTATCGAAAGAAATTCACTACGTAACACAAAAATATTAGTTTGCTCTTTCGCACATTACCAGATCAGTCAGCTTTAAAAAAAAACACATTCATTGTTCCACTTATACACTGAGGTATACAACAACAGTTACGATTTAACATCGGCTGGTGAATGTGCAACATACTCTGGTCAATCCTCACAATGTCTGATGTAAGTAGGTAATAACTAAATAGTTGACAATTATTGGTACACGTATGGACAAGTTAACAACCCAACAAGTGCACGATGAAGCTGAAGGAAACTAAACCAAATGGGATCAGCAGACTAGTGGGGTAGTGGACAGTGATGTTTATCTAAAAAAGTATTCAAAACCTATATAGTAAACGTTTATATTTGATTTTTCTGAAGAAGACGCATGACTGGAGCTTACTCCTGTGTTTTGTGCCATTCCGACTTTCTATTGCTGGAAGAAATCAAAGAACCATACGGGCAGGGTTTCTCAATGAATCAGTGCTATACAAAAAGCAACTTTAAGGTAGAAAGGCGTTCGTTTTGTATTATTTCACTCCTCATACAATTTCAATACCGGGGGCCTTATATGAAAATCGATTCTTCAGGAGTAAACTCAATAAATACAATATTTTCGAAATCGAAATAAATGTTTCATTCAAATTTGTTAGACCCGAAGAATGATAAAATAATGAAGCAAAGAGAAACATCCGTTTTGTAGTCACTTAGATGTTCAATGCTACTAGTATTACAAATAAAATTCAAATAGTAATTTTTAGCCTACAAAATAATCTGAAGGTCCTTATTTAACTTATAAACGTTCAATCAATGGTCACAATCTCATCTCAGCGCCAATCAATGACAAAAATGTACAATAGTTTTGTCAGATTGAGACCGATATTAGTATGCGACCGTTCTTAAAAATACAGGAATTGCCCCCTTTGTCGATGTGATGTAGGGTGACCGCGCACGGTCCACTACCCGTTCGTCCAAGGTCAGGGTAACTAGCTACGGGTCCACTCACCGTCCTTGACGTCTGGGCCCGCGTTCTTCGCGAGCGTCCGTAGCGCCGCCGCGAACGGGCCGCCTTTGTTGGGAGGGATCTCTGCGCGCTTCGGAATCTTGCTCGCACTCACACCTGTTGACAATGTGGACAGGTTTATGTTATAATCTTTAAACAGTTAGATCCCACGGGGACGAACTACCGGAATAAAAAGTTTCCTTTGTCTTCCTGTGAGACTGAATTTCATCGAAATCCGTTTAGCCGTTAAAGTAACAGACAGAGTTACTTTCGCATTTATAATATTGGTATGGATGTGGGAGGCTAGAGCGAGTGCAGCTTTCTATTTCTCTTGAGCTGTGCAAAAGGCGTAGAAAAGAGGTCACGGGTTCCTTCCATTGGAGACATCATAGCTTGTTTCATGGAAGCAATGCCGGCTGATGAAAGACTGATGAACTGAATGTGACTGCTTTTTGCAGAGTTTGAGAATCCAGAATCACCTCCGCGTGTTTCCCATCAAGCAATGTACCTTACCTAACATCCCATGAGTATAAAGGTGACTGAGAATGGTGGTGAAGAAAATGTACAGTAGTTAGCATCCTCATGACGGCTAACAAATAACTAGCTGCGATCTATAATCCAATTTCCCTTTTGACATTTAGCTAGTGAATGACCGCAGTATGCTTGCGAGATACACCTCACTCATACTTAGGGTCATGTATTGTACCTATGGACATTTCAGACTATCTCCAAAATGGCTTCACACTGCACACAACACCCATAGCGTCACGCCACTCACTGGTGTTGCTAGAAAATAAAAATGCCACAACAGTGTTGCAATATTATATTTTTAGTACTGCCAGTTTTTTTTATTATAATCAATGTCCAAAGGTAAAAACGTCCATAGGTACAATACATTACTATACTCATTTTGATGACCAGTATGCTATGCTTGTCAGATAGGTACACCTCACTTATACTTACTTATTTTGATGACCAGTATGCTTGTGACATAGGACGTACACCTCACTTATTACTTACTCATTTTGATGACCAGTATGCTTGTGAGATAGGTACACCTCACTCATACTTACTCAATTATTTTAATTTGTGCACTCGATTACACATTGTTGCAAATTAGCCTTACCTAGCATAACACATGGAGACTCGCATTAATAGGCCGTATTCGACCGTGATTTTTGCGTTAAATGGCCAATTTTGGCGTTCATATTTTGGGAAACTGGAAGACTTCGACAACTTCGACTTATTGAGTGGTAGAAAATAGTTATTAGTATAGTCCATAGCGGCCTCGCTTTTCGCAATTAGATATAAAGCCAAAATTCCGAAGCAAGTATTTTCAAAAAAATGCGCGATTGCATTTTTTCGAGATCGTGGATTGAACAGATTGAACTACTGTACATAAGCCAATGAAATGAAAAATATATGGAATACCTATTAAAAAAAAAAACATTCAAAACTAATAAAAACGCTCAAAATTAACTGTAAATTTTTCCCTACTACATTATTATGATGTGGTAGGCCTCTTAAACAAACAAAAATGAATCCTAATCTTGCAAATAAGCTTAGAGACTGCCTCATGGCACCATTATTTCGTTGTAGAATTGAGAAATACTTTTTTAAGTCGATCAAAACGATCGAAGTCATATTGATTAGGGACGGGCAGCTGTCCCTGACGCCGTGACGAGAATGCCTTCCTACACCAATTACAAACTGTTCGTTTATAATTGCCACCAATGGGAAGGCGGCCAGCTGGCGTATGCCGCATGTTTGAGCTCAGAACTGCCGTTTCATCGGCGTGTTTCTATATTTTTTACGGCCGTCAACAGCAGGCAACAGCGGGTGTGCTTCCCATCGCGAGTCAATAAAGTCAGGGGCAGAAGTACAACTCCAAACCAACTCGCATTGAATATAACATTGATACTTTTTCGCAGTGTCAATGTGATATATATATTAAAGCGATATTTTACCTATTTTGTTCGGTACTTAGCGTACAGGTTGTTTTGTTACTTCTTTCGACAGTTGAATTATTAATATTCGGATCCCAAAAGAATTTCTAAAATAAAATGTCTGGTGAATCCAGTGATTCCCAATAGGAACAAGACTGTATTGCGTGTGGTCAACAAATTACTGATCAGGGTGTTTGCCTACGCGCACAATTTATGTGGCATTTTGTAACAATCTGTAACAGTCTTGGGTGTTTGTGGATGTGAGATGTAATAACGTCCTTCTACAAATTTGAATATACCTACCAGGCCAAATTGCTAGAGGGCAAACGTTCGATTATAACTTCTGCACATGTATATTTGGTGTGGTAACCACCGCAACGTCCGCAACGCTGTTTCCACCCTCCGGTAATTATGTTCACACTTACTTAAATATGACGAGCCGTGGTATTGACATGACGCTGAACACTGTATACATAAGGCTTGATGCTACTTTTTACGGAGCGATTGGTGATTAAAAAGTCCATATAGCGTAAGTATGATTAAAAATAAATTGCGTTGTTCACGTTAATAATGTCAGCCTGTATATCTGCTGGCTATTTCCATTGCACAATAATGATCTCATACATTATAGAGCCGATGCCACGGCGTAATTTTTAAGCGCCGTCGACGCGCTTCAAACACCATTAGCAGTCGTTTTTCAAGGCAGAAAACACGCTGTTAATGCGCGATACATGGGACGCGCGTATAAAAATCAAAATCAAAAGTCATTTATTCAAACTAGGCTGAGAATCAGCACTTTTCGAACGTCAAAATTACATAAGACAGTCCTCCGGCACGACCGCCCTTCACCACTTCCTAGTGATTTAGCTGAGCAGAAGAAGTGGCGCAACAAACTCCCCAGCAGCACAGCTGTATAAAAAAGATCGTGTGCTTAGATGGAACGGAGACCTATGACTGGATGCAGAAGACGGAGAACTGCGGGCTAATTGGGTAACAGTAACAGTAGCAATGGGTTTCATTTTGACAGTTATTTGCGCTGTTGAGCGTACAAATTTTTTCGAACATATAAAGCGGTGGATTAATCATTCAAATTGTGATTGCGTGTGTTGCGCTATTAGGGTGCCTGGTGTTGTGGGGCAACTTGGAAGAGCCCTATATCCAGCAGTGACAAATAGACCGACTTTCTTGCTAAAAGTGCTACCTTAGACAATGAATAAACCCCTTTCTTCTGCTTATAAAGTCATCTATCTATCTATCTAGCCAGTATTATCCTACTGCAGACGGTCCTCTCCCTTTACAACACACTTATGTTTTTGCCAATGTAGGCCATTCCTATCAATAGGAGGTTATTAAACTTCATTATAGTTACAACCTAGTCTACGTTTATGTCATCCCAGCCACTTAGATCCATGCATGTATTAGCAATAGGTCCTGGCCGTCGCTCCATTGGACCTTACAATTGACCCTGTGATCAATGTGCCCCCGCTCAATTGTTACTTATGGCGCCACCGATGCATACGCAATCAGTTGTATCATAGTTCATCTGTCGCGGAATATTATATGATCTGTATAAACTTGTGATTCAACGTTACATTTGGTGATGACGAGGGCAAATTATGTTTTACAGGCAGTATGAAAATTCGACTCTCTTTTCACAATATTGTTTTTCGGCACTCTACTACATCTTTCACTTGCCTACGGAATAATCGAAAAACCGGTCAAGTGCGTGTCGGACCACGCAGAATGAAGCGTTCCGTAGTTGGGATGAATTTATCCCAAAAACAAACTTAACTTTCTAATTGAAAAACATTTTCTCCCATACATCGATTTACGTCATTTTCCAAGTGCAAATGTAAGTTTCCTTTAGGTACTTATGCTGGGAGACCCTGCTTCTTGCCAAATTTCATGATTCTCCGTCAACGGGAAGTACCGGTGGTTTTGATTTATTTGCGAGTATCAAAATATGTCGCATAAATGGCCGTACTTTTTATTGTATTGACTTACGAATTTGACATTAATTTCAGCTTGATACCTCCACGCATTCCTGAGAAAAAAGGTCTTGACAGACATGCAGACGGACAACGAAGTGATCCTATAAGGGTTCCGTATTTTTCTTTTGAGGTTCGGAACCCTAAAAATGAAATGAAAGTAGCGTTTGAATTGTTCATTCTTATATATATATGTGTGGTGTGAACGTGGAATGAAACAAAAATGAACGTTGGCTCGAGTGAGGCGTCTGATATCAGCATACGATCAAAGATCATGTGCCAGTACTAGTGCAGAACCACCCTTTCCCTCAACATAAACCACACAGCACCTTCGTCGAAACCGATATTAGTTCCAGCCCTTTGTAAGTAATCCGGAACCATACAGTTTTGCTAATCGTTCGTAATACACCCGTTTGTATAGTCAACTGCATGTATGTACCTATACGGTAAGAATTTGAGTTTGGCAATTATTATAAATCCGAAAGTGAGTTTGTTTGTTACCTACTACGCTTTCCATTGGGTAGACCATGACCTGGATTTGGATTAGGACGTAGGATACTTTTATCTCGGCAGTACGTTTCCGTGGGATAATTTCCGCTCTCAACAAGGACGAAGCCGCGAGCAAAAGCTAGACGTCTATATTTCGTAAGCTAAGGTACAGTAATTGTGACTTTTTCAATTCATATGTACTTTCTGAATTTATATTGGACATTACTGACATCATTGAAGGGAAAACCTCGTGAGGAAACCTAGACTTATAGTTAATAATAATTAAAGTCTGAAATCGCAGTGTTGAGCAAGCGTGGTGATCACTGCTCGTGGTATTTGGCCTGTCGTTCTAGTGATTACTCCATGCGGTTGATAGTACTCGTAGCTCGGTGTATAGACGCGGAACAGGCATGCCTATCACGTTTATAGCCGCTCGTATCCTGTGTAAGACGAAATTGTATGCCTTTTGTGTTATTGGCCATTCTTGGAAAATGTTAATAGTACTGAGAAGTAACGTGATTTACCCGACATTATTGCCTTTCTTGAGGTTTTGCCATGCGGTGTGATAATTGCAGGCTAGCAGACACTGTAATCTTGTTGATCGTCTTGACTAGAAAGCTGCCTTTTCTTTACCTTTTTTACCAGTGTACATATCAAGAGCAGTCTAAAACTTTCAGGATACTAACACAAACTGCTACCTCACACATAAATCACTAACTTTGTTGCATTACGTATAAACTCATTCTTTTCATCACAAACTGCACATTTTCAGTCTATGAGATTTGACAACGTTTTCATCCTTTTAAGGCTGCTTTTCCACCACAGATGTATTATACAGCTATGCTGCGAGGATGTGAAAGCTAAGCTACGAAACTATGTGACCGTTTCCACTGGTGCTAAGCTGTGTAGCGGAGCGAGTAATATGTGCTATGAAGATGCGCCGCGCTGTGCGAGGAAGATGAGCAGTTTGTGCTATGCGACGCATCGCCAGCACGGACGCGTGCCTACTGTAGGTACTCTGCTTTGCACATAGCTACACCACTCGCACATCCATAGCTCCCATCCATAGCACGCATCCATAGAAAAATCCTTCCATATAAAAACATAGCTTAGTTGAAACTGTTTCCACCAGTGCTATGCTATGTGGGTCAATGAATATGATAGGCGGATATCCAACGCATCCATAGCAACGTATCAGAGCACATTTCCGGTGGAAAAGCAGCCTATTTGTGTGCTTAAAGTATTAAATAAATAATACATATTTGCTCCAAACTAAACGAATTCGCTTAGAAAGCCAAGCTCGTCCTCTGACAATCGAGATAATACATACATTTACTACTAGTCTACAACGGTTGTTTGCTAGATCCCACCTGAGCGGGGAACACATTAGGACGGCAATTCCACCGTGGATGCGTCGTTAGGAAAATTAAACACCGACCGGGATAAATGTTCAAAATTTGTTACCTTTTCAGTTTGACTATTCGACATTCGTATTTTGGGTTCCATTATGCCTTTATAAAACTAACAAAATTTTTTGTTTAGTACCTCCAACCTCCGTCCTTCAAATAAGTGTGTTTTCTCTTAGGTCAGTTACTTCCACCTGTATTGACAATCTGAAGCAACAAACTATAAATCCAACCCACATTACATATAATGGGGGTTGGATCCTTAGGTTGGCTCCTGGCTAAGTAATAACAGCCGCACTGGTCGATCCATCAGGTTAAGCTACGCTTGCCGGGGTTGGTCTGTGGATGGGTGACCATCTTTACAAACCGAGTCTCCTCCGTGCCTCGGAAAGCACGAAAGCACGTTAAGCCGTTGGTCCCAGCTGTCATTCGTGGATCTTTGATAGTCGTTACGGGGTCAGAAGCCCGAAAGTCTGACAACCAGTCTCACCAAGGGGTATCGTATTACCTAGTAACTGGGTTGTGGAGGTCAGATAGGCAGCCGCTCCATGTAAAATACTGGTATTCAGCTGCATCCGGTTAGACTGGAAGCCGACCCCAACATAGTTGGGAAAAAGCTAGGCAGATTGATTGATCCTTTTCGTTTAACTATGGATAAATAAATGAGACAGTTGCTAAACATAAGTATTGGATTGAATCATCACGGTTTGCATGAATTAAGTTAGCATAATCAGCCTGTAATGTTACCATAGCTGAGACACAGGCGTCCTCTCTGTGAGAGGGAGTGGGCTGTAATCCACCACCCTGGCACGCGGGCCCAGTGCGGGTTGGTAGATGTCACATGTGTTTTTCTTCACAGTTTTGAGAGTAGTTGTGATGACATAATTTACACAAAGAAAGGCGTCTGTCTGGGTTCGAACCTACGACCTACAACAACACGTAAGTTGCGGCGGTTACCACTGGGCCACCACGTCTCATAATCACCCCTGTAGTAAGACCCGCGCTATACCTTGCTGACTAACCTATATTTTTACCATGCACTCATGTTTCGTGCCGATGCCAGAAATAAAGAATTAATGTAATTCCCTGTATGAGTACCAAAAAGTACCTACCTATAACAAACTTGATTGCTTCCAATTTCCTGAGCATATTTTGATCTACAAACCTTCGTTTACACGCTGATGGCACTAGTTCGCCGCGACCCTAAGCCGTGTAATAGGCTAGCGCGGGGCACATTCATCTCGCGAGTCAATTGAAGGGTCAGTGGAGCTACGCGGAACATCACTAACCAGAATAGATGTTACATTTCGACCAAACATCTTGATCATAGAGCAAGCGACTTACTCTGGGGTGTGGCTTTTCAGTAAAAGAACTTTACAAAGGAAAGTTTGAGTTGTAACTTGTGCAGCATGAAATAGCCGTTATAATGATAGAAGTCGTTAAGACGCCTAAGCTTAAAAGGATGGGTGCTACCATGTTTTTACGCTACCAGACTAGCAGACTGCTGTAGACCGTCCGTTAGCGAGGTGTGGCGATTACAATAACACTTTTGTATCGCTATGCTTTAAGCCTTTGCAGTCAGTGCGATGCTCATTAAGCATGAAATTGAGCGTTCATATTTACGCCACACGCCCAGCTGCATTCTTGATCTACTAGCTGATGTACAAACTAAAGCATTGTGGACTCTGCTAGATGAATCTTATAGATTCTTATAGATGTCTCTGTTACAAAAAATAACACAAGAAAACTATGAAGCAATGTACGAAACAATGTTCACCATCAGGGATCGCGAAGTAGGGGGCAGAGCGGGCCGAATGCTCCCTCTAAAATCAAACTTGGGCGAGACACTAATTTTACTACCTGGTAAAGGTTTCTCTGTGCTATCCTTCACAGAGTTTTGTTTTTTTTTCTTAAATGAAAAAGCGCTTGTACGTAAGAAAAATTGAATCATTGATTTCTAAAAGAGCACTAATTGTCCCTAGAGAATACAGTGTGACAAGTGCCCTTTTAGAAATCATTGATTCTTGTCGGAGAAAGCACAGCATAATAGCACAGCAAAACGCTTTTATTAGTTCTAACTGTATGTATGTTTGTAATGGAATCTTTGAGCGCAATTTTCATCCACTTAAAAACTTCATATTGAACTGAAATTTTGCACGCTTATCAAGGAGCGATGACAATACGATAATTTGATAAGTTTGTCCCATCATCCTGACCAGAATCTTCAGGATCAAATTTTTTTCCATAAAAAACATAAAATCTACATGACCTATCCGATACTACATAATTATGTAAAACTGCAAACTTATGCCAAATTTACCAACTCGCCTGTCTCTTAACATTTATATAAGAAGTAAATACAAAACAATTAACTCGAAAACCGAAAAATCTATGAATGATTTTGATTAACTTTTCCGCGGTCCCTATTTACCATGATCTTTCGCTTGCTCGCGTTCATCAGGCCGAACCTTTACGGGCGTAAGCAAGTGGCGGGGGCACATTAATCTCGGGGGTCAATTGTGGTGAATGACGGCCGCGCGGAACATCACTAACAGGAATAGAATTCACACCATCATCGTCCAACACTATGTGCATCCAGATCTTGTTAATTTGATATTTAGTTACAACTGGTTTGAGGCTTATTCAGTTTGATTTATGTTTACTTCGAACGTGACGTTACTTCATTCAAGAGAACCTGTAAATTGGTTTTATTGAAGTAAATTCTTAGACAAGACTTTTGACGATACGTATTGCTTTGCCAGCTATTGTCAATGATAAAAATAATTGGATCAGACGAGAGCTTTTGCAATCTCGCGAACTCATATTATTACCGCATTAATCTATCCTGATTCAGGCATGGTATCCTTACTAAAATGTAGTAAAAGTTAGTAATCTCCATGGTGTTACATATTGTATCGTCACTCTTTATAGAGGCAACGTGTTCCCTTGCCTATAAATAGACTTAAGTCGATTGAATGAACTTTTAAGCTTAGTTTTCACGGTATCGTTGAATTTTATTGAACAGATTCACGCGCGGTAAACGAGACACAATAGAACATTAATTTGTTGTTATGACGGCTGTAGCCGTATAGCTCAATCTGTTCAGTGGTATAGCTTTAGGCGTGGCGTAGGCGTAGGCCTTGAAAGTGTTAATTAACTTTACCCGTATAATTATATCCTTGTAAATCTGCATTCTTACCTGTAACAACAGAAATATAAACATTAATTATTATAGTATTCAAATATTAAAGTTACGACGAAACACAAGGAACTCGATAACATTATTTATTATTGACAGCAAGCGAAGCGTCTCTGCTTCTAGTAAAGCAAAACTTGCTTTCGTCTCTCAGTTTGTTGCTACTCCTCTATAGGTCGTATTTTACAACCTATCTGGACGAAACTTGATATGCAGGTTTTACGACTTCATAGAACTTTTTTGCCATCGGAGATTTTGGATTGAAGGGGTACTTCCCCCAAAAAGAGGCAAAAAGGGATCCGATTTCGATGGGTCAAAAAAAGAAGAAGTTATTTGGGTGGATGGTTGGATGGATTTGGGTGGGGTGGTGGTTGGTGGTTAAGGTAGTAACTAAGTTGGTCTCATAACAATTTGGTGAAGATCTAATGAGGAGCTTCGTCGGCGTGATGAGGAGAATAGCTTCTCAAAATACAGTAAATTGCTCACTTTTAGATTTCTACCAGTGAAATCGGCCTTTAATTACTAGGTAGAGTTTAATGGAGCACCTGGGAAGAGAATTCTGAAAATAATTACCAGATATCTCTAAAACGAGGCTTTAAAACCAATATCAATGTTAGTTTTACAATAAGGTCACTAGATGGCGCTACTG
Organism: Dicycla oo; assembly: GCA_948252095.1. Taxonomy (NCBI): domain Eukaryota; kingdom Metazoa; phylum Arthropoda; class Insecta; order Lepidoptera; family Noctuidae; genus Dicycla; species Dicycla oo. The sequence goes on from OX411730.1 coordinate 25,794,728, forward strand.
TGCACCGCTCTACGCGAGGTCTACTGTTCGCAGTACTGTACTAGTAATATGTATCTTCGAAAACAATACGCCATCCATTTAAATCAGCTTATGTACCCCTACACGAGCTACATAATTCATATTAGGCACGAGTCAAAATCGCTTGCGTTGAATCAACATCGTCCCGACAAGGCGACAGTGGAGCAGCCCTAGCAGAGGGTTGTCACCGAAGCGGCTAGCGGCAATTAATTTAGTCTGAAGCGCTAATTTGAGTAGAGAAGTCAACCTTCGAGTGTCTCCGTCATAGATTAGATCGTAGGTCGCAGATAGGCTGCGTCGGATAGTGTTGAAGATAGTGTTGTGTTTGATGACTATTTCTATTGAATTGCTATATTTATTAGATGTCTCACTAGTCGTAAAATAAATGCGACAATAGAGATATGTTGTTGCAAGTGCAGTGAATGTCAAAAATGTGAATCCAAAGTCAAGCATTTAAGTCAAGCAAAGATAAGAAATCCACTAAATAAATATCTTAAATTCACTGTCAGACAACGCACAACCTAAACCGCTGGATATGTTGCCCAAGAGTTCCAATAACGAAGGCGAGCGCAACGGGAGGATTTTTGAAAATTCATCGTCTAAAGGTGTTGAATAGGGGATGAAAGTTTGTATCGAAGTTCGTCATTTTTGCCGATGCCTATCGGGCACACGACTTATTTGAAGAGAAGAAAATAAAAAATCAGGGTGACTGGTAATTAGTGACCGATACTTAAACACGTGATTGTAGGTACTCATGATAATAAACAACTTCTATTATGGGACTAAACCTGAATTCGCGAAAAAAAAAATCTGCTGTCCCATCATGTTCGCATAACTCGTCAAAATGTAGGGAGCAGCAGATTTTTTTTTTTTTTCGCAATTTCAGGTTTGGTCCCATAGTAAAAGTTGTTAGTTATCATGAGTAAAATCATGTTTTTAAGTATCAGTCACTAATTATCAATAACCCTATATACCGGTATCGATACATTTAATTGTATTTACAAAATGTACGCGAGAAAAGAAACTCCACCAGATAGCTTCATCACGAAACCGCAATTTGTTTAACTCACTGTTAGTACGATTCGCGCGATTCGCCAGTTTTAAGTTATTCATGACTCCACCTAATACCAGGATAAAGTTAGCATTTAATTTATTTATTTATCAAAATATACGCTAAAGTGGAGATTTCACTTAACCGATATGCAAAAGAAAAGTTCAAATTTTCTTTATCATCGCTTATTCAGAAACGAATAATTTTCAGAATGAATATGAAATCTTTTCATAATCGTCACAAAGACTTGTTACGACTTGTTACGACTTGTCAAACATTGGACATTATATCAATATCGACAGCCCTGGCTTGAATTCGCCTCGCTAATTGGTTGGCGACGCGTTTGCGTGTCTGTGAGCGCTCATTAATACGTGAGTGCGCACGTGTATATAAGCTAGGGTTGTTACTGTATTTTTCGAATAAATTGTGAATGTTTCATAGTATGGAATACCAAATCGTTTTACTCTGTGGAGGAATATTTTAGTAGCAACCCGGAATCAGGATTTGTGCTCGGTTGATGGCAATAGGCTCGCCCCCTGTTACATGAGACTTAAACATAACGGGCGAAATGTGGGCCTCACGGGGAAACCGGTGTGATGTTGTCTACAATATTTAAAATTTTATCCGAAAACAAATGACTTAATTTCTTTAAAACCAAACATTTCTTCATCATAATAAATTATTCAACAGTCAGCGCGCTTTTAGTCGCATCGCACTCATCTGGCTAGAAATCAATTCGACATGTGGTTGTAATCACGCGCCAAGAAAAGCTTTAAAGAAGCATTTTTATACGTTTTTTAATGCGTTCAGATCCGGTTGTTTTTAGAAATAAAACGTCTTGGAGGGCGACGATGAACTAAATATACTTTTATTGTATCATTAGACGGCTGTTAAGGGTAAATGGTGGGGTAATTATTGCTTGCCGATGACGTTAAAGGAGGGGGATCCTTGAAAAGATTCGGCTGCTTTTGACGATTTAATAAGACACGAAAATAACAGTGTTTTATGCTGGGGTTAGTGGTTGTTAATGAGTGTTTCGACTTGTTTCATTTTGTAACAGAAAACGGAATTGTGTAAACGAAGTATGGTTTCAATCAAAGCTCTATGAGCTACCTATTACGTTTCTGTATTCATAACTTGGTAAACATGGTTACGGTGCAACTAATGTTGGTTTCAACGATTTTAATTTTACCAGCATGCATACTCTTTACATGTATACAAAACAAGCATTTCCCAATTTCAAAGTAATAGTCAGTATACCCCCCAATGAGTAGTATTCTTTTGTAACAGCTCTGAACAAGGAAATGTCCCTATAGGTACCACACAGCAACACCACGAGCAATATTTCAACGTATAGGAAGTCTGCGAAACGCGGATCAATTAATAGGTATTACTACATCCCTTGTACAAATAGCCACGCCTCGCCACGCCACGTGCCACGGAGCCACGAGTATGGTGGTACAGACAGAATGTCCACGCCAATAACATTTGCTGAATGTTTTACTGTGAACTGCGTACTTGGAACATATTTCGCATAGAACTGCAAGTATAATGGCAATGGCAACACGCATGCCAGAATGATGGCATGATAGGAACAGAATTTGTGGGTAACCGCCGTTGTCGTGTGAGAGAACAGACATTATGTCACAATTAACATTAGGAATTTGTGATACGAATGGGCAGCACCATCTACTTTTACTTAGTTGCAATCAGCCATGCGTTTCCGAAGTGGAGATTGTGCTCACATCCTCATGATCTTTTGTGCAACGTGCATAAAGGCAATCGGGAACCAATAGCTTCTAAAGATGACAGATTTGTGCGTGTGGCGTGTGTGTAAATGTAGAACAATCTTGGTCTTCCAGGTCCATATTTACAGTAACAGTAGCGACTGTACGAGTAGCTATCTACGGCAGCAGTGGGGGCGAGTCATAGAGGGGAGTCGACGCTCTCGACCGGCGGGTGATCGAGGTAAAAGCGAAGAGCGGATTAAATGGTTAGCTTTGACCATTTTGGCATTTATAATTGGTTGTGGACTGGTTATACGTAAGCATATTGCAATTAACAGTCTGTTTTAAACATGGTATTTATGGCGTGAATGAACGTTTGTGCTTGATATGAAACCTGGGCCCAGCTATAAATGTTATTAGTAAGGCGCTCTTGCTGTGCAAATGTACCACAATATTATGGTCAGAAGTAGTGGTCTTTCTGGTCCGTATTTTCAGTAGTGTGACTGTACGAGTACCTATCTACGGCAGCAGTGGGGGCGCGTGATACAGCGGAGTCGGCGCTCTCGTCCAGCCGGGGTTGCGCCCTGGCGTATCAGCGTCTGACCGAGGATAAGCGGGAGGCGGGCTAAATATTTTAAGTTATTGTCACTTTACGAATATTTTTATGGTACCTTCAATTATACTAAATAGGCAGCAGCTTCTATGGGCTGATTGAGGCAAATTGCAGTGTATGGGAAATACTGTTCGTTTAAATGTTCATTTACTTCATTTCCTGTTGATGTCAAAACAGTGAGTAAAGTACTCAGTGTAATTTTTTATACCGACTTTGATATTTGCAGGTACGCCGTCAACGGCGGTAAGTTAAAGTGATCTGTATTTTTATTTACAACACCTGTTGCTACGCCCACCTATATTTTACAATTAAATATTTGACTTTGACTGAAAAATCAACAGCAGAGCCATTTGTAATAATCGAAAATCTTTCATGTCACGCACGACACTATAAATGATTAGTCAGTCAACAAGTAGTGGGCCTGTACAGGATGCGCTGGAGTCAAGAGGGGAAACGTTGCAGTTAAGTTTACAAACTGTCTAGTCTCTGTGAGGACGGCAATAAATCTATGATCGGATTGCCTATCCCGCTCCACCCTTTCCCTTGCTCCACAGGCTTGTGTATAACGTCTGCGGATTTCCATTACAGGCGCGCCTCCCCGCGGCCCGCCCGTCCGACACATGTTACTGTTGCCTCACTGATATTTTGGATGGTTATGAATACAGTGCCTCAGTGAGGATTGGGTTATAAAGGCAAAAAATATGAATGGTCAACTCTGGGAACTTAGCCGGATGGTACCAATTTTGTTTGGTTGTTAATTAGTCAATTAACGATCATTTAAATCCTTTGCTTTGTTTGTGTGTGTGTGAAAAGTATTTCTAAAAGTAATCACGCCGAGAATTAATAATGGAATATGATTTCTTTTTCCATTGAATTCCGAAAGCAATACAAGGACTATGAGATTTTCCGAGAATGTAAGAATCTGCATCCTTGAAAACATTGCGTCCAAATATCAAAGTTGTTGTATCAATGTTGTACATAATGTATTAGCACCCACAGATCCCAAAAATGACATAACAACTAAGATAATGGCAGTTATCATTTTATTCTCCGGGGACGGCGGTATGTTAAAGCACAAGACTCCTATCTGATCCTCACCTACTCTAAGGGCACAAGACACGGCAGTCTGTTACCAACTTCATTGGGATCAAGCCGATTACTGTTAGTGATCGTACACCCTCGCCACTTCGGGAGTACCGAGCCCCTCACTACCGCAGCGTCATACATAGCTAACAAACGCCGGGAATCACCACTCCAACCGGAACTACCGCGGCCCCCGCAAACCTACTGTAACGCGCCACAGAGGGTGACCGATCCATCCGTCGAGGGGTCAACTTAAATTGGACGGCACACAAGCCGCTTCCGACCTTACGTTTCGGGGCGAATCAATTTCCATTTGGGCGCCTCGCGTCGACGGCGTCTCTTGAAAGTGAACTCAGTGACGGCAAAAATAAAGTATAATTTACACAGACATGGATTTCATCAAGATTTCTAAGGGCTGTTTGTTGAAGTAATACGTGATTTGCGGCGTCGACTTCAGAGTCGATTTTCGTTGTTGCGTGTTCTTATTGTTTGGGTGGTAAGGAGTATTTTATTTAGATGTATTTTTTTATAGATGGTGGTAATCCTTGGAGGCGGTTGTTCGTCAAACTTTAATTAAAAGTTGGGTGGGTGTCACGGGGCTGAGTGGATAAATAATAAGCGTCACTGTATTATTAGATTGACGCGTCCGCTCAACTGTTATGATTTGATGACACGGCGCTTTGCATCGGCACTACGATTTGATTGATAGAGGGGGAGAGCAGATTGAATTGAGATTCGCTTCGCTGGCGGGAGAGCGCTCTTTGTGTGTCTACACTTCTACAGGATCGATTTAAGTGAGGGATTGAATTAAGAGAAATAGTACACACATAACGAAACTGAGTGTATGTACTATTATTTACGTTATTAGCTTGAAGCATCTTTGGTCTTTAAAATTCCAAAAGTATGAACGCTTTACATTTTGGTCCTTCGAGCTGGAGAAGAATCAAGCACCAATAAGAAATACCTAGAAGACGGTAGATTAAACAGGCAATGGCAAGATTTTAAGAGTAGGTAGGTAGGTACCGCTTCTTTTAACAGTGCATGCATTCATGCAGCATCGCACGGGCTTAGCCTATTTATGACAATTACAGATATACCAACATCCACCAATGAACCGTAATAGGAGCAATCATCAAGTCACCGCTTCGAGTAGGCACCCTTGCTAAGCCCGACCCCGAGGGATATTTTTATACAACGGCCCCCGAACTGCGGGATAAGGATATCCGCAGCGGTTTATAAGGTTAACCGGACAGGGGTAGCGACTAGTAGTTAGGAGCCGGGTAATATTATTGAAGTAAATATCGTGTCAAGTGGAGGAACAGGGCAATGGCTTTTACGGGCGACTTATAAGCTCGTAGCATGATTGGCATACTCATACGTCATGTTAAAGAAAACAGAAAAAAAAGACTATGAAATATATTATGTTGCCGATTAGATTGAATTGCCTTACTGAGACATCCTGGATTTCAATAGGAGCACCCATTGGGTACTTAACCGAGCTAGCAAAGCGTCTCCGCTTCAAGTCTGGCAAAATTTGCTTTCGTCTGTCAGTTTGTTGGTACTCCTTCCTCTACAGGTCATATTTTACAACCGATCTGGATGAACCTTGGTATACAGGTGCACTTCCTCCAAAAAGTGACAAAAACGAGGATACTGGATATCTCCGCCTTATAATTATTATATTATGAGATCCGATTTTGTTATTATTATTTTTTTATTTGAAAGGTTGAGCGCACAAAGGTGATGATCAGAATAGCTCTTCAAAATGCAGTGATTTGCTCACTTTTAGATTTCTACCAGTGGAATCGGTCCTTTGACTAGGTAAGGATTATCACAATTCTCTAAAACGAGGCTTTAAAACCAATAGGTATTAATTTTAGTTTTACAATACCTAAGGATTCTAGATGGTGCTAAACAGCTACTGTGCACCTACAGATATATGTATAAAAATAATAAATAAATAATATCCTGGGACATTTCACACACGGTCATCTGATCCCAAACTAAGCAGATCTTGTACTATGGAAACCAGATAACTGATATACTACATACACTACTTTTTTTTGTTGTTTGTAAATACATACTTATATAGATAATTACACCCAGACTCAGGACAAACAGACATGTTCATGCACACAAATGTTTGTCCTGGATGGGAATCGAAAACCCACGACCTGCGGCATGATAGGCGGTATCTTAATCAACCACGCCAGCTGGCCTATCAAAAAAACAGTAGTAGTGTAGTTATACAAAACTTCAGTAGTTTTTTAGTAACCTACAGCCGCAGACGGTTTTTTTTTTTTTAAGTTGGATAGGTAAGTACTTAGATTAAATATAGGATTTTAAACTGACATTGTTATTTTCACTACTAAAGTTATTTAAAAGGAGCTACTAACTTTATTTTAACTGAGCAGCTTCTCACCACGGAATGAGCAGGCGTTTTTCTTATGTCAACCGGAGCTATACATAGCTCCGGTTGACATAAGAAAAACTTTTCGAGGCATAAAATCAGCAAAGCATGTCCAGTCTACATAAGAACGTTCTATGACTGCTTTATCAGGAGAACAAATGCATTTGTAGCGATTTTAATCTGTAATGGACGTCTCCGTACAATAAACACATCAAGCTAATTTGTTGAACAATCTTGTACCAACAATAGATGCGTATCGGGGATTCCATTGAAACGGTAGACGTAACCGCAATACGATCGTTTCTCTATAAACGCGATTTGAAAAGGTATGGAATTACCAATTATGGACTATGGAACATAATCTATAGTATTTTTAGATGGGCCCGTTCTTTTATGAAGGAAGGGGATAAAATAACGATTGGAGTTACTACTCTCTTAAATACTTCTTGCTGTTTCTCTTACAGTATTTGCAGGACTTGTTAATCCCAATTTAACGATAATCATAAATTTTACAGTTTTAATTCTCGGAGCTTGAATTTGTCGATTAGTGGATTCTCTTTTCACCCATGGACGAGCGGCAACAAACATCGCCCATTTATCAGAAGGGTCGTCACTCGCCCTCTTGTTTAGTAATCACTAATCCAACTACAGCGCCATTGGAAGAACCAAGACAGACCTGCAGACATTAACAGTATTACGGGATGAAATAAAGATGACTGGTGAACATTTATAACAAAGATTCTATCCGTTAACACTTGCTAACTCCTGCAGCACACCTCATTCAACCCCTTCCGCAACCACCAGGCCAGGACATACCTCCACATCCATTCCTGCCAAAAGGTATAACAAACCCAGAAACTTCCATTCCCCACAACATAATGATGCGGTAGGTAGTAAAGTTACATATAAATTATCGCGGGGCGGTAATTGGCGGGCCGGCGGGGCGCGACAAATCTGACGGCCATTTCCGACGGGTACCGTTCCACCCCGCCACCCGACGGCGGGGTCTGCGCTGGTGGGTGGGGCGAGTGATGAGAGCAAGCGGTATTAACAGGTTGTTAAGGTGAGCGGGGAAATGGATCTTCGTAAGCTATATATTATAGCTTTTGCAATAGTCATAATTAGTTGTAGCTATTCCACCGTTGGTGTAGATGCTATTCTATATGTGACTTCTTCCTCTACCAGCCTCGACAACAGTCATATGTATTTGCTTTAATCAGAGCGTTCTCCTTCGGCTTCTTGTGAGCGTTGGCCTTGCTGTCATGTATCTTCTTAGATTAATGCTGCAGAGCTAAAACCGAAGGGTTGTATACCGACCCAAAGGTTGAAAGTGAAAGCCTGAAGCTGAGTGGCACATTCTCGTCAATTTACGGTCAGGCGCACCGTGTTGGTACCGGTACAATCACGAGCTAGTCCAAGTTTGCATTCGTTATCTCACGAGAAAATAGCTTTGAATTTTGCTAAGCGTAGGTATATATTAGTGCTCGTGACTGAACATTTAGTTAAGTACCAAACATTTTGAACAGCACAATTTTCTCCCATACCAAAATATTTTTCCTACCCCGCTATCCGCTCATACCTTGGGCACGCGCAACAAGGAGTCGGGACGGCGGCGTGCGCGCGCACCTCAATAGGGTGACGATGGTATCGCGGGGTTGCGAGACAGTCTCGCTCCCGGCCGGGTCGCAACCCCCGCCGCAGATACTCACTATTTATTGCGAAACTCTACTTGTACGGGAACTAAACCGATGTTTGGGAGTTTTTAGCAGGAAAGCGTCTATTTATTTTCTCGTTTAGAGACGGACACAAGGAATTAGGATATGCAATGATGTGGTAACAAGATAAGCATTATATTTCCTTTTTATGTCTAACAGACAAGCTTAGAAAGATGTCGGGGTGAGCTGAACTCTATTTAAAGTACTGGCTCGAAATCGCAGTAGACCGGGAAAAGTGGAAAAGCTAGCGCCCAAATAAGGCCATTGCCCTGCCGTGAGAGCATGCCGTGTCCCATATACTCATAATAATTATAAAGGTGAAAAAATCAGCCATAGCGATAGTACCCAGAGGGCTGGTGCGATGATGAAACTTCAGAACCGTTTCCTCAAAGTAATGGGAGAAGTCGCTGATTTATCTGCAGAAGAGCAAAGACAGAATAACCAACGACAAAATCGTACGAATAAATTTCAGCAACCGGGCAATGATCCATAACAGAGCAATGAACCCAATAACTTCAAGTAGCCAAACCCACTGACAACAACGATCAGCAACGTCATAAGCCCCCTCTTCAACATATCTCAATCCGTACCTACCGTGGATGTGAACAATCCGTGGCACATCATCCATCACCCGTCCGGTTGACATTTTGCTCCCGAGCCGCTCAATTAACCCGTCTGTGGCGACCCCTGGGGGGATCGCCCCGACTTTACGCGTATAATTATCATTATAGCTACGGGTTCTCATGCTAGGAGCTGTTAGGAGTTTAATGATATGGTATTTATTTAAATTGAAATAACGTGACTTAATAGATTACACCCAATTTGGTTTTTTTTTTTACACAACATGTAAAGAACTAACTAGGTATAAAATACAAGTAGAAAATCAAAAGTAACGTTGAAAAGTACAGCATTAAAAGTAGATGTTTACCTGGATGCGGGAAGTACGGCGGGCCGACGTTCATCATGGGGGGTGGAGCCCGGTAATCCATCACGACACACTAAACGCACATCACAGACACAACACTAGCGCCGCTCGCGCGAACATAACACTTAACATTTTCCTCTCACTTTTCGTTTCACCGTTCAATTTCCGAATGTTAAAAATGTTGAACTCTCCTGGAATACGAAGTAGTGATGCGAATGTACACGAAGGTATGGGCTATCGATATCGACGCGCGGGCCATTGTGTCCGCGTCAGAACATTTTATCTCGGGATGTCAATTGGCGCGTGATTTAGCGCGGCTGTCGGTTGACGCGCATTCTCCCTCAGTCTCGGTGGGAGCACTTTATACTCTCAACTCATAAATAATTAAGAGGGCGCCAGGAGCTCGACTGCTCGACGGATGAATCGAGCCGTGTTCGGTGCGCGCTTTAAACTAATTGATGTAAGTATTCTGAGCCGGACTGGTTTACACACACTTGTTAGACTATTTCTGTATTTATGACGCCATTAAAGTAATAATGCGAGATAAGTTTTATTTAATAGTTCGAATAATTTAGCTGGAGCGCCGTTTATTTATTTTGATGTCATTGCGGCTTTGTTTAAGATTGATTAAAGTACATATATCGCAATACTGAGTATTTAGAGTATAACAAAGATGCAATGATAATGTATTCAATATTCTAATCAGCTACTTTGGACACGTGATACCAACTTATACTAAGCACATCGGAATTCGTAGTAATGAAATCAGTTTCGAAAACGAGAAAATACAAGGCAAAAACAAAGCAACTCATTAATTCAGTCCACCAAATAGGGATAAGGAATTTCAAATGAAATATCGATAAATTGTCACACCGATCACGTTAGCAGAATCGAAATTTCAAATGTAACGTTAAAAAAGCGTCAATTACGTCGTATAATTCGTCGGTATAATTGAATGGGTTCCGTCAAAACAGCTCCGCCCGGCCCCGGCCGCTTGAAAAACTGCCCACTCGATAGGCCCCTCCATCTAGTGTTTATTTTTACAGAATCGATTAAAATTATTTGCAGAGTAATTTAAACGTATGATTGGAGGATTTCACGTTAATTAGTAGCTATCATGTTTTGGTAAAACCAATTAGTGTGATGAAACATGTAACTGATGAAAGTTAATACGCAGTATTCTGAAGTACCGATCTATTTATCGAATCACAGTAATAACATCTGTATTAATTACTCTTCACAACACTATGAACGATATTAATTAACAGATACCGCGCTATTTTCACATTTGCTCGAAATGCATTTACCATATAATATTCAAACAGCCATTCGAATAAAACGCCCGCCAATTGTGAGAACGACAGATCAAATGGAAAAAGTAATAAACGATATTCGTTTTCATAGACATACGGGGTATGGAACAAAAAAACGGCTTTAACTACGGATAAAACAGATTTATGGTATTCATACGGTTGTATTTTTCATTTGGCTTTTGTTCTGTTGACATAATTTTATAAAGCCTCAGTGTATTTGATCGAAGCTGATCTGCTTTTGTTAGTAATATTGTAGTCTGAATTTATGGGTATGCTAGTAGTAATCTGGAGAACGGAGATTTTTACAATCGTAATCAGGATTAAGCAACATTATTCCATTGCATTTAACTTGATTCTTGAATTCACCATCTTTGTTCTTCTCCGATTCTACTGCTGATCTTCTCGTGGGTATGAGAAGTTAAATGATCAACCAGTCAAGGTTGGAAACGGGGCTAATTGACTAAGGGAGCGCCATTCTTACGTAACTACCATCGCTCGGGGAGACTCTTTTGATGCAGAATCAGAATAAGTCCAAATCAGAAATATTATTTTGTCGTGTTTACTTAAATGTAGGCACTGATAGTGAGTAGCGTAAAGCACATAAAGTCGCAACTACTTGGCAATTTAGGCAAGATGGTGGACAAAAATATTTTAATGAGAACCACAAAAAGAAAACACACCAATAGCGTGCAAACAGCCGTAGCAACCAACATGGTCCTTACAAAGAGCTCAGCACATTATAGGTGGTCAGGGGACGATTAAAACGCAACAGGCGCGACCGCAACCGGGTTCCGCGTATTCCGAACGCGATGGAGTGTGAGGGGGTCATGGAAGAGGGGAGGAAGGTGGCAAATTAACAAACACGAAGCTCTTCGCCACGGCACGCACAGAAAGCCATAAAACCACGTATAGGACGGTCTGACGGAGTGTGGCGCTTTCAGCGAGAAGCTCAGCTATATACAATATTCTTTGCGCGGATCTGGGAATGTGAGAAGTGTCATAACTTTGGTTTAGTTTATTTCTTGACGGAGTGCGGAATGTTTGTTGCGGTGCACCTGGTGTGAAGAGAATATAGACGGTGAAAAGGGTATTGCTTAAGATAAAAATGATTAAATTCAGGAAGCTACAACCCAACACGATGCAGAATGTAATCAAGCATAAACAAAACTTCTTAACAACACCAAATCCGCATCAAGGGTTCTAGCCGGCTAGGCGGCTTAGTGAAAACAAAGCATGTAAGAAAAGCGCTGCACCGCTAAATGTCGCCTGGTATATTTACAAAACAGAACAAACACAGCTCCCGGAGGTGGTAAGGCAGCCCGCGTTAATGGAGATGTACGTTAAACTGGATTTTTAAGTGTTGTAATTAAAATATATTATTTCCCACGCGCTTGAGTACTGTAAGAGCTTGTTGTGGATATTGTACTGACTGCTATTACTTACCTAGAGGTACAATGCGGTGACTAAAATGTGTAGTGAATTAGAAAGTTTAGGGAAAGTATTTTACGCAATAAATGTAAATGCCTGAACTGAAACATGAAACATTACTGAAAACATCACAGAGCTATTTAATTCTAAAAAAAATCGCTTATGCAACATTCTTTTCTCAAATAATTACAAGGGCAGACATCTGTTGATACAACGGCAATTCTCAAAACTACACCCAATAAATAAAAAAATCATTCCAAGTTTAACACAACCAACAAGGCCCCACTTATTCAGCTGCAGGAGGCATCAAATATGCATCTCTTAATCGTGCCGAGAAAATCAATAAGCATACTGTACAGTTTACAACAGAAGTCCATTTAGAACTTCGCAAGTATAAACCACATCTGTAAAGCGTTGGAGACGAGCTACATCCGAAACTTGTGGAATTTAATAACGCAAATCCTTGATACTGAAGTCTTGTTGCTCAGTTGACTTGAAATAACTCCTTTTTTGAAGTCGTTAATAATACTGGTTTGTATCGTCCCGGGTTAAGTAATTCAGAGAGTACAAATCAACCGTAAAAGAAGTGTCAATTGTCTATGGGAAGTATGACACATTACGTTATTATTATTATTATTATTCTTTCATTACGTAAGTAATGAAAGAATGTGGAAGCAGAGTTATTTAATTTAATGCTCCTGTCACCGTTTCTTTACATGTGAGCAGAACTACTAATACTATAACACTGGACTATATGACTTGGAAATGGCAGAAAGTTATATAACAGAATACAACAAGGAATCGTGGATTGGTCTGATCCTTTATATGGATTATTAGAAGCTCAATGTCGATTACAACAATTTCATCGATTACGAGCAAGCAAGTAATAAAATTCCTCATGCTGCAGCATAATAATTTAATAGTGCAATGGCATTTGAGGAGCTCGTAGCTAAGTAATAACAGCCGCACGGGTCGATCCATCAGGTTAAGCTACGCTTGCCGGGGTTGGTCCGTGGATGGGTGACCATTTTTTCATACCAAGACTCCTCCGTGCCTCGGAAAGCACGTTAAGCCGTTGCTCCTGGCTGTCATTCGAGGATTTTTGACAGTCGTTACGGATCGTCAGAAGCCCGAAAGTCTGACAACCAGTCTTACCAAGGGGTATCGTATTACCCAGTAACTGGGTTGTGGAGGTCAGATAGGCAGTCGCTCCATGTAAAATACTGGTATTCAGCTGCATCCGGTTAGACTGGAAGCCGACCCCAACATAGTTAGGAAAAGGCTAGGCAGAATGAAAAAATGAGTGCAATGGCATTTGCCATGACAACTGGCGATAATCCATCTTGATCTGCAGCCGCAGCTCTAAAATACTTATAAATACGCGCCGTTCCGCTAACATTTACTGCAATAGGCGATAAAACACTAACTTTAAACAAACACACCGGGTATACGCTGAGGCAGTAGGTAATATTTACAGACTAAGCGGTGGCTGTGAACGAGTATTGGCTTTATCTGCTAACCGCGACGTCAGTAAAATAAAATCAAAAAAGTCTTTAAACATGTGGTTTAACTCTAGCTAGTGCATAATTTCGTTATGTCCCGTACTAACTTGTATAAGAAAAAATCTGATACCCTGCTACTGAAATCTGGGCTGACTTCGCCCACGTGGATTACAAAACATGTCAGGCTAGCTCAGGGGTTCCTTTTCTATCCTATCTTAGTGCACCTCTACATCCGCTTAAGAATCAAATATTCCCAATTTCATATTTCTACCTTCATTGATAAAATGGCTTTGCGTTGCCTATCAGCCAATTAGGAACTGTTTCATCCATATATCCAGTATATATTGGATATGCAATGCAGTGCAGGATGAGATAATACAGCTAGAGTGGTATGGCCCACGGAGAGCGGAGCTAACGTTATTACTTTTGAATAGACTAGACATGCACAGCGCTACGGCATTTCATTTCAAGATGTAGCAGTTAGTGTATCAAGAGTGGACCGTTTATTTTCAAGGACTATAGCTTCGCCCGTGTTTATGGCCAAAATTATCCAACAGGAGCGTACGGCCGGTACAAAAAAGTATCCTTTATCCTAACCCAGGTCACGGTCTACACGTGTGCCAAATTACATCCAAATCTGTTCAGTCGTTAAAGTGTGAAAAGGTAACAGATAGACGGAGTTAGTTTCTCATCTATAATATTAGTAATATGGATTCCGTTTTTGCATTGGCTGGCAGACTAGTCTTTAAAAGTACTATCTCGTTAAGAGTAGCGACAAAGGATACATAAATATAGACCTGTACTGACTGCTGTAGGACATAGCAGTCTAACGAAGACGAGTTATTGCTTATGGAGTCATTATGTTACGGTTTCAATGTGAAGTTTAAAATAGCCTAGACAGGAGGAGTATGAATATTTATGCTAAGGTGCTGTTGATCTAAGCAAAAACGACTACCTACGAGTATTATTTTTTTGGGAACTTGCTCCTGAATAACTTGTAATCCTTCACTGCTCAATATTTCAAGTTATACTTTCACCTGTTGTTATAAAATATCAGAATTTAGGTTGACGGTTCCAATACGGTTAGTCCTTATGAACGACTATTTTACCGGATGTGTGAAAGTACGCCAAAACAATCTGGTCATTGATCTCAGTATACCAATTCTCCATTGGTACAGGATTTAACGGGAATTTCTCAAATTCATCCAGTATGCATGGGCGATGGCACGCGGGCGTTGCGTCGCCGCTACGACGCCTGACCGGTGACGCTCCGTAGTTCTACATATAAATCTGAACGTCATGCCACACGGTGTGTTAAAACGTGCGGCGAAGGATCGCGTGCGCGTCGGACAAGGGACCAGGGAGACGAAGCAGGGAAGAGTGCTGCTGCGAGACGACGGAGCGACAACGGAGCGCAGCGCAGTATTTATTCAGCTCGATGGTCGTCGTTCACTGACACAGCTTACACCGACCTTGCGACCTCGGGATAAGCTGCGTTGCATTGCGACATAATCGCAGCGCTCGTGTGGCACTCACTGCGTCGAAATCACTGCGCTGCGACGAGACGCAACGCACTGGCAACGCCCGTGTGGCATCGCTCTAAGTCACCGTTTGTGTTTTTAAAACGAAGTTCTTCAACGCGGCTTGCGGTAGGAGTAAACTGGTAGAAATGGTCACGTAACGAAAAAGCATTTTGCCCGAGTAAGCCGAAGATGTCCAAAGTTGTTGCTTTTTTTTTAATACAGAGCCAATAAGATTAAGTTTTTAGCTTCTAAAAACTTATACCAGATGGCTCTGTATTAATCTACACTAACCTATACTAATAATTAAAAAGCTGAAAAGTTTGTTTGTTTGGTTGAACGCGCTAATCTCAGGAACTACTGGTTTGAATCGAAAAATTCTTTTAGCGTTGAATAGACCTATAGGCTATAATACAACATTACGCTAAAACTGATACGAGCGGAGCATCAATGAAAAATGTTGCAAAAACGGGGAAAATGTATTCTTTTTGAGAGCTTCCGTTGCGTGCGCTGCGTAAACGGTTAAAGTTACACAACAATACAATATGGTAACAATTAATAACAATACAGTATGTATGACGGAATTGTTCCTCTTAAAAAGTTCTAATAAAAGTGCGTGATAGCATAATATGTCTATCTTTTAAGGTTGGCTCACTATAACTTTTTGTAATGGTAATCAAATTTGTTTGAAAGCGCTAATCTCTGGGACTGCCAGTCGGATTTGAAAAAATCTTTTTGCATTTGATAGCCCTACTCTTAAGGAAGGCTATTTAACATCACGCTAGGACTATCAGGTGCCGAGCAAAACGAAAAAAAAAGTCAGAAAAAACGCTAAGCTAAAACGAAGTAATAGCGCGAGTAGGCAAAAAATTCGCGCGGACGAAGCCGCGGGCAGAAGCTAGTAGGTACGTACATAATATACAGCTAAAGGAACTTAGATCCAATATTTCCTACGTCACCAGTCCACACCTCCCGAGTTTTTTTTTTTTGTCATACTAAATTTCATCTAACGATTTGTTTATTGTCTTGTCCCGGTTCTGGATACATCTTGGTTTTACAATAGGACAATTACTTTTATCTAGACATTTCACAATTATTTTAGCAGTAGGAAATCAAAATATAGAGCGAGTCCAGAATACCCCGTACGGTTTGCGAACCCATCGAATTACATGCATGTGCGTAAAGCCTATGATAAAAGATCAAGCCAGAGAAGTGCCATTAATCAAAAACAATTCCATTTCGGTAGCGTATAACAACTTTCAAAGTAAGAAGAGACTGTCCGCGGTTTGCGTAACTCTTGGCGACAGTAGCAGCGGCGGAGTGCCATCGGGGGTGACAGCCGCGACGCTAATACCTCCATTATTAAAACATAAACTGTGGCACTCGACGGGACTCTCGCGATGCCGGCGCGGCGCTGCGTGGCCGCCCCCCTACACTGTACTTATGCGATACAATTTCATCATTTTAATTTTTTGCCTTTTTATCTTAGTGCAATTATAAATAAACTTTATATTCGATTAGAATTTTATAACAACAAAATAAACACATAATTTTGATATTTCAACACTTTCAAACACGATCACTCAAAAAAAAACAAACAAACATAATATTTACATCGATGTTATAACATGTCACATCACTACTGCACAAAGAATCGCGTGGCACGTGCACTCATTAGTGCGCCCAACGCCCGACTGACGACTGACACAACACACAAGCGTCCACTGTATTGCGCATGCGCTACAAATTAACTATCTATCACTCGAAAATAGACTTTGTCACGTATTAAATAAGGGTTATTATTATAGGGTGGTAGAGTACAGACACCTGTATAAACGCGTACGGGTCGGAAGTGCGCGGTGCAGTGTCATTTCCACTCTTTCCACGTTACTTCCCTAATAAAAATGAGATTTGCCCCGTGGCGGGCGCGCTTCGGTAACACGATTACGCTTGCATCGAACGGCTACCGGGCTGGGCTTAGAGCGGCGGTGCTAAGTAAGCTAAGCCTAACCAATATTAAAATGCGAAAGTGAGTTTGTTTGTTTGTTACTTTGTTATGCTTTCACACGAAAACGCCTGAACAGATTTGGATACAATTGGCACATGGGTAGACCTGGGTTAGGAGTCCTAACCCAGGTCATGGTTTATAATATACTTTTATTCCGGTATTTCGGAAATTATCCCACAGGAACGTACCTATCCTTTCCCGTGGGATAATTATCAGGCATTAAGTCCGCCTTTGTACGGTATTTGTTTTTTTACTTGTGCATAAAGTTTTAATAAATAAATAAATAATTTCCGAAACCCACGCGGGCGGGAGCCGCTGGCAAAAGCTAGTAGTCCGATAAACTAGGATACTTTTTTTAGTGAAAAAGTTTTTGCTATTTTTTATAGACGTGTTAATCTTCTGATATAAGTGTACAAAAAATCAACTTCAAAAAGATGAAAACCTTGTCTTGAGATCTGTATTTTAGTTTTTTGCCACCGACTTCCGAAAATAAAGTTATTTCATAATTTTGAGTTAATTTATTTTTGAAATCGATTTAATTTTTTAAATTATTATTTATACTTCATAATTTTTAGTTTTTTGTAAAAACTGGAATATTTGTTTGAAATAAGCAGAACGTTAATAGTTTTATTATAAATATTACACTAGAATTTGACCAAGATTTCGAGATGTTTTCCCTTTGACACCACACCCGTAGCTCGTATCAATAAGCCAGGCCGTCACACACGTATTAGTCCATATCTTGAAAACTACTGAACCGATTTTGATAAAATTTGCACTGTCCCTAAGTTGAAGTAAATGTAAGATAATAAAAATAAAATGGTCACGATCCGATTAATAGTTTCGGAGAAATGCATACATAGAAACATACATACATCTATAAAATTTTGTATATTTGTTTGGAAACCCTAATAGATTATCATATGTGAATATATTGCAGTTCCAATAATATTATATACCTACATACGTGTCGAATTGATAACCTCCTTTTTTTGAAGTCGTGAAAAATAGTCCTGCACCAAAACCAAGACTACATAAAACGCAGCTGTACATTTTATCAAGTAAGGATCAGGTAGAAGTACATACCTTAAATCGTGTTCAAAATAGATGCTATGATATCCGCCAACACATGAGCACAGTCAGGCGATAATTTATTATGAAGTGTTGCCTATAAAAATATTATCCGTCTGTCAGCCGCACCACATGAAACATATTAAACTTCCCAAAATATCACAACGTTGACAGAAACGCATGATTTATCAGACTCAATATTACGTAAAACTATTATTGAAGTACTTCGTAAAATTTATAATTGGGTGGGACTTCATTAATTAGAAATTCATTAATAGAACTTGCACACTAAGAAAACAGAGTATGCTAATCCTGAACTTAATAAGATTTGCTGTAGAATAAATCTGTCTTTTCTTAGTGATGAACACAATATCGATAAATTTGAAAGAATACAGATAAGAATGTACAAGATGCAGTCATAATAAATTAACAACATTTTTTTTTAATTCAAAAACTAGTCCACTTAAAAATACTATCGATAAAATCGCACCAGTTCGCATCACTAACGGAACTCACAGACCTGTTATTGAGTTATAATGTTTCAATTACACAGCCTAGATTTATAGATCGCGCATTTGCCACCGTATACTGTTTATGTGCGATTCGTACGGCTTTGTGCGATCCGTAACGTTGCGATGCGACAACATTATATTTGCTTTTGCAGTGCCTATTATTGCGAAAGTATAGTGCTCCGTCATTAATGCTATTTGAGCTTGTTAGCCTGTGCTTTCATTTCACGCGGTAATTTAAGTGATGTGGAGTACGTTCAATTAATAGAATTAAAGGTTAAATGTAAAGATGGGTTATTAATATTAAGTGAGACTCAAAGTTTAAAGACGTTTACTTCAAGAAATTAATTCAAGTAGAAATTAGATTGTATGCTACCTAGGAAGAGTCTGCCTTTTATGATGGGCAATGATGCGGCAGGATAGCTTGATAATTAATTTTAAAACAACGAACACAACTGTCCAATAACTGGAAAAGCAGTTACGTGAACTAGCCCGTAAACAATTCTAGAAAGTACCGGGGAATATTTAATAAAAACAAGCCGTATACAGCGAGTGTAGTTTGACGTCCAGTGCACGTTTCCGCGAAATTGTTCACTGTCAAACGAAGATATTTATGAATATTCATGTGTCTGGTTCCAGGTAAAATCTGAAAGCTCTCGTGCAATCTAGACCGTATTTGTGTTGAGTTTTCAACTGCGTGAAAGAAGCCTTTTCAAAAAACCAAAACTGCAGTTTTATTTTCATTCAAAACTGAGAACATGGTTCCTTTGACTACTTTGCCCCATTTCCATAGTTTTGAATTTAGTCTGATGTGCCATTGCAACAATTATGTTCATTTATGCGACTGACATATATCTCTCCCACTTCCATTCAGCCGACTATTTTTTTTTTTTTTGGGTAGCAGATGATCCCAAAAATCGTCCCATAAGGTTTTGTTTTTTACAACTTTAACATGCTGTAACTTTGGATTCCCCCTTGGGTGCGGCAGCTGACTCTCACATTCATGATTAGTGAATAATATTAAACAACTAGTAGAAATGAAATTTATTCGGTACAAAATAGATCGCAAAAATCGAGCAGTACCTCCCCTACTATTAGTTATCGATTGAAAAATCGATATGTTACATTTTACCCTACTCCCCACACCTTTAATTTTGCAGTCATCACACAAATTACAAAAAAAAAAAACCGGCAAAGTGCGTGTCGGACCACGTAATAATGAAGGGTTCCTTAGTTGGGATGCATTTATCTCAAATTCAAACTTAACACTGTAGTTGAAATACACGTTTACGTTACATTCTTCCTTCTTTCTTTGTTAGTCCTTCAAGTGGACCATTGTCAAGTTTACGTTGCGTTTTTTCCTTTTGAGGTACGGAACCCTAAAAACGTCGATACCTCAACCTCACTCGCAACAGTGTCCCATCCCTACACAATCCGACTTCAAAACAGCACTCGTATCATCGCGCCACTAGTGCTGCGCCACGTACTACACCGTATAGCCGGTATAACGCGTATAACACACGGCCGGAGTACAAAGTGCGGGGCGGATCGCGCCCGGTCGCGTGGACCCCGTGTAACTAGTGAGGATACGGCCGCACAAACCGCTGCGGTGAGCGCATGCGTCCTGTGACTACCATAGAGCTAGGAATGGTGTAGAGGCGACGCAGTATTTAAGATATTTGAAGAAAAAATAATGATGAACTTACTCTTTTTGTCAAATTTTTTGAATTTCGTTTATAAAACAGCGTTCAAGAGTAGCTTAGATATTTTGCTTTCTTAACCAACGAAAAAGGAGAAGGTTCCTTTAATCGACGCGTATATTCATTTTAAAGCTGGATCGAGTAATAGGTTGAATACTTACGGACAAACGAAGATACAAAACTTACCTGAAACAAAAAAAATATGTTCATTAGTTTTATGAACTTATGACAAATTATTACAAAAGTAGGCATCGTTCAGGTGCAAAAAGGTTTCATATTGGTCTTGCATGTATCTAACTAGATTAAAGTTTGACAGTACTTAATTTACTTTCGTCAAAAAAATCTTTATTCATAAAAACATGTACATAGTCCAAACAATTGAAAATCTCGCTGACACCGAGCGCCTCGCGACCTCATCCACTTAGGTTACGAAGTCAATGTATCGCGACTACTCTGCCACAGTTATCATTGGTTGCCACCCCTGACTGTTCTGTATGTGATATCTATACACTGCCTTATAGGTTGGCGTGTGCTTTGAAGGGAAGCGATGAGCGGGTGTTATCAAGTCGATATACAAGGTGTATCACAGACGAGTGATCAAACTTAAGGGTGTGGTACAGACCATCAAACTGAACAACTTTTTCCCAGGGACCAACATCGTAATCGTGAAAAAAAATTGCTTGTCCAAAACTTCAATACCTACTTGACCAAATGTATGGGACGACTGATTTTTTTTACGATTACGATGTTGGTCCCCGGGAAAAAGTTGTTTAGTTTGATGGTCTGTACCACACCCTTAAGTTTGATCACTCGTCTGTGATACACCCTGCATGTAGGTATGTGCAAAACTTCAAAATTATGAAGATAATCATATACTCGTCCTTATAAGTATCGCATGGTTAAATAAATTCTTAGCTCATAGAGGTTGATGTCTTTCAGTATAAATACCATATCTGGAGACTCAACAAGTACGGAGTAGGTAAATAATTGTAAATGTCATAGATGTAATAAAATAAAAGCGAAAGTAATAAAAAATGTCCCCTCACTATTTAATTTGTCTTTTCAGTACAATGAAACTGACAAACAATTTTATGATATTTGGCAAGGGTAGGTAAGGTTTTCCGAGAAGGAAAATGAAAACTTTACGCTTGGTTGGAGCCACTTGGGTGGAACCATTGGAATCTATCCTAACTATAATATAATATTATAATATATATTATTATAAATATTATAAATGAGAAAGTAAGTTTGTTTGTTTGTTTGTTACGTTTTCACGCCTAAACCACTCAACCGATCATCCCGAAATTTTGCATATACGTTGTCACGTGTACAAAACGGACATAGTGTATCTCTCATCCCGAAAAAAAGTACTGTTCCCGAGGAAAACAACAATAACGTTCTTATGATAATATAGATGGCGCCACGTATCTTTCGAATCATGACTGAATTATATTGTTATAGAAACATTAGTAGTGTGTTAAGAGTTTTTTTTCCGACAACCACGCGGGCGAAGCCGCGAGCAAAAGCTAGTGCAAAATAAAAATTAAAGGTGCTTTTCGTTTTTCTGTGTGACCGCGTTTTTCTTCTAAACTACGCAACGGATTTAGATGTGGGTTTCACCATCATTTAGATAATTTATTCCGGAAGGTTTATGTGCATAATACATTAATATTAAACTTACATATTAAATACCTAATAAAGAAATCTTGATGTTTTGTCAAGTCGTAAAAACCGTGCGAAAAGCAGGGGCGGGTCGCTAGTATTACAAGTTTGTTTCAGTCCAACACAATTCACTACGTATTAGAAATAAATTCAAGAGCTTTTTAAGCTAAACATTACATGAACTATTCAAATAACCGCCTGTGTGCGTCCCATCACGGTGACAGCGTGTCAAATAACCAAAGCCAAATGTTGTTCCACGTATCTGCATTGTTAGTACATACGAGGACTTGCTAGTGATGAGCTAATGAAATTCGTGAATATCGATGTTTGCCGACAGCTCAGTTATTAATATAAATCGTCTGCCGTCTGTAATTATTTTTGGAGGGGTCAAATAAAACTCCGTAGACAATATTTTGGGTTAAGGAAACCAAAAACAATGTAGAATCGCATCAGAAATGTTCAGTAGTAATTCAACACGGTGTCCAGTAAAGGAACCTGCATGATGTCGGTAATTTGGGGGTCTAATAACACCATGAGATACTTATATCCTGCAGAAGAGCTACATACCTGAAACACAGGTTCTACCTAGTTCAGGCAAATGAGCAACTGTGCCCTCTATAATTTTTAAGTTATGTTATTGTAAATCTGCACCATTTTTATAAATGAACGATATTATTATTATTATTATTATACAGTTTTAATAAGGATTCACGGAATTTTGTAGCACGTAGTCAAAGTCTAGTCAACGAGCGGACTGACTGATGTATCAAAGAGCGTCAATGTAATCTAAGCTCTTCTCACTTCCAACTATAATTCCCAGGTCTAGTAGCTCTGTGGGTGCTACAGCAATACATACACGTGTGTATGGTAACGCGACAGCGCAGCTCTGCTAATCACGAGGAAACTTTGTCCCACCCTCGCCCCCCGGTAGTGCTGCGAGCTATATCGATATCAAAGTCCTTTTAGATTGCCTCGGTATAGGTAGGCATCAATTTATAGTCGCTAATGTGTTTGTAATTTAGCGAACGTATATTTCTGGAAATGTTTGGCGATTGATCAATAAAAGAACGATGAGTAGAGGATGAATTGGGTGGTGTAATGTACAGATTTCTGCAACGTGGCGAATTTTAGAAAATATTTGAGTTTTGAAAGGAACCTTCTTTTGGCTGAATACTTTTGATAAATACTAAGCAAAGCTTAACGAAGTCATCATTGATCATATTCTTTTAAATTGCTTAAGTACATTCTCAATCAATTTTACATAATCCATATCCTAAAACGCCGAGTACATCACTAGCAGCGGACCAAAAAGGTAGGAATAAAAAGCGACAATCGAAATCCCCGCACAACACAACTACGGCTGGGAAGTATGCACTCCGTCAGAAAGTCTACGTGAATAATTCGAAACGGACGAGTAGGCGTCGCGTCGCGCTGAGGTACGGCAGTTGTACCGCTAAACGAGGTAAATACGGGACTACGGAAGGACTATTAACTATGTTTGATCTCCTATTCATACGTATACAGTCGATGCGATTTGTTGGTACATTTTTGGATCCTTCGATCGATCGGTGTCTGTTAGTGGCGAAAATGTGTAGAAAGACTAAAGAAAGAGAGAGGGTGAAATAACTACATACACTACTGTTATTACTATTTTAGACACATCATCGTAAATGTCAGCAGGATTAACAACGTCTCCTAGGACAGGAACAACATTTTCTAGTCGTCCCTTAAGGTGGGATAAAGACCGCAAGAGACCCGGAACAGGTCACACTGCTGCACGTTTGAGCTTATCACAGACGCCTTTTTGAGTGATCCAGTCTGCGGTAAGCCACACAGTCTGTGTGCCCAACTTTTTAGGTGTTGTGATGTTTTTCACTTTATCGAATAAAACGTGTGCTTTAGGCAAAGTCTATTTTGCTATGACCGTCATGTTGCTATCTATAACATTGTGGGTTTGGGCTTGCTGATGATATTCGCGGATAGGACCGGTCTGTCACCTCCTTATTTTGCAGTTATTGCCAACTCTGTAGCTGAATTAATAATACCACGTCAAGGGGCGCCTTTTATACGTATTTACGATTCGAACCGCTGCCGCTGTAAAGGGATGCGAGTGGTCTACCTATGTGTGGACTGGTCGAGTCTCAAATGGACTATGAACGATCTTATTTTGTGGGTCGCCGACAGGTCGAAGCCTGGAATATACAACCGTCGTAAAAGACATCTTTAACTGTTGCTTTTTATTAACTCTTTACTATATTAAAAGTTTCAAAACGACATTGTTAACATGTTCAAAAATGTCGGGTCACATCTGCAGTAGCGAAACGACTCAAACGTTATACGATTTGCACGAATATAAGTATATATTTTTTGTGGAAGTTTGGATATTGAAATAGTTGTTATGAAATAACTTTTCTACGGATTTAAATGTAATTGCTAAAGGGGAGTTTATGTACGTATGTACTCTTTTTGCTACGTTATCTATACTAATATTATAAAGAGGTAAAATTTGTTTGTAAGTTTGCATGTCCCCTATATTATTTCTGAATGCTTTAGGCTATAAATGATATTTATATAATGCATATTAGCCGAGCTATCACAATTTCTGTCTAGCAAGTAGGAAAGAAATACTTCTTAAAACAGAATTATTTGCATGCGCTGCCTAAACAGTTGTTTAAAACTGAAAACAATATATGGCAAACTGGTCCGTCTTAAATAATTCCACAAAAAAGTCCGCGACACCATATTTCTATCTTTCATATGTTCTTTAAACAAAAAAATCGACATACGTTTGGAAGATTATCTAAAAACGAAATATTAATACTAATCAAAATAAATTATTTTGTGATCACAAGGACTTCCATGGAGATACGATTTGCGCTTTACAGTATGTGAAATGGTCATAAAGTTTCAGAAATAATAAAAAAAAAAAACTTTTAAAACGTAAAATAACTTTCATTCATACCGCTCGAGCATAGAACAAACTTTGGGCGGACGTTTTATCCATTTACCCATAGATGGCGTTGTGCAAATAAATAATTTTTCTGCGGATTGATTCTCTCTCGATTTATTATTTCAATATTGCTGGTAAAATAAAGCGGAAGAGTTTGTTTGAGCGCGCTAATTTCTGGAACTACCCCATTCGGATTTGAAAAAATCTTTTTGCATTTTATAGCCCAATTCTTGAGGAAGGCTAGGCTATTTAATATCACGCTAGGGTTCTTAGGAGCCAAGCAAAAAGAAAAAAAGTCAGAAAGAACGCTAAGCGCAAACGAAGTAATAGCGCGACGGGGTGGGGGGGGGGGGGGGGGGGGTTGGACAAGAAATTTCACGCGGACAAAGTCGTGGGCAGAAGCTAGTCAATCAATTCATACAAGAAATAATCCTGGAAAAATAAGAAAGAAGCCCTTGCCAATTAAATCACAGTCAAAAACCGCTTCAAAAGCGAATAGGTTCAAGTGGATTTCTCCTTTAAAAACCTTCGCTTCAACCGACCATTTCATCGCTAACGTTCGCGCCCCTATCGCTACTATTACTCGTCTACTTTTCCTTAAGTCCTCTCCGCACAAAATCCGGGCCACTTACCGTCTCAATCGCTACAATAACAGTCTGGAACAGCCCAATTAAAATCTGCCCCGACGCGTTTTCCAACTGTATTGAAAAACTGCCCATTTTTCCTTAAGGTTCTATGTGGTAACATTTAGGGACTTTTCTTATCGGAGTTTTAACTTTATCAAACGGTTGAAGGATTTTGTATAATTGCATTTTATGGGAATATTATGTAATATACAAAAAAAAAAAACGCTTAGGTTACAGGGTTGGACAGGGTGGACTTGTTATGTTGAAAGAAACGCAGAAGCTTCAAGTGTATTGGATAAACATCTCAAAAAGTAAATAATTTTGTAAGTACATGATTTACGGCTTCATCCACACGCAGTATTCAAAAGATACAATACACATCAGGTTCACAACCTCTAAAATCTTTATTCTACAGCTTCATAATACCGTCCGAGTTTCACATTATTTGCGGAATCTTAAAATTTCGGCTGACGGCGTTCATTACTGGCTTGGCCGTTGGGGGTCGAGAAAAAAAAACGAATTTGGCCCGTAATCTGATGAACGCGTAATTTCATTAGACCGGGCCGGGTCGTAAAGTGGGCCGCATTAAATAAACCCGGACCAAAAGATCGTATTTTAAAGTAGGAGTACCAGATAGTGAATGGAGTTTTAGATGTTAATAAATGCTTGCTTAAGAGCGTTTATTCCGCGCGGGCTGGTAGGCGTCGCATTTCTACAGGTTTTTCGTGTTTATTTTAATACATTTAAATCGAAATTACATTTTTTCTTAATACACTCAATACATCGTTAGTATTTATAAGTAGGTGTGTATGCCATTTTTACAGTTATTTTGGTATTTCCTCATAAAAATGGACAATATTCTATAATGTAGAATATTGTCAATATTTTTTATATTTAAATACCAAAATAACTGTAAAAAATAGCATATATACTTATAAATTTTAACGATTTATTGAGTTTATAAAACAAAAAAAAAAACTGAAATTGTCCCATCAAGTCATCAAAGGCTACTCATTACAATAGACAAGCTCATAACTCGTAACAAAATGCATCAATTGAAAATTGGGTAGCTTGAAATTTTGTGACTAGGATTAAGTAGAATTTATCGTTATGTCCTGCAGTTTCTACTTCAAAGAGCATTCGACTGACTATCAACATAGCAAACCAACGACGCAAAGAATGGGGATCTACGCCATAAATACACAGCACTTCTGAGAAGCTAAATAACGCCAATGCCGCGCTTGGCGTGCCTATTGGGCCCAACTCGTCTAACATAATAATATCGACAATAACCTTTGCCATCGCTTCGAAAAGAAGAAGAAGAAGCCGCAAATAATTTGCTACGTCAGACAAGTCAGTACGGAGTCATAGCAAGTTCCGTGCAGCTAGCGGACCTCGCAACAGTCCGCGCCCCGCATCCGCACCGCCACGCGCATGCGTCGCACAAATACGTGTCCATTGAACATACGCGGAACGGATTTCTTGCAGAGTAAGAAAGGGAAATGGTTTTAACCAGCAATGGGTCGATATGAGGTAAAGATGATGTTATAAGGGCCTTTTTTGTAGTTCTGCCGATTGTTTGGAGGATCCTCCTTTTTCTGTGGAGTATGAGTGAACTTTACACCCTGTTCCTCATACCTCTATACTGGTGACGCCGAACATGGACATGGATTTTCGTACACCTACTTCAGCGCGACGTCATCAGTATCACTTCCTCTAGCTTTCAAGCGGCGAGTCACACAGCCAGCCAGCAGCACTTGCGGCTCCAACGGGTATCTTGACCACCAGCATGCAGCGGACGCGCATGTCTGGTCATCACCCTCAGCCTCATCAGCAATCTTAGCACAGCACACTGAACTTTCGGCAAACTCTGCTTGCGCGATGCAGGATTTGTGTGACGTCAAGTTTTTGATGCGCAGTTCGCACGTGGCGTTGTAGATGCTGCCACAAAATAATCAAACCGAATGGAGCTTGAAGCATAATGTCTCGTTACACACATTTGTGCTAACTTCTAACTACTAATCTCAATACTGCTACTGATCGTAAAAACAAGTACGATAACTCGCAAAGCATACGTATTGCTCGAGTCTATCTTTGGTTTATCTTACAACTCGGACGTCACAAATCCCGTGTCGTATGTGTAATGGAAACTAGAGCCACCACTACACATAGCGACCTGGGGATTAAGCGCTCGTAAAAAGGGGGTAGCACGGCAATAACGTCTTGATGCAAAAACTCGATTTAACCGCCAACCTCTATTCTAACCAAAAAGAACCTTAGACCGTCGTAATAAGGTTCAAATTCACTTGTAAAGACACTTGGCAGTGTTTCAACGATAGTATGACACATGTCCATTTAGTAAGACCTTCAGCAGTTCCGTTTGTTTGGCATCATTTCTTCTGTTATTGAGGGGAGAGTCCAAATTGTTCGTATAATTTACCGCGTTAGTGTCCCAGTGTTTACATTAGGGGGTGTTGGCTAAAGTGGACTATCTCGGGAGTGCACACGACCGTATCGGTTTCCTGGTCGGTAAACAGTATGTATCGTTGTAATATACATGATTTATGGAGCCTTGGTATCTTTGTGAAAAACAGTTGTTCTACTAAAATATTTTTGGTATGAAATGGAAGATCAAAAATCATTAAAATATCTATCAGTCGGTATTTTGTCAAAAAACTTGATGAGGGTATCATCATCTACGATTAGCACTACATTAAGCAACAATCATCTCATTATTCCTTCCCTGTAAACTGTTGATATCAGCATTTCACCCCTGTATACACAAGTTAACCCCTGTGAATGCGTCTGTAATGGCTCGGGTAGCGAAGGATTCTGAGAGGTTTTGCTCAACTTACTGACTACAATAATAACTTTAATTATTGGAAAAACCCCTGCCGAACTCATAAATTGAGTAGATAAAAGAGAAAAATTGGTCAAGTGCGAGTCGGACTCGCAAACGAAGGGTTCCGTACCACCGTACAATATTTAAACTTTATTTTATTTTTATGAAAATACTGAATGGAGAATATTTTTAATCTTAAATTTTAACAATCGCAAAGATAACTTTGTATTTCATAATGATACTGTGAATTACAAAGTTATTGTTTGCAGTTGCAGAAAATCGCCCATATTTAAACAAAATACCTTATGCATCTTGTATTTGTTGATTACATACAATATATGGTACATGATATATAAAGAAGTTTCAAATTCCTCACTAGTTTAGTTGTTGCAATAGAGCTCATACAAAAATTATCTAAAACTGACAACTTTTGCGGCCCCCTATTTCTTCGTTTTTGAAGCAAAAAATATATATATATTTATACTGTACTTGATCAATTCTAGACAATGACACCCCACATGCCAGGGTAAGAAAAAACATATTTTTTTTATCAAAAGTTTTTGGGGCCCCTTTTAAGTTTTTACTTTATTTTGTTTATTATTTGTTGTTATAGCGGCAATATAAAACACAATCTGTGAAAATTGCAACTATCTACCTATTAAGGTTCATGAGATACAGCCCGCTGATAGACAGACAGACGGACGGACAGCGAAGGCTTAGTAGTAGGGTTCGTTTTGGCACCCCTCGGGTACGGAACCTTAAAAAGTAATTAGATCGAAAAGGTAACTTTCTAAGAAAGGACTGGCATCGATACTGAAAACACGATACCATTAGGAAAGGCTTTCACTGATATTCCCGGGACTTATTGATAAATAAGTACGTCTTTCAACATCTGAGAATATTAAAAAACAGACTTCTTTCAACATTCAGAAAATGTAGATGTAACGAGATTTTCCACAACAAGTTTCTTGAGCTAATAACAATCTCCCGACGCTGGCCGACTCACAAAGAAAGCTCTCGAGCTAGTGCAGCTACTCGCACTGCTGTCGGTACACAGAGCAGTAAATACTTGGCGGCGAGTCGACACGCCAGCGGAATACTGAGTGGAGTGCCTTTGAGTGGGAGAGTTACTCGTACCAGTGAGTGGGCTAGTGGGGAATTTAAATGAGGGAGTTAGTGCTGCTAGCGGTTATTAGATAGAAATATTAATAGGTAGAAAGTGTCCTACGCATCGAGGGTCGTCCTTCGAGGTTTTTATTTCAAACAGATGGTCTGGATATTTTTTATATTAATTCCCATCTCTATTACGCGATATGGGATGGCTGACATTTCTCCAAAGTTAAAAGTCAAACTCAATCGGGTCTGATTACATCCAGTTGCACAATTAGCTCATCATTACTTACGGTGTACATACAAACAACGTTGAAGTACATTTGTCGTGTCATGGACGTGACGAGACACGCGTTGGGCGCCAACGGCACGCTCTGCGCTGTCTAAATACTGAGTGAAATGTATACTTTTCGTAATTGTTACTTGTGGAAATACGTAACTGGACTGTTCATTACATGTTCAGTAATTTGTGAAGAAGAAAATGTTTACCATACCATATAATATACCATGTGCATGGCATTCGCTGACAGAAAATGCTATACGAGTACCTATTAGCATTTTGACAGTCAATAATGATTTGTTGCAAGATCTTGCAACAAATCATTATTGGCTGGCTAAGGCAGAAATGGTTGGAATGCAAGCTTACTTATAGCAAATAATTTAATTTAATGTTGTGTGTTGCGTAATGTACCAAAATAATTATGCGCAGTGTTGTATAGATTAAATTTACTGAACAGACAGCTGTGCTGCTGGGGAGTTTGTTGCGCCACTTCTTCTCCCCAGCTAAAGCACTAGGAAGTGGTGAAGGGCGATTGTAAATGTTATGTACGCCATTATTGTCACGTGCACTAGACCGCTATGAAGTAATTTTTATAATATTTTTAATGTTATATGTATGTGATGTGGCAGTGCTCTCCATAAATAAATAAGGGCGGGCGTTTTGGGGGACTGTCTTATGTAATTTTGACGTTCGAAAAGTGCTGATTCTCAGCCTTGTTTGAATAAATGACTTTTGATTTGATTTTGATCTTTCTCATTTTTATCCTACATCTCTATACAAAAGTGATCTTATCTGACGAAGTTTGCCTACAACAAAGTTTTTATTTTTTCTTTGACGCCTACACTATCTTCACCGCTAGCCAAAAAACAAAAACTTAACACCAGTAACATAACCCGTCCAAGGCTTCCACTATTCAAAATTCGAACCGCGTTCAAACGCGGCTACTAACGGTCCCCCTTTCGTTAAAAGGGCGGACTGTACAAACTCCAACTACCCTCATACGTCGCGAGGTTCTGTTGGCATACGTCGCAAACTGAAGATAACCGTCGTTGGTTTAATGTGTTGCGCTGGTAATCTTTACATTGTGCGAGCTCTATCTGGAGGTTTAATGTCGTGTTGTTTATGTAAGCGATGTCCTGAGATCCGTTGGTTTGAATAAGACGGTATAATTTGTTCTAGTTGTACTGAAGTTTTAAATAAAACTAACAGATAATTGGTGCTTCAAACGTTTTGTTAGGTGCTGCCAGTAATTATAGTCTTTTTAAACTATCGCTAAAGGGACCATGGCAGAAATCTTCATTCTTCATGAAATAGCACATCATAGGAAAAGACCAAGGCAAAATACAGAAAAAGATAACTGTATAAAAAATTCAAAACTAGGCTGAGAATCAGCACTTTCTGAACGTCAAAGTTACATAAGACAGTCCCCCAAAACGCCCGCCCTTCACCACTTCCTAGTGATTTAGCTGGGGAGAAGAAGTGGCGCAACAAACTCCCCAGCAGCAAACATCAATCACACAATCAAAACCAATCTCAAAATAGGAAACACGAGCCAGCTCTTGTTGCTCGGTATCGATCGATGCATCAACTGTATGCATACCTATAGCCGTACGGCATAGTCCCATCCCATCACAACATATATAGGTACAGAAGTACGGCTCAAAACAACGGGGGAAAACGCACGCACACAAAGACAGCTTATTAATACACAGCGCACTCGCGACTGGCAATGGCATCCGACCAAGATTTCCGTACGTATGCGTCTCTGTGTACGTGCGCCTGTTTTCGCTCGTTGTATGGAGCCGACCTTCTGTACTTTGTACATTTTATGGTCCCATGTTGGGCGCCAGTTCCCGGAATAAGCAGAGAATGCAACTCGACGCTGTGTTGCGCCCGTCAGTTACGCTACGAAAGCTTTACCGAGAATCGAATCGAAATTAATCAATTCTGTGTACCGATGTTATTCTGGGAATAAAATGTATTTTCATTTAATTTCAAGAGATAGCTGTTTTAATTGCGCATTACACATTTCGTTATAACTTCGCTACTAAATTACTAAGCGCATGTGTCTGTAGATGAATTTGTGATAGGTACACTTATTTTTCAGTAATAGAAAAATAACAAACGAATTGAATCTACATATTATCTTTACTCCCTACTTCAAAGTGCGTCGACATGCTCAGTACGCAAAGGAACGGACATCCCAATCCCATATCGTCCGTATCTGCGGGAGTTTAGCACTAATGCGAGCTTGTGGTTAGCGCTCGACTCGTGACAGCACCGCTAATGGGCTACTTGATGTACCTACACGAACATACGAGAGAGTAGGTACGTGTTGAAGAGATCTTTATCTCTGTTTTCTAAGTACCCACTGTTAGTTGTCACGATGTACGGCATACTAGCACAACACTACGGACTACTGTCATGTGGTTTACAGGAAATTACAGGTTTGTTTTGAGACAGAAAGGACAATGCCACGGGACGGGTCCCTTTTGTGATATCGTGTGCCTGATTGAAATAATAACCTAAAAATATTATTTATTTTTTTGTGTGCAAATTATTTTTTATACAATTTCTTTCACCCTGGGAATAAAGTTAGAGTTAAATAATAGTTAAACATTACGTCGACATCCGTTTGATAAGTATACAAAAAAAAGTTGCCAGAAATCAAATAACTATCGAAGATGACGTATAATAATCAATGGAGTAATCGATATCATAACAAAACGATAATTAACAATAAAAAAAATATTTTTAATTATTATAACTAGTTTTCGTCTCAACATTTAAATGTAGGTCTTAGCATTTCGATGGCTTAATCTGCAAATCGGCCAACTCCGTTTTATACAATTTTAGAGGAAGGCAAAAAAAACTTGACGTGTTGCTATTTCAGTGTTGGGAGTTGCCCAATTGTGCACGCGATTTTCTCAGTAATTTTGAATACTAGGATTTGTTTCATTTTGCATACGGTAAGTGATAACTCCGCGTATTCGACGACATCAAAACATGATATTGCGTCAAAAGTGGAGTTAGCCGGTTTGCAGGTTAAGCCGTCGATTTGACAACTTCAAAGCTACTGTTTTAGCATTATGTTTTCTCGATGATGAGTTTAGAATGGTGTTAAGCCTGTCTTTTTCATAGGTTCGTATTATTGTAGCATATTATATCTGAAATGCACAAATATAGGTGTAGGCAAAGTATGAGTTTAATTATGTAAAATATTCTTAGTAACGAAAACTAGTGGATATACACTGCTTATAGTCTATGCGAGTAATAGCGATGGAACGATGATTATTTTTATTATATTGCTGATTAGATGTTTAAAAAAGTGATTTACACAAACAGACAAACAAGCCTTACGTATTTTGGAAACGCCGTATTAACTAAACAGTTTTAATCGATAAAAAAACTGAAAACGATTTACGAATGATTAAAAATAATTGATCTGGCAACATTTACTTGCGCATGTCACGGTATTTTGTTCGGAGGTTCGGAGATTATTTACGTTCGTGATTGCTTTGAATACGTTGAGTTTTGAATTCCGTATTTTCATAGTTATTATTTACGATACGTGCTTTTTCTGCTACCACCGAGTTGAGCTAATAAGTTCCTCGAGTACTTTATGTTTTGTGAGATAACTGACTCTTATTTGTGTTGTTCTTTGTGAGATATTTGACTCTTAAGTGCTATCTTTGGTGAGATATCCCAAACAGTTTTGTCAGAACTATGTCTACCCCAGCCAGAAGTCGGGCACACCGTCTGCCTTCCCGACGCTGTATTAACTGTTCGATTTTATTAGCACCTAATTTACGTCGGTATACAGTTGAGGAGTTAAACGAGCAAATGACAGTTCTTCTACGAACTTGGACAATGCCTACACCTGTAAGTTATCGTGTGCATATACAACAGTATTTATTGTCGACAATGTAGTGCCTAAATGCATTGTACTAACTCAAAATAACATTGGATTAGAGTAAAAGAAGCACTGTTAGACTATACAGTGCTTCATTTACTCTAAGTAATCAAATGTAATTTTGAGTTATCTTCATGACATTTTATTTTATGTATTTACTAGTTTAAGCAGATATAATGTGGAAGAGTAATGATTTTATAATTTTTTCCAGGTAACGTCAGATGATATCCTGTGTATTGAATGTTATTTACTGTTGCAAGAAAGGATGTTATCAAATATAACTGGATCCCACGAAGATATATCACCTGCATATGGTCACTTGAACATTTGTTATGGATGTGGTATCTCGATTGCGAGTCGGAGAACCCATAAAGTCGAGTTAGACTGCCCACAACGCAGCATGATTTTAAGATGGACTCTAGCACACCTGGTCAGTATATTTTTCAATAACATTCCACATTGTTTCACCTGTAATCCCCAATCATAAGCGTGATCATAATTAGGCAGAGGTATACCTAAATGTACACATACATACACAGGTCAGTTATGTTTATGTCTCAAGTATTGCCATCAACCGGGCACAAACTCACTGCCAGACTTCTGGCTGCTACTCAGGAATTCTTAATGGAAAAACCCAGCAACCCAACCTGGGAAATGAACCTGAGACCTCATGCTCTACAATTGTGCTCTACATTTTCTAAATATGTTTAAGAAAAACTGCTGCACTGTTTCTTTCTAATTGATAGTATTTTTATTCACATGCTTGCACGATAAAAAGATAGGGTTTGGTGTTTATTCTTATGTTCACTAATACTGACTATTCCATTTCAGGCTCCACATTTACAAAGAGTGTGCATTCCTTGCTGGTTAGCAGCAACTCGGGAAACACGTCGGTTGGAGGTTCAAAATAGAAACAGACCCGACAGTGTCATGGATGCATCTTCACCTTCATTAGAAGACAGCGGGATACCTGAACCACCTCCAATGCCAGCTCCAACACCCCAACCGCAACAAGCGCTAAGACTACAATCTAAAGTTAACTCACAAAAGTATAAACGTGTTGCTGCAGCTTCACGTCACTGCATATTTGTAGGATGTGAAAATAATGAACGTCTTTTAGTGCCTATGACTATCAAGGAATTGTTGTTGTTGCAGTACAATATATATATACCCTTAAATGCTAGAATCTGTCATCACCATTTACATAGTAATCAGTGGGATGAACTAACTGCCACTTTAAATGACTTTACTGGCTTTCAAGTCGACGATATATTTTCTATGCTGGAAAGAGCTTCTCAAAGGACTTTAGATTTTAATAATATTGCAGCAATGGATTCACATTTACGCCATTATTGGCTGGGAGTAACAGAAGGGCAGTTTAATGAACTATTAAATAGCATTCCTAGTTTAAATAATGAGGTTACAAATCCTAGCCTTGCATTGAGCATATTTCTTGTTAAGCTTAGGACAGGGGACAGCAATCAAAGACTGGCAACTCTTTTTCAACTGCCACGCTCTACATTAGAAAAAAAAATGAAGATTGTTAGAGAATGTTTAACAGAACATTTTGTACCAATGCATTTAGGACTTACTCATACTAATATACAAAATGTGGCCTCACGTAACAGGACTATTCCTGAAGGTCTATTTGGAGACAGTAGCATGGCTTCAGATGTTAAACCTGCCATTGTCATATGTGATGGTACGTATGTTTATGTTCAGAGTAGTAGTAACTACAAATACCAAAAACAGACATATAGTCTACACAAATACACTAATTTGGTTAAACCCTTTTTAATTACATGTTGTGATGGATATATTTTAGAGTGCGTTGGACCATATGAAGCAACAAAAAATGATTCAACAATCATGAGTGATCTATTTCGTAATGAAAGAGGTCCAATGCGCTCATTTTTTAGACAGGGGGACGTCTTTATATTGGATAGAGGATTTAGAGACGTGATCCCCGAGTTGGAAAGCTATAGTTATAAAACTTACATGCCCGAGTCATTATTGGAAGATGAATTTCAATTGACAACTGATCAAGCAAATAAGTCTAGATGTGTAACTATGTGTAGATGGGTAGTTGAAATTGTAAATGGTCGCATTAAAAGAGACTACAAACTCTTTCGACAAGAATATTTTAACAGAGCATCAACACACCTTATGGATGATTTTAAAATTGCTTGTGCTCTTTTGAATAAATTCCACCCAACAATAGAAGACAGACCTGATGCTGCGGATTATTTACAAATTGCTCGGGCGAGATTAAATTCAAGCAATTGTTTAGGGGAATTTATTCAAAGGGAAAACATCAATAGGAGACGTACGGTTTTCCAAAACATAGACAGCAATGCTCCCCATTTAGACCATTTTCCTAGATTAACTTTAGATGATTTAAGAAGATTTGCATTGGGATCTTACCAATTAAAACAGGCTAGATCCTATTATGGGGAGCATATAAGAAATAATGGTACTTATAATGTTGAAGTAAGCAATGTTTTGGAAGAGGATTTACCCTTAATATTGGGTCAAAATAATTATTTAATTAGGGCTAGAATTCAGTCCCGCCATGTGAGCCACAAAACGTATTACTCTTATTTATTGATAAGTAGAGATGAAAATCGGGCAAATTCTTTAGAAAGTATCATTGCTTACTATTGTAACTGTCTAGTGGGTAACCGTACAGTAGGGTGTTGTGCTCATACTATGACAGTATTATGGTATTTAAGCTGGGGCCGCTTCAACCATGTAAGTGCTCCAGCTCATTCTTTGGATGAAATATTTTATGAAGAATAAAGAGTTTATTCAAGTATTATTTGTTTTATTTCCCTTGGTAAGTATGTACTATTACTAAAATAAAAATAAGTATCAGTAACGTTAAATGAATCATTAATAAAAAATTAGTCCAGTGCTGAAGCTATGAACTAATTGTACATATTTTGCCATATTTAAACGTTATTATTCTACACAATAGATGAGCACCTATTTACTTTTTATTATACTGCTAAATAGCAGTACAATGCTTCGATCTCGATCGAAGGTACAATGGAATTATGTCTTTATTACTTTATGCCTAAACTTGCTTATAGTATGGAAATATGCTTATAGTAATGGAATTATGTCTCTATTACTTAATGCATAGAGTAATAGAGACATAATTCCATGCTCATAGTGATGTATAGTTTATGGCAATTTGTAATTATAACCTAGATTTTTAAAACAGAAAAATAATGATATCTCCTGAACCAGGGTGAATAATTGAAAAAATGTTTCTGATAATGAAAATGCTATGTTTTTACTATTAGGTAAAATAAAAATCTTCAGGGCACAAGCATTTTCGACTGGGACCGAACTTCCTTTACAAAACGGGCAATCTCCTTTTAGTTTTTTATTTTCTTTATTTAGACAACCAACTGCGATACACATAGTATATTACCAGAGTATGTGGATTACAGTATTGTATGGCTAATAATACATAGGTTTCCCTATAAAACTAGGATAAGTATAAAACATGCGAAAGGACTACTAATAAATATATAAATTGAAAAGGTGCAATTTTAGATATATTAGTAATAGTTAAGTTTAAATTTTAAAGAAAATAACAAGTTTCATTATTAAGAAAAAAAAATCTTTACTTTCCAGTCTTTAACAGTAGAAAGCTACATTGTATCGCAATTTGTGTTTCGTGTATTATTAGTCGTGAAAGGGCTGCTAATGGGCGCTATGTACAACTCTTCAAATAAGGAGCGGAGTCCGAGCAAGTGTTGTAGATCGAAAAACGTGAGGTTTTGATACAAGAAATTGACTAGAGAGATTGTGTATTTATTTTTGCCTATAACAGAGAAAGATGCGTGTTTGCATAAACAAATAACGATTGTACAGATACTAGTTTTAATGTGCCAGGCTACTTCATGAATGTTTCAGACAGATCGTAATTTATTAATCCACTTTACCCATAACGATGCATAAATACAACAGGATCATTAAAGGTCAATGTGATGGGAATCAAAACAATTACGGCGCAAAGCTGCATGACGAATGAGGCATCGGGACAGAGGCGCGGGGCGAGCTATACAAATAAACAAGTCGCCGCCGTTACGACAAATAACCCTCAGACAGACTTGTGCCGAGCATGCGCTCTGCGAAGATAAGAGCTAGGATGCCATGCTATTAAAGGTAGTCAAGATTGAAATTAAAAATATTTTCTGACATACAGAAGAACTTATCAAGTTACTAGGAAATAAGGTTCACTGTAATTGAAAATGAAGCTTTCTAGTTTTAAAGAAGTATTTCAGATGATTCCCACAAGCTTCACTGGAAATACAAGTTCTAGGAAAACAACTGAAACATAAAAACAAGTCCCACTCTGGGCGCCAACAAAACACTACTGGCGCCCAACTAGGGTCGAGCCAAGGGCTTTATTGCAATATTAATTAAAATTTTCCGAGAATCACCAAGAAGCATCAGTTAAAACTTTTAATTACCAAGCGTACGAAGCTTTCATCTGAATCCAATTTCCGACAACATGTATATGAATCGTTGATCGTTGATCTGCAGCCCCTGTTGCTAGGCAACAAAAGATGTACCTAGATGCTGATTGGATTGCGTTGCATGCCTGTCAATACGAGTGAGTTAATGGATGCTCAATTATTTCAATTCTAGATATTACGATTAGAGATTATGTGATATTATAGAATTACTTGATATTAAATACAGTCCTTCACTCTTTAACAGCACATAATACGTAGAGTATATTTAGTAGGGTCATGTGATGTAATATAATTATTTTACAAAATAAACAATAGATCTCACCTCTTCTTTCATAATGTTGATCTTTTGAGGGATACTTTCTTTGCAGAGACGTTCTAGATTGATGTCCAGACTTCAAAGAGATGTACGCGACAAGTGGTTGCGACTTGCGACAAAGCGCGGTCGCTATCACAAACATCGGCTGCCGAGTGGTGGCGGTACAAAGCAACACTCCACTTGGGAGGCTGCACACAATACTTCTAACTCTACTATTGTAGCGTATCTATACTAATAATAAAGCTGAAGAGTTTTTTTAAGGGTTCCGTACCTCAAAAGGAAAAAACGAAACCCTTATAGGATCACTCGTGTGTCTGTCTGTCCGACTGTCACAGCCAATTTGCTCCGAATCTAATGGACGGATTAAGTTGAAATTTGGTAAACGTATGTATTTCTGTGACCCAAATACGCACGTCTGAGGTAAATAAATGAATTTTGAATATGGGAGTAAATTTTGGGGCCAAATTGAAAAGGCAACAAATTAAAAAATAAAGTTTTGCAAACTGTACCGTGTAACATACCAAATGAAAGGTCTGTGAGGGTCTCAAATATATATTTTTTTAATAATTTTAAAATAAATTGTTTTAAAGTTATTTAAGAAAATAGACGAAAATTTACTAAAATCGATCGGGTCGGGAGAACAAGAAATTTCACGCTGCAGAAGTCGTGGGCGGAAGCTAGTTACTAATATTAGTGAATAAGTGTGACGCGGAAGCATTGCCCGTGTTTAATTTGCATAATTGTGTACATTTGCAATTGATATTGGGTTGGCTAATAAGTAATGAGCGACATACAACTATTTTATTTGTATTTATTAATTAAATGAATAATTTTTAATCATTAATAACATATTCACCGTCGTTTTCTACTACCATTCGCCATCGATCTGGCAAAGAGTGAATGGCGTCCGCATAGAACTTCGTTGGTTCTGAATTGAAGAAGTCATCTATGTATTGTTGCAAGTGTGGTTCATCGTCATAGCTTTTTTCCCGTAAATTATTACTAAGTGATCGGAACAAGCTGAAATCAGTTGGTGCTAAGTCCGGCGAATATGGGAATATGGAGGGTGGGGTATAATTTCAAAATTAAGCTCCAATAGTTTTAGCCTGGTACTCTTAGCAACATGCGGCCGGGCATTGTCGTGCAGGAAATATATTTTGTCGTGTTGTGGACGTTTGCGATGGATGTCAAGCTTCAGTTTTTCGAGTTCGTCACAATATACTGTTGCTGTAATCGTAGTATTAGTAGGAAGGAATTCCTAGCTTATTACTCCATGTATATCCCACCAGACAGAAAGCATTACCTTGCGAGGATGAAGATCACCTTTTGACGTTGGTTTTCCCTATTGTGTGTGTGATTAACATAGAGAACCCACTTTTCATCTCCAGTGACAAGATGATCTAACCAATTAAATGTGCGGCGGAAAGATAAAAGTTGTACACAAATCTTAGCTCGGTAGGTCAGCTGATCTTTACTTAATTGATGGGGTACCCAAACACTATATTTGTTAGTCTTTCCCAAACCATGTATTTAAATGATTTTCTATGGTGCCATGAGAGCACTCGAGGTGAACAGCCAAATCGCGTGTAGTTCTTCGAGGATCTTCTTCGATTAATAGTTTTAATTTATCGATATCTATTTCCACGGGGCGCCCAGTCCTTGGTTGATCGGTTAAGGAAAAATCGTTATTGCGGAACCGTTGGAACCAGCGCTTTGCTGTTGCTTCGGAGACTGCATCGTGAGCTATCCTTTGACATATATTACGTGTAGCTTCTGCAGCAGAATGCCCAGATTGAAACTCATATAATAAACAATGTCGTACGTGGGTTTTAATATCACTCATTTCTTTGTGAACTTTAACGCACTAACAGCCAAACTATCAATAACGCGCATGAGCGCGACTCGCTCTTTATACAGAACTTTCTCGAACCTTTCCGAAAATTCTAGAAATTATAAACTAAAACGGTCATTACTTATTAGCCAACCCGATACTTTAAGCATGGGTTGGAAACAATCTGTCTGTCTGTGTACTCTTGTTACAATTCACAACAATCCCTCATAGTACATACCCATTTTACTGAAGCAAACTATCAAACAAGCATCGCACGTAAGTTAGGGGGCAACAGGAGTTACTCTCCAAGTCAGTGTGGGCGGAAACAAAAGCGGAATAACACATGACAGCTGCCCCACGCTGGGCGCCAGTAAGGCTTCGTGCGAGTTCGTGTATTGGAATTGGCACTTTGTCGGAAAGTTTAGCATTGTGTGCAGTTAGCATCGTTATTAATTTTCAAACTTTTATTGTATTGTATGCCTCAATTATAACAGGCCATATAATTTCCGAATAAGGGCTTGTTTTATATAGAGGGAGTTTTATGGAATTCATTTTCCTGATAGACAACAAATCGATAAGTCTTAACATTTTCCTTCTTATTGTAAGTATGTATAATCTGCTTTTGATAAGTCTAGGCACATGATTATGTATTATGTGATTTAGTCAAGAAACTCTAATATAATAAGGAACCGTTCTATTTTTTATTCAACTCAAATATCGAAAGCCAATATTACCATACATACTATTCAAGGACCGCCAAGTCGCAACGTTCAGTATTCAACTAATGGCCGTAACACTTGACACAAATGTTTTCCCGCCCAGCAGAGGTTACAAACCTTCCGATGCGATGCGACTTTTATATCGATGACTTTCTGCAGTAAACAACTGCTTTCGTTTGCATTTGTTTACATTATTAATTTATGAACTGCCAATTTTATATAGCTTGCATGAATTTCCCGGCGAAAAAGCTTATGAAACAATGTTTCTCGTTAATAGTCTGAACTAATTGAATTTCAAAGAACTTATTATATATTCGCAATTAACTAAACGAATTGTCTTTTGGTTGTATTTACAACGTAGATCAACAGTAAGGACTGAAAATACTGATAAATAAATCAAAGATAATAAAAGCCAATGTAAACACGCGCTACAAAACGGTTAATTTTGTTAATAGAAAGTTGCCGGTAAGCTATCATATTATAGTCAAGAAATGTTATACGCTGCAGCTAGTAAAACTACGCACAATGTGAAAAACGTAGCGGATCACCTAACAGACCGGCCGTAGTGTTTCAATGTCAACGTAGCTCAAGTCACGTCAACTATCCAGTCGTTGTTGTTTAAACTCGCTGAGTGCTACTCACCGGTAGGCGGCGCCACTAGTGTAACAAATGGACTGGGGGTTAGGGGTGTTTGGGTGCTTACATAAAGAAACAGGTTTCCGGTACAGGCGAGTCGGTACCGATCGGTGCAGGCATAATATTCCCACGTTATCTTATGCACTCACTTATTTGACCGGTACTTACCAGTACCGACCCGTACTGACATATCGGGACCGAAAAACCTGTATCTTTAGGTTTGCACTTGACTCGTGGTCACGTGACTGTAATATTTTATTTACTTGAAAGAGATAAGTACGCCAAATACGCGGTTGGAAGTGGAGCTGCCAAAACTGGCTGGTGTCCACCAGCCAGTTTTCCTTCTACTGTGAATCCTACTATCCTACTTCTACTAGTATAATAAATGCGAAAGTTTGTGAGGATGGTTGAATGTTTGTTACTCTCTTTCACGCAAAACTACTGAACGGATTTTGATGTTTAGCACACAGATAGTTTATAACCTGGATTAACACATAGGATACTTTTTATTCCGGAAAAATGTACGGTTCCCGTGGGTTACTTCCCAACATCCACGCGGGCGAAGCCGCTGGCAAAAGCTAGTTAAAAAATAAAATAATCACAATTCATCTACAGTTGAATTCTTTTAAAATTGAGGGTAGTATAAAATTAATATTTAAATTGCTTTGATAAGAACATATTAAATCCACAGAGTAGTCATTTAAACCTATTAATTCTGATCTACTACAGCACACAAAGCAGCATATATGAATATGAATAGCAGCATA
Source organism: Dicycla oo (assembly GCA_948252095.1). Lineage (NCBI taxonomy): Eukaryota > Metazoa > Arthropoda > Insecta > Lepidoptera > Noctuidae > Dicycla > Dicycla oo. The sequence goes on from OX411730.1 coordinate 25,837,466, forward strand.
CATTGATGCAGGTATGTAAGTATCGCTCAAAGCTACATAGCCACACGCAGAATTAGTTAGGTCACGCAACGTTTCTGCAATTCGAAGTTATCAAAGGTACAACCCGCCACACTAATTACAAGTCTACAATGTCCCTTGCTGTTACTTGGAAGTGGTCAATAAACGGTTGCTCACTAAATAATGTACGCTTACGACGAAGCTCGGGTGCTACAGGCCGTGGGAAGCCACACGTGGCGACCTTTAAGAAAATGAGACGGTGGTAGGTACGGGAAAACCTAGGTACCCTTCTCTCATTATGGTTGCAACTAATCATAGGGCGGATTGTAAGTGGTTACAAGTTCCTTTGAGTAATTCAAAGGGCAAGAGAAAAAAAAAACCGGCCAAGTGCGTATCGGACTACGCACAATGAAGGGTTCCGTAGTTGGGATGACTTTATCCCAAGAACAAACTTAACATTGTAGTTGAAAATGAAATACATGTTCTCCCATACATTCCAACTGCAAGTGTAAGTTTGTACGCACAATATTGAGAGATTTGCTATGTTATTTTAAAACCATAGACTTCTTATAAGTTTTCTGTAATCTATAGGTGTAGAACTATTTTCTGTTTGTTTCAAAATTTTAAGCTCAGTAGTTTCGGAGATAAAATGCAAAAGTTTGCTTTTTTGTAATTTTGTTATTTGCCCCCTATAATTGACCCCCATATTCAAAATTCATTTATTTATGTTACATGTCCGTGTTTGGGTCACAGAAAACCCGACTCGACCCGTGCGTTTGTTATTATTTAGCCACGAGCCCCTTACAATAATACAAATATACAACCAAATAAAAATGCACTCACTTCGCGCCACAAAAGAAGCAAACTAATTTATTAACACTAACTTCTAAACTGAACCTGCATTACGGCTAACGCCATCTATTGGGACAAGTTGAACTACCGCTGTATGCTAGCGCTGGGGAACTGGCTTATTCTAAACCTAGAGATTAGGGTTTAGGTCAAAATGATCAGTAGTTACAAAGCTTAATCAATTCTGCATTGTTAAGCATGCTATCACAACAAATGAGGTAGTTTTGGTTTCGTGAATAAGTTATGTTACAATTGTACGCTTCGATGACAGTTCTCTATTCACTCATTGTACGGTTTGTTTTTATTTTTAATAATGTATTTTTCTGATGTACAATATAGAATATATAAATAAATAACCCGTGCCAGTAACTCGCGCCATTAGCACGGCGAGTCGAGTAGGATAGAAGTAGTAAGTTATTTTCAGAGTGTATGGGTATGTTCGCGGCCGGAATAGTTGCGGATACCGTTACTGGTTTGTGGCTACGTGACTGAGGGGTGGAAAATCGTATACATTTTCTGGTAGACATTATTTTGTGATTATGTTAAAGGTTTGGCATAAAATAATGTTATTTAAATGAAGCGGCGAAAATAAGTAAGACTAAGAAATCACACGAACACAAATCAAATCAATTACAATTACAGAGGATTATGTATAACACAACTACAGAATGTATTGTAATGCTGGTTTAATTAAATCGTTACTACACCAGTAATCAAACAAACTTAACACAATCGTATCTTCTGGAATAGCTAAACAATCATACGAAAAGAAATATTCCCCTATCATCTTCCAATGAATCATTCGATAAATAAAAGGTAAAACAATATTTTGTCCCAAAAATCCGGAGAAGCCGCCTAATTAACAATATCTTGTATAATCCTGTCGCCAAACGCCGACAAATCACAGTTGTGTGAGAGCGCAAAGAAAATACGGGAGCTTCCAATTGGCACTTCTAATGTCTATAGCTCAGTGGAAAGATGAGGGGTGAGCGAGAGCGGCGTCAAAAGCGGAGCGGAGAGACGAAAATTATAAATGATTTTTCAGAGGTGATTACGAGAAAGGTGTGTTCTTAACCTTAGCAAATTTTTTAAAATTAAATTTCTTTAAGGTGGTTTGTTGTATTTATGACAATAAAAAATACATTCGATGTAAATAAATTAGATCATTCTTTATTCTACTAGGTCCATTTCGCATATCATTTTGGGAAAGATATACCAGTTAAATACTGGTATTCACCTGCATCCGGTTAGACAGGAAGCCGAGCTAGGCAGATGATGATGATCATTTTGGGAAAGGGATTTCTTTGCCCTGCAGCTCACGCGGGGGAGAGGGGGTGACGACAAAAATCACGTAATACATATTTTTCGCATGAAACCGTATGAAATTGAGAGAAAACTAGGTAATTATTATAAACAAATAAGTATTATAAAGAATAATTAAGAAAATTATGTTTATTAAAAAAAATCCAACGCAATCAAGCACAGATTAGCGTATTTACACTAAAAATACGCATTTTGAAGATTCTTACGTCAGATTTCGGAGGGAGTGGTTAGAGCTAAATCTAACGACATCTCACCAAGAGGTGTGGGGGAGAAATAGCCTCACGTAATTAATGAACGCTCCATTAGACTAGATTAAATAATTTTATTCCCAACAATCCAACGTGTGATAACAAGTATCACACGTTTAAATTATAACGTTATATTCTTTGCAGAAGAGCGATATTGCAAAACTTTTGCATCTCTCGTCTGTAACTCCAGAAAGGTAAGGCTAAAATGTATTTTATCAATATATGTAGGACAGATTCTGATCACATCGTTTGTCGTTTAATGAACACTGGCTAGAAACCATTTTATTTTATTATCGCTATCACTAAAACCGTACCCGACCTCCCTTACAAAACTTCTCTCCAATCTCAAGACCCTCTACAACTGAGACCACACCTCACGCCGCCTGCTCGCAGCGCCACAAATGGCTTTCCAATAATCCGGGCTTTGACGCTCTTCCGTCCGCCCGACTCAAATTAGCCCAATGTCCTGTTGAAAGGTGCTAATCTTTGTGGCTTATTGGTAAGTTTCATTAATAATTTCCATTTGAATCTGTACCTTCTACTTTGAGCTCAACGTAACATAACTTCCAACTTGCATCGCCAAGGATTAGACACAATATAATAGAGGTTATAATAAGAGTAATTTTAACATTGCAGCCTCGTGTCCCTAATGGTAGTAAATCGATCCCCGTGTCGGGAAAACTATTTCTATATTTTTTTCATTATGAAAATCTTAGTACTAGCCTAGAGTTCCCGAATATAAGCAGGAGGCTCATCTTTTATTACAAAGGATTAAAACATTATCGGCGAAATGTGCTAGACACCGCTGCCTACCCCTTCGGTAACAAACATACGTGTACTCCTAGCCAGGTTGCACCTCACAGCAGACATTGTCGTTGACGCGGATCAATTCAGTCCACGCCGCGTCACTTCCCCGACGGACTAACGCATAGTGTGAGCGGATCGATGGAGGCTGTCTATGTCGGAGCGGTAAGCTCGTAACAGGTGACCTAACTTATGTGTGGAGATTTATTTAAAGTGAGACGGCGTAAGTCAACACAGAACGTGAAACATAATAAAAAATAAAAAAAACAATACCTAATTATCAGCGATAGTGGATCTTTAATACGTTAGTAAATGTAATTTTGTAAAAGATGAGTAAAGAAAAAGTAATACGGTACTACGTACAATAACGAAAATCAAAATCAAAAGTCATTTATTCAAACTAGGCTGAGAATCAGCACTTTTTGAACGTCAAAATTACATAAGACAGTCCCCCGAAGCGCCCGCCCTTCACCACTTCCTAGTGCTTTAGCTGGGGAGAAGAAGTGGCGCAACAAACTCCCCAGCAGCACAGCTGTCTGTACAGTTAAAAAAAAATGAATCTATATAACACTACGCATAATAATTTAGGTACATTACGTAACACAAAACATTAAATTAAATTATTTGCAATAAGTAAGCTAGCACAAGCTAATATACCAAAAAAAAGTCGAAAACTATACTCAATCAATCATCTCACTCAATAGAAAGACATACGAGTAGATTAAACACCGCGAAAAGCAATTCAGTGTAACTTTTATTTTTTTGGGAAAAATAATTGAAAATGGAACATAAAAACGCTATAAGCGTATGGTTGACACCAATCCAAACACAATACATGAGAAATACCAATATGTAACGTTATCCAGACTTCGTCCCGTCGTCACTTGCTACACACAAAGGACAAATGTCACAACTTTCACACGGCAAAACAGACCGTATTACTTTCATTTAAGGTTGGAGTTGAAACTGATGAAAGAGTGATTATGTGTTGAAATATAGCTGGATAGGAAAAAGCTTTATGTTTGTTGTATTTAAATGATTATATTTCGGTCATATTTAAACAAAAAGATATGTGATAACTAGATATGCCATGTTTCATTGAATATCAGTACTCGTATAGGTTGGCAGATACGTTATTAGCTCACGATATAGGGAGAAAATTGGTCGATCAATAAGGTTATCAAAGGAGCTGAAGGTGGCGAACCATGGTGGGTTCGCCGGATTAATGCACCCCTATTTTTACAAAGCGTATTTAAATGAATCTGTTGTCAAATTGGAAGTCTATCAATCACAGTAGCCAATATGAGATTCGATAGCGTGTTATTTAATGTTTGTTTGTGTATACTATAGCCTTTCAAAAACTAGGTGTTAAAGTATCGTCACGTGTAGAAGTTCTTAGGAATACTAATGTCAGGCTATAAATATCGAACATCTGGTGAGTTGGAAGTAAGCTAATCGTGTTACCCAGTAACTGGGTTGTAGAGGTTTGATAGGCAGTCACTCCATGTAAAATATTAGTATTCTGCAGCATCCGCCTAGACTTAGCAGTCTCCACCACAGTTGGGAAAAGGCTAGGCATATTGATGTAAGTAAGCTTCGACCATGTTTTAAAATCTTATATTTACGCCACGCAGTAATCTCACGAAACCGGATTGCAAAAACACAAATCAAGTTTCCTTCGTCGACCCCGTATTTTCGTTACCCAAAAAAAAAATCTTTTGAGAGAATTAAGTAATTTCCCTATTCCATGAACAAAGGGTAATAAAGTGTGCGCTCGGAACTCTTACAAAAGACGGTGGTAAGGGATGACGTCACGAGGTAGGGGGTGAGGGAGGGGGCGCCAGCAGCGATACCCTGCGCGCACTTAAGATGGTGTATTGTTACCGGTAGTGTTGGTTAGGGGGATAGAGTAGCTTGGTTGCAGATGGGGCAATCGTTTGTAGGTGGGAGTTTTGTACCTACGAGGTCGGAAGTCGTTGAAATAGCGGGGTTAATGGTAATAAATAGAGGAATCATGAAAATAATACTGCGAATTTGATAATTACGATACTAACGCATATTATTCACGGATTCATCTTAGGAATTATAATTCGCACATCCAAAAGTTAAGAAGAAACGTTAAAATATATCCAGACGCTTGAATCCTACAGGACAATACAAATACAATACTCGCGAAAACCGCTTCTTTGCGGTCGATCAATAAAGACTTATGAAACCTGATACGTATTTTAATATTATTTCGAAACAATCGAAATAAAATAACAATTCAATAAACACTAGACCTATTTGTTAAATATTCTTCTGCCTCCAAGAGGCAACCTCAACGTAGGTACAAAAGTTCTTCCTACTTACTCTTTGACGAATCCTGGTAAGGAGGGTAAGCACTTTATGGACATCCACAGGTGGTTAGCCATTTTAGCGGCTATATTGTTATGCGCTATATTAGAGGCTTGCGTCTTTATAGAGATGTGAAGACAGAGTTGGGATGACCGATGAATGGTGATATTTTGTATTTAGAGCATTTTTCTTGAGTATTTACTTTTAATAGTCGATTTGCATATAATACTGTTAATGATTGCGCAAATACGAATAAATTCGTTTGGTTAAAAAGCCAGTTTTTTGCAGACAGGATCGCGTGTTCGGATTCTTTAAGCAAGGTGATTGATTGCGTATTGAATAAATAATGAATATCCTAAAAATATTTCTTCAGCATTTTGTCCATAAAGATTGTTGCAAAAGTAGACAGCTTACTAATTTACGCGCCACATATGACCACCTTGTTTTTAAAACGTGCGTCAACACATATTAACTGCGCGTTGCGTGACATCGGTTAGCCGATAGAAAGGCCGCTTTTCAATTTTTTGTTTATGTAATGGGCTTTTCGATCGCAAATGATTCTTTCCTCGATGATGATATTTACTTTTGTAAGTAGGTTTTTACAAACACTTTTACACGTCATACTATATTATAACTAGATGAGCTCCGTTATAGAGAGTGGTAGGTGTGAAATACCTTGGTCAGGCTTCTCGATCTTCGGCGTTAGCCTACGGTCCGCTAGCGCTGAGCTCGGCTGCTTCGGGCTGTTCCGTTTCGAACTACTGCGAGACATCACCAGCGATTGAGGTATCTGTGTAAAGAGTGGTCGTGTTAGAACGGTAATAGATGATAGAGTCCGACGGCACTTGGCCGGTTTTTATTTTCAAACGTTTTCTTGTAAGTCGCGATACTCACAAGTTTATCGGAGCGGTCCCCGGACGGCAACCTGGCGATGGTGACGTCAGCGGAGTCCTCGGGCGGCGGCGGCTGCTGCAGCCAGTTGTACTCGCGCTTGTCCACCGGCACGCCGCGCCGCTCGTAGTCCGTAGCCTGCGTTCTGCCCACACACAGCTTGTTACTTGTTAGCACTAGCACTACAGGGCTACTTCGTCGTTCGAAAAGGAAAATGTCACAAGGAAACTTTTGAATATGAATGTGGATGGCTATAAGAATAGGGAAAGGCCACAGAAACGATTGATGGACTGTGTGAAAGATAATATGGCTAGAAAGGAAGTGACTACCGAGATGACGACTAATAGAGGCGTATGGAAGAAAAAGACATGTAGCGCCGACCCCAAATAAATTGGAATAGGTAACCAATCAGTCGGCTTAGTCTTCCTACAAAGCGCGATGCGAGCTTAAGACGCCCCCGAAGCATGCGTAGTTCATACAAAAGAAATACCAAAGTAATTTGTAAATCAAACATATTCTAAAGGTAGTGTGGATTTATTCCGATTGGATTACAGAATATCTAGTTTCCCAAATATATATTGAATAAGAACATTGATTTAAACAGGAAATATGAGAAAAATAAGTTTTCTATAGAAATTTTAAATTCCTCACTTCTCGTCTTCAAATCAGTGCCCTTTCAAAATATTATGTTTGGGAACCTAGATATTCTGTAATCCAATCGGAATAAATACACACTACCATAAGAATATGTTTGATTTACAAAATATTTTGGTATTTCGTTTGTATGAACTACGCATGCTTCGTGAAGCTCTTAAGTATCCCTACCTATTAATAAACATTAAATTTGTATGATGCGTTCCCAAAAACAAACCGGCGCTATGGTGTTGTGGGGCAAAGTTTTAAGTACAACACTACTGTACACTCTTTATAAATAAACTAGCATCTGACCGCGTCTTCGTCCGCGTGTAACTTGTTCCCCAACCCATCCCGTCGCATCACATCACCTGACTTTTTTTTTCTTTTTGCTCAGCTTCGAAGGGTCCTAGCCTGATGTTAAATGTAGCCTTCCTAACAAACGCAAAAATAATTTTTCAAATCCGACTGGTGGTTCCAGAGATTAGCGCGTACAACCATACAAAAAAACAAATTCTTTAGTATTAGTAAAGATATGCTTATACAGGACATTTTTTTTTAAGCAGTGCGCAAATTTTCACAGGGTGTTCTACTCATGAATATGAACAACTTTCACTATCGGACACACCCTGAAATCAACGAAGAAAAAAATCTGCTGTTTCATATAAAATTTCAATACCTACTCGACTAAAATGTATGAAACAGCTATTTTTTTTTTCATGATTTCAGGGTTGGTCCCATAGTGAAAGTTGTACATATTCATGGGTAGAACAACCTGTAAAAAATTGCGCACTGTTTAAGAAATTGTCCTGTAGATAACGCAACTCGTGATATAACGCGAATGGTAAGATAGCATATGCCCTGGTTCTCACAGCATTCCTCGCTAAAGGGACATGGGATTCCAACATTATGTGTTGGAATCCCATGACAATTTTATACAGCATTTGTTAACCGTATAAACCGTGAGATTATGACGTGTGATCCCAACGTTTAACAGTAAAATATAATAAAGTAACATCGCCTCGTGAACAATCAGCGGCTTTTGAATAATCATTCAATTTGTTCAAGATGTGTGGGGAAAAAGCAGAAAATGAATTCATAAATATTTTGAAGTAAATAAATAAAATATGACTAACCTTAAGCTTTCATAACAGTCTAAACATACTACGGCATAGTCGCCATTTTCTAATAATAATGAATTTTCAGTCCGCCTTTGCACTAAGAATGGGAATTCCTGAAACAAAGAAAACATTAATAAATCAATCATAATAAAACTGTTACTGATGAAATTGTCATTCTATTTATATTAAAGGATGTAGCCGTCACAGTTTGAAGATAAAGACAACGCATAACCTTACTTACGACTTAAATACGTGACGAGAACGCACAATATGTCTTTTTTAAAGTTCCATACCTCAAAAGGAAAAAATGGAACCCTTATAGCAGGGTTTGAAACTTTCAAAGTGAGGTCCACGGACCCTTTAGAGGTCCGTAGCATGTGTATCAAGGGTCCGCAGTAGGTCAGTTAACCTTTAACATATTTATTGAGAAATTGTGTAGTAAAATCAGCATTTCTGGGCCAAGCCATGAACTCGACGACGACGTTGGTCGTCGCGGCGAGTCCGCAAGTTCAATAGGTAATCACTGCGCGCTGTTGCGGCTCGGCGTGCGGGGGACTTTACTTACACCCTTGTCGAAGACAATCCTACAATGTAACGTCCTCTTTGAGGCCAAACAGCAGCATTCTTCTCATTAATTTAGTAGTAAGTGTAATGAAACTACAATAAAAGTTATTGTTTAATACCAATAAATAAGGCTTGTTTTTTTTCCTAAGGACCGTTGAATTATTTAAATTGTGAAACCCTGCCTTATAGGATCACTCGTGTATCTGTCTGTCTGTCTGTCACAGCCAATTTGCTCCGAATCTAATGTAATTAATAAGTTGAAATTTGATACACATATGAATTTCTGTGAGCTAAAACACGTACGTGTAACGTAAATAAATAAATTTTGAATATGGGGGTCAATTTTGGGGGGAAAATAAGAAAATTAAAAAAAAGTTTTGTAAGCTTTACACTGACAAATCAAATGAAAGGGCTTACTGTGAGGGTCTCAAATAGATTTTTTTTATAATTGTAAAATAAATAGTTTTAAAGTTGTTTACGAAAATAGACCATCCCCCCCCCCCCGTTATCTCCGAAACTACAGAGCCTATTTATACATATATTATAAGTATAATGGATACGAGAACGCCCAATATGTAATTTTTTAATCATTTCCTAGTTTATAAGAAAAATAAGAGTCGTGATTTATCAATGGTGTTTTCGTCTTGTCCTACGGTTACAGCATACTGATGATTATAAGTCACGCTCTTCAAACATTATAGGGTACGTAAGGAATAATATCTTCGTGGCCCTTTCAACTCGCATACGATAATGTACTCACTTTAATAGGTAGCGCCCTAACTCGTTTCCTGTACGTCTTGATGCCGCACAGATGGCAGTGGTAGTCGTGAGTGTTGTACACTCTTCTCTCGGGAGGGTAGCCGCCTAACGCTTCGTACCTGCAACAAGGGGGGCCTTATAGCGAGTACGACAGAAGGTTGGAGACAACGAAATTCACATAGAAATGGTTAGTTACAACGATTATAGTTTCTGCGTAGTTTCTCGCCTAGAATACGCAAATTGATGTAAGATATAAAGATTACTCAGATGGCAATGTGCGGACATTTTCGCCTTGCAGTCAATAGTCAATCAATCTGACTAGCCTTTTCACAACTTTGTTGGGGTCGGCTTCCAGTCTAACCGGATGCAGCTGAATACCAGTATTTTACATGGAGCGACTGCCTATCTGACCTCCACAACCCAGTAACGGTAATACGGTGTTCCTTGGTAAGACTGGTTGTCAGACTTTTGAGCATCTGACCACCTGTAACGACTGTCAATGTCAATGACAGCCGGGACCAACGGCTTAACGTGTTTTCCGAGGCACGGAGAGGTCTCGATATGTGATAGGTTATTTCCGATAGTCAATAGTAGAAAACGATTTGAGGCCATAGCAACTTTGTTTGTCTCAGACCCCGAAATTCATCTGTTTGTGCCTGCATCGTCAGATTGCTGGGCAAACGCGATAACTTCCGTAAATTACTGTCCAGACCTAATGTTGAACAATGGTGCCGATTCTCTTTTTCAATAACTAAACTAAAATTAGAGAATCGCTATCTTTTACTAATAGGCAGCGCGAGAAAAAGACGGCGAAAACTAGTTTACGCCTTGCCCTTCACCGTGTTTTTAGTCGACATGTTTTTACGTGTCGTCTGTAGTTGTATGGAAATATTAGTTCCAACTAAATTTGACAGCTCTAATTTACGTCCGTCTCTTTCTTGTTTTATTTGAGAGAAAAAGTTAGCAATAGCCTAAATTAAGTTTAGTTTGTGTACAACAGAATCGGCACCATTATTTGTGGTTTACGTCTTTATCGTCACGCTCGAGGATCGACACTTCCAGAAGTCCTTATCAATAATTACGTAACATTTACAAAGAGATTTGAAATGTACACTTAACGCTAAGGCACATGAAAAAAAATAAAGTGATATCTATCTATACAAAAATACATAATATAAATACTAGGAACAAACACAAATTGGTTGTCAACAAGGCTCAAGAAAATAGGTGGTTCATTCAGGTGGCATGCTTTTATAATAAACTTCCAAGCCACGTTCGAGATCTAAGTCTTAATAAATTCAATCATTCAAGCAAGTTGTGTCAGAAAGCTTTTTATACCGTTAAAGATTATATTGAGGTCAAAACGGATTGGGATTGAGCTGCTCCAATTTTTTTTTCTTTTTATTTTTGCATACTGAATGTTAACATGAATATTTACTTTGTAAAGTATTATACGAGTATTATTTTAATTATTGTGAATGTGAAGACTATGCGAGTCATTGCTATTTTGTTTGCTTTATTTTTCTCTCGGTTATTTTTAATCCTGGTCTGGCAGTTTGAGTAATTTATGCGGCCTACCCAAATGTCCTTTCTTTGGTATTGTTCGTCGAATCGTTGAGCTCCTTAAGCTCAGAGTTGAGCTGCGCGATTACTGACAAATGCGTGCACTGACTGGACAGGTCCTCTCAATCTGTGTGGTTCTTTCCTCAAAAGACCTTTTCAGACACCAATCTACATGGTCGTCACATGAACTGACCAAGATTATGTCTGAACTTTATAAGAGACTGTTACCTCTGAGTTTGTTTCGGCCTTTCTTCTCAGAGTAGTCAGATAGGAAACGCCGATCTCATCTAGTTTCTAAAAAAACATGATTGACGTGTAAAAGTGTTTGTACAAACCTAATTACAGAAATACAATCATTTATCACTTTATCATGGGTTTTAAATTATCAAGTCTTGAGACACGTAATTATCTATACTTCATGTCGCTCTTCGGATTCGACGGAGCGCGAAATGTTGTTTATTTTGATATGGTACTCACCTCCTCCACTGGCTGAGTAGCGAGTGGTAACAGAAGGTACAGACTAGAGCCGAGCCGTTCTCACGCAACTGCTCCGCGTTTGGATGACTCTGTCGACAAATACAAAACATTATTAATACTTGTACGTTATTTACGTAGGCTCATAATAGTTGGTGCTACGGAAACCCCACCGCGCGATTTAAAACTTCATTCACACGAACCTTTTTAAAACACATTCTGTCCCTGTTATCTTCAAACGAATGACAGAAACAGAAGGATGTTTTGAATTGGTTTAGGGTTAAACGTATTTAGTGGTTTGCGGTGTAAGCAGTCGTTGGTGTAATAGTTAATGAGATCACCTGGTGCGTGAGCAGGCAGGGGAAGTAGGGCGCGTTGCCCTGCGGCTGGCCGTACAGGATGCGCGCCAGCGTGAAGTCCGAGTGCAGGCCGCACAGGAAGCAGTAGATCGACGTGCACGCTGCGGGGAGCAACACTTTACAACAACAACAGGGGCAACGGTTCCGTAATACGGAACCTAGCTCAAATCTCAAGCATTTCATAAAAGTAGATAGAGAGATAGAGATAGAGAAGTAAAGCAATGTACCACAAATGGTACACGCGATATTAGCCCTTATTCAATAGTAATAATAGAGATTTAAGCCGCGTGAATCACCCTGTGGTACGCTGGACACTTGATGTAGCGATGCTCAAGTTAGAATCTGTAATACCGAACGTAGATATGTACCACTTAGGTTCAAAAATGGTGTTGCCACTCGGTCGTTTAACGGTGGGTTATCATCAGTCTATCATTATTTGCTTTCATAAATTAGAAGTAGTGGGCGATTTTAGGAATAGGCCTGTCCGCAGTTGTCGTTAAAGTTGAAATGATATGATGATGCCGGTTTCGGATTTACTGTAAGATGGCTTAAAATTTTTATAAAATAAATTTCGTGAATGCCATTTCCGAACATTAGGCTACTTGTACACTGAATGGGGTTGTTTCCCGAAAGCTATACCGCAAGAGAGCGCTGTGTTTGTCACTTGTCAAAGTCATCTTGAAGGCAAAGCGACGAATCGGCGTCAAAAAAAAAACCAGCGCTATCTCGCGGCAAAGTTCTTAACAAGGTATCTGAGAGAAATCCATTGGCAACTGAATGAAAGTAAAAAACACAGCGCCATTTATGCGGAACTAATTGCTTCCCATTACGCGGCGATTCTATTTTCAAGCAAATGTCCCGTGATCATCCGGCACATTTAGGAGATTTCACATCCAGACTATAGTTGCAAAACTTCCGAAAAATTCTGAATAATTCCGGAATACTTCTGGGAAAGTTTCTATAAATCAGAAATATTCAAAATGAATTTAATTAAGATTTTTATTTTGTTTGCTGAAAAATCATTTTTGCATCGATCGTCGATCGCCGCCGCCGCTGCCCCTCTGTGCGCCGGCCGCTGCCGCCGCGCCGCGCACGCCCGACTGCCACGAGTCGTGCGTGCAGGCGATGGCGGTGCGGGGTGCGGTAAGAGGGGAGATGCTCCCCGGAGAAGTTTTCCCCCCGCGAGAAACATTCGTACCCCGCAATCGAATGTTTCCGCCGAATATTTCGCCCGAATAATTCAATGGGAATAAACGTTGAAATATTCCCAAAGTTTCGGAATATTTCGGAATACTTCCGAAATATTCGACGGGAATGATTCGGAATTTTTCCCGCCAGCATCTATAACCCAGACAATAAAAGTCCGTGTAGCGTATAGGCCTTACCCGGGCTTAATCCGCGAGATACCATCATAGCGGATATAAGCCCTTTGTTTTGGACTTTATGTCAATGTGGCAAGGTTGATAATCCTATGGCATTTAAAAGCATGTTGAGTAAAATAGCTCACCATTATTACTAGCGACCGTCCGGTCGGACGTGGTCGACGGTGGGGTGGGGATGACTCGCTCGCCGTTCATAGACGAGTTCGCCGGAAGGGGTGACGGGATATTATATCTGGAACAAACAATGTCGATTTGTTATCAAGTTCAGCATAGACTCTAGCTACAAGGTAACCGGTGAGAAATGTTTTGGAACGAAGTTCTTTAACGCAATTTGTGGTAAGAGTTGACTGGTAGATACCGTCACGTTAACGAAAAAGCGTTCATACTTCATAGTCATACACTCCATGCAACTTTCTTCTTTCAAATTATGAATTTGGTCAAATAAAAATCTAAGATTTTTTTTCATCATGGGTGTCGCTTTCATGGTTTTCTAGCCGATAGTGACGTCAAAATGTAAGCATCTGCGAAATTTAAAAAAAAAAAAAATTCGTCATGGGTACTGTTTTTATGGTTTTCAAGGGTGCTAAATCTGATAGTGAGGTCAAAATGTAAATCTGAGATAGCTCGACGTTCTTATGTATCAGAACAGGACCCACCTCCTATGTTCTAAGGGCACTCGCTCCGCGTCCATGAGCTCCCACTGTCGCGCCAGGTGGCGCACGCAGCGACTGCACGCCAGCACGCGGCCGCCACGCGCTCCGCCGCTGGCGAGGCAGGGGAAGTGCATGGCGTGCGAGTTCATGTATTCAGCTGTTGTCGAGAGCCACTCCATCGACTGCTGCGGGAATAGGCCCGCGCACACGTAACATCTGGAACAAGCATTATAAATTACATTACGATTTCTAAAGGACCATCATTGTCATCATCATATCAACCGATATTCGTCCATTACTGGATATAGGCCTCTCCCAATCAATCCTATCTCAATCCAGAGAATTCCCGCGACCATCACAAGACCTCCGCGTTCAGGTTTTGAAAAAATTGTGCTTCCAAAACCACCCATAAAACACGAATTGATCTTCAAGAATATCATTTTCATTGTAATCGTCCCAAAATTAGAAACTGCATTTTTATCAGTACGCAAAGCCAGGACTTCAAGCTCTTCTAGCGCCGACCCCGGATAGTAAAATGATAACTGCCATTATATTAGTTTTAGTGTTGTCATTTTTGGGATCTCTGGGTGCTAATACATCTGCTCAATATTTTTCGTAATTTTTATACAATTATTTACGAAGTTACAAAATATTAATACTCGACATTACACAACATAGACGATGATTAATTTTGACTAACTTCTTACTTTTTAAATAATCTGTATTTTGATATTTAGGCGTATTTCACTAAAACATATACAACAAACAAAAAATTACTTTTTTTTTTAAAAGTTGGCGATCATTTGTCTACGTCCAGTATTTAACGATCAATCGACGAAATCGTGTTTTTTATTTTTCCTGAAAAGTTTTTGTAGTTATCATTTTATTCTTCGGGGACGGCGCTGTGTTCGAAAAAGTCTTGGCCAGCTTAAGTTAACTAAACGACTTACACTAATATCAACCTTATGAACATTCAGCATATGTTAATTTTACAATGACAGGCAGTAGAAGACCTTTACCCCACAGGCTGATAATAATAATAATAAAATGTCCAAAAAGCTCTCAGATGTCAGATCCCGACGACCCCATAACTCTTCTCCAGGAGAGCAGTAGGGACCGTAGGAACAAAAACAAATCGACATTCCAACCTCGCCGCCGAGGTCCCTCGCGACGACCCCGAAGTAATCGTCTCCCCCCCCCCCCCCTTGGTCGGGAATGAAGTGCCAGCTGGTGGCGTAGCTGAGCCAGTAGCTTTAAACTCCCCGTTCAATAATAATCACTCTAATTTGATCCAGCCTGTCCTCCCCCCCAGCGACGCCCTAAGCCGAGGCTCGTTCCCCACAGGGGGAGCCCTTAGCGTGTAGTCGCTTAGTCTGTAAGTTTTATGCCCCTGGCTGGAGGCTTTGAGTTCGCTTAAGGCAGCCACAGGATTGACCGGTTAAGTAGTCACGGCCTCTCTAGGCCAACTACGAGATGCCATTTATAAAAAATAAGAAATCCAAAAAGCTCAACTGACCTGTACAGTCCCATGCCATTCTCTCCCGACACGATCTGGCTCTGCGGACTGCTGGACAACGCGTTCGACGGCCGCTTACTCGACTGACTCGAACTGGACTTGATGTCGTAAGGCTTAAATCTGCAAGAGAAGAGATTGTGTATCATTGATACTGCATAAAACCAGCAGAACTACTTTGAATGCGGAAAGGAAAATTATATGGCTAGCTCAAAGGAATATTTGCGTACGCACGTGCATTTTTACGCATTATTTCACTTTTACTGGTTAAATACTTGATCTTCTAGAATGTAGAAAATGGAAGAAGTTTTTAGTGTTCTGTACCTCAAAAGGAAAAATTGGAACGGTTATAGGATCACTCGTGTGTCTGTCTGTCTGTCTGTCACAGCCAATTTGCTCCGTATCTACTCGTAATGGACCGATTAAGTTAAAATTTGGTACACATATGAGTTTCTGTGACCCAAACACGGACGTGTAACGCAAATAAATGAATTTTGAATATGGGGTCAATTTTGGGTGGAAACTAAGAAAATTAAAAAATAATAGTTTTGCAAACTGTGCCGTCTGACATATCAAATGAAAGGGCTTACTGTGAGGGTCTCAACACGGTAAATCTCTCAATATTGTGCGTTTCTCAACTACAATATTAAGTTTGTTCTTGGGGTAAATTCATCCCAACTACGGAACCCTTCATTGTGCATAGTCCGACCCTCACTTGGTCGGTTTTTTTTTTAAATCTTATATCTAGACCGCACTATTAAACTTTGGCACATGAATTGCGAATAGTGCCTGTATGTTTCTGTAACATTTAGGTTCCCTTCCTTTTGTGTTGAGATTATGTGTCAGTCAAGAATATTGCATGTTTCGCTATATTGTATGTACTTACCTAATATTGTTATTGTGTGTATTGTTGTGCGCGGCGTTCGGCTCGCCGTTCTCGCCGTACGCCGGGTACTTGTGGGGGATGCTTTTGTAACACGACGCGCATATTTGTACCATGCCTGAAATGATACCCAATATCGATGTAATGTATGCAAAAAAAAAATCGATTAATCGGTTCTTAAATCCTACACCCAAGTTTTATGTTGCCAAATCTCTTGATAAAAGATTTGATTGACCATTTGTCCAGCCCGCCAATCAGAACTGCTAACATGCGATCTGAGAGTTTTACTAATCAGACACTTGACCAGGCTTTCAGTATCCAAGGATTAGGAAGTGCCATTAGGTGCACAGTTGCACACAAATAGCTTCCTTAGACCACTCCGCCTATTGAAATGACTGACAACAAAATTAACTAACCAATCAAAGTCCAACAAGAAGGTATCGTTGCTTCCTTACTACAAGATATTACCCAAAACAAGTAAACTTCGACTCACCTTGTGGACTAATAGGACTGGCATCCGGATGAGGTTTGAGCGTCGTTATAAAAGGATAATAAGGTTCTCTTTCAGGGTTAGGACAGCAGTAGACCAGTCTTAGTTGCGAGCTGGGGGCACTGACCCCGCATACATAACAGACGAAGCTAGCGGTGGCTGAGGGCGCGGAAGGCTGGCTCGCCGGCCGCTCTAAGGAAGGAGAATGGGTGTGGGCTACTAAAGACTTATCGCCGGAACTGGCTAGGCTAAGAGGGGAGGGGGGGAGGAGGGAGGGCGGCCGGGTCCGTAATGTGTATACTCGCTCGTTCGCCGGGACGGCTCGCATCTGTAACAAGTAGGATGGTTTTGTTAAATAAGCTGAAGTCGGTACATAAATAAGTTGCTCGTGTCATGAGACTATTTGATATTTGATTGAATTTTTACTGTGGTTCTGATTCAAATTTTAATTTTATTTGTAATTCTAATGTTGATTTTGATTTTAACACTAACATAGCTTGTAAGTTCTAGTACTAATACAAAATGGATGATTTCCGAAATAAAATTGATTGATTGATTGATTTATAGTGAACGTACTGACTTCATCTCCAAAGGTTAGCCTTTGGATATCAGTTTACCTTATTAATTGGGTTGAAAAAGTCACGTATCTTAACATAGTACTTCTTGTAAAATCAAGGAAAGTTTAAGTTCTTGAGTCATCTTAATCTACGAAATATTATTGCAGAACTCGCGACAATAAAATATGTAGTGTGTATGAACTCACACAAGATCTAAGTAGTACAGTTTTAGATCAACGACGACCATTTTATCAACGGGATTTTGTGTCCAAAAGGTCAGTTTACCAAAACTCTAGATTCTAGAACATTCCATCAATACTACCACGTGGTTGTCGACACGCAGTCATTGTAAGGTTATCAACACCGATCGACCGCGCCGGGTCAATACTACGATACGCTACAGACTAGTAAGCCAATGAAATGATCATGTTAAGAAGTACGACCATCAGAGAATGCTGCCGCTAAAAGAGCTTGCGGCGTCTGAGGGGGCTATTTCCGTATTTGTAAAAAAAAAATACCTCTAATTTACCTATATTTCTTTTTTGACAAGTTTTTGACAATGCTTGTGGCTCAGATGAGAATACGACTACATTTTAAATGTTTTTAATTACGGGCTATCCGTATTGCTTGTGCCATTGTAGAATTCACCATCGATCTTGTAAATACAACATACTTTTGTTTACTACATCATACATCTCCTATTTATCATCAAAGTTGTTAACTTGTTACATGTTGTTAATACTGTCAAAAGTATAGTGACGATGAGTTTCAGGCGAAAGTTCGTTGAGTTACAATGTGTATGAGAACTCCATTTACACTTCATCCGTGTCACCGACATTACTCAGAATACATATGTTTGGTTAAGAACATGTTTAATCAAGTTAAATTAAATTACATACTTGTAATAAGTCAATATTTAATTTTGAATTGTTCTTATAACCGTTGTAGATATCTTTTTTTTTTTATTGTCTATAGAATATGAATTTCTTTTAAAACTAGATGACTATACGAGTACACGTGTTCATTGGTTGTTGGGTAATGTGATGCAACAATATTTTTAAAAATAACTCCATTAAGTATAATCCTGTCACGTCGCGTCGCGTCGACACGCAGTGGGTGCCAAAGACGGGCGTCGTCGCTGAGGGAAGCCTAGGAGACGCTGGCTTGATGACTTAGATGCGTTTAAGGGAGGTTGGTCGGAGAAGACAGTGGAAAGCTGAGGGGGAGACCCTTTAAAGCAATGGGACAATTTAGGTTGAAAAGAAAATAAGTATAATCTCATTATACAAGTTAAAAAGCATAGAATAAAAATTATTGTTGATAAAACATGTAACTAGTAACGTTGATAAAACGAAAAAAACTGAATAAAAAGGTGTGAAGCGTATTTTATCAAAATCAAATCTTTCACAAAATTGAATAACTGATAACGTTGACACAGCAATTATAACCTGATCGAGTTTTATCGTCAACTGTATCAGTAGATACTTATCTCCATATATTATAACGATAAATAATTTTAAGAGAATTATATTATTATCTGTTTACTATAACACATGTATAATTAGGTTTTAAGATAAATGGCGTTAATTTAAAGCTGGTTGATAAGAAACGCTAATACATAAAAGTAATGTAGGTCGCAGTATAGTCCCTTGTAGCACGCCACATTTGCTATTTAGAACAAAACAAATATATTTATGATTTTGACCTTACTTTGACGTCATTCTTCTAAAACAAAATAAAGTTTAAGCAAATTGACATTGTTTATGTAAGATTGTTTCAAAACATGATTGGTGCCTAAAGCTTACTCTATCAAAACCATAGCTAAGTTATTGTTACATGTTTGCTAGTGATTATTCGATCTGAACCTTATTATGGTTTGACGCTTGCATTTATATCACTTCTTCACTGTTTGATTATTATCGTCGACTGTTTCTGATCCTATCTGACCATTTTACAACAATAGGCACAATATGGCAGAGGCTATCGCCCAGTATTTGATCTGCCCTCTGACCAGCGCGGTCAGGTCACAAGCCACATTAAAATCATATAAACAAACGATATCGCTCGACCGAATTATCAGTAGTATTATGTTAGGAATAATTCGAGAAAGCTTTGCTACTAAACTGATTACACAAAGACCGAGTTATTTTCGAGACTGATGCAACGTAATATCACAAGAATTGGAAAGCCCTACTTTATTCTTCAGATATTCCATTCACTAAATTAATAATACCCCCATATAATATAAGGCTTTTTAGGTTTCCATAGCACAAAAGGAAAAAAACGGAACCCTTAAGTCTGCCCTACCCTTATGTCTGTCTGTCTGTCCGTTGTCACAGCCAATTTGCTCCAAATCGAATAGACCGATTAAGTTGAAATTTGGTACACGTATGAATTTCTGTGACCCACACATGGACGTGTAACTTAAATAAATTAATTTTGAATATGGGGTCAATCATGAAGATTTTTAAAAAGTTTTGCAAACTGTACCGTGTGACATATCAAATCAAAGGCCTTACTGTGAGGGTCGCGAATATATGTATATTATTTTTTTTTATAATTTTAAAATAAATTGTTTTAAAGTAAATTAAGAAAATAGCCGATTTTTCTTTTAATAAAAAAAAAATACAAAAATATCTAGAGATTACAGGAAAACCTAAAAATCACATGGTAAATCACTCAATATTGTGCGTACAAACGTACATTGGAAGTTGGAATGTATGGGAGAACATGTTTTTCAACTACAATGTTAAAATTGTTCTGGGGATGAATTCATCCCAACTACGGAACCTTTCATTGTGCGTGGTCCGACACGCTCTTGGTCGGTTTTATATACAAGGTGTAACTGAAACCGCGAAAAACACATTGATTAACCGATAACTGCTAGTTTATTACTACGTATAATACTATATTTGTACCTATACATTTCGTTGCAGATTTTGCACCACAACCAGATCAAAATTTTCAAAATAAGTTCTTTCAACATTCAGCTTTCGCTTCAGAACAACAAACTAGTTAATTTTAGCAAATGACACACGTGGTATCACTCGGAATGAGCATAATAGTCGGAGTACCAATAATTTCTATAACAATGGTACAATAAGTGTCAGTATTACGAGAGGTCAGTGCGTTATCTAGTGTCAACACTTTTTCAGAGTGCACTGCTCCTAAGAGGTCGCCGGTTCATGTAGGTCCTTCTGATAATGTTAGCTTTTTATTATTGTATATTGCATGTTTAATAGTTTTGTTTTCTTTATTAATGTATGCTGCATTAAAGATAGTGTCTATTGGATGTATTATATTGTGTTAAATTGTACTAGCTATAATTTCACTTCATGGGAGTTAAAAAAAAAGTTGATTGTTTATACATGGATCTATTTCTATTATAGTCTTACGGGGCAATTATGGCCAGTCTTGTTCTTCTTTTTAACCGACTTCAAAAAAGGAGGTTATCAATTCGAAACGCATGTATGTAATATTATTGGAACTGCTATACGTAGTCGGGCCATAAGTTCTGTCACATAGGTAAAATTTAGAATTTAGAATGCAAGCCGAGAAAAATATTATGGGCATTCAAAATTTGAATATTTAAAGACAATAAAAACAAAGAGTTTCTGGAATTTTGTTCATTTTCTAAAATGGAGTGGACGCGCAAAGAAGACTATAATGGTAGCGTATGTATGTAAATAAATAAATAAATAAATTATCAAAGTATCGCCATTATCTCTTGTAATTACCGATTTCATTAACATATTTTGATATCCTCACAAATCTTTAGGTGGTATCAATAAATGCCAAAATTGAATATCCAGAAATTGATAATGAAAACATAAAAAATAAACAGAAACAGAAATTTAATATGAAAAAACCTGTCGCCACAGGTGAACGAAGTCATGACAAAGACGCCCGAAATGATAGCCTGATAACGGCTGATAGTCATCATATGTCAGCTTAAGTGTCTTGTTTATATTTGGAGATATGGAGATAAAAATAGTACAGGCAATAAAATTTCATTATGACATGTGTTTGGGTTCCAATGTGCAGGATATTTATTTATTGAATAACGATTTTGTATAATTTGCCAAGGTTTCATTATTACAACCAAATCAAAATGATAAAATTAGATTAGATTAGTATCTTTTTGCTTTATTAGATTAGTATTAAGGGGTGATTTTCATTCCTAGGTACCATGATTATTGTAATAACAATTCAGAATTGTATCTACACTCGAACAGAAAATCTAAATCAATAGAAGACTAGAGAGTGATGAATAGAGAGAGTCATAACTAGGCCCAGTGGTCAGCAGGCTTATTACGTATCTTGCAGAAGCCTAGCGATAGCAAAATTTGCGCTATAATTGCTTGTCAATCGCAAATCAGTATATATATCGTATCGCTGATATAGTAAAAGTAGTGTATGTAGTATATCAGTTATCTGGTTTCCATAGTACAAGCTCTGCTTAGTCTGGGATCAGATGACCGTGCGTGAATAATGACCCAAGATATTATTATTATTATTATTATATATAATACCGATTAGCGATTGAAAAGCAATTATTGCGTAAATTTTGCTATCGCTAGGCTTCTGCAAAATATCGATTGAAATCAATAAATTTTAGTATCGAGATCGTTACATTGGAATCGTTAGGACTTTGCGACAAACACGTGATTTTTGTGGTGAGTCGGTGGCAATTATTTTGACGACGAAACACAACCGTTTTCCTTAGAACGATAACTAGTTGTCAAAACGGTTGTCGCCGCAACTGGTTTGAAACTGAAAATTATGTGTTCGTGCTTTTCAAGCAATTCTGAGATTCTGACCATCTAGGTACACCATTAAAACTTAGCGAGCGATTTCAGTCGTAAAGCGATCGACGACTGCAGGCCCTGAGCAACGAAACCTGATGATCAGCCATGAACCAAGTTTACTTTTAGCTATTTAATTTTCGCGAGAAAAACCGAAATCCTATTCTAGTTGCTGTGATTCGTTAAAGAGACTAACGTGAACCGATCACATTGACGGAATAAACAATGATATCTTTATTAATTAAAAAGGCTTTTATAGACCAAGAGTTGGTGAAAAAAATTGGGAAATTACATACAAACTTACGTATACAAAGAAAGATAAGAACTGACCTTTCCGATAGGGACCAGTTGATATAATCTAAACATTTATTGCTAAAAAGTTTCGTGTATTTTGACATTAAACAGATAAGTAATCGCATAAGCCGATTTTCTTTGATAAACCATAAGTGTAAAGATAAAATGTCAAAGCCTGATAAAATAACGGCAAAGTTTATACGGTATGACAAATTAAAAATAAAGATGTAGCTGACTAACGCTTTTCACTATTCAACTTTTTTAATGAATTCTTTGAAAGATGACTAGACTTGAGTGAACAGGCTTCTTCTAACAACCATTTTTCTTTTATTCGAGATGTGTTTGCTCTTTAGTCTAGGTAGGAGGCGACAGAGACAAAGTCAACGATGGAGTGAGCTTACCCAGGAGAAGCCTGTTCACTCTTACTTTGAAGAGATTAGGGTTGTATGCGTTCGGAAACACAGATGCAGGTAGAGTTCCACTCTTTTGCTGTGCGCATTATAAATGACATTTGGAAACGCTTAGTGCGAATTGGTGGAATAGGGTAGGGATGGTAACTTGCAGTGCCTGTAGATGTCCGATGGTAGAAGGGGGCCGGTGGAATGAGGTCGTGGAGTTCTTGAGCACACTCACCGAAGTACAATCTGTAGAAGACCGACAAGCACCCTACCTTGCGGCGATGAGCCTAGCTGTGGCATCCACCAGGTTTACGTCACCAATGAGCCTCTTAACTATGCGTTCCACCGAGTCAAGGGCGGTAGTTGGTATTTAACTGAGCCATCCCAAAGTTGGCAACAATACTCCATGCAGATCGGACTTGCGCTTTGTAAAGGGTTAAGAGCTGTCCAGGCGTAAAGTATCGCTTCACCCTACTAAGGATGTCCAGTTTTTTGGCCGCAGTTTGAGCTATGTACTCGATGGTGGCGCCGAAGTTGAGACCAGATGTCAACTCTATGCCTAGGAGCGCGAGCCGATCAGTTACAGGAATAGATCCCCCGAAAAGTAGGAGTTATTTAGCTGTAAAGAGACACGCCTGTGTTTTCGTGGCGTTAAACGAGACCAGATTATCATCACCCCACGGAGACAAGGCTCAAGGTCAAATCCAGGCTAAAGTAGGTCACTGATGTGCAGAAGGAAAAGAGTTGCAGAGAGAACTGACCCCTAAGGAACTCCGGCATCAATAGCCACAAGGTCAGAGGACCAGCCGTCAATGACTACTCTGATCGACCGTTCACTAAGGAAATCTGAAATCCAGCTACAAAAATCAGCTGGGATGCCATAAGCAGGAAGCTTGCTAAGTAGACCAGCGTGCCAGACCCTGTTAAAGGCCTTCGAGATGTCAAGTGATACATGTTTCTCAATGGCTTCGCCACAGCAATGCGTGACATACACAAGAAGATCGCCAGTTGACCATCCCCGGCGAAAGTCATATTGACGGTCTCTGAGGAGATCATTGTCTTCAAGGTAGGTCAGCAACTTACTGTTCAGTACCCTTTCCATAACCTTGCTCAGAATGGAGGTAATAGCAATCGGACGGTAATGGGCAGAGTCTTCCAGGTTGAAATGCCGTCAGGCCCGCTGGCCTTGTTCACGTCTAGACTGCACAATACTCCTCGGACCTCGTTAATGTGATCTGCGATCTCCAGCATCGAGGATTCACAAAGAGGTGGTTGCTTGGAGCCAGCGTCCAGACGTGAAAGATAACGTTATGAATAATGTAGTGATTGCAGTTGTTATGTACTAGATGCTAAAAATGTCATTCGGGTAATCCTCTAGATAATTAAACCGAGAAATCGAATTCTAAATCAAAAATGTAAACAAAGGTGTTGCCAATTTTAAATAATAACCTCAATTGTGCAGTTTGCCGAAAAGTACTATAACAGTGCTAAAATTGTAGGCATATTTTAAACAGTTATAATATTGCACACAGTTTTCAACTTTTAAGTGACGTAAACTACGATCTAAGAATAAAATATAACTGTTTCAAATAAAATTGTGCAAATTATTTTTATGCTACTGGCAATAAAACAGTGGTCTTAAACGTTTGGACTTCATTTAGTGTTTTCAACTAGCGATACACCATTTAGTTTGGTCATTCAGAGTAATACTGTCATTCAGTTTCTGACGTTTGTCGCGATTTAATGTGTCCCTCTGAGTTTTTATTTGTTGTGTTAAGTTTTTATTTGTTGTTAAGTTTTTCTTTGTTATGAAAAAGTTGCAAGTTTACGTTTTTGATTATTTTGTTGTTGCGTAAAGTCGTATTTACGCGTAATAAAATAGACGCACCCACTACGGATGCTCATCCAGGGCCGTCCACCAAAAAGGATATTTTATCACCACCTAAAAAGAGACAACGCACTGCTATGTCTGTGTCTGAAAAGGTCATGTTAATGAATGCCTACAAGCACGTATACAAGAATTGGCCTGAAGATCGATATTCGTCTTTAGGTGATTGCACCAAGGAGGCCGCCGAGATTTTGGGAATTTCTGCAGTGACAGTTCGAAGAATAGTAAAATAACATAATAACAGTGAAGCAACTAAAAAAAGTTCATAACAATATAAATCTTTTATTTTCATTTCGTTTACCTTACCTATAATATTAGGACTTAACTTAGACTATCATAATTTTAATTTTGTCACGCTGCTTTAGCGTTCTTCCAAAAACAATAAATTTAAAGATGGATAGCGGAATCCTTGATTGTACAGCCAACGTCGAGAAGTCCACTTACACCGCAATGACCATTATCGCCTGCGCTATACGGGCTGCCAAAGTTGCCAATGTGTAGTATTGTCAAACGTTCTTATAGAAGAAGGTCATAAGTACAACTAATATTGCTATGCCATAGTTTTGTGAGATTGCTAGTCGACTTCTGACTGTTATAGTACATCAAAATGTTGACAGAGTGATGCCTTTTGGTCGGAGACGATTTTCAGGCGTAACATACACACTTTTGTACTGTATACAAGAAAAGAGTTCAAGTAATGTAAACTTCAACTAAAATAAATTTTAAGTCGAATTTGTTTGCGAAATTGTTATAAAGGCAAGTCATTTATTTAGCTGCTCTCTTATTGAATCCATCTTCCATAGCCTAGATCTTTTTGAGCTCTCCATGATAATATCTACGATTACTATTTATGATGATGTCTGGTTAATTACTAGTATTTATATGTAACATTTAAATAAATTTAAAACTTTCAGGGGATTTTTCGTTTATCTTGAGTATGGTTAATTATGTAGATAAGTTAGCATGCATAGTTTTTCATACATACATTCTTCCCCTTTCTAGCCATGTCGTTATTCACACAATCCATTCATTATATGGAAAGTGATAAGCAAACAGATTCATTATGAAAGATGGTATTAAATGATAAATGATTTTTATTTCTGTAAGTAGGTTTGTACAAACACTTTTACAAGTCAATCATGTTTTTTTTTTTAACTAGATGAGGTCGGCGTTTCCTATCTGACTACTCTGAGAAGAAAGGCCGAAACAAACTCAGAGGTCACAGTCTCTTATAAAGTCCAGACATAATCTTGGTCACTTCATGTGAAGACCATGTAGATTGGTGTCTGAAATGGTCTTTTGAGGAAAGAACCACACAGATTGAGAGGACCTGTCCAGTCAGTGCACGCATTTGTCAGTAATCGCGCAGCTCAACTCAGAACTTAAGGAGCTCAACGATTCGACGAACAATACCAAAGAAAGGACATTGGGGTAGGCCGCATAAATTACTCAAACTGCCAGACGATGATTAAAAATAACTGAGAGAAAAAATAAAACAAACAAAAAAAAGCAATGACCTACATAGTCTTCACATTCACAATAAATTAAAATAATATAATACTGT
This sequence comes from Dicycla oo, assembly GCA_948252095.1. Classification (NCBI taxonomy): domain Eukaryota; kingdom Metazoa; phylum Arthropoda; class Insecta; order Lepidoptera; family Noctuidae; genus Dicycla; species Dicycla oo. The sequence goes on from OX411730.1 coordinate 25,863,815, forward strand.
ACAAAGTAAATAGTCATGTCAACATTCAGTATGCAAAAAATAAAAGAATAAAATAAAATTTGGAGCAGTTCAATCCCAAGCCTTTTTGTCCTCAATATAATCTTTAACGGTATAATAAGCTTTCTGACACAACTTGCGTTTAATGAATGATTTGAATTTATTAAGGCTCAGATCTTGAACGTGGCTTGGAAGTTTATTATAAAAGCGTATACATTGACACCTGAATGAGCGACCTATTTTCGTGAGCCTTGTTGGAGGTACAACAAATTTGTGTTTGTTCCTAGTATTTATATTGTGGATATCACTGTATTTTTTAAACAATTTAATGTTTTTATGGGCATATAAAAGATTTTCAAAAATGTACTGAGAAGGCAAAGTCATTATATTAATCTCCTTAAATTTCTCTCTGAGAGATTGTCTCGGACTTAATTTATAAATGCATCGAACAGCTCTTTTCTGCAAAACAAAGATAGTCTGAATGTCGGCTGCATTTCCCCACAACAGAATACCTTACGACATTACACTATGAAAATAGCTAAAGTACACTAAACGGGCTGTCTCTATGTTAGTTAAATTACGAATTTTCCTAACAGCGTATGCTGCGGAGCTTAGCTTTTTTGACAATTTATCTATATGTGGGCCCCACTGAAGCTTAGCATCCAAAGTTAAGCCCAAGAATACTGTGCTATCTTCAGGATTCATCATATTGCCTCATGCCGCGCTCCCACGGCCTGGCGAGACCTGTCGCGGTCCGTGCCGATCATTTCACGGATCACCCCATACGTTCGATCGGACGGGGGACGACAGGCCCCACAGACTGTCGGCTTCGCCTGAAAAGCGGGCCGTGGGACCGCGGCATTAGTCACCGCCTACCACACCGTTATTTAAATTAATAAAATAATGGGAGCGGTTAATTATTTGCCATGCACGTCACGTGCAAAGAAAACGTAATTAACAAAGTAAACTTTTGCATTACAATTGTCTTCAATATCCGTGTGTATTAGATGTTATCAGATAACGTCATATCAGCTGACAAAGTTCTGAATTGTGTCGTGTTTTTAGGGCTCCGTACCTCAAAAGGAAAGAAACGGAACCCTTATAGGATCACTCGTGTGTCTGTCTGTCAGTCTGTCCGTCTGTCACAGCCAATTTGCTCCGAATCTACTGGAGCGATTAAGCTGAAATTTTAAATATGGGGCTTACTTTTGGGGGATAATTTTATAATAAATTGTTTTAGTTATTTAAGAAAATATACGAAAATGGACCCCCTCCCGCCGCTTATCTTCGAAACTACTGATCCTAAAATCTTCATCATCACCTTTATGTTTGAAGATGGACTAGCGAACTGTTGCACCATTTTTGTGGGATCTTATACATCCACTTTGTTTTAAACAATTCCATACTACTGGTATTTATCAGCATGGCCTTTCCATTTTTCAGACTTTGAGCTTTCTTACTTCATCCATGCTAATTTCCCTCACTAAACCCGTATTTGCTACCATTGCATCCGCTTTACAAAATAAACCTTCCATCGGTATGTTTAACCGACTTCCAAGAATGAGGTTATAATAATATGGTCGAATGAGGAGGTTATAATAATATGGACGTATGAAGTTATATTAATATGGTTGCCTTTATGTTTTTCGACAAGATTCATTGCGTTATTTACGTTGTTGAGCCGACAAATTTTTCGAACATGTGACGCAATGGATTAGCAATTTGCTTCAAAATGATTCAGATTCCAGTTGATAGTGCGTTACGCAATTAGGGTGCTGGCTACCATGCATCGTACATCGTATAGTGTGCGGCCGGTGCTGCGCGGCGACGCGACCACGCGGATTTTAATGTTATTCTCAAAAAAAAAATTTCATAAAAATTCTTGTGACAACTTTACAAGTTTACAGATTTACAAGTTTACAGGTGTAGTTTTTTTATTGATTGGCTCACATTCGATTGAAAGCCTGGTCTTACGGCGTTATATTAGTGAAACGAACGCCATTGGTAATGAGCAATGAATTATTATAATACTTTTCGTACTTACTTATATTCAATTAATATTCATGTGAAGTGTTATTTATCTTTAAAATATTCTTTTAGAAAAATATATGGGACTTACACCCGTACCCGTAGAAATGAAGTCTTTTTAATCTGTAGCCAAATCTAATGTCAAATTAATTATGATCGTTGGTTGTTATCATGGTCAATGAATTACCACAGCTAAGTTGTGAAATGTTAAAATCTAAAATTGAAGAAGTACATAAATGTTTATTTTCGAAGTTTAAACAACTGTTTGCAGAACACACCACATAACTGAAAACACAACTGTTTCTTGCTCCAGATACTATTGAGATCTGCTGACAATCAAATGGTTTTACAAAAAGCACTAATTGGAATATTGTAACCAAAAACGTTTTGTGTAAGTATTCCGAGCGTCATTAAACGTATAGTATTTCCACCTGAACACATACGAACACATGACACAACCTGTTGTACTAAATAACATGGATTTTAACACATGAATTTGTATCCCTTTATTTTTTATCATTATATTTTACATTGCCAATGATAATTAGTTTTACTCGAGTTAATAAAATAAATATTGGCTAGGAATTGGGAATTTGAAGATGACGCATGCGTGTTGTGTATTAAGGTAAAAATTATTGCATTTTTTTTTTTAAGATAAAGACGTTGCACGGACCCGAAATATATTGGAATGAGGGCAATGATGGGAATAATGATGATTGTACATTTTTTTGGATATTGGAGTGCAGCGGTATTAATAAACCTAAAACTGAAAACAGCTTTTGTAAGATTGGAGGAGCAACTGTGAATATACTACTTATTAAATAATTTTAGGGTTATAGTATTTTTTTTATAACGTAAGACAAATACCCATCAGACCAAACTAAATAAGAAAATATGTTACAGGAATTAAAGACAGTATTAGGTTTTATGAATCCTAACTGTCAATGAAGATCAGCTGAAACTCTACTCCCAGAAAGGGCCAGAAGGGGCTACTTTCCATCGAGACACTGAAATCTCACAAGATACTACCGAACAAATAAACTCAAGCCCTCAAACAGACGTAACAACAAAACTTACAACAGCGAAGCCGATGAAAGTGAACAAATTAGACAGTGCTAATGCTATAATGCGCTAATGTTAGTGTAAACAAAGACAGACATCCGTGACCCAGTGCAATATGAGTGTTGGACAAATATGCGAGAAAGCTGCAATGTTTGTTGTGATGATAAATAAATAAATAAGATAACAAGCTTCTGGGTTTCCAGTTCTGTTAATTCCTACAGCCCGGAATAAAGTTACTAAGACTAAGTAGATTAAGTAAATACAATAGTGGAATACCGATGCGATGACAAAAAAGGTCGATGACTGATAAATCTCGACAGAAACCCCTGAACAAAATGCTAACAAATAGGAAAGGAATCGTTTAATAGGCAGTGGAGACGTAACGAGCCGAAGTCCGAAGAAAGTGAACAAATTAGACAGTCTGGTCGCTAATGCTAGAGTAAACGAACGGCAGACATCCGTGACCCGGTGCAGTGTGTGTTGGACAAATATGCGAGCGAGCTGCAATGTTTGTTGTGATAAGATACGAGGTAAGGCTGTGAGCTGCTGGGTTGTTAACAACTGTAGTCTATAAACACTTCAACCTGTTTGTGCACGTTGCGCGGGGCAGGTTCCAATTTAAATAGTAAAGGCACGGACTGACAATTCGGGAATTGAGCTCCCGAATCATCAGTTTTTGAAACGTCTCCTAGCTTAAGCAATCCTCTAAGACAATTAAAAAGATTAATCACCAGCACTTAATATTCGAAATAAGCAACCCACATTGCTGGAAGGTCCAAAAAGTTAACGTACAGAACAATAGGGCGCAACCAACTGTTGGTGCAACACAGGATTTGAAATCAATTAACACAGTGCTTAGTCTAAGATCAAAAGGACATTAGAAAATAAAAATAAATATTTAAAAAACAAAAAACCGGACTACACAAACACACATAAAACTGAAAAGAGAAAAACAAGCGATACCTATAAATCTATTAAATTTTGGTATCGCAGGCAAAAGTTACACCATATTTCAGGTTATTGGTTTGTCCCCGCCTGCGATACTAAAATTCAATAGATTATAGGTAATGCTTGTTTTTTTTTACGCACTACGCAGGGTGCGTAGTGCGTATGATTACAAATAAAAAAAAAGAAAACTAGGTGTGCCATAGGCTTCTACTCCCTTCACCTATTATGCCCTATTTTTTTCAAGACGGTAAAAAACACCCAGTATCTTGTATTTCCAGATACAATATATATAAATATTATATGGCCATAAACAATTTATTTGTTTCTTTTTAAATATGACTGGGCTACGGATAAATATCCGTAGCCCAGTCATATTTAAAAAGAATTAATTAATTAATTAATCAATTATTTAATTAACCAATTTATTATTCCTAATGAATTAATTTAAACATATAACATACTTATATATTTCTGAAATCCCCTTTTAATTTCCTTTATTTTCATACCCTACTAGACAGGGTTGGTTATTATTTTTTTTAATTAACGTATTACTATTTCGCGCCAAAAATCTGCTATTTTGTTTCTTTTTTTATCAAACACCTATCTAAGGACACTTGGGTTTTTACGACAAATAAAACGATATCTTAACAGTCGAAATCGATTCAGCCGTTTGGTAGATACGAGGTAATAAATAAATTTACAAATATACAAGATACGCGCGAAAAACTCGACTCTTCCTGGCAGTCGGACAAAAAAAGGCTCCCGAGATACACTCTCAAAATTTTACGTCATCATAATTTTGAAAGTAGCCAAGAGTGGACTCATGAAAATTAGAGAGATCGATGGCAAGTTAAAGTTATCTTATCAGAAAGGCCAAAACAAAATACTAGCAAACAGATAAGAATGATGTTACAGGACAGTCGGTTTTAATCAAGATGGAAATGAAGATCGGAATGTCCTACTTCACCTAGAAATATCAAAGCAACAGTTAACACGTTAACTGCCATAGTAAAATTTTGATGACGTTTTTTTTTATTTTTGTTTTTTGGTTGTATATTCAAGTAAATCACATTATATGACTATTTTAATTTGTTTCCGGTGATTATAATGTAAAATAAAGCAAAAAAATAAAATGTCTGGCATATGTGCCTGACGAGGCCCAAACGAAACAAAACATAGCTATTGGGCCATGTCAGGTATTTTGTAAATTATATATTATATTAATTAATTATAAATTATATATTATTTGTATCTAAATTATATACTGTGGCGTCAGTCACCCGGGACTGACATGGCCTTAACAGGTGCTATGTCTGTCAAGCACCGGTGCCTGACATGGCAGTTAACGTGTTAAGAAGCTCTCAAATAAAAGAGATTTATTAATAAGCTCCCAAGTACCTTATAACAAGAAATAAACTACCTACATCCTATAAAAACACATGACATCGCATCAAGTATACTATTTCCTTCACTTATCTACGATGGCTTCGATAGAATCTCCCTGATTGCGATGCATGAGCCAGATAAACATTAAATGCTATGATTATGAAATTCAAATAGAGATTAATTCCTATGATATAAAATTACGTGGACGTGGTTAATTATGATATGTTAATTAATAAGATACAAGAATCTTATACATTTTAATTGCACACGATACTGGTAACGGCGGGGGAAAAGTCAGTGGTTTTATCAGTGTTTATGCAAAGGTTGTGGTCGTAAGCCGGAGATAGAAACTTACTATATTGAGTATACTTATTATATTGAGAACAAAAAGGCTTGGGATTGAACTGCTCTAAATTTTTTTTTCTCTTTTTATTTTTGCATACTGAATGTTGACATGAATATTTACATTGTAAAGTATTATATTATTTTAATTATTGTGAATGTGAAGAGTATGTAGGTCATTGCTTTTTTTGTTTGTTTTATTTTTTCTCTGTTATTTTTAATCATGGTCTGGCAGTTTGAGTAATTTATGCAGCCTACCCAAATGTCCTTTCTTTGGTATTGTTCGTCGAATCGTTGAGCTCCTTAAGTTCTGAGTTGAGCTGCGCGATTACTGACAAATGCGTGCACTGACGTGACAGATCCTCTCAATCTGTGTGGTTCGTTCCTCAAAAGACCATTTCTGACACCAATATACATGGTCTTCACATGAAGTGACCAAGATTATGTCTGGACTTTATAAGAGATGTGACCTCTGAGTTTGTTTCGGCCTTTCTTCTCAGTGTAGTCAGATAGAAAACGACGACCTCATCTAGTTTAAAAAAAAGACATGATTGACTTGTAAAAGTGTTTGTACAAACCTACTAACATAAATAAAATCATTTATCATTTACTGCCACCACTCAGCCACGTCTTAGACAAAGTTTTCCTTAAATGTGGTAGATAAGCTAATATCATAGTCATAAACACAGACTGCGTTTATAGTATTCTATAATATTCTACAAAATACTGGTGTTGTATGCCAAAGAGATTGTTGGGCTGCTACTCATTATTGGCGGGAAAACGACGCATCAGCTTTCTGGTTAGATTAACTCAGATTGCCTCCTTTTTAAAGCAGTCAAAATATTATTAATAATAATAACAACTCGATAAACCCGCAGGGCAGCATGTGGCGAGCTGTTGGGCAGTAGCGACCCCACCGGCCCTATCTCCCGGGAGAAATCTGATCCTCATCTCTGGCTTGCCTTTATTGGCCAGCTGGAGTGAACACTGACGAGACACAGAACTCCCACCTCTTTCTTGCCTTTATTAGCCGGCTTGTGTAGAGATTCGCAAGAGCAAATGTGCCCGGAAGAAGGAAGTATTCCAGTAAAGTGCTGGTAGGAATCTTGACCGTACTTCCGGGATTGTCCTGATAGCCGTGGAATACCTCTCCACTCCTCATGCACCTCAGGAAGTGTTGCCTCCTTGTCGCTACGTCACTATGTGCTAGCAGCCGTTTCCGGGGGCCTATTGTTGAGTGTGCAAGTCACCCCCAGCCATTTTATCCGTGTATAACAATATATAACATTGGTCAGGCAGGGGACATAGTTCTTCCATAGTTTAAGTTACCCAATCCACTTTAGCCACCCAAACCCACAGCCTAATATGTTTTGTTTCCACGTACAGCAATTGTCCTGCACCAACCGGGGGTTGTCCTTGGATGCATTTGAATGGCGCATATAGGGATAATCGTCGGTTGGTGCCTCCTCATCATTTAAAATTGTGTAAGGTGCTTCTGCGAGTTCGCTTCAGCTCCTCGTAGGCCTTCCAAAGGTCCGGGACTTCAGGGTCCCATGAAATGTAAAAAATAAATAATAATAATATCCTGAAAATGCGTCGCGAGAGCGGTGGTAGCCCAGTAGTAACGGCCCCGACTTACGAGTTGTAGGTCGTGGGTTCGAACCGAGGCAGGAGCTTTACTTTGTGTTAATTTCATCACCACTGATCTCAAAACTGTGAAGGAAAACATCGTGAGGAAACCGGCGTGTCCTAGAACCAAACATTCGAGGACATGTGCCATCTACCAACCCGTACTGGGCCCGCGCTGTAGATTACCCACTTCGTCTCGAAGAGAGGAAGCCTATATATGTAGGGACACAGGCTTCCTCATAGTACATAGCCTATAATGTCCACACTGATTATGCTAAAATACGTTGATATATTTAACAAAAGACTAACCAGTACCCGGGTATTAACGAGACACTCCCGAGCTTTACAAAGAGACGGTCACAAAATAAGAGTAACAGAGACGAGGCTCTACAAAGCCGAAGTTGTTCTAAGCTTTCATCCCCCATATTTACGGCAGGGATCAAACTTTTATAAAACTATTATTTCTTCTGCACCACTATTTCCAACGAAAGTAACAGTTGTACCATCACGCGCGCTGCTATCAACGATGCGTGCAACCTGTCGCATTACCTTGCAGTTCACCGGCGCCCTATCTTCGTTTCCACACATTCGCACTAACATTGAAATAATCCACTAAAATCACGTGAAAACTGTTTCATTATATCACTTATATTACTAACTTCACATAACACAGCCACTACACACATGAGCACACAAAATGACTTAACAAACGATAAGTTATCGATAGTTTTGGGTCTTGGCACAGACAAGGGTTATTATCAGGTCGCAGTAATAATTGTTATACATAAATGACACGGTGGGACGAAACGTACGCTCGTTGGTAAGCGTCGCACGCGACTGTGGCGGCGCGGGCGGCGTTATCGTTTGTAGGTCAACCGGTAGCCGCCATCAATGATTGTATGTTCAAACATTACGATACTGGAGTTTACACAGATGACGTGCTCGTGAAAGTCGTTCTGTGGTTTAGGATGCAGTTTGAAGGATGTTTGTTCAAGGTATTTGAACTATTAATTTAATAGAAAAAATATGACTTATTCACTAGACTAGAGGTGTCTGGGTGTCATGATTAATCAAATGAATTGCATTTTCTTAGTATCTACCAGTTCTGCCACTATTTTTTAGACATAATTTCAACCATTTCATTCATTTATTTTTGCTATTAAATATTCAAAGATAAGGCATATTAATATTATTGATTAGAAGCATTTTGCTAAAATCCTACTAGATTTTCCCGCGGCTTCACCCGCATGGAGGTCGGAAATTATCCCACGAGTACGTACTACCGGGATAAAAGTATCCTATGTCCAGGTCCAGGTCCAGGTCATGGTCTCCCCATGTGCCAAATTTCATCCACATCCGTTCAACCGTTTTAGCGTGAAAGCGTAACAAACAAACTCACTTTCGCATTTATAATATTATAAGAAGTTAGGATTAGGATAATCGAGCTTATAGATAACCTTTTAATCTGGTTTTTAGAATATTTATGTAGACTAAAAAATAAATCCAAAATATACATCTCAATGACATGAAGCCACGAAATAAAAATTTTATGACAAGTAAAATATAAAAAAACCAAATCTTAGGCGTCGTCCTTACAGGTAAACCATACGCTATCGTGATGCTACAATCAAATAAATATTTTATCACATAACTATGCACATTCAACTTTATGATTATCTAAGTTTACGTTACGGGATTATCATTCTATTCACGACCTTGGATGGAATGTGTCACGAAAATTAAAAAAAAAAATTAAGATGTGTAACATCTGACATCTCACCTTGCTAAAATGATAATAAAATGATTCAGGTATTATAATAGTTATTTCTCTATGGCAAAAGTACTATCTAGTCCCATCCTAATCATAACTTAATATTATAAATGCGAAAGTTTGTTTGTTACCTTTTGACGCCTAAACCACTGAACCGATCATTCTGAAATTTTGCATATACGTTGTCACGTGTACAGAAACGGACATAGGATACCTTTCATCCCGAAAAAATGTATTGTTTCCGAGAAAAACAACAATAACTTTCTTATGTATAAATAGATGGCGCCACGTGTTTTTCGAATCTTGATTGAATTATATTATTATAGAAACTTTAGTAGTGGTTTAAGAGTATTGTTTTTTTTAATTAAGTACCTAACATGTCTAGTGTCGATAGACCGGTTTTTCATAATACTATAAATGCGATGTGAGTTTGTTTGTTACGCTTTTACGCTAAAACCGCTAATCGGATTTGGATGAAATTTGGCACATGGGTAGACTATGAGCTCGATTAGGACATAGGATACTTTTGATCCCGGTAGTGCGTTCTCGTGGGATAATTTCCGACAAAAACTCGGGCGAAGCCACAGGCAAAAGCTAGTACCAAATAAGCAACGTTTTAAGGTACGGCAACATTTCAATACAAAGAGCAAACATTTAAAAATATACTTTTCTTATCTGTGAGTTGTTTGTCACGCAGTGTTATTATTGTTGTTTACCATAGTTTTATTGTTTTTGTATTATAAACAGGCAGAATTCTATTCGTGTGTGCTTATCAGTGATTCTTACAAGGATTTGTACAGGATTCAAGTCTGGGAAGTATATTATTACGTAAGAATTTTACGAAAACAAATTCAAGTCATTACCCAAGGTTATTTGTCTTTACGTGTTTTCATATAAATAAATTTAGTACAGATTTTAATTCTACTGCCACGATTTTTTTACATATGTAGAAGCATTAAATAAGCTTACGACAGGTATCAATGTTTTTAATCTACTTTTGAACAGATTTATGTAGCGCACAGCTGATGGCTGATAGTACCAAACTCTCGAAAAATGAATTAGTACCATTTGGCGGCCAACTCTAGCACCACACGCGCTCAAATCAAATAACGCGCACCCCAGCTTCCTGTTACATACTTCCGTCCCTTTTCACAAAATCACTCACACAGATTGTAAGCAAGCGAGAGGAAAGATGTTACACATAAAAAAAAGTCGGGAGCTCTCGGGGGACACCTGGTTGAAACGAATTTCTTTTCGCTGTATATGATGTATTAATACAGAGTCGTCTGTATGGTCTCAATCTCAAGTTTCCAAAAGTTTTTGTTTATTGTATTAAAAATATGGGGGTTAACAGGGCATAACGCTTTTTAGTTACGTCACATTTATTGCCAGTATACTCCTCCCACAAGCCGCGTTAAACAATTTTGTTCCAATAAAATTATTAAAATATTTTACTCAACACTTGCGTCTAGCATTGCTGCTTTGATTCGTGATTTGTAGTTATTCCTGCTTATGATCAGGCTCATCATCATCTGCCTAGCCATCTAGTCATCTGTCTAGACTGAAAGCCGACCTTTTCACAACTATGTTCGGGTCGGCTTTCAGTCTAACTACATTACAGGGAGCTACTACCTATCTGACCTCCACAACCCAGTTACTGGATAACACAAAGGCTAAGCTTTTAAAAATACGATTTTATTCCCCTGTTTTACCAATTCGGACAACGCCTTACCCATTTTATGACGAGGACATCCTCAGAAGTCCACATAAACATTATAAACAGTTGGTTTAATCTAGATTGGAATCATTATATTTTACGACGCCATTTAATAAATAATTCATTACTCAAGCAAATGGTCTCACAGACAGACGGTCAACCAGTGGAACCTGTATTTTATAGATGCATTAGTTCTAATACTGTTTCAATAATTGAAGTCGTTATTAAATTAAGTTTTTACACTTTTTAAAATATTATTCAGATCTTTCAAATTTTTAGGTGTTTTCATGTCCCTACATATTATAAAACAAAATCCCCCGCCACGTCTGTATATAGGTTCGCGATGATCTGAAAAGAGCTGACCGGATTTTCATGCGGTTTTCATATATATGAACCGAGTGATTCCTGAGGAAGGTATAGGTGTATAATTCGTTAAGGTTTTGTGTGAATTGGTTGAAATATAACGATGATTGCTGAAGATGTCGGAAAAAATCAAGCCGTCTGGGAGCTTTCATCGAATACGCTGCGTAATCCGTTTGAGATATTACAAAATAATGTGTGGTGGGATTGTTTTTCTTTTATAGGTCTACAAAAAAGTCCACGATGGCATATGTCTATCTTTTAACACATTCGGTGCGGCAGACACACATGCGCGTTTTCATAACTTTCTTAGAGTGCGGCGCGGCGCACACGGCAAACATCGTAAAAAAAAGGGTCGGTAAGGGTGTAGCATAAAGAAACGTTTGCATAAAGAATTCAGCAGAGAATGTGTTAAGGATAGCTTACTATACCCATTCTAAATTAAAAAAAAAAAAGGACAACATATAATGTAGTATTTGCAAAAACTATTTAGACGGATACAGTATTAATCATTATCAAATTAAATACGTTAGTTACCTTAAGCATTTCATACACATTATAATAGCCCTTTACTCTATACAATTTAAATTAATATCTTAGGAGTTATCGTAAATTAAAAACTCTAGTTTGATGCAGCCACCCCCGCCCGCGCTCCATATCACCCGCTGTCACCTACTATTGTTATATAAGCCGACCGATAAAGCGCGCGATTCCCTATAATTAAAAATACTCCAAGTATTGGTAACATGATACATTTAAATCTAATTCATATTCAACGCAACAAGTTGATGCAAAGAAGGCATATAATGCTCTACTACCCGTTCGAAGCCGGGGTGGATCGCTAGTATTTAAGTAATTTTTTATTCATAGAAATTACGAGAGTAGGTAGATTCGATTTCTTGTGACGTCCTACGGACACCGACTTAATTTTGATGAATTACATCAGTTATTAGACAACAGAGTTATTTGCGACTCAACGCCGAATCAGTGAAGAAGTGTTATTTGTATTCATACGCAAAATCCCTCACTCATCGAGGAATAGAGCAAAAACAAATTTTAATGAGAGGTTATCTGTTGTACCTACTAGTGATAGAGATACCGCCGCCGCCGTGCCAGAGGTCGATGTGTGTTTATAAGTTAGAAGTATCCTTCCTATTACAGAGAAAATAATAAACATAATTGAGGTGAACTGTATTATGAATTGCCAGTTTATTTCTTGTGGTTTGAACTATGAACGACATTTTCTATCGTTACGACTTTATTAATGTCCGTTAAATATGTACATCATTTCGCAATGTATACGCATATCTTTCGCTACTGGACGACCATCATTTGTCAGCATCCTTAAAATATACACTTAGCCATTTTTTAAACTGATTTTCTTCTACTGTATTAATTATTATTTTATTTTGTTATGAACATAGCGTTTTGGAACACATAAAATTATGAAATAGGTAGGCATCTCTAAATTGCTACCGTTATCCCACGAGAAAATCGCTTTTGAATTTCTCTAAGTGTATATTCGTGCTCATGACTGTACACGTCAATTTTATTTTTTGCTCGTGCCAACTATTACAACCTATCATTACCTACTAATACTCTCACTAACAATACAGATGTCAAAAGCTTTCAAAGCATCCAGATTCACAAAAAACCTTCACCATTGCCCCAAAGAGATAACCAAATAGTAACATCTGTAAGAGAACATAGACTATGACGTCACAAGACACATCGTATGCGTCTGTTTGATAAAGCATCAGCAGTTATACGAGTGACACATTCATACTCTTTATATAACACAGTTTCGGATGTGCTGACATTATAACCTTTTCAAGTAATTATATTTTTTAAAGGTCGTTTTATCTGTGTTTCTGTTTTAAATGTCAATAGTATCAGTTAATTATGTTAGTGAGTATCGAGTGTACGTAGTCTGGTCATAAGTTTTGTCACATATGGAAAGTTAAATAACTGACACAATGAGTTACGCAATACAACCATTTATACATCAAATGAAAGTGTATAAAAAAATACAGATTTACACCACATTATTATTCGAAATGTCCTCCTCTTGCTTCGATACAAGCCTACAATCTGCAAGGCCAGTCATCAATCGAAGCACGCACGACGTTCATGTCAATATCGGCGACTGCTTTAATCAGGGATGCTTTAAGTGACTCCAAGTTGCGTTGGGGTTTAGCGCAGACCTTCTCCTCTAAGTGCTGCCATATTTTGTAATCCAAGGGATTCACGTCTGGACTGGATGAGGGCCAATCCTCATGCCTGATAAAGTCGATTCCACGGGTCGTGAGCCATTTTTGGGTACTTTTCGCCTTATGAGCCAGCGCAGAATCCTGCTGGAATACTCAGTGCTTGTTTTCGAACATTGTTTGTGAAAGAGGTTCCGCAATGTTTGTTAGGACTGTGTTTTGATATACAAGGGCACTAGTTTTCACTTCTTATTCAAAAAAAAAAAAAAACACCTCCGTTGGACCCAAATAGGACACACCAAGCCAAACCATGAAGGGTGATGATCACGCTGAACACGTGGCACACGTCTGCTCGCTTCTTCACTAGAGTGTGCATACACTTTATCATTTTGTTTGTTGAAACTCTCCTCAACATTAAAATTTTTTTCGTCAGAAAATGTATTTCGCGGTATTTTTTTCCCGCGTACCGCCTTAACAAAACCCGGTATCTTTCGAGTCTGATTTTCTTCAGCCGTGCGTTAAGAAGATGTGCTTTTTTTTTTTTTCTATAAGCACGCAGTCCTAGATTTAACACCCTTTTAACAGTAGTTCTGCTCAGTCCCATCTGCAGAGCCAACATTTTTTGCTTGCGGACAGGATTTCGTTGGATTCGCGCCTTCACTGCTTTGATGACCGCTGGCGTCCGAACAGTACGAGGGCGACCGCTCCTTTGTTTGTCTTCTAATCTTGAATCTTCCCTGAATCGTTTGATAGTACGATAAATAAATCTCAGTGGAATTTTCAAATTTGTCAGCAGTTTGAAAATCTCAGTTGGCGCGTGACCGCAACGATGCAATGCAATTACTGCGACTCTGTCTTCTTTGCCTGTCCACTCCATTTTAGAAAATGAACAAAATTCCAGAAGCCCTTTGTTTTTATTGTCTTTAAATATTCAAATTTCGAATACCCATAATATTTTCCTCGGCTTGCATTATAAATTCGAAAGTTTTCCTATGTAATACGTAAATACTGATTCTTAATAATTAAGGTTTACCCAGTGCATAAATCGAATATTTAAACGACAATAATAATAATATCTCAATCTGCCTATCATTTTCCTAATCACGAGTATGTTGGAGTCGGGTTCGAGTCTAACCGCATGCAATTGAATACCATTTTCAGTATTTTACACGGAGCGACTGCCTATCCGACCAATAGTTAGTGGGTAACACGATATCCCTTGGTAAGACTGGTTGTTAGGGTTTTGGGCTTCTGATTACTGAATTTATGTTATTTCGCTTCAATACAGTTTAGATTGAGATGACTATATCCAAAAGTATAGTAATACAGAATGCAAAAAAAAAACTCGTGACTAAAATAGACACTAAAACTGAAGGTTAGATCGTCTAGATAAAATCCGGTTTTCACCATCCGCAGAATAGCTTCATAAATCATAACAAACACGTCTGACAAGGCTTTAATTTTCATACCTTACATTTATAGGTTGTGTCCCGACACTCTTTTTTTAATAAGGTTTAATTTGCACTTCACTTACATAACACAAGATGATGCACTTAACTCGACAAACGCACAGTGTAAATATATAGTTAGTATATAATATACCAATATAAAATATTTACAAGTCTATTCAATAATATTTACCTAAGCCGAGATTATCTCGCAACGTTGGTACTTGAGCGGTGCTGTCTCGCTCTATCATACCACGATAGAAAGAGATATAGGAATACGACTGTGACGTCATAATTAGAGGTTGTTAGAACATAATTATGTGTGGAGAGGGTGTGTACAGTGTGTATGAAATAAATTAAGCAGAAAATCAGCTTTCCGAATATGATTATGGTATTTTAAATTTAGTAGAAAAATATGGCGATAGCCCCAGGAGATACGGAATCATGTTAATTGGCTGTATCCGTAAACAAACACCAACAAATAATTAGTTATAAGGGAATTCGTTGGCAAATTCGGTGTTTTTTTTTTAATGCGACATTGGTCTATTTTTTTTTTTTTAATAATCCAGAAGAGAAAAATTCTTTCTTAACGACAGAAATGTGATGATATGACGGTATTCCATCCTCAGACAAATTCTATCAATAGTAATAGGGTTACCTATTACTAAAAAACTATTACTTTAATAAATCGACCGCCGCAACGAACAGTATCGAACCTACAATTCACGTGCTTTAAAGTAGAGCAGTTTAAAGTTGTATTTTGATCTCTAATGATAACTAATAATGGTGTTACCACCACGAACGAACACGATCGAACTTGTAACATTCGATGATGTTAGTTGCTCCAAGTGTGAAGTATTGATTGTATACGACTAAAAACTTGTTTAAATATTTTTTTTTTTCAAAAATGTTTTTAATGTTTCAAATGCACTATCGATTAGTACAATAAACGAAAAAATTAAAAATTTCAGAATCGATACTGTTCGTTGGGGCAGTCGAAATCCTTCACCCGTTAGCTGGCACAGCGTCAGACACAAGGACGTAGCTGACGCGAGTGGAGAGACCTTTAACATTTTTTTCCCAGCAGTTTATGTGTAAAAATGTCTTAATACTAAGGCGACAAACCTCATACATACAAGAAATAAAACAAACACTTTGAAAATGGTGTCAATTACGTACTTGAAGTACTCATGTAAACCTAAAGAACTTTCTTCAATACTCACGATAAAGTCACACAATAACTTAGTATTGTTCGTAATATGTGCGCTTACGCAACTGTGTCTACAAGTGAAGTGATGTGTTTGAGCAGTTTGTTTCAAACTTGTTACGTTGGGACACAATTTAAAGACATTTTATGAACTGATGTATACTGTGATGTATGCGATCAATATTCTATCTTTTATACTTACTTATTGATTTTTAATACGTTTAAATAAGTATTAGTTTAATTCACAGTCGTGTACCTTCTGTATGAATTATTCGCACTACTCAATGCAGTATCCATTTCATAGGAAATGTATGTAACAGAGACTCGCCTCAAAAAACCAAAAGCATTTCTCCATTATTTGTCGATTTTATAACGGTTTCTCCTTTGGAGGTAGTTTATTTCATTCAATTCTATTTCTTGATGCTGACTGGTTTGATTTACGCAGAGAACATAGCTACGACATCGGCGTACCCGCATGATATTCTGTACCTTCTTTAAAATATGTAGCAAGACAATCTTCTGATAGCGTTCTTTTTATTAGCTGCGTGAAGGAGCGGTTAATAAAAAGCAATGTGACAGTGACAGCGCCTTCATCTCTTAGCAGTATGGAGGGTGTTCTTAGCTCGAGTGTTACTACAGAGGTGCAGCTGTCCGTACGTATACTAGGAGCAGGTACTGACCTGGTACGCGTTCCACTGCTGCAGCAGATGGTGATGACACGCGGCGCAGGCGCGCACGGTGCCCTGCGCGTCCTTGGGGCGCGAGCGCGGCGGGCGCGGGTGCTGCTCGCCGAAGATAGGGAAGTACGCCTGCTTGGTCTGGAAATAATCATTGAAAAGTTACGTTATGACAAATATAAAATATTTTTTTTTATTTAAATAAAAACCGGCAATGGCATGTCATACCAAGCACAATTAAGGTTTCCGTAGTTGCGATGAGTTTATCCCAAGAACCAACTTAACAATGTAGTTGAAAAACATGTTCTCCCATAATATTCCAACTGCAAAAGTAAGTTTGTACGCACAATATTGAGAGATTTACCCTGTTATTTTAAGACTATAGACTTCTTATAGGTTTTCCTGTAATCTGCAGGTACAGAACTATTTTTATATTTTTTTTATTTAAGGCTCAGTAGTTTCGGAGATAAGGGGGGATTGCTCAATTTTCGTCTATTTTCTTAAATAACTTTAAAACAATTTAAATTAAAATTATATAATAAAATATATTTGATACCCTCACAGTAAGCCCTTTCATTTGATATGTCACACGGTACAGTTTGCAGAAACTTTTTTCTTTCAATTTTCTTATTTGCCCCCCAAAATTGACCCCCATATTCAAAATTCATTTATTTACGTCACACGTCCATGTTTGGGTCACAAAAATGTATGTGTACCAAATTTCAAATTAATCGGTCCATTAGATTCGGAGCAAATTAGCTGTGACAGACGGACAGACAGACAGACAGACACACAAGTGATCATATAAGAGTTCCGTTTTTCCTTTTGAGGTACGGAACCCTAAAAACACTACAAAGTAACTAAGGAGCAGCTGATTTTTTTTGCGATTTCAGCTTTGAACCCATTAATAAAAGTTGTTTGTTATCATGAGTACAATCATGTGTTCAAGTATCGGTCACTAATTACCAGTCACCCCATATAAGTACGTATTTACAAACAAAAAAAAGTAGTGCATGTAGTAATATCAGTTGGTATACCGCCGTTTACCCGAATTTTATTTGCCCTAATATCATTTGCCATAATAGTCTACAGCCATAATATCATACGACATAATACTTATTTGCCCTACTCTCATTTGCCATATTAGCCACGTGCCAGAATCATTGTTTCCCATAAAGTCACTTACCATAACATCATTTGTCATAATCATTGTAAGCCCTAATTATCACATGCCCTAATTATCACATGCCATAATTATGATATGCCATAACATAATTTGCCATCGACATCGGGTGTGTAACGGTTGTTTATATCAAGAGAAATTGGATGCAATTGGGACTTTAGGGCACCCCGACTCGGACAGGTTAGGTCAGAAGGGGATGGCGGGGTCGTGTGAGCGAGCGAAGCGAGCGAATAGACCCCGCCATCCCCTTCGTGGGTATTTTTTTATAAACCACACAGAAGTAGGAGCCCCGCGAAGCGGGGCTCCGTCGACCTAGCCCACCATCAACCATGCACAGAAAAAAAACCATGCACAGAATAAATAAATAATAAATAAACTTGTTATGCCATTTAAATATTATGTCTAATAATTATTATGGCACATAAAAATAAGGCAAACAATACTTATGGCATTCGTATCTTATGGTATCTAAAATTCGGGCAATTAAAAGTATGTCATATGTCTTTTAGGGCAAATGAAACATTCGGGCAAATGAAATTCGGGTAAATGAAATTCGGGAAAATGATGATTATGGCATATAATCTTCGGGCAAACAATAGACAACCATATCAGTTATCTGGTTTCCATAGTACAAGCTCTGTTTAGTTCGGGATCAGATGACCGTGTGTGGATAATGTCCCAGGATATTATATCCTACTAATATTATAAATGCGAAAGTTTATCAGGATGGATGGATATTTGTTACACTTTCACGAAAAAACTACTCATATTCCTACGGGTTCGAGATTTATGCGGGTGAAACCGCGGGGCGCTGCTAGTTGCTAGTGTAAGGTGTAACTTAAATAACGCACAACCTTTTAAGGGGTCATTGTACTCAACATTATGAACATCTTTTACTATGGGACCAAACCTGAAATCGCGAAAAAAATCAGCTGTTCAGTACACTTTGACGAATTATGCGAACATAAATGTACTGAACAGCTGATTTTTTTTCGCGATTTCAGGTTTGGTCCTATAGTAAAAGTTGTTCATAATGATGAGTACAATGACCCCTTAAGAGGTTGTGCCGGTTGTGCGTTATTTAAGTTACACCTTGTATTTATTATTATTGCCGGATCAAAATAACGACAGCCAATCAAATCCCACAACATCAAATGAAAAATACATCAAATTGAACTTAAGTAACTTTGAAATCTAATAACATAATAGCCACACATCCAGAATCTGGCAGTCAGGATAAAAAGTTAGCTATATATGATTCTCAAAAAAAAAAAATGATATACAACAGATGGACTTTGCAATCGAATCGTGATACCTATCACTCGTAGTCTTCGAAAAACACTGCTGTACTAATGAGTATTCTACTACCAATAATATAATATTGACAGTTACGGTCTCGGAATTGACCCGGCGACTCTTGACCCGATAAGAGTTCTCGGTGACCACTGCAGCTATAAAGACCTCCAGCCGATTACTGAGTAGGGCTTGGCTGTAAGTGGGTTTGTTATTAAAAAAAAAAAAAACATGTTGTACTGTACAGGCCCCAGTGAAAACAAAGACTAAGACGTTATAAATACAGGTGGCCCGTTTAGAGGACCAGAAATTATTTTTAGAAGGCTCCAGTCAAGGGCTTTCCAAAATACCCCATGAGCAGCCCTTCATGTTCATTATTTATTTCATGTAGGAGAAAACTAAAGTCAAAAGGTAACATTTTGTTCGATAAAATTCCCTCCAGAATTTTCAGTCCCTAAAGTTTAACAGCAGACTGTTCAATTATTTTGGGTGGGTATTCCAGTAAGCACTTGAAGACTTCTAAAAAATCATTTGACCTCTGTAATCCGGCCACCTTGGATATTTGAAATTCGTAAGAAAATAAAAACGCATGCTTATTTCATTTCCCATGGGAGCAGGCAGCAACTACGAACCGCCACGTGATACGACCGATAAGTCCTACGGATCAAATTAAAACCATGTTGTTAATAGCACGTATCACGAGTATTGGCATTCATCTTAACATATAATGCTTTAGTGCGATTCGACATTCAGACGCTCCTCTCGCGCGTGACTCAAACATTATCAAGTCTTCGCAATAACGGTATCACCGGGGTTCCATGTGTAAGGGTATAAAAACGATCACGGCTACCGAACAGAAGCTAATCAAAAAATTACCAACAGGACTATAATGTTATCTCGGTCTAATTCGGAATGGGGAGTTCATCGCCACTTTCCCAAGTTACCCAAAGACGGGCTATCAAAATGGAACCTTCCTGAAGTAGAATAATAATAAATGCTTGGTTTGGTATATTTCTGCGACCATGACCTTAAAAGACAAACAATTCATCTTTCATATACGGTATTTATTTATACGTACGGAACTGTAAATTTTGAGCCAAATGCAACCACAGTGGCTTCATATTGATCAAATACATTATAGCTTTAGATATAATATAATTTTATTACAACATATAATTCACGGCTCATATTTATTCCTACCGGTGCTATGTACTCAATTGATCATTGCGACAGACATATCGTGAAATGGTTCAATTTGGTTGCCATGGTCAACAGCCTTGTGCGACAATACCTACCTCTAAAATTTTCATCAAACTATTTTGCAATCGTAATTACTAATTTCAGTTTAAATGATTTTAACCTTAAACTACGACGAACGTCCATATAAAACAGCAGGCCACTTGTTTTGAAATCTTTTGTTTTTGTCCTAAAACATTATTTTTATACGTCTTTAGTATGGTTTACTAATGTTTGACATAATTTAAAATGCAATGACTTTGTATACCATACTTGTATATGCCATAATTTCATAAGAAATAACGCTTCAGTTGCCATAATCGTGAAAATTACATAAAATCATTTTCACTAATTTCATTGCTCATAATCGATCAAGTGTCATAATGATTTTAATTCATAAATTTATTCGCTATAATTTTAATTTTCAATAATGTCGTTTTCCATAACATTTATTCGCCATAATACGAGTATTCATTGGCACTAGCACAACCATGCTAGTTCAGTACAAGCGCCTGCAATTTTGGTGTTATGATCAAATTATTTAATGTTTATTTATAAGCAAGCATGCAGCATGCAGCGATAAGCATCAGAAAAAATAAAAAGCAATTACAGAATTCGAAAATGGAACTCTCTGGGAACATATTACTTTTTAATTTGCGTTTTATTTATACTTCTTCATTTCTTTAAGCTGTTGTGTTTGCTTATTATACTGCAATCTATTACCGCTTCATGTCATTTATTTTTTCAATGTGGCGTGCTTTAGAAAACTGTGTATCGCTATTACAATGAATTAAGTCGTGAAAATTTTCGCTCAATGATTTTTTACGATTTTCGCTGTGGCTTATGTCAACAAGAGAGTTGCCAGAGACTTCAATTGACATTAGGTGATGAAGCCCCATGTCGCAGCTCTGTGTATTCGTGGTTCGGAGGATTTAGACGTGGACGTGATCATATCCATGACGATATACGTGAAAGTCGGCCGGCGACGGCGGTTACAGAATCCAATATCCGTACGACAACTGATTGAAACTGACAAAAAAAAATACTTGTCAGCAAATTCGTACTGTATTAGGCATTGGAATGAGCCAAGTGCAAAACATTTTGCATCTGTATCTCAAGGTTCGTTCCCTTTGCACTCGATGGATGCTGCATGATTTAACGGAAGACCAGAAACGACTGCGTCTGTAGTGATGCCGTAAAATGATAAAATAGTTTAATGGAGGACAGTCATTGGCTGTCTATAATATCGTGACAGATAACGAAACCTGGGTGTACTGCTTTGAACCGGGAAAAAAAAGCCAGTCGGCAGAAGGGTCTTTTCTTTTGAAGACTTAAATTGCCGACGAAAGCTAAGAAAAATCGAAGTATTGGTAAGAAAATGGTTGCTCCTTTTTTCGGCAAATCATGACATTACACAACAGTGTCGCTTGAAGACCAATGGGCCGCAGATTAGTACGTCGACACTTGCTTGCTCAGTATTAGAAAAAGTTCGCGAAAAGCGTCCTCGAAGTAATGTAGTCCTTCACCGCGATAATGCGTCATCTCATTCCGCTAAGATAAGGTAAGGTATTTGAGGGCTTCAAATGTAGAACTGATGACGCATCCGTCATACAGCCCAGACCTCGCACCTTGCGACTTCTTTGTTTCCTAAAATTAAAGACAAACTTAGAGGCACACGTTTCATGAGCCCTGAATCGGCGGTGAATGCGTTCCATGAAGCCACTGAAGAAGTCCCGTAGGAAGACTAGTCCAACTGCTTTTTACAATGGTTCCATCGAATGCAAAAATGTATAAATTGTGAGGGCATATACTTTGAAAAACAATAAATGTATCAATATCAGGTCTTACTTATCAGAATTCAGAAACTTTCAGTACGACCTAAGTATAGTACAGACGCCAGCACATCAAGCTATTACAATCTGTCAAATTTCTTTAATAGATTTTCAACTTTATTGCAAAAGCATTAGGTTCAAGGTTGATTGGGAAAATTTGACAGTTTCGGGTAGTTTGACCTGTTGGTGTCTGTACATCCTCGCGTACACAGCCTATTGCTATTAACCAGGCACAAATCCAGACCCCGGGCTTCTACTGAGACAGAATAATTATTTGCAAATTATTCAGCCATCCCTACTTGCAGCTAATAATATAAACACATTAATGCACCGTCTGTTTGTGAGTAAACATCTGCACAAAGGGCACGGGTCAAAGAAAACATGCCGATAACATGTGCGTGGCTCACAGCAGACGCATACCGCCTTTCACGAGAAATTGTGGAAGTATGTGTTTATTTGGGCTCGGCGCAGAACGTTTTTTTTTTTTCTTCCATAGATAATTATTTTATTAGTCATCATCTCAAAATACATTCAAGAAAAGCTGAACGTGTCTATTACGATGGACCCTATTAACAATTTCGGATATACATTTTTACCAATATTCACTTTTTTACATAACCACGGATTACCATAAAAATATTTTCTTCATTGTCAAAACAAACTTTGAACCTAGGGCAGATTATAGTTTGCTTTGATGATAAAAAATAATCTTTATGATATTAACAATGTTCAGTAGGGACAGAACAGTAGTCTTTTTGCAGATACGACATTGTTAATAGGGACGATCAATTAAAGTATCGCGATTCGTGAAGGCTTCTTTTACGCACCCTCCAATCCAAGTACTTAGCTAAAATCTGGTCGATTTAAATACAATAAAACCGCCTATCCCTTAAGCATATTATATTTTTTCCTTAAACGGCTTTATTTTTTGGATAATGGTTTTCTTGATGCATTTTTCTTCTTTCAGACCAAGTTAGTTAAGTTATCGTCACGCTTCAAACTGCTTCACAACAAAACGGATAGAAATGGTAGTAATACTTCCCCGTACAAAAAAAAAAAAACAATGAAGCAGCCGAACTATACGTACTCTATAAAACTTATTTGCTTTATAAGATCCTCGAATAGATAATATATTTAGAGATAAATATATTTATCAGTCATGTGATTTCATTGAAAAACATAAGTACTATTTATTTCAGCCAAAAATATCCGTCAATCTGCCTAGCCTTTTCCCAATTATGTTGGGGTCGG
This sequence comes from Dicycla oo, assembly GCA_948252095.1. Taxonomy (NCBI): domain Eukaryota; kingdom Metazoa; phylum Arthropoda; class Insecta; order Lepidoptera; family Noctuidae; genus Dicycla; species Dicycla oo. Next base: position 25,887,389 of record OX411730.1, read on the forward strand.
CTTCCAGTCTAACCGGATGCAGTTGAATACCAGTGTTTTACATGGAGCGACTGCCTATCAGACCTCCACAACCCACTTACTGGGTAATACGATACCCCTTGGTAAGACTGGTTGTCAGACTTTCGGGCTTCTGACAACCCGTAACAACAAATAAAAATGACAGCCGGGACAAACGGCGTAACGTGCTTTCCGAGGCACGGAGAAGTGTCGGTATGAAAAGGTTGTCACCCATCCACAGACCAACCCCGGTAAGCGTAGCTTAACCTGATGGATCGATAAGCCAAAAATACCCGTATCATTCCGTACAAGGCGTGAATAAGTTGATAAGTCGACTTGCACGAAATTTTGAATTGTATAAAAATGGCATCTGGAATCTAATTCATATTAACATACACAAGTGCAGTTTGCCGAGAATTATGAACTTATCGACTTACTCATTTTTATTCACCATATAAATTAGGAATTCCATGCCATTTTTTATATAATTAAAAATTACTTGCAAGTCGACTTATCAACTTATTCATGCCTTGTACGGATATTATGTCTACGAATAGGGGCAAAATAATGTAATGGCTGAAAGTGACCAACGGTTATCAGAAGCAAATCTCTGATGGATAATAAAATTAAGATAACAGAAAAGTCTCACCAAATTAGCGTGCACGGGGGTCACACACTATGTCGCTCGGGGCCCTGGGTCCCAGGCAATTACTCTCTCGTATTTTCACAACACAGTTACAAACTCACTAACATATAATACACACTGACACTACACAACATACGGAATCAACACGACCATGCATTTAAAATGTATTACTCTATGAAACAAACAAAAAAAGTAGATAAGTAACGGTAATAGTATCTAAGGAAATAGTTAGGTTGTTGGTTATTCCAAAAATAAAACAACACTGTTTTTCTTTGATCGCTTTATAAGCTACATCAATTTCGACCAAGACCCGTTAAACCAAAAAAAAAAATCTTTATGAATGACCGAGTTCTGATTTAACAAAAATTAAAAACAAAATACAATCGAATTAGAACCTCCTCCTTTTATTGAAGTCGGTTAAAGAAATGAACCTACCGGCAGTAGGTCAGTGGCACCCTTCATTTTCTATAGATACATCACTAAACAGACTGTTATGCACTAGTTACTAAACATGTTTGCCCTTTTTATGTGGTGTACAATAAACTGTTAATTCTTCTATCTATGCATTTTAAATAAATTCGCTATTCCTGTCTGTCTGTGTGAACGCGTTGTTCTTCTAACTCTCCAACGAGATTATTATATTATTACAGGATTATTCATATTAAATAGCAACCAAAAACCTTTGTGGGCTTTGGTGGCTATAATAATCTTGTATTCTTTTGTATAAATGATAAATAAATAAAAAACAAACGGATTTTGACGCGGTTTTCACCATCATGTATTCCGGAAGGTTTATGTGTACAATGCATTAATATAAAACTTACATATTATTATAATAATAAAGAAATCTCTATGTTTTGTCAAGTCGTAAAATCCGTAGGAAGCAGGGGCGGGTCGCTAGCATATAATAAGTAACCTTGATCACCCATCTAACCTTTAAACACTTAACTGCGTACAACAGAAATAGACGTAATTAAACTACAATGTAACACCACGTAGAACAGAGCGGTATCTTAACGCTGTTATAATAATAGGGGTCGGTAGAGCATCAGCTAGATAACGGGCAAGTTTATTGTTATCAATGTACTATTATTATTTACTTTATTGCTCCCGATATGTAGGGGTCACTATTGTTGGATAGTTATTTTTGTTCGTTATTAATATGTTCGAACTAGGGTTGTGAGGGTCTCAAAAAAAACTGACGACATTACACCCAACGGATTACTTCAACTCACTGTATATTTGAGCAATCCATTCAAGCATGATGATTATGAAAAATTCACTAGTACTAAGGTGGACCGTGTTCAGCGCTAGACGGACTGCCTAGCCTCTTCCCAACTATGTTGGCGTCGGCTTCCAGTCTAACTGGATGCAGCTGAATACCAGAATTTTACATGGAGCGACTGCCTATCTTACGTCCATAACCCAGTTATTGGGCAACACGATTACTCCTTGGCAAGACTGGTTGTCAGACTTCCGGGCTTCTGACGATCCGTAACGACTGTCAAAGATCTACGAATGACAGCCGGGACCAACGGCTTAACGTGCTTTCCGAGGCACGGCAAGGTCTCGGTATGTGATGGATGATCACACATCTACGGCCCGACCTCGGTAAGTGTTGCTTAACACATTATCTGCTTAATTCTTTATGCAAACGCTTCTTTATACTACACCCTTACCGACCCTTATTTTACGATGTTTTCGAAACAATAGAGATGCACAACGAACGCACAGGTGCGGCGCGCCGCACTCGAAGAAAGTTATGTAAATTGTATGGACGCGCATACGCGCCGTCAAGCACCTGGTGAACGTCCGAAAACGCGCATGTGCGTCTGCCGCGCCTAATGTATTAACCATGAAGGTCGACCCGTGCAGCTGGATAATTTGCTGGTAAATTACATAATTACGCATTTTCCCCAGAAGCTACATTTCGGCAGCTATAGTAGCAGCCAACTTACAGAGGACGGTCATTCACAGGACATAGTTCCAAACTCCTGAATTTTTTGTCAGAAACCCCACGAACACTGCCCGTCCGGGAAACTAACCCGGGACCTCACGATCGCCACTCGGTAGAGTAGCTAGAATAATAGTAACAGATTACAATTATTAAATAATAACTACACATTCTGTTGACGCCAATAATAAATGCCAGAGTAAGAGACCATATTGATACAGAACTTCAATATAAAAACACGATTAAATTATACATCTCAACATGAGGGTAACGACTGTTCTCCGTAATGACGAGGGAGCATGGCAGTGCATGGGTCAAGTTCGTGAGAAATTTAAAATTATTAAGTAGTTAGAAAAACAGTGTGTTGTATTGTAATTGGATCGCAACTATGTTGTTGGCAATTTAATACGTAACTAGCACTTCCCCACCGACTTTGTTCGCGTGAATTTCGTATTTTCTCCTACAAATTCCAACACAGCTTCCATCCCTATAAATTGGAAATTTATGATCATAATTTCTGCGTATCGCCCGCGCTATTACTTCGTTTCCGCTTAGGGTTCTTTCCCACTTATTTTCTTTTTGCTCGGCTCCTAAAGGTCGTAGCGTAATGTTAAATAGCCTTCCTCAAGAATAGGGATGATGACTAAAAAATGTTTTTTGTCCGTCATGTAGATTATTAAAATACAAGTATTTTTTCTTTTTGTACGTAATCAAAAGATTACTGCGATACATTGAGTTAAAATGTGGCATGACGTCACGTCTTCGTATATTTTATACGTAGAAGTGACGTAGCAAGCCCCCACTCCCGAACTTTAATGCGTGTTATCTAAGTCATTTTTTATTAATATGATAAAGCAAAAAATACGTGTCTAATATTTTTTTATTATCTGACTGACGGACTAAATAGAATTTCTTTTTTTTACCCAGGCATCATCCCTATTGGGCTACAAAATTCAAATTTTTTTTTTTCAAATCTGACTCGTTTTAGCGCGCTTAAACAAATAAATAAAAACTCTTCAGTTTTATTATATTACTATAGATACAGAATCTAAATATACGTGTTTTTTAGTGTTAATGAGACCATCTTTTTGAACAACTTTTACTATGGGACCAAACCTGAAATCGCGAAAAAAAATCTGCTGCCCTATACATTAAAATTTATGTTCGCAAATCTCGTCAAAATATAGGGAACTGCTGATTTTTTTTTGCGATTTCTGGTTTGGTCTCATAGTAAAAGTTGTTTAAAAAGATGGTATCATTAATGCCCTAGAGTTATGGTATATATAAAAAAAAAACACGTTGTATAGTCGTTTTCACGGTATTCAATATACTGAGTTTTTTTTTTTTTTTGAGATGGGTTTGCTCTTGACTCTATTCTAGGTTCTGACCTGGACTAGAGTCACTCCATGTCACCCAGACGTGAATGAGACAAAGTCGACGATGGAGTGAGCTTACCCAGAAGAAGCCTGTTCACTCTCACTTTGAAGAGATTAGGCTTATATGCGTACGGAAACACAGACGCAGGTAGTGAGTTCCACTCTTTTGCTGTTATATCAAACCATTACGTTATTATCTGCAACTCATTCATAAATGCACTTGAATACAATCTAAACTAGCAAATTTATTTATCTATATTCCACAGGAAAACTTGGTCATTTATCAAGTCGTACGCAATAAAAATAACTTCAATTAGAGGCTACCACAACATTTAGTTGTTCCAGCAACTTAGACCGAACCAAGCAGACGGTAGGTAACAATTATGATCATATTTGTATGAAATGCTTGCTCACATTCTCTTATACTACTTTGAAACTTTATGCACATAAAGTATAAGGTTCATATTCGTAAGTGACGTTAAGCTTACTCAGCAAAGTCAAAGCGCGACCTGTGAATCCTGTGATTCAAGCCCATGTGCAGTCGTATTCGCGATTGAAATCGCACTATCTAATCGAGGACCATTTGAGATCGAAACTAATCAAGTAACACAAAAACCGGACCTGTTCCTGCATTTTGCGAACTATTATGAACTGTAATAAAATCTGTTCATGACCAACTAAACATTCTCCAAAAACACATCTCGCAACTTGGCTGTACACACTACCATCGGCCACGTCACTCAGATAACCCATGAACCAGGATCGCAAGGTCAGCGACAAGACAACGCTGCGATATTTTCCACTGTGCGATAGCCTGTGGCCTGTGGCCCGCCCCTCTGGCCCCGATAGCCTCTACGGAGATATTTCAATTTATTGGCTATAGTCACTGCTGAGCGAGCGTTGATTGGTGACGTCAGACAAGAGGCCCGGTTATGTTGGATTGTGAATGTCTCGGTTTTACGAATCTACTTAATAAAAATGTTAAATTAATTCATTCACTGACAGAACGCGACGTACACAACCTAAACCACTGGCTCAGCATGAACTTTTGCGCAGAAGTTCCATATACAAGGTGTAACTTAAATAATGCACAACCTCTTAATGGGTCATTCTACTCATCATTATGAACAACTTTTACTATGGGACCAAACCTGAAACCGCGAAAAAATCAACTGTTCCCTACATTTTGACGAGTTATACGAACATAAAATTTAGGGAACAGCTGATTTTTTTTTGCGATTTCGTGTTTGGTCCCATAGTCAAAGATGTTCATAATGCTGAGTAGAATGACCCCTTAAGAGGTTGTGCATTATTTACGTTACACCTGTTGTAACGAAAGTGAGGCTCTAGAGAAGAATTTTTGAAAATTCATCTCCTGACTAAAGAATGATAAATAGGGGAAGAAAGTTAGTATGAAAGCGGCGAAGCACTTGCTGTATCGCTTGACATCTCGAAGGCCTTTGACAGGGTCTGGCACGCTGCTCTGCTCAGCAAGCTTCCTGCTTATGGCATCCCGGCTGATTTTTGCAGCTGGATATCAGACTTCCTTAGTGAACGATCGATCAGAGTAGTTGTTGACGGATACTCCTCTGACCTTGTGGTCTGTTCTCTCTACAACTCTTTTCCTGCTGCACATCAATGACCTAATTCAGCATGGTATTGTTGGGTACGCGGATGCCAGTACTGTTTCGGAGAGACACTTGTCCGGCGCAAAAACCAGCGGCGATGAAGTTCGTTCCTTGAGAGAGGCCATGGTAGAGCAGACAGATTTGACCGTAAGCTTTTTTAACCCTACACGACCTCATTCCACCAGCCCTCTTCTACCATCGGACATCTAGACGCACTGCCAGTTACCATCCCTACCTAGAGACAAGAACAAACCCATCTCAAATAAAATAAAAAATTAAAATTCGTTATTTTTGCCAGTGGGAAAACTCACCGGCCACACAGCTTGTAAATGTATAAATACACGAAATTAAGACTTGGATTTGAAATTAAAATTTGAGCAACGAACAACATGTTAGAAGCTAGTAGCAAAACAAGTGAAAAAACAAGCGTTTATTAGTCTGGATATCATCTAGGACAGAGTCCTTGTCAAGACGAAACTAACGAGCCAAAACTCGATAGGAATGTGTCGTTTTATTACTGACTTCCCATGGCCACTTTCCGGCTCCATCATCAGATCAGCTCCATGTCACAATAATATTGCATTGTCATCCGATTTACATATGCAAGTAAAATTTCAGCTCAATCGGAAACCGGGAAGTGAGTCAAATTTAACTTGCAGGATTCGATTACAGACAGACAGACAAGACACTGGTACAGGTGAAACTAAATAGAAGCTTGTAATTATATAATTATATAGTTGCTCTGAGCTAGGCGCAAAATGGCTGTTGCATCGGTAGATTCGAGATAACAAAGGCATTTTATTGTCTTTATCCAGTGGTGCCAAGCCCAAGATACAGACTAAAGTGTAAAGTTAGTTTTTATTTTTTATTTATGATGGGTTTGCACTTGACTCTAGTCTAGGTCGGGCTAATTTGGGGTTCACTGGCAATATTAACTGTGTGAAATAGCTGTAGGTTACTTGAAGGGGCTTGTGGTTAACTAATAACAACCGCACGGGTCGATCGATCAGGTTAAGCTGCGCTTGCCGCGGCTGGTGCTTGGATGGGTGACCATCTTTACACACCGAGACCCCTCCGTGCCTCGGAAAGCGCATTCGAGTCGTTGGTCCCGGCTGTCATTCGTGTATCATTGACAGTCGTTACGGGACGTCACAAGCCCGAAAGTCTGACAACCAGTCTTACCAAGGGATATCGTATTACCTAGGGTTGTGGAGGTCAGATAGGTAGTCTACCCATGTAAAATATTATTATTCAGCTGCATCCGGTTAGACTGGAAGCCTACGCCAACATAGTGGGGGGCAGGCTAGGCAGATAATGAGATGTACTGTAGATTATATATAGATATGTTACTTTTTAATATTACATATTATATAATAATGTAATTCATATAATATAGAATCAATAATGTACCTGTTTAAACAACTGTATTTCCTGGAAATGAATATATTTATATTTCTATGAGAGAGAACTTTAGTAAAGAAACATAACATTAATTAATAAATAAGTAACTCTGATATAAAAAAAAAATGTCTACATATATCTATGAAACAATGTAACATAATGTTGTGGTTAAAGAGCAACACTTAACCATAATTATCGATGGGTCACTATGTAAGTGTACCATAGTGACCCCTCGGTAATTATGGTCAATTGTTGCTCTTTAACACAGCATTATGTTACATTGTTTCATAAGCCTTGTTGCTCACTAGTCGCTATGGCACCTTGACAGATTAAATATTAGGAATATAAAAAGTTACATTTTAAATTAAAAAACCCCGACACCAATTTACCCTCATTTCTTTTTGCTACTCCATCATCAGGCCCTGATTGTCATCTATCTATTACCTATTCATTGAGGAGGTTCCAATGAGGCCAAACACGATACATCTGCCGTAAGTTGGCGAAGGAGTTGGGTATCCTTCGAATTCTAGGTGAATACCAAATTCCGACTCGATCAGACCTGTGGAAGATGCTCACATCTATCCATCAACAAGAAAAGAGTTGATAATTTTTAAACGGCTAATTAGATTTACTTGACTCTCGATCAAGTCACCTTTCAAACAAAACAAAGAAGAAAAAAACTAAATCTGTTCAGTCGTTAGGGAGCTACGATGCCTCAAACGGATACACAGATACACACGTTAAAATTATAATACCTCTCTCGTTTCCGTCGGGGGTTCAAAAATATAACTATAATTTTCCTTATTTTAAATAAAAAGCTGACAATACTTCGTTATCAGTTTTTATTTTACAAAGTAGGTAGCTGATATTTTTATAACCGTAACTGAGATTGTCTTTATCCGAAACAAAGTAGTAATAAACCAGTTAGTACCAGTTAGTGGCTAGTTCCGTATTTATTGATAATTACAGTATAAATAGAACGTAAATAATTGTTAAATATAACGTTTGTACGCAAAACATTAGCAACCAATAATTCTTCCATTTCAAGGCGAGTGTCTCTACTCATATGATGAAGAAAAGAGCATTGATCACCACGTTTGCTCATAGTGTGTTGGCGATTTCATCATCATCGACTTCAACATCAGCCGACAGCATCCACTGCTGGACATGGGGCTCTCCTATTCTCTCATCCAGCTGCAACCAGCCACCCTGCGAAGATCGTCGCTCCAACTAGCCTGAGGGCGCCCTGCCTTACGTTTGCCGATTCGCGGTCTCCACCCCGGTGGCGATTTCATACTTGATAATGTTCAAATCACAATATTTCACCTTTAAGTTAGTATTGATAGCAGTTTTTTGGTACAAACTGCATGAAACCAGCACATGAGACCTGTACAAGAATGACTAATGCTGCGGGTCAATTCGAAGGTAACCGCAAAACTAATAGACGAGTGACTACTAACACCATCTAGAAGTGGGCGCTTGAACTACTTGCTCTAGAGATAACGAATCGATGCTCGGTAATATTAATCACTGGTTATCTCCAGTCTACAATAAAGCATGTATGAAAGAGTTTCGCAAGTTGCGTCATTTTTTTTAAATTATTTTATTTGAGATGGGTTTGCTCTTGACTATAATCTAGGTCAGAGGTGACAGAGACAAAGTCTACGATGGAGTGAACTTACCCAGAAGAAGCCTGTTCACTCTAACTTTGAAGACATTCGGGTTGTATGCATTCGGGAACTCAAACGCAGGTAGTGAGTTCCACTCATTTGCCGTGCGCATTATGAAGGATGTTTGGAAGCGCTTCGTGCGAATTGGTGGAATGGCAACTAGGTTTGGATACGGTACGCACTTGTAGTGCGTCTAGATGTCCGATGGTAGAAGGAATGGAATGAGGTTGTGGGGTTCCTGATCACACTCACCGAAGTACAGTCTATAGAAGACCGGTATTATAGTCATAGGTTTAATGCTTCCAAATGTCTTTTTTTTTTTTTTTTTTTATTTGTGATGGGCTCGCTCTTGACTCTAGTCTAGGTCAGAGGTGACAGAGACAAAGTCGACGATGGTGTGGCTTACCCAGAAGAAGCCTGTTCACTCTCACTTTGAAGAGATTAGGGTTGTATACGTTCGGAAACACAGACGCAGGTAGTGAGTTCCACTCCTTTGCTGTGCGCATTATAAAAGACATTTGGAAGCGCTTAGTGCGAATTGGTGGAATAGCAACCAGGTAGGGATGGTAACTGGCAGTGCGTCTAGATGTCCGGTGGTAGAAGGGGGCCGGTGGAATGAGGTCGTGGAGTTCTCGGGCACACTCTCCGAAGTACAATCTGTAGAAGACCGACAAGCAGGCAACCTTGCGGCGATGAGCCAAGCAATGAAGCTTGGCATCCACCAGTTTTACGTCGCCAATGAGCCTCTTAGCTCTGCGTTCCACCGAGTCAAGCGCGGCTAGTTGGTACTTAGCTGATCCATCCCAAAGGTGACTGCAATACTCCATGCAGGATCGGACTTGCGCTTTGTAAAGGGTTAAAAGCTGTCCAGGCGTAAAGTATCGCTTCACCCTATTTAGGATGTCTTTTATAATGCGCACAGCAAAAGAGTGGAACTCACTACCTGCGTCTTTGTTTCCGAACGCATACAACCCTAATCTCTTCAAAGTGAGAGTGAACAGGCTTCTTCTGTGTAAACTCACTCCATCGTCGACTAGACTAGAGTCAAGAGCAAACCCATCACAAATAATAAATAAAAAAAGGTATTACTAGTTATTATTGTTTTTATTTTGATTCCCAAATAATTAGCATGTTAGCAGCATGCTATCAACAACGAATTACCTGCCAGCGCGACAACATTTTGTCTTCGTAATATCTCATGCCAGAACTAAATACTCAAACAGCATATTTCCATTAAAACTACCTAAATAAATTCAACAAATTAAACCAAAATACTACAACACTTCCATGGCCATGATATTGATTGTACAGCAGACATTACTGTGGTAATATTTGCACAGACGCGACACAGTTTGCACAGCTACGAACACAGACACGGATATGACGCACAAAGTTCAGGTAGCGCGGTACTGGTATAAGATTGCGTTTGTGATGGGCAGTACTCGTGTATGACTACATCATATTTTAACACAGGTGCGGCAGACGCACATGCGCGTTTTCATAACTTTCTTCGAGTGCGGCGCGGCGCACATGTGCGTTCGTTGTGCATCTCTATTGTTTCGAAAACATCGTAAAAAAAGGGTCGGTAAGGGTGTAGCATAAAGAAGCGTTTGCATAAAGAATTCAGCAGAGAATGTGTTAAAGAAGAGTTTTTCAATTAAAAGTAATATGATTTTACAAAACACGATTTTTGATTCCTATTCAAATAAATTTTATTTTGTATTAGCGTAGTAATGCAAATTACGTTACGAAATAACACACTTTCACGGAATTGTTGGTTGTCTAATTTTACGAAAGGAATGGAAAACTTAAATTACAAATATTCACAAGCAATGCCGATTTTTTTATTAGTTTTTCAAGACGACGATGTGACGACGTGTACCCATTTACCTTTTTTTACGCGTCTTGTGAGCGGATTCAAGAACTTTCTCTTTTTTTATGAAGGCAGATTTTATGCGTCATATTAGGCGCTAATAAACTTATTCTTTCTTTTCAAAATGTCACTTTAGCCACGACGACCCACTTGATAGCTCTTACAATATAACACTGGCAGTTAGCAGTGTTGCCAGAAAAAAAAATGTATTACACAAATTCAGATCCAATGTAATATCGCTAATAAACTTATTCTTTCTTTTCAAAATGTCACTTTAGCCACGACGACCCACTTGATAGCTCTGACAATATAACACTGGCAGTTAGCAGTGTTGCCAGAAAAAAAAATGTATTTCACTAATTCAGATCCAATGTAAGTTTAGATTACACGATGCCATAAGATTACTCCATTACAATTATTTTAAATTAAAAATACCAGTTTCCTAAAAACAAGAAGAGGTTCTTGTAGATATAGAATCATGGAACACTTACCGATTTGTCCTTGGGCTCCTTGGTGTGCAGGTTGTAGAGCGTGCCGCGCTTGTACTCGTCGCCGCACACGTAGCACACCTCCGTCATCGAGTTCTTGTCCGGCATCGACAGGTCGAGGATGTCCCGGTCGGAGCTCGAGTTGGAGTTGCCCGAGTACACTGACACCGTTGATCTGGAATGCAGGGGGAACGCACAGTAAGTTTATTGACCGAGCGAGCGAAGCGTCTCTGCTTCAAGTCTTGCTTTCGTCTGCCAGTTTGTTGGCACTCCTCTGGAGGGGACACTTCCTCCAAAAAGGGGTAAAAAGGGGGCTACTGGATATCTCCGCCTCATGAGATCCGAATTGGGTGGTTCTCGATTTATTTGATCTTTTAAAAATTTGGTGAAGATCTGATAAGGATCTTCGGCGTGATGAGCAGAGTAGCTCCTCAAAATTGCTTACAGTAGATTGTTTACTTTAGATTTCTACCAGTGGAATCGGCCCTTTAACTACTAGGTAGGGAGATGGAGCACCTGGGACCACCTTGTCATCACAATCTAGTTTTGTGGAGTCTGAAAATAATTATTAGAATTCTCTAAAACGAAGCTTTAAATATTAATGTTAGTTTTACAATAAGGTCTAGATGGCGCTACTGATCGCGCCTTGGCCTGTTACAGAAATTGAAGACAGTATTAGGTTTTATGAATCTTAACTGTCAATGAAGGTCAGCTGAAACTCTACTCAAAAAAACCGGTCAAGTGCGTGTCGGACCACACACAATGAAGGGATCCGTAGTTGGGATAAAATTATCCCAAGAACAAACTTAACATTGCAACTGCAAATGTAAGTTTGTACTCACAATATTGAGTGATTTATCATGTTATTTTAAGACCATAGACTTGTTATAAATTTCCTGTAATCTATAGGTATAGAACTATTTTCTGTATTTTTTTTTTCAATATTTTAGTCTCAATAGTTTCGTAGATATGGGGGAATGGTCAATGTTCGGCTATTTTCTTAAATAACTTTATAACAGTTTATTTTAAAATGATTAAAAATATATATTTGAGACTCTCACAGTAAGCCATTTCATTTAATGTCACACAGCACAGTTTGCAAAACCTTTTTTTTTCTGATTTGCTGCCCAAAATAATTGACCCCCATATTCAAAATTCATTTATTTACGTTACACGTCCTTGTTGGGATCACAAACTCATAAATGTACCAAATTTCAACTGAATTGGTCCGTTACATTCAAAGCAAATTGGCTGAGACAGACGGACAGACAGACAGACATACGAGTGATCCTATAAGGGTTCTGTTTTTTTTTCCTTTTGAAGTACGGAACCCTAAAAATGAAATGCTGTTCGTTGGCAGCGCAACACTTCAGAACGGCTGGACCGATTTGGCAAATTTTTGTTTTAAAATGCTTATAATAGTTAGAATCAGAGAAAATCGGGAGCATTGAACAATTCGGGAAAACTGAAAGTGCTTTTTCTATGGGAATTTTGTATTAATTATTGAAATTTGGACAGGACAACGTCTGTCGGGCCAGCTAACAATGAAATGAATTCTTCCAACCATAATATTCCAACAATGTATACAACACGTGGGAGCAGTACGTTCTACGTAGAGGTGTAAAGAGTTATCACATGCCCTCTTCCTCCTCTCCAAGCCTCAAGATAACATTTGTATGTGTCGCACCTGACAGCATCAAGATAGCCCGCAGGCTCGGAGGCCCCGCTGTGCTGCGAGCCCACGGAGATGACCGACGGGTCGCGCGCGCGCAGGTCCAGCACGCCGCCCTCCTCATCGGCCGCGCCGCCGCCCGCGCCGCACCGCTGCTGTAATACATGATAACAAGTATGTTAGTTTTTATTTCAGGAAAAAGACAATAGATCAATTAGATTTCATGTCAAATTCATTTAATGTCGTGTCGCTGTCACCGTATAATTATGAGTTTTCAATCTATCGGTATTATTTCCGTTAGATTATAAAATGTCAAAAAATTGTGAACTGCAAGAATCCATTTACAATTTATCGATTATTTTTCGATAATTTATAATCTATCTATGGGAAACCGACAAATTGTAAACTGTTATCACTTGCTTGCGACGTGACGCACCTTGCGCTAATACTAAATAGCGTGCCTAGCTGCGAGCAACTCGGAAGTAGCGCTCGCCAGCCGCTGCTGGCGGCCAACGTATTTCACCCAGATGAACTGGGTGAAATACGTTAGTTAGGTGAAAACTTGTGAACTGACAATTAACAACACAACAAACGCAAATAACATTTTGCGTACCATCCTTCCACGCTACCAAAAGAAAAAATCTCCGTGATCAAACTCACTGCAATGCAAAGGGGCTTGCGTATATTGCTCAAGTGATGTGGTCAATCTTTGAATATCTGTGCAGTTAGCCCGTCTCGCCATCTCCTGGACAGCCTTTTCATAATATTACACGAACTACCTCAAAACTCACATTATTTAACTTATGCACGTGGTTCTGTTCCTTCTCGTCCTTCCGGAAGGCTTCCTGCGTGGGGTGCGGGGCGGGCGCGTCCAGCGGGTAGAGCGGGCGGGACGTGGGGCGCGGGGAAGACGCCGCCTCCTCGCGAGCACCTTCTCCGGAGAGGCCCAGGACTTGCGCCGCGTACTCGCCTTGGAACGACATGTCGGCTCCTGGAAACGTGACAAGAGCAACTGGTTAGTTCACACGTCACATAACACCGCGTGTAATCCCCGAAGGGTTAGGCAGAGGTGTACCTTAAGGTGCACATTAAGCCGTTGGTCCCGGCTGTCATTCGTGAATCTTTGACACGTTAAGGGTTGGTCGTAAGCCTAAAAGTCTGACAACCAGTCCTACCAGGGGTATCGTATTACAAAGTAACAGGGTTATGGAGGTCAGAAAGGCAGTCGCTCCATGTAAAATACCATGTAATACACCAGTAACATTTAAATTACTAGCTTTTGCCCGTGACTTCGCCCGCGTGGTTGTCGCAAAATATCCCACGGGAACGTGCTACCGGGATTAAAAGTACCCTATCTATTAATTCTGATAAACAATGTATTAATTCCGTACCTAATACATTATTTTTATAGAACTCTAGGTATTGGTTTGCGCGGCGCGGCGCACGCCAGTAAAGCTCCCAGTCGGCATGATTTTTTCCGACATCTTCAACAATCATCGTCATATTTCAGCCAATTTACATAAAACCTTAATGATTTAAACACTTAAACCTTCCTCATGTATCACTCCGTCCATTGGTAAATCCGTTTGGCAGTTTTTGAGATTATCGCGTTTAGACAGACGCGGCGGGGGGACTTTAGTTTAAATTATACCGGTCACGCTCTAATAACAAATAACTTTTGACCGAGTAGACCAATTTTAATGAAATAACAACTAAATGTTACCTCAAGATACGAACTATGATTTGATTATATTTCCAATCGCATAAATCTCTTATAAAACGAGGTACCTACTCAAAAATGTTAATATTATTTGTGAATTTTAAATTCAACCCCTATTTTGCTACCTACTTTAGAGGGTGAATTTTTCAAAAACGCTGAACTACATAATTCTTTCTTTCCTACCAAAATATAATAGCATAAATTTCAATTTAACGTAAGAAATGCTGGGTTTCCCATACAAACTTTCATCTCCTATATCACCCTCTAGGATTATTAATCTTGAGACAAAAAGTAGCTTATGTCCTTCCCCATGATGCCATCTATCGCCTTGCCAAATTTTATCAAAATGCGTTGAGTGGTTTAGGCGTGAAAAGGTAACAAACATACAGAAAGACAGACAGGCAGAGTTACTTTCGAATTTATAATATTAGTATGGATTATGCAAAACATAATTTAAAATTGATCTCAAATTACCCTCTCCATTTAACCGCAAACCAGTCAAGTAAATACTAGCCTTTACACACAAAACCAACCAATTACTACCTATTAAGTTAACCAACTACAAGTCAATTATATT
Organism: Dicycla oo; assembly: GCA_948252095.1. Classification (NCBI taxonomy): domain Eukaryota; kingdom Metazoa; phylum Arthropoda; class Insecta; order Lepidoptera; family Noctuidae; genus Dicycla; species Dicycla oo. The sequence continues at coordinate 25,902,391 of OX411730.1, forward strand.
ATCATCCTACGATTACGTTCCCATACATTAACGCGTAGGTACCTACGTCTACCACGAGTACAGTCAAACAAAAAGATAAGTCAGTATGCAGGCAGCTAACTTGCAACCTCTTGCGTATGCTCAGAAATATTTTATATTACTCTTATAAGTTTAAAAAGATTTTAACACAGATACACAATAAACATCAAATACCGATTATTCAAATTAGTCCGAGAAACTGCTCTTTTGTCGAAAGTTACAATAAAGCTTCCAAAACACCCACCCTTCATCACTATAACAACCTTACTAATAAAGATTTACACACGTATACTGGAGTTGTAACGCTTTTTAAAAGGGCCAAAAGTGTTAATAAAATCCGGTATACGTCGTGCGTAAATTTTTATTAATTAGTAGGTAAGGATGTTATAGTCTAATGTTGTTTTCCCCAAATGAATAATAGTAGCATAAGGAGAACATGTTTTGCCTGTATACCTAACCCTTTTGCCGATTGTACCCACCTACCTACCCATGGGTACGTACAGTCATTCATGGCTCGACTGCGCTTACGCCGGTGACCTCGGCGCTGTGGCAGTGAAAGTGCCACCGTAATCAGCTGACCGACTGCGTCCAACTGACCTATGTAGATACAATATGTGCAGTAGACCAATTGTGTACTCTTACTTTCATCGTGGGAACTTTGTGTTTGTTTTTAAAAGTCATGGTCGTAGCAAGTAGGTAACGGACGTGCATTTCGGCAACACGGACGTCTATTTCCATGGATGTGTCTATTTTGTGACAGTGACCGTCACTCTCATTAGCATTTACAGGAACCCCTTACAAGAACAATAAATGCTCTTGAGAAGCTTTTTTGTGTTCTAAATTATTTGAGGTACCTACGATAGACATAGCATACTTCTCACATTTCCATTTCGTTTACCGTACGAGATCAATAGTGTCACTGGCATGGCGATAAAATACTGATGCAATGCATTCATTTATTAAATAATTACTTTAGATCAGACTAGTCATTTTGAAATAATTACACGACAGCTAAAATTTTTTTTTTTTAAATAATTATACTGGCAACACCTTTGTTTACATTTTTGATCTCGAATTTCATTACCACTCAGTAAAGTAAATAAAGGTGTTGCCAGTTTAAAATAACTTCAATTGCGTAGTTTGTCGAAAAGTACTCTAGTATAGTGTTAAAATTGTAGGCATACCTTTAACAGGCACAATATTGCACACAGTTTCCAGCTTTAAATGACGGAAACTGTGATCCAAAAATAAAATATAACTGTTTGAAATAAATCGTGCAAATTATTTTTATGATACTGGCAATAAGGCAGAAGCTCTAAACATTTGGACTTTCATTTATTATTTTATATTTATAAAATGTTTTTCCTTCTAAACAAGAGGAGCGTTAAAAAATCGTAAATAATATTCTGCCACCGTAAGGAAAAAGGACGTATCTACAGACATATTGAAATGCAGAAGAAAAAAAATTGTCCTGTTTAAACTATAACATACAAAGGCAGATGCGTCTTTTAATAGCAAGAATTATTAGGTTTTCGTCAAGTTTACGTCAATTAAAAAATACTGGTAGTTGTGTATTTTTTTGCTGAATCCGAATATGTAAATATGTAACTCTATTTCGAAAAAATGTCAGATACGTCTTTTTTGACGGCAGTATTGCATTATCCTAATAATCCGTTCAAGTTGGGCGTCGCTAGCTACTGGTCGCCATTGGGTTTTGGTCATTCGCAAAGTAATAGTATCATTCGGTTTCTGACGTTTATCGTGATTGAATGTGTCAGTCTTAAGTTTTTAATTTGTTATTATGTTTTTCTTTGTCGTATTAAACGTTTTCAAAATTTCAAAATCAAATAATTAGAATTACTAGGGAAATGTTGACTACCCCTGTAAAACGTCACTTTGACAATGACATTTCTTTGTTTTCATTTTTGATCGTGAATTTCATTTCCGAGATTAGCTCCGGTAGCTTTACAAACGATGACATTCTAAATTATAAGTGACTTAGGAGCTCAAACGCCTGTGAAGCCGCAGCAAACTGAAGTGAAATTGGTCTGCGTCTGCCGCAAGCCGTCTAAGCCATGGCTCATGTTACCACACGTTGAAGCCCCGACACAGCGTCGAGACAGCTTGCGAAAACAATGGCAGGACGATGCAATATCGACTGATTCCTATAATATTAGCACAAAATATTGCTGTATGGACATAGAAAGTCCTTTTCATTAGATATAGGTACGTATCAAACTCCTATTGCCACAATGATAAGAAAGAAAATACGGTTTATGTAAGACCTAGGCGCACTAACTAGTATGGACTAATATTATAAATGCGAAAGTTAACTTTGTCTGTCTGTCTGTTACTTTTTCACGCCTAAACCACTGAACCCGGTTTATGTATGACCTAGGCGCACTAACTAGTATGGACTAATATTATAAATGCGAAAGTTAACTTTGTCTGTCTGTCTGTTACTTTTTCACGCCTAAACCACTGAACCCGGTTTATGTATGACCTAGGCGCACTAACTAGTATGGACTAATATTATAAATGCGAAAGTTAACTTTGTCTGTCTGTCTGTTACTTTTTCACGCCTAAACCACTGAACCCGGTTTATGTATGACCTAGGCGCACTAACTAGTATGGACTAATATTATAAATGCGAAAGTTAACTTTGTCTGTCTGTCTGTTACTTTTTCACGCCACTAAACCACTGAACCGATCGATATGAAATGTGACAGATAGGTAGCCTGGGACCCGGAGGACTTGGCTACTTTCATCCTAGATCGCAGACGAATAGTCGCGAGCAAAAGCTAGTAACGCAAGAAAGTAAAAAATCAAACATTCAAAAGCAACACTTCGAAAGCAATATCTAAACAGTAGCATTAATGCTGATTAACATCAATACTATTCTTTTACTTGGAAAGAGACAAGCGTCGAACATAGAACTAAGTTGCATTTCTGTTGTTCCCTGTACTATATATACTTGACCAAAGTACAGACCCGGGAGCAGGTTTCTGGCAGCGAGTGTTACTAGAACACGGCCGCAAGGTAAGGCCACAGAGGTCACTGGACCACCGGGGAAATACTCTTAAAGCAAGCAATTATTATAATTACTGCAATTATTTTTATGTTCCACGATTCTGGGGTTCTGTTCGACATTCTTTATGTTGGAATAAAGGGCGGAACAGATAAAAACGTACTGAGTCAAGATGACCTATTACGATGAAATAGGCCGTACGACTGCTCCGTCAGATATGGAAACGCTGACATACTTTCTTACCATAAAGATCAAAGGTTGTTGAGAGATTTATAGCTCCAATGCGAATGCAACCGCATCTTTTCTCCCACGGTCATCAAATAAAGCGGAAAAGAAAATGTTCCTTTGACTGTTTGTCCACCGCACCGGGAACTTGAGGTCAACGAGAAAACAGATGACGGCGCCGAAGTAGCGACATCGACAGTACATATGGCCGAATAATCTCTTTACCAGAAACAAATGAATATACACTGGTCCTAACCAGGGGACGTGCCGATGTAATGCCAATCCATTAGAGGTAGGACCTGATAGAAGTGTTTGGAAAACAACACCAAATGTGGGCAAAGTTAATATTAGAGGAAACTAAACTTATATTCATATTTAACTAGTTACCGCTGTTGAATTAAACATATAACCAGTCTGTTTGTCTTGCCAAATTCAATATTTCTGCACTGCACATTCGCGCGTGGATTTTTTCAACTTCAAACAATATAGCGGTTAAATTAGTTTAGCCATTTGTAATAGTCATGCGAATACCACAGAACAATGGTTTATTATAACTGTACAATAGTTTGGCTACTGTGCTGAATAGGGCCATACCTACTCGTATTGTTAACCAAAATATATCGTTTAATACGTCGTTTGATACTTGTGTGGAAAGGACACTAGCTTAGGTATTTGTTTTTAGGAGCAACACAGGCTCGCCTACATATTTATTATAAACAGTTCTCCGGAATAGAGAGTATGATTTTGCATAGGTGTTTTAGGCGGTATCAAAGTATTAGCAATCAAGTTAATGGAGTGTGACGTGATTCGTTTCCGTCTTTGGGTGACGCGCGCCATGACACGTTGTCAATATCCTAGGTAGACGTGACCAGCGAAGTACTACAGTTAAATTAGGCTGTGGCTTAAGATCAAGAGGAGCACCTGTATTCCATCACCACTCAGTGACGTCTGTTCCAGAAGTATCTTGTGTGAAAGTTGTAACGTAACAGATAGATAGCCGGGGCTATTTGCTACGCTACGTGATGAGTAGAAAATACAGAGATTAGTAATAAACAAGTAAATCTTCTGTCTTCGAGGCCAGGAACCAGATCTGCAGCGCGACAATCGCGCAGCAGTAGAATGTAGCAGAGCAGGGACGGCGGATCTTCGGCTCAGGACTCTTGGTGTCACGACCGGGACAGGAATCAGCACGCAGCAGGGCAGAAGAATCCACAGTCCCCAGAGAAGGGATGAGGATGAGGCTGCAGCGTCTTACTCCAAGGAGGAATATAGGGATGGCAGCATCCAGCACACAATGCTGGCGGTGGCTTACGTCACGCCGCTAGAGCGACGAGAGAGGCTTTTCTGTCCAAGAATAGACAGTAGACGACGGCGGCGTTTTATGCCACGCCGTTAGAGGGCCCCTCAACGTCAAAGTTCTCCCAAATAGGTATGTCTATGATATGGACTTCAGAAGTCCAGGGAGTGGGTGTTATCTCTACATGGGTCACTCGCGAACATGGACTGATGACCGGAGTCTTCCGGAAAGAAATAGTGCTTGCTGTTACATCATGGTATTTATTGTAGACTGCTTCGTAGTTGAAAATAGACTAATTTTTGAAGCAATGTCGGGCATTGTCGGGTCCCTTTATAGGAGCCCGTCTCGTTCTAGAAATACATATACTAAATATTTTACAGATATGTCAGATTAGATGACTAAGAAAAATAGCCAGTGATAATTAACATGAGAACTCGGCCTTAACACATAGTTTACAGTGGAGACTCGGCTTTAAAATATAATAAAATCTGACAATTGAGTTTTGACAATTGAAATATAAAAATTAGAAAATAATGTAATAATTCTCAATGAAATGGAGTGACTCTTATTGGAATTGGCGTTTACAGTGGAGACGGCTTTAAAAAATAATAAAATCTGACAATTGAAATATAAAAATTAGAAAATAATGTAATAATTCTCAATGAAATGGAGTGACTCTTATTGGAATTGGTGTTTAGTATGTAACATGTAAGTACATATAGTGAAAGTATGAACTCTCCCAGCTCGTTAGACAACAAAAACATGTGGTTTTAAGAAACGAAATACCACAAAGTGTAAACAAAAGCAGGTTCAGGTTAAATTCTTAAGCAATCTCATTAGTGAATAAGTAACACATTCAACTGTATTAAGGAGGTTTCAACTTTATATCGCACCACTTTTTCGTACAATTACTATTGTTTGAATAACATTATTAAATTGTAATTGAAAGATCATCGACGAATACTGAGGTAATAAAATTAACCTCAATAATTGACAAATGACAGACATACGAGCACAAGACACGCGCGACACAATGGCTTTTTAATAGTTTCTGTAATTACGGCATTCAACCGGTTAAGCTCATGTAAAATTACAATTTTGATTTTAAGTATTCAAATAATAATAATTATAAGAGCCTCGATCAACATCTCAAGAGGCTCTCGTTGGGTGGCTGGGTGAAGGGCCTGATTCAGAAGGCAGTCCTCCTTGATACGGCGCGTATTGTGAAGAGGTTCCTGTCTCTGGGAACCTAACCACCGGTAGCTTGGACCCTGTTCCCCATGCCGATGGATTTCTATTTTTAAATGTTTTTATTTTTTATTCTAATATTTAAAAATATAATTTATATATGTTAAAAAATTGAATAAAGGAGATAATAATAATAATAATAATAATACCCTGGGACATTTTGCACAGACGGTCATCTCATCCCAAACTAAGAAAACAATCTAATAAACCGATCAATACACTCATCAATTTGGAAGTGGCTCTACCAATTGGCATCTACAGGTACATATTCTAATCAAGATTCTCTGAACATTTTCATCAGATACTTTTGGAACAGACCATACGACATAAAACAGCTGCTGTAAATGGCGGTAATAATTTAAAACTCCTCAACACCTAATTGGCTATGCACCACGAAAAGATGAAAGGCAAAATATGTAAGGATCTTAGATATAAGAAGATTTTTTATATTTCTATGATATGATGACATTGGTCGTGTTTCTGAATTTACCGACGTGAATGACATACTTTTTATCACTACATAATATCATTGTTTGATGTTCACGTGCCACTTATGACTTTTCGTATTAAGGAATTATCGTATCCCTGGATTAGGACACTATTCAGCTCATGATGTGTTTGCGGGACAATGCATTAGCCAAATATAGGAATACTAAATCGGGATCAAAAAATGTTTACTATAAACAGTTAAAATCCTTGATAGAAAGTTCCCCGTATCATGAAAAAATTGCACACTTTAAGCACAATATAAATAATAAAATAAATAATCCAAAATTACTATGGAAGAATCCACTCAAAGCAAAAACAAAAACATCAGCAGCCAACTGGTTTAATTAGCCGTTTAGTTAACCGCCTTTTTTTTTTTTTTGTGGATGGGAAATCATCAAATAACTTCTCCCGCTCTGGGTGGAGCGGAAGGGCGTGTCAGACTTTTACTGACTAAAACCCACCCGTGTTCCTTCAGTTGCCTGTGCCAGGGCCACGGTATCTTTTTCAAACAACCCGCGACCCCAGCGGCTTAGTTAACCGCCTAGCCTTTTAACTAAACGCCGGCCGTTCAACTAGCGGCCTGAATGATATTAAATTATAGGTTAGGTTGGAACTGTGACCAACCACGCGCGAGCCGAATTGATCGCAGTAACCAAGCCAGGGGCACCCCGACCAAATGGGTTGGGTTAGGTTAGAACTGACCGGGGATCCCCCCACAGCTTATACGTCCTCGTCGTGATCCCCGGGCAACGCCGTGTCTGACCACCGTAACGGAGTGGCAGACCGGCGGCTAAAGTGAGCTGTGAATCGTAGATTTTTTATGCGGACATCTGCGAATTTTAATTTTAACCTGATGAGCACTAAACCGATGCGTGACGCCTCTGGGCGATTCATTTCGAATCGTTCTTCCCAGGGCGGTTCAAACGGCCCTTCTCAGGGCCCACCCAACGGCCCTTCTCAGGGCCAATCAAACGGCCCTTCTCAGGGCCACGCCGGCGACGCTATGGCGTCGGAAGCTGACCGCGCACCGTCTGCGGCCAGCTTGTTTAGCAGGCCAGACGAGTTGTCGGACTCCGACGACTCCTGTATGGACGCGTCGGCGGCTGAAAGCGGCTGCCTTAAGCGGAAGGGGGCCGATCTGAGGCTCGGGTCCGAGGGCTCCTCGGAGTCGGCCAGAAGCAAGCCGAAGAGGAAGTTGAAGTCCAAAAAGGCTACGACTTCCTCTACCCACGATGTGGGCTTGGTGGACGCCGAGCGCCAGCTAGATCTGGCGAAAAGGGCGCAATTGCAGCAAGACCTGGAGGAGAGGGTCGCTGCGAAGGAGCGCCAGGCGCAAATCGCCAGGTCGAGGTCTGGCTATGGTGCAACTAGTGTGCTGTATGCCGACCACTCCCTGGCGGAACTGGAGCGCATGGCGCAGGAGGACAAGGAGGAGGTCTTGGAGGTCGCCTCAAAGTCCTCCAACTTGAAGGGGACCTTCCAGAAGGCCCTCAAATGCCGGGCCGCCAGCTTGCACGGCATTGTCCTGGAGCTGGTGAAGCGGACGGCCACGGACGAGACGCGGCAGCTGCAGGCAAGGGTGGATCGCCTGCAAGCGGACAACAGCCAGCTACACCAGAAGCTGGCTGAGGCCACGGCCCGGCCTGCCCAACCTGCCCCAGGTCCGGCAGTAGGAGGCTCCTCCTCCTCCCCTTCCAACCTTGAGGATATAATCCGCAAGGTTGTCATGGAGGAGAGGGCCTTCACCAGAGCCTGCTTCGCAGGCATCGAGGACCGGCTCTTGCCGGAAAGGCGGCTCCGACCGCCGCTAGCGGCGGATAAGAGTCCACCTTCGAAGGAGCCGGAACCTGTGCCTCTAGCAGGCTCGGCATCGTGTGCGCAGCCCCAGGCCGCGAAGCCCTCTAAGGGCAAGGGGAAAGGTAAGGGCAAGAGGACTAAGGTGGCTCCTCAAACCCCCACCACAAGTGCGGAGGGAGCGTCTGGGTCGTTTGCCACCCCAGCAGCCACCCAGAAGTCGCAGGAGGAAGACGCCCTTCTTCCCTCCACCACCCCGTCCAACCAGTCGTGGACGGAAGTGGTCAGGAGGGGAAAGAAGGGTAAAAAGTCGGCCTCCAAGCCCGCTGCGACTGCACCCGCAGCCAAAAGGGCTCCAGCCGGCGGGAGGAAGCTAGTTCCTCCCAAAACCGCGGCCGTCGTGGTGACCATCACCCCGGAGGCCGTGGTGCGGGGCGAGACGTACGAGTCCGTCCTAAGACGGGCTCGTACCAATGCTGATCCCACACAGCTGGGGATCAGCAACATCACGTGCCGCCGAACCCTAACCGGGGCTCGAATTTTCGAGTTCTCGGGGGAAACACGCGGCACAAATGCGGACCTCTTCGCAACAAAGTTGCAAGAGGTCATCGCGGATGCGGCAACGGTCGTCAGGCCCGTTAAGACCGCAGCCTTGGAGGTGGCCGATCTGGAGGATTCGGTCACCAAAGAGGATGTGGCTGCGGCCGTTGCTGCGGCTGGAGGTTGTGACGCTGGCGCGGTAAAAGGCGGAGCCATCAGGCCCGGGCGCCGCGGCATGGGCATCATGCGCGTTGAGTGCCCAGTCGCCGCGGCTGGGGCCGTCCTTGCTGCGGGCAAAGGACGGTTATTGGTGGGACTCAGCTCGGCTGTGGTCCGACCACTTGAAGACCAGCCTATGCGCTGCTTCAAGTGTTTTGCGTTCGGCCACACCCGAGCCACGTGTCCCTCAAAGTTTGACTGGGGAGACACGTGCTACCAGTGCGGGCAAGAGGGACACAAGAGTGTCACCTGCCGCGCCACCACGCCACACTGCACGGCGTGTGCCGCCAGTGGCCGCCCCGCGGACCACAGGATGACGGGCAGGAGCTGCAAGCCCCCCGTGAGGAAGGGCATAGTGCCGGCGCAGGTTCGCCCTGTTGCCACCACCGCCGCCACCGTCGTCGCCGCTGCAGCTCCAGCGGCGGTTGCTGAGGAGGGGGGTGCGATGTCGGAATAATGGTTTCCGACTACCGCATCCTCCAGGCGAACACCAACCACTGCAGAGCGGCCCAGGACCTGCTGGTGCAGGCCATGGCTGAGTGGTTGGTGAACGTAGCGGTGGTCGCCGAGCCCTACTCGATCCCCAGCAGTTGGCTGGGTGACGAGGACGGCTTGGTGGCACTAGCGGCGCGGTCTTCCACAGACTCCCCTCCCCTCTCGCTATTAGAGAGGGGACCGGGATACGTGGCCGCCGCGTGGGGAGAGATAGCCCTCGTGGGCGTCTATTTCTCCCCAAACCGCCCTCTCCAGGACTTCGAGAACTATCTCGGAGTCCTGGCCGCCGTGGTCGGCAGGGTGGCGCCGCGTCAGGTCTTCGTGCTGGGAGACTTGAACGCCAAGTCGGTGACCTGGGGCAACCCGGCCACCGACGCACGCGGGCGGGCGGTGGAGATGTGGGCTGCCTCCTCTGGACTCTCCCTCTTGAACAGAGGAAGCGTCCAGACATGCGTGCGGCGTCAGGGTGGCTCAATAGTGGACGTCACTTTCGCCACCCCTGCGTTAGCCGCGCGCGTGTTGAACTGGCGGGTGGACCTCGTGGAGACCATGTCGGACCACCGCTACATCCGGTTCGACATCTCCACGAGTGGCCCCGGTGAGATGCGGCCCCTCTCGGGGCGATCACCGTTCCCGCGGTGGGCCCTAACCCGCCTGGACAGGGAGGCAGCGGCGGAGGCGGCGTTCATCCAGGACTGGCTGTCGCCGCCTACCGCCGGCTTTGATGTGGACGCCGTAGCGGGGCAACTCAGGGTGTCTCTGACCGAGGTATGCAACTCTAGCATGCCTCGGTCTCGCCGGCGACCACTGCCCAGGCGCGCCGTGTACTGGTGGTCGGTGGAGCTGGCGGGGCTTCGAGCAGCGTGTGTGGAGGCAAGGAGGGCCTATACGCGGAGCCGGCGGCGGCGTCGACGGGACCGGGCCGACGAGGACCACCTTTATGAGCTATACATGGAGGCAAAAATGGTCCTCGATCGGGCCATCGCCGCCGCCAGAGACTCGGCGAGAGCCGAGCTGCTGGAGGGTCTCGACAACGACCCCTACGGGCGACCATATAAGGCGGCGCGCAATAAATTGCGCCCCTTTGGTCCCCCGGTTGCCGAGACCCTGGAGCCCGCATTTCTGGATGGGGTGGTTCAGTCCCTGTTCCCGTGCAGGGACAACAACTTCACCCCACCAGTGATGGGCCCAGCACGAGCTATAGCCCCGCCAGACGACGAGGAAGAAGAGGAGGCCCCCCCTCCTGTCACGGAGTCGGAACTTGGCGCGGCGATTTTCCATATCCGCGCCAAGAAGACAGCTCCAGGCCCCGACGGCGTTCCCGCAAGGGTGGTGGCGATCGCTGCCACCCAAATGGAGGAGAGGTTTCGGGACCTCTTCAGCGCATGCCTTGCTTCTGGGAGGTTCCCGAAACCGTGGAAGGAGGGGCAGTTGTGCCTCCTTCGCAAGGAGGGCCGCCCCGCAGACCCCCTCGGCATACCGGCCCATCGTTCTGCTCGATGAGGTCGGCAAAATGTTCGAGGGGATAATCGCTGCGCGGTTAAAGGGCCATTTGCGCGGGATCGGGCCGGACTTGTCGGATGCTCAGTTCGGTTTTCGGGCTGAGCGTTCCACGGTGGACGCGCTGGCCTGCCTTAAGGGGCAGGCGAAGGAGGCGATGGAGGCAGGGGACGGATTGTTGGCTGTGTCATTCGACATAGCCAACGCCTTCAACTCCGTTCCCCACTCCACCATCCTAGAGGCGCTCCGATTCCACGGAGTGCCTCGATACCTGCGCAGTCTGCTGGCCAGCTACCTGGAGGATCGGGCGATCCTCCTGGTAAATAGGACTGGCCAAGTCCGGCGATACGCCGTTGAGGCCGGCGTTCCGCAGGGGTCAGTCATAGGACCTCTCCTCTGGAACGTCGGCTATGATTGGCTCCTGCGGGGAACTCTCCTCCGAGGCACGAGTGTCGTTTGCTACGCGGACGACACTCTCCTCACCGCCCGGGGGGGAGTTTCAGGGAGGCGGCCAACTTGGCCTCGGCGGGCGGATCCTTGGTCGCGGGGAGGATCCGCCGCCTAGGTTTAACGGTGGCGCTGCACAAGACCGAGGCCGTGTTCTTCCACAGACCTCGGTAGCGCCCCCCACCTGACGCCCATATCTTCGTGGAAGGCGTCAGAATCGAGGTCAAGGCCCAGATGAAATATCTGGGCCTTGTACTCGACAGCAGGTGGCGCTTCGGTCCGCATTTTAGCGGGCTGTCGTCGCGCCTGCTGAAGACCGCGGGCGCGCTGTCTTGGCTGCTTCCCAACCTGCGGGGGCCCAGCGCACGATGCCGGCAACTTTACGCTGGCATCTTAAAGAGTATGGCCCTCTACGGGGCGCCCATCTGGGAGGACTCCCTCCAAAGGAGGGAGAACGCCGCCGCCCTGCGGGCGCCCCAAAGGGCCATAGCCCAGCGGGTGGCGCGGGCCTACCGCACGGTGGGCTTCGCGGCAGCATGCGCTCTGGCCGGCACCCCACCTTGGGAACTCGAGGCGTGGGTGCTCGCCAGAGTGTATGAATGGACGGCGGGGCGGAGGGCGAGAGGAGAACGCCCCGCCCCGGAAGAGCGGGAAGCCGTCCGGCGGGAGGCGAGGGACGCCATCGTCGTCCATTGGACGACGGACCTCGCCACCGCAGCCTTCGGCCGCCGAACCCTCGACGCGATTGGGCCGGTCCTGCGAGACTGGCTCGAGCGGTCGCATGGGTTCCTCTCCTTCCGCCTGGTGCAGGTGCTGTCCGGACACGGTTGTTTCGGATCGTACCTGCACCGTATCGGGCGGGAGGAGACGCCGTCGTGTCACGACTGTGGCGCGGCGGAGGACACGGCGCAGCACACTCTCGAGGTGTGCCCGTCGTGGTCCGAGCCGCGCCGCAGTCTCACGGCGGCGATCGGAACGGACCTTTCGCTCCCCGGCTTGATCAACGCCATGCTGGGGGATGAGGGGTCCTGGGCGGCAGTCGCCTCCTTTTGCGAACACGTCATCTCCCAGAAGGAGGCGGCGGAGCGCGCGCGGGAGGAAGACCCTCTCGCGGCGCCGCTCCGAAGGCGGAGGAGGGGTCGAAGAAGACGTCAGTATGACAGTCATCTCCGACTCCTCCCAGGTGGAGGCCAGCAGGCAACGGGTGCGGGGGCACCCTTGCCTGTATTGCACAGGCCTCCACCAGTGTCGGACGGGAATGGCCAGGTGTTCCCGGCCATTCCCGTAGCCCCCCAGAAGGTTAGAACTGACCAACCACGATGCAAGCCGAGCGAGCGTTGCCGTGACAGGGTCTGGCGAGCACTGCTTCCAAATGCTAGGCGGTTAACTAAACGGCTAATTAAACCAGTTGGCTGTGAACTTTACACGAAGCGATACACGGCAATACCAACATAAAGGAACCTACCTCTAAACTCGGCCTAATGTTCAAAACTTAACAAACACGAAGTAACCCAGTAACACATGGAATCGCAGCACCTAGTCTAGCAACAAAACAAACTAACTAGGTAATAAGTTTGCACACAGACATGCCAGCTATTAGTCTAAAAAGACAACTACGTACGATTAGTGTTGTGCAGTTCACGAGCGGGTTCCGTAGAACGGGCGAACAATGGGCTGCTCGCTAGTTCGGTGGTAGTTCTGTACTTATCTTTTATCTCGTTAATTTCATAAGTTATTTATTACTTAACGCGAGCTATTTTCGCCAGTAGGTGAGGTTTACCAGGTGAACTTGATGTTGTTTCATTTGACATCAAATCCATCAGCTAATTAAGAATTAACATATACTTGGATGAACTGGACTCCTTTAATAAAGATTGTTCCTTGGCAGCTCTAGACAGGAGACGATCATGATCAGAACATAAGTTTTATTTTCGAAATGATTTGCTCTGCAACCATGACATGCAGGCGTAGCAGGACCACTTCATCTCTAGTTCTACGAAGAATAGACACATCTCGTTCTATACAAAGTGACATTTCGTTTCTCCAATTTTGACATCGCACCGTAAAAATCCTTCTAGAATCTGTCATTTTGTCTTTCGTTTCTAACGATTTTTGTTTAGGCCTTTTTTTTTGTAGACCAAGCTGTCTATCCCAAACTGTCAAAATCACACTGAAACCTGACAATTGTTTAGGGTAGTGAAGACAATTTAATTTTCTAATCGCCATGCTAAAGACAGTAGAAAACTATCTACTCGACGGCCGCAAAGTATACGGCTATCCACAAAATCATGATTTTATAGGAAAACGTTTTGAACGCAAAACTGTGATAAATAATAAAAGAACAAAGCTATCTTCTTATATTTTACATTTAAGTTAATAGGGCATTACCAAATGGTTCAGGCCAATTACTATAATAATATAAGGTCCATTTATTCATACACGAAATCTCTTAAGGGGTCAATGAACAACTTTTACTATGGGACCAAACATGAAAACGCGAACAAAATCTTTTTTTTTTTTTCGAGAGTAAGAAGAAGAATTATATTATTCTGAGTCGAAATATGTAAAAAAAAGTGAATTTCGTAAAAGTACAGTTGACTCTTTCTACTTTGCTGCCGTCGTACTGTCTACACGGTAACGTCATTTTTGTCTACTATTCGTCGACAAGACGCTTCTCTACGGTTCTCGTGCTAAGCCTGCTGGTCGAGGTGTGCTAGCTATTGGTCCTTCATAAGTTGGCTCTTGAAAGAGGCATAGGACAAGAGAATGATCGCCAATCCTCAGACTGACCGAATGATTCGCTCAGAGAAACGTTCGATTCAACAGTACCAAAAATTTTATGAACTGACGAAAAGAAACATCGACACTAATTCACCAAATCACAAAAAAATTAACTAATTTCGCGATTGTGAACTAAAGCGCTCCGAAATCCGAACTATCGCATTAGTCACGTCGAGTGAACAATACAAAGTTCAGTATGCAACGACTAGAACCGGTTGGAGCCGCTTAGTGGAACTTCACTTTTGTTTACAGAGACTAATTCGATGCAATCAGGGTTGTGCTGACACGAATGTGTTTCTTGTTTTGTTTGAGCTAACATTGTAAGTGTTTAGAGTACTTATAAGTAAAACTAGTAGCTCTGCGGACAGTAGACCTCGAGAGCACAAACTATTTTGCAACAATGAATGTACTACATGCCATTGAAGTATTTAAAAACGGGATATTTAACAGATTTTTTTTTTTGTAATCAGATCTGCACTAAATTTTTATGAGACCAATTTAAAGTACTACCTTTCAAATAAAAAAAGAACTATCGAAATCACATCTCATAAGGCGAAGATATCCAGTAGCCGTTTTGGAGGAAGTACCCCTCCAATCAAAAATCCGCGACGGCCAAAAAATTCTATATGTAGTCGTAAAAACTGTAAACCAAGTTTCGTCCAGCAGGCTCAGCACTAGAACCGTAGAGAAGCATCTTGTCGACGGAAGAGTACACAAAAATGACTTTTCCGTGGAGACAGTACGACGGCAAAGTAGAAAACTCTACTGCACTTTTAAGAAATTCACTTTTTTATATAATTCGACTCCTCGTTTTTGCATAGGATTTGTTTCATTTCTCAATTCTCAATTTTTACAAATATTAATCATAATCATTTATTTATTTATTTTTTAAGTCACACATAAATATAACTGCGGAGTCGCGCTCGTAGCTTTCCATTTTATATGAAATTTTTCACTTTTGTTATGGAAAATATGAAAATTATTACCTACATGTAGTTGTATGGGGTCTTAGTCTTATAAAGGGGGGCAAAATTTTCATTAATTTTGCGATAGGACACACCCTTTTCGAGATATAAGCAAAAGAAGAGAAAAAAAATAATTTGTAGATAACCGATACACTTTGCGGCCGTCGGGTAGAAAGTTTTCCACTGTCTTTAGCATGGCGCAAATTGTCTTCCCTACCCTAGACAATTATCAGTGCTCAGTGTGATTTTGACAGGTGGGAAAGAAAATTTTCTTCCGAAATAGTCTGCATGAAAAATAGACTAGACATTTGTATAGAAAAAGATGTCTACTCTTCGTAGAGATAGACAAGCGGTCATGCTAAGCCCACTGATCGGTTGTAAAATACGACCTGTAGAGGAGTTCCAGCAAACTGACAGAGGAATGCCAGACTTGAAGCAGACGCTTCGCTCGCTTGTATTGCTTGGTCAACTATTATTGACGTGCTATTAGGGCTAGAGTTTAAGATCTTCCTGTTACAAAATTTTAAGTGTTCCTACACGTCTAGGGTTACCATCTGACAGCCATTTTACGGTTAAGACAGGCGAGCGGCCAGCGCTAAGCTGAGACAGATATTTTTGAATATCGCGATATCACGAGACGATTTTACGAGTACGAACTCCTGAAAGAATTTTGCAGAAACTTAGACCACGTCTAGTTTTCTGAAAGTGCAACGTCACAATGGTGCATTTTTTGAAAAGTAGGGACATAAATGGTGACATCACAGAATTTATTAAAAGCTGTCAATTTGTATTTTCTATATTCGCACACAATGCAAATCTGGAGCGAATGTTTTCCCTAATAAATGCATAGTGGAGTAAAGAAAGGTTTGACGCTTGACAATAGAGTCGATAAAAGAGCTATTACTATTAATAGTAACCTAAGAAAACTTTAAATAAGCGTACAGGTTTTTACCTAGTTTGAGTTTCAGAGGCTTCATAGATTTTTGTAATTATAATTTATTTCAATAAAGATTTATTATTATTTACTAGCTGACCCGACAAACGTTGTCCTGTCAAAATGTCAATAATTCATACAAAACTCCCATAGAAAATGCACTTTGTTTCCCGAATTTTAAAATTTTCCCGGCAACTTTTCAAACATTTTCTTTCATACAAACCTTGTTCTGACAATTACAAACACAACAAAACAAGAATTATCCAGTTTGGTGCAGTCGTTCGGAAGTTATGCGCGTACATACATTTCGGCGATTCATGTTTATATATACCTATAGATTTTAAGACTTAGTTCTTTTTTACAATAGACATGCATTTTTCTGAAAATTCAGGCAGTTTACCTCTATCCAGTTTTCGTAGTTGCTGGTTTATCTGTTCATTTCATTATCACCACGTTTTGGCAAAATCTTTATCGATATGGTTTCAATTTCCTCCACAAAGGTGGTGGAAAAGGTACAGTAACAGAAGTCGACTAGCAATCTCACAAAACTATGGCAGAGCAATATTATTTGTACTTATGATCTTCTTCTATAAGAACGTTTGACAATACTACACATTGGCAACTTTGGTAGCCCGTATAGCGCAGGCGATAATGGTCATTGCGGTGTAAGTGGACTTCTAGACTTTGACTGTACATACATGATGAAGAACACAAGTTCAACTTTGGTTTAGCCCGTTTTCTGACTACCCAGAAGCCACTAACTAGATGTTATACAAGCCAACATCCTTGTAAAACCTCAAGTGGCCTTAGATCTTATCTAGTTCATAGCAATAAATCCATCGCATCCTCTTTCCTGCCCGACATACACAACTTCTTGCATCGACCAGGATTTTGATAAGGCAAACTTCAGAGCTATCCAGGTCGAAATAAGGAGTGGATGCAGAACATAAATATATAATGGTCAGGCCAGGTTATAATTACTTGCGTTTGCGTAGGAAAGAAACAGAACCCGTCTCTCACAGTACACTAAACAGGAATGCTTCCACTAAAACATAAAATACGTGTATTCGTCCTGTTCAGGGCCGCGTGGCAACCTTAGCCGAGCGGCGGCCATTCGTATTTATATAACATCAAAGCGTTGGTACCCCGTCGTCTGGCCGGCCTGTGATTCATACTTCATCAACGTTTGACATATGACATGTACGCTACCAATATCAGTCCCTCTTGCTAGATGAAAATTCCCGTTGTAGAAATTTATAATAATAATAATAATTTTATTTCGGAATTAAATCCATAGTGTTAGTCAATCAATCTGCCTAGCCTTTTCCCAACTATGTTGGGGTCGGCTTCCAGTCTAACCGGATGCAGCTGAAATACCAGTATTTTACATGGAGCGACTGCCTATCTGACCTCCACAGCCCAGTTACTGGGTAATACGATACCCCTTGGTAAGACTGGTTGTCAGACTTTCGGGCTTCTGACGACCCGTAACGACTGTCAAAGATCCTCAAATGACAGCCGGGACCAACTTACCGTGCTTTCCGAGGCACGGAGGAGTCTCGGTATGAAAAGATGGTCACCCATCCACAGACCAACCCCGGCAAGCGTAAGTTAACCTGATGGATCGACCCGAGCGGCTGTTATTACATAGCCACGAGCTCCTCAACTTATTATCTAGTGTTAGTACCAATCACCTTCTGTTTATGGGTGTACTTTTTCTTTTATGGGAAAATAGCTTTTGCCCGCGGCTTCGCCCGCTTGGTTGTCGGAAAAAGACCCTTAACACACTACTAAAGTTTCTCTAATAATATAATTCAACCATGATTCGAAAGACACGTGTCGCCATCTTTCTTATCATAAGAACGTTATTAACGCTGTTTCCCCCGGAAACAGTATTTTTTTTCGGGATGAAAGATACCCTATGTCTGTTTCTGGACACGTGACAACGTATATGCAAAATTTCGGGATGATCGGTTCAGTGGTTTAGGCGTGAAAAGGTAACAAACAACCAAACTTACTTTCGCATTTATAATATTAGTTAGGATGTTTCAGACATTTCTGAAGGAGGCTTGACTTGCTATAGGTTTCTGGAAAATTCGTTGTCAAATTTTAACGGGTGTATAATAATATAATATACTGGGACATTCCACACACGGTCATCTGATCCCAAACTAAGCAGAGCTTGTACTATGGAAACCAGATAACTGTTATACTACATACTTTATTCTTTTTTTTTTTTTGTAAATACATACTTATGTATATAATTACACCCAGACTCAGGACAAACAGACATGTTCATGCACACAAATGTTTTTCCTGGATGGGAATCGAACCCACGACCTGCGGCGTGATAAGCGGTATCTTATAAAGACGCTTAACGAAGTCGAGAGCCTCCTTTTCTGGAAATTTGGTGACAACTGAAGTGCTTACTTCAGTGCCGCATTGCGAAGTTACGGCGAAATATACCGGATTATCGTACGCACAGAATTTATGAAATGACGGCAAGTCACGGCTACTAATTGCAACCTCCGAATTTCGCAAAAGCAGTCGTGTTATCAAGACTCTTGGCCCCTATCTTTAGGTTTGTTCATAATGTTGTCTATATATAGCATGATCGCCTATATACGCTATAATATGTCCGTCACACTGAATCATTGCATTGCAGACGACAGACCGCCATGCATACAACATCAAAGAACTTATTACTATCGGGCTTATGACTGGCGCAGCGGTTAGCGTTCGCAAACCGTTTGATTGTCCCTCTGGCCCCGATGATATGCATTTGTGATTGTATAATACACAAATGTGCATGCATCATGTTATATGAACATCGATGTGTATAAAGCATGTGAAAACGATTCGACTGTATGTTTACCTGTCATTACATATTTGCTACGTTTTCACCGATAAATAAAATACCAAACCGACTTCATGTTCTTTGGGCAGGAAAAAAAATTAAATCGACTTCAAAAAGTAATTAACTCAAAATTATGAAATAACTTTAATTTCGGAAGTCGGGAGTCTTGGTATCTGTATTTTAGTTTTTTGCCACCGAAATTAAAGTTATTTCATAATTTTGAGAATTTCTTTTTGAAGTCGATTTTTTTTTTCATTTGGTATTTTTTAGTTTTTATAAGAACTGTAATATTTTTTGTACTACACACTACAATAAATACTACAGTTCTTATAGTTAATAGTTTTGTTATAAATATTGCACTAGACAGCTTCATCTGAGCCAGTATTGTGTCTCGAAGGTATACAAAAGTTTAGGGAGACTGGAAACTTATAGTTAGTCCGGAGACCAGGATTTGGACGACAGCGATGCATTTCAGTGAGAGACGACCGATTTATTGCCACCGAAATCGACACCAGAACGGCGTGGACGTCCAGCAGCAGCTCAGAGAAGTTCGAGGGAGGGCGAACTGAAGCTCAAAATGGCCAGCCACGGGACCCAATTTGTCTCCAGCCCACCGACAAGCCCGGCTTCAGTTTGCTCGCGATCACTTAGATTGGGATATGGAGCAATGCAGCCGAGTCCTGTTTTCGGACGAAACCAGGATGTGCCTGCATGGTAGCGACCTTCGACAGAGACCGGGGGAGCGATTCGCACAATGCTGCTGTGCGGAAACAGTCGCATACGGGGGTGGGTCCTGTATGATGTGGGCGGGGATTTCTATTGAAGTAGAAACGGAGCTGATATTCGTACCTGATGGAGGTCGGAGAGGGGGGCTAACCGCAGAAAGATATATCAACGACATTCTGCTAGGCCATGTAATCCCCGGGTTTATTGGCGAAGATTTCCTGCTAATGCACAACAATGCCCGCTGCAGTGACAAGACAATACCTGGAAGAAGTCGGGATTCCCACACTACACCGGCCAGCCCTCAGTCCTGACTTGAATCCAAGTGAACATATGTGGTACGTGCTGAAAAGGCGGGTACGAGGAAGATGTCCAGCTCTAGCGTCGACAGAAGACCTGATAACTGCTTTAGTCCAAGAGTAGCAGGAAAGCCCACATGAATCCATCAGGAAACTCATTCGGTCTATGAAAAACCGTTTACAGGCAGTCATTAGGACCAGGGGGGGTACTCGTAACACAAAATATTGAGGGGTATATAAAGTAATTTAATCATTTTTAAGTACTTAAATATTTTTTTAATGTTTTCATAATACTTCCTATTTATTTAGACGACCACAACTTCGACCTATTGCAATAATTTCCTAAATTTAGGTAGAAAATTAAATTAATTTTAAATATTTTTGATATCATTTGAAAGTTTACAAAATTACCTTTCAAATTATATACCACAATCCATAGTTCACTGCATAGAAATTGTAAAAAATTGTTTTGAGCAACGCGCGATGAAGTGGGTCGTTTATTGCTCGTGAGTGTATAAAATTAAATAATGCCTTGGACATAATCTACCTATGAGCCTCTTACATCAAAATCCTTTCTGCCATTCATGGGCAATCGAGAAGCAAACATTCAAACATCTTCATTCCCTTTTTAAGGACTTGTCCATCGAACCTGCAGGACCATTACCGAATAGCGAGCGACGTACGGCATCACACACACACACACGACACGCGACACGGTACGTTACAGCCTGTAAGGACAGGCCGTAACTAGTAAGTAGGTACTATAGTTAGTTCTTTGCGCAGGTGACAAGTAAAAAAAAACAAGGCATTGTTTCGATTGGTGAGTTGGTGAGGGCCGCTCACCACAATGGTGTACCACGAAATGCTAAGTAAACATGTTATATGGCTGTAATTTTTGTGTTTGTATCAGTTTAGCATGCTAGCAATTTGGTTTTTAGACTGCCTCATTTGCGAAGAGGTCACGAAGTCGCAAGCGTTAACTTTGAGCGTGGAACCCTGAGTCCTAGTTTTTCCATATACCAACCAAGTCAAGCCAAGATAGTATTCGACTACGATTTGCGACAATGTTAGGTATATTGCAACATTTTATGAAATTGTCACAGTAAACAAGGAGGATGAAATGATGATCTACTTAATTTTGTCAATCCGTTTACCAGGCGTGTGATAGAAGAGCATAGAATATACGCGGGTGCTACACAAATGTTTGCATTCAAATAGTGTTTTCGCTTATATTAAAATCTTTCCCTCGAACACTAACTAAAATTCCAGTTCATTTTAAAAACATGATGTAAATAAAATTCTTAACTAAAAGGAACCGGTAATGTGCGTGTCGGACCACGCACAATGAAGGGTTCCGTAGTTGAGGTGAATTTATCCCAAGAACAGACTTAACAACAACAACAATAACTTTTTTACTAAAATTGATTTGTCAAATAATAAATTCCGTACCACTTTGTTAAAAGAAATATTTGTTATTGATAAACAGACCTAAATTTAATAATTTAGTATTGTCTCTAGCATGTATTGTAGTTCTCAATAATTGTATTAATTCTATTATGTAGTCTGTGGATAACGGTGTGAGTTTCACATTTAAATTACTCTTATTTCATTATTAGATAAGACACAATGTGTAACTGTTTGTTTATCCCAAATAAATAAAATAAATAAATAAATAAAACATTGTAGTTGAAAAACGTGTTCTCCCATACATTCCAATTGCCAATGTAAGTTTGTACGCACAATATTGAGAGATTTTCCATGTTATTTTAAGACAATAGACTTCTTATAGGTTTTCCTGTAATCGATAGGTATAGAAAGATATATTTTCTGTATTTTTTTCAAATTGTTAAGCTCAGTAGTTTCGGAGATAAACGGGGGGAATGTTCAGATTTCGTCTATTTTCGTAATAACTTTACACAACAGTTTCTTTAAAATTATATCACTCACAGTAAGCCTTTTCATTTGATATATCGCACGGTACAGTTTGCAACACTTTTTTTTTCTTATTTGCCCCCCCTAAAATTGATATATTCAAAATTCATTCATTTACATTACACGTCCGTCTTTGGGTCACCAAAAATACATACATGTACCAAATTTCAACTTAATGGGGCCATCAGATTCGGAGCAAATTGGCTGTGACAAATTCAAAATCAAGTCATTTATTCAAACTAGGCTGAGAATCAGCACTTTTTAAACGTCAAAATTACATAAGACAGTCCCCCAAAACGCCCGCCCTTCACCACTTCCTAGTGCTTTAGCTGAGGAGAAGAAGTGGCGCAACAAACCCCCCAGCAGCACAGCTGTCTGTACAGTTAAAAAAAAATGAATCTATACAACAGACAGACGGACAAGCAGACAGACACATGAGTGATCCTATAAGGGTTCCGTTTTTTCCTTTAGAGGTACGGAACCCTAAAAAGGGACGCAAAACTAAACCTCCGTACTCTGTATATACAGCATGTCCTAAAATAGGAAAAAAAAATAGGACGCTTTCCGTGCGTTTATTACGGCTTGGCTCAGCCGAGACAAAAGAGTGCCGTGGGAGGGCCCAGCCTCCCGGATAATCCGCCAGGGGGCGCTTTGTACGCCACGACCCGTTTTGACATTTGAAATAATGTTTGATAACAATTTTTAAGGACATTTTTCGCGTAATGTTTTTTTTTTTGCTTAAATAATGTTGGATGTTACATTTTTATCTCGGCCCGTGGATCAGCTTTATAAGAGAAGCCGCAGCTATTAAAATTAATCAACCTTTTAAGAAGTTTCTTTCGATATATATTTTTTTATAAGTTGTTTTTTTTTTTGTTTTTCTTTCTTTCTGTGAATAGGATCAAAAGGGAAAGAGCTACAAAATAAAACAAAAGTTCCTCATTCTCAATTTTTCGCTTCTTTTAGATTTCACTGGTGTCCCATTTTTTGGCATCTAACTGGCCTTACCAACTGTCAAAGCCATGAAAACTGAGTTAACGTACACTGCGGGACACGGAAATCAACCCATTTTAAAAACTCGCAGCAAAAAAATTACAAAGTACTTCTTCCATGTCCACAACACGAATCTCGTCTCCCTTTGTTTTAATATTATTTATTTGGCGAGGCGAGCCGAGGCGGAAAGGCGTTGGATTTACGACGGCTATTCGGAGTAAATCAGAATCCAACGTTGTTGTACGATTCGTAGTGACGCCGACTGATCCGATGCGTTTAATAGTCAAAGAGGTACCATACGTTGTGAAGACATTGTGTTTCGAGTTATTTATTGTAGGGGAAGATTTAAATACGTATCCATGTAGTATTTAAGGAGTAACTACGGAGTATGCTAAATACGACAATGGGTTTTTGTAACATTTAAACCGTGTGATGTCGTGAGAAACATTCCAGATTTCAAATTATTTTACGTTTTAGTTTACGATTGGATGTTTCGAGATTTATCGACCAGAGTTTTGACCTGAAAATGAGCCATAAGTCTTTCTCTCTCTAGTTGAACGGAGGCAGACAATTCGCGGTACGAACTTTTCGCATTGCTCTTCTACTATTTTGGCGTGATCTTTTACCTTAAACTCTGTTCATTGTGTGTATTTAGGTGCAACAAAAATAACACTAATTAATACACTTGCGACCAAAAAAATCGATCCACCCCATTCTCTTAGAATTGAAACAAGATTATTCATCAAGTTTAAGTAACAATAACCTAATATATTCTTTAATGTATGTAGATAACGTTAGTGAAATAAATATCAAACCTGATTCATTAGTTTTGAGAAAATCTTACGAACATACTGGTCGAATAAAGATCCTCTTTTTTTAAGTCGGTTAAATACTTGATTAATTAATGATCAATAGATGAGCACTAATAAACAAAATAATGCTTTTGTCATCTTCACTTGCAAAAATGTCACCCAGTTTTTCCAAACAAAAGTGAGTGATGAGGACATCTAAAGAATCGAGTCGATTTTGTAACGAATATTGCTATTATCAAAGTATAGGGTATATGTAAATGAACTTAATCTTACCTACTTTCACACAACATCGAGGGTTCACGGGCTATTTGTATTAAGCGACATGTTTGGAGCTTTACAGGAGAGCATTTCAAAGTTTCATTATTCGGAAAAAAGAACATTGTAAAAAAAGTATCAATATTTTTTACGAAAAAGTGGCCTATCGACTGTTAATAATCAATAGTGTCTATCTCCGTTCTTTACTTTTTTCACTTTTTAATGAAGGTAGATATGATAATAACTCAATATCGTCCAATCGCTTAATAAAAATAGCCCGTGAACCCTCGTATAATAATTAAAATATACATTAAATTTTTTGAAATATTGTCTCACAGATAGTGAACATGGGGTGGGCCAATTTTTTGCGCCCAAGTGTATTAAAAAATCGAAAGTGAGTTTGTTTGTTACGTTTTCACGGTAAAACGGCTGAAATTTGGATGAAATTTAGCACATGGGTAGACCATGACCTGGATACTCTTTATCCAGGTAGTACGTTCCCGTGGGATAATTTCCGACTTCCACGCGGGCGAAGCCGAGGGCAAAAGCTAGTAAACTATAGTTGGGACAACGTAATTTCCTTCCGAATTATGTATAAACTCTAGAAATCTTTAAAATTATACTAACCTATAAAAGGTTTCCCATCGAGCCTCTTCATCCAGTAGAACCTCTGGCTGTGCGGCTTGTTCTCTCGATCGTACTGCTCCCATTGCTGCCTCAGGAAGGTGTAGCACACGCAGCAGCATCGTACGGTGCCGTCCTCGTCGCCCTCTGCCCGGTAACCGGCGGGGGGAGCGTGCGCGCCCAGGAACGGGAAGTATGGTTCCGTGCACTGGGGTAGAGGGGAAAAAATTTGTAAAAAATAAAAGAATAATAGGTTGGCAGTTCTGGAGTCCCTGAAAACAATATTCTGCAAGGAAAATGAAGCGGAGAAAAATAGTTCTTCACTTATAGATTACATGAAAACCTATAAGAAGCCTTAAAATAACAGAAAATTTCTTAATATTGTCCGTACAAACGTACATTTTTGTAGTTGGAATGTATGGGAACATGTTTTTCTGTTGAACTACAATGATAAATTTGTCCTTCAGTCCAGTATTGGTTTATAGGCTGTATCATTTGAGTGAAGCCGCGGGCAGCAGTCGGGCACAGCTTTTTGAGAGTCCTACTCGCTCTTGTCCGGTATATGATGTACACAAAAAAGCAAGGAAAGTAAAACATCAAAAACCATTTGTATTACAGGTATTTTTTTAGCAAACTGCAACACTGCAGTGTGATAAAGGATATTTGTCCATAGTTAAACGAAGGATTCAACCCACATTACATCTAATCCTTTTCGTTTAACTATGGACATTTGTGAAAAAAGATATTTGTGAAAATTAAAATAAACATGAGATTATTTTGCATGCTCATACATAAGTAGGTATTTCTTAAATAATTATATACTCATCTCACGTCACTAATGTAAATAAAATACTGAAAAACTCTTGAGAAATCATACAACAACAGAAGTATCGATCGATTATCGAGTACAATACATAGGCTAAATCTTTAAGAAAACAATGCACAACGTTCCGCTGAATTATAACTATTATCTATTCACTTACCGATTGCATACGCGCGTTAAGAGGCGTGTACACTGGAGACACGTGTTGGACAACATGTTGGCGAACTGGTGGCCAATATATCCAACATGGCAATTAAAATAAATTAAAGGTCCTACAGTCCGAGACACGAGCATAATTCCCTAATTATACAGGACAATTTTTTAAACAGTGCGCAAATTTTCACAGGTTATTCTACCCATGAATATGAACAACTTTCATTATGGGACCAACCCTGAAATCAATTGTCTTGTATATAGCCCATTATCAGAATTACAGTTCCGCATAATTAAGTCCCGGAATGAAATCACTTATGGGTATTTTTTAATTACACAACTGCAGAAATGGCATGTAACATACTTCTTAAATAATGGCGTTGGACTCGTCCATATTTAAGAAATATAGCACCGAATTGCCGAATTATTAGATAATACATGATCGGGATCGATACTCTGCTGCATCGCAGGTCGTGCATGTGGATGTGCGATTCGACGCCAGCAGACTCAAGTGTGGGGGGGGGGGCGGGTACGGTCCACCCTGGGCGAGGGTCCTGGAGGCTCCCTAAAGTAAACGTAGGGTGCAAAACCGAGCTCGCTTCGCTCGCTCTTGAGTCTTGCAACCTACATCCTCATTTTTCTCAGATTTCGTTGTGTAAGTCGACAAAGTAACTCCTATGTATTTATGAATATTCAAAAGAAAACCTTACATATCCAGGACGGCGTACTTAAACTTTTGATTGAATAATTCGACGTTGTTTTGATCGAAGAATTTGTGGAACTGCATTTCGTCTTCTCCCAGCGTGTGTACCAACACATTAGTACTTGTTTTAAATAAGTTTAAATAACCACAAAACTGCAAAAAAACATTATTTTTTTTTGTAGGTGACGATATGGTGTTGCGACAACTTATCCTCATCGACGTCACAGCAAGTTGCCCAACATTCTGTCACCCAGTGAAAACACGTCTTTACGCACCAATCGCTATGTGGGAACGGTGTATGGGAAAACAACGTGAATTATTGCTAGCCCGTTGGTGATGCGTCGATTTTATCTCATGGGAACATAGCGTAACAGTGTTTACAGATAAACTATTAGGTATTACAGGTACGTTGCATTCTCTAATATTGCTTAATTTAATGGGGAATGAAAGGACATCATTCATTTCGTACCCAAAAACTGAAGTACTGGCCAGAAAACAAAACTGCTGTTTTCTTATGGAAAATAACGACAAACAGATTGAGGGGCTTGCTAGGCCGGTGGAAAACCCGTTACGAAGGCCCTCCAGAAGCTGATTGATTCCATCATACTCGAAGGTAAAACGCCACAGGCGTGAAACAGCCTGATACTCTTCTTTAAAAAGGGCGACAGTGCCCTGCTTAAGAATTATAGGCCCATCTCACTTCTGAGCAATGTCTACAAGCTGTTTTCAACAGTCATCACGAACCGTCTCGCGCGCGGGTTTGACAACTTCTTTTGACAAGATTCTGTAAAAACTTTAGCACCGTAGACTACATACATACGCTACGGCAGGTTATGCAGAAGACCGAAGAGTATGTATGTATGTATGTACGTATGTATGTATGAGTATGATGTATCTGCTTAGCGTTTGTAGACTACGAGAAAGCCTTCGATTCGATCGAGACTAAAGCTGTACAGCAGTGTCTTCAACGGTGCTAGTTTCACTATCTATAATACAAGGTGCTGAAGTGTCTGTATGTAAACACTACTATGCCAGTCAGACTCGAGGAGCAGACTTCGAAACCTATGCTTCTGTAGCGAGGTGCGAGACAAGGAGACGTTATCTCTCCGAAACTGTTCACCACTGTATTGGAGGCAGTCTTCCGGGTTACTAGAAAGGGGTAGACATCAACATCAATGGCAAGTATATACGTAATATATACATAAATATACATGACTGAGATTATGGAGGACCTCGGTGATGACCTATGGAACTGAAACGTGGTCGCTCACAATGGGCCTCATAGAGGGCTTCAAAGTAACGCAAAGGGCAATGGATAGTAGCGTTATGATTGGAGTTTCCCTGACGACGAGATCGAATCAGAAATGAAGAGATCTGCAGGAGAACCGAGGTGATCGACATAACGCGAAGAATTGCAAAACTTAAGTGGCAGTGGACAGGGCAGATTGTTCGCAGAACAAATGGCCGATGGGGCCAACAGGTTCTGGAGGGGCAAATGTGTACCGGAAGACGAAGCGTTGGAAGGCCTCCCACAAAGTGGACCGATAACTTGGTGAAAACTTGGTAAAGACCGCAGGAATCGGCTGGATGCGAGAATCACAGAACCGGTCGAAGTATCGATGCTTGGAGGAGGTCTATGTCCAGCAGTGAACGGCTTCCGGCTGAAAATAATGATGATGAGGTAGCTAGGTTGTTTCTCGTTTTAAACATTAATGTAATGCTCGAAACAATCTAAGTCAAAATATGTTTCTTAGTATTTTCAAACTTAAGTAGCAGCGGAAGGGTTAATTGTATACTCTCGTCGCAGTAGTAAAAAATGGATGTTTTTTTTTTATAAACCGTCTTTTTTTCTGGTTTTAATTTTTGGGTACAGAATGTTCGAAACCTGATGATGTCCTTTTACTTGGTGTCCTGGAGAGGTGGGCGCAGGAAGACAGAATCCTATTACGGCGAGACTGGCCTTCTTTAGGATAAATCGTTTTTTTTTATATTAGTGTGAATGCTTTTTTTGCAAGTCACTTCAACCATCAATTTCAGAGAGATGTTATTTGAACTCTGATATACCTAACTGGTTGCAAAAGGCAGTGGATTGAGGTGATGCTGCTGGGGAGTTTGTTGCGCCACTTCTTCTCCCCAGCTAAAGCACTAGGAAGTGGTGAAGGGCGGGCGTTTTTGGGGGACTGTCTTATGTAATTTTGACGTTCAAAAAGTGCTGATTCTCAGCCTAGTTTGAATAAATGACTTTTGATTTTGATTTTGATTTTTGATTTTGATGATTTGACTGTAGTCAGTGCACGTCGTGTGTGTACACGACGTGCACATATTATATGACTATATAACAGTCTTATTAGAACTTACAAACTTATAAACAGTCATATACATTCTGTCAAAAAAGTATCGGGAATTGATTATTTGTTTATGGTTCCAAATTCAATGTTTTTTTTTTTGTTGCTAGTTTGGCACAACAGTTTTCCATTTTGGCGCGATGTTTGAGTTGCATCTGTTATTTAGATTAAATAAAATGCTGTTTTTTGGTGGAGTGTGTGTTGCGAATTTCATAATGGACAAAAACATCTAACATAGTTTATCTCAAATTTTGCATCGCAAACGGAATTTCGTGTTCGGAGTCGCTGAAAATGTTTCAAGGGCTTACGGTGAATCGACTTTATCAAAAACACGCGCTTATGAGTGGTACAATGAGTTCTAAAGCGAAACGAGATGTGATAGAAGACTTGTCCCGCTTTGGCCATCAACATCGTCAACTGAAGTTAACATCGCAAAAGTGAAGGAATAGTGACTGAAAATCCTCATTCAAGTTTGAGAGAGATAGCCGCTGAACGTTCTGTGTCTCACGAGTCGTTTCGTACCATTTTAATAAATCACTTGGGTATGAAACATGTTGCCGATCGACTAGTCCCAAAAAATTTGAATTTTCTCCAAAAACTCAATCGCATAGAGTCGCTGAGGACATGCTAGAACGAGTCATTTCCGACCCAACATTCATGAAACGCATTGTTACTGTTGGTTTTACGAGGTTTACGAGTTTGACATGCAAACTAGTCAGCAAGCTTCGGAGTGGCGCCTTCCAACTGAACCGAAACCGAAAAACCCACGCCAAAGTCGATCAAAACTCAAAGTCACATTGACTGTTTTCTATGACTATCGCAGTGTTGTACACTCGGAATTTCTGACGGAAAGTCAAAAGGTAAAAAAAAGAATATTACTTGAGCGTTATGCGGCGTTTAGGAGAGCAATATCGACGAATAAATTTACTTAAAAAGAAGTAAAAACCGATTTAAAAACCCTAAAACGAATAAAATAACTTTAAAAAAAAACTCAACAGCTTCCGAAGTCGGTGCCAAGCTATTAGTTCATTGAAGAACTGAAGACACCGGCTTCAGAAGCTGTTAAATTTTTTTATGAAAGTTATTTTATTCGTTTTTGAAGTCGGTTTTTACTTTTTTCAAAGTTTCATTTGAAGTAAACAAGAATAATCAAAACAGAAGTTTTGATAACACTTTATAGATCGTTAAAAATATCGAAATTCAAACCATACTCACTACGCAGAGTGCGTAGTGCGTATGATTTGAATTGCAATATTATTATTTATTTTTAAAAAATCTAGACCGGTATGCCATAGGTCTCTACTCCGTTCACCTATTATGCCCTATTTTTTTCAAGACGGTAAAAATAGTCACCCAGTATAGTAGGTACTTACTTAAATATAATTTCAAATCAATATTTAACATTTAAGTTTTTCTAAAGTGCGGGTGGGACAGAGGGTTGAAAAACATATTGGACGCGTTCATAAAAATACAAAGAAGAAGTCTATGCCTCGTACAACTCTGTTGTTTATGATGTTTTATATCTAGAAAATAAACTTAATGTACCTAATATTGTTTTTCTCTTGAATAAATAATAATAATAAAAATTGATTGCTTAAAAGATTACAAAGGTTCTCCATTCGTCGCGTATATATATTTTTTTAAGAGGATTGTGAAGCCGTAAATTTTCATACAAAAAGAGAACGTTTTTCTCCCCGTAAACATAGTCTAATTTTCATAATTTTTGGAAATGTTGTAGGTATCATGAAAAACTAGGTCCGCAGTTTATCATAAAGAAATATTGCATACAATATAAGTTATTAGCATCTAAATATCTATATTTTTGACATAAAAACATCCTCGAGCATTTTTATTTTTTTTTATTAAATTAAATTGAATTACTAAAAACGAAAAACGTGCAGACCTAGATTAAAGTGTACTGAATGTAACGAGACCAAAATTGTCTCATTTCGTAAAGGTTTAGGGGAGTAAAAACGTTATCGCCCGAAACAATATTTATGTAAATAATTGTATGAAATGTAGGTAATTGCCTCCAAAAATCACGCCGCGTATCGGCACTTCACAATCCTCTTAATGTATGTACACCGATTTCTCCGTCAATTTGTGGACCGATTTCAAAAATTATTTTTTTGTTTGAAAGGGTATGCCCTCTAGGTGCATGACAATGCGTTGTCACCAAGTCAGGATCTGATATGGGGATCCCATGGAAATCGAGGGCAACGCTCAAATTTGCCCTAACTAGGCAAGCCTGTATCTTGGTTATGAAGATTGAAAGATTTGGAAAGATCGTATATTTTGCGTACGATTTTGAACATAATATATCGAATAAATACGACACAAATCGTACTGTCGGCAACACAGCGGAAAAAGGCGCTTCGTTCTCTAGCAATTTAGCAGCAGTCACGTGACATCTCTGTCAGCAAACAAATTATTTGTCCTTTCCGTTAGCGTTAACGCTTACAGATGAGGAATTTTGTCTAGGCCCCCAAGGAAGCATGGTAAAAAAGGGAGAAGGCGACTAAGTATAGACTCAGTAGTATATGGCTGCAAATGATGATGATGATGGACGTGTTTACATCATCAATTGTAATTTACCTTCACCACTTGATGCCGATACGAAAGCGTCACCTAAATGCCAGAACTTCGTGCTACGGTTACAGACTTACAGTTACCAATTCACCACGTGACACGACTCCCCGAAATGCGCACGTGAGTCAAGTCATAAACACTCCATACATATGAATGGGCTCATAAAATGGACCACAGAAGACTACTGATAAATAAATTGATCTATTATTGTCTATGAATTAGGTCACATTATGCGGCAAGGAACATTAACATGAGTATAGTTCACGTTAAAATGGATATATGTATATATTCTGATCGTAATTCCGCTTTATTTTAATATTGTAATCTGATTTTATCGTCTTTCTTATGAATTGTGGATTTATTATCATATTCTATTTTCGATGTCTAATTTTATTGATTTTTTTTTTTTTTGTTCAAAGCCATAGAGGCAACAAAAACATCAAGGCGCGTTTCTCTGTATCTGTATAAAACAGGGAGACAGCAAAATTAAGGAAGTATACAAACATTGAATTGACTCTATTTTTTACCGTCTTTCAAAAACGGAGGAGGTTCTCAATTCGTCGAGTATTTTTTTTTTTTTATGTACACCGATTTCTCCTTCAATTGTGGACCGATTTAATTTTTTGTTTTTGTTCGATAGGGTATGCTCTCGAGGTGGTCCCATTGTCGCCAAGTCAGAATCTGATATGAGGATCCCATGGAAATCGAGGGCAACCCTCAGATTTTATAGGCACACCTACGAGTATATCAAATTGGATATTTTTTAAAGTAGCTCGTGCATTTACTCTCGGAAAGCACCATTTGGTAAAGTGGAACTGATGACGAAGAACACACATGGCCATCGGAACTACTCAATAATGAGTACTTATTTCACTGGTTGCGATTCGATTAAGTACTTTAACACATTCACTGCTGAATTATTTGGCGAACTTGCTCCAAGTGCTGCTTTATGATACACTAAACCCTGTGCGGCAAACACTCATGCGCGCCCAAAAAATACTTCGTGTGGTGCTATGAGCGCGCAGGCGCGATTGAAGAAACTCTACCCAGTGCGGCTGGGCACATAATTATGTGCGCCGTTACAAACTTATCCCAAGTGCGGCGAGACGCCTAGGTGTGTTTGAAAAATTTCCCATTTTTTATGAGTCATAAAACAATTACGCCAAGAACAATAGAGATGCACAAAAAACCCACAGGTGCGGCGCGCCGCATTCGAAGGAAGTACATAAATTGTATGGACACGCATATGCGCCGGTAGCACACGGTGAACGTTCGAAAATCGCACATGCGTGTCTGCCGCACAGAACGTGTTAATATGGTTGCTCAGCAATTTATGCTTCTCACAATGCATATGGTGAAGTAGAATTAACGGTGACTTCACCATCAGCTCCAGTTCTCCCGGTTCTTACTAGAAGAACTCCTCAACAATTAACGTCCCAACATCGGGAACAGCAATATTTTGTAAAAGGTGATGAGCAGGTGACATTAGGCCATTGTAACTTAGATAAATTACAAACTGAGACCCACTAAAAAGTGAAAAAAAAAAAACTTTTTTACAAAAAAAAAAACGCTACAAAATGAAAAATAACTTTAATTTAGAGAGAAGTCGGTAGCAAAAAACTAAAATACAG
Source organism: Dicycla oo (assembly GCA_948252095.1). NCBI lineage: Eukaryota > Metazoa > Arthropoda > Insecta > Lepidoptera > Noctuidae > Dicycla > Dicycla oo. The sequence continues at coordinate 25,935,110 of OX411730.1, forward strand.
ATCTAAAGACACCGACTTCTGAAAATTAAAGTTATTTTTCACTTTGTAGTGTTTTCTTCGGAAGTCGGGGGTTTATTTTGTAAATAAGTTTTTTATTCCAATAGATGCCAATAAAAAGAACGAAACACACTTTCACTTCTATCCTCTTCCCTAAACATGCAGCTAGTAAAGCTCTATGACCAGACTATGACATGCAGCCCTATCCCATAACAGATCTCACGTAAACACGTCGACGGATGAATAATTCAAAACCCCCATACATCATAATCATTCACATCTACTCGTACCCACTGTTTCGATAAACCCTTCCATAGCCATATGTTTTAAACCAGTTCCCTTATATTTTCTCTTCAATACAATCACAAAGTACCAGGAACACATAAGTACACGACCAATAACCGCCACACCCGTACACTGGACGTAATTACGTGTCAAATGTCAATCGCTTTAGGCGCTCCATCAATTGCTATCCGGTTGGAACCAGCACGGAACCCAAACACATGCTACACGTAATAATAAGACGCGAATCGGGTGACAATTTCGTTCAGAACGTCACGAGTTCACGACATCGTTGCAAAATGATGGATGTGTTATGATTTGTTGTTGAGGAAACACGGTTTTGTGTGTCGTGGCGAAAACATCGAATATATCTTGAGTTATTTCGATAAGTAGGTCAGTGATTACTTATGGCTGTGTGTTGCTTTCTTGAAGATATGTGCAAACTCACATGGAAAGGTTCAGAAACCTAAAGAGTCACTGTAGACTATGTCTTCTTCACAGCTAGGTCTTTGTATGATGCTGTATGGTTTTTACAAATAAACCCAAATCATGCTTCTGGGTGAGTTTCTCTTCGATGCTGCAATCCCAAATTGACAAGCTGAACTCATCACATTTGACACTTTTGATGGATGCGAACGGAGACGTTTGCCACGTGTGCTGCGCTGTTCATTTGTTTTCCAACCACGCACGCGTGCGTAGTGTGATCGTGGGTCGCAGTCAGTGGACGTTTCAGAATACATTTTCATACAAAGCTATGTTAAGTGACATGTGCATAGCTTATCCGTGGGCTGATGTGATCTGGCGCTTTAATGCTAGCTAGTGGATCAGTAGTGCTATTATGTAAAAATTTCACCGTGAAAGCTTAGGGGAAAAGAACTTTAAAGTGAACTGTCATCCCATCTGATGGTAGGGATTGACAGTTGCCTTCAAGCTCTTACTTTTCACTAGTGGTCCTCTAGTCACATGTAAGTTGGTATCATATTACCTGCGTATCAGGCTTGACTCTGACGGTGTACTGGTCGATTAACCCGGCGCCGCCGCATACGAAGCACACGCGCACGTCGTCCTGTGCGGGCGTCGTTTTGTCGCGCGACGCACACGGCGACGCCGGTTTTGACGCCAGCGAGCTTTTTATGTACGCCTTGGCCTTCTCCATACCCGCCAGCTGAGGGACAAAAGAAAAAGAGATTAAATACACATAATTAAGACGTTTCTCTGCCTAACCCTTCGGGGAAAACAGGAGAGGTATTGTTATTAAAAACTTTTCAGATTTTTTCCAGGAACAATAAAGGCCCGGAGTCACCGCGAAACATTTAACAAATCAAATAAAGGATAATTGATAAATATAGCTGACGCTTCACTCATTCAACGCGCATAAGAATGAAAAATATTAAAGAACGCACTTAAAAACTTCATACTTTGATGCTATATTAAATTATATCACACGGCAGACCACATCTCCGTAATAAAGATTCCTGACCGTGGTCTCCTATGGAAACGGTGCTAAATATTTTGATGCGTCCTTTATAATGTGGGTCGCACGCGCACCGTACTGTACCGTACAGTATCATTATGGACCTTCTCGGAACACAAGTGAGCTACTGCGGAAATACTGAAATTTTCCCTATTCACGACATCCATCCATCTGTGAAAGAGTAATGGCTTATCGGTTTTGAGCATGCTGATGAAAAGTCAACCCCATTGCAGTTAGATATTAAGTACATTTTGGTAGGATGAAGGCAGCTTTTAATACCGCTCATATAACTTGAGATCGATGTTAATTTAATACTTTATCTTTTAAAAGAACTTCGAAAAATACCTGCAAAATATGGGAGTTATGTCCGTATATTTTTCTTCCGTATGTGTTGATATTTTATTAACCGACTTCAAAAAAGGAGGTTCTGTGTTGGTATGTCCGCGATTTTCTCAAAAACGAATGCACCAATTATGATGATTCTTTCACTAACATGATCTACAAACTCAGGAAGGTTTTAGTATACAGGTCATTTTTTTTTATCCGGTGCCAAATTTTCGCAGGGTGTTCTACCGATGAATATGAACAACTTTCAGTATAGGACCAACTCTGAAATCACGAAAAAAAATCTGCTGTTTCATACAAATGTTCAATCAATCCTAATCGACCAAAATATATGCCATGAAATAGTCTACATAAAAAAGGACCTAGACAAAGATCGTTAGAAACGAAAGATAAAAAACCGCATCCGAATCGGTTCACCCGTTTAAGAGCTACGGTGCCACAGAGAAATAGCGATCAAACTTATAACACCCCTCTTTTTTCTTCGAGGGTTAATAAAAATTATAAATTGTAGACGGATTTCTACGGTGCAATGCTAAAGCCTGCAGTTACAAAAGCAAGCCTGAAATTGGCGTCTTTTTTTTTCGCGGCTATCAACCGAATCTTGTTTTTCTAGTACAGAATAGCGTAACAAACGAAACTGTCCGATTGGGTTAACGATTGTCTTTATAGGCAGACTAAGGAGCCTTAAGGCAAATCAAGAAGATGTACAGACGCCTGCACATCAAGCTACTACAATCTGTCAAATTTCTTTAATAGATTTTCAACTTTATCAATAGAGCATTAGGTTCAAGGTTGATTGGGAAAATTTGACAGTTTCGGGTAGCTTGACCTGCTGGCGTCTGTACATACTAAGTCGAGATAAAGTCAAAGTTTATTTTTATATGTGAAAGTTCCTTCGTTCGTTTTAGCTTCGTTTTCGTTTTTTTTTTTCCTTAGGTCACAACACGAATTTACATACTTCCATACAAGGTATCCATATCCCGTTAGGTATGGAAACCCGTAATGAGAGTTACGATGGGGCATGAGGATATGTAAATAAATAACGTAAACAGAAAAACATGCAGTTAAGGCTTTTTCTATGATCAATGGTTACAATTAAAAATAAATATATGGTTTGGCGACTTTTAATGAGAAATCCCGTTTTATTACAATCTTCTGATACATATACTATTTTAGTGATAGCCGTTCATCATGAATAATTTGTATATGCATCAGTCAGGGTATCAGCGTTGTGCCATTAGGTAGTATTATGCAGGAATGAAGGCTGCCGTATCAAAGGCATTGTTATACTACAGTATAACAATGCCTTTGATCGACATTACATACGGATGAATTACTTACAATTTTTTTATTTCTCTCTGAATCCAATAGGGATGATGACTAAAAAATGTTTTTTTGTCCGTCATGTAGATTATTAAAATATATTGGACACGTATTTTTTCTTTTTCTACGTAATCAAAAGATTACGGCGATACATTGAGTTAAAATGTGGCATGACGTCACGTCTTCGTAGATTTTATACGTAGAAGTGACGTAGCGAGCCCCTACTCCCGAACTTTAATGCGAGTTATCTAAGTCATTTTTTATTAATATGATAAAGCAAAAAATACACATCTAATATTTTTTTATTATCTGACTGACGGACTAAATAGAATTTCTTTTTTTTTTTACCCAGGCATCATCCCTATTGTCCATAGTTAAACGAAAATAATCCAACCCCCATTAGATGTAATGTGGGTTGGATTGTTTTCGTTTAACTATGGACAATTCAGAAGTCCGAGCAGACGAAGCCGTGTATTTTATAGATGCCAAAGTAACTCGGCCTGTTACCTTTCCACGCCTTTACAGCTGAACGGATTTGGAAGTAAAGGATAGACCATGACCTGGGTCATAGGATACTTTTTATTCAGTCATCGGTAGAAGGTTCCCGTGAGATAATTTACGACATCCACGCGGGCGAAGCCGCGGGCAAAAGCTAGTTGCTTCATATGTTCGAAAAATTTGTCTGCTCTACAACGTAAATAAGGCAATGTTATTGAACTGTCAAAATAAAACCGATTCCGATTGATAGTGTGTTACGCAATTGCCCCGCTGGTCTCTTCACGATGTTTCCAGTTCCATTCATCGGGTGTTAGCAAACAGTTAATTAGTTACTTTAAAAAAAAACTTCTTTTTTTTTCTTTTCTTTTTTTTTTTGTATATTGGCGTGTGCTAGCTGACTTATAGCAGATAATTAAATTTAATTTAATTTTTGTGTTGCGTAATGTACTTAGACATATTATTTTGAGCAGTGTTGTATAGAATATTTTTTTTAACTGAACAGACGGCTGTGCTGCTGGGGAGTTTGTTGCGCCACTTCTTCTCCTCAGCTACAGCACTAGGAAGTGGTGATGGGCGGGCGTTTTGAGGGACTGGCTTATGTAATTTTGCGGTTTGAAAAGTGCTGATTCTCAGCCTAGTTTGAATAAATGACTTTTGATTTTGAAAAGCACTATATTTTGGTAAATTCCATGTTCTCGTCGTCAATTTTGAGAAAACCACAAGTTTCAAGTCAAGTGTTTTAATTATTTTTTTTTTATCAAGCTTTTATTAGTCTGGATATCATCTAGGACCACAGTCCTTGTGACGAAACAAACGAGCCCAACGTCGATACGGTTGCGTCGTTTTATTACTGAGTTCCCATGGCCACCTTCCAGTTCCAGCATCAGATCAGCTCCATGTCACAATAACATTGCATTGTGATCCGATTTACATAAGCATGTAAAATTTCAGCTCAATCGGAAACCGGGAAGTGGGTCAAATTTAACTTGCAGGATTCGATCACAGACAGACACCGGGACAAGAGAAACTAAATAAAAGCTTGTAATAAATAGCTTCCCACTGCTCGAGCTCCACGATCAGCTATTCAAGACATTAGAAGTCGAAAAAATCTAATCGGAAAGTGAACTGTGGCGGTTTGCCAACGTTTACGATCAGAATTAAGGTAACACTCATGAATATCAAACAGGACACTTTTGTGAAATAAACTCTTTGCTTAGTTGCCAAATGATATGGAAATTGAACAAAAACATTGAAACGTTTTAGCTTTATTTGCGACTTAGTTGATTAGAATTGAACTGTAGTTGGATATGATTCGCGTAGAAATATGGTTCGTTTTTAACCGACTTCAAAAAGGAGGAGGTTTTCAATTCGCCTGTATGTTGTTGTTTTTTTTTTGTTTGTAACAAACATACTCAAATGCGACCGATTTGGAAAATTCTTTTTTTGAAAATTTATATGGGACCACCATATAAATTTTATTAACTTTGCTTGGGTAGTTTTTGAGTTAGCTTCAATAATGCGTATTTTTCCCACTTTGTTTATGTGGATGATGTTTTAATAACTTCTTATCACTGTTATTTACATAGCAGGTAGTGGTATTCGAATTTGTGTGGGGTAGGGTACCACAACTAAAAAGTGAAAAATAAAAACTATTTAGCAAAAAATAAAACCGATTTCCAAAACAAAACATTACAAAGTAAAAAATAACTTTAATTTCAAAACACTTTATAGTGTTTTGTTTCGGAAGTCGGTATTATTTTTTGTTAAAAGTTTTTTAGGGTTCCGTACCCGAAGGCTCCAAACGGAGCCCTATTGCTGTCACTCACGTGTGTGTCCGTCCGTCCGTCGTCCGTCACACAGGTTTTACAGCTAAAACCTAAAAAAGTCTTCAAATTTTCACGGTATAACCATCTTGTCGACCCAAAGTCACACAAATTGTCAAAAAATATTTTGACCTATCCCATCGAGTTTAGAACTCGTTGAGAAGATAAATACTGTTTTTTTTTTTTTTTGGAAAATGGTGGATTGAGAAGGCACCAAAGTCAGCTTTTTAAACAAAATTTTGTTCCGAAGAATATTTTAACTTCTCATTGGCCTATGAACTTGAAATTTGGTGATAATGATAATTCGTAAAACGTATCTTTTACTAACAAATACCAATATATTGATAAATCATATTTTTTCTTTGAAATTCCCTCATTTTTAAGGGTTCCGTACATCAAAAGGAAAAAAACGGACCCCTTATAGGATCACTCATGTGTCTGTCTATCCGTCTGTCACAGCCAATTTGCTCCGAATCTAATTGACCGATTAAGTTGAAATTTGGTACACGTATGTATTTCTGTGACCCAAACACGGACGTCTAATGTAAATTAATGAATTTTGAATATGGGGGTCAATTTTAGGGGGCAAATAAGAAAATTAAAAAAAAAGTTTTGTTAACTGTACTTTTAAAATAAACTGTTTTAAAGTTATTTAAGAAAATAGACGAAAATTGACCATTCCCCCCTTTTATCTCCGAAACTACTTCTTGGGACAAATTCATCCCAAATTCCCAACTACGAACCCTTCATTGTGCGTGGTCTGACACACACTTGAACGGTTTTTTTTAAGTCTAAGGTAATTTGATTTTGCGGTTATTCTACATTTGGTGCGGAAACCCAAATGTGCGAAGTCCGACACGCACTTGGCCAGTTTTTATTGAAGTGAAAACTTCTTTAGGCGCTTGAGCTATTTTTGGTAGTAGGAAATCTTTCGGGTTCGCGTCATCGCGACACCGCAACACCACGACATGCAATGCATAGTTTTACGTTTAAGTTTTCACTTCTTGCGACAGTCCCCATGACTGCCAATTTTATTTGAGCAATGACGGCACGGGTTCTTAACATAAAGCAGGAATTATAAGTGTTTATTCAAACATGGCTGAGAATCAGCACTTTTTGAACGTCACAGTCCCCCGGCACGCCCGTCCTTCACCACTTCCTAGTGCTTTAGCTCGGAAGAAGTGGCGCAACAAACTCCCCAGCAGCACAGCTGTCTGTTAAGTTAGAGGAACTTGATGCTATACAATACCTACTTCTTTAAATCAAAACGTTGAGTAATTGCTTCATGTTTGCTTGATTTTCCAAACCAAAACACAGCAAAGCTTATTGCTTTGCATTGGATGTTTAACAAAATTGAGCAACGTGAGAGTTGTGACGTCAACCAAACGTTCTATTGACTCTAGTCGGACTCCAGCTGAATCTGGGCTATTGTTTCGAATAATATTAACTGCTACATCCTATTACTATTAGAGATAGCAACCAAATAGACGTATCTCGATGGATACGGGCGTAAAAATAAATATATGATAAGCAATCTCATATACAATACTTGGAAATACTCTTGACATGAGGCTAATGATCCCTAGTGATTTTAGGCAGTAATCAAAGCCACACTTCTATGAGCACTAAAGTTTCCTGTAAAAGACCAGCCCTTTTCTGGTTCATTCCACAGCAATCACTCAGCTCAGGTTATCGCACTCCAAGTCTTGCCATCTTCAGGGTCACAATATCAATAAAAGGATTTATATCTAGGGAATAGGCAAAACGTTGTTTCCAAAATCTCTGTGAAGCAGGTGATTGTCACAATATTTTTTAGTCCATTAGATAATTTCGACACGAAATTCTACTTTTTGATGTAAGTAATAACTGATACACCCTGGACAGACCACGAGACCACGATAAAATTTGTAAAGGCACATTTGATGCTACGACAATTACAAAGTCCATGTCCAGTCCAGGATCAATAAATCAAGAAACCCATCAATACTAATGCGCCATTTGCAATGTTTAAACTGCTCACGTCTACATAAATACGTGACTTCAGGTAATTCCGTTTGGAATTCTGCCCACTAATGAAGGATGGCCTACAAATAACTTAGAAAAAGGGAAGGCTGTGAAACTACGGGCAGCGAATAATAATAGCGAAATTAGTTAATTTTATGACACAAAAGAATCATAATTAAAACGTGAACGCGACTTGGATACAATCCGGAACCCTGAAACTAATCAATTAAGGCGAGGAAACTTATGTTATTTTTAAGTCATCAGATTCACGTTATTTCACTATTTATAGCTTGTCAGGTTTAAAACGCTTATAAAATTTATTAAGTCTTTACTTGACGTGTTACTCTTATGGTCCTTCAATGACTTTGTTTTCTTTGCCTGGATATTACTTTCGACAGTATCGTTTAGGCAAAAAGCCTGTTAGAATCGTCGTCTGAATTTCAACAGCGGCAGTAAAAATAAACATCACGCTTCCCTAATGGCGTATATGCGTGAATACAGAAATCACCCTTTCCGCTGTACTTTCTACCAAATTACAGGCCACGACCCTCTCCCATAGAAATCGGCGCCCAAGCGCGATAATCACTGTATATTAATGAATATTTTATTACATATTACGACTAAGCGATCGTGTCGCGCGATTGTGCTAATGAGTCACGCAGGCTTTAGGTGTTTGATTATTATAAATGGCGACTTGGTCGGCTGATGAGATACCGAGTGCGACGGGTTGTTTTTAGACTACTCGTATTGATCAAACTAGACTCGCTAATTTTGCTACGGCTAGTTATAAATCGTGATTATCATTTTCAATTACTACTGACTACCGTTTATAACTGGCCGTAGTATACACCTACATAATGTATTAGTCGAAAATAAACTTAACATGACTTGAACTTCTGAGATTTAAAGATTTAAGATACATATATCTAAGCAGTATGAGTAGGTTTCTTATCTTAGGACCTCGACCAAGCCCACAAGACGTGGTTGTTTTCAGATATACTTAACATTCAAATTTAGAACTATGCACGTCATCCAAACACGTCATTACCTCTGAAATCTTCATCGCATCACCGCTATAGCTTTCAGGATTATAATCATGACGTACCATCGCCATGTCTGCTACATCCATACGTCATAATAAAGATCCAATTCCATTCAAGGCGGCAAAACGCCACGATCAATGTTCTGACGTCGGCACATCACGAAAGTGCGAAAACACGATGACGTGTTCCTTTCATTGTATAGCACGTAGGTACAATGAACTGTGGTACTGTCCTAGTTATTTTTGTTGTAGGTATAATGAAACGGTATTTGTTGGAGGACAATTTAAGCAGTTAAGGGGGGAGCTCCAGGTAACCCGCGAAATTCAAAATTTCTTACGTTTTTTGCAATTTGCATGTCAGTAATGATAAAGGATTTTCTTTCTGGAAGTAGGCTTATGACCTCATATTATGAAACACCCGTCAATGATGTTTTTAAAACCTAGATGAGGTCGGCGTTGCCTATCTGCTCTGAGAAGATAGGCCGAAACTAGCTCAGAGGTCCGTCTTTATTAAAGTCCAGACATAATATTGGTCAGTGCATGTAGACTAGTATCTCAAATGGTCTTTTGAGGAAAGAACCACACAGACTGAGAGGACCTGTTCAGTCTTTGTCAGTAATCGCACTCAGAACTTAAGGAGCTCAACGATTTGACGAACAATACCAAAGAAAGGACATTTGGGTAGGCCGCATAAATTTCCCCGATCGCCAAGATACAGAATAACTGTCTAGTTTGGGCAAAGAGAATTAGATCACATTGAGTATGGGGGTCACTAGTAAATAATATTTTGCAACCTATGTATAGGTAATAGGATTACTACGCTGTAATTACAATGAAGAATTAAACAATCAATCTGCCTATCATTTTCCCAATTATGTTGAGGTCGGCTTCCAGTTTAACCGAATATAGCTGAAGCATGGAGCAACTGCCTATCTGACCACAGCCCATTACAGGGTAATACGATACCCTTTGGGAAGACTGGTTGTCAGACTTTCTGGTTTCTGACGACCCGTAACGACTGTCAAAGATCCACGAATGACAGCCGCGGCCAATGGCTTAACGTGTTTTCCGAGGCACAGAGGAGTCTCGGTATGTAAAGATGGTCACCCATCTACGGACCAACCCCGGCAAGCATAGCTTAACCTCATGGATCGACCAGTGCGCCTTTTATTACTTAGCTACGAGCTCCTCTTAATGAAGAATTAAACGTTTAAGGATAATATAACAAATTCAAATTCAATTGAATTTCTTAGAACTAACAACGATTAATATAAACATTTTATATACTGAACAAATATTTGAGATATTAAATCCCATCATAATTACTTCATCATGTTTGTCTAAGATGAATTAGTTTCGTAGGTCGCAAGTAGTGGGTGAAGCAGCGAGTTAATTCGATTTGTTTCGTAAATTCTTGAGTAAATTAACTCGATTTTCTCGCTATCCTTCGTGTACAAAATAAATATTGTTGTACAATTTTGTAGAATAAATTCGGTTTGAATTCAATTTGGTGGTATTACTTTATGTTTCTACCTGTAATATTATTTCTTGCTGAAAACAAGCTCTATAGGTTTATGGTAGCCTTCCATCGTTTCCTGTTTATTGAATAACCTTTAATATCTTATTCTAGACGAGTTACAACAACGCTGCTAAATATGACTCGACAGCCGTTCATCAGTACTTGACACATAACCACTTCCTGTGTGGTAAACATATCATATTTATCAGATATATTTTTACTACTGATAAGCTTTAAAACGGTATGAGTAAGAAATTGTATCCTTGAACCAAGTAAAGGTATTAAGTTCCCAGTTTGGTCCTTTGACGCATGAAAGAGACCATTTCGATAAGTTGTAGGATATCGAAATCATATCTATGGATAAGCGAGGTGTATAATTTATTATCTTTAGTAATTACCGTCCTCCGTCTCGAATTTAATTTAATAATGATGATGATGTAATAAAAATTGCAAGGCACGGGTCCTCAATAAATTGATATACATAATTATGCGTGAATTGGCGCCCAACAGGGCGTAACATATTTTACTCATAAAATTACCTCCAAAACTGACATCGCCAGACATCCCCCATCCTAAAAGCACCATAAATACCACCTACCTGTATTCTACACAATCATACATACCAAACAACATACATACCAGGCGCGCAGATATGCAAACACGTCGGATCAAAATGACGGACGGACAATCGGATCGATACGTACGAGTGACGTGCCGGATCTAATTGCCGTCCCTTTGTGATGCCGGCATGGTTATGTTGGGTCGTCTGGGCTGGTCCTACCGTCCTATGTAGGTATGTATGTCTGTGCGTGTGTGATTTTAGGCTGCCTCCCCCAGGAGGGGTCTGATGGATACACGATATGCGTACCTACATGTACACGCACATTTTGATAACATGATATCCGAAAATGCCGTAGTATCAGATTTGCGGCGCTGTAAATCAATATTTTGACGAAGCCATTTTACAGGCAGGATGTATGAAGGCGAAACATGGACGACTAAACGCTAATACCTAGTGTAAGTAAGGAGAAAACTTTAATTACAAAGTTAAATTCCAGAGTAGCCCCGAGGAACTGGCTGGGCTGACCCAAACCAAGTTCCATCTATCTAGCTTTATCTACTTACTCGCCCCGCGCAACCTTTGTGAAACGGTTCACAATTACAATAAAAAATAAATATATAATCCGTTTTCTTTCATACCCAGCATGCCTCCACAGATTGCTTCACTGTTGTTCTACAGATAATTGTGATTAGATTACTTATCAGCTGATGCCACAACCGGTTCTATCCGGTTTGCGGATGCTGTTTATGTCTTGTTAATAGCATCTACCAATTGGCGAGCAGCACATAGGCAATCGACATCAAGGACGATTGGCAGCCAATATTTGCTGAGGATGAATCATCGCGCGAATATAGATTTCGTATTAAAAAAATTGCTTTGAAATACACGACGGAATATGTAAATATTGAAAACTCCATTGCAGTACCTATCAACATCGCAGATTTTCAATTTATTTTCATGATTCAAGACTTTTAATGACTTTCGTCAATTTACTTAGGGCTAATTTATCAATAACTTTAGTTATGGAATAAATATGACTGTTTGATAGTTTTTGTATAGAAAATATGAAAAACTGTCTTATTTTTCTTCAGATAAAAGTTATCTGACTATTGAAAAATCAGCCTTAATCATTTACAAAATGATTTTATGACACAAAAGCATCTAAGTAGCTAAACGCTAACATATTTTAACATTTGCTCAGAATACATAGGCTATTAATATTATTCTAAACACCTTCTTGAATATTCTATGATTCAGCTATTCAATTTGAATAGGAAACTATTATATGAATCTTAATGGAGATAAGTAATCATCGTGTTTAGCAAGTTTATAATTACCTTTATAATTAATTAATATATTTACCGCTTGAATGCTGTAATTACAGAAACAATTAAAAAGCCATTGTGTCTCGCGTAGATCTGCGTTTCCGGCAGTCGATATCTAAGTCGATCTTTTACAGATAAATCGGTTCGTTAGTCCTTTTTCATTTATCAACTATCAAGCTACCTCTTTGCAATCTTTCGATTCGGTTTTCTCATGTTTAGCTATATAAATGTGTTTAGCCGATAAAAAGCACCATAAACTGACTTACTCTTACCAAAATTAGAAAAGATTACATACATACATAGGCACATCCCATGCCGATTTCAGCTACGGTAACTATTTCTGTTTTGTTTTTGACGATTTTATGAAAGTAGAAAAGATTATAATATATGCCATTGAAATAATTGAACCATAAAAGAAACAGCAAATCCACAAGTGCACAGACACGCACAGGAAACACTTTTCGTACTAGTAAAAAAAATAATCAGCCTGTGTTTAATGAGCATAGAATCCATTCACCACAATTTTCTGGCTATGCGTACCCCCAGGAATAAGTCGAGAAATCGCTCCGATGGTTAAGAATGGACAAGTCATATAATCAACATTTCGAAGCAGACCCGAACGACAAATGGCTTCATAACATCCGAATTCAATTGGTTTTGTGTCTAAATATTCTCGCAAATTACTTGCCTATTCAATGTAGGTTTCTAAAGACTACTAGAATGTATAGAATCCGTCAATATTAGCGTCAATGTTTCTATTCGAAATGAATAGTTGTGTATTCATTTCAAGTTACAACAGAGTGGGACATTTATGAGAGCATGTCATGAGAATTTTATACCAGCACCCTAATTGCGTAACCAATTTTGAATCACAATCTGAACAATTTTTAAGTATATTGCTTAATCCCGGGGTTCCCAAAGTGTGCGCCGCTGCCCTGCTGTGCCGTACAGAGTACAGAGGGGTGCCTTGAGGTGCTCTTGTTTACCATTTTCAGAAAACTACAAAATGTGGCTATCTACCTAGTATCATTGCACCCTCTTTCGACAAGCTAGGGCGCCGAGACAAAATACTAAACCTTTAAGTGCGCCGCGAACTGGAAAAGTTTGGGAACCCCTGGCTTAATCCATTGCTTCATATCGCTGACTGAATACATTAGTGGCACAAGTCGAATTTGTGGCAATTTGAGTTAGTAATGAATTCTTGTTCTAAATTAGGTACTTTATTTTATGCATTATAGACCCAACTCGTTAGTTCATAAACTACCCGGTTGGAGGCGAAAGTGTCGTTAGTGAATAAACGATATCGTTGCATCTCTTTCATGCAACACCGGCTCATCGTTAGTCGGCCGCATGTGCTCGCGGCTACCGCACGCTTAATGTTGTGCAATAGTGACACTTTGGAGTTGTGCCAGTTTTGCACAAACATCGTGAAGTTTTTTTAGTTGTGCTGGTGTAATTTTGATATCATTGTTATCAAAATTACACCAGCACAACTAAAAAAACTGCCAAACAAAAATATTTGTGTACCGCGGTAAGTAGTCATTCATTTTATTTTAAATAAAAATAATCACCATTAAATAATGTAACCATACTGTAAAATATGAAAGACACTTGTTTGCGTAAAAAAAAATTAATAACGTACAGTTCGAAAACAATCCAGCTAGAAATAATATACGTAGCTGATTGTAATGTTCTATTGTAATGTTTTTCTATGTATCACTCTCAGCCCCTTATTTGGTTTAAGGTATCACTAGTAAATACTTAATACAGCGTATGGTTTGCCTTAAAGTGTAAAATATTACTTTAAAGATTTAATTGACAAATATATTTTTTTTATCAAGGTCGCTCTTAAAAACAAATAATGCTAATTGACATCGTGTAATATAACGCAAATTCCTTAATACCGCAAAGAATCGACTATGAATTAATATACTATAAGTGTTTTTTTTTCAGGTCTAAAGAAACCCCTTGTCAAAGTGAACACGATGAGACTGGTTCATCAGTAAGTGACGCTGGTGTAAAAAAATTGAGTTACGCTAGAAACACAATTGAAAACAAATGTTTCTCCGGACTTGATTATGATTTAATGAAGGATCTCTTTGGCAGAACTTGTGTCTCGAATGTATCTCAGATTTTATGTGACTCGCCATCGACTGCATCAGATTTCGAGTTTTCGCAAAGTCAACCTGAAAGCTTGTACCAACAATCAAAAAGTGTAATTTCTTTGGAAAACGATAGACCAACGTTCTCATGCGTGCCAGAGGGAGAAATATTGTGCGAAAGCTGGGCATCTTTAGATAGAGATAAAATTATAAATTACCGTACAATGTATGAGCAAGACATGCCAAACGATCCAAATAACATTACTTGTAGTCCTGGTAGTCCTTCGATTTTGCCACCAACGTCTGAATTTAGAACTGAACCCATAGAAGACGATTTGACTGATTGTGAAAGTCCTAATAAACAGCAAATGCCCCTGAATCTATCTCCATTAAATAGCCCTTCGCGATATGACATTCTACTTGATTTACCCACCAATGTGTCTCCAGAGCACCATTACTCCGAAGTCTACTTAGTACCAACTTCTGCGATTCTAACAGATGTGTCTTTAAGTTCAGAGTCAGAGATTGACGACTCTGATGACCCTCATTATGAAAATCTTGATAGGATCGGATCCAGAATTTCTGAGTCTGATGAAAGTTTATCAAGTCTATCTGAAAGTGTGCAGGAAGAAAACATTAAGCCTAAAACTCGCAAAAGGAAAGCAAATCCTGCACTGTAGAAAAGAATTAGAGCAAAAGAATTACGTAATTCTGGACAAGAGTATAAAACTTAAAAAAAAAGGTAAACTGGTGCCTTCAAGGACAATAGGGCTTCCCTGCACTGACTCTTGCAGACGTAAATGCACACTACAAATAAGCGAAGATGAACGGAAGGAATATTTTCAATCGTTTTGGTCTTTGAAAGACCTTAACAGACAAAGACAATTCATTGCAAATTCTATGGAACTGATTCAACCTAAATATAGATATCCTGTTCTACGTGAAAATCGAACAGCTCGCAAATTAAACCATACTCTTTTTATACGAGTAAGTGCAAACATAGAGTACAATAACTGACCTATAATTTCCTACTGGAATCATAAGGCAGATTTTTTTGAGATTTGAGAGTTTATTGAACTGAAACCTAAGAAGTTTATGATAAATTTATGTTGGTTAATTTTTGTTATATTTAAGTGAAATATCGTTTGTTGATTTGTTTAAAACTGATTCTCAATACGTCAGTCAGACTGAAATGTATGCTAATAAATATTAAGTTACTAAACATTTATGGGACTTTTATTTACGATTTAACAAAGCCATTGATGAGCACTTTAGTCTTATATTCTACTTAGCTAGTTTTTCGTGAAAATGCATTCTTATTTTCTTTACTTTTATAACATAATTTCTAGCATTACTCAAAAAAGAGAAAACAAAACAATGCAATACTGGCACAACTCGGAGTCGCCATCTTCTGAACCTCATATTAATAAAAATAACAAAACATATTTCAAAACTATTACTGCCGGCAACTGAAGCTATAACGTAGATGTTTATAAACCAAACATGAACTATATATTCCATAAAATACAGTCGGTAAGAGCTTTTTTGTGCGCGCGCACTGGTCTTCGAATATTTATTGTACGTTTTCTCAAATTGTTGAATTTTGTCTTGTGCCACTATCGAATTCAGTCAGCGATATGTTCGAAAAATTTGTCTGCTCAGCAACGTAAATGCCGCATTGAATGTTGTTGAACTGTCAAAATAAAGCCATTTCTCTGCAAGTGTGTTACGCAATTGCCCCGCAGTATCCACACTTTCATACAAATATCCATACTGTCGAACGAACCCCATATACTGAATACATGTATCCTTAGCCGAATCCACACCCAAAAAAATTTCAGGTCTATATCGAAAGCAAAAGTATGAGTGACATATTTCCACTGAGAAAATCAACAAAATGAACAAAGCTTTTAGCAATGCTAACACAAGAACCTCCGCTTCTAAAAATGTCCTTACCTAGTTTGTACCAGCAATTGTAGAACTTTTATTATTACCCAAAAAATGATTATTTTATTGTCCCTTTCAATGCTCAAGTTACTGCCATGTAAAAAAACCTTTTAGGTGTTGGGCTCTTAAAGTGTAATTGTAAGCTATTAAATAGCAAAGTAGGAAATTGCTTTCCGGTGGCCAGAAGAGCAGGCAGGAGGTGCTGCAGTGAGTTACCCTATAAAATCAAAACCAAGTCTCAATTTTTACAAACCAATAAAACAACATTGAAAATCCAAATTATCGACGGAACCCACGCTAGCCGAACATCAACAATTTCGTACAAAATAAATATTTATTAAACATTAATGACTACGATTTGTATCAACCTCTGCTCGGGCGTACAGGGCATGGCGGCTATGGGGAGGCATCCCCCGACCACCCCCTTCCACTTTGCCGAAACGGGCTTTCGTTTGAATATTATTTTCTATAAAAACGTCCCTTTAATTCATATAGGGTTGGCAAACTTACCGACGAAATTGACTTTAAAGACGATGTTTTATTTTATCTTCGAGGAAATCTATTGAAGTCCTAAATCGTCTAGAGAAGTTCGCACCTCTCTTGGCAATTATTTTAGCGCATTTTATGGCAAAGTTCAAGAGGTGCCGACATAAGGAGTGACGACATTTAAAGAGCCGTAAGTTACAATCGAAGATTAAAATGGCAACCCGTAGCGAAAACAGAAAATCTAGCTAGGCAACGGAGCTTATCGAAGATCCACATCTTTTCACTATCAGATGAGCTGACAGAATCACAATCTTACCTTGTTAATTAAGCAAAGGAAATTGATAAACCATTCGTACAGCAATATAGTCGTCAAAACAGAAGGTACTACTAGTAAGTCGGTATCCTGTAAATCCTGTAAACCCTACAACGAGATATAAAGGGGTATTGAAGAACTTACTAGGAGCACAGATTCTCGAAAGGCACAAAAATATTTCCCTCCACTCAAACCACTCAAATCTCGAAGGCGCCACTTTGATCAATTTTATTGATCAATCGAGGGCAACATTTCGTGCTCAATTTTATTCTCAGCTATCAGCCAACCCTGACCACTTCGCTGTTATCCAAATACTTACATTAACCAAACTATCGTATCGAATAGGCGGCAAGGTAAATAAAATATAAATTCAGTTAGAAGCCTTTCCCTTTCTATGAGCTCCATTGGTTCCTCGTATTTTGATGTAAGTAAAGGACTCAAGGTATATTTGTGTCTATTATATCTAACTGGCGAGGCCTGTTGTCGGGGAAAAAGTAAAATATGATATTTATGCGTTTAAGCTGCTTGTAAACTAAGAATAGATTCTGGGAAAAAAAATTTGTAGGTACTTACTTTATTTGCTGAATGAGCAGAAACACCTATGTTGCTACCGATGTTCTGATTGAAGTCTGATTTCTAATGGAGATTAATGAGCAGTATTTTCAATCTCAGCTCGTTGCATTAAGATTATAACCTTCAAAATTAAAGAAGTACCTAAGTAGTAAGAAGTGGCGCTGAAAAGTGGAAGTCAGACTGTGGATAGTGATCGATGGTGATGATGATCTAGTACTCAAAAAATCAATCAATCTGCCTAACCTTTTCGCAACTATGTTGGGGTCGGCTTCCAATCTAACTGGATGCAGCTGAGTACCAGTATTTTACATAGAGCGACTGCCTATCTGACCTCCACAACCCAGTTACTGGGTAATACGATACCCCTTGGTAAGACTGGTTGTCAGACTTTCGGGCTTCAACCCGTAACGACTGTCAAAAATCCACGAATGACAGCCGGGACCAACGGCTTAACGTGCTTTCCGAGGCACGGAGGAGTCTCGGTATGAAAATATGGTCACCCATCCAACCCCGGCAAGCGTAGCTTAACCTGATGGATCGACTCGTGCGACTGTTATTACTTAGCTACGAGCTCATCTAGTACTAAAGTGGTCAAACTAAGTAGTGATAATAAAAAACCTTTTTCCAAAAATACACTACAAAGTGAAAAATAACTTTAAGAGGGCTGGTCGCATTTTGTCATCTCTCTCGCTCACACGGGACCTAAGATTTAAGAATGTTTAATGAAAAGATGCTTTTTTGAAAAATGTAATCAATAAGCGAACTAATAAATAATATTTATTAATAGGTAATTAATAAAAACACATTTATATTGTGTTATTTAAAAAACTCAGTTCAGTATCTTGATCTATTTTTGAGATGAGTTAAATAAATGCCACAATAAAAATGTAATGTCAATAGGAAATAATCATAGGGCATACTGTAATAATATTTTGATGGAAAAAAATATTAATAACAAAAAAATATTTGACCATGTCGGTCAAAAGTGTAATGTATGGCGGTTATTTTGTTCTAATCTAGTATATTTCGAAAACTATAATATTTTGCGGAACATTATGTTGTGTTATTTTGGGAGGGCTTGACTAAAGCTATCACCACCTACAGTATGTCGGCCGATTTCTGGGACATCCTGTATGTATGTATGTTTGTTCGTTTGTGGCGCTTTAGAGACCAAACGCGTGGGCCAATTATGATTATTCTTATGTCAATCGATTTGTATTATCTTTTGAGTGTCACTAAAGACGTGACAGTAATCAAAATTCAATATGGCGACAACCAGACACCATATTGTGAAAAAGAAAAAAAGAAAAGTCGACGAACTATGTCAAGTCACTCATTGAATATCTTTTTGAAAAATGTTTGGGTTTCTATAATCGTTTTTCATTTTGAATGACCATTTAGGATTTATAACGATATAAAGTTGGTTAACAACCATTCTCACTTAAATCAAAACTTATAATAAAGCTGTGATAAAGTTCTTATAATAATCGTATAAGTAATATTATTATGTCGTGTTAACGTGAAAAAATAAGTACTATATTATAATTCAATATCAAATTCATAACATCGAGTGACAAACCCAGAATTTTACTGGTTTGAAAGATAATTTCAACGAATGTTACCTAAAGCATGTGTATTGTGTTTTACAGGCCATACTTGCCTGAAATAAAGCGTTACTTAATACAGTGAGAGAAAAATAATCCTGACTAAAAAGTGTAATATAAAAAAATAAAAAAAAATGAATAACCCGGCTGCGTAAAAAGTGAACTTTAAAAAAAGTAAAAACCGACTTTAAAAACCTAAAATGAATAACTTTAATAAAAAAGCTTAACAGCTTCTGAAGTCGGTGCCAAGATAAGGTGCATTGACATTAAAGACTTGAAGACACCGACTTCAGAAGCTGTAAGATTTTTATGAGTTATTTTATTCGTTTTAGGTTTTTGAAGTCAGTTTTTACTTTTTTAAAGTAAATTTATTTTTCCATTTTTAGTTAAATATTACATAAGCCCAAGACGAACGAAAAGAAGAATCATCAAAATCGGCTTAGAAATGGCGGAGATACAGTACATTTATGTATGTAACTTCGTACATAAGATTAATTACCTAAATATACTAAAAGTATGTACCTTCCTGAAAGTATGTAGATTACGTGGAAGAATCGTCAAAATTGGTTCATCAGTTTTTTAAAAAATCGTGGACATACAAACATACATACCTACGGGTCGAATAGAGAACCTCCTTTTTGAAGTCGGTTAAACAAGGCCGCATCGCCGTCAACAGGAATAGTGCCCAAAAGGCTGGCAAAAAGCTGCCACGTTGTATGGCAATGCTAATTCTTTGGCCAAATAAATTTACTTTAAAAAAGTAAAAACCGAGTTCAAAAACCTAAAACGAATAAAATAACTTTCATAAAAAAACTTAACAGCTTCTGAAGACGATGCCAAGCTAAGGTGCATTGACATTGAAGAATTGAAGACACCGACTTCAGAAGCTGTAAGTTTTTTTTTATGAAAGTTATTTTATTCGTTTTAGGTTTTTGACGACTTCAAAAACCTAGTTTTTACTTTTTTTTTGCCTATCTGACCTCCACAACCCAGTTACTGTGTAATTCTATATATAACCCTAGGTAAGACTGGTTGTCAGACTTTCGGGCTTCAGACGACCCGTAACGACTGTCAAAGATCCACGAATGAGAGCCGGGACGGCTTAACGTGCTTTCCAAGGCACGGAGGAATCGTCTCAGTATGTAAAGATGGTCACCTCATCCACGGACCAGCGTAGCTTAACCTGATGGATCGACCCGTGCGTGCAGCTTGTATTACTTAGCCACGAGCTAATTTTCTTATTTGCCCCCATATTCAAAATTCATTTATTTACGTTACACGTCCGTGTTTGGGTCACAGAAATTCATAAGTGTACCAAAACCGAATGCCTAAAATAGGCGTCTTTTTTATCTCGCGGCCGTCAACTAAATCCTGTTTTTCTAGTACAGAATAGTGTAACAAACGAAACTTATTTGACATGCATATTATTAAACTCAGTCCGAAATGAGATAAATTAGAAGTGTGAATGTGAATTGCCTAATCTCTTCAAAGTGAGAGTGAACAGGCTTCTTCTGGATAAGCTCACTCCATCGTCGACTCTGTTTCTGTCGCCTCCGACCTAGACTAGAGCCAAGAGCAAACCCATCTTAAATAAAAATAAAAAAAAACCTAATACATACATACAAACATCTAACTCTTATATCTCATTTCGGACTGAGTTTAGAGATATGCGTTTGTTATACTATCCTGTACTAGAAAAACAAGATTTGGTTGATAGCCGCGAGAAAAAATAAAAAGTCCCCACCTTCAATAAATTGGCTATGACAGACGGACAGACAGACACATAGACAGATAGATACGCGAGTGATCCTATAAGCGTTTCGTTTTTTTCCTTTTGAGGTACGGAACCCTAACTAAGAGGGCACTCGACTCCGTGGCCCCCAAACAGCTGGAATAAGTCCAAATAATATTGGAATAAAGGGGAACAAAGTTTTTGCTTCACGTATTAATACAATGATAATCTAAGGCATTTTACACAACAATATCTTGAAGTGTAAAATGCCTTCTCATTTCATGCGGAAAAATAGGCTTATAGACATTACATAACCGTTTTTTTTTTTAAATTCATGTTTGTTTTCCATGCATTATTGTATGCTGTCTTGTATGGATCAGAATGTTGGGCCATAAAAAGAATGAATGAAAGGCAATTGCATGCAGCCGAGATGAGAATGCTAAGGGATGTGTGGTATTACGCGAATGGAGAGAATAAGAAAGGAGTATGTAAGAGGAAGTCTGAAAGTGACACCGGTGACTGAAAAGTTGTGTGGAAATCGGTTGTCATGGTATGGGCATGTGATGCGGAGGAATGAGGAAAATGTCGTCAGGAAAGTATTGAGTATATTGAGGGCTATACGAGTAAGGGAAGACCAAAGAAACGATGGGTGGACTGTGTGAAAGATGATATGGCCAGAAAGGGAGCGACTACCGAGATGACGACTAATAGAGAAGTATGGAAGAAAAAGACATGTTGCGCCTACCGCAAATAAATTGGGACAAGGGCAGGAGAATGATGTTTGTTTTCCATTCATTATTAGTTATTTTTTTTTAGTATGAAATCGATTCCAGCCGAGACGTGTTATGACTCATGCCATTCAAAATGTCATTACAATTAGCCTCTTTAAATCACAATAAGAAGGTATTTTTTAAGAATAATCTTGTACCACTACATCGTTTTCAGGGTTCCGTATCAAAATGGTAAAAAGGAACCCTTATGGTGCGACTCAGTCTGTCTGTCTGTCCGTCTGTCACAGCTGGATATCTCAAGACCTACTAATGCTATCAACTTGAATTTTGGAATAATTTTAGATGACGTTTGCCCAACTACTTTGCAAATAAGATTTTTTTTTGTTTGCAACAGGGACTGAAAGGGGGTCTTAAAAATTCGAAGTGGGGCTACTAGGGCATGTGGGGTATCATATGAAAGACCGCTATTTGCACATTCTCAAACATATTTCTTTTTCCGCATAGTTTTCGACTTTTGATGAAAAATGTAAAAAAAAAAAATACCGTTCCCCCTTATCTCCGAAGTTTGCATAGAGAAAAATCTGAAATTATTCTGTGTGATAGAAGTATATGTAAAGATTACAGAAAAAATAAAACAATGTCTCTAAATAGCACACTCGTTTATGATGGTACGGAAAGGGTTCCGTACCATCATAAACATGTCGCTGCTTTGCATGAATACCAGAATTTTAAAATTACTTGTTTATAACACAGCCAAATGCAAATTAGTCCTTATTTCATGGTCAGTAAGACTCACATTCATAACGGCTAAGCTAAGTATAGTCGGTTTTGCCGTTATGAATGTGAGTCTTACTGAGCATGAAATAAGGACTAATTTGCATTTGGCTGTGTTATAAACAAGTAATTTCAAAATTTTGGTTTGTGCTGGTATTCATGCAAAGCAGCGATGTGTGCTACAAAAAAATTAAGTAATAGTTCAGGATTCTCTAAACGTAAACATTTCCAAAAATTGGGAGGCGGTACTAAAGTATAACAATACGACCGACGATACGTATAAATATAAAAATATAATAATAACATTTACGATCAACGTTAAAACATTTAGTAGATAAGTTATTGCAATATTAATCTTACGTCATTCAAATTGTATCGTGAATATCCAAATTTACTGCGAAAAATTGCTTAAAAATTAAGGCAATGGTGAGCTTTGTCTGTTCCTGAAATAAACACTCCACAGGAGAAAAGAGCTTGAAAACCACTGCATTCATAGACACAAAAGAAAAAACTAAAATTGAAAACACAAAGCCCATTGTATGAAACAAACTTTATAACCAGTGATTGGAACTGTGTCCAATAAAATGGCGATAGGCAACGAATCTAGACTCAATATTGTTATAGAAGGGTGGGTGGACACCCCTGCCTACCCCCCGGCTGTAGCACCGGTACACAGCTAGGAATGTACAAATATTTAATTCACAGTGCTGTTAGTGTAAACGCTGCAATAGATGTAGATAGCATCGATCCGCGTTTAGTAAAACATTCGACGTTACACGTTGCGTTGTTTGGTGAATATTTTATTCCTGGTTCGGCGTTTAGCTTTAGTAGGCTTTGCAGATAAAATATAATAGCCAGTCTGTGACTGTGCCACTGAATGTTTTAAAATTAAATTTAAAAATAAAAACCCCCAACGCAAAAAAAGATAAGCGAACATTTAAAAAGTAAAAAATAATACCTATCGCTGGGTTGGGCCATCAAATTCGATGGAGTAATATTTATATAGTTATATATATATTTTTTTAAATTATAGAAATTGATGGATGGCACGATAAGGTTTGCTAATTGAAATGGCGCTTTAATGTCGTGGCGGGGTACCGCTAAGTTTTCTTGGTCGAATGACCAAGAATTCCATAATCTTGCATAGCTATAAAGCATACATGGGTATTTCAAATTTCAGGTCACACATATGTTTTGAAAGTAAAGTAAATACCCATTATGCGTCTAAGATCCCTACCGCAGCTAACAAAAGAGCGGATAACCTTGAAACGGCTGAACCGATTTTGAAAAAACATATATCTAAGAACCACCGCTAGAAAACCTGCTTTCAAACAAACAAAAACCGCATCCAAATCGGTTCACCCGTTTAAGAGCTACGGTGCACACAGACACACACAACACATAGCGGTTAAACTTATAACAACCCTCTTTTTGTGTCGAGGATTACATCTGCATCTTTATATTTCTATCTATAAGTTTGTTGAAATTGAAGATATGACTCTAAACTTCAGAGTATCCTGTCCGATGCAGAATCAACTGATAAAACCATATACGAATGAAAGACTTTTCTGATCCTCTTCTTTTCGTTTCGACGGTATATCTATGTTGCTTATACTGCTTGGATCCAGTAGACCATGTTTATTAAGGCGTCAGAGGATTGTTCAGATCGTCGAAGGTGCAAGTGAACGGACATTTGGGACACTCTAGCAGATGGGGCATAATCTGTTCAGGATCACCGCACTCGCACTGGATGTTGGATGAATGCCCCATTTCACTAGATTATGTTTGCAGCGGTCTACTTGGGTACGCAATCGATTTAGTGCCTTCCAAATAGGCTACTGCAATTCCCGACCGGGAGGCAGACGTTCTTGAGGCTTTACGAAGTCTTCAGTTGGTGGATACCTCTCTTCCCACAATTTACTTCGCTCTTTATATCGCCTGTGTAGAGTCCGTAAAAAACGCCTGGGACTTTTTAATCTACCTGGGAATAGTCATGTAGTCGTAGAGGGGATGTCGGGAATCGGATTCTTGATTTATCTTTTCCAGTGCGCATGCAACATCACTTCACACGGCAGATGGTGCTATATCTGCTAACGGGTGGAGCTTACTGAGTGGAGTCGGTCAGCAGCCCGACACGACATGTCACATTTAAGGCAATGTCGTGGGCTGGGTATGAGCGTATCGGTGCCCGGTGTATCGGTGGACACGCAAATTCACCAGCAGAAAGGCATAGAGATATGCCAGTTGTACGAAGAACTTCGCATACTGCTCTCCAGTTGGTGGAAATTAGGTGACCAATGATTGCAGGCCGACTTATACGTTAGGGCGCAACGTCACACCTATTTAGGATTTCTGATTGTAAGTAGGTATCCTGTGTGTATCTAGGAACTGTCGTAGTATCTAGGAAAAGTAACTCATCTACATAGGAGAGTTAAATGAGCAAAGAGAATGAAAGCAAGTTCCTAACAAAGCTATGTGTTTAATATTTCGGTCACGTGCACACCTGCTCGGTACGTAATCATCCTAAAGCGAGTGATAAGCGTATGACGTAAATGGGCTTGCAAATCTGACATTTATGTATTTAGATGGCGTTCGTTCAATAAATTCCGCGTATAATAGGACCATTGTTTGTATATCTAATCTAGTTGTGCTCGCAACTCCACTTGATGCCTTGTCTATAGATATTATGATTAAATGAATTTGAACATTATATGTATGAATTCAAGTCGCTATTCGTGTCTGTCTATGATTTTCTTTTTTCATATTCACATATGAAATGCGCGTTGTTCTTCTTAACTACGCAACCGATAATGATAGGGGTTTCACCATAATTTAGAGAATTTATTCCGGAATTATTATGTGAATAATACTTTAATATTACACTTATCTATGCTAAAACT
The DNA here is from genome assembly GCA_948252095.1 of Dicycla oo. NCBI lineage: Eukaryota > Metazoa > Arthropoda > Insecta > Lepidoptera > Noctuidae > Dicycla > Dicycla oo. The sequence goes on from OX411730.1 coordinate 25,960,466, forward strand.
ATAAAGATGTAAAATTTGTTGTTTGTAAGTTTGCATGTAGGGGGTAATCGTCGACACTACTGATGCGATCCGAAAACTTTTCTCACTTCAGACATATTATCCAGCACTGCAGTTAAATGGTGGCTTGAAATCAGGGCAGGAGAATGATGAAATCGAAGGTTGCAGTGGGACGCTGAGGGCTAAGAATAAATAATAATAATTGAGTAGCCCTACGTTTCCTCCAACAAGGAGCGAGATTTACATCACTGCGGCTGCCACTCTCACTATTACTTCCACGACAAACAAGGTACCTACCACGTCATCTCATATTTGGCAGATAAACGAACTATGATCAGAGACCGTCACTCCCGGTGACGTCATCCTCTTTTCCCATAGTATTAAGGCTTACCAAACAAATATGACACAGGATACGACATGACAGACCGCTTGATTTATTTGCTTTGTAAAAAAAATAAGCACTTCCTCTTATCAGAAAGCAAAACAAGAAGCAACTAATAAATAACTGTTTTTAAAAGCGCTGTTCTGGATATTTTGTGATAAATAATCGTGCTATTTCAGAAGGCATTGGTTTTGCGCCAACAATTTATCGCAACTAGCCTTCTGCCCCTGCTTGCCTGTTTCGCACGGGTGCATTGGCGACATGTAATAAAAAAAAAAAAAATGTCAGAACATCGAGATTTATGGGCTAAATGTACGTTAAATATAAGAACTAGCTTCCGCCCGCAGTTTCACCCGCGTGGTATGTCGCCAAAAAGTTGCCTGTGTCATTCTGCAGGGTTAAAACTATCCATCCACATACCAAATTTCATCAAAATGGGTGTAGCCGTAACAAACAAACACACAAAAAATCAAATATTTTATCTTTATTGACCGAGCGAGCGAAGCCTCACTGCTTCAAGTATGGCAAAATTTGCTATCGTCTGTCAGTTTGTTGGTAGGTACTCCTCTAAAGGTCGTATTTTACAACCGATCGATCTGAACGAAACTTGGTATACAGGTTTTACGACTTTATAGATTTTATTGTCGTCGGGGATTTTTGATTGGAGGTGCACTTCCTCCAAAACGGGGCAAAAATGGGGCTACTAGATATTTCCAACTTATGAGATCCGATGTCGATGTTCTTTTTAGGGTTCCGTACCAAAATGGTAAAAAGGAACCCTTATGGTGCGACTCAGTCTGTCTGTCTGTCACAGCTAGATATCTCAAGAACCATAATGCTATTAACTTGAATTTTGGAATAGCTTTAGATGACGTTTGCCTAACTATTTTGCAAATAAGAAAGAAATAACAATGTATATTTTTTTTGCAACAGGGACTGAAAGGGGGTCTTAAAAATTCGAAGTGGGGCTACTAGGGCATGTGGGGTAGGAATGCCCGATTTTTTGCTTTGAATCGATCTTCTGAATCGTAATGGATCGTAACCTCGTGAATCGATTCACGATCTTAATCGTATTGTATTGAATCGATCTTACTCTATCGCGGAAGATCGTATCGTAATTTTATAAAAACAATGAAAAGCACAGTACTTATGCATGTAATTTTGTAAATTGGTAGTATTTCCTTTCATTTTAAGAATCTGTTTACACAATTTACATTGTCCATCTATACTAATACATAGTGTAGGTACTAATGAAGAAAATGAGACCAATCGAACGAAACTACCATGTAATGAAATAAAATGACAATGAAATAATTTCACAACGATAACACACAAGTTCTATTACTATTATTGCTGGTATTTTTATAAATAGCAGGTATAATAATATAACGTTCTACAATTATTTATTCACAAAACAACCAAATCAACAAATTATTATTTGTTTCGGATGTAACAGACGTAAGAAAAAAACTGAACCACTAAACTTCAATCTGTTAATTCTGTCAATATTTTTGAAGATCACGGTCTTCTGTCCGTATCAATCACAGAACAGATAATAGACCTTTTTTACCTGTTCTGTGGTATCAATGTTGTGTATAAAGATTTTTTAACCAAAACTTTTCACTTTTTCGGAAACTTCCCTCTTTTACAAATTTTCAAGCATTGTTTTTTTTTTCATACAAACCTTGTCCTGGCAATTACCAACACAACAACAAAAAAAGAATTAGCCAAATAGATGCCACCGTTCGGAAGTGATACGCTTACATACGTTCGGCAATTAATTTTTATAAGTATAGCTGACCCGACAAACGTTGTCCTGTCAAAATTTAAATAAAACATACAAAATTCCCATAGAAAATGCACTTTCAGTTTTCCCGAATTTCCCAATTTCCCGGCAACTTTTCAAACATTTTCTTTTATACAAACCTTGTCCTGACAATTACAAACACAACAAAACAAGAATTATCCAATTTGGTGCAGTCGTTCGGAAGTAATGCGCGTACATACATTTCGGCTATACATTTAGATTTATATATAGATAAGATATAGAAGATAATAATATGATAGATAGATTTATATATTACGTGAAAAGAATGCAAAGCACTACTCTTTTACAGTTATAAACTTTCTCATTTCGTGTATTTATCTGTTTGTCTACCGCAAATGTAATATTAAATAATTGACAATATTCATTCATTCCAGCTTGAAGAAGCTTATCAGTGGACTGCGATTGGCTGCGTTGATTGATTTATGATGCCGTTTGATAAGTCCATCGATAATGGTGACATCACATTCGGATATGGCGCATACTGCAAACGCCAACCTTGTCTGACGAATAAGATAATTTATTCTCGATACCCGATTCTCGAAAACATTTCACACCCGAAACTTCACTACATTACGTCATTCGACAGATCGAATCGTGCCACAATTTAAATACAACAGGCTATTAATTTCTAATCTGTCTTCAAATTAAAACTCTCAACTAAATTGTCAAAACTATTACCGTTACGAAGAAATTAAACCTAAAATATATGAGAAGTGACACGGTTATTTATAACAGCATTTAAATGATTTATCTTTGATTTAATAATTACCATTTTAATTAGGCTTTGACATTTCGCGCCCGCTAAAAGTGGCAACGGCTTTCCTTCATCGAATTTGTTAAAAAATTATTGGCTTTATAAACTTGCTATAATACATCAGGTACCAAGGAGGTGAACTTTCGGTGATTATATTCCAATATATCCCTTTAAGACCGGGAAAAAAAAGTCTTGCGTAGCTTGTTTTCGATCTTATATTCTAAGTACCCATGTCCAAAGTCATCCTAGAAAAATAATAAAAAAAATCCCGCCCCCTCCCCCCCTGAGAAAACGCCATGTCACGATAGTGCGATATCGGCGCGAAAATATTTTTGTAAAGATCGTATAAGAGCGTCGTTAAAGGATTAAAAACTTGACCTTTCATATATTTCTCAGTAACAGGCCGGAGCCTGGCTTGAAAAACTAGCAAAATGTGGGTGTACTATAAGTACATGTATACGTAAATACCTCTGGCTAATCCTTTTTAACCTTCTGGAATTACATCCGTGAAGTTAAGTAAAATTTTCCGCCTTTAACAAAATGTGAAAAATAATAAAAAGTCTCCACGTGCCAGGTTCTATAACAGTCAACGCGTGCAACGAGTACATACACCCTTTAGTAAGTATCAACAAAAACTTAGGGGGAAAATTGTAAAGATTTCTTAATTCCGGTTACTCCTGAATAGAATTGTAAGCGTGTTTACTCGTATTAATGGGGTTTCGTGGACAAAATGTAAAGTTAGGTAGGCACGTAAAAGTTTATTTAATAAAGTTCACCGTTTGATTTTCGACGGAAGTTTCGTTCATGCCGAATAATGACTATATAGTGGTTTCTCTTTGATGCCGAATAAGCTATAGAAGGTGGCTCAAGAGCAAAGAGAGACAGTATATTATGTGATAGATCTTAGCCATTTGGATCCTGATCTTGATACTTATTTTAATTTCGGAAGTCAACGTCTGTGGTTTTGTATTTTCGTTTTTTGCCACCGACTTCCGAAATTAAATTTATGTTTCACTTTGTTTTTTTGGAAGTCGGTTATTTTTTATTGTTCACTTCTTAGTTGTGATGCCTACCTCACACAAATTCGAATAAAACTACCTGCAAAACAAATTAGAATATCATCCACATATAAAACAAGAATGGTTCAAATAGGACCACTCTGTAAAAAGTTATGTGTGATCATGATCATTAATAAAATAAAAAAAAGTTTAGCAGGCGCAGTTCGAGTCCGCGCCATTTGTTTTCGTGAAAACATATTATTGAAATTTACTACGGTTTCCGAAACTGCCGTAGCCATTGTATTTGCTCGACACTAGGCATAGTAGGCTCGTTGCATCCTAACTATAATATTATAAATGCGAAAGTTTGTTTGTTTGTTTGTTTGGTAGCTTTTCAAGCCTAAACCACTGAACCAATCATCCTAAAATTTTGCATATACGTAGTCAGGTGTACAGAAACGGACATGGGGTACCTTTCATCCCAAAAAAATGTTCTGTTCCCGAGGAAAACAACAATAACGTTAAAATAATAACAGATGACGCCACGTATCTTTCGATTCATGATTGAATTATATTATTATAGAAACTTTACGGTTGAAATCTTGTCGGTCAGAAATATTGAGCTTCCACCAGTACACCCGAGCGAAAAGACGTTTTCACGTCAAAAAATATATATATATAGGGTGACTGGTAATTAGTGACCGATACTTAAGACACATGATTGTACTCATGATAACAAATGACTGTTACTATGGAAGCAAACCTGAAATCGCGAAAAAAAATCAGCTGTTCAGTACATTTATGTTCGCATAATTCGTCAAAATGTACTGAACAGCTGATTTTTTTCGCGATTTCATGTTTGGTCCCATAGTAAAAGTTGTTCAATAATGATGTTGAGTACAATGACCCCTTAAGAGGTTGCTGGTGTTTTACCAATACCCTGTATATATTTTTGTATCTTTTTTTAGAACGGCCATAAGGTGATTACAACTATACATACTATGGGAATGAGGAAGCTAAGCCTAGAGGTATAGCTTATACGCATGGAGATAACGACTCCCAAAATAATCCAGAAAAAGTGCGCAGCGGCACACATTTTTATCGACTCGCGAAGAAAAAGAGAATGCTGAACATTCTCTTTAGTTGCAATTTGAAGTTACGAGACTAAATATGGCCTAAGATATACAGGCAATAATCGAGGAGTAAGTAGCCCATCTCATTCGAAACACGTCAACCGTTGGACCGGTACTGAACGGCCCGCGCAACGGTAAATAGTCCGTAGCGACAACAAAATGTGTCAACACCGCGAAATTGTCACCTACTTTCTGTAACAGTTCCTAATCATAACACTAGTTGTAAATTGAAAGGCTTATTAAATTATCGCCTTCGTTAGAACAATTCCGTCAGTGGTAAGGTTTCTCGATGAAAACGTGTTGCTTAGTAGGGGGAAAAGTTTACAACTTAATTGTTCAAGGACCTTTGAGGGAAAGTTGGTGCTTGCCATTGAAATGTAGGTTAAAGGTCGAGCGGATACCAACGCTGTAATAATAAACGGAGGAGGCTGATACAAGATTCGAGTTTTGTTTAATTTTGCGATATTAATCAAATGCTGGAACTTATAGCAACGGTTTCATATTATTACTAGCGAGTAGCGACCCGTCGCGTCGCTGCTTCGGACGGTTTTCACGAATCGAAACATCGGGTTTCTTTTTAGGGTTCCGTACCAAAATGGTAAAAAGTAACCCTTATAGTGCGACTCAGTCTGGTTGTCTTTCTGTCACAGCTAGATATCTCAAGAACTACTAATGCTATCAATTTGAATTTTGGAATAGTTTTAGATGACCTTTGCCCAACTATTTTGCAAATAAGAATTTTTTTTTTTGCCACAGGGACTGAAAGGGATTGGGCTGTTTCTTTTTTTTTTGGCCGCATAGTTTTCGACTTTTGATGAAAAATGTAAAAAAAAAATACCGTCCCCCTCCTTATCTCCGAAGTTTGTATAAAGAAAAATCTGAAATTATTCTGTGTGATAGAAGATTATGTAAAGATTACGGAAAAAATAAAACGATGTCTCTAAATAGCACACTTTTTTTAATATATGATAGTACAGAACCCTCAGTGCGCGAGTCCGAGTCGCCCTTGACCGGTTTTTTTATATGTAAGTTTAATATTAATGTATTACCCACATGAACTTTCCGGAATTTCATATATTCCCTAAATTATGGTGAAAAGCGCATCAAAATCCGTTGTATTTAGAAGAAAAGTGCAGTCACAGACAGCCACGAAGAGCGACTTTAATTTATAATATGTATAGATCTTTATCATGTCCAGCAGTGGACTGCGATAGGCTGCAGTTGATCGATAGATTTTTACATAATTGTCCATAGTTAAACGAAAAGGATCCAACCCACATTAGGTGTAATGTGGGTTGGATCCTCCGGGTGTCAGGTAAAGAATGGATAACCTTGAAATGGTATACAAGGTGTATCACAGACGAGTGATCAAACTTAAGGGTGTGGTACAGACCATCAAACTGAACAACTTTTTCCCGGGGACCATCGTAATCGTAAAAAAAAATCAGTCGTCCCATACATTTGATCAAGTAGATATTGAAGTTTTGTATGGGACAACTAATTTTTTATTACGATTACGATGTTGGTCTCCGGGAAAAAGTTGTTCAGTTTGATGGTCTGTACCACACACTTAAGTTTGATCACTCGTATGTGAAACACATTGTATATAATAGACCAAATGGCCGTTTCAAAAAAATAAGAAAATTTTATTTATACAAGTGCTAATCGTTAAGAGGTTAAGAGTTAAGAGTCTCTCTCTGTCAATTTAAGAGTTAAGAGGATACCGAGTTTGCAGTGGCGCCCCCATCGTTTGTTTTATTTCTTTATTTTAGAAGGAAAATGCAGAAAATAATCATCTTACGTTGTGCTCTACAAGACTATACTACGTTACTATCATTACAAACAACTGTTTTATATTGTTAAGTTTTTTATAATCGTTAAAAACTTTTTTCCAAAAAAAAATCAACCAACTTAAAAAAAAACCCCACAAACAGAAAAATAACTTTAATTTCGAAAGTAGGTGTCTTTGGACCTGTATTTTACTTTTTTTTGCCATCTACTTCCGAAATTAAAGTAATTTTTCACTTTGTGGGTTTTTTTTGGAGGTCGGTTGATTTTTTTTTTTGGAAAAAGTTTTTATTTTTCACTTTTTAGTGGGTCAGTTTGTAATTTATCTAAGTTACAATATCCTAATGGCAACTGCTCATCACCTTTTACAAAATATTTCTTTTCCCGATGCAGGGTCGTTAATTGTTGAGTTCTCCTGGTAAGTACCAGGAGAAATCCACATCACCATAAGCAGAAGTAACATAAGCATAAGCATAAATTACTTAGCAACCATTTTTAAAGTAGGTACCTAATCGAATCGCAACCCTTGAAATACTTACTATTATTGAGTAATTCCGGTGACCATCTGTGATTTTCATCATCAGTTCCACTTCACTAAATGGTGCTTTCCAAGAACAAATGCACGAGTTACTATTAAAAAAAATACCCAAATCGCTATAGGTGTGCCTATAATATTTGAAGAGTTCCGTCGATTTCTCCAGGATCCCATCATCAGATCCTGACAATGGGACCAACTAGAAAGTATACCCTTTCAAACAAAAAACTAATTTTTCAAATCGGTCCAGCCGTCTTCGAGTAATCGGGGAACTAACATTAAAAAAAAAAAAAAGATTCCGACGAACTGAGAACCTCCTCCTTTTTTGAAGTCTGAAAAATAGTGATCACTACGCACCACAAATATATATATAGACTTGTGGAGAACAACGGTACATGCTTATTTTCTGCATTTTCATTCTAAAATAAAAGAAATAACCAAACAAACGATGAGGGCGCCACTGCGCGCTTGGTATCCTCTTAAGTAACTTAGTAACTGGAGAGCAAATCTTATGATTAGCACCATTAGGAGGGACATCAGTAGAGGCGCGTCTTCAATGCTTACCTATAGGTGACGTCAAAACTAATATTACATTTTTAAGACGGCTTAATTTTAATACAGTTGTATCTCCGACTCCATACACTGGGTAGTATTTTACATTTTTGATTGATGGAAACAATCGTAAAGACAATGAGCGGTATGCCATAATCAATTACCCATGTTAAGGCGAGATTCGAAGACGAACAATCATAATCATTTTATTTGCAGTTCCAAGTAATATTTTCATGTCGTCATGAAAGATGAGCCAATACAAGGATAATGCTAGAGGCGTGCCAACCAGACTTTATTAGTATTTGTCATGTCAGAATCTAACAGAAATATTGATCAGTGATGGGTTAGCATGATGTGCTGTGATGGGCAGCGCCTAAAGACTAAGGTCTTCTATCAGTGTGCCCTGCCTTAATGACTTACGGAACCGAACGTGGAAACTTACGGTACGGCTGGTCCATAAATTCAAGCTCGCTCAGCGAGCTATAAAACGGACTATGCTTGGAGTCTCTCTGACTGATCGAATCCGCAACGAGGTTATCCGGCAGAGAACCAAAATTGTCGACATAGCTCACAGAATAAGCAAGCTGAACGTGGCAATGGGCCGGCCATATTAGCCGTAAAACCGATGACCTAACCGTTGGGGTAGACGAGTTCTTGAGTGGAGACCGCGTATCGGCAAATGTAAGGTAAGACATGTAAGGTAAGCCCACAGGCTAAGTGGCGCGACGATCTTCGCAGGGTGGCTGGTAATGCTGGATGAGTCGCCGAGAATCGAGTTGAATGACGTGAAACGAGAGAGGCCTATGTCCAGCAATGAACTGCTATAGGCTGATGATAATGCTGATGGGTTTGTAGTGGTTGGTCAGTAAAAGTAATTGTGAATAAAAAATAGGCACGTGTTTAATCGAACCTTAAATAATTCCCATTTTGCTTTCCTAAAAATATTAATGAACACTCTAATATTATGAATGAATAATGAATCTTTTGTGCACCTCAAATAATTCCTATTTTGGATTTCTAAAATTACTAAATAGCCAAGTAACTGCGAACAACTTGGATGTAAGCGGTTGGTAACAGTTCCAGCCTGACCTGACTTAATAAAGTTTGGCGTGCCCAGTTACTGCGACCAACTATATAGGTTGTATCACAGACGAGTGATCAAACTTAAGGGTGTGGCCATCAAACTGAACAACTTTTTCCCGGGGACCAACATCGTAATCGTAAAAAAAAATCAGTCGTCCCATACATTTGGTCAAGTAAGTTTTGTATGGGACAACTAATTTTTTTTACGATTACGATGTTAGTCCCCGGGAAAAAGTTGTTCAGTTTGATGGTCTGTACCACACACTAAAGTTTGATCACTCGTATGTGATACACCTTGTATATGAGAAAAAGACCATAAATGATAAATGATTTTTATTTCTGTAAGTAGGTTTGTACAAACACTTTTACAAGTCAATAATAATAAGACACAAAAAGGCTCATTTACCTATTTAAAAAAGCGTGCATCATTAAAAGCCCAAACTGTTTTAAGAGGTTCATTAATTTAAAAAGTGTAAATATTTTTTTAGAAGATCACACTAAAGGTCAATAAATTTTTTAGAAGATCTATTACTGAAAGAGAAAATTCTAACTTCGGTGAAGAATCACAATCGGGCAAACCAAAACAATAAATTAAATTCGGCCCACTTAGAACTCGACGGTCAACCTCAACCAATTTACATTTCCGAAAGCCTAACTCAAAAAGCAAGAAAATTGTTCTATGCAACTCGTGAGTTCGGTAAGAAAAACAGCTACGAGTTCTGCTGGGTGGCTCATGGTAAGATTTTTCTTCGTCAACGAGCAGGTGCACCGTCACATCGAATAGATAAAGACAGTGATTTGCACACACTGCCACTGCGCCCTCAAGCTGAGCCGTGACTAGGCATTGTTGTATGGCTTTTCTGTTTTATTTTATTTTTACATTTTTATTATATGTTGTTAGTTTTGCTTAGTTTCAATTACACTTACTATTTTGTACTTAAGTTAAAAAATAATATTTCAATCGTACCACATTTTCAAGTACCTTATTCTAATTGTCTCTCAATTGTTTACACTTCACATAATTTACACACACACACAAAAGTTATAGAAAAACATATACAAACAACACATCTCATATCTTTCTCTATTGGTAAACATGTACTAATTGTTATTATACTTAGCCTAATTATAAGAAATAATCTTTTGCATAAATATCAGATACGCGTTTTAGAATCCTCACGTAAAAATGTTATTTTTGGATAGTATTTCAAGCGATATTGATTCAGCTCAGGTATCTGAGTCTGGGATCTGCTCTCCTGAAAGCCTAGGAAACAATATTGATTTGTCTCGGACAGCCTTAACTTTAATGCACACTAACATCCGTAGCGTAACTTGTAACTATGATAATCTTATCATTTTACTGGAAAGAATTTGCATACAATGTGACATTCTCGTGCTCACAGAGTGTTGGCTGAGTAAATGTACAGCTGCGCCTGAAATTGACGGCTACACGTCATACACTTCAGACCACCTCAATCAGAATGACGGCGTAATTTTATATATTAAATCTGAAATAAAACACCGCGTAACAAAACCATCCATGTTAGATGCCAACTGTCTTATTTTACAATCGGAAAACGAGTATGCTGTCGTGGCTGTGTACCGCTCACCATCTAACCGAAATATTAATAATTTCTGTGACAGCCTTGATTTGTGTCTTTCATCATTAGAGTCAGTGAAGTCGGTGGTCCTGATAGGTGACATTAATATAAATATATCCCCAAGTGGTAATGATCCAAATTGTAGTATTTACTTGGATCAAATGGCTTATCATGGTCTTCTACCTGCTCATGTCTTCCCTACTCGTAAAACCAGTTGTTTAGACCACGTTATGTTAAGATCTGATAAATACTCAGCTACATATGTACTTGACTCGTTTATAACTGACCATGCGCCCCTGGTTTTTTGCCTTGATTGTAAAATAAAAAGACACACTTCTAAGACCACTTTTCTTAAAATTGATTATCCTTCTTTAGTCCAAAAACTTTCAGGTACAGATTTTAGTCCTGTTTATGATACCGCCGATGCGAATGTTTCCGCTGTCAACTTAATAACCTTAATTTCGCAAGCAATTACTGCGCACTCAATACCGGTAACTATCCCTCATCGTAGGCGAACCATTAAACCATGGTCAACTCCGGGCTTAGTACGGTGCATTAGGCATAGAGACGAATTGCACAGAAAAGCAACGCTTGATCCCGACAATGCCATTACTCGAGTCACTTATACAAGGTACCGGAATTTTTGCAACAACCTTTTAAAAAAACTTAGAATTGCTTACGAAAAAAACGAGCTTCAGAAGAATAAAAATAATCCAAAGGGTATGTGGAATACGATTAATAAAATTGCTAACCTTAAGAAAATTTCACCTCCTCCCAGTGAGTTACTTACTCTCGCTCAAGAACCATGCGAGTCAGTTAATGTAGTTAATGATTATTTTGCAGGAACCGGGGAAACACTTGCAAATGCAATATTAAATAATCAGAGTTCCAATCGATCGACATATGAGTTAAATAAGTGTAACTTATCGCAGTCATCTAGAGATTCTATGGTACTACTTGACACTGACTTTGTAGAGATGGAGTCCATTATCCTTAACTTAAAAAGTGACTCAGCAACTGGTATTGACAACATTCCTACACAGGTGATTAAAAGTGCAAAGTGCAGTCTTATTTCTCCTCTTACACACATGTGTAACCTATGCCTGACCACTGGTGTTTTCCCAAACATTTTGAAGAGGGCGTTAGTGCATCCTATCTATAAGAGTGGTGACAGAGACACTGTCGGAAACTACCGACCCATATCTGTGCTGACAGTTATTTCTAAAATCTTGGAGAAACTCTTAAATTCTAGATTAACAAACTTCCTTCGACACAATAATGTTATTGCTGATAACCAATTTGGCTTTATGAAGGGTCGGTCTACAGAAGATGCAACTCTACTTCTGTCAGAGGTCATAGCTCAAAACTTAGATGCCAAAAAGAAAGTTATAGGTGTGTTTCTGGATATGACAAAGGCTTTCGACACTGTCTCTGTTCCCTTGTTACTTTCGAAGATGGAATCGCTTGGCATTCGTGGGATTGCACTAGAGATTTTTAGATCTTACCTCTCCAGCCGTACCCAGTGCGTTAGAATAGGAAGCTACACAAGCTCAGAATCGTCTCTCTCTTTCGGTGTTCCGCAAGGGAGTGTTCTTGGACCCACCCTCTTTCTTTTATACATTAACAGCTTGTGTTTAAAAGTTCTTCCAAACTGTAATATTATTACGTATGCCGATGACACGGCTTTAATTGTGCAAGGTAATGACTGGAAAGAAGCTCAGCATTACACAGAGCATGCGATTAGGGAAACTATGACCTGGCTTAATGATAACCTTTTGACACTGAATGTCGACAAAACCAGATATATCACTTTTACTCACCGTGACAATACCCAGCCTCCATCAGAATTTTATATTAAGGTACATTCTTGTGACCTAAAACAAAATTGTGATTGCCCTAAACTAACTCGCACTACCAATATAAAATATCTTGGTCTCACTATAGACACCTCCCTAAAATGGACTTCACATATAACCCAGTTAATTGGCCGAATAAGAAAGTTGATGCCAGTTTTTAGAAAACTCAGGAAGTCAGCTGATCGCGAAACTTTATTATGTGTGTATTATGCCCTTGCTCAAAGTTTACTGCAATACTGTGTCGTTGTATGGGGAGGGGTTGGCAAGACTATCCTACTTCCCCTAGAGCGTGCACAAAGAGCTATATTGAAGGTCATGCTTGGAAGACCACGAAGGTACGGCACTGATCTTTTGTATAGTGAGTGCTCTGTTTTAACTGTTAGACAGCTTTATATATTATCTACAATACTCCGTAAACATAAAAACATTGAATATATCCCGATTTCAAAGCGAGACAAAACAAGAGTCTGCTCAGGGACACCACACAGAACTGTACTTGCTAGACAACAGTATTATGTTGCAAGTAATATTTTATACAACGTAGCAAACCGTTTTAACAACATTTATGCACTTCCGAATAATAAATGTAAGGATGTAACACGAGACTGGCTCCTACGATTAAGCTATAATGAAACTGAAAAAATTACTAAAAGTTAAACATGTTTAAAGAAAGACACCAATTTCTTTACACCTACTTTACATACACACCCTCACACCCTCACAAACATTACACACCCTCACCCTCACTCCCACCACACACACATTCTTCACTCATCATTGTGGTATCGTACTTATTCTGAATAGTTTGTTTTCCCTGTAAATTTTATTTTATTTTATTCGTTTCATTTTACAACCGTTCCATTTCATCAATATTACAGATATTATGCTTAAAACAATGAATTGTGGTTTTAATAAATAAGTGTGGAAGACGCTGACGACTGTGACACAGTTTATACTAGTATAGTCGTCAACGTAATCTCTTATAGATATGTATTCATTGCCATGATTTTGTACATAGATTAAGAGAAATTTGTAATTTCAGGAGTGATAAATAAACTATTATTATTATTATTATTAAATATTTCACCAAAAAATATGGCCTCAAATATCCATTGCGGTCGAGGCGGGGCCCGTGTGTAACCGCATTAATTAATATAATTACCAGAAATCCAATTAAAACATGATTAAGTATCCAATTATTCCAATAAATCTGTCATAATAAACGTAAAATTATCAACCGAGTTAAGCTTAAACACAATGTCATGAAAAATATTACACGAATGTGGTAACAGTGACCACTACTTGTCAATCAGTTGGAAATTAATGCGTCACTCCACTGCAGTAAAACGATTAATACAACAATATCGAATTTACCTATCATTAATTTTAATGTTAAATAATTATTTAATTCAGGTCAAATGACTGAAATCTGAATTATCATAATTTTAGGTATAATTTGCATCGACGACGGAATTGTATGCTGTGGTTTCATACCGCAGAATGATAAATTGATTCGGATAAGCTGAGGTGCCAGGTGTTCATATTCCTAGAGGTGACATTTATACTAAATTAGTGTATATTTATACCACACCTATGAGGCAATCAAGAAAACATAATGAATGAAATAGGGCTTAATATGGCATGATTAGGCAACCTTCAAACTACTCAGAAATTCAAAATGGAAAATTGACCCGCAATGTTTAATGGGTCTAAGTCCAGGCAAAGACGATGAAAATGCACAAAATGCTTTACAAATCTTATAACAATTCAACTCTCACTAGGTTTAGCGAGTCAAAAGTAAGCATGAAATCGACTAATAGTTTTCAAATATTTACTCAAGCTACACAATAGGTACTTTTATTTTAAACCATCCGGCGCAGAATTGCGGTTCTTGGTAATATTAACTTTAATATTTTAAAACACCTTGAGGACGTTTTCGAAAACACTTTGAGGAAATTCGTCACACGTTAAAGACATTGAACTTTCCTAAGTAAAAAGCACGATAGTCGATGTTTTTGAAATAGTTTAGACATGTTGTAAGGTTAGTAACTAACATAAATTGCTTAACAGGCCCACGAAGCATGCGTAGTTCATACAAACGAAATACCTAGATATTCTGTAATCCAATCGGAATAAATGCACACTACCTTAAGAATATGTTTGATTTACAAATTATTTTGGAATGTATGCTCCGGGGGCGTCTTAATATTCGTGAAAAGTAACATTTTGTGGGACTCGAATGGTAAAGAGCACGCAAGTTATGTGTTGTTCATCACAAAGCATGAGACGCAATCTCGTAAATGACTCCTAGTTACCCTAGAAAATACCTTATAAACGGTAGTAGCAACTTCAATTCTTCCATGCTTCGGAAAGCACGTTAAGCCATTGGCCCTGGCTGTCATTCGTGGATCTTTAGCAGTCGTTACGGGTCGTCAAGCCCGAAAGTCTGACAACCAGTCTTACCAAGGGGTATCGTATTACGCAGTAACTGGGTTGTGGAGATCAGATAGGCAGTCGCTACATGGTACTGGTATTCAGCTGCATCCGGTTAGACTGGAAGCCGACCCCTACATAGTTGGGAAAAGGCTAGGCATATTGATTAGTAGTAGCAACATCAATTCATTGCGAGTTCACAAACACTAGCTAGAGTCAAACCAACAATTCAATGATCGTGGACAAAGCCTTTGATCTGATATTATTACCAAGACGTCCCGTTTAGAAGAGTAGCAATACAGCATTTCTCGAGAAGGCCCCACTTAAAGTAGCAGTGATTCACTATGCCAACGCACAATTTAACAAAGGCATATTTTTCATCAGTTTCATTCAAGCGTATTTCTACTTAATTCTAAATAAACATACTTTATGCTGTCAACAAGAGCCGACCTGACGAAAGAAATATCGCTAAGATTTGCACTTGTGCAATATGGCTGAACTGAAGGAAATCCTGCAATGAGTCACTGAATAAATAAAAACAGGTCTTCCCTTTAAATGTTTAAGGAAGCATAATAATCACTACGCCTCATGATAATCATTAAAATCGTATATGCAGGTTTTAAGTACTATCCTAAATTAAACTTAATTATGCCTTGATGTGTCTGGTGATCGAAAGTGCAACGCAGACGAAAAGCTTTTTGCTTTTTTTTTTTCTTTTTTGCTTCGAGGAAATAAAGTACCGTGTAATAGAATAGAAGAGGAAAATTTTCAGAAGTTTTGCCCAGGAGTTACAACGCCAATAAGACAGATCTGGATAGCTCAGTTTGCCCAATAATGCGAATACCATCAGCTTGTATCAACTCTTATTTTATTACTCAAAGTAATGGACAACTCCCTTGAAAGCTACGTTATAGCCAAAAGTACACCAAGAAGTCTTTCTCTTAATGAAAGCCAAACATGAAGTAATAAAAGCTTTCGAGCTCCAAACAGGATTTTATCCTAATGGTAGCTACTTGAAATCCGACCTTTGAACTCTGAGCAAAACCGCTTCAAGCTGTCATTTTAGTAAGAATTATTGGAATATTAGTCATTTTTATTACACGTTGGTTATGTGGGGCATATTTTATGACAATGTGAATTCTGGAATAAAAATGTGGCTCAGCGCTGTGAAGCCATTACACAGTTAGATATTTTTACACTGATTTTTGCAAAGATAAAAATAGTCGCTTAGCTTGCACATTAGTTAAATGTACGATTTTTAGCCCCTTGTGTATTTAAATATCGAGGTATCACTGCAGTTCAATAATTCACTTCAAATCTTCAACGGATAGAATAGATATGAAGAAGAACGAGACATAGCACTTAGACGAGACATAGTCATAATCCTAACTAATATTATAAATGCAAATGTGAATTTGTTTATTGACGGCTGGACCGATTTTGATGAAATTTTGTATGGAGATACTTTGAACCCCGGTAAGACATAGGCTATTTTTTATCGACATACCACGCGGGCGAAGCTGCGGGCGGAAGCTACTTTTTTATCTTTATAGATAGAAGAGATACATTATTATAATAACAGACTGTTCTACAACAGTCAAAAGCATTGTTTACAAATGATGACAGGAGGATCATAAGAACCCGAGAACTAGATCGCACGGAACCATAAAATTAGTCTCGTAATAAAAAGGCGTCGTTAAAATGTTTTGAATTTTTACTGTTTACTGAACTGGTTCGGAACAGGATATAAAAGGCTGTTACAGAAAACCCAGTTCCAACACTGTTCGTTCACCGCTGAGTGTAAAGGTTAGGTTTTTTTCTTTACCAACTAAGGTATCTCGAAGACTCTGCTTATATGTTTTGGCTACACTTCAATATCTATTTATTTATTTATTTATTTATTTAAGGAAAAACAAACAGTAGCACAATAAGAAATACACATAACTATCTTAATTATTACATTTTTTTTAAATTATGCTACCCACTACGTTCTCCACAGATTACAATTTAAAGTATTTAAAACTAGCTAAGAACACAGATACAATACCTATATAATAGTAATTGTCCTAGAACTCATATTCCGATTATTATGTTTATACAAAGTAATAATAATAATAAAGTAAATTTGTGTGCGTACATTATTAGATATTACGTTATTATAAATGTATTGCTTGCTGATCCTTTAATATCAAAAAGACATTGGATTCCAAAACATGGTAGTTCAACACTATTTCCTATTGTCTACAGTTCTGCGCTCTTTCTTCGTATCGAGCTAAGTTCCGCATAATACAGAGTAGATTTTCTGTCCTGTTATATGGATACAGTTGCATTTTATGAGTTCCTTTCTGTAATTAACTACTGTCAAAGGATTGACGCGTAAATGGCGGGCATATGTGAGATAATACATTGAACTCGTTTTTGTCGTTCATTGGCGGCTGGCAATCCGGCGTAGTGACTTAACAGGCGTTTTAAACATAAGACTCGAGCATGTCGACATTCAAGGAGTATCTAAGCACAAAATAACCATGTATTAGAACCGCAAGGAATTATTATAATGTGCTAGTAACGTGTTGAAGTTAAAGCCTTCCTCATAGACCGCAATACCGAACGAAATCTGGAAAATAGTTGATAGCCTGCTGCACCACAGTAGTTTACTTTTGCAGCTATCTTCGTGTATTTTGTTAAGTTATAAGTACCTAAATATGTTTCCAATAAACTTTTACTATATTAAACTAGCGGACCCGGCGAACTTCGTACCGCCTTAGCAGCGCCACCTACCGGGTCCAATTGTGTTTTCAAACCATCCAGGAATCCATTGAAATATACACACAAAATTTCATCCAAATCGGTCCAGCCGTTTAGGAGGAGTTAGATGACAAACACACGTATAATACAGAAGAAGAATTATATATAAGTACAGGGTTATTAGTAAAATACCAACAACCTCTTAAGGGGTCAAAAATCAGCTGTTATAAAAGTGTGCTTGCAGAAAGTTTTAATAGCGTGAATGAAAAAACATTTAGAAACATGACGTGTGGCAAAAAAGGATCGCAATCAATCAGAACATTATTTTTTATTAAAATAAACAAAGAGATGTTTTTTTTAATAATAATTAACATTCAAATTAAAAAAGATTGGAATATGTAAATAAATCAAAAAATCTGATTTAAATCAAATAAATCCGATTATTTTGATTTTTTTTTTAAACTAACTCTGATTTTTATCAACCCTGGATTTGAAATTACGTTCTCGAAAACGGCTCTAACGATTTCGATGAAAGTTACAATATAGGGGTTTACGGAGGTGAAACATCGATCTAGCTTGGTCTCCTATCTGGGTAAATTCGTTTTCTCTATATGCTCGGTAGAACGGGCACTTAACATTAACCACCATCGGCCCGCCTACATCGGTCATCGGTCGCATAAACGTATCATAATATTTCACATTCCAATCGTACGCGTCACAGTCCGCAAAACAAAACAAACCAAAAACGCATATCTACAAAAACCATTTAACAAGAACAGTACCATAAATCGCCGAAACCGTTTTGTAACGAACATTTTACTGCACCCGAAGCAGATATATCATGCATTCCCATTCCCACACGAAATGTATAAAAATTGGCACAATCTTTACGTAAACGAAGTGCCACGGAGGCACGGAGGCTCGGCAGCGGTTTGCCAAGCGGACCTTGAGATCGAGGCTAACATGACGAAAACGACCAACAATGGGTGAACACTGCAAAAAAATGTTTTTGCAACTAGATTATGTAAAAAAAAAAGATTCGCCGAGTCATTGTAACACGAAACTCTGTTCAATCAATTCTTTGTTCAGCATTAAATGGGTGGAACAAATTGATGTTGTACATGCCATATTTCCTGGCACCTGGATACCTATCATACCATAAAATATAGGGAGTGATACAAAGAAGCGTGGGTGTGTCCGGCTCCTAGACAGTGTCTTGGAAGTGACAAGTTTTACTCAAAACAAGCAGTTTCGGCCAAACAAGAATCGAGTCGGTTTGGTTATAATGGGGCCGTAAAGCTAGAAGTTTTAAAGTTTCATAGAAAACCGAACGACACATGAAAACCCGGTACCGCCCAGTGCGCAACTGTAGTCTGACACTCGATACAACCCTAGGCAATATTTAGATTGTTTTATGCGAAGCTTAAACTCCGATTTCCGAGCGACATAAATTCTCAATAAACGCAATCTAGATTTTATCAGGAATCTAGAATGTGTTCCGCGTTCATATCCTGCGAATGTGTGCGAGATATATCGCTGTTCCTCCTGGGAGGCCCTTTATTGTCGTGATAAACTCATTTTCTTTATCGCTGCTTAGTTCAAGGCCTTGTGTCCAATTATTCGTGTACTTACAACATTCGGTAAAAAATATTTGCTATTATAAGAAGCACAAGCGAAACTTTGAACTAACTCAAATACAAACTGTAAGTCTCCAAGTTCACGAAAGCTATGCCGAAAACTCGACTCAATATGGTCTGAACGGAGAGGAGAATAAAACAATCGTAATCAATTCAGCGAACTCTTCAATAAATCTCTCTTAATTACATTAAAATCAAAAAGAAATCCGCGCTCAATGGGCCGTAATTAACGCGGAAGTGAAAAACGACACAAATTTATTTCGATTGGGGCTGCCGAATGCCGAACGCTCGTATAAATGTGAAATCGTAAATTCGCAAACAGTTATATAATTCCTTTTAAAATCAAAAGCCAACCGATGGATAGAAGCAATCGGGTTTTAAAGCCCGCATTGGGTTGTATCGATTGAAATATATCGTATTACAATTTTATTCGCTGACCCAAATTTCAACGACCGCAAACGAAAACTACGCAGGTCCGTTGTGATTGGATATTGATTTATTTTAGACATTGTTTTAACAACGGCGTGTATACAGCATCATTGTGCTGTTTGTTTGTTTGTTTAGGGTTGCCCCTTCCTTGTTCGTATCTAAATTTCGTGACTACTCTGTGGTAAATGCAATTGACAGCTATAAAGAAAATATACGCACATAAAATGTATATGTTGTGCTTTTCATCTCAGGCATTTTGTGCCCATTGTTTTTTGCGGTTTCGATAAAGGCGTCGTAAAATCAGTGAAATGTTGAAAAAGTATTTGCTAAACTTCGGTTTGTTACAGTATCTAAAGTGACTGAAAAAGAAAGTTAAAACCAAAACTGCAAAACGAAAATCCTCCAATTCAAAGCTATTAGAAATTGGAATATATTTATTATGTGGTTTTATAAACCTTAATTGATTTTATTTTATATTTGAATACAGCACCTACCATGGCGCAATCAGTTCGGAGGAGCAACAAAAGCTTTGTACTGTTATACTCTACTCAGAGGATACGCTAAATTTGGAACACTGTCAAACCAAATCTGTTCCATTGTGTGCCAATCTCGACCGCAATACCATGGGCACGACTTTCGACCTAAGCTTGGTGTATCGAATTGGTGCTTTTTCAATAGTGTCTGTCGAAGGACGTGGTAAAACAGTAGATTTGGAAAGATCATTTACCCTGTTGGTGGTGTCAATATTCTAATCCAACATCTTATCGTCTTTTTTTATTTTTTTTTTTTTATTTGTGATGGGTTTGCTCTTGACTCTAGTCTAGGTCAGAGGTGACAGAGACAAAGTCGACGATGGAGTGAGCTTACCCAGAAGAAGCCTGTTCACTCTCACTTTGAAGAGATTAGGGTTGTATACGTTCGGAAATACAGACGCAGGTAGTGAGTTCCACTCTTTTGCTGTGCGCATTATAAAAGACATTTGGAAGCGCTTAGTGCGAATTGGTGGAATAGCAACCAGGTAGGGATGGTAACTGGCAGTGCGTCTAGATGTCCGGTGGTAGAAGGGGGCCGGTGGAATGAGGTCGTGGAGTTCTCGGGCACACTCTCCGAAGTACAATCTGTAGAAGACCGACAAGCAGGCAACCTTGCGGCGATGAGCCAAGCAATGAAGCTTGGCATCCACCAGTTTTACGTCGCCAATGAGCCTCTTAGCTCTGCGTTCCACCGAGTCAAGCGCGGCTAGTTGGTACTTAGCTGATCCATCCCAAAGGTGACTGCAATACTCCATGCAGGATCGGACTTGCGCTTTGTAAAGGGTTAAAAGCTGTCCAGGCGTAAAGTATCGCTTCACCCTATTTAGGATGCCCAGTTTCTTGGCCGCAGTTTGGGCCTTGTACTCGATGGTGGCGCCGAAGTTGAGACCAGAACGTCTAACGTGTAATCTACGTCTGTCAACAAACTGCTTTGCAGTTTGGCAGACGTAGTTCTTGTAATTCTTTAATTTTGTATAATTCAGTTAAAGACATAACTTTTAAGCCATTCCTTCTAACAGCTTTGCGTGTTAAATATAAAAACATAATTATTTAGAAACTAGAATGGCTTGTGTGGAGAGAATAGTCATTAGCATCCTGCTTGTCACCTTCTAACTTACTGCATGCCCTAAACCCCTACCAAAACGTGGCTTAAACGGCATTGTTAATTGTTAACCTGCGATTATTTATTGCAGAAATTCCAAGCCTTGTTAACAGACAGTAATCAATCGATAATAATAATTGAATACAATTATAACGCAGCAGCCCTATATTTGCATCGAAACAACACGGGCATGCCTTTAATCAAGCTGATTCGGAATAATGTACATCAGCACCAAGTGTTTGACTGCTCTCGGAATATCGCTGAATTACGGCGAAAACTCACTCATTTTCGAAAAATTCGAGGCTTGAAAAGGGTTTTTGTGGTGTGCTAATCATATTACTTAAGCTCTTAAAAAACTTAAACTTAAGTTTAAGTCTCTTGTAAAACTGGTTGAGCTTATTGCTATTAACCTCGGACAAATCTAGACTCGAGAGCTCATCACTTTATGAGAGTTAATTCCTAACTATGATAATAAAGATTATTTCCAAAGAGACGCCTGTTACTGAATAGTAAGTATGTAAATAGATGTTGCAATTGTACTTTAGGTATGGCTTGGGGAGACCCAATCTGAATACCTGAGACTTACTAAACATGAAGTATGTCTTGTACCAACAATCATCTGTACAAGATACAATACTTAAAAATCCCCAAAATGGATCACTCCAATCAATTTCTCACAAATTGTGCTAATTTACCCATTTAACTTTCAATTTCGACGTCGAATCGAATTGCTGCTAAACTAATTATCACATCCTCAGTAAATAATACACAGAAATACGGGGAAGATTCTTTTTAAGCATATTCTGAGTCACTTAGCAGGTGACATAAACATTTCACACATGAGGCGATAAAACGGTAACATGATGACTTCGCAGAAAAGAGAAAAAAACTTTATTGCTAAACAAATTAGAGCTTGTATCGTATTTTGGAAGTACGAGTATCATACCAAAACATAAGTACAGAACAGAAAATGCCATAGTGTATCCGTATGTTCGCTGTTATAAAATGCAGACCATGCAATGGACTGGACTGGATCTCGTAGTTCATCGGCAATGTCTCAAAGGACCAAACCTCTCCAGACTGATAAAAAGACCAAGTTAAGTACAGTTAGACAGAATAATAATAGAATGGAATACACTTTATTATGTGCACCATATGAATTACACATGTAGACATTTTACATAGGGTGATACAATGGGTGTTCTTATCGCTAAAACGATCTTTGAAAGGCAATTTTTTGTTGGATTAAAGGGAGAAGAAGAGACTAATACCGCAGGTAGTCTGTGGTGACTAATCTCCATACAAAATAATGATGAAACAAGAGCAAATGGTGTTTAAGGAGAGAGGAAGTGTTTTTTGACCATAATTTTGAAAATTGACAAAGATTGAGCACGGCAAGGCATTATAAAACCGTACTGCTTGAACTAAAAGATTTGTCATAGAATCTGGCAGAATGAATCGGTATCTCTATAAGTCTCAAGTTTTCCGATGACCTCAGATATCTATTACGTGTGTTATGATTGAAGGAACTAAAAAAAACGAAACGTTATCTATACCAACAAAAAAGCTGAAGAGTTTGTTTTTTGTCTGTTTGAACGCGCTAATCTCTGGAACTAGCGTCCGATTTGAAAATTTATTTTTGCATTTGATTGCCCAATTCTTGAGGAAGGCCTTGGGCTATTTAACATCACGCTAGGACCCTTAGGAACCGAGCAAAAGGTAAAAGTCAGAAAGAATGCTAAGCGAAAACGAAGTAATAGTACGGCCAAGCGAAACGATGTGACTGGGTGTGTCGGGGGCACAAGAAATTTCACGCGGACGATGTCGCGGGCTGAAGCTAGTTTAAGGTAAGAAGGGGTTGTAGGATTGAACAGAATACTGCAGAGCTGAAACAAGATATGAGAATTCCGGCGAAGGACAAAAGGACATTAAATATTTATTTTGGAGAGGGAAAGAAGAATTCAAAATACTCTCCTGGTAGTGTGATAATTTCGAACCCTTTTTCTCACATAAAAATGGAAGAGTCAAGTCGCTGGTCAACCTATACTAGTAATTATGACGAGTTATATAAGAACCGGCGACGACACGACGGACACGAGACGTGGGCGTGCCGCGCTAACGACATTCGATAGGTTCGACCGATAAATGGTCGGGGTCGCCCCCCGGTCATAGTTCAAAATCGCCGCGGTAAAGTGAATATTTGAATTTTTAATAAACGCAGATAAAAATTCATGTCGATTTCGTTAATGGTGACGCTATCGACTACCGATACGGTGATGATTCGTTTTGAATGATGTTTTAGTGACTAATAGGTATTTAATTTATAAAAGGGGAAATTAAAATTTAAATGCGTAGGTAATTAAACATTCGAGTAGGTATGCTGCTGAACATGTTGCAATAAATGGTCATATTTAAAAAGTTGCACTTCAGGCGACCGGACTATACAGGACATTTTTTTAAGCAGTGCGCAAATTTTCACAAATTGTTCTACCCAACCCTGAAATCACGAAAAAAAATCAGCTGTTTCATACATTTTGGTCGAGTAGTTATTGAACTTTTATATGAAACAGCAGATTTTTTTCTCGTGAATTCAGGGTTGGTCCCATAGTGAAAGTTGTTCATATTCATGGGTAGAACAACCTGTAAAAATTTGCGCACTGCTTAAAAAATTGTCCCGTATTTTGGAAGTAGCTGAAGACAAGGATACAGAAATTAAGAGATAGACCCATGCTTTTGGCTGTGGCAAAAAACATTTAGTTTCAACTTTAGAAGATCCAGAACCTGTCCTGCCCGTCAATAAGTCATGATCGATAATGGACTTTAATAACACCCTATAATTTCGGTCAAATTAATAATTGAATTTCGGTCAAGCCGGCCCATCTCAACGGAGATTAGCGAAGTACGTAGGGGATAATAATTATTACACAGGTGCACTCCCTGTTCCCATACTCTCACAGTCCGATAGGACATCAATCCGACACGAGCCGGGAGAGATCGGGCGTAGGACCAACGTTAGATGAGTGACAGACATAAGTCTATCAAAAACTCGATCCTTCAGTGACTGAGTGGGATGTAGGCAATCACTAGCTGAGATTTTTGCCTTTCTTTTATCGACGCGAGCGCGTACGGAAAAACCGAAAATAAAATCATAATAATATAATTTGTTTTACCACAGTTGTGGAAGAATTTCGTGACCCTAGTGAATCATGTATGTTGTAGGAATGTACTAATATTTTATTAATAATAAGGATAATATATTAAAACGTGAACCGCGGGGTTATTTCCATATTATCTGGGCAGTTCGCGTTTTTATGACACACGAGACCTTAACGAATGATGTTAATTAGTGAACGTCAAAATTTACTAAGAAACTGCGGAATACCGGAATTTATTAAGTACTCAATAAAGTATACGTGTTTGGTTATTTCATTAGGTGGTACAGGATCTCCGGTAGAACGCAACGACCCACGGAGATTTCAGACTAAACCGAAGTCTAATAGTTCTAGTAGTTTCCGAGACATCTTCGCCTGAACCAAAATGACCGTGACAGTAAGGTCGTGTTACCTTTTCAGTATCATAATCGTCATCGACTGTTCAGAGTTTCGCTAAAACCAATAGCGAAATATACTAACAAATTTAACTTATTTGTTGTCAAACGGACTGGTAAAATCAACCAATTATTCAAATATTCGACAGCACTTAGGTAGGTAGTTACTTTATAAAAGCAATTTCCCGAATAAAAATTCTAGATACACCACGCAAGTTCTAGACATAAACTTCTTCCACTAGCACTAGGAGACGAAGAGGCACCCGACGACGTCACTTTAATATATTCAAGATTTTATAGCATTAATACAAAGCTGCATATTTTATACGAGTTATTGGGATTTTTAATCCGCGTAAAATCCACCACAGCTGTGTAAGTGGGGATAATACAATAAGTTTTGCAATTTAGGACTATACTTTACTTTTTGCCGATGCTTTATTTTCATATATTTATTTCAATTTTGCAGACCATGCTGAAGCCATCATTAAAGCAACCAACCGGCTTTACACTCTAACAACAGTATTTCTCAAATCATGGCAATAATTCTTAAAACAAAACTAACATTCATCCCAATTCAAGCTTCTTCTTTTTGTGAAGGATCTAGCTAGAACAATGATGATGTTTCGCAAGTCTAAGGCACGTGATTTCGTTTACACATGTCCCTGTCTCTATCTTGCACATTTAGTTTGTCAGTTGTGCGACAGTGTCAGTAATAACGCTTAACCAAAGTGTATATGTGCCAGCTGCTAAGTAACCCCCTAAGTAGAGATCTTTAACATCTCCGGGGTACCAAAATCAAGTAGATATTATAAACAGTTGGTCAAAAAGTTCTGTTACTGAATTTCATCACAGATTTCTGGACATTAAAATAAATTAAAGTACCTATAAAATAATATTACCGTATTATGTTAATATTCACCATGGAATGGGGGTTGAAGGAGAATCGGGTCGCTGTAATTGCACAAATGTGGGCACCCACCGAATATGATTTTCAAGTTGCAACAAAAGCTGAAAATCAACAAGCAATTTATTTATCGCACTATCCACAGGTGCAGTATAGTACCTTGGCCGTCGATGACCGAAAAAGATTCGGAAGACCACGCACCGTTAAGACACTAGCTGTACGCGCTACTATAGTGATACGCACAAAACGGCCATCGAAAAGTCGTATTTACTGATGAAAAAATCTTCACCGTCGAAGAAAACTTTAACCGTCAAAATGATAGAGTATACGCTAAGAATAGTCAAGAAGCCAGCATGATTGCTCCGAGGGTCCAACGAGGACACCACCCCTCATCAGTGATGATTTGGCTGGGAGTGTCCTATTCAGGGCTAACCAAGGTTCATTTCTGTGAAAAGGGTGTGAAACTGACGCTAGTCTATCAAGATACTGTTTTGGAACCTGTGGTCAAACCCTTAAGCCATACCTCATTTCAAAACCAGCCATGGGTCTTCCAGCAGGATTCGGCCTCCGGGCACAAAGCAGAATCTACGCAAGCGTGGTTTCGTGCTATCAAAATTGATTTTATTGCGCAGGAAGAATGGCCATCCTCCAGCCCAGACTTAAACCCTCTTGATTATGCCTTATGGCATGTTATTGAGGAGAAAGCCTGTGCTAAGCCCCACATGAATCTCAACTCTCTTAAGCGCGCTATTGTCAAGACAGTTGCGGAATTGAACAAAATAGTAGTGCGTGCTGCCATCAATGACTGGCCTCATCATCTAAAGGCATGTGTTCATGCCAGGGGCGGTCATTTCGAATATATTCTTGAATATTTGTGCTTTCATTTGGTACATAATTCATTGTAGTATTATTTGCATATTTAATATTATTATTATTTTTCATAGTTACAGAACTTTTTCATAGTTACCAACTGTGTAGTAACAGTATACTATTGCCACATCATCACGCGTAACGCCTACCTAGATCTACACGTTCCGTTAAATTAGCGCCTCAAGTAGGCGTCGAAATTATACTTTTGTTACGCCATAAGCCATAAGTAAACAGACTGACGGCCCACCGGGTAGGAAATTACCAAAGATTCTGGACTTTGCAGACAAAGGTCAAAAATGGGCCACATGAGAAATTTCAGCTTGGTCTCTGGAATGGAAACGCATGATGTTAGGCAGCGGTGGCCCCTTACCATCGCCTGTTTGTGTGCCACAAAATAACAGGAACATAAAAACTTTTTAGCAAAAAATAAAACCGACTTCCAAAACAAAATCAAAGTTATTGTTCACTTTGTAGTAAAGTGAAAAATAACTTTGATTTCGGGTGTCTATTGGTTTTATATTGTCGTTTTTTGCCACCGACTTCCGAAATTAAAGTTATTTTTCACTTTGTAGTGTTTTGTTTTGGAAGTCGGTTTTAATTTTTGCTAAAAAGTATTTATTTTTCACTTTTTAGTTGTGGTACCTACCCCACACATATTCGAATACCACTACCTGCTATGTAAATAACAGTGATAGGAAGTTATTTAAACATCATCCGCATAAATTAAAACATCATCCACATATACTAAGTGAGAAAAATACGCATTATTGAAGCTAACTCAAAAACTACCCAAGCAAAGTTAATAAAATTTATTTGGAACCACCTAGGAACTATATATACAGGGTTACTGGAAACTCGACCACTTCCTTGCAGGAGGTGTGATAGAGGGGCTAAAATGTGACAAATTTAACCCCCCATATGTATGGCCGAAAATTAATACTTTTAGAGATATTTGAATTTGAGAGAGAAACTTGATTTTTTAAAATAATCTGTTGTAATTTGAAATTATTTGATATTTTTAGACATTTTACCGCTGTATTAGCTTTGTTAGAATGTTAGCTATAAATAAAAATAAAAATGAACCCAACGAAGATGATTTGTTTTTTTTTAATTAATAGTTTAATGTGAAAATTCGGAGTAATTTATAAAATACCTAAAATTCAAATATCTCTAAAAGTATTAATTTTCGGCCATACATATGGGGGGTTAAATTTGTCACATTTTAGCCCCTCTATCACCTCCTGCAAGGAAGTGGTCGAGTTTCCAGTAACCCTGTATATACCCTTTCAAACAAAAAAAGAATTTTCCAAATCGGTCCATCCGTCTTTCGAGTAATCGCGTAACAAACATACAAAAAAAAACACAGTCAAATTGAGAATCTCCTCCTTTTTGAAGTCGGTTAAAAACATAATAGGAATATCATCGACACCCATACCATACCGAACCCATCAAACATGAACAAGGAAATGCTGTTGGGCATCATAAATAAGCATCAAATAAGTAGTTGCTTAATGCTATAATTTGAACAAGAAGCGAAGTGTTAGATCACAACGTTTTTTTTTTTTTTTAATAAAAGATCATGACAAATATCTATAATATCTACACTCGAATTATGTCGAGAACGGACTAAGGCAACGTAATAATAAGACAAACATGTCTCGTATATTTTGCCCAAGCATTCGTGAAATTAAATCCTACTCCACTAATCCGTCACTCAATCACGCATAAACTGCGACTGGGTTTGCGAATAATTTGGCACGCACACATTGAATTAATACAAATAAGCCGGCAACCTATATGCGGATATTAAGTAATAGCTGCCCTAGGGTGCGAGTGAAATTGTGTGGATCGCCCAGAGGACACGGTGGAGCATACAGTGGAGGTCTGCCCGGCTTGGGCAGAGCACCGCCGTGTTCTCACGGAGGCGATCGGCGGCGGCGATCTCTCGCGTCTGAGCCTGGTCCAGGCCATGGTGCGGGGCAAGAGTGCATGGGAGGCCGTCACCTCCTTCTGCGAAGCGGTAATGCTCGCGAAGGAGGAGGCGGAACGCGTGAGGCAGAGGCAGCCTCACGCCCTCAGTCGCCGCAGGAGACGCCCTGGGCCCTGAATCGATAGCCGATTCCCGGCCACCGTAGGCGCGGGCTTGCGGACGGTGAGTAGTGGGTAGCTCGCCGTCCGGTGAGGACCAGGCCCGGGTCGACGGCGCGTTGTGTTCCACGCGCGCCTCAAAGAGATGTCAGCAAAAGATGGGGTCCTATAGGGCCGATGCCGCTGGGGTCGCGGGTTGTTTGAAAAAGATACCGTGGCCCTGGCATAGGCAACTGAAGGAACACGGGTGGGTTGTAGTCAGTAAAAGTCTGACACGCCCTTCCGCTCCACCCAGAGCGGAAAAAGTTATTTGATGATTTCCCATCCACAAAAAAAAAAAAAAAGGTGCGAGTGGAACCGTGGGCAACTGCTAGATTGAGATATTGCGAGATACGACAAAATTCGTGGCCCCGCTGTCCTTGTCGTGCTTGAAATCAATCACAGTAGTTTGACCACAATTCTATACCTACATGTAACAGTCGATAGGAGCTAGCTCTGAGGTTTGTCACCACAAACCACAATCATAGGGCGAGTTAATTACAGGATATAAGACGTATTCTATTATTAGCCTATGTATTTATCGTTCCCTGGGTAACCCGTATACAACACGGGAAGGTTTCAAGCTGACTACGGTCCCTTTACAGACATAAGTAATACCTGTGTAATCAATATCTTTGTATGGGACAAGTTACACCCATGGAGCCCATTTTCAGCACTACGGTATTTTAAGTGAGGATGATTTGAAACTTCAGCCGTACGGCCAGTACGGGGCACATGTTTCTGAAACATGTTTGTTCCATTCTGGATACTTTATTTCGTTTTCCAGACATAAATACGTATACATAATCCGACTTAGGGCGTCCTTAAGTAATGTTAAGGAACTCCCAGAAGAAGGAGCCAATCTAATGATTGGCTTACTGGAAAAATGCGAGTGCTCCAGCCCCCTGACCAAAGGTTGGAAGCACACCGTGTAGTTTCGAAGAAAGTAAGAGTCAGAGGAGGTGGAGGACATCCTTGAGAATTTCCAAACGAGAAAAATACTCTTACAAATTTATTAAAAACGCATCGTGTTGGACTAGAAATGAACTAAAAACTCGCCAAAATTCAACAACGAAAAGACGTAGCGTAGTTACAACGATATATGTGCTATGCCATTCTAGCATCTGTAACAGTTGGCACTGCGCCGCGACCGCGGCTAAGATAATGAGCTAAACAAACGCCCATTCGCTGGCGATACAATGTATCAATTGTGGGCGTGTCGTCATGACCGACATACGTTACATACTAAGTATATGCAGATCTAGAGCTCACTGATTAGTTTAGTTCTTAAAACTAATCAGTGAGTCGCAAACGAAAACTCGTACGAAACGTCGAAACGCCATTGGATTTTAAGGGACTATGGGTAACAGAAACATCTTATTACAATATCTATTACTTACATCCTAGGATCCCTTTTCAGTTTTATAATCACTTCCAACGTTGAATCCATTAGAAACCCAAACAAGGGGCCCATTTTTTGGACCTTTTGTTTCCCAGTGCATCTTTCGTAGTGCAAAGTTTAAAAAAAATTGCGAACAAACTTCAAAATTTCGTAAAATTGCGCAGTGTGTAAGTGCGCGTTTAGTCGCTAAAGATTGTACGAACTACGAAGTCTAATAACATGACGTGTTATCATATAAGAGATAGAGGGGGCAAGTAGTGGGTAAGGTCGCGACCACAAATAATCAACAAGCTGGACTATTGATGTTTTTGTTGATAATTTCGATTATTGTGGAAAGTTTTTCTTTTATCTCATGTACTGACGCCGTTCATCAGTTACTCTCCTTTGCTAAAGTTGTCGGATAACTCCTCAATTAATTAAGACTTACTTAATATTTAGCGTATTGTGCGTCCCAAAACTCGTTCTTAAACGTGATAAAAATTAATCTAATGGAACTTTTACAAACGACACAAGTCCAAAACGACATTTTCAAACCTAAAAATCGGATCCGTTACTGACACTTAGCTCAACAGGCGCTCCTGACTCAACCTCTGATCTCATTCAGAGCATGCATGTTTAAAGTCTAATGACAACAATGTCGCAAGTCGTGATGCATGGACTCGAGCGCACACGACTGTTAGTAGTGCGACAGATGGTTCCCTTACAGATAACGTACCGACCGTACATGGTTAGACCAAGTGCGAATTTTGAGCACATTGAGTAACCTTGAAGACGGTAACGTAACCAAAAGTTCTCTATCATAGCCCGAGTTTCTAGCAATTTTCGTTTTTAGAAACGACAAGTCGGCCATAAAACTGCAAACATAAACCTAGGAAAGACTGAGGACAAGAAGAACTTGGAAAGAACATAAAATGCGACTGAGACTGAAACCAGAACATGAGGTCAGAACTTGAGGGAGGCAGACTCAGTGGATAGGGATAGGCTTTAACTAACACCAATGCAAGTAAAGGAAAAAGCATAACAATGATTGTAGATACTGGTAACACAATCAAAAGCATAACACCAGGTGCATTTGTGGGAGCGTAAAAAAATGAGGATTGAACGTTTATTCCCAGCCTTACCAATTTTCCTATTAGGAGGACTAACTTACACAACCACGCGTGCTTTCAGCCACAATAATGTACAAATCCGTGCGTGCCTCGTACAATGTAGACCACAAGTCGTGATGTGTGATGGCGCACGAGCACGATTCAGACAGATGCCCCGCTTTCTGATAAGATACCGGCGATACTTGTTACAATATTAGTGCGATAAGGCACCCATCAAAATTACACAGCAAACGTATTACCTACGTTGAAATTGGATTGGTTCTTTTCATCAGAGTATTGTATCAAACCACTAGAAAAAATAGGATATTCTTTATTTGAATATGATTTGGCTCAGTTAGGGACTCGAGAGATTAACACGGTCAAAATGCAGGCTGCAATAAAATAATTACATTATTCTCGTAACTCACCACCCATGCTGAATTATGAAACTAGACACTGTCGCAGCTCGCTATATCAAGGCTGTTGCAAGACCAGGATATTCAATAGAGAAGCTATGGATAGAGTTTTTGTTACTCTTTTACCAGAGCATAACAACATTTTAAAGTAACCCCTACAACATCACGAGTTTTTCAGATATTTTTAATGCAAGTAAAAGCACAAAAATCAAGTATTTTGTACAATCTCCAAATCGGATTACGTTATTGCATTAAACCGCTGCTCAGGTTATCGAATGGAAAAAGCTGAATACATTGTATAATATCTATACATGCATTTGTTAAGTTTTATTGTGTTCTTTCATTTCAGCAAGTGGCTAAGTGTAAACTTTGAAGTAGATGAAGAGTAGTTATTTAATAAGTAAATTTTTCGATATATTTATTTGTCATTTTCCATCGCAAAGAAAGCTAAGACCAAGGTTTGATATACACGCTTGAAAGGTATGAATGGATGTGGGTGGGATACGCAAAGGCGTGGTACAATAGACTTGCCTATATGATATCGTAATCAAGGCAGGCTTAAATACTGCAAAGACTGCTAATCTAGGATCTAGTATTTTTGCAGTATTAATAGGATACTTATGACAAATATAATAAAAGGGTTCCATTTAACGTGTTAATAAGGTTGTATTGCCGTTGATGAATACAAAATTCAACATCAATTAAGACCAGAAACGACCAATGATTTTGAAAGAAATGGCGATGTTAACATTTTGATTCCTAAGATGCAGACAGTATTCTAGAACTGAAGAAAAAAACCGTGCTGCAGGCAGTCACAGGGCGTGGGCAATCATTTAATACGGTAGCGGTATACGAACTCCTCCGTCCTTACAGACCTCCGTGGCGGGGAGTCACCAATATGGCAGCCCGTCAAGAGGTCTGACAGATTGACACATATGACATGAGCTTGCCAAGAGGCCTCGACTTCGGCACGTTGCCTTATAAAGTGTATAGTATAAGCCAAATATGAAAGTTTAACCCTCAAGGAAATCCTTTTCAATAACCAGACCCATCACGACCACAATATGAATTAGAATGAACTAAATAGATAGATACATTATTCAGGTAAGTAAGTACTTACATGAAAGTCAATTGAGGTTCAAGTCACACAGGACAAAAAACAAATTAAACTCTCTATATTAAATATGACACACATATACAATTATTAGTGCAGTACGTCAATGGAAACCTATTGTCCTAAATAGATAGTGTGGATGTATGCGCGCATCGTAACGAGGCAAACTATGATGGACTATGACTGTCAATGTTATTGACGTCACTCGATAAGCTAAGCATTCTTTGAATATGTGCATGGAAAGTATTAAAAAGTAATACTTTGCATCCCAGCAATCGTATGGTAGAACTAATGAAATCACTTAACTTGGATGTACATGTATTTATTTATTTTATCATTTGAATCATCATCATCTGCCTAGCCTTTTCTCAACTATATTGGGGTCGGCTTCCAGTCTAACCGGATGCAGCTGAATTACCAGTATTTTACATGAAGCGACTGCCTATCTGACCTCCACAACCCAGTAAGACCCCCTTCCACCCTTGGTAAGACTGGTTGTCCAACTTTCGGGCTTCTGACGACCCGTAACGACTGTTAAAGATCCACGAATGACACCCGGGGCCAAACGTGCTTCCGAGGGACGGAGGGGACTTGATATGTAAAGATGGTCACCCATTCACGAACCAAGCGCGGCAAGCGCAGCTTAACCTGATCAATCGATCCGTGCGGCTGTTATTACTTAGCCACGAGCCCCCTAGCTTTTTTATTATTTGAATGGAGTGACTTAAAGTCCGCATCCACATTGGATCACCAGCTTACAATCCAGTCATTAGCTGCATCTAGCAAGACTTAAAAGAAATCCAGCACAGTTTGGTAAAGTAACCTAACTTTTACTTAGGTAAGTAGGTACAGTCACGAGCACAAATATGTATACACAAAACGAAATTCAAAATCGTTTTTCTCGTGTAATAACAGTTGCAACTTTGAGATAAGGCCTATTTCATGGTAGTATGGGATCCAAAATGTTATGTTTGTAACAACATGAAATTACAATCAATACAGTAGGAGAAAATCAATTTTAAACGTTGCTCAGTGTATACATATGACTGTACATATTATAGGTAATTGACATAATCAATATATGTATACAGGGCTATTTTTAAATCATTAACTAAACTTTAACAGGGTGTTCTACCCATGAATATGAACAACTTTCACTATGGGATCAACTCTGAAATCACAAAAAAAAAATCAGCTGTTTCATACTTTTTGGTAGAGTAGGTATTGAACTTTTGTATGAAACAGCTGATTTTTTTTTTGTGATTTCAGAGTTGGTCCCATAGTGAAAGTTGTTCATATTCATGGGTAGAACACCCTGTTAAAGTTTAGTTAATGATTTAAAAATAGCCCTGTATAGCTAGGGATTGTTTCTGTTTAGTTGTATGATTAATCTGACTTCGAAGTCCTCCTTTTCTCTTCTCCTCCTCTATGTTGGAGTCGTCAACCACTATCATCGAATCTTATTAAATGTAGCTAGATCAGTTTTTTTTAAAGGAAAGCGTGTTAAACATTGGAAAACACATAAGTAGTTGAATATAAAATATAAAAGTACTGATATTATTTGAAGTTATTATGTTACATGACATGATTAATAGGCTTTCTATTGAATAATAAATACGTAAGACGTTGTACAA
Source organism: Dicycla oo (assembly GCA_948252095.1). Taxonomy (NCBI): domain Eukaryota; kingdom Metazoa; phylum Arthropoda; class Insecta; order Lepidoptera; family Noctuidae; genus Dicycla; species Dicycla oo. The sequence continues at coordinate 25,994,954 of OX411730.1, forward strand.
CTGGCTACTTGAGCGCTAATAATTAAATATCTACTTATTATTGAAGTTAAGTAGGTAGATTCTTGGAAATATTCAAACACTTCAAGTGCTCTCTAGAACTAAAGGAAAAAGGTAGGTATAATATTGAACAAGAGTTGCAAAATATTATCAAGTTCGCTGCTAAGTGCTACTGTGACATTCACATTATTAGTTTATTACCGCAGATCACTTTCCCTATAATCCATAATAGCTTGAAAAAATATTATAATGGAACCTATTCATCCATGCAGACAATAAGAGACTGGTGTAGCTACTTTCCTAAGATGACGTTACAATGAAAGCAAAGAAATACCGAGTACCTATTCATGGTCATGCTATTGCAAAACCATACCACAAACATTTACGATTTTTGATGAATGCGTTAGCGAGCACTGAAAGAGAATTCCCGCAAGCCTGACCCAGGGTTAACTGCACGTTATTGCTAATAAAGAAATGACCAATACATAAACCGGTTTACCTCATGCTAAGAAACCACAATCCAACATGAACAGGGGATAAGTCTAAACTCAAACTCAAATATTACAGGTACTTTTGCATTGTCAAGAGGGGAAAGATGAAGCTAGTCCCCCATTCAAACTCAAACTCAAAACTCTTTATTCCAAAGCGTAGTAAGTTCCTATCGAGAAGATCGGGCAAGAAATTCCACGGACACCTTTAAATCAACATATATTTTTACAAAAAAATTTGGTGACATCATTCATGTTGAAAATACATGTGAGAACAATGAAGAAAGACGTGCACGTTAAAAGTGTCCCTAATAAAAAGATAAAAACTAAGAATAATTGAAAAATTTATCTAAATTAAAATAAGCCGTGGCAGCTTAGAGATGACCAGTCCCAACTGACGCCGCCCGTTCAAGACATGACGCATGGATCAGCACAATTCAACTCAACCATTTTGAAGGGAAATAACTAGTGCTCGGCAGAAAATATGGCACATCAAGGTTTGGGGACAGTTCTGCTTCGTACAGCGTCGTCGCCGTGACTCATACCTGTGTGGCAGTCTCTCTCTCTAAAGCCCGATGTGTCAAACGTAACTAAACAAGTACGTAACGGCCCTTATCTCCGTATAGCTTGACCCATAACCTCGCATTTTGCAACACCCGGCGCTCGCTATCGCACATAATAGAATTAATTCATAAATCATGCTAGTAAGAGCATGAATGGCGGTCAACACACTCTCAATGAATTGCGTTTCAAACTGGTTATTTAGACACTTACACTGTGCCTGTTGGGCTATGAAGGTTGGAACTTGGAATTATGCGTCACTTTCGCTGTTTAGAACGCCTTTATGAATGTTGCTACATGCGCTTAGGTCTGTGGCTTACACGGAAACATTAAAGCCCTCGTGGAAATATTAACACAAGGGCTAGCGATGCTTGAGTTCGACTGCTGAATGCAACGTTTTAAAATTATTTACATCTTGCTAAATAATTATTCTAATTCTTGCAGATAACACTTTCTAATTGAATAAATGAGTGAATACCAGAAGAAAGTACCCAAGTTTTGAGGCACTTTCAGCTGATATCCGACTTGGCTTTTTGATTTCCTTTCACCAAGTAAATAAAAGAATATCGAAACCATATTTTCATCATCGATTATCCCACCCGCGTTTCTAATAGCCCCACCACACGAAGGATTTCATCCGCTAATCCGTCAGTGTCAGGCGGTTGATGAATCGGCCCATTCTCTGTATTACACCCGATATCAGTACAAGGTAGATGTATTAGATCGCTGATGCTGTGATACGTAAGGTAATGGCAGATACATTGATACATACGCGAGAAGCGTTTTGCTAATAGGTTTATTATACGTACTGCTAGGAGCAGAATAATATCCCGATAGTAGATAGACCTGGGAGTCTTTAAGTCACAAACGAATGGGATAAGTACCTCTTGGAAGTCTCGTGACGGTAACCGATGAAGCGGTGAACGAATGTTGGCTATTGCTAGACAAACGTGCACTATTGTTGACTACATCCTCTCTTACCATTATCAGGTGAAATGATGGTTCAAATCTGAGGCTAGGAAATAAATGAAAATTTTTGTTGAGTCAGATTGTAGATATAAGAGAGACCTTCCAGATTGAGAAAGGAGTTAAACAAGATGACCCGCTATCTCCGAAACTATTCACGGCTGCTGAAGGAAGTCTTCCGTAAGCTGGCAGTCGGCTGGACTGGATATTGTCTTCTTTTAGACTTCAGCCCAAGAGTTGACTCAGATGCTAGTCGATCTTAGCACGGCAAGCCTAGAGGTCGGACTTCAGATGAAAATGTCAAAGACCAAGTTGATGGATGACAATCCACTCAACAGCAATGCATCGCAGGATCACTGGCGGGTGGGGAGGTTGGACATTGATGAGTATCTTGGTCAATCAAATAGTCTCTTTCCAGGCAAGACAAAACAAAGAAGTTGCAAGACGCATCGAAAACGCTGGAAGAGATATTGGGCCATAAAAGATCTAATGAAAGGTGATCTTCCTTTGTCCCTAAGAGAAAACTTATGACGTGTGCATACTTTCCATCCTCACATACGGTTCTTTGACAAATCAGCAGAGGTCCGCTCTCTAGGTTTGCCAGAGGGTATGGAACAGAGTATTCTGGGTACCAAACTAACAGACCGGGTTAGGAATACGACCATCAGTTCCGTCACAAAGATAACGGATGTCACTTGGAAAGCTGCCACGCTAAAATAGAATTGGGCTGGACCCATGCCGCATGTCGGACGACCAATGGGCCAAACTTACAACCCAATGGGTCCCTCTTAATGGCAAGCGACATCGTGGCAGGCCCAGATGGAGATGGCGGGATGAACTGGACTCCTTCAACAAGAACTGGTCCTTAGTAGCTTTAGACAGAGAGAAGTGGAAAGAGAGTAATGAGGAGTTTGCCCGGCAGTGTTATATCACAGGCTTTTAATAATTTAACAAATAATAACAGATATAAGGCCAGCCTACAGGCATTGTTCCTAAAATACCGTAAGTAAATTCTTAACATGACAATATTTTCAAAAGTTAATGGAGCAAGAAAGAAAAACGGAAAACGAGGCTTTTACACGAGGTTCGTGACCTTTTAAAAGGCATTAAGCATTTAGTATTTTTATCAAGACATTTATGACGTAACATTTCTACTTTCAAAACACCTTTTGGATTGAAATCTCTACCCACATTCTCTCAGGTGAGTGATGGGAATCTAGACAGAAGTTTTTAAACCTACGCTAATAAACTGGTAAAGAAATATCGTAGTGGGTAAACTGACTAAGAAAGTTCATTGTTCATTTGTTCAACGGACAGGTGCAGCGGATAATAGACATAGTTCTTTTCAGTCCAGAAATAAAGTACTTTACAAATAGGCACAGCTATAAGGCATAGCTAGTCAGGAAAGTAGACCTGTAGTAAATATGTGAATTATGACGAATATAATATATTCGTCATCAATATAGTCGTTTCATATTATGAAACCTCGGTAGCCTGACAAGTCGAATGCGTCATTTCCAAAGAGTTTGATCGATCCTGATAGACGGCTTCAATGTAAAATATGTGGGGACGTAAGCCGCGGTCGATACGAAAAAAAATTATGATAAAAACGTTGAAAGGGATGAAAATCCTATCGTATTAAATGAAATATCAATCAAATAAAGCTTTGAATCCTAGTAATGGTATTATGAATACTATATTAAGTTAAATGTTGATTCGGAGGGGACTGTCTCGTTATAAAATGTATTAATGTACTCGTTTTAGCTCCATGTATTAAGTCACAAGCGTAGACCATACATATGTGTTAGCAATTAGGATATTTACATTTTCTCAGACATAATCAAGTAATTGAAAAGGGCTTTAGGTCTACAGTTTCTAAATTAATCTGGCTTATATTCCTCATGTTATCTCGATAGCGACCCGATCAGTCATGTGCCAGGCTAACGAAAATTCAATCTAGCTTCACTAAACACAAAGTTGCCTCGTTTGTGCTTGGTCTAGCAAGTGTGCTGTTATCTGAAAACCAACGTTGCTCGATTTTCTGGCTTCATCCTTTTTATTTTCATGACTTTTACCCGACTGCCGCAGAAAGAGAGTATTTTTTTTTTTAGTTTTGTAACAGCCTGGGCAGGAAAAGAAAAAAAAATGTATAATGCAGCTATAAAACCGTCGTTATGGTTCTGGTTATCTAGCGAACTAATAAGATATACCCAGCTGTCCTGCCTTTATAATATATGATCTGTACAGCCGACTAACTTCCACATAGTGCAAATACGATTCATCAAAATCCTTAATTACATGCAACATATTATTTCAAGCCACTGGTTGCAAGGTTTGTATTTTTTCTACGTCTAGCTTATCGTAAAAACTCTAGAACATTAAGTGATTTAACTGGGCGTCTACTAGATTAGTTTATTTAATTTGTTTGCGGTATAAAAAAACTTAGAAAAAAGTGTGCAATGCTACTTGCACAAAAAGATTGGTGGACGAACTTCGACACCTAATTTAAAGTAATACAAAAACAGAAAATCCGGCTTGGGAGTGAAGACAGCAATTCTTTCACAGTGCTAATTTGATGGCAAAATCATTAAATGGCAAAATTTACTATTTCTTTTTTTTTAAATCTTAGTCTATACTGTCCCATTGCTGGGCAAAGGCCATCCAGGAACTGTTTTCCCGCGCCACCTCGATCCAGCCCTCACAGTACGCGTCCAGGTCATCCCGCCACCTCTTTCTGGGCCGGCCTCGGGGGCGGATTTAGATTAATATCTAAATTATAATTACGAATAGGTGTAGGTAATTACAGAACTTGTTAAAGTAAAATAACCGAAATGTAGGTAATTACATTTTCGGCTGTTTAACGAAATAATTTCGAGGATTATGTTTAAAGCGCAAATTTAAATTTTGCTCTATTTGGTTATTTGGTAATATTATTTACGCAGTACAGTTATCAGTAGCGATTTCTTTGGCCTTAAAATACTGTTAAAATTGCATAAAAGTTTCGGCCACTTAAGATTCTCGAGATAAGTGTTAAAATGCTGATAAAAAAAGCAATAATTACAATCCAAATTGAACATTCCTGGGTCGAATTTCTTTTGATAAAAATACCACAACCTTAAAACTTTTAAAACGGGTTAGAACACTTTCGATCGTTTCCATTAAACCCCCATGGATCAACAGCGCTATTAAGGCCAGGTGCACCCCCGCAGGTGTGTTTACCCTTAGTTTCCAATATTTATCCTTAGTAAAACGCTGAGGAATATTATTTTTTATTATTTTGAAAGCTATAATAGCAGCCTAAGTATTTGAAAGCCTATTATGATAAGGACCCTTCGACGGGAGAATTTATGAATTTTTCGAATAACGATCGCGAAAGTAAAGCATAAATTCTTCATGTCCGTTTAAAATTAAGTTCGATGAGTATTTTTAGAGCAAATAATATGAAAGACTTGCCTGGGGAGTTTGCACAAAGAGGTCATAACCAGCTAGAACTAAGTTTTGAAAAAAAATTGTACATACCTACAATTTTGGCATAATAGCACCTAAATTTATGTGAATGTTATTCTAATTATTTCCCGTTTGATGGGCATAAGGACGAGTTTCATGTTTAGTACGGATGTTTACAGGATGATTAGGTATTATTATGATAAATTTTAAATGTTCTATTGCTTACAGACTGTCTGAATCAAGTACCTAAATCCTTGCGCCTAATAACCAATCCACCTCTACCAGGCACCTTTACTCGGTGTCATTCAAACAAAAATAATAATAATTAAATATGATTCACGTACAAATATCATCAATTCAATATTTTAATGACTCAATCAAAACACCTACATATATTTGTTGACACAGCGAATTCCAATCACCATTACAATGGAAGGCAGAATAAAATTGAAGCCTTCGTGTCAATGACACTTGGCTGCGTGGTCCCTGGCTACATAAGCCCACCCCTTATTTTTTTGCGGTGACGTCAATGGTAAGATACGTTTTCGTACGGTTGGGTGGTAGAGCCATTCTGCCTCGACCTTTACTCGGTGTCATTCAAACAAAAATAATAATAATTAAATATGATTCACGTACAAATATCATCAATTCAATATTTTAATGACTCAATCAAAACACCTACATATATTTGTTGACACAGCGAATTCCAATCACCATTACAATGGAAGGCAGAATAAAATTGAAGCCTTCGTGTCAATGACACTTGGCTGCGTGGTCCCTGGCTACATAAGCCCACCCCTTATTTTTTTGCGGTGACGTCAATGGTAAGATACGTTTTCGTACGGTTGGGTGGTAGAGCCATTCTGCCTCCGGCCAAAATATCCTTTACTGTCGTGAGGGTTTTAAGGACAGGTAAATGGATCCCTAAAGTTATAGGAATACTAGCTTTAACCTAAAACCACATGTGTTAAGAGACTACTAAACTTGCTCTGTAAGGAAATAAATACTTTAGGGAAACTCAAATAGTACTTTTCGTGCCAAAAACACGACAATCAGTTTGTGTGTGGAATACATGTACTTAAAGAAAATGTTAACTAACTTCACTTTATTCTACAAGCGCAAGAAGGTAGATAAATCATGACCACAGATAAAAGCTCAGCGAAAGCATGGTATCCCCTAGGGTTACAGAGGGCAGACGTCGGCCACTTATAAAAGCAGTAGCTTGCCATAACATGATGGATGGAAGAACCGGTCCTGTGGCTGCTAATGATCACACGACCAGTTCTTTTAAAGGAGCGAACCCTGGCTGGATTCGACGAACGGTAGGGTGGAGTGTCAATGACCCTTGCACCAAATTATCTGTATATGATCGTACCTACATTCCTCCCGATAAATCCGGAGCCAGCAATCGAGCCAGTAACGGCAGAATTTCTGTTTTTACATGTAGTTTATACGGAGCGATAGCCATCAGATCTTCCTACCTATCGATATTAAAATGGCCTCTACTAGTGACGATACTTAAATGTGCGTAGGCGCACACTGGATTCTTGGGTATTCAACCCCGTTACCACCTTGCGGACTGTCTAATAATAATATTAAACCGTGGCGTTAAAGTATGAGAATTCTATAGTTTGTGATAATTACGAGAGTAGAAGAAGCTTAAGAGCTAATAAGAACGATTGGCCGTCAAACAAAGTGTCTGGCTGCCGGTAAGGCTGTAAAGGCTTTTATGTATTCAAGCAAAATGCGACTTTGATTTACCTGAAGAAGAATTTAGTATTCTTTACTTGTATTTTTAATAGGCTGACCAACGTCTGCTCAACAAGCAATTATAAAACCTACATTTGGCAATGGTTTTGCGAATTTAAGTTGATAATTAAAACGTGCCGCACCGTGTAACTATTTCATCAAAGTGTTTACCACTTCGTATTGTAGTGACAGGGTGTTTGTTTTTCATATCATAATTTAAATAATTTATTGTTTGAAAACATTATAATCACGACTCCGATATGTAAATATAATACATGTATATGTAGAAACGCTGTTGGTTGAGTACGTGCGTCCGCGTGATACGATGCGTCCGTTGGGGGTATCGCACGAATATCTACTCGTATAGCAGCATACCGCATGGACAGCAAGATACATACTGGAAGTCTAATCAGGTTTCTGATCAGTGAACAAGCTATCCAGTCTCGTGCTGTGATTGGATGACCAAATAAAACAGCCAATCATGCAAGCTGCGCCGACATTTAAGTAATTACAGATGAAATTCAATACGCTTCCAATACGTTTGCCAGGGCGACTATTCTGTCATTACATACAACGCAGTAGGAACGATGCCGTACTTGCCTACTACTAGGTGGCTACGAAGTGCGAAACAACGTGAGAACATTACTACCCTTTGTCCTTTATCTAACGAAAACGTGTTTAATTTCCATTAACGCGCCTTTTAGTTAATTTGAGCAAGACAATGAAAGCAGATTTTCGTCATATTTTAATGTTTTTCGATGCTCCCAATTAATATTCGTGTCAACCATAGGGTTAATAATAAACAACTATGATGATGATGATGATAGACTATCCCTAAAGAGAAAAGAGTGGAGGGAATTTGAGAAACCTGTGAGACATAGAATACGTTTCGTCGCGTAGAAACTAAAACAGTGCTCGGATGACGTCGAGCCCACAGCAAGTTATCCAAGTATCATTCACAATTTCGCCCTAGTTTACTTGTCGTAAGCAGAGCTCCAAGCATTCATACAATAGATTTCTTTGTGTACTTTATAGCTTCCAGTCCAGAGTCACGTTTTTAAAACAATAAAATATTAAACATATTGTGCGCGCATGACAGTAATGATGAATGATGAAGTTGAGCCATTGCACATAAATTGTGATATTAGAACATGTCCTATTGGGTGATGATATAAGCTTGGGATGTTCCCGCGAATATGATGCCTTTAATATTCCCACTGCTGCAACACAGGTCTCCTCTCTTCGAGGAAATGGGCTGTAATCTACCACGCGGGCCCAGTGCGGGTTGGTTGATTTCACATGTCATGTCATTTTTGATTCTAGGACACGCCAGTTTCCTCAAGATGTTTTCCTTAATGCGAAGTAAAGCGCCTGCTTGAGTTCGAACCGAGTCGTAAATCGGGGCCGTTACTACTGGGGGCCACCACTGCTCAATATGGTGCTTACAATAATTATTTTTGAATGGTATTGCATTATTTATGTGCCCTATTGGATAAACAGAGTTTGCGGATCATCTTTTGATAGGTAATCTCCGCCGTCAATGAATATCTGCAAAGCTAGAGGATATGAGGCTGACGCGATTTTGATTCGATCTTTATGATATCGATGCCTGTATACGGAACTTGAAAATAACTTATGCCGCGATAGAAACTTTAGCCAGTCAGCATGGTGGTAGCAGGTAATGAAGCCCGGGGTACGCTAGACGACATTTTATGTATCGCCACTTCATCGAGCCTATTTTAATGACACTCTTAAAACTAGACCAATTATTACATGCCTAGCCTTTTCTCAACTATGTTGGGGTCGGCTTCCAGTATAACCGGATGCAGCGGACTACTAACATGGAGCGACTGCCTATCTGAATACGATACCCCTTGGTAAGACTGGTTGTCAGACTTTCGGGCTTCCGACGACTCGTAACGACTGTCAAAGATCTACGAATGGTAGCCGGGACCAACGACTTAACGTGCTTTCCGAGGCAGGTCTTGGTATGTAAAGATGTTCACCCAACCATGGACCAACCGCGGCAAGCGTAGCTTAACCTGATCGATCGACCTGTGCGGCTGTTATTACATAGCCATAAGGCTTAAAACTAGACCAATGGTCTCATAGCACAATATCGCAGCGACGCGAGTTGCGGCCGAAATATCTTGGCTAGTCTGAATTTAGGCACTACGAACCTTCGCGCTTGTTCTCTCACTCAAAACTCGCCTCATGTCACCATTTGGTTCCTAAAAAATGTTACTGGGCAGCCTTCTGAGTCAGACATAAGTGACGCCTACCAATGGCTTGTCATTTCAGGCCACCCATGTATTTTGCAACAATGAGAAAGGCCTTACAAAATAATACATCTAAGGCAGCCAAATGGCATGTTTGCACAACAAGCAACATTGACAGCAAGGAAACAGTGCGGTGAATTCAATAATGTATGTATGAACACTGCTGTGTCATGTACAAAGATAATACATAGTAGTTCCAGTAGTGGTTCTTACAGGTTTTATTACAGTAAAATTTGGAATACCAGGCACTGAGACCTGTTTTAAAAGTTTTGATATACCTACTAAGTAACAATCTTACTTTTTGTTGGTGCAGAAGTTGTAGCATGCTAGGCTAATTTGACTTCTAAACTTTGACTGTTTAAATTTTTCATTGGCTATAAAAAAAAAATGCTGTTACATACATTTTGACTTTTCTATGAAACAGCATTTTTTTTTTTATAATCAATTAAATATTTCTACGCTATGGGGTCTAGTATCACGTCCCGTCTTCATCAATGTCTCTGCCACTCCTACCTGCCGACCCTAAATATTATTTAGAATTAGGGCATGAACTTGGTGGTGAGTCTTGCGACATAGCCTTGCTCAACCATTAGGTAAAAACTATTAAAAGCAGACTCCCAAAATAGTTGAAAGAAGGCTAGACTAATAATTTATATGTATCTGGTTTTCATAGCATGGTAGTTCCTCATTTCCACTATTAGGTTCGAAAGTATGGAACTTTGGTATTGCCTCTATCTATTAAGTATGTAAAACTTATTCATTTTTTCACTAGGAAACCACGCAGAGATAAAAAGGTAAAATAAATGAAAACTAGATATCAACCTAGTTTTAATCAAATCAGTGATAAAATGCAAATTAATATAACAGAGTGGCAAATAGTTGGTAATTGGTCATTTTAGATAAAATAATCGTAAAATATTGATGGAGAAAAAGGTATTCACTTTAAAAAAATATAATATAATAAAAGAGAAAGCAATGGTGAATAGCAACTTACTGAGGTTTCACAATTGTTATGGTGTGTCCCTCACAAGTAGGTATAATGCTAAAAATTGAGAATTTAGCAAATAAAATAAAAAGTCTATGAGAACAATTAAAGTTTAAATCATTATCATAAGAATACCAACAGTGAAAGCTAAAAACAAAGGACTTGTGTGTGGCCCAGTTACTTGATTGTCTGTCCCTCATCATCTCCTAAACGGAATGGTGTATAATATGGAATTTGGCAGTATTACAGGACTGTTTAGTCATCTTAGATATTCTAAAAAGTAAATAACACGCACATAAAACATGAAATCATTGCGCGTTCGTTTCTATCGAGTGGTGTGACGACAAAAATAATTGTTTTCACATGAACATATAAACTGACATCGTAGAGAACGACGTTTGGTAATGTAGTCAACTTTTCAAATGCACACGGAGGGTCTGCCTCGCCGAATATTACTAAAACATCTGTTACATGACTAACAAAATGTAAAAACATCTATTTGCATGATTTTATCGTTTATAACGGTAAAAAACTGGGTCGTGGAGGATAACAAGGCGTTATTGGCGTGAGAGCCTAACAGCTGTGGCGGGCGAAGCACCGGCGAGCCGCCGGTTCGCTCAACAGCCACGCCACTGAAAACCCTATAAAGGCAAATAGGTTACAACACTGACGAAATTTTTCAACCCACCTTTACTCGGCAGTTTTTAACTATATTAACATAAAAAATTAACACACTTACGTGATAACACAGATATCATCCAACAACAAGCGTCATAGCGATCCAAAAACTTGTATCACTGCATAAATAATCACAATTCAACAAGGAACATTTTGTACCATCCAACGTAAGATTACACAAACTACTTTTAAAACATTAATAACTCATAATATATTGCACAAAACTTCCTCCAGGCACATACACAAAACAATGATAATATTTATAACGTTATTATCACAAATATAAACGAAATATCACAAACGGATATCACTTTTCTACTTGTCCTTGCGTTCACATAAATTGGCAGCCATCTTGCGTTCGTATGAGCAGGGAGAAATGTTGCCAGTGTATGAAGTTGTATTTTCAGCCAGCTTTACCTTTATTTTATTTTTTTGTCATTTATTTACTCATGTTATCCTGAGTTACTTGTTTAGCTAAAGTATATCATACCTTTGTTTAGTAATTTAAAAAATAGACAAGTTTTCTTTTCACTTTATTTACAAAGTTTGCTTTGTGGGGTTGGTTTCGCTATTCGAAACTGAAGTAGGTTTTAGAATTTTCTCCTTATTGCACCAAATGCAAAATTCTTTCAGGATAAAATGATGCTGAAGCTGCTGATTTACGGAAAATCAATGTTAAAAATGAAATATTTGTATCTTTCTAGAGCAAAACTGAAATTATTGCAGTGTTGATTTAACAAGGGACAGTCTAGAAAACTCTAAATATTTTTTGGTAATATTATTCAACCAATACCTAAAGAACATCATCAGTTTAGGTCAAAAAATGCCAGCCAAAGAAAAAATTACTTTATTCGGTTAGAACTTAGAAACACTTCGGTGCTGTTGCTATGAGTATGCATAGAATATGCATAGCTCAGAAACTACATACATACATGTATGTAGTTTCTGAGCTATGCACGATATTTACCAGGGGTAACAAATCCAAGAATATAATTGTTGTGCCAGACAATGACGGTGCACTTGTTTATTCTAAAAATAAATCTCATTAAATTATAGACAACATTATAATGAGATCGATTTTGATACAAATCTTGTGGGTATGTCCTTGAAAAATTCCCAGTATTTTGGCCAATTTTGTATATATGGTAATACTGAACTGTCCAGAGACAATTACATTTTTTTTTTAGTTCTAGCTTTGAAATCGTATTGTACAGCCAACGACAATTTTCCAGAGAAAAGTATTTACGAAAAACAAAAGAGGTAATTGCATATAATTTCGCAGGATTCTGAATTCAATGGCTAAAAATATCTTTTTGTACGATTAATGATTAGTTTACTGTTAAAAGCAAAAGTCTAGAAAACCTATGTTTCACATTAAAATAACTATGGCAACAAATTCATCGTGTCAATGTCAATAATCTGTCAATCAAATCGATGTCATGCCATAGATTTCTAAGAGTCTATCTATACTCTTTGTGGGGGGCAACCATAGTTATCGTAGATAAAGCTCTGTCTACGATAGATATAGTATAAACTACTAACGCATATTATATCTATGGGGGCAACGGTAGTTACGGTAGTAATTTTATTTTAGTTGAAGCATACGTTGCGCGTTGCCCTGAGGCCGGAAAACGTCAAAGATGGGTCAGCCCGAATGTTTTAAGCCCGGTTTAGGCCTAAAGCGAAGGAGCAAACAGAAGGCCTATTCTATAGTTAACTACTGAGGAACATACATCCCCATAGGGCTCACATGACAAAGCACAGTTAATGTGACTAGCAGGACTAGCATCAATAAGACGCCTACAGACAAAACCGACTATTACTAGCGCCTGTCAGAATTTTAAGGGCAAATGATATAGAGGCTTTTGCCATAGTACTTTTGCTAAGATAATCTCTGCAGTAGCACAGATTAATACAGATGGGACACTCCGCAGGCGCAGTTTAGGTAAGACGCTACAAGTACGCGGCGGGCTCGACTTGTCGGGCCAATTCGTTCGATACTCACACACACGCCGTGCCATAAAAGAAGATAACCCAAACGAGTCAGAAGGTATATGTGTTACGCGATATAAAGAGAGGCAACTTGTAGGTAATAAGCGTTGTGCGACCTGAATTGCACTTTATTGTGTCGTACCAAGAGTCGCTTTTTGTTTAAATGATTTTGCAGAGTGTCCCATCTGTATTAATCTGTGGCAGTAGTAAGTATTGCTGTTACCGTTATTAACACCATTTTCAATGAGCCCTCCCTTATACATAAACAAGGACTTACTATAAACAATGATAAATAACCAAAAGTAACCAGTCTAACTCATGTCTCATATGAACTTCACATCTCAAAATACAGGTCCATACGCAAAATACGCGCATTGATGTGGAGTTACGGATACCAGCCCGATTTACCTATTTTTACCTCATATACAATTTGCTCTGTTACTCCAAAACAAATTAGGGCCGGTTTTGTTGATACCCTTTAATTAGCCTTTAATGAGTAGGTAATTGATAACCATTTGAAACATTGGCAATTCTTGGATTGTAATCGTTTGTAAATCTAATTTGACTGGGCTATTATTTAAATGATCGAATATAAATTCAAACTAAGTGTGTCAAAAATACTGATTATGGTGTACTGAAATACTAAGTGAGCTAAAGACAGGGCGAACACAAATATTGCACATGGCGACTTAAAAATACTAATTTGATGTACTTACGAGTTATTCAGAACAATCAGTATAAACAAACAATCTATTTAAGTACCGTAAAATTCTGTAACTTTGCCTAGAGATTGAAGTTTTTGTTCGTATTTCTGAATCTATTTATTATTATGGCTTATAATGAGTTTCATATGGTAAACAGACCATATACCTTGCCAGGTAGAAATCAAATCTTATAAATTCTGCTGTTTTTTTTTTTTGAATGACAAGCACCCAAAGTCGTAGGCAAAGTTTTAAGTAAAAGACACAAGATTGCCTAGAAGGATATCTTAGTAAATATAATATTGATCTTTTCAGTATTTTTTGTCCGTGTGCATGAGACACCGTTCTATTCCCCGACAGTTGCGTTATTGCCATGAAGGTAGTATTTTTTTTTTTCACGGCTAATGGGCAAAGTTGTAGCAGGAATCACAAACTTTCCATACAAATATATCGTTGACTCTAGGGTTGTTTAAAAAAATAAAGATTATTTTTTTAATAGTTTTATTTACTATTTTCAAAAATTAAACAGATTACGAGTAAAAATCACAAATGCAGTGTTTTTGGCAATAATGTCACATACCTAGTTACAAATATAATAAAAAAAAACAATTTTCATAACATGGCTTCACCAGAAAATATTTCAGTATTATTCTGAGTTATGTTTGAGTATCGTTTTATTCCTATTTCTTCGAAAATAAATAAATAAATAAATGTAACTGCAATAGAATTAAAACTTAGATACCTACCGTAAAACGCTGCAACTTTCCCAACTAAGCCCAAGTTTGCCTATTTCGGTTTAATTACGATATTTCGCGTTTGCTTAGTTTTTTCTTACTGCCAATTGGTATTAATTTTATATTATTAGGGCAACATATTTTTCATTTTTTATAACCCATCAGGTTAAGCTACGCTTGCCGGGGTTGGTCTGTAGATGGGTGACCATCTTTTCATACCGAGACTCCTCCGTGCCTCGGAAAGCACGTGAAGCCGTTGGTCCCGGCTGTCATTGGAGGATCTTTGACAGTCAGATCGTTGCCATGTGCATGTCGGACCACGCACAATGAAGTGTTGCGTAATTGGGATGAATTTATCCCAAGAACAAACTTAACATTGTAGTCGAAAAACATGTTCTCCCATACATTCCAACTACAAATGTATGTTTTTACGCACAATATTGAGAGATTTACCATAGACTTCTTATAGGTTTTCCTGTAATCTATAGATATAAAACTATTTTCTGTATTTTTTTTTTCAAAATTTTAGGCTCGGTCGTTTCGGAGATGGAGGGGGGAGGGATGGTCAATTTTCGTCTCAATCAATCTGCCTAGCCTTTTCCCAACTATGTTGGGGTCGGCTTCCAGTCTAACCGGATGCAGCTGAATACCAGTATTTTACATGGAGCGACTGCCTATCTGACCTCCACAACCCAGTTACTGGGTAATACGATACCCCTTGGTAAGACTGGTTGTCAGACTTTCGGGCTTCTGACGACCCGTAATGACTGTCAAAGATCCTCAAATGACAGCCGGGACCAACGGCTTTACGTGCTTTCCGAGGCACGGAGGAATCTCGGTATGAAAAGATGGTCACCCATCCACAGACCCACCCCGGCAATCGTAGCTTAACCTGATGGATCAATCCATGCGGCTGTTATTACTTAGCCACGAACTCCTCAAAAATCAACGCGTAATCTTTTAATAAAATTATTATTATCAATTTTCTTCTATTTTCTTAAATAACTGTAATACAATTTATTTTAAAATTATAAAAAATTTGAGACCCTCACAGTAAGGCCTTTCATTTGATATGTCACACGGTACCTACAGTTTGCAAAACTTTTTTTTTTAAATTTACTTATTTGTATTTGCCCACCAAAATTGACCCTCATATTCGAAATTCATTTATTTACGTTACACGTCCGTGTTTGGGTCCCAGAAATTCATAAGTGTACCTTTTAACTAAATCGGTCCATTAAATTCGGACCAAATTGGCTGTGACAGACAGACAGACGTACGAGTGATCCTATAAGGGTTCCGTTTTACCTTTTGAGGTACCTACGGAACGCTCAAAATAACTGATTGGTGTATACAGTCGACAGAACATTAAGCTTCACAACACGGTATGAACAATTACTGAAAAAAAAGTAAGAACCGACTTAAAACAAAAACCTTAAAAGAATAAAATAACTTTCATAAAAAACTTAACAGCAGGCTTCTGCACTTAGTATTGTAATATCTGTGTTTCTGCAGTCGGTGTCTTCATTTCTTCTATGCACCTAGCTTGGCACCGACTTCAGAAGCTGTTAAGTTTTTTTTTATGTTTTGGGTTTTTGAAGTTTTTACTTTTTTATTTTATTAAAGTAATATTTTATTTGCCAAAGATGCTGTTATTAAGTGGGCCCGAGAGCACCCGAACTCCCACGCTGCACAGGCGTTGGCGCTTCGTTGCTCCCCCCTTTTGTACGAGCCAAACGAATCCTGTGTGCTAATTTCACATGCTATATTTCAATGCTAGAATAGAAAAATATTAACTCAAATAGTATTACAGTATTTATCGATATTAATACCGCAGCTCACAAACATCCTAAAACGGTATTTTTTGAAGCACTTCATGTATTAACTCAAATCGGTTATAGTCCCTCACTTAGTATTATTTTCGCCCACTCAGTATTTTTTTCGCCCAATTTAGTATTTAATTCGGACACTTGGAATTTTAGTTGCTAGCTTAGATTGTTTCCCACTGCTAGTAGCTCATTTTACAAATTTTGATCATTCATAATTATCGCCAGTTATATAAATTTTTCGCAAACATAATTTAGTTTAGTATTTAAAGTATCTCATTAACAGACATCCATATATTATTTATTCGCCCGGTTAATAATTCCCCATTTGATTGTTATAGCTACAAGACCAAGACCTGTAATGACTCTCAACACCTACATGAGAAACTAAATAGTATAATGATTAATATACAAAATTGGATGAAAGACCAGAATAATTTGGAAATTAATTTCACGAAAACAAAAATTATGCAATTTAGACCTTACCAAAAAAAACCATTGACTATAAATTTTACGTTTGACGGAATCAAGTTAGAATGCGTAGATACTTTTACTTTGTTGGGTCTAGAATTAGATATCCACATGACATGGAAAGCGCACATACAAAAAATTAAATTAAAACTATCGAGTTTTATATATGCATTACGTGAGCTCAAAAAAACCACAGATTTAAAAACAGCCCTATCCACTTACTATGCATATGCATATGCATATGCATGGCTTAAGTACGGTATAATCCTCTGGGGAAATAGTGTAGATATCAACGACTTATTTATACTACAAAAAAAAATGTATTAGGATAATAGTTTATATTGACAATGACGTAAGTTGTAGACCGTATTTTAAGAAACTAGACATTCTAACCTTGACTTCAATTTATATTCTAGAAATCTGTAAATTCGTTAGACAATATCAACACTTCTACATTAAAATTACGGACCAACCTCGCAGATATGCACCGCGTTCACGATTAGTAAACACTCTCGTAAGACCACAATCCAGGCTAAAATTACACAGCACAAGTCCTCATGTAACGTCAATTAAAATATATAATAAAATACCTGACGACATAAAAATGGAACAAAATGACAAAATATTTATTAAACGGCTCAGAAAACTACTGGTCGATAAATGCTATTATTCATTGAATGATTTTTTTAATGATGACATCTGTATGGAATGACTGTAACCTTTTATTAAATTTTGGACATTATTTTACTAATTTAGATTTTACTTTTGTTTTTATTTGTTTTTAGTATATACTTTTTTTATTTTTTTAATAATTTGACTTAAATTTTTAGTATTGTTTTAATCTTTGACATTTACATTTTTATTTTATTTTTATGAATTGAATTTTAATGTTACCTTTTATTATTATTATGGTTTTATTGTGTACCTATACTTCAAATTAATTGAAATTTAAATAGTATCCTATTTTTCAATTATGACGCATGTACAATTGATTTATATTTTATTGATATTTAAAAGCATGCTACTTCTCATATTTAATAAATTGTTGTGCCCGACAGGGTCCATGTGATACTTTAAAAATATTATTAAGATCTTGTAGGTCACATGGTCAACAGTGGATCAGTGGTACACAGATGATCACACGCATACCTGCGCCATTTATTAATGTAAGAGTAAATCAAATACGTAATCGTGTCTCGTTTGCGTACTCCCTCTCACTCTCGCAGTCGCCGCGCAGACGCGCTCACAAACAGACGCGCCAGCGCGCCATTTTGGTTTTCCGAGAATAAAAACTACCGATAAAGTAAGTTGAATTTTGTTAACATAGCCTATACTAAAGCCGTTTTCTTATTTACTTTATTTTAATTGTTTGTGTAGATTTATGTAGTTTGATTGAGTGCTAACGTAATTATTTGTGGATCTTGAGAAATTTGATTTTGAATTGTATAGTGGTGATATGGTTAACAGTGGATTGATCCACTGTGTACACTATGGATTATGTTTCACTGTGTACACGATCCAGAGTGTACCTTCACTACAAGACATATAATGGAAGTTTATTTTTACAGAAATGCCGAGGAATAGACAAGAAGAAAGAAAAGTAGGTACTCATACACATGAGCAAATGCGTGAAGCATTAAAAGCAATAAAAGATGGAAAAAGTATAAGACAAGCTGCTGCTGACCATAATATTTCTTATACAACACTACAAAGGTATCAAACTAAAGAAAAAAACTCGCAAAACCAACTCACAAGGTTGACGCCAAACTATGCGGTGAACAAAGACCAAGAGCTAATATTGAAACAATATTACATAAAATGCGCAAACCTTTTATATGGTCTGTCTGTTAAGGATTGTAGACAAGTGGCGTATGAAATGGCCAAAACTAATTGCATCAAAATGCCAAAGACTTGGATAGACAACCAATTAGCTGGAGTAGATTGGCTAAGAGGTTTCCGCCAACGACATCAGGATCTAACGCTGCGTAAACCCGAAGCGTGCAGCTTAGCACGAGCATCAGCATTTAACAGAGAGACTGTCAATCATTTTTACGATAATTTGGAGGACGTGATCAAGCGCCATCCTGCCTTTTCTGATGGCACAAGAATTTATAACTTAGATGAAACCGGTACTACCACTGTGCAAAAGACCCAACGCGTAATAGCACCAAAAGGTAGACGAAATCTATGTAAGGTCACCAGTGGTGAGAAAGGGACACTCGTCACTACCTGTAATATCATAAGCGCTGGGGGTCAGGCAGTTCCACCAGTTCTAATCTTCCCAAGAAAAAATACGAACCCTCGCATGGCTGTTGGTACCCCACCTGGTTCACTGATTCTAGCAAATCCATCTGGATGGATGAATAGTGAGCTGTTTTTAGATGTTATGAAGCATTTCATACGTAGAACTGGAACTTCGAAAGAATACCCATCGATTTTGATAATGGATAACCATGAGTCTCACCTTTCCATTGAAGCCCTCGATCTCGCGAAAGAGTCTGGGGTGACTGTACTCACTTTGTATCCACATACATCAGCGCGAGTTCAACCACTGGATGTTGGTATTCATGGACCTTTTAAGACTTTTTACTATTCCGCTATGAGTTCTTGGATGTTACGCAACCCTGGATGCCCTGTCACTATTTATGATGTAGGAGCATTAATTGGCCAAGCTTTCGCAAAGTCGATGACACCGTCTAATATAACACAAGCGTTTAGAAAAACGGGAATTTTTCCCTTTGATCGACATGTTTTTAGCGATGAGGACTTTGCACCCAGCACTGTTACTGATAGACCTGAAAATCCGCAACTCGTGAATGATCCCAGCGTAGAACACGAAATCACTGACCATCAACCGATTTTAGAGCTAGAAGAGGAGTCACTGCATTTACAAATAACTGACTCTCCAAGGCCCTCTACTAGCAAAGCTGAAGAAACATTTACAGGTTCAATGAGTCCATCATTGCTGGAAAATTTAAGTGAGTATTCAGCAATTCCTTCGATTCCAGTTTTTTCCACACCAGAAAAATCTATTTCCATTTATCAATCAGATGTTTTGCTTCGCTCTTTGGATGGTTCTGCAAGTCAAAATGCTGTTATCATGCCCGCTACTCTTTCTAAAAGTGATGCTAATCAACCTATAATAAAGTCTCTCATAACACCTGATCAGTTTCGGAAGCCACTAAAAGCACCTACAAGATCTGGAAAGAAGAAGCCAAGAAAACTAGGTAAAAGTCTTATAGCCACGGACACACCTGAAAAAAATGCTATTGCAGAACAGAAGGCAGCAAAAAGGAAGAAAGAAACTAAATCTAAAGGGATAGGCAAAAAAGCTATTCGTCAAGTGCTGCAAAGTGATTCAGAAGATGAAGAGGACTTGATATTAAACGACGAAACAGACGATGAAGGAGACTGGGCCGAAAGTTTAGAGACCATTATAACAGAGGATTTACTAAAAAAATCACTTGAGCGATTACCAAATGAAGGTGAATATGTTTTGGTACAATTTTGTTCCAAAAATCAGAAGATATTTTTTGTTGGCAAAGTTCTTGAGGAACGAAATCCCAATACTTTAGAATTATATGTGTCTTTCTTATGGTACAAAAAGGGTAAATTTGTTATGCCAAATGTCCCAGACTTATCATATGTGAAAGACGACGACGTAAGACTAATATTGCCGACGCCCACAGTTAGTGGAAGCACTGCCAGGCAACAGTCATATTATAAATTTCCTGTTGATTTAAGTCACATTAACATTCGTTGAGTTCGTTTTTTTTTATTATTGTTTTTTTTTTTTAGATTAAGATACCTCATTATTATTAATGGAAGATATTATTCAAGACTGATATTTTAAATGTGCCATTTAAAATTAGAATTAAAGTTAATGTTATCACTGAATGAAGACTGAAAAAGTACAAAGTTCCTTTAAGTTTGTTAGAAAATTATGTGTATCTTTATGTCAATCACAACTCAGTAGTGGTTAACATTGTTTAAAAATAAATATCCAGTTGATTATTAGCATTGATTTTTATTACTTTCCTGTTCAGATTTTCTTTGATCCATTGTGAACCAGGGGGTGATCCACTGAGGACCATATGTGTACACAGTGGATCAAAGGCCACTATTAAAAATATATATATATCTTTCTAATTGTACACTGATTGTCAGAAGGGCCAACAATATTGTAAAATTTAATAACCATATTATCCGTTGGCAATTTTTCGTACAATTCTAACTATTAGTTTTTATATTATAATGCATTAAAAAAAAGCGATCCACTGTTGATCATATTACCTACACACATGTGATATGCAATAAAGATTTGAATTGAATTGAATTGAATTGATAGATCCTTCCTTGTGGAAATGCAAAAATGCGGTGTGTGTGATGGACATTGGCATTTTAATACCTAACACAAAAAAATTGTCGCCAAATATCAAAAGTCGGTCACTGGTGCAGTTTCTGTTGTATACATACACAAACTAAACTTAAGTTATTACTATTATTTTCTCTCTAGTAAAACAAGAGACGGACGTAAATTAGAGCTGTCAAATTTAGTTGGAACTAATATTTCCATACAAATTCAGACGACACGTAAAACATGTCGACTAAAAACACGGTGAAGCGCAAGGCGTGAACTAGTTTGACAAGGCGTGAACTAGTTTGTTAGTAAAAGATAGCGATTCTCTAATTTTAATTTAGTTATTGAACAAGAGAATCAGCACCACTGATTCAAAAGTTATAAGCGTTTCTAGGTGGCAGACGTGGGGCGTACAGACTTACTGTATGACATAGTTTTATTTTCGATCGGCCGGGTCTTTCATTCCAAGATCCACAGAGCTACTTGTTCTATTGAGACTTATTCAAGTTTCCATCTTCATACATATTATGATAAGAGTAACCAGTCTTATGTAGAAATTTGCTTATTTGTAGCTAGATATGTATGATGCAAGGGTTAGTGTCATAGTGTGGAGTAATAAATAATAATATCCTGGGACATTTTCACACACGGTCATCTGATCCCAAACTGAGCAGAGCTTGTACTATGGAAACCAGATAACTGATGAGACATACACTACTTTTTTTTGTAAATACACACTTATATAGATAATTACACCCTGACTCAGAACAAACAGACATGTTAATGCACACAAATGTTTGTGCTGGATGGGAATCGAACCGTGGCACTGACTCTGGAAGGGCCACCATCGGGATTTTAATTTTGAAAACGCAAAAAGTTAGTCGCTAATTAGTCGCCAAATATCAGAATTAGTCGGTCACTGGTTCAAAAGATATAAGGGTTTATAGGTGGCCCTGCTGGAGAGACTCCCCAGCAGGGCCAAATTTATATCTCAAAAAACTCACGTATGAAGAGACCGAGGCACTTCTACAGTACATTAAATAGCAAGATACATTATAATAATATATTATTCAATAATAATTGTTACACACATACATTCAATCTAACCACCAGGCAGGACCATCGATTCTGAACTCTACTGCGAACAACTGATGAGAATAAAGCAAGAAGTTGAGAGAAAGCGGCCGGAATTAATCAACAGAAGGGGTGTGGTTTTTCATCATGATAACGCTAGACCTCACACATCTTTAGCCACTCAGCAAAAATTAAGAGACTTTGGCTGGGAGGTGTTAATGCATCCGCCGTATAGTCCTGACCTTGCACCTTCAGATTTCCACCTGTTTCGGTCTCTTCAGAATTCTTTAGGCAGTGTCAGGTTAACATCACGAGAGGACTGCCAAAACCACTTGTCGCGGTATTTTGACCAGAAGTCCCAAAATTTCTATAGCAATGGGATCATATCCCTACCTACAAGATGGCAAAAAGTTATCGAACAAAATGGTACCTACATACTTTAGTTAAATGTAAAATAAACTATATTAAAAAATGTTTTGAATTTTCTTAAAAAATGCGAAGAAACTTTTTCTCCAACCTATTATTAATAGAAGTATTTTTTCTTGGTAATTTTTCGTGAACTCTTCGATCTAGCTCTTGGACTATACCTTACTACCTGGCCCTGCTGGGGAGTCTCTCCAGACTCCCCAGCAGGGCCAAATTTATATCTCAAAAACTAGGGCACCTAGCGAAGATCTGTTTTCTCCCATATTTAGTCGCCAATTAGTCGGAATCAGTCGCCAAGTTACAGATTTAGTTGGGTCTTAGTTTAGGAGATATAATGAGTTCAATTAGTAAGGTATAGCCCAAGAGCTAGATCGAAGAGTTCACGAAAAATTACCAAGAAAAAATACTTCTATTAATAATAGGTTGGGGAAAAAGTTTCTTCGCATTTTTTAAGAAAATTCAAAACATTTTTTAATATAGTTTATTTACATTTAACTAAAGTATGTAGGTACCATTTTGTTCGATAACTTTTTGCCATCTTGTAGGTAGGGACATGATCCCATTGCTATAGAAATTTTGGGACTTCTGGTCAAAATACCGCGACAAGTGGTTTTGGCAGTCCTCTCGTGATGTTAACCTGACACTGCCTAAAGAATTCTGAAGAGACCGAAACAGGTGGAAATCTGAAGGTGCAAGGTCAGGACTATACGGCGGATGCATTAACACCTCCCAGCCAAAGTCTCTTAATTTTTGCTGAGTGGCTAAAGATGTGTGAGGTCTAGCGTTATCATGATGAAAAACCACACCCCTTCTGTTGATTAATTCCGGCCGCTTTCTCTCAACTTCTTGCTTTATTCTCATCAGTTGTTCGCAGTAGAGTTCAGAATCGATGGTCCTGCCTGGTGGTAACAGCTCATAATGAATAATGCCCTTCCAATCCCACCACACACACAGCATCACCTTGTTGCGAGTTAACCCGGGTTTCGCCACAGTCTGTGAAGCCTGACCGGCCTTTGACCACGACCTTTTTCGCACGTTCTTATCATACGTGATCCACTTTTCATCACCAGTTATCAGCTTCTTCAAAAATGGTTCGGTTTCATTACGTCGTAATAAAGAATCACAAATGAGTACACGGTTCATTAGGTTTCTTTCAGTGAGCTCGTGAGGTACCCAAATGTCGAGCTTTTTTGTGTACCCAGTTTTTTTCGAATGCGCCGAAACTGTTTTGTGGTCATTTCCAGTTCTTCAGCTACGTCGTAACTACTGATATGCCGATCTTGCTCCACTTTTTAACCGACTTCCAAAAGGAGGAGGTTCTCAATTCGTCTGTATTTTTTTTCTGTTTTTTTTTTTTTTTTTTTGTATGTTTGTTACGCGATTACTCAAAGACGGATGGACCGATTTAGAAAATTCTTTTTTTGTTTGATAGGGTATACTTCCGAGGTCGTCCCATATAAATTTTATTAACTTAACTTAGGGAGTTTTTGAGTTAGCTTCAATAATGCGTATATTTCCCACTTATTTTATGTGGATGATGTGATGGTGTTTTAATAGCTTCCTATCACTGTTATTTACATGGCTATATCAACAATTATTGTACTCAATTATGTATTCGAATTTGTGTGGGGTAGGTTCCACAAGTAAAAAGTGAAAAATAAAAGCTTTTTAGCAAAAAATAAAACCGACTTCCAAAACAAAACACTACAAAGTGAAAAATAACTTTAATTTCGGAAGTCGGTGGCAAAAAACGAAAATACAAAACCCAAGACACCGACTACCGAAATTAAAGTTATTTTTCACTTTGTAGTGTTTTGTTTTGGAAGTCGGTTTTATTTTTTGCTAAAAAGCTTTTATTCAAAAATGGCATCCATTTTATCCGTAATAGGGCGACCAGAGCGACGTGCATCTTTGACATCAAAATTTCCGGATTGAAAACGCTTAAACCAAAGGACATGTGATGAAATGGGCTTGGAACATGAGCAACTATCATGTGCTGTTTTTCTGATAGGGAAAAATATCCAGGATGGCCTTACAAAAACAAAAAAAATATTAGAAGCACCATTATTTAATAAATAAATATTTTAAATCCAGATATTTTTTTATCGCAATATTATTTTTGCACATTGAAACACTCCTGTCAGTTGTCATTTCGCTTAAATTGTCATTGTCAAAATCGCTATTTTCCCGTTTGCTTAGGATTTTATTATGTTTATTGTATTTCTAATTTTTACTTGATAATCACAGAGCATGTAACTTGGTTAATAATAGCGAAATCATCATTTGAGAGGGCCTTATAAGGCAGTTGTCCAGGAAGCGACTAACTATCGGCTATTTTTCTGGCTCAAGAAACGTACAATAGTTATAAATTCCGTGTAAACAAGAGATGCATAAATTAATAGTTGATCGCCGACTGTTCACACTGCCGGCGAGGACTCCCTGCACTGGTTTGTCGCTGAGCGACAAGAGCTATCAAAAATAATACCCGCTCAGCGATGCTCGCTTGGCGGTCAGAGTTCACGCCGAGACCAACCAGCGGTCATTTCTACCTAGAGTGCAGATCTGAGTGTACATATTATGAATTCAGATCAATTACTACAACTATCACTGTTTTAGTAGAGATGAGTTTGAATATTTACTTGCTTTAGTCAACTGAAACTGTGGGAATCGTCCGTCGCACTCGGACACTCACTGATAGCCCAGCGACAAAACTAACGGAACTACACACTCGCTGCTCGCTGTTCCCAACTCATTTTCAGTTGCTAGTTCTACTTGCTACTCGTTCATCGCCAGTGGTGGGACAATTGCTAAAGTCCTCAATGGTGTGTAGTCCGCCAACCCGCACCAGGCCAGCGTAGTGGAAGCCTAACACTCATTCTGAGAAGAGGCCCGTGCCCAGCATACAGACAGTAATGGTCTGAATTTATTTTATTTATTATTAGCGAAATTGTGTTATCGCAAAAGTGCTATTATTTACAATATAATAATTTATAATAAGGATGATTAATTATATATACAACACATGCACGATAGATAAGTTTAGACCTGAGCGCTGTTTAAATATACTAAACATTAATATTTAGATATTATAATGCTGCACTGTTCCCAAGTCACATAGGCTGTGTTAAAAAAAAAAAAGTGGACACTAACTAACATAGTTAATCTTACTCGGGAACAGCGCAGCATTAGAATATCTAAATCTTTATATTTAAACCATGTTCAGGTCTCAACTTATCACGCACGGACTCTACCAAATATCCTTATTTTCTCCTACAATTTGGGGCTTTGTAGTTGGTAAACTGTATACTGACTACTGATGGTTATGCATCTCTTCCAAGGCGGATCATTAAACCTGACACAGACTACGACTGGATTGGATCTGTTAGCCTTTTGTTAATAGTCGCTCCAGCAAGCCGGAATACGTGTACATTTGTACTAGGTAGAGAAATAAAACAATAATGTATTTGCTTATAATCAAATCAAAAGTCATTTATTCAAAATGAGCTGAGAATCAGCACTTTCAAAATTACATAAGACAGTCCCCCAAAACGCCCGCCCTTCACCACTTCCTAGTGCTTTAGCTGAGGAGAAGAAGTGGCGCAACAAACTCCCCAACAGCACAGCTGTCTGTTCAGTTAAAAAAAAAAGCTTCTATACAATGGTATGCAAAATAATTTAGGTACATAAGGCGACACAGAACATTAAATTAAATTAAATTATTTGCCATAAGTCAGCTAGCACACGCCAATATAACAACAAAAAAATATCGAAAACTATACAACTATATTCAAGCAGAAGTAAAAATACAAAACTAGAAACGTAAACAGAACTTTATACCTAAATAAAAAGCTTCCAGGCTTATAGCGCGTCCCCACTTACATATCATAGCTATATGTACCTAGCCGTAACTCGAAGTTACAAAATGATAAAATAATAATAATAATATCGTTTATTTCTAAAAATGGTGCAGATTTACAATAACTTAAAAATTATAGAGGGCACAATTGCTCATTTGCCTGAACTAGGTAGAACCTGTATTTAAACTAGAAAGGCGATTAAAATTTTAAAATATAAAATTAACAATGGAGAAGACTAAAATAGAAACTAATATTTACATATTTAAATTAACACTTAAAAGACTAACATGTTTTATTTACAGACAACAAGTAAATCCTGTGTCTCACTGTATGATATGCTAAGTAAAAACTGCAGAATAATCTTTTTACAGCCGTAATTATTTAATTTATATATACTTATTTTCCTATTTAATTTATTGTACAGAAATGGGCCTAATAATGTATAAAATCTGTTTATAAAAACATATTTAGAGGATGCATTTGACTCACATACAATATCATTCCGTCTCTTATTAGTACTTTCAATGTTATAGGAGAGCACGGTGTGCTGTTTTAATACCAAGTGCGTTATAAAAAGCTGGCGAACAGTCAGCACGTTACAGGATTTGTATAGCAGATCTGCAGGATAGAGAAAGGGATGGAAGTTTGCTACTTTTAAAATTGCTCTCTGTGCTCTTTCAATAGGTAGTAAGTATTAAGTAAAATAAAGCAAGCAGTGACATCTAAGGGAGCATGACATGAAAGATCGACGAATGACAGCCGGGACCAACGAGACTCCTCCGTGCCTCGGAAAGCACGTTAAGCGCGTGCTTTCCGAGGCACGGAGGAGTCTCGGTATGAAAAGATGGTCACCCATCCACAGACCAACCCCGGCAAGCGTAGCTTAACCTGATGGATCGACCCTTGCGGCTGTTATTACTTAGCCACGAGCTCCTCCAGTAGCTCACTACTCCTTCACTAGCTAACCACATATTGCAATACCACTCATAAGACATTGTAATGAGTAGATTATGTCAATGATAAATAAAAATTAAATTAAAATAAATTGACTTTTACAGGCAATTAAATAATCATATGAACTCATATAACATATCTGAAGATAACCTAATTCTGGAGAAAGAACATAAACATTGTTTTGAATTAATCACAGCGATCTACTATTCTGCCGTCATAAGGAAAAATACCGGTGAAGAGCGAGTCGGACTCGCGCACCGAGGGTTCCGTACCATCATATATAAAGAAGTATGCTATTTAGAGCTATCGTTTTATTAATCCTGTAATCTTTACATAAACTTGTATCACACAGGATAATTTCAGATTTTTTTTACATTTTTCATCAAAAGTCGAAAACTATCCGGCTTAAAAAAGAGAAAAAAAATGTTTGAGAATGCGCAAATAGCAGCCCTAGTAGCCCCCTTCGAATTTTTAAGACCCCCCTTTCCCTTTCCTTTAAGACGCCAAAGAAAAAAAAATAGATTTCATTTGCAACAGGGACTGCAAATGAAATCTATTTTTTTTTCTTTCTTATTTGCAAAATAGTTGGGCAAACTTCATCTAAAACTTTTCCAAAATTCAAGTTGATAGCATTAGTAGTTCTTCACACAACGGAGACAGATGGACAGACAGACTGAGTCTAAGGGTTAATTATAAGGGTTCCTTTTTATCATTTTGGTACGGAACCCTAAAAAGACGTATCTGACTTTTTGCTTAAATAAGAGTTAATTACATATTCGAAATCAGCAAAAAATACGCATCTACCAGCATTTTTAAATTGGCGTAAACATGAAGAAAATCTAATAATTCTTACTATTAAAAGACGCATCTGCCTTTGTATCTTATTGTTTAAATGGGAGAAAATATGTTTTTTCTTCATTTCAATATTTCTGTAGATATGTCTTTTTTCCTTACGGCGGCGGTCGTTTAAGTATAGGTAGTCGTTGATAGAATAGTATGCTTACAAAACAAAACCCACACAAAGGTTAGATTGGGAAAATCTAGCAAATATGTACCTACATATTATAAAAATAAGTTTTTCATAAGTCGAAAGTTCTTATCAAAGTAACCCCAGTTTACCCTAAACATATAAGATGTTGGCAAAGATGACTTGTGATGCCACCGTGAGAATACGAATATATTTAAAAAAAAAAACTCTCAGAGAAACTCTGGCACCTAGCTGGTAAATTGCTCGACCAGCTCGTTTTTTGAAGAACAAATATATTTTGAATGTCAGCGGCTTTGCCCCAGAGCAGAATAACGTAGGACATAGCGCTATGAAAATACTAAAATAAATATGTGTTTCAGCAGAGCAACACCCGCATCTTAGTGAACGACCTTTTGTAAAGCCATATTGTTCATCATGAAGGAGGCTATTTAAATTAAAATGTCTTACACCCGTATTTATAAACAAACAATTACTTGCTGCTAAATAATTTCTTTGTAAAGTAAGACAATACAAGACTAGTAATTTCTTTGTGATAGAATTCGTCATTTTAAAATCTTATTATATAGTCGAGTAATGTACGTTACTTACTCGAGTAAATCAACGTTCCATTGCAAAATTAATGGTCGAGTTCTCAATTTTTAAGTAAAGACAATGGTGACTATTACTTGGCTAAGAATTGTAACCTTTGACAGTTCTAACTTCAAGCAAATATAATTACTTTTACTGAAGTAATCACTTTTACTTGTTTATAAATATGGGTGTTAGCAACCTTTCAAATATTTTGCTAAATGCAGGTAGGATAGAAATAGGCCTAAAATTGCCAACGTCATTTTTATTACCTGATTTAAACAACGGTATGACCTTACTACTTTCCATGAAGTCAGGAAAAGTTCCTAAATCAACATATTGTAATTAACAGTAATTGTAACAGCTAGATAGGGGGCTACGATGTCTATTATATTACTTAATAGTTTAATGAAGATATATTTATTCTACCTCTTCATTTTCAACATCTTCCCTTACAATTATATTGTCAAGAAACTGTGCAGGCGGTAATATGTTGTTTTGATGCCGAGCCCACCCAAGATACCATACGATCGTCATTACATGAGCACAGCTTCCGACAGTTCGCTTCCCTACTATACAGCTGCAGTAATATTCACAAATTCTCTCCTCCCAACTATTTGATTCAGTTAATTTTATCAACACATAAGTATAATATACTTTATTGCTTTGATGTCTTGACCTGATCCTGCCTCTTAATAATACTGTCTCATGTGATGGCATTATGCCTGGGACATTTGTGATTTCTAAGCTTTCACTTATTTCAACCAAAAATGTCCCATTTGCACGAATATGCTCCCCGTAATATGATCTGGCTTGCTTTATTTGGTAAATTCCAAGACTAAACAAAATCAAGTCTGACATTTCCATTACAGGGAACATATTTATTTGTGGTAATTGAGCATCATCTATTCTTATAAAACTGGCTCGGCGTCTATTTAATTGATGATCAAGCACATAATCACCTAAATAGTTCGGCATGTTAACTCTTTGTATTGCTCTGTCTAAGATTGCTTGAGCATCAGAACGGTTGGTTATAAGCGGATGGAAATTATTTAATATGGCTGCGCAAATTCTAAAATCGTTCATTAAGTTTCTTGATGCAACATTAAAATATTTATTTCTGAACATCTTGAAATCACGTTTAAACCGACCATTCACTACTTCAATTACCCATCTGCACAAGGTTACAAGTCGAGATTTATTTGCTTTTATCGTGGACAATTGTGTTTCACCTACATCTAGAGTCTCTGGCTTATGTACTGAGAATCCTAAAGAGGTAAGTAGTCCTATAGCATCCCGAAACCCTCTATCTAGCAAAAACACATCATTGTCTCTAAAATAATTTCTGAGAGCACCACTGGGTGAGAAAAGTTCATTCATTATCTGGGCATCAGATGTTGTAGCCGCATATGGACCATAAACGTCTAAAATAAATCCATCTGTGGTTGCCAATATAAAAGGTTTCAATAGATTGGCATATTTATGTAAGCTATAGGTTTTTTTTTGGAATAGGTAGTTAGACGACTTTTGCAAATATATATATGTGCCATCAAAGATTACTATAGGATTACTTTCCTGTGTACCAAATAGACCCTGTGGAATCAAAAGATTTCTACTGGACAAGCTTGTTCTTGGGATATTACTAATGCCCAAATGTAAAGGTACATATGATTCCAATAAGCAGCTACGGGTCTTCTTTACATACTGGCAGACTGTATAAGTTGATAAAAGAAACAAAGAGGCAATGCGTCGAAAAGGTTCTCCAGTCCGTATTCTTATTAAATACATACCAAGTGCTGTTTTAGGCTTTCTACATAAATTGGACAATTGAGGTATGCAAGTTAATATTGCCAGAAAGTTCAAAACAGTCAAGCCTGTCCAGTATCGACAAGTAGTATTATTCATGTTTTCAACATTTTCAAAGTCTATAGTGTTATTTACATTCCTCCGTAACAAGTCAAGCATTTCAGTAATATGCAGCTGACTGAATTCAGTTACGAATTCAAATTCAGCAAGAAAGTCCCAATTATATAAACTTAAATGTTCTTCACACAGCCGTGCATTTTTAGTGATGTACAGTTTTTGATGTGTGAGAATATTTTTCTTTAAAAACAATGGCACACGTTTCCTTTCGTGATTCATACAATCCGGAACAAAACAATGAGTAGTGGTATCTGGAGTGCGCCTATAACCATCTAATGTAAGGCTTACAACTGGTTCTTGGAGAACATTTTCAATGTCTGTGCTGGCAGAACTGGGAGGCTCCACTACAGAGCTGGATCCACTGATGAATGGATTTGGTTCTTGCGGAATCTCATCATTATCTGTGCTGGCAATACTCATTGTGAATAATCCGGATCGACTTTCTGCAGGTGGTGGTGGTTGCCGATGAGCCCTTAGCCAACAAGCATTACATGCCCGGGCGTTAGAAGGCATCTGCAATTGAAGGCACAATTAGTTTAGTAATTCTAATGTGGGTTAAGCTTGAATTGCAGCTGAATTATTTTGATATTACTATATTATTTAGAGTTATTTTAGTTGGAATAAACTATACAACAAGCAAGTACACTTACAACAAGAGGGCTGATTATATTGGCGGAATAAATCCATTCAGCAGCACCATAATTTAGTTGATGAGAGCGTCTCCCAGTTCTTCTGGCAATTGATATGCCACAACATACACAAACTGAGTCATGGCCAAATTGACGTTCACCTACATTGCCTTCATTCCTGTTATTTGATTCAAGAATCAATAGACTAACACACTCGTGACATAGGTAGTCTTCATCGATTACCTAAAACAAGAAATACTTCATATATTAATCTATAACTACAGGAATTTGTTAATATTTTATACTCTTTTTTAAGTTGATGATGGTTATGAATATGCTAATAAGGTAACTCAACGTTTGCATGAGCCTGAGCATAACCCAACCCATTTTCTATTGTTAACATGCACAAATGAGGAATGATTAACTGTAAATACACTATGCAAATGAAAATCAGTATTATAAAACTGCTGAGTGGATAACATGGTATCTAGTTTTTAGGGTATGCAGATTTTAGCTACATACCTGTCTGGCAATCCATTCTTCTAATACAGAGATAATCTCAAGATCCAAATGTGTTGCATTGTACCGATATGGTTGTGTAATTGGAATAGCAATCCAGCAATTAATGCAGCGGGGCATGATGGTGAAGATTACATGAAAGATAAAAACATTAGTGTTGTACTGTGGTTTCAGAGCCTGTGAAGAGTCAGTCTACGGTAATCAATTAATTGTGTTACGGCAAATCTGGACGCAACAGAACTTATGAAGTACTTGTTATATAGCCACAAGACTATGGATTATTCTATGACTACGACTTGATTCGGTCGTTTGCTAGAATCGTCGAATCCCATCGCATAGAAAATAGGTACTAACCTTAAACTCGTGTGCAAAATCCAAGTTCGTGGGAGAAATCAGGTTGGCCAGTATCGCCGGTCGTGAGTGTTAAAATCGTGTGCAGTAAGTGTATCCAAATTAAAAGGTCGTCGTAATTAAGGGTCGTCTGCTGAAATAAGATAAAACAACAAACTTGCTAAATCAAAAATATCCGTTGCGTACTTAGTTAGACGCATTCAGTATTGCCATATGGAGGAGGCTTGAAATCTACATTTTCACTTAAAAAATCCGTATAAAATCCGTACTACCAATCTGAATAAAATTCCATATGAATTCCTTATAAAAATAAAAGTATTAAGATTATTAATACACATCTTTATTCACCATTTAAACATGTCTGAAATATTCTTTAACAGATTTCCCTAAAGGTTGTTTTTATAAATATATCTCCCTTTTTGCTACGTGTGAGCCAAACCTTGATTGAAAGTAGATTTTGTCAACCAATCTTCGTTGAAGCGCTGCATTATGCGTGATTTTTTTGCATCTCCAGGCATTGTTTTTAAAGTACACTTATTTATTGCACTAATACTACAACGACGAAGTGAAATTCGGGCCAAACAGGTAGGTGCTGCTGAGTAAAGCCCACTTTCCACTATGGGATATAATATATATTATATCCCGCGTTTGGCCTTTCCACTGTGAGTTATACAGGGTTATTTGTAAGACACCAGCAACCTCTTAAGGGGTCATTGTACTCATCATTATGAACAACTTTTACTATGGGACCAAACCTGAAATCGCGAAAAAAATCAGCTGTTTAGTACATTTTAACGAATTATGCGAACATAAATGTAATGAATAGCTGATTTTTTTTTCGCGATTTCAGGTTTGATCCCATAGTAAAAGTTGTTCATAATGATTAGTACAATGACCCCTTAAGAGATTGTTGGTATTTTACCAATAACCCTGTATATTACATCTCAGTGGAAACGGTTCCATTTAAAAGTACGGTGAGCGATATTAATCTATATCTTGAGATGATTACATCTCATCATAAATTACATTATATCCCATAGTGGAAAGTGGACTTGAGAGTTGTTGAAACTATAAAGATTGAATGAATAAACTAATAACCTTTCTCTTTCATTTCGCATACAATAGAACAAGACAGCTTTTACAGCTATTGTCTTGATTCACGGTTTCGAACGTGAATTATGGCACGGGATTCTCCATATCTCATTTTTATTACGGTTACGGCTCTATTATGTGCTATTGCCACGAAATGAAAATAACAATTCCGACAGATAGACTAAAATATCATTAATAATGAATACTACAAAAAAAAATATCGGAATATGCTCTGCTCTGTACTGCATCTGCCTGAGGTCGATCTATCTGTACGTAAATTCGTATAAAAATCCATGCATGATTTATTTGTATTAGGATTTCAAAATCCGTACAAATACGGAAAAATCCGTATAAAATGGCAACACTGCGCATTGGCATTTAATTTAATTTGACACTTGACAGATGTTTGAATTTGACACATGACATTAATGACATACAACAGAATAATGTTGCCAAAACTAATAATTACTGTGGGTTGCAATTTAATTTTTTATTTATAATTATTTAAAAATATAATAACTAAAGATAGGTGATCTAAAAAAAAATTTAAAAAATACCCTAAGTCTCCTTAATTTATGTACTTTCATAAAAATATAATCACTTCTCGTTTCAAATAGCAAGCCCAGCCTCCATACAAAAAAATTACATGTCCTTTGTGCTACTCTCACAGACACTACACTAGGTCCATAAACATCGCAAATTTTTTTCGCGGCTTGCGTTGCATTTTTACCTTATTTGTAGTACAATTTTAAAATGTATCGAATTTCTTCATTAGATTCACCCATCTTGACGGTACGAAAAACAAATGAAAATCACACATTTTCCTAATTTGAATTTGGAATTATGTTCTTTAAAATTTAAACTTTCAATGATACCAAAACCAGCCAGATACAAATAGTATAGCCAAAGAGATTTTATTACAAGTTCATACATACTATAAATAATGCGAAAAGACTTTTTCCCCAACCTAATGTGTAATATACTTTTAGTTTTATCGGTCTAAAGTCTTTAGAAATGTCCGAGAGAGATAAATTCATGTTTTTAATTACTAGTTTAGAGTGGCTTAAACTTCTTTGAAAACATTAAACCTTGCTCTTGGTCTATTTGGTGGTGGTATTTTACCAGTTTACAATGTTAACCTCTAATTAACGTTAGAATAATAAAAAAAATATCGTACCTTTAGTAAAATGTTTAAAATACTAAAACGTTGAAAACATATTGTCATCATACACATTACATCGTACATTATTGTAGATTTGTTTATAAGTAATGAATACAGCTTTCCTATGGTGGGTTGAAATTACAGACTAAGTTTATATTTATTTAATTCGAAACAAACATTCCTCCATAAGACGTCATAGATACTATCTAGAAAATACATAAAGTATTTTGTACTCGCTTGTACCACTGTATGGGGAAATTGAATTCTTTAATATCTTTTTAATTACACACCGACTAAATCTGTAACTTAGCGACTGATTCCGACTAATTGGCGACTAAATATGGGAGAAAACAGATCTTCGCTAGGTGTCCTAGTTTTTGAGATATAAATGTGGCCCTGCTGGTGAGACTCTCTCCAGCAGGGCCGCCTATAAACCCTTATATCTTTTGAACCAGTGACCGACTAATTCTGATATTTGGCGACTAATTGGCGACTAAATATGGGAGAAAACAGATCTTCGCTAGGTGCCCTAGTTTTTCAAGAATACAAATGCTTTATTCAAGAAATTTGTTACAACAATGGGTGGTTGTGTTTGGGGACTCCTTTTAAACAGTTTTTGCCTGTGTTAGGAGGCCCCGCTCTTCCATAGCAAAATAATTACAACAGTAACAAATATGTGGGTGATTAGACTTATGCTTAACTACTTATTTCTATTGATAATATATTTTTTTAATTTATAAAAAAGGATAAAGAAAAAAGTAAAATAATAAAACAAGAAAAAATTGTGTAAGAGTGTGTGTGTGATTAGTGTGTGTGCGTGTGTGGGGGGTGTGTGTGTGCATGAGTGTGGGGGTGCGTGTGTGTGTGAATGTTTCTATTTTTTAACTGCCAGTTTTTGTGAGATTGAATGTATGTGTGTAACAATTGAATAATATATTATTATAATGTATCTTGCTATTTAATGTACTGTAGAAGTGCCTCGGTCTCTTCATACGTGAGTTTTTTGAGATATAAATTTGGCCCTGCTGGGGAGTCTCTCCAGCAGGGCCACCTATAAACCCTTATATCTTTTGAACCAGTGACCGACTAATTCTGATATTTGGCGACTAATTTCGACTAATTAGCGACAATTTTTTTGCGTTTTCAAAATTAAAATCCCTGATGGTGGCCCCGCCAGTCAGTGACACAATCGAACCCACGACCTGCGGCATGACAGGTGGTATCACACGCCAGCTGGCCTGTCAAAGTGGAGTGGACCAGGAGTGTCAAACTGTATCCCACAGTTTTCCACATTTTTCTTGCATGTTCTATTATAGTGTGAGTATTGTATGTTGGTAGTTGGTATAAAAATGAATAAAACAACAAGTTTGGCAGTATTAGTATGTTTTCTTAACATGTAATTTATTTTTTCCCATTAGATTACTTACAGACCACAGGTCTTACAAATATTTAACTTATATCGAACTTAAATCGACGTTACAGCGAACATAAGTTACCAATGATGAACAGGCAAGTTTAACTTTAAGTTTAATTAAAATGCACTTTTTTCTGAATGAGTTTTCTTTAAAACATACATCATAATTATCACAAAATATTAAACTAAACCTTCTAAAACGAAGGTGATTAAAATGATAGTTATGGGTACTTTATTTCTGTTATTCACATAATATCAACTTAGATTTAGCCAATAAACAATTAACGATTTTAAATCTAAGAAATAAGTACCGGGGTATCATAGGTTGGAATGGCTGTACATTCCTGAAATGCATTTGTCGGATGAAGTCAAATATTAGTGACTAGACAATCACACACACAAAGAAGGGCACTTCTTCACAACTCGCGGCGCGCGCTGCGGGGAATCATTTCGCGTAGAAATTCATCGTCATCTTGTTCCGAGTCGGTCAGTCGTGGTACTCATTTCACTAGACCGGGACTTTTCGGGTAGTCGCAGGGCAGGAATATGTGCATCAACTTGTCTATCTCGCCGCGGCACAGAGGACAGCGGTTGCATCTGGAAGGATGAGAGAGAGAAATTAGTAAGAATAACCATGTCTTATAAAAAAGGTGAACTATGAGCTTTATATCTCTCGCATGAGATGTTTACGTTCTTGTTTAGATTACATAATAGAGACAATCCTGTTTGCAAAAAAAAAAATCCAATATGAAGTTTTTTAATTTAAGATGGGTTTGCTCTCGACTCTAGTCTAGGTCGGAGGTGACAGACAGAGTCGACGATGGAGTGAGCTTACCCAGAAGAAGCCTGTTCACTCTCACTTTGAAGAGATTAGGGTTGTATGCGTTCAGAAACACAGACGCAGGTAGTGAGTTCCACTCCTTTGCTGTGCGCATTATAAAAGACATTTGGAAACTCTTAGTGCGAATTGGTGGAATAGCAACCAGGTAGGGATGGTAGCTGGCAGTGCGTCTAGATGTCCGATGGTTGAAGGCTATTATTAACTTTGATTGCTAATGATTGACTGCTCGAACAACTTTTAGCCTAAAAACTAAGTATTATTTCTGTAGGTGAAAGCTAAAGGATCTTAAGTCACATTTTATAAATTATTCAGTGGAGCTCATTAAAGACGTCTATAGGTACCCGAAATTAGATATTAAAATGGACCGTGTATAAAAAGTAAATAGTGTATCGTTGTAGAAAAAAAAATATGATTATGAAGGTTTATTAAGCTATTATATTGTGATATTTATTGACAAATATTGTTCCTTAAGGCTGTAAAAATAAAAATGGACTTAAGGTCCCTTTCACCTACAGATTAAGTAGTCATGTGTACATACCTGGGAGCACATTCCCCGCAGCAGACAACATGTCGGCACGGCAAGAAGAGCGTGTCGATGGGCGCGTCCATACACACGCGACACGCCAGCGCCTCGGCGCGACAGCCGCCGCTGTGTGACCGGGATCGGGGCTCCTGTGGACAAACAGAGAGGATTCTAAGAGTCTGATAGATACGTAGCAAGCAGGACGCAGGTACATGTCGTGACAAAACAAACATCACACCGAAGAGGCGGTGTATCATATTCCATCAGCTGTGTTTAAGTCGTATGATAGAAGGGAGGCAAGCCTATTGCCACTGTCATTCGTGAACCTAATAACTCTAGTGGACCTGGGAATCGGATTCAGGTTCGATGTTGAATGTTGCATGAGGGAAGATTAAGAACAAAGGTTCTTTTCTTTCTTTCTTTTTTATGAGAAATTCGGGTACCTAGTTCAATATGTTCGACTAGACTTAAAAGTCTATAAACAGTTGAGTAGAAGAAGTGCTCGTTACCTTATGTTCAGGCCCAGAGTTAGATCTCCTGCGTGCGCGCGGCTCGTGCGCGGCGGCGGCAAGCGCGTGCGCGGCGCGGCGTGCGCGGTCGTGCACCTCGCGACACGTGCGCCGGATGTCGAAGACGTAGCGGCGGCCGAGAGTCGTGGAGTCGTTGAAGATTGACGCTATTGTGCCCTGCAAGACAAGGAAAAGAGGTTGTTAGTTTATTGACGATACGAAGAAGAAAAGAGAGTAAAAGCGCAGTGGCTGAAAGATTTACGCTAGGTAAACGCAAATTGTGCAGTTTTGGTGCGCAGTTGGGCATGCACCGTTCTACAAAAGCGTGGTGATTACACGCAACCGGTGTCTCGAATTTATTGAACACGCAGGATCGGGTCAGCACCGTGGCCCTGGCACAGGCAACTGAAGGAACACGGGTGGGTTTTAGTCAGTAAAAGTCTGACACACCCTCCCGCTCCACCCAGAGTGCCGGGAGAAGTTATTTGATGATTTCCCATCCCGAAAAAAGAAAGGTTCGGGTCCGATTCCCGCAAAGAATCTATATATTTGTATGGCCTAATAAGTGGGAGAAAAGCATAGAAATATGTTCTTTTCTTAAAATTACAACGATCTACGGTCGGTGACAAGCTACAATTCATGAACTCCTCTCGGAATACCTCGGACATACCAACAAAATTTAATTTCATCCGCGAACAGATTATATGATTGCAGTTATAAGGATATCCTATTGGCTGGAGTGGGAATGAGGTGACTTGTGTTGAAGAGCCCACGAGGCATTGGACGTGCGGATGACGAACGAGAAGTGAGGAGTCCGAACTCCTTGACTCAGTCACACTTTCACAATGGCAAGTCTTACCGCAAGAAAGCGATCTTAATCCTACTTACGTACTGCCAGCGCATGAAACTTTTTTGACTATAATACATACCTATCAATCAATCTGCCTAGCCTTTTCCCAACTATGTTGGGTTCAGCTTCCAGTCTAACCGGATGCAGCTGAATACCAGTATTTTACATAGAGCGACTGCCTATCTGACCTCCACAACCCAGTTACTGGGTAATACGATACCCCTTGGTAAGACTTTCGGGCTTCTGACGACCCGTAACGACTGTCAAAGATCTACGAATGACAGCCGGGACCAACGGCTTAACGTGCTTTCCGAGGCACGGAGGAGTCTCGGTATGAAAAGATGGTCACCCATCCACAGACCAACGCCGGCAAGCGTAGCTTAACCTGATGGATCGATCCGTGCGGCTCTGACTTAGGTACGTTACTAAAAAAATTAAAATTGTACCTATTTTCAACTAATTTGACTTTTTGATACCGTATCTGTCATGCATCATGCATTAATTTAAACGTTGCCCATTCTCCCATAATTCATAAAACAATAAGACGTTTTTGTGATTTTTTATTTTTGCATTCTCATGTACAAAAGGTATTGTCTTAATCGTTTCAAGTAAACCTATCATTAAATTGTAATCTTCACACGCGAAGCGTTTTAAATTAGTACCTACCTGGATGTTAATCTACTTCACATTATTATCACGAGACCAAAATATAATTATAATTAATTTAAATCTGGCAATGTAAAAAAGGAAAAACCACTATTTTTTTGTTACTTGTTACCCTAACACTTGTACGTTAGCAATTTTGCAAAACCATCTTATTTTTAATCGACTTAAAAAAAACGGAGGATATCAATTCTACACGTATGTATGTAATACTAGCTTTTGCCAGCAGCTTCGCCCGCGTGAATATTGGAAATTATTCCACGGGAACCGTACATTTTGCCGGATAAAAAGTATCCTATGTGTTATTCCAGACCTATCTATCTCTGTGACTCCAGATCCGTTCTGGCGTGATTGAGTAACAAACAAACATCCATCCATCAATCCATCCATCCAAACATTCGCATTTATAATATTAGTAGGATTATTGTAACTGCAATATATTCACCTATGATAATATTAGGGCTTCCAAACGTCAATACGGTTGTCCACGTATTTCTCCGAAACTATTAATCAGATCGTGACCATTTAATTTTTATTAGCTTACTTAGTGAACAGTGCAAGTTTCAACAAAATCGGTTCAGTAGTTTTCAAGATAATGGATTAATACGTGTAAGTGTGACGGCCTGGCTTATTGATACGAGCTACGGGTGGGTTTGGTGTCAAAGAGAAAACATCTCAAAACCTTGGTCAAATTCTAGTGCAATATTTAGTTATTACAAACAAATATTCTAGTTTTTACTAAAAACTAAAATTACGAAATAAAAATAATTAAAAAAAAATCGACTTCAAAAAGAAATTCAGTAAAAATTATGAAATAACTTTAATTTTTGGAAGTTGGTGGCAAAAAACTAAAATACAGATCCCAAGACACCGAGTTCCGAATTAAAATTAAAGTTATTTCATAAATTTCAGTTAATTTCTTTTTGAAGTCGATTTAATTTTTTTTTAATTATTTTTTAAGAGTTTACTGTGCTTATAATTCATGCAAATAAATATGTATTATTATTCTATTGGTAAGGATTTCTAATCCAATTTCGTATCTCATCCTGTTACCCGAAAAACAGAATTACATTTCAGTCTCAATCACGAATACCTTTCAATTATTTCCCCGAAGTCACTGAATCATTTAGTGGTTCAAAGTCTAGTATGGCAACACCAAACGATTGTTTTTGTCAACGAATAGTGAGAGGTCACGAAACGCTCCCGTACATATTAGGCGATTGGGCGTGACAAAGTCCAGTTTTGGTGAGTCTCAACTACCTATTGCTGTAATATATTGTATTTGTATGCTTGACACTGGCTATAAGGCGGTTCTAGCAGAAATTAATAAAACCTATTGAACGAGACAAAGTTAATTGAAAAGTTAGCCTATATTTTAATGTTATAGATTCCATTTATTAGTAAAACGATTCGAGGAACCCGACATTTCCTAGAATCAAAAATTCAAATACATGTAGGTATGTGACTTCCACGAACACGCACTGGGCTAGCGTGGTGGACCCTCTCGGTTCTCAGGCCCGTGTCCCAGCAGCGGGAAATTGGGAATGGGAACGTTAGAGGCTGCTTATGATAATGACATGATCATAATTCGTTTTTAAATTTGTATACAGGATGTAAGTATAAACGTAAAAGTTGTTCATAATGATGAGTAGTACAATGACCCTTGTGGCAGCCAAGCAATGCAAGGGAATATTTCCATACTTCGTATGTAGGTGATGAGGAAAATTTTATTGTATGTTATTAAGATAGGAGAAATAAACAATTTTAATTTTTAATGAATTCATTAATGGGTTATTTTCAATAGTTTATGAATGTTTAGGTATGTTACTTTCAAAATTCCGATCCAATAGTACGGGGTATTCTCCACAAGGTTGCAACAGAAAGTCTGGTTACGTGACTTGTAGCATGAACGATAAAATAATATGTAGCCAGTATTGCTTCATGTTTGTAACTTTATTGTGTTTGTATTAGTTTTTTAGGGGCAAAGTTGAATGTGCCTGAAAATTCACAGCTACGCTTTCAATTTGAAAGACAGCAACGCAGTTCTAAGTAATAGGGCAATATCTATTGCCATCAACCGGGCACGATACCAAGGCCGGCAGTCTCGACATAGGTAGCGATCGCTATACGACCGAATTCGGTCGCTAAGTCCTAGTGGGGTACCTATACAGTCAAAATTGCTTGACAAGCATGTGATTTTTTCGTGTTTGTCATGCAATTTGGACCGTCTAGGGACCGCAATAGGACTTAGCTACCGAATTCGGTCGTATAGCGATCACTACCTATGTCAAGACTGCCGGCCCAGGCTCCGGCTTGTTATTGACAACTTCCTTGGAAAATTCGAATAGTCTTTTCCCAACTATATTGGGGTCGGCTTTCAGTATAACCGGATGCAGCTGAGTAACAGTATTCTACATCGAGCGACTGCCTTTCTGACCTCCACAAACCAGTTACCTACTGGGTGCTTACATAAAGGCGCTCCCTCACCAGGAGCATTCGCTTGTTTACCTTTACCTGCGACCTAGCCGTGTTACTGCTACCCATTTAATCTTGGAT
The DNA here is from genome assembly GCA_948252095.1 of Dicycla oo. Classification (NCBI taxonomy): domain Eukaryota; kingdom Metazoa; phylum Arthropoda; class Insecta; order Lepidoptera; family Noctuidae; genus Dicycla; species Dicycla oo. Next base: position 26,037,086 of record OX411730.1, read on the forward strand.
TGTTACATTACAGGCGAATGATCCCGGTGAGGGAGCGCCTTAATAAAACGATAGATGGAACCTAACCATGCATTGACTCCCTAAACAGTCGTGCTTGAGCACTAGCCCAACGAGGCAGCTGTCCGTCATACTTATATTAATTATATTATCTATTACGCGTGTTCAGCACTGAAGTTTAAAAAGAAAATAATCAAAAACGTAGCTCACCTTAAGATCCCTAATAAACTGCTCAGTGACATCAGTGCGCACAGTCTCGCAGCAATAGAAGGCATGCTTCTCAGTCACAGCGCGGTACACCGCAGCTGCCTGTCCTGACGTGGCCATCTTCACGTGGAGAGTGGCTTCATTGCCCTCGTCGGTGACGTATGACATCTGGAAGTTGCGCCGGAATGGCTGCGCGCGGTGGATCGCCGTGTATGCGATGCTGGAAGGAGAGAAAATGGGGTTTAGATTTTGTTTCAGTTTTGATGTCGTGGTAATAATATATTGGGGAAGTTGGAACTCAGGGTCTCTTGGTAATCACGACGCTGTGTGTTATTATTATTATAGTTGTTTCGTTATCAGCTTTCGAGCCTCGTTAAGGATGATGAAGAAGGACATGGTATCGCTTTTCAATATCTTTTTCGAAGCCCATAAACCTTGTCGAGATTGGCAAAGAAGTATTTGGTTAGATAGCGGCTCGTTACGCATGCTGGTTTCATCCGGGCTCCTACTGTAAGTTACGTTTTTTTTTTACATTAGAGTGGTCCTCAGGTTTTTTCTCTAGTTTCAAGCAGTCACCAAGATAATTTATTTAACCAACCAAATTCCTCGCAGCGATGTAATTAATGTGATAAGCCAAAACAAAGAAATTCATACATAGGTCGACAAATTTCTGCGAAAAGTAAAGAGAGTATGTAAAATAAAGGAGTCTATCTTATCATTCCCAAATATTTGTATTATCAGAAATTCAGAACAATGATATTAGTTAAAGAGACGAGAATATTATATTAAAACGGACGGAAGCAGCTCTACCTACCTACAGTAATGACTATTAATTACTTTTATCTCATAAATTACTGAGTAATTGAGTGAAAACAATGCTATCGGGGCGTGGTTGTTTAACGAAATAGGTCAGAGTAGGTAGGTACCTACTTTTATTGAACTTCACGTATACGTATGTCCCTAATTTTGAATGTGAAGCACTCGTATATGTCCCTACGCATCTACGCTACTTTTTAGGGTTCCGTAACCGAAGGGTACCCAATGGAATTACCCAATTACTAAGCCTCCGCTGTCCGTCCGTCTGTCTATCAGCAGGCTGTATCTCAGATTTTCATAGATAGTGTACTTCTATGGCCGCTATCTCTTTAACAAGTTAAAAATTAAAGGGTCCCCCTTTAATTTTATCATACAAAAAACGTGTTTTTTTAAACTAAGTATTTTTTTAAAACCATGTGTTTTTTTTTTAACTAAGAATTTTTTTAAAACCTTCGTGTGCGAGTCCGTCTCGCACTTGGCTGGTTTTTTTATTGTCACGTTGTGTGTTCCTTTATTCGACAAAATGCATGCCAGCTGCGTCAGCGAATTTGGAATCAGCGAATTTTAATATCGTCGATAGCTGTTTTAAATAATTGCACAATAAATCTAGCTTATTTACTTAGTTTGCAATATGTTTGCAAATATATTCAGCTGTTTTTTTTTATGTCAACTATCTACAGCGCAATAGGCAAAACAGATGTACTTACCAATGACACGTTTTGCATGTCTTTAGCAAAAACTACTTCTGCGCATAAGCATCTAGTCGAACAAAACATTATTCAGTAGGTATTGCTTATTTCAAAATATTTACAATAAACTAAGTGTGATTCCGCAAATTCGATAGTGTGTTAAATTTTACTAAGTAAATATTTTTCAGTATTCTTGGTCGTAAGTAGGTCCGTGATGTCATTTTAATGAATTCAAGAGCCGTCACCGAAAACAGAAGCGAATGTACCCATTGTCTTGTCCTTTGTTAACTTATACGAATATTAAGTGGAGTTTACAATCGAAACTCACACGTTTTATAACGCCTTTATTATAAGTTATTTTAAGTTTAGTACCTACCTATGCAGAATCTCAAATGCATGGCACATTTTTATTTTGTTCAAAACACTTAGCAAGATATTTTCGCCTCGACTTTCATTTTTCACAGTACTTGTTGTTTATATGGGGGCACAGCAATAATAGGTAGGTATACCATATTACCCTCATAACTTGGGTTTGGATTATACCAGATAAACAAAACTCTCGGGATATGATGTCAATAGTAGACTTATTAAACATACAAAGTTTCAGTAGCATAGCTCGTATACTTTAGACTTTATTGATATTTAAAAAACCCCGATTTCGTCACTGACTGATGATCATCAAAACTCTTAGCGTACTTCCTGAAGTCCTAGAAAGCTGAAATTTAGTATGTAAGCTAGTATTAGTACACAAACAACAAAAAAAAAACTAAAATTTGAAACTTTTACCCCTCAACCCCTTAAACTAGGGGATGGAAGTTTGTGTGAGACTTCCGCAGATTTTGATGCTAGAGGTCTGAAAGTCGATATAGGGACTCCTTGTTATAATAATAATATAAAAAGGCACCTCTGATGTTCAAGAAATACACCCCAAAAACAGAAAGAAAAAAGTAGCAAAATAAAAATGAAAAATTGTCATAAGCAACTTACAAAAAGAAGTGAAATCCCACCAAAAACATTTACATGTAAACTGTTGCCAAGACGAGACCATATGGCTCGCACTGTCAAAAGTTATCAGATCTCATGTAGGCCAAGCTGCTAACTCTACAAGCCCTAACTTCACAAACTCTACACCTTAGTCAAAATATGTGGCTTGGCCGTTTTCTGGTCGTCTTGCTGACCTTGGTTTTGTTGTTATTAGTAATTTATTTTACTTTTATAGTCCTAGTTTATCATTTGTGACTTCGAGTTACGACTACATGTACGGCTATATGTAAGTGGGCACGCCCTTTATTACTGGAGGTTTTTATTTAAACATTTGTGTGCATGAACATGTCTGTTTGTCCTGAGTCTGGGTGTAATTATCTATATAAGTATATATTTACAAAAAAAAAGTAGTGTATGTAGTATATCAGTTATCTGGTTTCCATAGTACAAGCTCTGCTTAGTTAGGGATCAGATGACCGTGTGTGAAAATGTCCCAGGATATTATTATTATTATTTATTTAGATATAAGTTCTGCTTACGTTTTTAGTTTTGTATTTTATTTCTGCTTGAGTATAGTTTTCGTTTTTTTTTAATTTTCTTCTTTTTTTTGGTATATTGGCGTGTGCTAGCTGATTTATAGCAAATAATTTAATGTTTGTGTTGCGTAATGTACTTAGATATATTATTATTTTGCGCAGTGTTGTATAGAATATATTTTATTTTTTAACTGAACAGGCAGCTGCGCTGCTGGGGAGTTTGTTGCGCCACTTCTTCTCCCCAGCTAAAGCACTAGGAAGTGGTGAAGGGCGGGCGTTTTGGGGGACTGTCTTATGTAATTTTGACGTTCCAAAAGTGGTGATTCTCAGACTAGTTTGAATAAATGTCTTTTGATTTTGATTTTCTCGCTAAACAAACAAAACTAAGCTATGATTAAGAGTGTGCACCAACCTTTGCTTCTCGACTCCGATCTCATGTTCTCCATTGCACGCTGGTCTGTACACCACGATGCCATGTGGTCCAACCCCCACACAAGTGCTCAGTCTGCACCCACAGCCTCCACCGCTCTGTCCAGATGTCAGGCATCCCACCGTCGCTCCCCCATCAATCTCCTGCTCATCCCTCGCCCTAGGCTCTTCCGCCTGCTGTCTATGATACAACAAGTGACTGTACAAATTGTGAGCATTGTTGTTAAAAGTCACAGGCTTGCAGAAAAACAGCTCCTCCCCAAACGACTCCAATTTCGAAATCTCTTTCAACAATCTGTACTCCGCTTGCGAAGCTCCCATTCCGGAAATCTCACAATGGTATTCAATGATTTTGTCAACATGATCTTCTGGTCGCTCGCCTTGAGGGCCGATCTTGTCGCATTCTTCATAAATGTGCGTTGGGGGCAGGTCCGGGTCGCAGTCTCCTGTTTCAGCTTGAGCTATGTACGCGATGATCCTTCGGGCCACTTCTAGATCAGCTACAACTAATCTTCCTTCAGTAAGGTCGAGTTTAGCGTGGAGGTAGAACTGATGGCGGGTGGGTTCGTTGATAAGGAGGTGTGGAGGCACCCAGAACTTGACGCGGAGGTCGAGGCGCCTGCTGGGGATGCGGTGTGGGTCGAGGGGGTTCCGCAAGTTGAGCCACCGGCCGGGGCCGGAGACTGGGGATACGCGAAGGCCGAAGTAGTCCGCTTCGGCACCGATCTCCAGTTTCTCGCATACCTGGAACAAAGAAAATTTACATCAGTTTCTCTGTCAGTTCGGACAAGCATAGGTATTTATAACGTACAAAATAAAAATTACTCGGTACAATATTTGCGAAAAAAAAAAGCGAGATTAATACATGATACCTAAATAACAGCCCCACATTCGTATGACCTAAAACAGGATCTACACCGTGCATTAGATTGCTAACTTTCGCAGCACAATATTTTTTATTTGCCAAATAATTACACAGTGAGGCTAGTATAGAGACTAGTCTACCGACCAATTAGGTAATGTTATGAAGTGAAAGTTAGCAACCAAAAAACCTATTATTAGGAGCTATTTATCAATGTTGAACACGTCTGGGTTTTGCTGGAGGGTTTAGGGGGCCTCTCAACAAGTTCATACAAGGTGTTATGTCAAAGATGTTGTCTGGTACTTAATTGGCTTATTGCCAGTGTCTGTATGTCGATGTCGTAGAGCTGTAAAGTCATATAACTGCACATCCGTTATAATTTCCCGTTTGAGCCAGTCAAGTATTTCAGTGTTCATTAACATATTAATTTCTTGGTACGCAGCAGTTAACTGCGCATATAGTGTCAACAACAATGAATACTAAACCAAGGTATGGAGTGTTTACTTATTTATTAATTGCGTATTATTACTAGTAAGTATTTATGCACTAATATTGTTTTTGCAATTAACAGCAAAGTAGGTAAATGTTTTGGCTATTGAGGGCGCCGTATCGTGTGTGTGACAGGATAAACATACTAGGGATGCATGTAAACATTGCACATTTGTGGCATTTACAAGCATACCCTGATAACAGTTGCAAGGTTACTGTAATTCGCCGAATGTTTTTGCCACAATCGAACCACATGTGTGAGCATAAGTCCATAATTAGTCACAGCACATTGCTGATATGATAAATATTGCATAGTAACACAACTCGTTTAATATTGGCCACACGCTAGCATCCATTGTCAGATAACAAACATAACTCCCATGCGGGCAGGGTGGAAACCTCACTAGAAGGGAATTCTACATCAATAATCCATTTATTGATTAATTGATTTCTACGGATCATGAAGCATACTAGAAATTGAATTTTTAATTTTCTACAGTCACGTTCAGCGATAAAACATACCTACGAAGCTGAATCAATATTTTACTTACAAACTATTTTTGTTATGATTTTCAATCCTTATTTGATTCTCCCCTCTGTATTGAATATGAAAACATTGTGATCTAGTCCACCTGCTGCAGTTAACCGCTTCTTATTGAGTGTTTGTAAATTTTGTAATGTCATCTAATCGCGTAACGTAAACGCAAGTATGAGGAGTCTATCTATTAAGTAGAGATCTAATAAACGTTGAGTAGGGCTTTCAGCATCTTTATAATATTGGATTACTTTAAGATTTTTATTGGAATCGATGTCGTATTAAGTGTTTTATTAGCAAATTCAGGGTAGATGATCTATAAATTATGTTGGTCATCTATCTGCCCTCATTTTGTTTTGCAGCTACGCGTCCTATGTTTAGTTAATCTAAAAACAATGTTTGGTTGAATTCATTAATTTCGTTTTCTTGGTACAAATAAAAGCGTAGATTTGATCTGATCTAATCAACATCTAACAATTATCATCACTTCTTTCCAACATTTATGTGGTCAAAGTCCGACTACCAATTAAGTCTTCAACATTTTACGAACTCGCGCATACATGCCAGCTAAATCAATTGTAAAATACACTAAAGTAATTGTATCCCGCCATTCTCATTGACACCTTATCTGCGGCATCACGTTGCGAACTCCTGCGCAGCCTGTAGTAAATATTTGTCATGCAATCTCGTGTTTACGTATCTAGAATAACATCATGTGAATTAGTTCCTTCATGTTTGTTGGATATATAAAAACAAGTTGAGGTAGTTATTGCTTATATTTATGACATCACTATATGTATACTATATATTTATATGATTGTCTTTTGTCTAAGAGCAGTCAACTGCTGAACAAAAGCTTCTTCCAACGATAAAAGGACTTGAAGATACGACTCTATAATTACATATCAGTACATTTTCCTTTTGTTCTTATTCTTTCACCCATCTTATCTGATTGTTGTATAATTATGTTCGTATGTGTTGTTTTGCTTGCTCCTGTATCCTTTCCAATCTATACACGATGGGTGTGTAGATCCCATTGTCGTTGTTAATAACACAATCTCAATCAGAATGTTGATTTTTTCACCCGTCTCTTCTTCAACATCAATGGTTTGTATATAATTGAAATATTTCCTCCATGCATTATAATTTGAGACAATGTTGCGATCTGATATATCCTTTATCTAACATCGCGGTATCATGCCTGCATCTCGTGCCAGTAACGTCATTCCATACTGAAAACATGCTGCTAACTCGTGGTGCTTCATTGAATTAGGAAATCTTGCGCAAACAATATTTGCATTGTGTATTCGAATAATAAATCTATTATTACAGATTTAACGTGATTTTTTTTTTCGCGATTTCAAGTTTTGTCTCATAGTAAAAGCTGTTCATAATGATGAGTATCAACACTATCGTAGCAGCTCCCTAGCCAGTAAAAAAGCAACGTGTATATTTATATCATAATAACGGGAACTCCCTATGAACACATGTCATGTGTTCAATTCTCCTTTCCCTCTTCAAAATACTAAAGGTTCTTGTTCCCCTCTTAATTAAAATTACAGTTGCTACTTACAAGGGTCGTAAGAAAGCAATTTGTATGATGCCCGGTACCGTTGGGAAAGCACACCTGCAGAGCATTTCGCTGAATTGCCGGACAAATTACCCTGGAAGTAATAGCTTTGCCTGATCAGACTATCGTATACCTGTTTCGATTACGTAAACATGGCTGAGGAAAGAACATATATAAATTCCTTCGCTTCGGCAAGGAGAGTGGACAAAAAGTCCAGCTAGAAGAAGTCAGCCTTTTAAGTTTTGGGATCAATCAAGGCAAGTCCTAGGTCCACTGTTATATCGCCTAAGTAATATACAGTGGACTTGCCTTGATACCAAGATTAAAAAGGCTGACTTCTACTAACTAAATACTAATTAAAACCTATTCTAGGTTTACTATAAATTATAACCTTGGACATAAAATTTATTTCCACACAATTCAATACCATGGAAGTTAAATATTCGCATAACAAGTGACTCACGTTTATTATTTACTTTGCTTTTATTGAACAGTAGTTTTAATATTCTAGAATATATATGTAGATCAGCTATGGGCATTAATCAATACCACCTCATTAAATTTCTATATTTAGTGACAGTGTCTTTGTGGACAAATAACAGGATGAAGAAACTGTAATATCATTGTATAATAGACTATCGAAAGTACTGTAGATAGCGCTGTATTATATGGTAGCACTTCCCATGAAGGTAGAATAAGACACCACTTCTAATGACGTCCAAGACTAACTAATAATAATCAAGTAGGCTTTGGTGTTGAAAACAAACTGCGATCACCAATTTGTCTCAAAATTTTGGACTAACTGTCTCTTGACTTGACTTTATTAGCCGAAGCATAAGTGCACTGACGTGACGAGTTAGGCAGTTCCTGTTCTCATGAGGGGACTACTGGACCTAAACGCAAGTTTTATAAGGTCTAAAAGTATATGATCAGAAATAAATATATGATATTCTTCAGGATATATTAAAAAACATAATACAACTAATTTGATACGATAGAAAAAATCACGACGACCTATTTACTACCTCTAATAATTTCTTTTAACGATTATAAACCATACTAATATACATACATGCAACCATTCTGATTTTTTGTCAGATTATTCTACAAGCGTTTTAACTTTTTGGTCCAATCAATAGATTTTTTGTAAATAGATAATTGCTTCATATTTTGCAATATATTACCAGCGTGTGAATCGCGCTTCTCTTTCTTTTCTAAGCAGTCCGACAGTGACCGCACTTTAGGTCCTGTAGTCCCATATTCCCGAAAATTTTGTCAGTTCTTTCAACCATGATGCCTGTATCAAATGTCTGATCTGACGCATCACATCTGTCGAGTGTATTGACTTCCGTAACTTTTTGCTGTCCATTGGTCCGGTAAGTTTTATGTATTACTTTCATTCAGTCTTCCATGGGTTATTTTAGGATAGCAGTTCCATTTAGATAACTAAAAGATAAATAAATTAAATTATCTTTACAATGGTGAAGGTTTCATAAAAATACGCTTGATAGTTTTTGCGTGATTCTCACTTTTTTATCCGCGTTATTATTCGCGTTAATTATACATATAAACATAATCACATATTAAGTTAATAAGAAAATGCTCTCATTTAACATATATTTTTTCCAAATCTTAACACTACTCGTTTAGACATGATCTTCAGTTTAAAATCATTAAAAGTCGGTACGATAACCGAGATTATTATATGTATTTACGAAACAAACGTAGTTATTATTAATATAACGCTATGTTATCCTTTAAGTAATAAAAATATTTTTTCGTTGAGTCAAAATAAAAGGTCATTAACCTCATGTAATGATAACAAGTGCCCTTTCTTTCTCACAATGACAGATGAAAACCAACTCTGCATGTTAGAAATAAAGTCCAAATTCTACAATGAATGCCTGGTATATTTATTTTATAATGATTGATAAAAACTATGGAGCTGTAAGTTATGGTCAGTAGGTACCTATTTCCGCTACACATTATTGTGCTGCGCAGTGTATTTTTTCCGTAGCATAAATTATTATTTTAATGTGGATAATGTCGTCAGGAAAGTGTTGAGTATGAATGATATGGCTAGACAGGGAGTGACTACCGAGATGACGACTAATAGAGAAGTATGGAAGATAAATACATATTGCGCCGACCTCAAATAAATTGAGACAAGGGCAGGAGAATGGTGATAAATGATTCTTTCCCTAAAAATATTTTTTTCCCTACTAAACGGTGATACAGTCGTCCATCAGTTTGTAGTCGATCTTTTGAGAGCCTCTATCTAGGTATATACCTGTCTACCGGTGAGTGGGAACATTGATGTGCTCATGATGTAGGAGAAACTATGCTTTTCTGTGCCATGAGCTGTCATGGATGACGCTGTGCGTGTTCCAAAACGCGTAATCATTAAAGCAGATTATGTATTAGCAGTCTCTTTATTCTAAGGTATTATTAACATAATGATGTGTACGAATAAAATAACTTTCATAAAAAAACTAACAGCTTCTGAAGTCGTTGCCAAGCTAAAGTTCATTGAACAATTGAAGCCACCGACTTCAGAAGCTGTTCAGTTATTTATGAAAGTTATTTTATTCGTTTTAGGTTTTTGAAGACGGTTTTTCTTTTTTTATAGTAAATTTATTTTTCCATTTTTAGTTGAATGTACAATTACATAGCCCAAAACAAATGAAAAAAGAATCATCAAAACCCGCTTACAAATTCCGGAGATACAGTACATTTATGCATATAACTTCGTACTTACATAAGTTTAATTACCTAATGTATTATACACTAAAACCTTCCTGAAAGTATGTAGATCACCCTAGAGAAAGAATCATCAAAATTGGTTCATTCGTTTTTCAGAAAAATCGCGGACATACAAACATACATACGGATCGAAAATAGAACCTCCTTATTTTGAAATCGGTTAAAAAGGGCTTTGGGTTTGTAGTCAAATAACTTGTAGGTATGCAGTGTGTGGGAATCACTTGAAATTGCATAAATATTGACTTTTCAAGTAGTTGCTTACTTGCCCATTTCATGCTAGTAGATAAGTACCATCGGAACCAGTTTTCTTCAATCGTATAAGTAACCGAAAATGGAAAGACAGGAAGCTGATACTTACTGAATTAGCCACACTGTTATTCTTTCGCCCTCGGATCTATCTAGGACGAGATACCAATATTATCAATCGGCAACCTCACTTCAGTTATCTGGGTATTACGGATTTCCATGAAAATAAACAGATTATGTTTGGCAGGACACGAACGCTATCTGTGCGGTCGACTAGTTGATGCGACTAATCGTGTTCCGAAACGAAAGTTTGGGCACTGAGCGCGATTAGTTGGGCGATCGATCGACTGTTGCGTGCACGCAGGCCGTGCGTGATTCTGTTGAGACAACATTAGCATTAGAGAGAGACGGCAAGAAAACATCTGGGTTGGCCGTTTTCTGATTCAATGTTTTTGCTCTTCTATTTTTGTTTCCACTACAGTGCCAAGAGAAAAAGGATTTTGATTTTGCGCTACAACTACAATATTCAATAGCACTCCAACCTGACCTACTTTGGCGGAAATAATTCTTGTTTATTTTTTTCGTGTCGTAACAGTAAGAATTTACGTACACTGAATTAAAAAAAAAACGAGCGAGCCTTACAGTATGATATGTGTAACATCTGACATCAGCACCCTAATTGCGTAACACACTATCAATCGGAATCGGTTTCATTTTGAAAGTTCATTAACATTCATTGTGTTATTTACGGTGTTGAGAAGACATATTTTTAGAACATAACTTCAAAATCATTCAGATTCCGATCGATTGTGTGTTACGCAATTAAGGCGCTGTTTGTGTTGGTACCATCTAACGACCAACTCTTAAGAGGATTGTGAGGCTGTAAATTTTCATACAAAAAGAGATAACGTTTTTCTCCCCGTAAACATAGTTTAATTTTCATAATTTTTGGAAATGTTGTAGGTATAATGAAAAACTAGGTCCGTACGTTTTTATTATAAAGAAATATTGTATAAAATATAAGTTATTAGCATCTAAATATCTATATTTTTGACATAAAAACATCCTCGAGCGTTTTTATTTTTTTAAATTAAATTAAATTGAATTACTAAAAATGAAAAACGTACAGACCTAGATTAAAGTGTACTGAATGTAATGAGATTAAAATTGTCTCATTTCGTAAAGGTTTAGGGGAGTAAAACCGTTATCGCCCGAAACAATATTTATATAAATAATTGTATGAAATGTAGGCCTCTAAAAATCGCGCCGCGTATCGGCACTTCACAATCCGTCAAATCAAATATCGCGCGCTTCCACGGCTTCCTGTTACACACTTCCGTCCCTTCCCACGAAACCACTCCCACAGATTGTAGGAAAGCGAGAGGAAAGATTTTACACATCAAAAATATGCGCAGTTTCATCAAAACCTGCCACGTTTTTAACCAATAACCGTTTTTAACGAACAATCAAAATGTTTTCAAACAAAGATCCGAGCTTCGACAACCGTTCGTTATCGTGATTCGGTAATGTTCCGACCAGTCCAGCACGCGTAGCATGACCACCAGACCACCTTAGAAACGGGTTTTATCGACGGAAGAATAGACAAAATGACATTGTAGAAATAAAATATTTCTACTCATTCTACGCGTCAACGTGACTTTAAGTTCATGCCATCCCTTACATTTTGTATCAAAAAGAAAGTGACAGCATCAATTTAAAGTCTCCGATAAACTAATGTTGGTTTCGTGAAAATCACCGTAAGCATGGCAATACCTATGTCATTTTGTGAAGTTTAGAATTTCGCGACCTCTGGTCTAACTGGTCTGTTTCCTGAAATAATTATTTTGCCTGGCCATATTCGTTATATGTTTGAATGTAATCCTAATCTGTTGTTAAGGTTTTGTCTTGATTAGGATTTCAACTTATTTACCTACTTTGTTAGTCAAAAGTCTTGTTGCTTTCAAGGCTCTTCCTCTTGTCAATCTTTTGTTACATACGATTACATAGCGATCCAAAACCAGGCGTTTTGGCTCGCTATCTAAGCTATCCAAAACTTCCAAAACTCAAGTGATTAACCCCGTTAATGGTCACGTAATTTCCAAATAGATTTAGTCATTATGTCACCAGCAATTAGTCCGATATTACTAATCGTAGTCACAATATTGGTAGTTCAACGTAAAGGTACCAGGTAAAGGTGTGCACCGCACCGGGAACATTTAATGGCCGAATAATCTCGTTTCTCGTTGACGTCCGTTCCCGGTGTGGTGGAAAAACAGTCTGATACGTTTTGGCCGTCAACCAACTCTGTTTTGGGTCTTTGTTTCCAAGTTGCCATCTCGGCTTCCCTAATGGGCATACTAATATGTGGAGTCAATGCCCTTTCATCGTCATCGTCGTCTTTTACTTCAACTGTCGACTTGGCTAAAATTATGTTCAATGCCACTCCAAAATAAAGCGCGTATTCTAGGATGATTACGTTAATTTTCGATCTATATTTTTCGTAATGTACAATGTACAGTATATAATACTAGTGGTTCTTGTATTGGTGTCCTTAGATTGTGGTTATTATAAGGAAAAATATAGGTAACAGTGTAATTTTAGACTAGGCAGTAGGTATAATTAATTTCCTTATGGTAATCCAATGTTATTGCCTGAGTACAAAGTCCATCGCATTGAGGAAATACTGACAGAATCACAGAACACAGCTATTTCGGATAGGTGCCTTCAGTTCTGTCCACATTGTGTATGTGCAAAGTCGAAAAAGAATCGACAGTCTTATTCCAAACATCATACATCCTTTAACCCAAACCTTTTCATGTGCGCCTCAAATGTCAAGACCTCATTTCCACATAGGGCCGCATCCTGCCAACTTTTTTTTTGATAAAACCTGGCTTGAACCCAACCAGTTCTTGCCATTGTGAGGTCGACGGCCTGCGAGGATGCAACGCACGTGCCCCGCTTCTGTACCGCTCCTAGTTTATATATGCCAGATTAGAGTCCCTTTTAATAATAGCCTCGTAAAAGTATGGCAGTGTACAGACAAAATTATGAAAGTGGAAATTATCCATAATCCCATAATCCGGTTGAGACCGATGAGAGCGAAAACCAAACGCATCTGTCAAAATTTAAATTAGGAAAGTAGTTAAAGCGTCTCCAAAGTTCAAATGCCGAGAGTTCAAGACGAGTCTCGAGGCGAGAGTGATTTTTTTTTTCAATTCCCTAATGAAGCGGACTCAGAGCATAACGTATACCTTTGTTTAAGAGTCCGTATACGAAATTTTACCGATTTCGCTGATTTACGTGATTTTACAGACGTTATTTTAGTGTTAAAATTCTGTATCTATAAGTTTTAATTGAACAAGATGAAATATCGTTTCAATTATGATCTAATGAATGAGCTACTTTTTAATTTTTATTATTTAATTTTGACTAATCGACCTAAAACTGCATGGCGCCTGTTTTGTGAATTTATGCTGTAAGAGGTTTAGAATCCTACTAATCTTACTAATTATAGTCTAGAACAGTACATAGGCTACTTAATATCCCGGAAAAATGTACGGTTCCCGTGGGATAATTTCCAACATCCACGCGGGCGAAGGCGCTGGCAAAAGCTAGTATCAAATATTTACGAATCGTTTTGACGTCTAAAGGGTATGAAAAAAATACAATGTAGGTATTCTGGTGAAAGTCGTCTATGCAATGAATGCATCACTTTTTACCACTTTCATAAAAAAAATTATAGTAAAAAAAATGTAAATTCATTTTTTTTAGAGTAAAAAAAAATATCTTAGTCAAATTTTAGAGAAAATCGGCAAAGAATTGCTTTTGATTTCGGCGACAAGTTCATAAAATTAAAACAACAGAAATAAACCACAGTTCAAAATCAATCAATTAGCTGAAACAAAAATGCAAAAAATTAAAATAACTTGGCAATAAAAAGACTTTTAAAACAACCTAAATCTCGCATTATAATACTCGATGCAAAATAAAAAGTCGTTCATTCATTATATCATAACTGAAATGATACTTCATGTTATGTAGTAGTACAGTATTTTAACTGTAAAATCTCATATACGGAAAAATTTCGTATACGGCCTCTTAACTTTGAAACTGGTTTTAGAACAAAGGTTTACGCTTTTGTTTGACATATTTTGTATCAAAGTAACATGTAGTCATTAAGAGGATTGTGAAGTGCCGATACGCGGCGCAATTTTTGGAGGCAATTACCTACATTTCATACAATTATTTACATAAATATGGTTTCGGGCGATAACGTTTTTTCTCCCTTAAAAATTTACGAAATGAGACAATTTTGGTCTCATTACATTCAATACACTTTAATCTAGGTCTGTACGTTTTTCGTTTTTAGTCATTCAATTTAATTTAATTTTTTTAAATAAAAATGCTCGAGGATGTTTTTATGTCAAAAATATAGATATTTAGATGCTAATAACTTATATCGTATGCAATATTTCTTTATAATAAAAACGTACGGACCTAGTTTTTCATTATACCTACAACATTTCCAAAAATTATGAAAATTAAACTATGTTTACGGGGAGAAAAACGTTATCTCTTTTTGTATGAAAATTTACAGCTTCACAATCCTCTTAAGAGGATTGTGAAGTGCCGATACGCGGCGCGATTTTTAGAGGCAATTGCCTACATTTCATACAATTATTTACATAAATATTGTTTCGGGCGATAACGTTTTTACTCCCCTAAACCTTTACGAAATGAGACAATTTTAATCTCATTACATTCAGTACACTTTAATCTAGGTCTGTACGTTTTTCATTTTTAGTCATTCAATTCAATTTAATTTAATTTAAAAAAATAAAAATGCTCGAGGATGTTTTTATGTCAAAAATATAAATATTTAGATGCTAATAACTTATACTGTGTGCAATATTTCTTTATAATAAAAACGTACCGACCTAGATTTTCATTATACCTACAACATTTCCAAAAATTATGAAAATTAAACTATGTTTACGGGGAGAAAAACGTTATCTCTTTTTGTATGAAAATTTACAGCTTCACAATCCTCTTAAGTTTCTGTGACGGAAGTGTGTGTCTGGTAACACAGGAAGTGGTTGTTACAAAGCATTACCAACTTGCACAATTGGGTAGTTGAAATTGAAATGATTTTGGAACGAAAACGGCAATTAAAACAATTTTCTTATTGTTGTTCTTTAAGGTATATTAGATACTGTTGCAGAAATTTTTCAAATGAAAATTCTAAACAGTCTCTTCAGAGAACGAGCGAAATAAATCACAAATAATGCGGAAAACCATGTCATCATCTTGAGGAAAATCAGCATAATAGTTTTTGTTAAACATCAAAAAAAATTCACACACAATATTCTCAATACATAGTTATGATTATAACATGAAAATTCTATTCATTTACTCTGAATTATTTTATGGTTCTTTTCGAAATGCCCACAATCTCAAATTAAGCTCTAAATGAAAAGTATTTCGGTACTAAATCTTTCGGTACGATAAGTAGACTAGTTTTACCAGTACCTATGCTGGGAGCCATATGAGATTATGACGATTATGAGTCCAAACGTGGATTGTAAATTATAAAAAGTAAGTAGTAGAAGTCTTATAATTATGTAGAACCTAAGTCTTTTGCCTTTAGTTTATGGAGCACTAAACATGGCAATGAGGAAGACAACGCAATGCATAAGCAAACGCATAAAGCTATAATTAGAGGGCACTAAGAGGAATATTTAGAGACAACGTATCGGATTCATATATTCTCCGTACAGCCACTGATACATTAGGTCTAATCATAAATTCTTGGCTTCAAAAACTGCTTGCTTCCAAACAAGGCAAAATAAGCAAACGTGGGATCCGCTGAAGTGGCCAAGACATCTTTTGACTTGGACAAAGTGCCTCTAATATATTTGTTATAGGCATAGTTAAGTTAGAATAAAAGCAAAATAAAGTGTGGCTCTAAGCACTAATAAATAGGTACATACGGACAGGGTCGCCGCGACAAAAGAAACCTTGGACACTTCCACGTAGTGATTGTAACGTCTAGTCTGGACGAATTATTCACGGACTTGCCCTGTGCTCATAAATGTCGAATAACAAATGCGAAACATGATCAATTTTATGATCGGAAAGCATCATGGTTCTAAAGAAGCAAATAATCAGTAAACTAGAAATCGTGCAATATAGGATAATCCTGCCCAATTGCTAAGTGAGAGATCTTGATGCTCTTTTAACTAGAGAAGATCAATTCCTTTTTGACTTTCGAGCTGCTGAGGAAATGCAAATTCTACTCTTTTATTAGTTTAGTTATTCAAACTGTTAAGATTTTTTAACTTATCGATCAAATAGCTATTTCCAACAATAGGTATGGTTTTTCAACTCGTTATGACATTTTTTTTTTGCTTACAAAGTGTCTGTGGACTGGTACGAGGCGTGTGCGTGAGATAGGATATTGTGTAAGAAGTACAGCCATACCAATTTGACAAACTGAAATACATCGTTTTCGTGACTGATAGTTTTTACTTATATTCTGATGTGTAGTATTTGTAATAGATATGTACAGTACATAATCATTATTTTCGAAAAACATGTTAATCCTTGTAATTGATATGTAGGTGACGTAGGTGTTATTGGTTTATCTTTCTTTCATAAATAAAAAGTTTTTAGTTTCTAATCATCGGATAACAGATATTAAGCCCTTAATATCTGATTTATGAACGGGTACTTTGTTATCCTAGGTCTTAACATTTATTGCAACAATCAATGACGTCAAGTAAATATAAGTGAGATCATCAGTTCATCACATCAATGTAAAAAGTAACAACCAAAGAAATTGCTCGCATTTGTTATATCGTAACTCAAAATATTATTATTTTTTTAAAAGGACATCATCCTAACTAATATTATAAATGCGGAAGTAAGTTTGTTTGTTACATTTTCACGCCGAAACCACTGAATCGATCATCCTGAAATCTTTCATATAATCTTTATCCTTCAGGTGTACAGAAACGGACATAGGGTATACGTACCTTTCATCCCGATAAAGTACTGTTCCCGAGGAAAACAACAATAACGTTCTTGTTTATTATGATTATTATATTGTTACTGCTACTAGAATAATCTGATGCGGTGACGCCTATAGCTACGGCTTTCAATATCTTTACAATGACAAAAGACACTAGGAACGGTGGAAGAATTCTTTTGATTATTATTCCGTTCAGCCAATCAACTCAGCCTATCGCAGTCCTGCTAGACACAGGCCTCTCCCAGGTTGCGCCACAACACCCTGTCCTCCACCTTACGCATCCAGCCTGTCTCGGCCACTTCTTAAGGTCGTCGGTCCATCTAGCTGGGGTACGTCCCACACTACGCTTGCCGATACGGAGTCTCCACTCCAAGACTCGAATGAAACTCCGAGCATTATTACATTCAGCAGTTTCAAATCCGGGTCAGCTTCGAAGACAAGAATGAACTGAACACCGCAAGCATGTTACAGTATACTCGTACAGTAATCGTGCGCACTGCGCAGTAGTCGATTTATCGGTATCCTGTTGCGTGATTAGTTGCGTATTATATACCTGCGCACACTTATTCCCCTCCATGCTGAAAATTTGACAACCTGTTTGTCGGCGGCTACATACAATACCTACATGACAAACTGGCAGATAATTCAAGTTGATTCTAGTATCATGAACACCTAATACAAACACTCTTTGTGTACCTGTGAAGTAACACTGCACATTGTCTTCTTAGGTCAAACATGGCGTCAGTAAATATTGATAACATTAAATTCATGTAGGTGTAGATATAAGGAAATATATATATATATATACGAGTAGGTGCGTATGATCAGAGATGTGGTATCAAGTTTTTATTTTTTTATTAGATTCACCAACAATATTGTTTACACTAATTGGAACAAAAAATACTTAAAACAGTCTAAGTAAGTTAGTAGTAGGTGTAATTTAGATGTTTCAACAGTGAGTACTGATCACGGAGCGAATACAGAATAGATGAACATAATCCAGAACATATAACATTGACAAATGCAGAATCATTGTTAAAATCACCCATCAGGCAACCAAGAAGCAAGTGAACCGCGTGCTGAGTAAACAGGAAGGTGCAATGCTACAGTAAAATGCAATATATTGTGATGGCACAAACCACATAAACATTTTGTTTATAGTCGCAAATCTAACATTAATTTGTTTTGGTCAATAGAACCTGATTGAATATAAAAATTCAGTATTGCGTATCGATAGCAAAAGGCGTGATCAATACACAAATGCCAAATATTGCGCGTTATTTCTGCTACGAACCGGTTTTGAAGGAAAAAAACAACATAAAC
This sequence comes from Dicycla oo, assembly GCA_948252095.1. Taxonomy (NCBI): domain Eukaryota; kingdom Metazoa; phylum Arthropoda; class Insecta; order Lepidoptera; family Noctuidae; genus Dicycla; species Dicycla oo. The sequence goes on from OX411730.1 coordinate 26,055,562, forward strand.
CTGACATTATTATCGCTTTCTGTATTTAGTGTTCATGGTGTTTTGTACCTTTGTATCCTTTGCGAAACTGTTTACTTTCGAAACCTTGCAGCAGATGATATACGCTACTTAAATGAAGATTAAATTGAAATGAGCAACGGAGTTACGACTGTAGACTCATATTATGATATTAAAAGTGACGATACAACTCTTCCAGCACTCAAGTACAAGTCCTACGTAGTTGGCAAAATATACCAGCCATAGAAACTGCAGGTGAAACCAATCTTCGTGTACCATCACTCAAAAAGTTCTGAACAGATTTGAATGATACTTTCACTTCAGTACATAGCTACACTGCTATATCATCACGTAATAGCTGAAGGGACATTGGCAGCTTGCCATCCTTAGCAAATCGTTAAAGTAGACAAAATCTGATTGTCGTAATAGCAATAAGTTCCATAATACGTATATCTTTTACTGGATAATGTATGGAAGCTTGTAGCTGCATTTTAAGAGACTTTATATCATCATTTATAGTTTCTTGTAATACTGTATTTCTTATATTTTGTATTAGTTTATCCACTTTAGAATTAGAAGCTTCATGTTAGAAATTAGCGTCGTCTGTGGAAATAATTATATTTGACTTTTTAATAATAAGCCGGATTTACAATAAAGCGCTCCATTAGCAAAACAAATTGCGCAAACTAGTTGATTTTCAATGTTAAAGGGTCACTTTTATACGTGGGTTGGTTATTATTTTTAGCTATGATGTATGTGCATGCATTCACACAGACGTAAATGAAAAATGTAGCATTGGCGCCGGTACCTGATTTTGTATATATCTAGCCAGATGCCATGTTTTACTTTATTTAGGTGTACTTTTGATGTTATTCTGGAGATGAATTTTCTTCTTTTCGATTTTTCTAAATTCTTTTCACTCAATTTATTTGAATGAAGTATTATAATACAATCTATATCTATACTAATTATAAAGCTGAAGAGTATGTTTTATTGTTTGTTTATTTGTATATTTGAACGCACTAATCTCTGGAACGGAGTTGGAATTGAAAAAATATTTTTGCGTCTGATAGCCCAATTCTTGAGGAAGGCTATTTTTACATCACGGTAGGACCGCAAAGCAAAAATGAAGTAATAGCACAGGCAGGCGATGCGATGCGATGCGACATGCGACGTGGTGGGTCAGGGGAATAAGAACTTTCATGCGGACGAAGTCGCGGGCAGAAGCTAGTCTAGTTATAATTATATGCTCAAAATACAAAGTTCTAGCCAGACCATTTACCAACTTTACTTCAACATTTACATATAATCACCGGCAGCGGCGTGCATAGATTATGCATTTTATAGCCGTCCTCTACGGCGATCGTGTATTTCGCGTGCAAAACACGTCGGCCATCTTGAAGTCACCATATACATATATATATATAATACTATACTCCATTCAAATTATTACACGTGCACCGTCTTCTCAGCTCCTTCCTACATAACATGGTTGGTTTATTTTTTATTAGATAATCCCGTTTAATTAGGAAGTATCAACACAAAATTGCCGCCATTGCAAATTGAGAGTAACGAAGTAAAAGAGCGATTACGTTTCGTTCACGCTCCAGTTTAAAGTATTTTAATTTTGAATTCAGACAGTTATTTTAAGAATTAACATACATATTTTAAGGACTAAAATAGATTGTATAATTTTATTTTGCTTTGTGTGCAAGTTATTCGCTACGCTAATATGATAGCTGTGAACCATGAAAAATAAGCAGGTAATAAAAGAATCAGCACAAGATAACTTTTTATCGTGTTTGCGCAATATGTTATTACAAAGTAGGCATATCTTTGTCAAAAATAAATTTAAAAATAGAATATCAATAACAAAGCAGTGAAACAAAGGATTGCTAAGAACGCCGAAAATATGTAAAAAATAATAATTTGCATGCCTTATAAAAAGTAATTGAAAAAATTAAAGCAACTTCAAAAAGAAATTAACTCAAAATTATGGAATACTCGTAACTTTCATTTCGGAAGTCAGTGTCTTGGGATCTGTATTTTAGTTTTTTGCCACCGACTTCCGAAATTAAAGTTATTTCATAATTTTTAGTTAATTTCTTTTTGAAGTCGATTTAATTTTTGTAAACTACATTATTATGTCGTAATTTTTAGTTTTAATTAAACATTGGAGTATTTGTTTGTGTTTATAGTTAATAGTTCTGTTGTAAATGCACTCGAATTCACCAAAGGTTTTGAGATGATTTCTCTTTGACACCACACCCGTAGCTGGTATCAATAAGCCAGGCCGTCACACTTACACGTAGTAGTGAATTTCAACACACTTACACGTCATATTAACCAAATTTGATTAAACTTGCACTGTTCCTCCTCCTGTTTTTAAATATAAGATAATAAAAAAAATATCGCAATCCAATCAACAGTTTCGGAGAAATGCGTGGACAAACATACTCGTACACACATACACCTATAATATTTGTTTGGAAGCCCTAATACATTATCATATGTGAATTCTTCCATTTATTCCAGTTCCAATAATATTACATACATACTTGTCAAATTGATAACCTCCTTTTTTTATGTCGGTTAAAAAGGATTTTAGAGCTCAATACTGATTATTACAGGGTGTTCGGCGCATGGACCGACACAATTTTTTGGGGGATTTGGGGGGTCATTTGCTAGGTTTCAAAAAACTCCAAAGACTGCCATGTCCTAAGTGTGACGGTAATCGAGATACGGTTTTTTATTCTTTTCTTTGAATTACCCAAAACCTCGCCTTTGAATCGTTATATATACATTTTTTTTTAAGGTCGTAATAGAATAACTTGAATTATAGTCTGAAAATTCTTATTCTAAATAAATTAAAACATAATTACTGTAATAAGTCTTTTCTTAAAACGCTCTCTAACTGACTCTTCTAAATATTATTTTGACTACATAATGAATTGTTTTCTATGGCATGTAGCATACCGTTAGAAGTTACGCTAAAGAACTTTGTAAAAAAAACTACGCTCAAAATGGCTGTTAGTGTTTTTTATAATGAATTTAGGAGTTGTAATTTTTCATACATTTAAACATTTTTAAGACTTGGAAGCACATACTTAGATCATTTTCTACCAATCAATTAGATCAAATAATAATTTATATAAAATAAAAATACATTGCATACTATAATATTTTAGTTATTTTGTTCCATTACAACCATAAACAAAAAAAATATAAAGGCAAGATTTCGGGTAATTAAAAAAAAATCATATCTCAATTACCGTCACACTTAGGATATGGGGTTTTTGGGTGAAACCTAGCAAATGAGCTTCCCAATCGCTCAAATAATAGTGTCGGTCCATGCGCCGAACACCCTGTATATAGCAAAGTGAATTTCGTAACGACAACTACAATAGTTTGCCATAGCACGAGGTAGAGCTAATAGTAAAGATTTAAACACGCAATAAAATTTAATTCTACATTGATTGGAGTGAACTGCGCACAACGCACTCCACAAAAATCTAGTTCAATAATCTAAGATACCAAAATCCTTACATTTCTATTTATTTTCGCTGATACATAATCCCTGTTCACGTGACGTCACAAGATAGAAGTTATCAATATAAACCGGGTAGCAACGAGCGATAGATAAAAAGTGAATTTGCGAAAAGCAGGAGCGATTACCGTGTTGATGCTCCATTGGATTTATTTATCTTTAACAAAATAAACTCTGGTTTTGCGTCCTGACTTTATTTGGTAGTTTACCTAATCTAAGCGCAAATTTCGCATTTAGTTACTGGAAAAATAAAAGTAATGTTGGGCCACAAAAAGTATGAATGAAAGGCAATTGCATGCAGCTGAGATAGAAGGCTAAGAGGGATGTGTGGTGGTACGCGAATAGATAGAATAAGAAATCACTATCACTACGTCATGTTATGAAACAAAGTCTGTCTGTAGGGTTCGCGATGATCTCAAAAACCACTGAACGGATTTTCATGCGGTTTTCATCAAAAGATAAGAGTGATTCAAGAGGAAGGCTTATACGTATAGTTTTCCAACATCCACGCGGGCGAAGCCGCGGTTAAAAGCTAGTGAGTATATAAGAGGAAGTCTGAAAGCTACACCGGTAGCTGAAAAGTTCGAGAAATCGGTTGTCATGTGATGTGAAGAAATGAGGAAAATGTCGGCAGGGAATTTTTGAGTATGAATGTGGATGGCTATACGAGTAGGGGAGGACCAAAGAAACGATTGATGGACTGTGTGAAATATGATATGGCTAGAAAGGGAGTGACTACCGAGATGACGGCTAATATAAAAGTATGGAAGAAAAAGACATGTTGCGCCGACCCCAAATAAATTGGGACAAGGGCAGGAGAATGATGAAAAATAAAAGTAAAGCTAAAGATTTTACTAATAGCTACGAGTATCGTGTCAAACAAGGTAGATAGTACTTATTAGAGAACCCACGTTAAAACTTTTAATGTTGCCTCTTGAGGAGCCTCTGGCGGTTAAAGTCCAATCTTTGTACGGGCTACAACCGGTTGCTAGGGTACGTCATGAACTCATGAATCATGCATGATAGATTAGATAGGAGCTACAAAAAACGGACGGTCTTATAAATCGGGTCACCTTTACTGAACTCTTCAAATAATTTTAAAGATTGGAAATTAATTGTGTTTGGAAATCTCTAAAAGTGGGCAGATGCAAATTTTCAAGTCAGATAATTTGACAAATAACAAGTTCTTTGCACACGACAGAAAGTATGCTGAATGTGACTGACATGTTTGATGATTTTACGGCGAAAGCTCCAAGTAGCCCGCGAAATTCAAATTGTCTTACGTTTTTTTGTAATTTGCAGATCAATATCAGGTTGTATGTTGATCTGAATATGATTTGCGACCGCAACAAATATGTATTTATATATTTATAATCTCAATGCAACTCTCTAAGTTCATATAATCCTAATGAATGATTAATTCATGAAATTTTGATATTTAGGATTATAGTTATGTAAATACATATATGTTACGGTCACGAATTGTACTTTATTCAACATACAACCTAATACTACTGTTTTAAAAATGGGAGTCAAATATTGATTGTCAATTTTAGACATTTTTAAATAATGACTGAACGTTTCGGTATCTGGCTTGAATATGAATTCAAACAAAGCAATTCGTTTTTTACCAAAAAAACTTATTTGACCTATCATTCAGCGCTTAACCTTGTATCATAAATAGAAGGTTAACAATCTGACTAAGCGGGCAACACCGAATAGGGAAAAAATATTTTGGAATGGCGCCAAAATTAAAATATTTTTCACCGACTCCATGTCAGCGGAGTCTTATTTTTAAAATTATGTTTCACTGTTACGAAATGAAACCCTGTTACTACGACAGAATATTTTCAATTTGTTCAACTAATAAATACGGAGAAATGATCGTAAAACAAGAATAGAAGGGAAACGTGTTCCATATTTGCCAAGTTAATTAAAATTATGAACTTTCGCTCCATTTAACCTTTCAGGGGCGGCAGTCTCGACATTCGTAAAGATAGCTTTACGAATGAAATCGCTCGGTAAGTCCTAATGGAGTACTAAGACGGTCAAAATTGCTTGACAACCACGAAAAAACCATTAAAAGTTTCAAACCAGTTGCGGCGAGAACCGTTTTTTTATTCAATCATGTTCTTCAATTTTCCTCGTTATTTAAGGTTAATTTGAAGTGGCCAATAATTGTCTTTGAAAAAACCTAACTATTACCATTTTGCCCGTCTAGGTACCCCATTAGGACTTAGCGAGCAATTTCAGTCGTGAAGCTATCGTTACGAGTGTCGAGACTGCCGCCTCAGGAAAACATTCCCGAAAGTGCAGACTAGCTGTCCATTCAATCACCTCTCACCTCCAATACGTGGGGTATTCCATATAAAGAAGCATTGTGTAAATATTTTTCCGCATATAAAATAAACTGAGAACAGATCTCTCAAGTTCAATCACTGAGTATACCAGAAAGTTTGGACGAGTTCCAACGAAACACGCGGCCTGAACGTGAACAGTGAAGCTGACGCGTCGTGGGATCTCCCACGTAACCAAAAATGAGACGGTACAACATTGTACTTTAGTCTCGTGTTGTTCCTGAAATTCAGCACAAGGTTCTAAATGATTGGCCCGTGCAAATAGACTCAACACTTCAGTTGAATTACTCGTATGTCATTCCGCAGAAGATACATTTGATTTACTATCTGGCGCTTGTCTACGGTGATCAAATGTTCAAGAAAAAATTCAAATTGATTTTAATTCGGCAAATCTGGAACCTCAAAATCTAAGAATATCAAAAACTATTTCGGCATATAAAATGCATTAGTATACGAGCAATTTGCATTGCCAATGCGTGATGCAATAAGACCGACACATAGATATTTAGCAATCTTGCAGAAGTATTTTTGAAGGGAAAACTGCTTTAGGCGCGTTGAGCGTTTTTTGGTAGGCAAAAATCTTACGGATTCGCGTCGCCGAGACTGCTACACCGCGCATGCTTTACAGTCGTTTTTTTTTTATGTAAAAACTTCTTTAGGCGCGTTGAGCGGTTTTTGGTTCGCGTCACCGCGTTCAGTTTTCACGTCTGTCGGCAGTCCCCATGAATGTCTATTTTCTTTAGTCACAAACTCATTTTGATTTTCAAAATGGAATATAGACCACCACTAAATCTGCTAAATCATAAATACGAAGATTTCAGTGCATTTTGAATCAAGTATTGTTATTAAAACGCGTAAATTTTTAATAGAACGTGGCTCAAATGCATTTTTTAAGGAAAACGTTTTCTGAAAAGACTATAACTATAAATAATTTTAAAACAATTTATTTTAAAATTATAAAAAAAGAATCTATTTGAGACCCTCACAGTAAGCCCTTTCATTTGATATGTCACATGGTACAGTTTGCAAAACTTTTTATTTCAATTTTCTTATTTGCCCCCGTACACGTCCGCGTCCCAAACACGGACGTTCATACGTAAACCAAATTTCAACTTAATCGGTCCATTAGATTCGGAGCAAATTGGCTGTGACAGACGGACAGACACACGAGTGACCCTTTACGGGTTCCGTTTTTTCCTTTTGTGTTACGGAACCCTAAATATCCCAGTTAGAACTGTTTATAATTCTCTCCTTCTTGTCTTGCGTGTTTAAGACCACTCGTATGCCAAATTGGTTCTTGTTTAGCTTGGGGCAGTGATTAGCTGCTTCAATACCATATTTTATTATAGTGACGGTCATTTCTGTGGGAGATAATTATTGCGTTGTAATGATTTACTAGGAAACGGTATGTAGAGTTATTCAATAAATGAATAAGATTATTCTTTAGAAGTATTTTATGATTTTTGAGTTAAACCGGGGTGTAAACCTGTGAAGAGTTTATTTTGGCGAAAAATTACAAGTTTATATCTACATAGTTTCTCCGGTAAAGATTTAAACAGCCGAGTTCAAGTGGCCGACCCACTTGCCTGCGACCACCACGTTGCGCCTTTTGAACTTTTCCAATGAGGCTGTAACACTACATTTTGTTTAATTGATGGATAAAACAATATAGATATTTCATTGTGAAGTTTTCAACGTATTGTGAAATTCGTTCTTGAACTACATCTGTTAAATTCTGTTCACACAGTTATTATGTGATAGTCGCTCGAATTTGCACATGGGAATTAGGCGAAATTTGAACTTATAAAAATGACTAAATAGGTACTTGACTTAACTAGGCACTTTTATCGCGGGCGTATTTATCCTATACTTTTGTTTATCAACAATGTTCAATTCATTTTTACTGTACATACTTTGAACATTGCTGCGTGTATCCCTTGTAAATTGAGCCACTACCTTTTACAGAAATGGCTAAGCAATTATAATGATAATAGCGGTCCCAGTACTACGCCCAGCGTAACACCGCTAAGTAGCTTGATTTGTACGCAGAGACGATCACGTATGCACTCCCCCCTACTAGCTTACCGGTTCGCCTACGGACGTTACCGAGGTGGAAACTGCACGCGATCACCACGTGCTCATACAGACGCAACTTTTATATGTACACAACATTATCATAAGCTTTTGTCATATTTACAGTCCTTCAAGAGAATAATCATTCTAATTCTAAGTTATTACTTCAATTCAGACCTCTATTTTTTTTGGTGATAAAGGAGGTTATTGAACATATAATTTTTTTGTACACTTGATAAGTTATCTCATTATCTGATGATACCTTTGCCCTCTAAAGCCATGACATTAAAATGACTTTGTAATTATATGCATATAGGCATGAGATCCGGTTTTTATCAGCACAAGCAATGAACGATAATTTTATTGACACGACGATTAAGTTTGTACAGACTGATTGTGATCAGATTAGTTGTTAATACGGGGCGTAATAAATATACCATTTAATGAGCATCCATAATAAATAATCCATTTAATGCCATTTAATCCAGGCGCAGATAAAGATCTGACGAATAAATTAGTTGCTTGCTGGAATAAGACCAATCTTATCTTTGATCACTAATATACATTTTAAAGATTTCGTCTTCACTTTGCTTCATCATCATTCTCCTGCCCTTGTCCCAATTTATTTGGGATCGGCGCAACATGAATCTTCACTTTGCGTGTTGTTGGAATTCGATTTTTGAATGAATCAAATAAATTAAATAATAACTATCAGACATACATAAGAGTGTCATATTTTCGTCATTAATAGTTTCGACCTTTGAATTTCTGGAATTTAAATCAAGGAAAAATATTTGTCTTCATAGCTCATATGCATTTGAAAATTGTCGTCACTGGAACTGATCAAAACTGCTGCTAGTCAGACCTAGGGTTGAATAATGTTTATAAAATCAAGTATCCACATTTAAATTGCAATAACTTCTGAAGGTTATCCATACAACGCCGTTAGATTCGTCTTTCAAACATTATACTTAAAACCAGTTTTAATTAAAGTATATTTAGAAGAGAAGATTGTAAAGTGTTGTATTACAATGCAAACAAACATAAATAATAGTATATAGTAAAATACCGAGCAAGTACGAAAAGTCTGTTGCGATATCCTATCCCTGATAAAAACCAATCTGCCTAGCCTTTTCCCAACTATGTTGGGGTCGGCTTCCAGTCTAACCAGATGCAGCTGAATACCAGTATTTTACATGGAGCTACTGCCTATCAGACCTCCACAACCCAGTTATTGGGTAATAATACGATACCCCTTGGTAATACTAGTTGTCAGACTTTCAGGCTTCTGACGAGCCGTAACGACTGTAATAAAAGATCCATGAATGACAGCCGGGACCAACAGCTTAATGTGCTTTCCGAGGCACGGAGAAGTCTCGGTATGTAAAGATGGTCACCTATCCACGGACCAACCCCGGCTAGCGTAGCTTAACCTGATAGATCGACCCGTGCGGCTGTTATTACTTAGCCACGAGCTCCTCTGATATCCTATCCCTGAATCTACATACTCGTATATTAATTCAATGGAAACAACCTGATGTAATACAATTGTGGAAAATTAATATGATTTGAGTCCTGCGACGGATAATACAGTCAAATCTATCATATAAACATAGATAGAGTTAAATCTTTGAGTCATGGTTTTGTAGGACAGCCGTTTGAAAGTCCCATAAATGGGTGGCAACTGGCTATGGATTATGGCAAGGAAGGAAAACGGAAGTTGCAGCTTAAAGACGTATTGAAGAAGGCTTGGTGGAAAATGAACTTACGTTCGAAAAGAAAATCTTTGTAAGTTTTTTGTAACTTCGTACCTTATACTGGGTGACTGATAGAGCAATTTCTGTCTAAGCTATTGAAAAAACAAAAAAAAAAAAAAAACTAGGTAAGCCATGGGCTTCTACTCCGTTCACCTATAGTACCCTATTTTTTGTCAAGACGGTAAAAAAAAATCATCCAGTATAATAATTCCAAAATGTGTTTCTTATCTTAAAGTGTAACTTATGTAACTTAATTGTCTTGCCTATCAGAAAATTATCAAAACTTAGGTGACGTAAGTATCAAAATTTTGCAATACTTCTTTCAGAGTCATGGTAATTGCGATACCCTTTTGAACTCTATGTTATCTGAAGCATGTAATCGATATAAAAAGTTAGTTTACATCAGTCGTGCAAACATTATCTGCAATATGATACATAGATTAGCTGCTCAATGATCTTCGGAAGTAAGGCTATCAGGGGTCAACGTAAATTGTATCATGTTTAGTGACGGTTATTATCTCTTAGTTACTTTGTAATTATAATTAATAATGACGGCAATAATTAATAATAATAATTATATTAAATATCTAGTTTTGTTTAGAGCTGATAAACTAAGTGACAATGTGGTGAAGGAAAACCTATTTATGTGACCATTAAAAACTTGTTTTGCGTACATTAATGGGCATATTATTACTTTTTTAAATGCAATTTGTGCTCTGATGTATGCATCATCTGATGTATGAATATAATATGTACTCGTATTATACTATACGTATAATTAGCTCAATCAAGTTTGACTTAATACAACATTGTCACACACTGTTAGTACTTGCAAATTGCTATGCTTCAGTAAGGTTTTTCAATCACTAAAGCTAAGCTACATATTACAATTCGGTACAACACAATCACAATTGTTATTGCTACTATAATTAAAGCTGGTGAGAATTGTAAGAGATTATCTACTTGATGAAGATAATGAGGAAGCGGTCGATCAAATGGAACTTTGACCAGGAACTTTTTTATAAGTTGGCACGTCATCAGATTTACTAAGAATTTTTCGATCGAAGGGGTTTCCCTCGAGTCGGTTAGCCCAGTGAAAAATATGCCAAACACGGTTATAATTATAAGTAAATCTGTAATTAATATGGCTTTTAGGTTTCGATTTCTCATACCTAAGCTACGTATTGATAATGACGTAATATTCGAATATTTGATTGATGACACCACCACATATCCACTTTACCTAGATAGGTAAGCAAAATTTTATAACTATATTGGGAGTCGTTAGATAGCTGATCGACTCAATATCGAACGATGTTTTTCTAATCCTTTAAAGCGATTACCTACTTACAGAAGTTTTTCAAAAACATAAGTACTAAGCAACAAAACACGCACTGATTAAACCCGCTCTTATCAGTCAATTTTGTTTTCAAAAACATTTGAGGTATCTATGAAAAGGATCGATCCATTTAGATCTAATCAATATAAATATATGTATTTCACCTAGACTAGATAATGTGCTTAATTATGATTATTATTGGATTTTGAACTCAAGCCTGACTTTGTTACGTAAAGATTCCCTGACATTTAACATTTCATGGTTTCAACTTTGAAGCTTAGTGAAGATGCATAACATAACACGCAACAAGTTTCTGCATAAAATTAAGACAAGTGTTCCCTATTAGACACATAAAATACCAGAATACTAAATTATAAAATCCTTATACAAAACATTTCAATTTCTAGCTGGTGTTAGGTATCAGCTACAAGCGACACATTTACAATTATATTTTTTTTATTAACATCGAGTCCTATACGATAGAACCTGGATTCCAGTTACATTTATTAATTATTAAGGACAGGTAATTAACATCGTAGCAGCAAACGGGTGCACGTTGCGCCGCCGTGATTGCAAACCTTGGCTCAGATTGCTATTATCTTCGCATACTCAAACGACCTTATATTTGCCGGTGCTAATGCTCTACAATCAGTGGGTTTACTCTGACGTATACTTGGAATTGGACTCTTGGAAGGGGAACATATTGTTCTAGTGAATCATCCTGTAAACCCCTTTCAGTTTACAAATTTCAAGCTAAGTGCGAATTTGAAATTGCATCTCAAGATGCTCCAAGCCATCAAAACCCACAATGTGGCCTGGATGTGACTAATGAGTTTTAACCAAATGCACATGGATGAAATAATGTATCATGTATCCTTGCCACATCTGCAGTCTGGGTGAAATAAACGATTGCTAACAGATGCGGCGTATATTTTTAGTGATAAATATGTAGATATGTGGAATAAAAGGCTATTGGATTTAGAGTCTTAATATTAATATTAAGCTTGCGCAGGTGTCTAATATTTGCGATGATTATAATGTAGGTACCTGTGTATTTAAATTAAAGAGTCACGGCACATAGGGCTGTGGACCATCGTTTTATCGTCACGGGGCAATTAATCATACCTTTATAGTCAATCAAAATACGCGCCATGACGCCAGTAATGATTGAATTATTGGAATACATTACATTAAATTATAAACAAAGAAGAACGAAATATTAAGTCTTAAAAACCTTCGCATGTGTTCGAATTACAATTTTGGAAGCAAATAATGATTTACAAAATTGTTAATGAATGAGAGGATGCCTTGATTGCGACTAGATTTTAATATTACACAATGCCAATGCAGCAAACCACACCTTCTGGAAATGCTTGAGACAAAAATTTCCTCCATAAAACAAGATTGGTGTCTTACGAAAGCGGTTTTTTGTCCGTGATTGAAGTGAAAGTAAGATATAAGATACAACCCAGGACAAGTCTTCAATAATAGAAATAACATACGAACAGTGCTTATTGTTAGCCATATGTAAAGCATAACATTACCAGGGAAACATAAACTACTCGAAGGATATTGTGACAAACAATGAGACTGTTACACAACGGAGGCCGTTGATGACGTCAGGGAACAAAGTCCACCGTACCAATTGGAAAGTTCAACATTCGAAGCAAAACGTTTGCGCCAACTATTTGGTCTAAATGGTTGGTTGAAATTAGTCTTTAAAGCTAAGTAGGCCAATTTGAGTTTGACGAGTGCGAAGTGCAAAATTTTGCAATGTTGCTAGGTCAAAAGTTTTAACATCTTCACAAGTAACTTTTCGTTAACCCGATTCCTAATTCCTAGATGAGCAATTCTGCACAATAAAATAGAATGTAGTTTCAAGTCATTAGTTTGATTGCGCAAAACCACACCCTTTTGCAGAATGTTGCAATGCAAGTATACGTACTTCCCATTCGGTTGTTGATGACGTCTATCTGTTCTTGTTCTTATAATTAGGCGATTTTATGCCAAAGTAGGTACCTATTCTCGAGTTCAACGTCGATGGTGCAGACGCCAGCACATCAAGCTACTACAATCTGTCAAATTTCTTTAATAGATTTTCAACTTTATCGCTAAAGCATTAGGTTCAAGGTAGATTGAGAAAATTTGACAGTTTTGGGTAGCTTGACCTGCTGGCGTCTGGACCTAGTCTAACTAGGTATATTATTAACAATATCGACGATGATGGTACCTAGTCTAACTATATTAGTGCTTTTAATTTGGTCTACAGGAAAATCGCCATTTTACCTTTTTTTGGAAGGCAAGCCAAGATAAACTTCATTGTGATCGTAATCTTTATGGCTTGTTAGCATGTTGCAAGTATTGCAACGTTGTGTTGTTTTTACGTCGAATCTTAAGAATTATGTATTTGCCATTACCTTGAAGCGCCCTCATTAGAATAATGTTTTATTTAACCAATAAAAAGTAATCTTGATTTTGTTTGGATTCGGCTATAATTTTGAGGTTTTTTGGTCTACTTATAGTGGCAATGTTGCTAGGCTAATAAATCGTAACTGCCTCTATCTGAAGCGACCTATAAAACGTATTGGATGTCCTTTAAATCGTTTCATAAACTCATATAGAGTACGTACCTAGTACAAACAAAAATAACAGACGATCCAATTAACCTCTTTAGTGAGTAATAAAGCTACCACGTGGTGAGACAAAGTTAAATATAACCGAGTTGGAGTTTGTACCACAGAGCAAAGAAGCTCATGCGTTTGTACCCAATGTTTGTGGTTTCTGCTATACGGTTCTTTTTATGTTTCAAGGAGTTACAAACTTTAGGGTGTAAGATATAAAGTTCAGTTCCGTTTGACATGATTTTTGTTAGAAATTAAATAGATAGATAGAATAGAACTGCAAGTTTTGAAATTGCTAGTTAGTACTGTGGTTTACTGTGATTCATGTATCACTGCTGGCCTGCATTTATCACTTTCTATAAAAGATGTTCACTACTCACAGAACCAGCGCCTTTTCAAGAAAATTTCAACAAAACAGTTGGTTACCTATTTTCAGTTATTCTATCTGTGCAATTGACAAATAGACTGGACAATTTACTCACACAATATCCTCTACATTGAGAGTCCAAAGGTTCATAGATTAAATTCAACTATAAAAGCGGAATCTAATTCGTCACGTGAAAAGTTAAGGCGGTAAACTGAAAAAAGACTTCTATCTCAAGACCACAAGGTTGAAATTGAGTTTTCAGGTTGGAATCACGCCTCGTGCACGTGCGCCCGCGCACGGTAGAGAGTTCACAGCTGTTGTTCAAACAGTGGACTTTGGACCCGAGCCCACAATCACCGGTGTAACGCGTGAATAACGTGTAACGAACGACTCGTTGATTTGTTTGGAGATAATGTATTTGATTGAGTCATCTTTTTACTTCATCGGTGGTTTATCTGCCTGCGTATGTTCCTATATCGTGTTTCGATCTATTTTACATGAGGCTTTAGTAATGCAAGATTAATGTTTCGTCATGATTATAAAAAACGGAAATTGCTTATGTAAAATTAAGTAGGTACCTATGAGTACGAATAGCTGCTTACACAAATTATCTTCATTATTTACAAAAATTGTAGTTCCCGTTGATAATACTTTTAATGAAGTTGGAGAGCTCTAGGTAGACATCAAAAGGGATAAGAGTAGCAACTGTGGCAAGACTCGAATTCTACAAAAATAATCTTGAATTAAAAAATCGGTTCAACGTTAAACTTAGATTGCAGCCATAGAAATATAAAATATATGGTTGGGGCAGTCTCTGTCAATTACCTATTACTGGATTTCGGACTCGAATGCAGATAGGTATTGGGGTCCCCGAAACGATCAATTGCCATCAATTTCTATTAAAATAATACTGGCAATTGCATTTGGTAGAGTGGTAGAGGTAGACGATCAATATTTTTATCATTCACGTAAAAATTGACAGTTGCAATTGATAGTTTCGGAGACCCTTAATTGATCGATGACATCAAACTTCATTCTTTTTATCTTGTTTAAAGTTGTAGGTCAGTGCTCTTACCATCGACTGTTATATTAATAAGTATGAGTACGTTTGTTACGTGACGAGCCTCACGAGTGGTTGTCATGGCAGAGTATGTGTACTACATATTTGTTATTCATACAAGCCATAATGGATTTATTTGCAAGTTGTCTCATCTAACAAGCTAAGTCAATCACGTGAATTTTAGGAAACTCCGCCTAAATTGCAAATTATTTATCAAGGGGGCGTAAATTGAGCTCGTAATCATAATACCCACTCGTAATCCTATTATAGGTAGGTAGTAGGTAGGTACAATATATTGGGAAATAAATACCTAACTAACTTTTTATTGGAATTGAAATCTCAGTTTGATAGATTATGTGCATAGGTAGGAACACAGAACAGATAAACTCTTTCATCTGTTCTGTGGGTAGGAACAAAGTGCACCTACCTAGGTGGGTACATAGGGATGTAACTATATCCCTACATATCCTATGTAGATACCTAGGTACTATTGATTTCTGAAGCAAGTACCTAGGCTCTACCTACCTATCTTATTACTTTTATGTAGCCTTACTAGCCCTTCATAGTTACATTTATGATCATGAGATGAAGTCGAATGCTAACTCTTCTTTACATAGGTAGGTAAGTACCTACTTAGGTACGATTAAGACTATTTTTGTTCATTAATCTCATTGAAAATATGAAACAAAAGACCTGTGCAAAAGACTATTCGTTCCAGGCCCGCAAGCATGGACAATTGGACATCGTCGACTTTGTTACCTCTGAACTAGACTAGAGCCAAGAGCAAACCCATCTCAAATAAAAAAATAGATTGTACAATCGTGCGGCACTTCGCAGATTTCCTTTGCCCGTGTTGAATCACCAAAACATTCATGAGAATTGCCCTAAATTAAAAATGCATCGAATTTATTGGCTGGAAACCAGCCAGCAGATAAGAGAGAGAAACATCACAAACTTTCTGGCGGCAAATAAATAAAACAATAACAAAATAAACCACGTAAATCTACTTTATGTGTGTTTTCTAATGAACCATGACCACCGTGCATTTTGAAATAAACAGTAGAAGAATGCTATGTTTATTGCATTTCGTAGCTATCACGAAGGTAAAACGTGTAGAATGCCATTTGCCGGGTCCAAAGTCCGCAAGGTAAACTGACGTCGCCGTCGCCAAGCAAACGTGTCTTGAACAATGCTTTTGTTTTATTATATAAATATGTTGAATTAGTTAAGTAACCAATAATGTTCTTATTAGCTGGGTATAATTGGAATTATTGTAGGTAGGTACTTGGGAAATTCATATATAATTTATTGTTATTTAATAACACAATCCGCGTCCGCAAAACATGCTGTTCCCAATTCATTTTTGGCGTTATTTGATTCATATTCGTTGCTTATTGCTATTCCTTTGTTCACAACCTGAATTAATGTTGTTATTAGCATCAATAAAAGTTAATGTTTACGTTGATAAACGCTGTAAATGTGATAAAAGTTGCAGTAAATAGAAAAATAATGCTGGTTGTAATAGTTGTGCATTCTTACCTTTTCAAGGCAGTCCTGTCCAATTGCATTGGGTTCCACTTTGACTTCCAAAATCACAGAATTGGGCTGGCTAACTAACCACATTTTGTCAGAATTTTAGAAGAAAACCGAATAAAATTAGACTGTAAAACAGGTCGAGTAGTTTATCGTTATTTAATTCCGCGGTATTATAACACTTGGTCAACAATGTTTATCTCACTCGCGTAAAAAATTTATTTAAAAATGTCTTTCTTAATTCGCTCTGCGCAATGTTTATCGCGTATTCTTTGTGGAAGTAAAACTGTGAATACTTCCATACGACGGCCATACTACGATAAGTTTGCCTCCGAAATGATAAAGAAAACAGTGACGTTACTCTAACGCGGGGGGCGCGGACTCTGTACTTTGGTGTTGATCTATGTAAATAATTTGTGTTTATTCAACATTCATCACTGCTTTGGAACTGCAATTCAAACAGGGTGAAGCGAACAAATACGTCGATGGACACAATGTTATGCGATTACAGTGAGACACCAATCGTTTGTTCTCGCACTGAATTGATGTTTTGTCTCGTTCGAGCACGGTGCGAAAAGAGAGACAGAGCTATCGGCGAACTACAATCAACTCGTCATGAATTTCTTATTATTTTTGTTGTTTGTTGTAGGTATGTACCTATTTTTTATTAGGTGGGAGCAAAATGTATGTAGATAAAAATAATATTGGCCCGACACGAAACCAACTACTTTTGTGTGAACAAAAATTAACAAATAAAATAATAAAAAAAAAACTACTGTGGTAAACTGACACTGTAACACATTTTGATTTTGCCGCGAAATATCAATTTTCTTACCACAGACAAAATATGACAAGATTTGGTAATAGACAACATGGTTTTAAAATAATATTATTCAAGTTAATTTATAACTGTAAACAGAGTTGAAAGTTAATCAATCAATAACAATTTATGTGATCAGATCACACACAAAATATAAACTTTACACTATTTTGTACTCTACACCGCCATCTATTTCGTAAGCAATTACTTACACTACGAAACGTTTCATCATAAATCAGTAAATTCACTTTTTTTTTTTGTTGTATATTTTAAATAAAAAATCAAATAAGATACTAGTTGATTGTTTTTAAAACTTTATGTAATAACCATTTCCAATGGCAAAAAATATTAAAACTTTACGTTTTATTCAAAAATTTCTAGTCATCGAAAAGAAATAGTTCCGTTTCTCGCAGAAATACAGAAGCACGAGCTGCTGACAGCGCCAATCGTGACAACATGGTGGAACTAAAGTAATCATATGACTTTCGTCGCGACCATCTACTGCGCCTATTGATTTGTGTCTCGGTCTTGATTCTCGCTCGACATAGTTTTTGTGTATATCAGAAATGGCGAGCCAGACACAGGGAATCCAACAACTGTTGGCGGCTGAAAAGCGGGCTGCCGAAAAGGTCTCAGAGGCAAGGAAGCGTAAGTTATTTTTATAGTACTGCGTATTTTACAATTTAGCCTTGTTTGTACCTTTCCACTGTGTAAGTTGCCATGTTCAATCATCAATAATTGTCGTTTCCATGCTCAAACTAGGTTCTATTTGGAGGAATCTTGATGTATTCACGATTTATATGTACTAAGTTGGTTTTTTTTCAGGGCGTGATCACATGATTTTTACATTCCACTCGCTGCTTGAGTATTGAATCGATTGATAACAGCATCTCAGTACCTTTACTGTCTCAAAGTCATCGTGTTTGCTATTTTAGATGGCATTTAGGGCTACCGTCGGTCACAGGGTTGTGACTGCATTATTTTTACAAAAAATCACTAAACGAAAGATTGTGTAATGAAAAATAGTCATACCTATCATTTATCAACTTCAAAATCAGTACCTTTACTGTCTAAATCATCGTGATTGCTAATTTAGAGTCATTCTAGGGCTAGCGTCGGTCACAGGGTTTTACTGCAGTATTTTTAGAAATAATCCCTAAATGAAAGTTTGTGCATTGAAAAATAGTCATACATTGCATTTATCTTAATCACCCATTAACCAACCTTAGAATTTTGAACATTAATGAAACAGAAGAAATTAAACCTTCATATATGTATCATAATTCTTTTTTAATTCTTATCATGGAATTATCCAGGCTGCATCCTCTGTAATTCATTAAAATGTAGTTTCTCCAAAATACCCTATGACATCATCATGTTCCTTCACAATATGAATAGCCTTATGTAAGTCAAAATAGTTGGTATGTAAGTAGGTAGTTCCTATGTAAATAGTTTTAAACTCGCCACAAAATAATAGGTCCGTTTTGACATGAGGGTGTCCCTCTTTGTCCCGCTATGTTTGTCTCTCTTTGGCATATGAAACAATATGGGCTGTCAAAACGGACCTATTATTTTGTGGCGAGTTTAGGTGTCTCAGAGGTATGTTTTTGTGACAGTAGAGTTGCATTAGAGTTTGAATTTGCTGCTAGGTCCTTTTCTCTCATTAAAAAGATAAGCGTTTTTAATTATTGTTTAAACATAACAATACAAAGTAATGTTTGAATATACCTCTTTTATGATTATCAAAAATTAAGTCCAAAACCTTGATGTAACCTACCCGAGAAAGGTCTCAAATTGTGTTTCAGTTCATATTTTGCATATTAAGCCCTAAATGTGATCAGCTGATGACTGCTGACAGTTATCTGTCATCAGCTGGTCACATCTTACTGTTGGATGGACCTATAGTTAATAATTTTGTGTTACAGGGAAAGCAAAACGCCTAAAGCAGGCCAAGGATGAGGCCCAAGAAGAGGTTGAAAAATACAGAAGTGAACGCGAGAGGCAGTTCAAAGAGTTTGAGGCAAAGGTAAGGCATAAACTGTACAAGAGAGAGACCTTAAATTCTCTATCATTGTTAGTTGTTACCATGCAAAGACAACAGTGAAGGCCATAGATTAATTCAGCTTCAATAACTGTGTAATACAATTATACTTTTTTAAGTTACAAGTTAAGATTCTATTCAACAAATATAACATATTATCAATTTCTCTGTGACAGATTTGATAAATTTTAACTTGTTATCTTAGATAATTTTATGTTTCTAACATAACAGGATATAAAGTTATATTTACAAAATTTGTGCTATAGTGGCTGAATTTTTATGTTTAATTTATATTTATATTTTTCATTAATATACTTTTGTCGGCAAAACCGTCTGTTATACCGTTATGAATCTGGGTCTTACTGACCATGAAATAAGGACTATTTTTCATTTGGCTGTGTTATAAACCAGTATTTTCAAAATGGTATTCATGTAAAGTAGCGATATGCAGAACCAGATTAGACTTGAAGTCAACCCCAAGTCGCAAACTTAGTTATGGAAAAGACGAGAAGAATTATAATGGAATTTCATAGCAAAGTTATCTAGAGTGGAAATTAATATACTAGAGTCCTAGATCTATTAAGAGTTCCTTAGCATGTACTTCAGCTAAGCATTATTTCTATCACTGTCGCACTTCTGCCAAAATTCAAGAGCATGATAAGGATGGAAACATATCTAAGTCAAAGCACATGCTAGTGCTAAGTAATGTTTATAGATCTCTGCTTCACTCTAGTTCGCAAATTACTTCCCAGATCCTTTCTTTCAGCCATAGTGTTTCTCGTTTGCGTCAAGCGTGGGGGTCATCTTTTCTTTAAATGTTCATAGCCTTAACCGAAGCGTGTTGTTCTTGTGTTTAGCACATGGGAACTCGGGAAGGCGTTGCCGCTAAGATCGATGCTGAGACAAAGACCAAGATTGAGGAAATGAACAATAAGGTTAAGCAGCAGCAAGAGGCGGTATGTACACTTTTATATTAACTTCCTATCACTGTTATTTACATAGCAGGTAGTGGTATTCGAATTTGTGTGCGGTAGGTACCACCACTTAAAAGTGAAAAATAAAAACGTTTCAGCAAAAAAATAAAACCGACTTCCAAAACAATACACACAAGTTGGTGACAAAAAACAAAAATACAGAACCAAAGGCACCAATTACCGAAATTAAAGTTATTTTTCACTTTGTAGTCTTTTGTTTTGGAAGTCTGTTTTATTTTTTGCTAAAAAGTATTTTTTTTTCATTTCATATAGATTGATAATTATGGTGTGCATAGTAAAGAACATCCTATTCTATTTTATTCTACTAGCCGCGTCTTCGCCTGCGTGGATGTCGGAAATCATCCGGCACACACAACTCTTAATTTTTGCTATTTTTAAAGTCTTTTAAGTTGTTTTATTTTATTGAACTCATTATTTTTTATTGTTTACGACAACCTGCATATTACTAAGCAATTTGATCCATGTCCACACAGCAGTGTGCATTGTTATTAAAATGTCACCACAACTCAGGTCCGCAAGATACAGGGATCTACCTATTTGCGGAACACTGTCCAAACGGATTGTCCATATAGTTACAGATAAAATAAATGAAATAATTTGTATGGTCATCTTTGAAATATTAAACAAATGAATATTTATTCATTATTCTAATATACATAAATGTTATTTATTTTTGCAGGTGATCAAGGATATTCTCGGCCTGGTGTATGACATCAAGCCAGAATTGCACACCAACTACCGCATCTAAGCATATTTGTTGTAATATCCGTTTGTCGCGTATTAAACATTTTGCATCACCAATCTAGCTGTTAACTTTATGGTATTTCTGTTTATTGATAGGCACTTAGGCGCGGCAGTCTCAAACACGCGGAAAAAACGGGTTTCAAGAATCGATCAAAATCGATTCCGAGGCCAATCGTGATTTAAAACATCAATTTTGACAGTAAAACGTTGCAGTCCATTCCGATACGAAATGTCGAAATCGGCCTGTGATACCTCGCCAATGTTACTGG
Organism: Dicycla oo; assembly: GCA_948252095.1. NCBI lineage: Eukaryota > Metazoa > Arthropoda > Insecta > Lepidoptera > Noctuidae > Dicycla > Dicycla oo. The sequence continues at coordinate 26,077,082 of OX411730.1, forward strand.
TCATCAGAAATGGTGATTACTGTTAAAACGCGGGATCATCTAGCCGTTAGCTGTAAATACAAGTAGTGCTTGGTTTCGCCCTATTTATAAAATAATCATTCAATAATCTTATGTGTTAAGAGATCAGCTCGGTATCATTCCAAAATACGTTCGAAGGTCCGAATAAGAACATAAAACAAATGTACCTATAATCTTAAAATTGTATGTTATTCAATGTTGTATGTTGAATAGAAAATATATAAAGTTTTAAAAATGAATTTTAATGGTCTTTTCTTGAATAGTGACGAGTGTGTACAGTATTAGTGAAATATAAATGTTACTGTCTAACGTTTACATTGTTTTATTATACATACCTTGTGACCATTTCAGGTGATATGACTCAATCTGCCTAGCCTTTTCCCAACTATGTTAGGGTCGGCTTCCAGTCTAACCGGATGCAGCTGAATACCAGTATTTTACATGGAGCGACTGCCTATCTGACCTCCACAACCCAGTTACTGGGTAATACGATACCCCTTGGTAAGACTGGTTATCAGACTTTCGGGCTTCTAACGACCCGTAACGACTGTCAAAGGTCCTCGAATGACAGCCGGGACCAACGGCTTAACGTGCTTTCCGAGGCACGGAGGAGTGTGTCACTGACTCTGGCAGGGCCACCATCAGGGATTTTAATTTTGAAAACGCAAAAAATTAGTCGCTAATTAGTCGAAATTAGTCGCCAAATATCAGAATTAGTCGGTCACTGGTTCAAAAGATATAAGGGTTTATAGGTGGCCCTGCTGGAGAGACTCCCCAGCAGGGCCAAATTTATATCTCAAAAACTAGGGCACCTAGCGAAGATCTGTTTTCTCCCATATTTAGTCGCCAATTAGTCGGAATTAGTCGCCAAATATCAGAATTATTCGGTCACTGGTTCAAAAGATATAAGGGTTTATAGGTGGCCCTGCTGGAGAGAGTCTCCCCAGCAGGGCCACATTTATATCTCAAAAACTAGGACACCTAGCGAAGATCTGTTTTCTCCCATATTTAGTCGCCAATTAGTCGGATTTAGTCGCCAAGTTACAGATTTAGTCGGGTCTTAGTTTAGGAGATATAATGAGTTCAATTAGTAAGGTATAGTCCAAGAGCTAGATCGAAGAGTTCACGAAAAATTACCAAGAAAAAATATTTCTATTAATATGTGTAATATACTTTTAGTTTTATCGGTCTAAAGTCTTTAGTAATGTCCGAGAGAGATAAATTCTCAATTAAATTCATGTTTTTTATGTTTTTAATTACTAGTTTAGAGTGGCTTAAACTTCTTTGAAAACATTAAACCTTGCTCTTGGTCTATTTGGTGTCAAGATGTACAGTCGCATGCAACTGTTTTACCAGTTTACAATGTTAACCTCTAATTAACGTTAGAATAATAAAAAAATATCGTACCTTTAGTAAAATGTTTAAAATACTAAAACGTTGAAAACGTATTGTCAATTGTAATCAAATTTTATTTTATAAAAATGAATTTTCAAAAAGTTCGTTTGATGTGTGTTGTGTTTGTGTGTATTTTGAGGTGATTGTGAGTGTTGTGTTGTGGGTATGGACGGGTTGAGTTTTTATTTTATCTTAATTTAGGTTAGAATAATAAAACTTCTGTTGCCGAAATATAAAATGATTTATTACCTTAAAATTATTGTACTTTCAAAACATGTTACAAATACCTATTTATTCAATATTATGAACAGATATAGTTTGTGAGTTTGGATGTTAGGGGTTTTATTAACATGTTCTTCCATTTCTTCTTCTTCCGCCAAAAGCACAATTATAATCATATCCCAGTCCACCATCGTTGACGAACTTTCGCGACAAACTGGCATGTTTACTGTACCTGTAACTGTAACCTAGAACGGTTTACACGCGCAGGCTCGCGAGGTCGCGCGCAAGCTCGAACTTACGCGATCCGTAAAGAAAATACCCAAGACCGTGCGGGGATTATTCCTCTCTGTCTGCGCTGACCCTTTAACTTACGTGACGGGCAACTCGTTCTAAGCAGCTCGTCTGTACACGCGCATCTATCTCTTTCTTACTTACCGTAAATGAAACGGAGCGCAGCGATCTATCTGCCAGTGAGTAAGTGGTAAGTGCACATTGTGTTGGATAAATAATTACACATACACATACACACATTACACACACACACACACATACACATTACATCGTACATTATTGTAGATTTGTTTATAAGTAATGAATACAGCTTTCCTATGGTGGGTTGAAATTATAGACTAAGTTTATATTTATTTAATTCGAAACAAACATTCCTCCATAAGACGTCATAGATACTATCTAGAAAATACATAAAGTATTTTGTACTCGCTTGTACCACTGTATGGGGAATTTGAATTCTTTAATATCTTTGTAATTACATACCGACTAAATCTGTAACTTGGCGACTAAATCCGACTAATTGGCGACTAAATATGGGAGAAAACAGATCTTCGCTAGGTGTCCTAGTTTTTGAGATATAAATGTGGCCCTGCTGGGGAGACTCTCTCCAGCAGGGCCACCTATAAACCCTTATATCTTTTGAACCAGTGACCGACTAATTCTGATATTTGGCGACTAATTCCGACTAATTGGCGACTAAATATGGGAGAAAACAGATCTTCGCTAGGTGCCCTAGTTTTTGAGATATAAATTTGGCCCTGCTGGGGAGAGTCTCTCCAGCAGGGCCACCTATAAACCCTTATATCTTTTGAACCAGTGACCGACTAATTCTGATATTTGGCGACTAATTTCGACTAATTAGCGACTAATTTTTTGCGTTTTCAAAATTAAAATCCCTGATGGTGGCCCTGCCAGAGTCAGTGACACCGGAGGAGTCTCGATATGAAAAGATGGTCACCCATCCACAGACCAACCCCGGCAAGCATAGCTTAACCTGATGGATCGACCCGTGCGGCTGTTATTACATAGCCACGAGCTCCTGTATTTATGAAATAAAACTCAAACTGTTGCTAAAAATATATATATTGAATCTACTCATTTTTCATTAACTTCACTGTGAGTGATCAATGACCTGCAATTAAAATAAATACCGTACTTTTAGTTAATATTCTGGAACTTTCAGTACCTAAACTAGTACCTACTTACTAGATTAATAAAATTAAACAGCAATGTACTTAAGTAGCGTCATGTCTAGTCATATTTCTGCAGCCATTCCGCATTCCATAAACTGAATTTGACCGTCTCTTTATAACGTAATTACCCTAATCTATCATCCAGGGTCAAACGAAAATAATTTTAAAAAACCCGACCGCAACTAAAAAGTTCAAAATAAGTTCACTTTACAGTGTGCAGGTAAAAAAACGAAAATACGTTTATTTGCGGATTACAAGACGCAAAAAGAACACAAACATAATAAAAAATAATTTAAAAAAATTATATCGACTTCAAAAAGAAAATAACTCATAATTATGAAATAACTTTAATCTCGTCGTGTCTTGGGGTCTGTATTTTAGTTTTTTGTCACCGACATCTGAAATTAAAGTTATTTCATATTTTTGAGAATTTCTTTTAGAAGTAATTTTTTTTTTTTAATTATTTTTATTTCGTAATTTTTAGTTTTAGTAAAAACTGGAATATTTGTTTGTAATAAGTAGTTAATAGTTTTGGTATAAATATTGCACTAGAATTTGGCTTGATTCCCTTTGACACCACCACTCGTATCAATAAGCCAGGCCGTCAAACTTACACGTATTAGTTCATTATCTTGAGAACAACTGAACCGATTTTGATGAAATTTTTGCTGTGTCCTAAGTTGAAGTAAATGTAAGCCAACAAAAAAATAAAATAAAGGCGCGGGCCCACCGCGGTGCACGGAGAGGCTACGCACGTGTATTAAGCTTCGCTTTATAAGAAAATGTATGTGGTTGTGTCCACTGCAACCCACGGAGAGGCTACGCATGAATTGACGTCATTGATACACGCGTGGCTTGCTCGAATAGGCGGTTATATAGCTCAACGCTGTCAACGTGGGTCTACGTTTCCACTGGAGTACACGAATATGACCCACGACTATGTACAGCTCACTTATCGCAGCGCAGTTTTCAGTCAAAAAAAAAAAAAAAAAAATCAAAAGTCATTTATTCAAACTAGGCTGAGAATCAGCACTTTTTGAACGTCAAAATTACATAAGACAGTCCCCCAAAACGCCCGCCCTTCACCACTTCCTAGTGCTTTAGCTGGGGAGAAGAAGTGGCGCAACAAACTCCCCAGCAGCACAGCTGTCTGTTCAGTTAAAAAAAAATGATTCTATATAACACTGCGCATAATAATTTAGGTACATTACGCAATACAAAACATTAAATTAAATTATTTGCTATAAGTAAGCTAGCACACGCCAATATACCAAAAAAAAAAAAAAAATCGAAAACTATACTCAAGCAGAAACAAAACACAAAACTAAAAACGTAAGCAGAACTTTATACCCAAATAAAAGCCTCCAGTAATAAAGGGCGTGCCCACTTACATATAGCCGTACATGTAGTCGTAACTCAAAGTCACAGATGATAAACTAGGACCATCGAAGTAAAATCAACAACGAGTTAAGTTACTAATAACAAAACAAAACCAAGGTCAGCAAGACGACCTGTCACCACAAGCAGCACCCGTTCACGAGTATAACGCAAAGATCAGCCATTACCCCCCTCGCCATATTTGAGGGAAGGAGACAACCCGACCCCCGACGCTACCGCAAGCAGTGACATCTAAGGGAGCATGACGAACTTGCTGCCGGTTGCTCGGGCAAGAAAAAATATGATCAATTGTCGAGGTCACTAGCTAACCACATATTGCAATACCACTCATAAAAATAAATAAACATTGAAATGAGTAGATTATGTCAATAATAAATAAAAATAAAATAAATTGACCTTGAGAGTCAAACAAAATAAATAATTATATGAACTCATATAACCTGTCAGTAGGTATGCTAATTCTGGAGAAAGAACATAAACATTGTCTTAAGTTAAACACAGAGACCAACTATTCTTATCGTTTAAGTAATCGTTGATAGAATAGTATGCCTTTGAACAAAGGTTAGATTTTACTTTAGCTTTGAACGCATTAAAGGGCAAATCTAGCAAAGAAGAGGGTAGCTTGTTATAAAAAGATATACCAAGCCCAACAAATGAGTTATGAACCTTATGAAGCCGGTGAAATGGAGCACGTAATTTGTCCTTATTTCTGGTGTTAACATTGTGAATATCACTGTTTTTAGTGTATAAATGTATATTTTGTCTAATATATAAGATGTTGGCGAAGATGAATTGTGATGCCACCGTAAGAATACCAATCTGTTTAAAAAAATCTCTCAAAGAAACTCTGGCACCGAGCTGGTAAATTGCTCGAACAGCTCGTTTCTGAAGAACAAATATATTTTGAATGTCAGCGGCTTTGCCCCAGAGCAGAATACCGTATGACATAACGCTATGAAAATAACTAAAATAGACTAACCGAGCTGTATCAACGTCAGTGTATTGTCTTATTTTCCTGACGGCGTAGGCGGCTGAACTGAGCCTTCCCGCTAGGCTTGATATATGTGGGCCCCACTGAAGTTTGGCATCTACTGTTATACCCAGAAAAACTGCCGAGTCTACAGTTTTAAGCATCTCTTTATCTAAAACGATGTTGGGTCCTAGATTTCTAACATTCGGTAAGGCAAACTTTATACATTTCGTTTTCTTTGCATTGAGAACTAAGTTATTTGTAGTAAACCAATCTGTAACCATTGAGAGTGCACTGTTTACGTCGTCAAAATCTTGTCTATTCCTGTCTACTTTAAAAATAAGAGAGGTGTCATCTGCAAACAGTACAACGTCACAGATACCCTTTAAATAGAATGGTAAGTCATTGATATACACTAAAAACAAGAATGGACCCAGTATTGAACCTTGAGGTACACCTAACTGAACTGGTAGCCCGGAAGATTTCACACCATTTACATCTACACATTGAAACCTTTTATGTAAATATGAATTTATTACTTTAAGAGCTTCGTTTTGTACACCGTAATGATGTAGTTTACGCAAAAGCGTGTCATGGTGCACGCAATCAAAGGCTTTGGAAAGGTCACAGAAAATTCCAATAGCATTTTGCGAGTTCTCCCATGCGTTAAATATATGTTTCAGCAGAGCAACACCCGCATCTGTAGTCGAACGACCTTTAGTAAAGCCATATTGTTCATCATGAAGGAGGCCATTTAAATTAAAATGTCTTAGCAACTGCTTGAGTATTAACTTTTCAAATATTTTGCTAAATGCAGGTAAGATAGAAATAGGCCTAAAATTGCCAACGTCATTTTTATTACCTGATTTAAATAAAGGTATGACTTTACTACTTTTCATGAGGTCAGGAAAAGTGCCTACATCAACACAAGTCATACACCTTGTGGGCCGGACGCGTTTCATGTTTCTCGTATATATCGTATCGCCACGAAACCTAGCAATTGTCAAAATGGCGCAGGCGTCGCTCGCTTTCGATGCCTGCGCCCAGGTGGGAAGGTCCCACCTCCCCACACCTCCCGCAGTGAAGCCGTGTCCGTGGATTGCAGTGGCACGTGCGTAGCCTCTCCGTGCGCCGTGCCACGCTATACATAGTCGTGGGTCATATTCGTGTACTCCAGTGGAAACGTAGACCCACGTTGTCAAACAAATTAGTACACGCAGCTAAAATGCGCCGCGTGCCCGTGCACAGCATGCGCCGCGGTGGGCCCGCGGCTTAATGGTCACGATAAACCTATAACCATCGTGCGTCGTGGACCTAGACGAGTCGATAGAGACCTTTCACATTAAAATCTACCCAGCCGTTAGGATGCTTCGAGGATATAAAGAAACCTACATAAGTACAAAGATACAAGATACGCGTGAAAAATATAGCACTGTCTTTGTCGTGGTGCAGGCGGCGGAGAGCGGACCACGGAATGGCACAACCCGGAACCATTTTGCCCGGTACTGGATCTGCTTTCATTTGCCTGTTATATATTATGATAGTACCTAATCCTCGTGATCTTCATACCCACTTCGGCTTATTCTTCTTCTCGCCAATTTTATCGAGCCAGCTGGCGATAGTTCCCACGTTGGAGAAGACGGCTGGCTGGTCGGCCTGGTCGCAGCGTTTGGACGAGAATGACAGCACGCCGATCAACAGGCCGTCCATGATAGCGGGGCCGCCGGCATCGTGCTGAAAGGAAGAGAGAGATGAGAGGGATGAGGGGAAAGGGTCGATAAGAAAAAATGCTAGGAGTACCTACGTTCTTTAAAATTCCAAAGATGGTACCTATGCGTAACGAACTTACAATCCCAATCCTAAGGATTTTGGAGAAAATTTATAATAGCAAGAATATGAAGCAATAGGCTTCACATTTTTGAAAAATTCTTCTGCTGTATGTACAACATAAAATAAAGCAATTAATACTTTTTGTTGAATTGTCAAATTGCAATGCCTAACATCACGCCTGTATTAAGGGTAAGGGGGAGGACCTATGGTACCCTTTTTATGGATTTTAAACTCACTAAAACCACCTCGGTGGTCACCATGGGACATCTGCTCATGCAAGGGGCGCCGTTACCTCGAAAAGACCGACCCGGAACCACTTCTGTGCAATACCTGTTAGGCCACAATTCTGGGGAGACTGTAAAGGGGTCTCCCCAAAACCTTACTATGCAAATGTGCAAGGCGTACCTATAGTACCAACTCCCACATTTCGCTAGGAGGATTGTGAAGTGCCGATACGCGGCGCGAGTCTTGCGAGGCAATTACCACATTTCATACAATTATTTACATAAATATTGTTTCGGGCGATAACGTTTTCTCCCCCCTAAACCTTTACGAAATGAGACAGTTTTGATCTCATTACATTCAGTACCCCATAATCTGTGTCACTGACTCTGGCAGGGCCACCATCAGGGATTTTAATTTTGAAAACGCAAAAAATTAGTCGCTAATTAGTCGAAATTAGTCGCCAAATATCAGAATTAGTCGGTCACTGGTTCAAAAGATATAAGGGTTTATAGGTGGCCCTGCTGGAGAGACTCCCCAGCAGGGCCAAATTTATATCTCAAAAACTAGGGCACCTAGCGAAGATCTGTTTTCTCCCATATTTAGTCGCCAATTAGTCGGAATTAGGCGCCAAATATCAGAATTAGTCGGTCACTGGTTCAAAAGATATATAAGGGTTTATAGGTGGCCCTGCTGGAGAGAGTCTCCCCAGCAGGGCCACATTTATATCTCAAAAACTAGGACACCTAGCGAAGATCTGTTTTCTCCCATATTTAGTCGCCAATTAGTCGGAATCAGTCGCCAAGTTACAGATTTAGTCGGGTCTTAGTTTAGGAGATATAATGAGTTCAATTAGTAAGGTATAGTCCAAGAGCTAGATCGAAGAGTTCACGAAAAATTACCAAGAAAAAATATTTCTATTAATATGTGTAATATACTTTTAGTTTTATCGGTCTAAAGTCTTTAGTAATGTCCGAGAGAGATAAATTGTCAATTAAATTCATGTTTTTATGTTTTTAATTACTAGTTTAGAGTGGCTTAAACTTCTTTGAAAACATTAAACCTTGCTCTTGGTCTATTTAGTGTCAAGATGTACAGTCGCATGCAACTGTTTTACCAGTTTACAATGTTAACCTCTAATTAACGTTAGAATAATAAAAAAATATCGTACCTTTAGTAAAATGTTTAAAATACTAAAACCTTGAAAACGTATTGTCAATTGTAATCAAATTTTATTTTATAAAAATGAATTTTCAAAAAGTTCGTTGGAGGTGTGTTGTGTTTGTGTGTATTTTGAGGTGATTGTGAGTGTTGTGTTGTGGGTATGGACGGGTTGAGTTTTTATTTTATCTTAATTTAGGTTAGAATAATAAAACTTCTGTTGTCGAAATATAAAATGATTTATTACCTTAAAATTATTGTACTTTCAGAAAATGTTACAAATACCTATTCATTCAATATTATGAACAGATATAGTTTGTGAGTTTGGATGTTAGGGGTTTTATTAATATGTTCTTCCATTTCTTCTTCTTCCGCCAAAAGCACAATTATAATCATATCCCAGTCGACCATCGTTGACGAACTTTCGCGACAAACTGGCATGTTTACTGTAGCTGTAACCTAGAACGGTTTACTCGCGCAGGCTCGCGAGGTCGCGCGCAAGCTCGAACATACGCGATCCGTAAAGGAAATACCCGAGACCGTGCGGGGATTATTCCTCTCTGTCTGCGCTGACCCTTTAACTTACGTGACGGGCAACTCGTTCTAAGCAGCTCGTCTGTACACGCGCATCTATCTCTTTCTTACTTACCGTAAATGAAACGGAGCGCAGTGATCTATCTGCCAGTGACTAAGTGGTAAGTGCACATTGTGTTGGATAAATAATTACACATACACACATTTGACAGGCCAGTTGGCGTGGTTGGTTAAGATACCACCGATCATGCCGCAGGTCGTGGGTTCGTTTCCCATCCAGGACAAACATTTGTGTGCATGAACATGTCTGTTTGTTCTGAGTCTGGGTGTAATTATCTATATAAGTATGTATTTACAAAAAAAAAAGTAGTATAATGTAGTATATCAGTGATCGGGTTTCCATAGTACAAGCTCTGCTTAGTTTTGGATCAGATGACCGTGTGTGAATAATGTCCTAAGTTATAAAAAAAAAAAAAAACATTACACACTCATACACATTACATCGTACATTATTGTAGATTTGTTTATAAGTAATGAATACAGCTTTCCTATGGTGGGTTGAAATTATAGACTAAGTTTATATTTATTTAATTCGAAACAAACATTCCTCCATAAGACGTCATAGATACTATCTAGAAAATACATAAAGTATTTTGTACTCGCTTGTACCACTGTATGGGGAAATTGAATTCTTTAATATCTTTTTAATTACACACCGACTAAATCTGTTACTTGGCGACTGATTCCGACTAATTGGCGACTAAATATGGGAGAAAACAGATCTTCGCTAGGTGTCCTAGTTTTTGAGATATAAATGTGGCCCTGCTGGGGAGACTCTCTCCAGCAGGGCCACCTATAAATCCTTATATCTTTTGAACCAGTGACCGACTAATTCTGATATTTGGCGACTAATTCCGACTAATTGGCGACTAAATATGGGTGAAAACAGATCTTCGCTAGGTGTCCTAGTTTTTGAGATATAAATGTGGCCCTGCTGGGGAGACTCTCTCCAGCAGGGCCACCTATAAACCCTTATATCTTTTGAACCAGTGACCGACTAATTCTGATATTTGGCGACTAATTCCGACTAATTGGCGACTAAATATGGGTGAAAACAGATCTTCGCTAGGTGCCCTAGTTTTTGAGATATAAATTTGGCCCTGCTGGGGAGAGTCTCTCCAGCAGGGCCATCTATAAACCCTTATATCTTTTGAACCAGTGACCGACTAATTCTGATATTTGGCGACTAATTTCGACTAATTGGCGACTAAATATGGGTGAAAACAGATCTTCGCTAGGTGTCCTAGTTTTTGAGATATAAATGTGGCCCTGCTGGGGAGACTCTCCAGCAGGGCCACCTATAAACCCTTATATCTTTTGAACCAGTGACCGACTAATTCTGATATTTGGCGACTAATTCCGACTAATTGGCGACTAAATATGGGTGAAAACAGATCTTCGCTAGGTGCCCTAGTTTTTGAGATATAAATTTGGCCCTGCTGGGGAGAGTCTCTCCAGCAGGGCCACCTATAAACCCTTATATCTTTTGAACCAGTGACCGACTAATTCTGATATTTGGCGACTAATTTCGACTAATTAGCGACTAATTTTTTGCGTTTTCAAAATTAAAATCCCTGATGGTGGCCCTGCCAGAGTCAGTGACACCCATAATCTAGGTCTGTAAGTTTTCCTTTTTTTTGATAATTCAATTTAATTAAAAAAAATAAAAACGCTCGAGGAAGTTTTTATGTCAAAAATATTGATATTTAGATGCTAATAACTTATATCGTATGCATTATTTCTGTATAATACAAACATACGGACCTAGTTTCTCATTATACCTACAATATTTCCAAAAAATATGTAAATTGGACTATGTTTACGGGGAGAAAAACGTTATCGCCTTTTGTATGAAAATTTACAGCTTCACAATCCTCTTAAGTCGCATCGTCGTGTGCTGGTTTGCCGTTGTTATTTCTAGGCTGCAGAACCCAACAATGCAGTGTAGACCATACGTACACAATGTTAGTAGTAAGTAGTTTCAATCAAGTTTTAAACTCACGTTACAAACGTTTTTCGGTATCGTTATGAATCCTGCGCAGAAGTTTGAACGTGTTACCAAAGCTCTGTGAACATAATAAATAAGTAAAGATAGGACCAATACCAATACATAATAATAGGATATTTTTCTTTTTAAAAACGTGGTATTAAGTATAAAGTAGGTACATAGAGACAAACCAGAATACTTAATTTCATCTTCCAGTAAAAGATCCGGAAGGATGGATCGACTAGCGAAACGCGACTGATGTTGTCGAATCTTACCTTCCGTAAACCTCTTGACAATCTGCTGTGTCATACACTGGGAGCGTTACTTTCTGCAGCAGCACTTGTCCTCCTGCGCCGTCGATACCCTGGAACCAACGTAACTCAATCGTCGCTGCAACTCCAAATTAAGCAAAGAATCTTCAGGTCCCGTCATTCTACGTATTATCTACACACTATTGGCAGCTCACTTCACCTAAGTTTTTACGGTGAGATGTTTACCTACTTACAGAATAGACCGGCAGGTTCCAGGTTTAAAAACAACCATCTTACCAGAACAGATCCCCAACCGAGGAACATGATTTGATTGTCAACAGGAACAACTCGATTCCGTGTGAAGTTTATCATCTCGATTGCAGGGTCCTTCCTTCCGAAGGTCATGTTTTTATGGATCTTCAGTACAGCGTAGTTGAACTCCAGGGTTTGTGGCTTGTAGTTGGGGTGGAAGAAGATTTCGGAGACGCGTAACAACTCGCCTCCTGAGGTCGCGTTTGTGGAGCCAACTCTTACTGTGAGCATCTTCACGTATTCTCGGAAGAATCGGTTGTTGTATTGGCTGTGGGTGGATAAGGAATTATTTGACTGGGTTCAGGCCTTAGCTATTAGTAAGTAGTAATAGAGCTATTTATGAAGGAGCATGATGAGCAATTTCAAGGGTGCAACAAACAAAAACGCAAAATTACAAAAGAAAATTTGATAAATTTTAAAAATTATTTACAGTGTGTTACTTCTCAGACGTATTTAGTATTTGCAGGAAGTTAAGAGACAGAGACATAATATTTCAGCTATCTCTGAGATGGCATCGCATCTGCGATGCCTCTGGTAGGTATTGTAGGTATTGCAGGCGGCATTGACCATACACTCCCCATCACATGGACCATTCGGCTTTTTCCCATACAAAATCGTTCAAGCAAAAATGTTGAAGACTTACAGTTGCAAGCAATGAGCGGCAGTAAGGACCTTGTCCCTGTCAATGATGACGGCGCCGCACCACAGCTCGTTGTTGACCAGGAGAGCAGCCATGTAAGGGAACTCCTCGATGGTGGCCACCTCGTCAGGGTTGTAGATGCGGCGGTAGCGACGGTCCAAGACCAGACGTTTGGTAGTTGTGGTGGTCGACTTTGTTGCTAAAGTTAAAATTATGTTTTATAGCTGCTGCCTAAGGGGGATGCGCCAGGGTAGCCTGCTTACTAAGTTCAAATTAGACATTTCATGAAATTATGACGTTAGTGGCCTTATTTCACAATTTATAACTTTTTAGAGAGTTGTATTGATGATTTGAATGATTGTAATTCTGTACAAAAATAGTTTATATGGTCGTGAATCATATTTTGATTAACATACAACCAGATACTAAACTGAAAAGTGTAAAAAACGTAAGAAAGTTTGAATTTCGCGAGCTACCCTGGTGCTTTCGCCTTATGGGCCTTAGCACACTTCCGCCGCGAAACCGCATGATGTTCCTCTACTCGAATCACGATTCGAGTAGTGGAACATCATGAGAGTCAGTTGAATTGAACTACGGCGGGTTCGCTGCTATGGTTTCGCGGCGGAGGTTTGCTAAGGCCCTAAGCGTTAACAGGAACTTATGATTGTAAAGAACGAGGAATGTTGCAATTCCTAAGTACCTTCTGCTAACTGCTACCACATGCACATTCGGTTGCTGAGATACCACCAAAGCTATTGATAGCTAACAGACAAAGACTATATAACCATGGTTATATTCTCTATGCTAATGCTAACAGACTATCAAACTCATGCCATGTGAATAACAGGAACCTGATTGGTTGTTGTTTTTTCCAGTCAGCCAATCACAACAGTTTTTACGATATATTACGTAATATAACTTTGTACAATAACGGTACAAGATGCCTTGAAGCCAGGGATACTCGAAATGAAACGCAGTACCTCAGAGCGAGACAATTTTTTTTTTTTTTTTTTTTTTGTGAATGGCATCTCGTAGTTGACCTAGAGAGGTCGAGACTACTTAACCGGACTATCCTGTGGCTGCCTTAAGAAAAACTCAAAGCCTCCAGCCAGGGGCAAAAAACTTACAGACTAAGCGACTACACGCTAAGGGCTCCCCCTGTGGGGAACGGGCCTCGGCTTAGGGCGTCGCTGGGGGGAGGACAGCAAGATGGGACAGGCTGGATCAGATTTGAATTATTATTATCAGGGGAGTTTAAAGCTACAGGCTCAGCTACGCCACCAGCTGGCACATCATACCCGAGCAAGGGACGGGGGGGAGGACGATTATTACGGGGTCGTCGCGAGGGACCTCGGCGGCGAGGTCGGAATGTCGATTTGTTTTTGTTCCTACGGTCCCTACTGCTCTCCTGGAGAAGAGTTATGGGGTCGTCGGGATCTGAGAGGACAAGCCTGGGGCGGCGGACCTTACTAATACGAGAGGGGACATAGCTAGCCGCCTCGACAACCAGAGGGTTGCGATGGTTGGTGGCTGAGTCGAAGAAACGCTTGGAATTGCGTTTCAAGAACTGGGAGATGGTGGGAATGTCGAGATCGACATGGAGGATTTCGTTCCGAACGAACCAAGGGGCTCCCGTTGCCTTTCGGAGGAAACGGTTTTGGAGGGCCTGCATCCTATGAATGAGGTGAGGTTTTGCGTGCGCAAGTATATAGTGTTAGGTTTACCAACAATTTTATTTTGGTAAACCTAACACTATATACTTTGCCGTGTAACGAAACCATAGCGAGATGTAATTCGACCCCAACGCCATCTATCGAGCTATCAGGTACTATATTTTACAAAATACTAGTTTAAGTTATGGGATAGCGTTGGGACCGATCACAACTTATTTATTCTTATTTCTAATCTGAACATTCCGCCCACCAAAAGGAATATGTTCCTTTTCTTACCGCCCACCATGAACAAACTCAGCAACAACAAGAACAATGGACTGTATGACAATTAATTACAAATACTAAATAGTGGACGGCTTCTTTTTCATCGAATTGCGACATAGTGAACAGATATGGTTCCGCTCAAAACATAACAAATACCTACAATAGACAAGAAAACATTTTATGACAATATGGAGTTTGAACTCCATCAAAACACAAAACAATAAGTGAAGATACACAAAATATAACACATCGTTTAAATCAACAGTACAACATAAGAAAACACAATTAAAACAATAAAGCACAAAATGAACAAGTTGCAATTTAAACATATCTATTTCTAAGAAGATTGCGGCTTATTCCGTAGCAGGAAGAAAACACAATTTTGAAATTGGACGTTTTATCGTAGTGCCCTTACAACGAACAGTGACAACGCGCGTTAAGTTATCCTTACCCGGATGCAGTTGCGTAATTCTACCATACAACCACTTGGCTGGAGGTAAGTTATCTTCCTTTATTAAAACTATATCACCTATTTTACAGTCAGGGTTACGAATATTCCATTTATGCCTTTGGAAGAAGTTAGTCAAATATTCCTGTTTCCATCTACGCCAGAAGTGCTGCACCATACGTTGTACTAATTGCCATCTGCGTAAAGTACTAATAGTGGCGTTTTCATAATTGTAGTCAGGGGCTACTACCAATGGATGACCCACTAAGAAATGGCCAGGAGTTAGAGGTACAGGATCCTGTGGATCACTACTACCCTGAGACAAAGGTCTAGAATTTAGGCATGCCTCAATTTGAGAAAGCACTGTGGACAGCTCTTCAAACGTCAAAGTGGCGTCACCTATGACGCGTTTCAGATGGTGTTTTACACTTTTTACACCTGCTTCCCACAGTCCACCAAAATTTGGAGCGTGGGGAGGAATAAAGTGCCATTCCGTTTCAGAGGAAGCAAGGGCAGCTGCAATGTCTTTAAACATTGAACTCTCTTGGTTGACAAGGATCTGCAATTCTTTGGCAGCGCCCACAAAATTGGTGCCATTGTCGCTCCAGATATGACGACACTGACCGCGCCTAGAAACGAACCGTTTGAACGCTGCCAAGAAACCCTCAGTTGATAAATCTGAAACAGCCTCAATGTGTACTGCGCGCGTGGCCATGCACACAAATAAACAAATGTATCCCTTATAAGACCGCTGTCCACGACCTTTAGAGACTCTCATCTTAATGGGGCCCGCATAATCGACACCGGAATTAAGAAACGGTTTACTGGGGTTCACTCTACAAGCTGGAAGCTCCCCCATAAACTGTTGGTTTGTAGTCGCCGCGTATCGAATACAGGGAACACAATGACGTATATGAGCTCGTACGATATTTTTTGCCCGACTGATCCAGTACTTGGTGCGTATAAAATTGAGTACCAGTTGTTGTCCTCCATGAAAAGTCTTTTCATGTGCGTCGGCTACAATTAACTTAGCCAAACTTGAACCATGAGGAACAACAACCGGGTGCTTTGTATCATCAAGCAGTAGAGAATACCGTAGCCTTCCACCAACGCGCAATATCTCACATTTATCAACAAATACATTTAATTTATACAAACAACTCGATTTGTCTAATGGAACCTTCTTTTTCAGGGCCGTCAATTCTGCATGAAACCATTGCCGTTGGCTTTGCCTGATACAAACATTCAATGCTTCGCGGATTTCTGAAGCTGACAGGTATGCTGCAACTTTAACGTTCGCTTTACGCATTCTTGTTGACTGTAAAAACCTTTTACAGTACGCAACAACTCTCACTAAACGTGTAAGTGATGAATACCTAGATCCCCAAATGACTTCAAAATCAGGCACTAGGTTGGCAGTGTGAACCTTAACAGATTTTTTCTCCTCATTAGTGCGTATTGCGCTAGGTTTGGTGTAGTCTATCTGATCATTTCTTAACCAACCTGGCCCTTGTTTCCATAGATCATCATTGAGTAAAACCGCTGAAGATACTCCACGAGAAGCGACATCCGCTGGATTTTCCTTCGATTTTACGTAAGCCCATTGTGTATTATCTAACAAACTAAGGATCTCTGAAGTGCGATTGGCCACGTAAGTTTTCCAACGACTTGGATGATCATTTAACCAGGCCAAGACAACGGAAGAATCGGTCCAAGCATGTATATTAGCCCTTGGAATGTTCATTACTTCAGCTACTTCTATCAATAATTTTGCTACTAAAACAGCTCCACACAATTCCAGCCGTGGAATGGATATCTGCTTGATAGGAGCTACCTTTGTCTTTGCGGTTATGAGGTGCGAGTGTATTTGAGCAGAAGCATCGATTATGCGACAATACACCACAGCTGCATAAGCTATATTTGACGCATCGCTAAAACCGTGTAGCTCTATCGTAATACTATCGTCCCTTTTGCCTATCCATCTGGGAATATGAAAATCCAACAGTTTCTCTAGCTCTGATCTATAATATCTCCACTCTTGTGAGAGACCTGGTGGCAATTCATCATCCCAGCCTATACCACTAATCCATAGCTTTTGTATAAAAACCTTCGAGGTTATAATGCATGGCGCTATCCATCCTAACGGATCATAAAGCCGTGCTATCTCTGATATAACCGTTCTTTTTGTTTCAGTTGCAGCAGGAGGTGACATCTTCACAGAATAATAGAATTCATCGGTGTTCCGGTTCCAGGTAAGTCCCAACATCTTAGTTACTGCATCAGTTTTAATTTCCAAGTCTCTACCAGAACTTTCCTTTAAGGTTTCCATGAACATTCTATTGCTTGACCACTTTTGCATTTGGAACCCTCCTTTCTCTAATAGACTGTTCATTTCAGTATAAATTCTCTTTACTTCTGTTTCAGATTGACCCCCAGTCATCAGATCGTCCATATAGAAATCTGACTTCACCCTCAAAGCAGCCAATGGATACATATTGCCTTCATCGCACGCAACTTGGTGCAATGACTTGACAGCCAAGTAAGGGGCGCATGACGTGCCAAAGGTGACAGTTAGAAGTCGGAAGTCCTCTATTTCTTTTTCAGAATCCTCTCTCCAGACAATTCTTTGGAAATCCGAATCTGATCGAGCTACTTTAATTTGGCGATACATTTTTATTACATCTGCTGTCAGACAGATCGGATGTTGTCGCCATCTCATGACAATATGTCTCAAATCTGCCTGAAGAGTGGGTCCTACCATTAAGGTGTCATTTAAGGAAACTCCGTTTGTTCCCTTACATGACGCGTCATAAACCACTCTTAGCTTAGTGGTCAGTTTATCTTCTCTAACCACTGCATGATGGGGCAGATAAACATAAACCGCATCGCTCTTATTTCTTTCAGCCTCGTCGGTGATTTTCTCCATATGGCCCAATAATAAATACTCATTTATAACATCCGTATACTGTTGTTTTAATTCATGATTCCTACCCAATTTCCTTTCTAAACCTAGCAATCTTTTTACAGCTATATTTTTAGAATGACCGTATTTACAAGGTGGATCTTCTGAACGAAAAGGTAATTTTACGACATATCGACCATTTTCATCCCTTTCCGTAGTATGTGCGTAAAATTCTTCACAAGCTTGTTCTTCAGGCGTAACAAGCTTTTTCGTTTCAGCAGGCTCAGAGTCTAGTTCCCATAAACGTTTTAACATTTCATTCAATTCAATTTGAGTGTACATCGCGATCACAGTATTATGGGAATTTAGAGATCTATCTGCCTTACTGACATGGCCTGACACAATCCAGCCTAAATGCGTGTCTTGTGCGACCGGAGAGCCTGCGAGACTCTTGATCAGACCTTCCTTTAAAATACGGCTATAGGTTTCAGCTCCTAACAAAATGTCGATTTTATTAGGACAATTGAACTTTGGATCTGCTAGACGTATACGGTGAATTGCTGGCCAATCCTCAAGTTTAAAAGCTGTATCTGGCATAACTGAGGTCAGTGAGCTTAATACATGCGCAGTTACATTTATGGTAAAAGAGGGATCATGCAACGATTGTATATTAATATTCACCACATGTTTAGAAACGATGTTGCCATAACCACCTCCTATACCTGCAATCGTAGTCTTTGAAACTACTCTCTTTAAACGAAGTAATTGCGCTGCTGCCTCAGTAATGAAGGATGCTTGTGATCCTTGATCCAACAAAGCTCTCAAAATTTGAGAGGACCCATTTTGTGATTCGGCTTTTACCAAAGCCGTGGCTAACAAGACTTGACCCTGCGTTTGTCCATTCACAAAATGAGTTGCTATATTTGCACTAACATCTGGTACGGGCTCTGAAGTAGATTCATGTGGGGTAACAGGATCCGTTGACGTAGAAACCCCACTGACTCCATCAGGCTTCTTAGGATGTAACAACGTATGATGCTTCCGCTGACATATACGGCATTTAGAAAGAACACGGCAGAATTTGGAAGTATGATGACTTCCCAAACAATTAAAACAGACACCTAATGACTGTGAAATGGCACGACGTCCGTCAATATCTAGTTGACAAAACTTCTTACAATTTATGAGCTTGTGGCTCTCCGAACAATGAGGACATGAAACATTAGTATTGACATGCATAACTTTAGCGTGAGATGTAGAATTATTATCGCCTTTTAATTTATGTTTAGGCTCAATGCATTCTAGGGCACGAAAACGTGTCTCTAAAAACTCGCAAAACTGTTTAAAGGAGGGTAGATCGTCGGATGATTTACTAACATGCAGTTCCCACTGCTTCCTAGATTCTACGTCCAACTTCAAACTTGCAACATAAACAACGATAACATCCCATGAACTAACATCAATCCCAATATTGGTAAGTTCGTGCAAACAATCACTTGTAACATTAAGCAAATCTTTAAGGGCCTTCGATGATTCGCTTGCAATATTACGTTGGCCAAATAGTCGGTTTAAAATACATGTGGACATAAATTTCTTATTATTAAACCTATGTTCTAACATTTCCCAACATTTTCTATAGTTTAGTTCGGTTATAGGAACATGTCTTATAAGCTGCTCTGCTTCACCTGACAGCTGAGTTTTTAAATAGTGGAGTCGTTGAACGTCATCAAGTTTTTTATTATTGTGGACTAATGACAGGAACAAATCTCGGAACGACGACCACTCTGTATATTTTCCACTAAAAGTTGGTAAAACTATTTTTGGCAGTCTTACCAAACTGTCAGATGAATCATCGCGAACTTCTTTATTGGAACTGTGAACCCCCAACTGTGACAGAGTATTTTTCAATTCAACCTTGTACATTAAATACGTTTCAAACACTTTTTCATGAATATCTTCCTGAAAGCAAGCATATAGTTCATCATCTTCACATTCGCCTACTATTTCTTCGTATTTTGCAGTAAAATTCTGGAATTGAGTCTCTAACATCTCTAGACGTGTTTCCACATATGTGCGATTTATTCGATCTTTCGGAGACTTTTTGAAGTTTATCAAGCCCTTCTCAATCTGTTCTTTGACCTGCTTCAACTTTCTCAATTCCTTATCCATGTTGAATTTCAAGTTTCAACCAGTGCAAATTTTTCTAAGTCCAGTGAAGGATAAATTTTCTAAGTGCCGCCAACAGTAAATATTCTAAGTCCCATAAAGAGAGAAATTTTCTAAGTGTTTTAGACTTGTAAATTCGGTCCAAAATCGGGCATAGATTCGATGTCTGGTCGTTTTTATCGAAACTATTCTAAGTGCCTGACCGATCGCACACTGTACTTACTGAGTCCATGCAATGACTTAGTTCCCTAACTTTGCACTATTAACACTTGAATGTACTCACGGTTTTATGTCCACTTATGCACTTCACTACTCACGGTGTCCAGTAGAGTTTCACAGTATCCTCAGCACACACTTATTTCACCGACCACCAGCGCCATCTCGTATCAAGTAGCGTAACTAACCCTTTTTACTTGTGTTCTTCCAAAAACGCCATTCGGCTCGATGGGACCATGTACAGACGCCAGCACATCAAGCTACTACAATCTGTCAGATTTCTTTAATAGATTTTCGACTTTATTGCTAAGGCATTAGGATCAAGGTTGATTGGGAAAATCTGACAGTTTCGGGTAGGTTGACCTGCTGGCGTCTGTACAATAACGGTAAAAGATGCCTTGAAGCCAGGGATACTCGAAATGAAACGCAGTACCTCAGAGCGAGACAATTTTATTTTGGTAAACCTAACACTATATACTTTGCCGTGTAACGAAACCATAGCGAGATGTAATTCGACCCCAACGCCATCTATCGAGCTATCAGGTACTATATTTTACAAAATACTAGTTTAAGTTATGGGATAGCGTTGGGACCGATCACAACTTATTTATTCTTATTTCTAATCTGAACAACTTTGATAGTCTGCTTATTTTTTAAAACTACTGTTTGCTTTGATTACGTTTAGCTTTTTAGCCAACTTCAAAAATTAAAGATCGTAAAAAGAAAAATCAAAAGCCTTACTCATAATAGGTGTGATTTCTGTGGCTGCCTCCATCCCCTGGCGATTATACTCTATGGGCAGGCCTTGGATCTGCTTCTTCTTCATCACCACCCGGTTGTCAAGCCTGCGATACGGCTTCTTTGCAGGCTCTTCTGGTAACATTTCTTGTTATCACATTGCATAAAAAAAACATAATATTGGTACCCTCACGCATCTATGCCTCACGCGGATTCACGCATCTCTTCCCCGACCGAAGCCCTTTCGCCAATTATGTTTAAGTCTCATGTTTATTGGGGGAACCATCAAAGTCCCGATTCTAGGCTGCTAGTACCTAAGTAATTCCTGATGGAAAATTCCTATAATACTTTGCTCGACATGGGAATCGAAGCCATTTAGCAGCGGCTCTTGCATCCACGAGACCAACGAGGTTAATTGATTATAGAAACCCCTCCTTACCGAAATAATTGGCCTAATAAGCCTGCGCGACTGTTTGTATTGTGTAAACTTACCTTCTTCAGATAAATCAGAGAAAGAATATTCTACGTGTGGCGTCACGTATCTCATGGAATTCATCACTAAAAAGAGTATGGTCGCCATTTTTAGACATGGCCGCCCCGCCATTTTGTTTCTTGATTCTGTTGATCATTAAAAATAGTGTTTTATTAGGTAATAAAAACTTCAGTGTCCAAAAGATAACAAGGGTTTTACATAGGCAAGCCTGTTTACCATCTTAAACATTTAGGGGAAGTGGGGCACAACCGCATATGTGGGCAGTACCGTTTTGTAACATAATGGTATTACTTTTTTACGAATGATAACATTTTTTTCATCCTAGGGCTGCAGTCTCGACATACATAGCGATCGCTTTACGATCGAATTCGCGCGCAAAGTCCTAATAGGGTCTTTAGACGGTCAAAATTGCTTGACAAGCACGTGATTTTTTGGTGCTTGTCAAGTAATTTTGACCGTCTATGACTTTGCGAGCGAATTCGGTCGTACAGCGATCGCTATCTATTGTCGAGACTGCAGCCCCTGGGCCCTAAATTTTCAATGGCCGCTCTTTTGTCGTGTTTTATCAGCGCCAGTCAGTGCTGTTGGCTATGTGAAGAAACAGTAATTGTGCGTTTTTTGTGAAATTTGGTAAAAACCTTATAATTACGTAACAGTTTTGTAGATTTTATAAGTCTACCGATTCACCAATATAATGTTTGAGTGGTCTACTAAAGTGGAGAGCATAATATGTTTGCGTTATGTTTGTAAGGAACATAAACTAAATACTGGGGACAGTGACAGTCTATTTCCAATATTACGGGCCGGTATTAGGGCAAAACTGCATAGAGGCACAGCCGCATATTCCAGAAAGCAGATTCCAGAAAACACAGAGGGATTGAAAGGAAAGAAGACTCCAGAGACTACTACACACATCAGTGGCTAGGGATCAAGTAGATACGTTTTAGAGTATCGCCGCGATTGAGGATTATTATTTTAACTTTTTTATTGATTCTTTTTAGTGAATTTCACAATTTTAATAAAGATTTTTTTTTTAACTTTGATTAAAAATAGAAAATCAACTGGCAATCAGGATTCGTATAAAAGTGTAATAGCGTTTTTACAAAATCATTACAATTTCTGCATCGGAACTGAAAAAATTGCATCGATATGGAGCGACGACATCATTTGACACGAGAAGAGATGATGAGAGCCGTCGGAATGTTGCAAGCTGGTTCCAGACAACGTACTGTTCACTCTTAGCACTACACAGAACGTCATAAGCCGCCTCTGGACACGCTATTGTATCACGGATAGCGTGGCCGAGCGACATGGAGGACGATCTCGCATCACCACTCGCAGACAGGACCGGTACATCCAAAATACTGCTCGACGGAATCGTACCATGACCGCCATGATGTTGGCTACAAGACTCCACCGCTCTTGAGGTTTGCTGATAAGCGTCCAAACCATCGGAAATCGTTGTGTGGGTCTGCGTTCCCGAAGGCCGCTGAGAGTTCCACCTATAGCACCCCGCAATCGTAGGGCCCGTTTCAATGGGCTCGCGAACACAGAAATTGGAAGGATGAAGACTGGCGTTGTGTTTGCTTTCCGATGAATCTCGTTTCAGTATGAGGCTGTATACAAGATGTACTCGACTTTGGAGCACCTTTGGACGTCATGAACCTTTGAAGTTTTGTCAGGAAGTTCATTCATATGGAGGGGGAACAATAATGATTTGGGCCGGCATTTGGATCGGTGGTAGAACCGATCTCATTTGGATCAAGGGCAACCTCAATGCTCAGATTTATGCGGAGAAGATTGTTTCAGACGTGATCATCCCTTTACGAAGCTGGTTGGGTGATTCGTTTCGACTAATGCACGACAATGGACGTCCATACACGGCTAGAGTCCTAACACGCACTCTTGCCGATGCTCGAATCAACGTTCTGCCGTGGCCTTCTCAGTCGCCAGACCTCAACCCAATTGAGCACGCATGGGATATGCTCCAAACAAGAGCTCTGCCGAGTATTGATGCCCTGCATACCCCACAACTTTTTGACTTGTTAGAAAGAACGTGGGCGGCCATTCCTCAAAGTAATTTTGATGAACTCATTTTAAGCATGCCATATCGCTGTGATTGTGTGATTTGTGTCAATGGTGAAAATACAGATTATTTTTTTATATCTTTACAATCAAAATTTAGAAATCATTATTTTTGACTTTTGTGCCATTTAATTGACAACATTAACTTAGGTTAATTTCCCACAATTTGCAAAAAATGCAATTTTTCTTCATTTTAACAAAATACAGGGATAATTTGTTTACTTAAACATAGGAATTAAATTAAGACGCCAGTCTAGAAGATTAAATTTGGTAAATATTAATTGGATAATTTTTTTTATAGTTAAAATGTACTTGAATCGCTTTTCTCACCAGTCTAGGTATGTAGTGTGCAGCGATTGAGATTACCAAATATAAGAACTTCAACCGTGAGGATGGGTTTCAACTGTCGAGAGCTTGGAATCCAGTGGTCCAATTGTGTAAAGACCGCAAGAGTGTCGAAAAAAGTTCGGGAGCGGACACAGTGAGTTTTGTGTGTCGAGAACAGAATCGAGTTGTGAGTGAAACAAGTGACAATTGTAGCAGTGTCATTCGCACTAAACGAACAAGAAAGAGGGTAGACCGTTTTGTCTGCTCGTGAACATCCATCCGCAATAACTTCAGTTTATCCGTGATCATGGCACTTGCAACAGTGCCGAAATATCGGAAACTCGAAAAACTTAATATACATATATAACTTAATATATATATAAATATCCCGTTTTAAGTTCTAATAATAGTGTTAGTAACCATGTCGGTTTAAAAACTTATATAATATCATTGACTGTTCCGCCATTTAACTGGCTGGGTCGCTATGCCCTATTGTGGGGCACAACCGTTTTTTTATTTTTTTATTTATATGTCCGAAACTGCCTATAATATATTTTTTTATATATCAAAACTGTTTTAAACTTGTACACTATTACTTTTATTTTACCTTATAAAATCATTAAACTCGCCAATTGTTTCATTTCCTGGATACTTTTAACTCAGTGAAGTTATGGGGGCGGCTGTGCCCCCACTTCCCCTATTTTAAAAACCAGTATGGTAATAAGAAACTCAAATAGGTTTTCTTCACAATACAAGAAACTAAATAATAACAAATAAAAGAAAACATAACAAACAATGTGAAAATAAAATTGGTCGACTTGGCGGGGGCACCGTGCGGCGTGCCCCCAGATATAACGGCAACATGACGTCTGGTATTCCCCGAAGGGTAAGCAGAGGTTTTCACGATGCCCGAATTTCGCTAGTGTCCCATATTAAGCACTTACATAGGGGGCCTGCGAGTCTACTTTCCAGGATTGTACAGTAATTGTACTGAAAACCTAAGAACAGTAAACAAACTGCAAACTGGCAAGCATTGGCCTGAGCAGATGCAATCGCAACCTCGACTTGACAAGACGAAGTGAGGCAATATTAATAGGTAATAGGTATGGAATAGAAAGTTCACAAGGCAGAGTTGAAAGAGATATAACTGCTATAACTAATAAAATAATAACTTTAGGTACCTAATTTAGTAGGTAACTCGATACTTATAATGGGTCCTAAACAACGGATGTTTTAGTAATTTAAGTAGGCAGGCACCTACTAGCAAGTCAAATACACGATATTACTTCATCAAGCTGAATGTATGCGTCCTGTTTCCTTTCAATGTTTCCGTTTTTGTTTTAATTTAGTGCATTTTTATACAATTGAAGACAGGACATTGCGCTATACCTGCCAGCAAATTGTTAAACAGCAATGCGTACCTCTATAAAACTATCTATGGAATAGTATATAATTTATAAAACATACCTAATGCCAGCTAGTAGTAATTTCAGGAACCTACAGAAAAAATGTTTCACTACAGGAAAATCCAATTTCCAATTTTGCAAAACGTTACAATTTCCACTTGCAATAAAACAAAAACAAATAACGGAGCTTATGGAAAATTTTATTACAGTATGTACACGAAACTATAAAAGAAAAATACTATAAAAACGAGAGACATCCAAGTTTTTACACGTGACCATATTTTATAACAGAACGAGAATTCTTTTTTTAAAGAAAATAATTTCGTGTCTTTGGTTTAATGCCATCCTTTGCCCCCGCCGTAGCCTCCCCAGCCGCCGTAAGATGAACCCCATCCGTGGCCTCCATAGCCGATGCTCACTGGGGCTGCGATGACAGGGGTGCGAATGATGGGTGCGGTAACAATTGGGGCGGAGACCACGTGGCGGATGACTGGGGCGGACACCACCACGCGTGGGATCGTCACGCCGTGGTTAATGAGGCTGGAGCTAACGGAGTAAGATGGCAGCACGATGGGGGAGGCTGGTAAACAAAAGAAAAACAGTATTTAAATTAGGAATCTTATGGACCGGTCTGTCTTGTAACGAAGGGCAAAGTCAGTGCGATGCTGCAATGCAAGAAACTATGACGAACGTAGCAAATAGCTGTCAAAAATGTTTCGCTGTTTTGATTAATTTAATTATTGGACGGGCGGTGGCGATGGCGTTAGTTTGAAAAAAGTAATTTTATACTGGCTGAAAATCATAACAAAAATAGTTTTTCCTCAAAATAGATATCTGACGGTCAGCTGCTCCAGTAGTAGGGGGAGTCCAAAGTTAGAGCATGTCAAAGTTCTAAAACTTTGTAAAAGTAATATCATACCGCGCCAAAACCTTATGGGACGGTTTTTGGGATCAATTTCATAAAAAAAAAAAAAAATAGTCAGCGGCATGGTAATAAGTGGGGGAAATATATGTCAGTCGCGTAAATGAACTTGATGGTTGCACACCAGGGTAAATTCGAAACAAGGTGGTCAAAGGAACCATGACCTCAATTATAAAAGAAAATAAAACTGCATTTTTTTTTTAAATAAAGCTTCTGCCTGAACCGGGAATCGAACCCGATTCCTCTTATAAAAAAAACATCCTGTATTTTTATACTGAGCAATAGTGTTGCTGACAAGGATCAAATACTGCAAAGGAATACTTTGTGTAAAATCAAAGGAAGTGTCAGTTTTCTCCAAATTTTATGTTTCATATTACGAAAAAAAATTTAAAATCACCACTTCCTTTGATTTGTCACATTATATTTGTTCACAGTATTTGATCTTTAATAGCTACACTATCGGTTAGTGCAATATAAAGGGTGATGTTTTTTGGAAAAAACGTTTTATTTTCCTTCACAACTGAGAGTGAGAACATGGTTCCTTTGACCACTTTGCCCAAATACTTAGCTTCGAAATTAGTATTTTGCAACAATGTTCATTTAAGCGACTGACATATTCCTCCCACTTTGCACAGCTGACCATTTCTTTTTTGGGTAGATGATCCCAAAAATCGTCCCATAAGGTATGAAATTAGTTTTTTTTTATAACTTTGACATGCAGTAACTTTGGATTCCCTGATGGGTGCGGCGCGGTAGCCGACTCTCACATTCATGATTAGTGAATATTAAACAAATACTAGAAATTAAGTTTATTCGGTATATAGGTCGCAAAAATCGAGTAGTGTTCGGTAAAAAAACTAAAATACAGGTGCAAAGACACCGGCTTCCGAAATTAAAATTATTTTTAGAAGTCTGTTACGAGTATTAAAGATTTTAAAGTGCTTTTTAAACCCCTAAAACTAATATTCAGTGTCACGATATTAGTTATTGCAAGTCATCTATATACACATACACGTATAATGTCTATACCTACATATAATGCACAAGCTAGAAGGTAATCAATATTTTAGTACAACACAGTGATATTTCATAATTCAATTTAGTAATGTTGATGGTGGATTCGCGAATTTCAAATGAGAGATTTGTATTGATAACTTTTATAATTATTATTCTACTAGCTGACCCTACAGACGTTGTCCTGACACAATTTCAAAATGGTCTTGAGTTCTGTTTTTCTCGAATTTTCTGATTCTTCGGACAACTTTTGTCCGGAGAATCGGAAAATTAAATCGGAACTAATTCGGACTATTACGAACCTTATAAAACAAAAAATAGCTAAATCTCTCCAGCCGTTCTGAAGTGATTCGCTTACCAGCGAACAGCATTTCATTTTTATTATATAGCTATTGCGTTTCGGTCGCGAATCAAAATTTTTTCAACATACGTATACAACCCGACCTGAAGACTGACCTGAAAGTTGCAAAGACGTAACAAAATTTGAAATTCGCGGACTACCCTGGCATTTTCACCTTCAGAAATCAAAACAGCGAAATATTTGACAGCTATTTGCGACATTGCCATTTTTCAAAATGCATCCTCTTGTAACTAATGCCTTTATTCAAATAATTAGCATTTTCGTCCGACAGAGACCAGACAGGAAGCAGTGAAATGCAAAGTCCACAAATATGTAGCTAAGAGGCAGTGTAGTTAGGGTAGTGTGTAGGTAACGGAGCGTGTCTAATCCTACTCGTATTTGTGAGAGTCATCAAAAGTTAACCCAAGCCAAAAATGTAAACAATGCAAGAATCGCCAAGCAATGAATTTAGGAATCTGGATTTGTTCGTAGCTAATCTGCTAGTATTAAATAGTACCTAATTGATCAACACTGATCAAGCAAAGATCATCAGTCATATTGTATTGATAACTGCATTACATAATTAGGTATCCAAATTCCAAAAGCATTAAACCACATTAGAAAAAGTATGTGTAAATAATGAATGCAGTTTATAATTTAATCTATGACAGTAAGTGTAGGGCAAGCAAACAGAACTTCTGCTTACCTTAACGGAATTTTCTATGCATGGACTTGGATTTAGTGTTCAAATAGTGTCTATAATGAAATGAGGAGTTACCGAGGCCCAGTCCCAGTGGAGGGACGGGGTTGGCGACCACCAAGCCGATCAGGGCGAGAACTAATGCCACCTGCGGAAGAGAAGAACACCATTTAAAATTACATTTCACAATCACAGCTGGAAAATTCGGGAATTATTCAACCATATGAAAGTAGTGCTTGCCTTGCTTGAATAATTCGCATAATTATTTAATTTAATTTAAATTAATTATTATTGTAAAGAAATAACGGTGTGAATTTTTAAACAGAAGCACAGCTGAAATTATGCCGAAACGACCACATTGTACGGCTCAAAAATATATTGCAGGATGGAACCTCAGTAGATTTTTTTTAGAAATTTAGAATTTAAGGCTTTCCCCCTTTCAATAAGGTCGATGTCGATAAAAAGTCCCAAAAACAAAAATCGTTCGATAAATTAATCATATTTAGGAGAGCAACATCCTCTTTTCCAAAATAAAAAAAAACCATTACTTACCGCGCACTTCATGTCTGTCTATTTGTAGGTTTTCACTGAAATGTAAACTGAATTATTTTTTATTAGCATTGCCCTTTTATACCTCGGGTGCTGGTCACGCGCCGGTGGCGATACGAACATCCTTTGGCGGGAAGCTTTGCATCACACATGCATTATACATGAGTTATGAGCTGCCCTTTCCTCAGGCTGTTATTACTTTTGATAGAGTAAAAACTGTATTGTGGCTTGAGTGACATCAATGGATATCCCGTCAAATGCCTTTTGTTTTGCGGAGAAATTATTTAGTATATCCGACTGTGAAAAAAAGGGGGACTATGTCGGAATATTTACGACTACAACCTTTTGGTTTATTTCCTGCTAGTCTTGTTACCACCATACCATGATTTGGATTTGTAGGATACACTCAGGATACGTTCTACTACACAAATCCGGCCGTATTGGTCTGTGTGTCAGTGAAATTACAGATAACAACTTTGATCCTAGGTGCAAGCAATGTCGCGCACTGTCTTAGTGGAGGGCGTATGTGTAACGCGGTTATAGCAGCCGGCAATTGTTCATTGATGTGTATTTGACAATCCAAATAACCTTCTCTGATTTACTTGCCATTGCTTTATTGGGGTATTAACCACCAAACGAGAAGGACAGAGAAGGCTTACTAAACTTAAAAACCGTAGGTATAACACGCTACGCAATGCAACGCAATGCTACGGTGCAAGCTACGTGCTACGGTACTAGTTACGCTGCACGCTACGTGCTACGCGCTACGGTTAATGTAAAAGCTACATGCTACGTAATGCTACACGCTACGTGGTGTGCTACGCGTTGCGCTATGGGTAATTAAATGAATTAATTATTTTCTATTGATTTTGAAGATATAATTTTGTAAAGACGAAGAGAAGACAAAGAGATATGAAAATGTTATATTATTTATTTTTAATTAATTGGATTTTTAACGGTAAGTAATTAAATACATCCTATTTTAAAATTTTGATGTATAATTAATTCCTATCTACTTTAATGATTTTAAATTATGCTACTATTCCTATTGTATTCAATTGTTGTGCCATATGAACTTCTAATTATTATTAAGATCTTGTGTAAACACACATGATATTGATATGTTGCAATAAAAAAATTGAATTGGTACAGTACGACAACGTTCAAAGGTTGCATCGGTTATTTTCGGAAAAACCGAACTTTGCCGAATTAAATGTGACTGGTCCATTAAGGGAGTGATGGAATTAGTGCGTCAATCTATAACCATTTATACCCTGAGTCTCTAATTCAGTTAATTTTTGTAAACAAGGAAATGTCAAGAAATGTCACTGTCAAAATGACAGGACAGTGGTACAAAAATTTTATCATAAAATTTAACACAACAAAAACAAGTAAAATTAACAAACACGCAGCGAAAAACTTGATCGGGGAAAAGAAAACGAATGAATTGAAAATACCACGAGAAAAGACGCAACTTAGACGTACTGTCAAACGAAATTTGAAAATGTTAGGAACTCCTGCAGTGTTACCACTATCATCAAATATTTCATACCAGAAAATCTCCGCTTACTTACTTGTTAAAAACCGAAAATTTAAAAAATAATTACGGTGTGATAATTTTAAAATTATTATTTCTAAAATCAGTACTAAGAAAATAACCTAACCTTTTTTTCCGCCATTTTTTGGGAATTACCATTAAGAAGATATTTTTTGGTCTGTTATTACCTTTGTTTACAAAAAATATCTGAATTAGAGACTCAGGGTATAGGAGAGAATATAAATCAATTTCTATTGGTCAATTTTATGTTCTATATTTCGATTTTTCCGAAGAAAATCGATGGAACCTTTGAACGTTATCGCACTGTCTACCAACGCGGTGACACAATGTTTCACTAGTAGAAATATTTACGTTCTTCGAGACACTGCATAGGTTGTCTCCCCACATCAGTGTATGTATCCACCTACGTACCTAACATCCCTGTATTTCCTCTGTAGAGGTAAGCAGAAGTGTAAAGAACAAGCGCGTTTTTGCAGTTGATAATTCTCTGAACTATTTCATAAACTTACTTAAAAAAGTAATAACCACCTAAAACGAATAAAATAACTTTCATAAAAAAGTTAATATATACAGGCTGAATTTTTCAAGTGGGTGTGGATGGCCAAATTCTATATTCAAATCAATAATATTGTAACGCTGAATCCAGTACAAACCTTGAGACGTCGAACCCAGCTATGTATTGAAACAATGGTCATCATTTTGAACAATTAATCAGTTGAGGTTCAGGTAGGTAACATAAGAAAAATAAAAAAAGTATTTTGTTAAAAATGAGCTCTTTCCTTTAGTTTGCCGTATGTCATTACTTCCCAGAATTCGATCCTTATTAGCGACACTGTCGAATGGTGTAATAATACAGTGTGTTTTTTTTTTTCAAAACAATAGATTCGATTCCTGTCTAAGGGACCTCTGCGAGTTGGCTTCAGCCACTCGTACGCCTTCCAAAGGTCCGGATCCTCAAGGTTCCCAGATATAATAATAATAATAATAAACATTTATTTCAGAATCAATTCTATATTTGTTAGAAACAGTGTAAACTTATAAACTAGTGTTAGTCACATTATTACTCTAAGCGTGAGGCACGCCGATCCGAGGAATGTCTACTTGAATGCATGCAGTCGTATCCACCGCCCCCAGATCGGAGAGTCCCACCTATCAGCCAACGTTCCGAGAATGGTGTTGAGGCTGGCGCGAACACGGCGTAGTAAAGATGCACATCTCTTGCGCATGATGGCCGAAAAACTATCAACGTCCGCGTCTGCAAACTTGCCGGACGCGCTACAAAAACGAGGCAGCCCCATCAACACCCGGAACGTGTTGTTATATTGGGTGCGCAGGTCACTATATGCCCTCTGCGTAAAGTGCAGCCTGCACGTGTAAAAGGATATGCCAACATACAATATTATATCGAAGGGGTATCGAAGTATTACCCAGTTACTGGGTTGTGGAGGTCAGATAGGCAGTCGCTCTATGTAAAATACTGGTATTCAGCAGCATCTGGTTAGATAGGAAGTCGACCCCCCGTAGTGGGAAAAGGCTAGGCAGATGATGATGAATGTGTAGGCGTAAGGTGGATTGCCAAACAATCTTTTTTTTTACCTATTTGCTTAAGTTTGTAAACAAACGCTTGGTCAGCATTACATATTACTAGGTACAATGTTTATACATTGCTAGGGCAGTCGCCTATACTTCTATTTAGACGTGTTCTTTATAACAAGTACTAATTATTTGTAAATTCCAGGTGGAATAAGTGAATAATTAAAACCTAATCTTCAAGATGAATACAAACAAAATAACTATCAAAAACAAAAATCTAACTAGTATCAATTTGTTTTCGTAGTACGTGGAGTAGGTGGCCGTCTATAGATATTCAAATTCCACCATTTTTTTACTTGTGCAGTACCGTGGCCAGACTCGTAAATCAATAGATTGGTCCTGGCAGCATCTTCTTTATCTTTCATAATTTTTGTCATTGCCCGTCATTGTCATGCAGTCATATACCCAAATTGTTATTATTCTAAGACCCAAATAGTATAACTAATAAATAAATAGGGAGAAGGGTGCCTTCTAACTGTATTTTTATACAAACATGCGCAGTGGCGCCGTCTACAATTTGTTTCCGAACTAACCAGTCTATAGCTAGCTTAGCTAGAGATAGACTTTGTTGGTAACTTTTTAATACGTCTATGCCTACAATATGTGGTATCACATATTGTATTGTAGGCATGGACGTATAAAAAATTTACATTAGTTGGTGCAACACGACCATTTTAAGTGGAACTGGCATAATATAATAGGTTTTACAGAGGACAGGATCTGCTTTTACTAGTTTTGTTACCATTGATATGCGATTGACTTATACATGTAGGCTAGTCTTTCATAGAAATTCTTACTTTTAAGAATTAGTATCTTATTAAATTGTATGGGGAACAAACAGGCATAAAAAGTTTTATCTGTCACTGATAGGGGGACAGATAGGAGTGAATAAAGTTCAAAATGTCCCCTCGTTGCTAACAGGGGGACAGATCAAACTTTTTTTTCCGATCTGTCCCCCTAAGGGGAGAAAGCAGGGTGACAGATCGGAATAATCCAAAATCCGATGGATTGCGACTGAAAGTGAAGTGCGCCACAGCCGGTAGATCGTTGCCAGCAGGCAATAATAACTGTAGAGTGTGGGCTATGCAGACCTTGGACAGCAGGCCACCTGATAGGATCAGAGACTGCAGGCCAACTGTTCATGTGTGGGGCTTAACGCTGGGAGATCGACACAAACATAACGACATGTAAATCACATAGGGAATAACTATGTATCATACAAATACGTGCGTCAAAAACATAACTCTTTTTGTCAGTCGGGCTTAGACGATTTCTATTTTACTTCACTTTGATGTTGCCTAGTTTCCAACGGAGATCCAGCGTTCCATAAACTGGTGCATAGCAAATTAATCATTTGGGAGTGACATTCATTCTGTTGGAAGACAGTGGATTACTCCGAGATCGTCAGGTTTGAATTTATTTTTTTAAAGTCATCAGATTTGGGAAGGGTCTTATGTCCCTTCTCCAAGTTTTATGATGGATAAAAATAAAAAATAATAAAAATATACATGGCTATGAAACATATAGATTCATAAAACATTTTGTTTTATTTGTATTCATTTCTAGGAGCTCGTGGCTAAGTAATAACAGCCGCACGGGTCGATCCATCAGGTTAAGCTACGCTTGCCGGGGTTGGTCCGTAGATGGGTGACCATCTTTACATACCGAGACTCCTCCATGCCTCGGAAAGCACGTTAGTTAAGCCGTTGGTCCCGGCTGTCATTCGAGGATCTTTGACAGTCGTTACGGGTCGGCAGAAATCCGAAAGTCTGACAACCAGTCTTACCAAGGGGTATCGTCAGACAGGCAGTCGCTCCATGTAAAATACTGGTATTCAGCTGCATCCGGTCAGACTGAAAGCCGACCCCAACATAGTTGGGAAAAGGCTAGGCAGATTGATTGTGTTCATTTCTGGGCAAGCTTGTATGGGACCTTTATCCGTCTCCTTACATAATATAGAAATAGGAAGGAGATAATGGAAGAGATTTCTTCTTTTTATCTTGTTGGTATGATATGCAAAGATCATAATAATATCTAGATAGTTCACGTCGTGGTAAAAATAGTAGTAAGTTAGTTAAATAGTTAGTTCAATTCAATATTCTGTCGCCATTCAAAAGAATAAAAACAAAGCAATTAGAATGCCAATGAGGCCCATATTGCATGTTAATCCGTTAGTTTTTGCTGGCAGTAGGTAATCGCAGGAACTAATACATTATCATAGAATTGCACTATTGGATTACATTAATCACTATCGTCGTTGACTGCATAATTATGTTTTAATATGTTTGTATCCATCACAGTGAATGTCTGTGTGCAAATGAATACAGCATCTGATTTAACATTATAGGCAGATTAAAGCTTTGATTCGGGGATGGCAAGGCATCGGCGATGCCTCTGGCTTCTGGTATTTTGGAATAGGCCGATCGCAGAGGCGTCGTTAGGTTAGGCGGCGGTGAATTTATCATCAGATGGGCTGACAACTTTTGCAACCCAAAAACTTAAAAAGGTAGGTATTTATTTTATAATGAGACTATACATGCCAAAGAACTGCCAGCAGGCTTATTACGTATCTTGCAGAAGCCTAGCGATAGCAACATTTGCGCAATAATTGCTTTTCAATCGTAAATCGATATTATGTATCAGCGATAGCTACACCTAAGCAAACTAGCGATAGTTCTGCCTCTATGGAACAATCAGTTAACTAAAATGTGCATTTTCTTAAAGTGATCGTACGGCCTTCCCTTTATTCGTAGATAAGTAAGATTGCTCATTCACTTCTTTTGGCGCTAATGTCGTAGCGATAAGTGCATATTAGCAAACAGCGAGCGATTAGCGAATGAATTTTTAGATAATACGGCAGGCTAATTACGTATCTTGCAGGAGCCTTTTTTTTTTTTTTTTTGTGGATGGGAAATCATCAAATAACTTCTCCCGCTCTGGGTGGAGCGGAAGGGCGTGCCAGACTTTTACTGACTAAAACCCACCCGTGTTCCTTCAGTTGCCTATGCCAGGGCCACGGTATCTTTTTCAAACAACCCGCGACCCCAGCGGCATCGGCCCTATTGGACCCCATCTCTTGCTGACATCTCTTTGAGGCGCGCGTGGAACACAACGCGCCGTCGACCCGGGCCTGGTACTCACCGGACGGCGAGCTACCCACTACTCACCGTCCGCAAGCCCGCGCCTACGGTGGCCGGGAAACGGCTATCGATTCCCGCCGCCCAGGGCGTCTCCTGCGGCGACTGAGGGCGTGAGGTTGCCTCTCCCTCACGCGTTCCGCCTCCTCCTTTGCGAGCATTACCGCTTCGCAGAAGGAGGTGACGGCCTCCCATGCACTCTCGCTCCGCACCATGGCCTGCACCAGGCTCGGACGCGAGAGATCGCCGCCGCCGATCGCCTCCGTGAGAACACGGCGGTGCTCTGCCCAAGCCGGGCAGACCTCCACTGTATGCTCCACCGTGTCCTCTGGGCGATCCACACAATGGTGACACCCGGGCGTTTCCTCCCGCCTTATGCGAAACATCTTGCAGGAGCCTAGCGATAATAATAAGACTGCCGATTTTTATAACGTTAAGAGATTGATCGCGCGGTGACTGCGCGATAATTGCTGATTGCTATTTTGTTACGTAAGCCTGCCGACCACGTTTGTTGTGGCTGTGTTAGAAGTCGATAGCCTCATACCATATCTTGTGATGAGTAAGGACAATCAGCCTATAATAACATTCCCATTCCTAATGCTGGGACACCGGTCTATCTGTAAGTATTAACTTTGTGTGTACTTAATCAATACCCCATTGCGATCACCACACACACTGTTGTTGTTCTTATTCGTCTCATCGTGTCAATTGTTCTTTTCTTCGACGTTTTTATATTGATTGAGGCCACACTGATCGCGGCATCAGTGGCATTCTTTACCTAATCCAAGGTGCAGGTGAATGAACACTAAGTGAGGCATGTTTGAAGGTTTCAAACAATATTGTTTGAAGGTTTACAAACAATATTGTTTGAAGGTTTCAAACCGTATTGTTTGAAGTTTTACAAACAATATTGTTTGAAGGTTTCAAACCATATTGTTTGAAGGTTTACAAACAATATTGTTTGAAGGTTTCAAACCCTATTGTTTGAAGGTTTACAAACAATATTGTTTGAAGGTTTCAAACCATATTGTTTGAAGGTTTACAAACGATATTGTTTGAAGGTTTCAAACCATATTGTTTGAAGGTTTACAAACAATATTGTTTGAAGGTTTACAAATAATATTGTTTGAAGGTTCACAAACAATATTGTGTGAAGGTTTCAAACCATATTGTTTGAAGGTTTACAAACAATATTGTTTGAAGGTTTACAAATAATATTGTTTGAAGGTTTACAAACAATATTGTTTGAAGGTTTACAAACAATATTGTTCGTGTAACCGTGTACCTACTGTGACTGAAGAAATCAATATAATTTATACATAACCGTGTTCAAGAGTTCCAATACACATTTATCTATCAGACCCAACCTTCATTAGTAATCTCAAAAGGAAATTATCCCCTAGGGCATCGTAGTGGAACACTGAGTGCTATGTAGTTCCCTGGGGGACTGGTCTAGGGGATTTTAGTGGAACGAGCAGAATATCTATGTGTACATTGATCGGTTTTATTGATAGCCATTTGTACACAGGCATGTGTATAATATTTGTGGCTACTTACCGTATCTTTCCCTGCGACTCCCATATTCCGGAAGATATATAAAACAATTGTTAGACCTGCTGTCTGCTGCAATTGCATGCAGCTGAGATGAGAATCCT
Source organism: Dicycla oo (assembly GCA_948252095.1). Taxonomy (NCBI): domain Eukaryota; kingdom Metazoa; phylum Arthropoda; class Insecta; order Lepidoptera; family Noctuidae; genus Dicycla; species Dicycla oo. The sequence continues at coordinate 26,113,752 of OX411730.1, forward strand.
AAGAGGGATGACTGAAAAGTTGTGCGTAAATCGGTTGTCATGGTATGGGCATGTGATGCGGAGGAATGAGGAAAATGTCGTCAGGAAAGTGTTGAGTATGAATGTCAAAAGCTATGGGAAAAAAGAAACGATGGATGAACTGTGTGAAAGATGATATGGCTAGAAAGGGAGTGACTACCGGTGACGACTAATAGAGAAGTATGGAAGAAAGGGACATGTGCCGACCGCAAATAAATTTGGATAACAACAGGAGAATTATGAGAATAATGATGACGTAGGTTTTCAATAAGTTGAACAATTAATTGTTCTGACTGGACGTACCTACTCCCGCATTTTCTGCGTCATCAGTCGTTTAGCCAGTTCATGCAATTCACCAATAAAACAAAGTCTATCCAGAAATGAAAACATTATTTTATTAATTAAATATACCAGCATAAATAACAACTTATAGAATCAAAAGACTAACAAATCGACCAGCATCTGGCGTAAACTACACTAAGGCGGGTATCACACTGCCGCCGCGAAACTGCATGATGTGCCGCTACTCGAATCGCGATTCGAGTAGCAGAACATTATTCAAGTCAGTTGAATTGGACTACTGCGATTTCGCTGCTATGATTTCGCGGCGGAGGCGACCACCCTAACAGAGACAACAGCGGGACTAACGGTGCCACTGCGGCATACGTCACGACAATGACCATTGCAATTACATGCACTTGCAAAAGTTAATGGACACAAATAAGCCTAGAGCTACAACGCTTTAAAAAAATACTTATTTTTCATTCACAAATGCCTTGAAAAAGAGAGGTAAGTATGTCTTGTATATTTTGCACAATGGTGCAGCGTCTCTATGTAGGCTTATCTGTCTTCAAATAATATAATGCTAGTAGCTTGGCTTCGCGTTGACTGCCCCATTTCTATGTTTAAACAGCTTGTAATGCTTCATAAAATAGGTAAACTCAGGAATAAAAACTCAGGATTTTTATTACTGAAAAGAAGAAAACATAGTATTAAATAAACCGCCCGAGTGCGTGTTGGACCACGCATAATGAAGGTTTCCGTAGTTGGGATGAATTTATCCCAAGAACAAACTTAACATTGAAAAGGATGTTTTTTTAGAGCCGGAGAACTTTAAATTGTAATAAAACACAGAAAAATGTTTTTAATATCCATGAAATTGGCTTTTTTAAATAGATAATTTTATGGCATTAATGTTTGAATATGATTTCAGGCATGTGGCCGCCGCGACTGACGCTTGCATGGCGTAATCTGGAGGTCAAAGGACCATGCCCAAAAATGGTACTTTTTTCTTGATGGCGCACTAACGCCACCTTGTTAGATGTGTAGAGTATATCCATTCAAACAATAGTTACTGGCAGCTCAACTGTAAAGTACATCCGTTTCGAGTTATACGCCCTAATCTACGAGTACAACGCAAACTGAAAATAAGAGTTACTTTTAATCGTTTTATACTGTTTATTCCATAATACAAACTCGATTGGTCTCAAGTTGCATTTATATTGGCGTAAGTGGCATATTGTGAAGTCAAGTCACACTTGACCTTACTAATGTCAAGAGTATTTTATTAACAAAACTGAAAATAGTAGTGCTTCTTACGCCCTTATCCGGCCTATTCTATAGTTTAAACACTATCTAAGTTACGTCAGTTTGGCGTAAGTGGAATATTGTGACGTCAAGTCACACTTGACCTTACTAATGTCAAGAGTATTTTATTAACAAAACTGAAAATAATAGTGCTTCTTACGCCCTTATCTGGTCGATTTTATAGTTAAAACACTATCTAAGTTATGTCAGTTTGGCGTAAATGGAATATTGTGACGTCAAGTCACACTTGACCTTACTAATGTCAAGAGTATTTTATTAACAAAACTGAAAATAATAGTGCTTCTTACGCCCTTATCTGGTCGATTTTATAGTTAAAACACTATCTAAGTTACGTCAGTTTGGCGTAAGTGGAATATTGTGACGTCAAGTCACACTTGGCCTTACTAATGTCAAGAGTATTTTATTAACAAAACTGAATATAGTAGTGCTTCTTACGCCCTTATCTGGTCGATTTTATAGTTAAAACACTATCTAAGTTACGTCAGTTTGGCGTAAGTGGAATATTGTGACGTCAAGTCACACTTGACCTTACTAATGTCAAGAGTATTTATTAACAAAACTGAAAATAGTAGTGCTTCTTACGCCCTTATCCGGCCTATTTTATAGTTTAAACACTATCTAAGCCAGCCAAGCCAAATACTGGCTGCTTGTCAGGGCTTTTCCCAGGAAGTCGATGACGTAGCGGCCAACAAGTAGGTTGCGGTGCCGCTTGGGCGACAACGCAACTAAGGCGAGCCGGGATGTCGTATGGCAGGCATCGGTCGCAGGGGGACCAGGGGTGCCTAGACACGGGGTCGTCTAGCGCCCATGTGCTGGTTTGGTACCTGGGGTGGTCACGGCGTGCAATGTGTTCTTGTGTGCCGGTGATGGGGGTACTCCCCAGAGAAGGTCCTGTCCGGTGACGGACAGCCGTGGCGGGTTTACGGTGAGTGCTAACGCATGCCCGTGTGCGGCAGAGGAGGACACTGTGGAGTTTTAGTGGGTTGGAGTCCTACATAACTGCACTATCTTCCCGTGGTAGTGCAGTATGCATGAGCATTTCTGCACGCAAAAAAAAATGTGGGCGTAATGGTATTATTGGCTACAACCACAGTTGCGTCACCGGTTTGCGAACGTTAGGTTGTTATGCCTATGTAATATCTGTTGTATGATATTTGGGTTGGGGGAGGCATCAACCAAATCTTAACCCCCAGCTTCTTTTCTCGACTCAATAATTATCCTTCACGATATCGAGAACGAAATTCACGATCATTCTAGCAAAGATGAATCATAATGTGTAGTTTTTAAGTTTTATAATACTGGGTATTTCTATTACAATGTACTAAATGACATTCCAGCGATCGTCACAAAAAGGACTATACCCATGTATTTTATTCCCAAAGAAAGCAAATTGGCTATCAAAAGATTGCCGCCTCAGGTAAAAAATGAGCTATTCTTTAAAAAAATACCTGATAAGGAGGCAGCTGCGATTAACAGCGTACAGACAAACTGAAACAAAGGCTAATCGCCGTGCCATACATTCTTTAATTGCTGCACAGCTTACCACTCACCATGTACTCAAAATATAGATTATTATTTGCATGAGGATGCTTTCGGAACTCTTAAAAAAGACACTTCAGATTTTTTTAAATCAAGAAGATAAGAAATTGAGGAGCAATCACATTATCAGTTTTGCAAATACAATACTCGTAACATTGCTTATATTGAAGTGTGACTTAATGTCACACTATGCCACTTACGCCAACGTGACGTAACTTGAGTCCAGATAGTGTTTAAACTATACAATAGACCAGATAAGGACGTAAGAAGCACTAATATTTTCATTTTGTTAATAAAATACTCATGACATTGTAACGATGAAGTGTGACTTGGTGTTTTTTATTTTTTTTTTATTTGTGATGGGTTTGCTCTTGACTCTAGTCTAGGTCAGAGGTGACAGAGACAAAGTCGACGATGGAGTGAGCTTACCCAGAAGAAGCCTGTTCACTCTCACTTTGAAGAGATTAGGGTTGTATACGTTCGGAAACACAGACGCAGGTAGTGAGTTCCACTCTTTTGCTGTGCGCATTATAAAAGACATTTGGAAGCGCTTAGTGCGAATTGGTGGAATAGCAACCAGGTAGGGATGGTAACTGGCAGTGCGTCTAGATGTCCGGTGGTAGAAGGGGGCCGGTGGAATGAGGTCGTGGAGTTCTCGGGCACACTCTCCGAAGTACAATCTGTAGAAGACCGACAAGCAGGCAACCTTGCGGCGATGAGCCAAGCTATGAAGCTTGGCATCCACCAGTTTTACGTCGCCAATGAGCCTCTTAGCTCTGCGTTCCACCGAGTCAAGCGCGGCTAGTTGGTACTTAGCTGATCCATCCCAAAGGTGACTGCAATACTCCATGCAGGATCGGACTTGCGCTTTGTAAAGGGTTAAAAGCTGTCCAGGCGTAAAGTATCGCTTTACCCTATTTAGGATGCCCAGTTTCCTGGCCGCAGTTTGGGCCTTGTACTCGATGGTGGCGCCGAAGTTGAGACCAGATGTCAACTCCATGCCTAGGAGCTCAAGTCGATCAGTTACAGGAACAGATGTACCCCGAAAAGTAGGAGTTTGGGCGAAACGACTCTTTTTAGCGGTAAAAAGACACGCCTGCGTTTTGGTGGCGTTAAAAGAGACCAGATTATCATCACCCCACTGGGAGACAAAGCTTAAGGTCAAATCTGTCCGCTCTACCATGGCCTCTCTCAAGGAACGAACTTCAGCCCCGCTGGTTTTTGCGCTGGACAAGTATCTCTCTGAAACTGTACTGTCATCTGCGTACCCAACAATACCAGGCCGAAGCAGGTCATTGATGTGCAGCAGGAAAAGAGTTGCAGAGAGAACAGACCCCTGAGGAACTCCGGCATCAATAGCCATAAGGTCAGACTATGTCACACTATGCCACTTACGCCTATATGATGCAACTTGGGTCCAATAGAGTTTGTATTATGAAATAAATAGTATAGGACCATTAAAAGTAACACATATTTTCAGTTTTCCTAATTAAATACGTGTTATAGATTAGGGCGCATAACTCGAGACGGATGTACTTTACAGCTGAGCTGCCATAGTAACTGTTGTTTGAATGGATGTACTCTACACATCTAACAAGGTGGCGTTAGTGTGCCATCAAAAAGAAAAAGGCACCAGTTGCCCATACATTTCAGGCAAAGCCCTTTTCACACGCTTCGCAGAAAATCAGACTGTGTTTCGGCAATAATGCATAGAATATTGGCATCCAAGTTGCTCATTTGTTACTAGTTTATCGGAGTAGACATGCGACTTTACATAAATAAGAAAATCCCCAGAGCAAATAAAGTAATGGCTTCAAATCGCACGAACGGGGTGACCAGATTTCGTGACCAGAAACTAAGCGTTGGTGTCAGCCGCGGCAGCCACATGTCTGGAATCATGTTCAAACATTCTTGTCATAAAATCATCGATCAAATAAATCCAATGTCATGGATAATAAAAACAGTTTTCTGTGTTTTATTTCAATTTAAAGTTCTCCGCCTCTAAAAAAAACACGCTTTAGTTGAAAAACATGTTCTCCCATATATTCCAACTGCTAAGTTGGTCGACTATTACCACAGTCTAAAAATCATACAGTCGTCCAACGAAGACGTCTAGACAGGGCAATCGTGCGGGGTGTGAGGGGCGAGACGCGGGTAAGCCGATCCCGAACTGCGAACAAAACGATGTTAGTAGTTCGGGATACGTCATTCAGGGCCGACAAGTGTTTATTTTTTATTTAAAATGGTGCATGCAAAGTGTGCTGTGAGTGATTGCAAGTCTTCATCTTACATAAATAAAGATCTGCGGTTTCATCAGCTTCCACGCACAGAAGTAAGGTAAATAAATCTGTTTTGTTATTGTAGAGTACATAAATAATTTTATTTGTAATGTCGTGCCACGTTGATAACGCTAATAAAATGGTCGACCGGCGCACGGTAAAAAAAAATGTTAATAGGTTATCGCACACGGCTTCCATCTGTTTGGAAATCCTACTAATATTATAAATGTGAAAGTGTTTGTTTGTATGTTCCGTGTCAAGATGGTGGACTTTTTTATTATTTACTAAGGGTGAATTTCGAGATGGTAGACCTAATTTTTTATAGTATGATATGGGTGTCAACTTTGAGTCTAATTGGGGTGCTTGTTACGAAAAAGCCATCCTTTTAGAAATCCAAGATGGCGGACGTCATTTTTTTTTAATAATTTGATATGGGTGTCAATTTTGAGTATAATTGGGGTGCTTATTAGGAAAAAGCCATCCTTTTTGAAATCCAAGATAGCGGACGTCATTTTGTTATAATAAGATATGGGTGTCAATTTTGAGTATAATTGGGGTGCTTGTTACGAAAAAGTCATCCTTTTTGAAATCCAAGATGGTGGACGTCATTTTGTTATAATTTGATATGGGTGTCAATTTTGAGTATAATTGTTTTCATTATTATATCAATGTGTAATATTGTTTTATTATAATACTACTATCAATATTGATCTGCAATAAATAAATAATTTTGTAAATATTGTTTATTTGTGACAACCCCGGCCGATGCGTTACTGTCTTAGACGATGTCGGCATTTTACACAAGATCAAAGGCGTCGTCCTACTGTATGATTTTTATACTGTGCTATTACTCCTTAACTTGAAAAGCCTACTTAGATGTGATAGTTATTTCTTTTTTTAACGTTGTTGTATACAGTGTGTCTTTATAATGTGCACATATCAAAATAAGGGAAACTATTCTTAATTTTATCGACGGAAAAATTATTTAAAAATATCTAAAAAAAAATGTAATTGTCTCTGCTCAATATTGTACGTAGCAGTGTACAAGACCTTTCTTTAACAGCTGATAGAAAATGTTGTGATTAAGTTATAAACGCTAATACGATGTAGTATAATTTAAAGATAAGGTAGGTAATACGGGGTTTTATGGAGTCGTGTCTGTACTGTGAACCGTTGAGGAGTTCTCTCGTTTGCTGCCAATCCTGGTCATGGTGGACTTTAAAGCGGACTATCACAATTAAAGCGTATATCAAATTTCATGTCTATGCTATTGACCATTGAGTAGTTCCTTTGTCTGAAGCCAATCCTAGGTATAGAATTAGTTCATGCTTATCATAAGAATGCATTGTCTTTGAAACTGAACCAACATGTAAAATATCAACTCTGTAGAATAAGAGGAAGTGGTTTTAATTCAGTTTGCAAGATTTGATCTAAACAAACAAACAAATATTGCAACTTGAATAAAAGATTTTTTTTTAAATATTTTTTCCGTAGATAAAATTAAGCACAGTTTCCCTCCTCATTTTGACATGTGCACGTTTGAAAGACTCACTGTATAGCGTGACTCATATGAGTGACTGATACTTCTGTAGATTAGCACTATTATTTATTCTGTGCCGATACATAAACACATGGTTGTACTCATGATAACAAGCAACTTTTACTATGGAACTAAATCTGAAATCGCGAAAAAAATCAACCCTATCGTTCCCTACATTTTGACGAGAACAGCAGATTTTTTTTGCGATTTCAGGTTTGGTTCCTTAATAAAGTTGTTTGTTATCATGAGTACAAATGTGCAATATCGGTCACTAATACCAGTCACTCATATACTACTGAAGTGAATTTTTTCACATATTCAAACACAACCATTTAGCTGGCGGGGTGAGGGAGGGACACTGACTAACAAAAATTAGCACTTTAAAGCTTTAGTATTACGCAAACGGATTCCTGGATCGAAAAATTATTTTCACAGACCCATAATATTTTGAGCGGCCTATCGAACGATATCCCACACCGTGGGATAGATGAGAAAAAAAATCATCCCCTTTACGTGCAAGAGAGGTACCTACTCGAACCAACTATTTTTTTTCAAAATTTTATTTCTCCAACACTGTTGGCGTCATTAATATGTATACCATGCTTTCTAGTACATACTAAGAGTCTCAAGAGCTAAGCCGCGGATAGACGGACAGACAGACGGACATGGCGAAACTATAAGGGTTCCTTGTAAACTACGGAACCCTAAAAACGGATCTTTATAGCGATTGTAACTATTACCTACACCTTACTATAGTGTACTGGGTTATGTGAATAATAATGATGATTCTGTCGTCTCATGCGTACACTACGGCCGAAATATCTTGGCAAGTCTGAAAATAGGCACAAAGAACTTTCACGCAACTTCTCGCACTCACATTCACCTCATGTCACCATTTGGTTCCAAAAAAACGTTACTGCGCAGCCTTCTGCGCGAAGTTCGGACTTGCCAAGATGAATCGGCCGTACAGTACAGTAATCGCAATACAACAAGACGCGCCCCACTCTTCTTCCTAAACACTTACAGTGAAAGGACGAGTGCCAGCGAGGGCGAGTGCGAGCGAGATAGGAAGAAGAGTGGGGCGCGTCTTCGTGGATTGCACACACTATACACGCCGCGCCGGCCGCTCACTTTAGCGGGGCATCTCATCCACTCTGCTGATGGATGTGAGCCGGGTCGAACGTGCATGCGTTGTGTAAGCTGTACTTCAGAATAGGTGATATAACCAAACAGTACAACTGGCGACGAGGTCAGATAAAATAAACAATATTAGGGCAAACGGTATGTTGGTGTTCATCAAGTAAATTTTAAAATAATTACATGATACCTGCCTATGAAAATTCTGGTGTAAATTGTTATGTTCCGTACTTACTGGCATCAAGTATTTCATGCGGAAATGCGGAAGGATTCGTCTTAGCTTTATTGTAACTTATTAAACTTATGGGACAATATTTATATTGAAAGATGGATCAACTAGGTATTCATCGGAAGTCTGAAATGCATCGTATTTGGTATTATAATATGACTACCACACCATTAAACGAGTGTATATTTTTTTTAACAGCTTTTATTAATCTGGATATCATCTAGGACAGAGTCCTTGTCAAGAGAAATCAAACGAGCCCAAACTCGATAGGGTTGGGTCGTTTTATTACTGAGTTCCCATGGCCACCTTCCGGCTCCATCATCAGATCAGCTCCATATTATAATAATATTGCATTGTCATCCGATTTACATATGCATGTAAAATTTCAGCTCAATCGGAAACCGGGAAGTGGGTCAAATTTAACTTGCAGGATTCGATTACAGACACCGGGACAGGTGAAACTACTTGAAAAAAAAAGTAAATTTAAAAATCTGAAAACCCGACTACGTAACAGTTAACTGTAAAAAGATGGGAACAATTGCTTTTTTTTATTTTTGAATTTTACTTTTTTATTTTACACTTTTTAGTTAGGTTTGTTTTCTCACCGTATTAAGAGTCTATACAACCTCAGCTTAAATTCTAATACTTCCCCGCGCCACCTCACTCTAAAAGTTGTCGTTTCTGTAATGTGTGTTCTGAGCGCAAGCGACACTGCTCTACCGTTCGAAAGTCAAAGCTAGACTGAGCGGGGTTGTCGGGCGGCAGGGAACAAACTTCAAGATGCCGATAGTTTAAGTAATTTCTTTTTACGGTGAAAATAATGGTAATAAACAAAAAAAAAACATAAGACCTGCTTTATAGTTAGTCCAGTTAGTATGCAAAGTTCCATGATCTAATTTGAAGTATTTTTTGAATACCAGCGTTTATTGTTCGGTTTGGATGTAAGTTTGATTTTTTTTCTATAGAGAAAATTTTATAGAATCGTGTTTTCATCAGAGATAGTACTTAACATTAATCCTCAACTTTACCATATATTTATTCCAAAATTATTGTTGCAGTATTTTCGACACAACGGAGGATCATGCTAAGCCATTTGTTAAAGTTATCTTTGAAAGCAGTAAAATTCTGGGTTTGTCTCTCGATTTTACGAATTATATTGAACTATAATAGTATAATACGTATAACAGTTTTATAATAGGTAGTACTCGCGACCGGCGTGCGCGTATGACCAGATGAATGAACGTAAACGGGGCAAAAGGAGTAAGTATGTAAGGATCGTAGCAGATGGCCTTCTGTTGTTTCTGCCCACCCCCACGGGAAGAAGGCGTGAGTTTATGTATGTATGTATGTATATTATAATAATTAACTCTCATGCGTACAATACCCACTTATAATCGGGTGATAATGGCCTCTTACTCACTCCAAAAGTTCACGATGGCTTTTATAATTTCTCATTCAGAATTTCAAAAAACACAACATATTATAATTTGTATATATTTTGTAATCACCTTTTAAAACCCTTCATTTTCATACCCCAACACTTTTTTGGCGCCGAAAATCCACCATTTTTAACAGACTTCAAAAAAGGAGGAGGTTCTCAATTCGTCCCGTATATCCTTATACAGTATGTTAGTTTAAACGAGGGACGTATTCAAACCCACAATAGTTCATGCTTACATGATACTAATAAAAATATGAAAAAAAAATCACTGATAAATAACAGACAGAAACATACTAAAAATTTCGCAAAAAGTCTCGCAACGTGTATGCATCCTTGCGCTAGCGATCACAGTAGTTCATTATGCACATTAAATATACCCAATTAAATATGCAATTAATAGCCCCATTCGTGTAAATGTGGCTTCATCAGTAAATAAAATGTTTTTGTCTAAATTAGACGTGGTTTGTCGTGTCATTGACCCCGAGCTCTTGAACGGGTCTAAAATGGTATGGGTGCATTCCTTCTTCATGCACCAGCTTCCACACAGTCCAATGCGATACACCGAACCGCCTTGCAGCACACCTAACATAAGATTGTACGACGGAATCTGGCCGTTGCGTTGGGAAACATCTCTCCGTACAAATTAATGGCTCCTCGCACACTATCATTAGATAAAGCGTAGGCACGAACCATATCCCAATATCCTTCATTGGAATATTGATAAGACGTCATTTTTGTTTATTCAACATTCAACAACACATTTACAGGACACATTTATCGCGAAGTAAGCGGGGTTGTTTAAGCGATACGCGGAAGCGCAATTAGACATGCGGAAATAGCGGCGCACTCGCATAGACTGCGGTCAGCGCGGGAGTGTGTCCTGTCGGTGCATCGGAGACAACACAAAGGAAAAAGGCGGGGTTTAGCACGGACTGGCTTCCTTTTGGCAAGATTGGCACGTGTTTTGCCGCGTGACTACTTTACTGTTTACAAGTTCACTTTATGCGCGCTCAGTGTCCATGAATAATGTATTTTATTGGACAATTGTGTCACAGATTAATGTTGTAGGTTTTTTACATATTTGGGACGAGAATCTAATACATTCAGTATCCCTCCCTCAGTATGTCCCTCGTTTAACCTATCATACTGTATATATAATTCTTCTCTGCGTCTTAAATTTACTTTTATTAAAGTACGGAAGAGAAGAGATGTAGTGTTTGTGAATAATAATGACGATTCAATCGGGTTCCCTCTATCTCCGAAATTTATTTGGCATAACAAACTTGGCATAATATTTTTTAAACGAATATTTTTAAGGCATAAAAAATATTTAATATAATTATTGTTTGGCCAAATGTTTGTATGTCCGAATGGCATACGTACTTTTAAGATGGCAGAATTTGCATTGAATTAACATAATTAGCTTTGGCGAAGTTAATATTCCGCATAATTTCGTTTAGTATAACGTTTATTTAGAGCGACGATTATTTAAAGTTAAAATATTGTCTTAAAAAGTCAATATGTTGTGCTACAAAAGTTAGTGACAGAAACGAATCGCTGCAAAACCGACTCCACGTAGTCTTGTCTGCCCTACCCCCCTAGAGTGTAATTTAAGCCCGCGTAGGCGCGAAAGGGCGAGGCGGCCCGCGAGCTGAGGACCGCAGCTTTGGCTCAGCCGCAGCCGCGGCGGCGAGCTTTAAAATCATCTGAGACGATAAGCTAGGGTGGATCCCCGGAGCCCCGCAGCGCCGGAGTGACAGAAACCATGCCTACTGCATTTTGCATGCTCGCTTGCATACTGCATGCATGATAGTTCTGTTTTTTAAGGGCTATCGATATGAAATATAAATATGCCAAAAAACGATTCTGAGTGTGAACTTTCTGCGATATGATAGTTCTACTTTTTAATTATTATGGATATGAAATTTATGCCTAAAGATGATTCTGTCTTACAAAATTATGAGTTTTAAATGTATGATGAATGAGTTTCTGCCAAAAGATTTTCTGCGAAATGAAGTTAATTCTATCCGATGTTATGCAAAATAATATTATGACATAAAATGTGCTGCTAACCTAACCTAACGGGTAGACGCGATTCAATCGTCTCATGCGTACACGCCGCTCACTGTGGTGGGGCGGGGAGTGGGGCACATCCCCCTTCCTCATCCACTTTGCTGCTGGCTGCGAGCAGGGACGGACGTGCGTGCGATGTGTAAGCAGGGAGTCGATACTTCAAAATAGGCGATATAGCCGAACAGTACACTGTGCCTACACGATGCAAGTAGGTACAGTCCATCCGCTTAAATAATGCCGCGCTTTGATAGTTACTGCAAGGTGTGGGTGTTAATAAACATGCTGCCTCAGACGTTTATCCGCAAGAAATACTATTATCTTATATCGGTGCATCAAAGAGAAAAGGATTACATTAAATATTTTTATTACATTAAAATACTGCACTCTGTTCGGGTGGACCGTTACTGAGCGGACAGAATATAACTTGGGCGTGTGAAGTAATACACAGAATTAGCACGTGAGCTGCGCGGTTCACTTGTTCTCCCGCCACGCATGTGTTTCCATCTTTTGTACACTATTACTGGTTATCAATTTCTGTCTCCTAGTTGACTACTATGTATACTCTAATTGAGTCAAACTTGTATTTTTGTTAATAAAACTATTATTATTAATAAAAACTATTATTATTATTATGTGTGCGTATCGTGGGGGTGGTGGTGGCTCGCAGCGCAGTGGATGATCCTACGTACATTTTCATACCAAGCGAAACTTCGCATGCGTAGCCTAGTCGTGGGCTGCTGTTTACACACACGATGCAAATGTTACACACACGCTTTTTTTACACCATAGTTTGACATGCGCAAAATAAATAGATTTACCTTCCATCGGTCATTGTCATAATCCCATTTGGAAGACAGTCCGTCAATGGGATTGACGCGTAGTTCTAGCATTCTCCGCAGTTGTGCCTTCTGCGAAGCGTTCGATAGACTCGCCGGGAGTGGCTCAAAAACTGAAACAAAGAAGATTGTCATCTAGACACAACAAAATATATTATAGCGTTAGTGTTATCGTTAAAAAATCAAACTGGTAACAATATTAAAACAAGTCTATTATATTAAAAAAAAAAACAAGCTTTTATTATCTGGATAATCATTTAGGACCAGAGTCCTTGTCAAGATGAATGAAACTAAACTAGCATTACTAGCACAACCTCGATAGGATAGCGTCGTATTTTACTGAGTACCTGGGGCCACCTTCCAGCTCCATCATCAGATCAGCCTGATGGCACCAAAATATTGCATTGTCCCTGATTTTAACTATGTGTGCCAACTTTAAGCTTAATCAAACACCGGGAAGTGAGCCAAATTTAACTTACAAATTTTGAAAAGAAATTACATACGAAAATTGCAAGTTAAATAAAAGCTTGTATATACGTAAATAGTACAACTCATCTGTGCGCGCGGCGCTATGTGTGGGTAAACCTTGTGTACAATATGTAACAAAAACCCTGTTGTTCATTTTAGGGACGTATACATTTACCTACAAGCACAACGTTGATGAAATTATAATTTAAAAAAAAAATGCATTGGCGAGTCGAGAGGTCAAAGTCAAATAAATATTACAATCGAAAACATGTTTAGAATGTTTGATTTTTACAAGTACATCGGGGCGCACGGGCCTCCGGTCCGTACCACGTGCCTACCTATCCATTTTCCCCGCCCCCCTCCGCCCTGCGAATCATTTATTTAGTCTCCCGTGCAGCTTACTTTCGAACGGATGTTGCGTCACCGCTTCATGCAAAACCTTGTCCTGACAATTACAAACACAACAAAAAATAATTATCCAATTTAGTGCAGTCGTTCGAAAGTTATGCGCATACATACATTTCGGTGATTCATTTTTAAATATACATACAAAAATATGATATTGATGCTCAAATGCAATTAACATGCGGATAAATTGGTATTGGGCATTTTTTAGAAAAATTGTGGTAAATATATTTGATCACGCGACGGTCGAACAACTGAGAAAAAAATTCTCACTAGTTCGACGATCGAACTAATGAATCGAACTAGTGAGAACAAATAAACGATCATTTTGATACCTCTGCCTTTTTTCTTTTTGACGGCAATTTTAAAGTGAAATGTCAAAGCTTTTTCTTTAGTAACCGGGAAGTTTAGTAAAATTAATTAGATTTCCCTGACAAATGTATAATTACAAGCGCACGCACACATGGCGCCGCGCACACAGATGAGTTGAACTATCCGTAATAAACCCGTACATACATAAATACACGACTTTTTCCATGTGGGTAGGCAGGCAATCGCAGCAGGCGCGGCGCCCCTTCTGTGGGCGTAGCACGAACGCACGGAGTAACAATAACGTAAGTTCAAAACGTGTTTCAATTTGAAAAGACTCGTTTCACACGCAATATTTACTTAGTTTTAATACTTTATTTATATGTATGGGTTATACTTGTTGTGCTTGTTGCAATTTTAATGAAAATGCTGTAGGAAAGTTTACAAATCACAAAAATCGTTTGAATTTGGCGCGGGTTCGTGCTAGGGCCTCTGGTCGTACACTCACGCCGGTTGCGAGCGCTACGAATCGCCCTTTTTGAAAGACATCACCAATAAGGTCTGGAAGACGGGTTCCGTACCATAATGATGAAGGAATATAAAGGTCCAGAAGGTGAAGGAGCAGAGGAACAGCCCAACCCCTACGACCACCTTCCACATCCCCGTGCGGTGCTGGAACTCTGCGAAGGTCTGACAGAAGGAGGCCCGGTACAGGGCCTTCTTCTCCTCGCAACAAAGCATTCGCCAGTCGCCTTTTTCTTTCTCGCGAAGTGCCTGCAAGTTTATAAATAAACGTATGATGGGTATTGCTATGACAAAGCTCGCGTACCGCGCAATTTTATCTACGTTCTCTATAGTTTTCTGAGGGCCTGGTTAGGTCTGATCCTCGGCGTTTACATACTAAAATATTATTGTGTTCGCTGTTGTGATAACCAGTTTATTTTTAAGTCCCATGTAACACTCTCTGTTCTGGGAATAGAACCCAGAAGACCATATGCTCAGCACATGCGACCACTAAACAATGAGCCATGAGGCAAGAATGGGGCTGATCGCATTAGCATAATATTTCTAAAATTAAATAATAATAATAAAATTTATTTACTGATGGCAACTGGGCCCAAATTATTAGTAACAGTGTTCTTAAATAGTAGCAATACTCAAAAAGATGTTTTTTTTTTATATAGAAGATAGACCAACAAGAACAACCCAAAGCCTAGGGTTTTTTGACTAACACCGCCATAGCGTGAGACAACCAGGGTGCGTCATACTTGTGTACCACCATACTTAGGATGCCATTCGGACTAGCCCGCGCCGTTGACAAAATTGAATATGTCTTCTTTCGAATTATCGCGTAAAAGTCATCGGTACGCGCAGATGCGAACATACCGGACGTACTACAACAACGCGGCAGACCCAACAACATCCTGAAGCAGTTATTATACTGCACGCGCAGGGCGTCTAGCGACCTCTTGGTATATCTGACCCACAAGCCGCTCGTGTAGAAGGATTGGCAATACGCTTTAAATAGTGTCATTTTTACCTCCTCACTACAACCAGCTACTACTACTTTAATTTTAGAAATATTATGCTAATGCGATCACATATCAGCATATAAAACTGGGGATACTTTACAAATCGATGCAAGCGATTAACTTCATCATATAGAGTATTAAAATGTTATAAAATAAAAAAAAAATAAAATGATATATCATATCATTTTAATTTTTACATACCAAGACCCCTCCGTGCCTCGGAAAGCACGTTAAGCCGTTGGTCTCGGCTGTCATTCCTGGATCTTTGACTGTCGTTACGGGTCATCAGAATTCCGAAAATCTGACAACCAGTCTTACCAAGGAGTATTGTATTACCCAGTAACTGTGTTGTGGAGCTCAGATAGGCAGTCGCTCCATGTAAAAATACTGGTAGCTGCATGTAAGACTGGAAGCCGACACCAAAAATAGTTGGGAAAAGGCTAGGCAGATGATGATAATATATTATAGTTGTAATGTGTCTCTCGTTAGTAATACTTAAATAAATATATAATTATGTACTTATACAAAATGTTAATACATTACACAAATATCTCTGGTGTTCTCCTTGAACCTGATGGCGGGGAACGGGAACTGGGCGTCATCCTTATAGTTGGCACTGCCGTTGACTCCGAACCCGACCCAGTCGCGATTACCAATCCTACATCTACCGTGAATCCCCCTTCCTATTATGAAAAACGACGAATAAGATTTTCTATTTAACGTTAGCAACGACATTCTCGTTCCAACGATTGACAAAAAGATATGACAGTTCTTGATTTTTGAAATATAAACGTTTATAATGGCTGTTACAGGTTTGGTTCGAAAAGAGGTTGGAGTTTTGAATCAAACTTCTAACTCATTTATTTTGAAAAACCAACTTGCACGAGTCCTTAAAAGTTCTAACCTTAGTTACATCAGTCCCTGGATTTAAGATGTTAGTAGTATATTATTGGGCATTCTATACCACTATCGGCAAGTAGCTCGGCGAGTGCGCCTCGCTGCCGACAGTGGTATAGAATGCCCAATAATCGACACTCGACTCGACTCTCCACTAGACCAATAAACTCGAACGAGACAGTTTGTTGCACCGTGTACTTGATTAGGAACGATTTACTCAACCAACGACTAGTAACTTCCATATTATGGCGGGTCAGTATGAACAATCAACTATCAACTCGACTGTAGTGTATACTGTACACGACCAATGATCATGCGAGCTCGCTATCGCTCTGAAAGGTGGTACAGAATGCTCAATAATGAACAATCGACTCGATCACTGACCAGTAACGCAAAAGAGGTTGTGGTAAGTTTATAAATGATAACGTTCTAAATACATTCACTCATTTTCAATTGGTTCATTCCCGACAGTAATCATGAAATTTGTAAAACAACCGCAATCGCTGCATGTTAATACAGTCTGCGATGATATTTGTAAGACAAGTTTTCGTCACGGAGAATTATTGCCTAACTCAGTACGGTGTATTATTTGCGGTCCGTCCAATTGTGGAAAAACTAATTTATTAATTGGTCTTCTAATACACGAAAACGGATTAAGATTTGAAAATGTTTATGTTTATTCAAAAACTCTGCACCAACCTAAGTACATTTTTTTAGAAAGTGTTTTGCAACGGGTGCCTGGTGTTTCCCTCCAGAAATATCAGGGAAATGAGGAAGTACTACGCGTTCAGGACGCAAAACCCAACTCCGTGATTATTTTTGATGATGTTGCTTGTGAAAATCAGAGTAACATGCGTGATTATTTTGCGATGGGAAGACACAAGTGCATTGATTGTTTCTATCTAAACCAAACGTATAGTAAAATCCCTAAGCAGTTAGTAAGAGACAATGCGAACTTAATCATACTTTTTAAACAAGATGAAATAAATTTACGGCATATTTATGAAGAACATGTCAACACTGATATGTCATGGATTGAATTTCGTGAAATGTGTTCGAAAATATGGAGTGAGCCTTTCAATTATGTAGTAATTAATAAGGATTGCTCCAAAAATAAAGGATGTTACAGAAATAAATTTGACACTTTTGTTGTCTTTGATTAAAAATACTAATATTTAAGACCGGTACCCTCGCGATAATATTATTCTTCAGGCAACGCTTAATCAGTCACGAACTTTTTTTGTTACTATGGAGAAATCACTGAAAAGACAAATAGTTGAAGCTGCAGAAGCTGTTAAAAAAAAAAGTGCGAAAGATGAGAGATGTTGAGAAGAACAATCAGCAAGTGCTGGAATCAGTGTTCAAGCCGGTAACAGAACCACTCAACCAAATTGCTAATGTCAGTAAGCAGGCTTCTCTCCTGCATAATATAGAAAATGAAGAAACCGATGTTCCGTTTATCGATAAAACTCTGCAAAAAAGAAGTCCCTATTAGTTCAGAAAGCAATGATAACAACGACAATGAAGACGAATATGAATCTGATATCGAAAGTGATTCTTCGTATAAATCATTAACTGAAAACAACCAGAGATGTGATATGTCATCCTGGTCAGTGTCCTCAGAAGCACTGAAAGATATTCCGTTTGGTGTCCGAGTAGAGAGCGGCAAATTGATGTTAGGTTCTGCGCGTATAACGATCAGCGACGAGTATATCATCGTGGCTGGACGCAAATACCGAAATACGCCTGGTTTAAAACAATTGCTGCTGAAAAAGAACGTAGATTTAAGCAGGGTTACCGAGAGTGATATGAAACATTATAAGTCGATGTTACTTGATACAAATGCACATCGACGAGACTATGAACCTAGTAAACCAATAAAAAGTAATAAAGGACAAAAATATTTGCAAATTATAAAGCCTCTGTTCCAACTACGAAGTACAATTCAGGAGCACCAATCGAAGGGAAAAGGACTACTACCTTTAACAAAAACGTGGAAGAAAAACGTAGATTTTGTATATTGGGACGATCCCAATGAACTGGTGGATAGATTAAAATTATTGATTGCATCTCGAGATGCTGGTAACACAGGATTAGATAATGAAATTATATCTATCATTGAAGAATTGCGTGAAAGTAAAGTTATAAATTAATAAATATTTTAAAATGTGTTTATTTTATTATTAGCCTCTCGATACAATACACCTTAAACATGAACGTAGACAAATTCGGACACTACATTCACAAAAGAATGCGTTTTGCTGAGTTATTTGAGTTTAATGAGAATGCTTTGTTAAAATTAGAAAACGGAGATTTTGATTTAAAAACTTCAAGACTGAGAGGAATTAGATCTCCAGTAGAAGCAGACGATGCTGTGAACAAGGATTATGTAGATCGTTTGAATGCTAACACATTAAAAGAATTAAATAATTTGACTGTGGACAAGGATTATGTAGATCGTTTGAATGCTAATATGTTAAAAGAATTTAATAATATGATTGGATCATTGCGTTCTCAAATCATAAAAGACACAAAGGGTACAGTACAGGCTACTTTAAAAGCAAAGATACCTGAGGTTTTAACTCATTTGCAAGATAAGTTTTATACTAAAGCAGAGGTAGATAAGTTACTTCAAAATAAATCTCCATAATGGCAAAACAGCAAATTGTTAATGAACTACACAAAACAGCAAGAATAAATTTCCTTCGTCGTTCCGTCATTCTAAAAGGGGTCGATGACTTGTGGCAAGCTGATCTAATGGACATGCAAAACCTGAGAAAATATAATAAAGGTCATAATTACATTCTAGTGGTGATTGACTGCTTCTCAAAGTACGCTTGGGCAGAGTCATTAAAATCAAAAAATAAACTTGATGTTACTCATGCATTTAAACGAATACTGATTAACAGCAATCGCAAACCTGTTAATTTACAAACTGATAAGGGAACAGAATTTTATAACAACTCATTTCAAACGCTTATGAAGACGTATAATATTAACCATTACTCCACGTTTTCTACCAAAAAAGCTTCGATCGTGGAGCGACTGATTAAAACACTTAAAAATAAATTATATAAACATTTTAGTCTGAATGGAAACTATAAATGGTTAGGTATACCATTAGAAGTTACGTTAAAGACTTATAACAACACAAAACATCGTACTATTAAATTTAAGCCAATTGAAGTTAATAAATCTAGTGAGTCAGTTATAAAAGAAAATATTAAAAAAACCTTAAATCATGTAACCATTCGTAGAAAACCTAAGTTCAAAGTAGGTGACTTTGTTCGTATCAGTAAATACAAACACAATTTTGAGAAAGGTTACGCACCTAATTGGTCAACTGAAATATTTACTATAAAAAAAATAAATTATACCATACCAGTAACATATCATATACAAGATCAGCGAAAGCAAGCCATATTGGGAACTTTTTACGAGCAAGAACTTCAAAAATCTTACTATCCGGGTATTTATTTGGTAGAAAAGGTTTTAAAAAGGAAAGGAACAAAAATGTTTGTGAAATGGTTGGGTCTAAACAACGAAGAAAACAGTTGGATCAACAAAACTGCAATAGTGGATTAAAATAATTATATAACAGTTAATTTTGCATTATTTCTTTCATTACACTTTAGACAATGCAAGGAGGTGAACTTGTTAATACCCTAATTAATAATCTGCCGTTCGAACTTCATTTACCAGGCTACAATTATTGCGGCCCGGGAACAAAACTCCAGAAACGTTTACTACGAGGTGACCGAGGTGTAAATAAGCTAGACGAAGCTTGCATGCATCACGACATTGCATATGCAAACCATACAGACTTACCCAATCGTCACAAAGCTGATTTACAACTACTTAATATGGCTAAACAAAGACTTAAATCGAACGATGCAGGGAAAGGTGAAAAACTTAGTTCGTGGTTAGTGAGCAAAGTTATGAAAGCCAAACTGAAATCTGGTGCCGGCGTTAAAACGTTTAAAAGTTTCGTATCAAAAATAAGAGCGAAGATAAAGAAACTGAAACCAAAGGACAGTAAAACTTTAATTAACGCTGCTTACTCAGCAGCAATAAAAATATTTCCTAACATTCAGAAAATTCGAGTACCACGAGTGATACCCTTACCGAAGACTGGAGGTATTCTACCCTTAATCCCGATTTTTGCGGGCTTATCAGCATTAGGAACTTTAGCTGGTGGTGCGGCTGGTATTGCAAAAACTGTTAACGATTACAAAGCTGGTCAGCAAAATTTACTAGAAACACAACGTCATAATAGGGCTATGGAGTCTTTAAAGTTAGGGCAGGGTTTATACATTAAGCCACATAAAAATGGAAAAGGTTTATTCGTGAAATCTTTAAAAAACTGAAAAATAAGCTACCTAATCGTCCTCTAACTAATGTAGACATCCAAAGGTATGCACGCGACATCCCTCACTTTCGAGGAGTGTACATGAGGGATCAATTACCAAGAACGCCAAATCCGATTGAATGTGGTATCGTTAACTTGGACGATTATAAGAACGAAGGGACGCATTGGGTAGCTTATGTAAAAGTAGGCAATTATTGTGAATATTTTGATAGCTTTGGAAATTTGAAGCCTCCAATGGAATTAATACGATATTTTAAGAATTGTAATGTTTTTTATAATTATACAAGATATCAGAAATTCAACACTGTAAATTGTGGACACTTATGTTTAGAATATCTGTGGACTTTTTGGAATAAAAACATATAAAATTTATGATTTTCTTTTATTTCAATCATTTGCAAGATGTCACTCACATTATCGATAACTGGAAACTCGTCAACTTTATCTACTTACTATCCCAACACGTTGCAACTATATGAACAGTATGAGTGTGCCTTATTGCATTTCGCAACATTTAATTCGATTCCAAACATTGACAAAACGAATAATAAATTCTATTATGGTTCTAACGAAGTTATTGAAATACCGGAGGGCACCTATGAATTGCAAGATATTAATGATTATTTAAAATCTGAAATGAAAGATGCCTCAATCAAACTACAGTGCAATAACAATACTTTAAAAGCTGCTGTATATTGTACAAAGGACATAAATTTTAATAAAGAAGGTACTTTCAGGAATTTATTAGGGTTTAATAAACAGATCTTGAAAGCAAATAAATGGCATGAGTCACAGTTGCCGGTCAACATTTTACCTACAACTGTGATCAGGATCGAATGTGATATTGTAAGCGGCTCGTACACAAACGGAGAACCGAGTCACATTATCCACGAATTTGCACTCAAAGTTCCTCCCGGATATAGGATTATAGAAATTCCGAAAAACGCGATATACTTTCCAATCAACCAAAACAACATTAGCTGCATACATATCAGGCTGTTAGATATAAATAACCGCTTAATAAACTTGCGCGGTGAAGAAGTGCAGCTGTATTTGCATCTCAGAAGAAAAAAATGATCGACTACAATAAATATGTGCATCAGCAAATCAAAAATATCAGTTCCACTCAAGCTTCCAACCATATAAGAGCTCGCCCTAAGAAGAAAATAAAATTAACTAAAGACAACAAGGCATTTCTCAAAGCGATCGGTTTGCTAAAATGAATATCTTAGACGTTTTATCCGCTCCGACTTACGACAACACGGTTGAAGGAATCGAATTTCATTCTTACAAGCCCTACGTAACTAGTTTCAATAGGAACGATGAAATTCGTATACCCATTAACCAACAAGACTTGTATATACTTCCGTCAGCTAGTACCTTGTATTTGGAAGGGACTGTTATCGTAAGCAAAAAGGATATGAAAGAGAAAGCCACTAGTGTTAATTTTACGAATAATGCTCTACTTTACCTGTTCCAAGATATAAGATACGAGCTAAATGGAGTGGAAATTGATAGAATAAAAAATGCTGGCATAACTACCACCATGAAATCGTTAATATCAATGAGTGAAAGTGAATCAAAGATATCTAATGCATGGGGCTGGAATATCGATGGCATAAAAAATATAAATGGGGGTAGTTTTTCCGCGTCTATACCACTCAGTAACATCATCGGTTTCGCTGAAGATTTCAAGAAAGTCGTGATAAATTGTAGGCACGAACTGATATTGCTACGAAGTAATACTAACCTGAATGCGGTCAAACTTAACACCGGTGAATTTGTAGAAGACGTTCAAATAAATAAAATCATCTGGCGTGTACCGCATGTTAAAGTGTCCGACAAAGAGAAAATAAGTTTACTCAAACTGTTAGAAAAAGATCGACCACTCCAGATGATATTCAGAAATTGGGATCTGTACGAATATCCAGCTTTACCTAAAACTACAAAACATACCTGGTCCATCAAAACTTCCTCGCAAATAGAGAAACCTAGATACATAATTATGGGCCTACAAACAAATAGAAAAAACAATTCAAGTTCTGATATGTCTCAGTTCGATCACTGCCATGTTCGTGACGTTAGAGTATACCTAAATTCAACTTACTTCCCCTATGAAAACCTAAATGTCAGTTTCTCGAATAACAGAATCGCTTTATTATACGAGCAATACATTCGATTTCAACAGTCTTATTACGGACGTCGCCCGGAACCCTTATTAAGTGAAAAACAATTTAAAGATTTGGCGCCGCTCTTTATCATAGATTGCTCTAGACAAGCCGATAATGTAAAGACAGGTCCTATTGTGGATGTACGAGTGGAAATAGAGAGTGATTCGGACATACCAGATCAAACTTCTGCATATTGTCTTTTATTGAACGACTGTATAATTGAGTATAAGCCTCTAAGTAATACTGTGAGAAAAATATCATGAATCCGAATACTATCATATTAGATGTTCAAGGGTTTAAAGACCTGTACAATAATTTTATA
The DNA here is from genome assembly GCA_948252095.1 of Dicycla oo. Classification (NCBI taxonomy): domain Eukaryota; kingdom Metazoa; phylum Arthropoda; class Insecta; order Lepidoptera; family Noctuidae; genus Dicycla; species Dicycla oo. Next base: position 26,136,925 of record OX411730.1, read on the forward strand.
ATAAAAGAATTAGCTTTTGCTAGTCGTGATTATACTCAAACATTTTTAATAAAACCACCATACTTGTTTAAATACTTAACAAGTGATGAAAAGAAGCAGGTTAAATGGTTGGAAAGAAATAGGGGAATTTATTGGAATGAAGGATATATTAACTACAGAGAATTTCGACGTATAATCGTTCCATATCTAGAAAATAAGGAAATCATTGTAAATGGTTTGGAGAAGGTGAATTGGATAAAGGATCTTTGTATGAATTGTAAAGTATTAGACCTTGGTAAAGAACAATGTCCTAATTTCTCTGTTTTGCATAAAAAATACTGTGAAGGAAGATCTAATTTTAATTGTAATAAACATCTGAAGCATTGTGCGCTTAAAAATGTGCTTTGTTTAAGGAAGTATTTAGAATGGGCATAAAATGTATGCATTAATGTGTGTAATGTAGATTATTAGTTTTTAGGCTTGTTAAATAAAAATCAAAATAAGTTATACATACTTTTATTTTGCTAAACACTCCCCACACTTCTCCAAATAACTTAACACTACACGCAATTGAATAGAAATATCTTAATAAAATTATAAATATTAGTTTACACAAACGATTATTAAAAGTCAGTATCTATTAAAGATTTCGATATTTTCTTAACTAAAGACTCAGTTTCGTCCATAACACTGTCGATAGCATCTTGAACAATATATTGTGCGTTTATAATAACGTTCTCACTGTCACTATCACTGTCTATGGTTTGAGGATTGTTATTACATAGATCTACGACTGAAATTTTTATTAATTTAATCCCTCTTCGCTGTAGTCGACTCATCACGTAGGATTTGGTTGGTTTTAGTTTTTTCGACTTTTCCCTGCATCGTTGTTTTAGTTTTTTATCTTTCGTGACTGGTTTGCTGTGCTCGGGTTCGCTGCGAAACATCTCAGAGAATCCTTCGTAAGGATCCTGGGCATACTGGCTGAACATGATCTCGGATTCAGACATCTGAAACAAAATATAAAACGATTATACCACTATTCCTTTAGTATAGCGCTCTAAAGCGTTATAATGGGGTTTTCCATCGAGTTCACTATATTCCTTTATTATATTGATTATTAACACTACCGCGATCACAATTGTTAGTTACAAAAAAATTTTATACTCACCGACATGATTACTTTTGCTGAAGGTTAAAAAAATATATGAAACAGGTGTTCGCGATGAATAATATTTCGTTAATGATTGCAAAATAATTAAATACCGTGTAATAATTAATTACATGTCATCTAAGCATTTGTGTCTCCATGCTAAGGCCAATGAACTGCAACGTAGACAATAATTATACAATGAAGAATAGTGCCTTGTAAGCGTGTTACTTAATCGTAAACGTTAGTTATTCAAAAATCAACCTTACGATGCAAGGTATCTAGGTGCATAGTGCAACTGAAATCATTGCAATCGGTATTTACTTCATTTACCGATTGAAAAAAAGAGTGTAATTATATTTTAAAATAAATAGAATTTCATAAATGAAACAAGTCAATGGTTACAATAATTCTAATTTTATTTAATTTTTGTATAATAGTTATTAACATTTATTATTTTCTAGAACTAAACTTATTACATGAGTAGCCTTAGTTAATTACGTAACACTAAACTTAAATTATGATCAGAGTAATTCATTCTTAAAAATAAACGCATGACCCCAGGCTCGAGTTGAAATTTGATCTACAGATATCGATCGTTTGTCATCATTTCTAGATAAAGCAACTTTATTGACAGTACGAGTAAATATTTCGTGTTTTATCGATTTAAACATATAATTTTTTCTCCGGATTACTCCGCCATTAAATAAAATGGTTTCATAGTCTGATAAGTTTAAATCCCTGACCACGTTTGCTTTCACCCCTTTTGCTTTTTTAATAATATTATTAGGGGTTTTTATAGAGTAAAGTTTCGATCTCAAGCCAACAAAATCAGATATATATTTTCCTCCCATTTCATCTTTAAAGAGACCGGGTACCTTTTTATTTTTTAGCGGTATCTGTAAATCATTTGCGGCTTCATAGTTACTGCTGTCAAAATATTGTAAAAAATTATATTTCAAATCATGGTAAAAATCGTTAGTGTCTATTTTATAAACAAAGGAATCCGTATCTGTGTAACATAGCTGCACTCGATCTTTATAAAAAGGCTTTACAATATCGTAATGAAAGTAATACATGTGTGCTTTTGAAAGTTCCAACACAGTGAAACCTATGTAGATAGGCTTATCTAAAATAATTTGATCAGGTTTCATTTGTATTGCAACTAAGTTTTCAGATAAAATAGATGCACTGTGGAAATAGGGGTTGGCTATAAGTTTCTCAGCGGATATAAATTTCTTAGTTCGATTGGACTGATCGCACCATTGATTAACTAAATGCACGGTTACTCTATTTTCAGTATTTTCTAATGTCTTTCCAAAAACACTGTTATTTAATAACTTAAAAAAGTCTTGTTCGAAGGAACTTTTTGCTTTTTGTCTTAATTGAGTATTTAACTCTATGTATTGTTTTAAATATTGAGCCTGTCTAAAAGTAATAGCTCTATGAATTTTACGTAAAATTAAACCATGTTCCAAACATTTTTTTAAATGAACGTAATGAATCACATAGTTGTACTTATTATACAAATTTGCTATGAGTTTCTTGGTTTTACCTCCCGGGGGTACACATTTTTCAGGACAAAATGGTAAGTCATTATGATGATTATGTAAATTTTCGGGATACAATAGATCGACTTCTAATATGAAGCCCCATTTTGCGTTATCTTCTATAGCGGTAACATCAAAATTAGCTAATTCGTTATCACCTAAAAATCTGAAACTAGAGTATGGTAAATACTGACACATGCTGAAACCGTAAAGATTATTACAATCTAAGTATACTATGAAACTCTCAGGTTGTGATGGATTATATTCAGGCATGTACTTGTGATTAGCTCTAGCATGCCGATGGGAACACATGCACAAACCACCGCGTATACCGCTTTGTATCATTCTGATGATAGCTAAGTCCGACACTAGCTCTAACTGAACGCCTGTTTTTAGCAACATCGCATCGAAAGATAAACTGGGTGCAGTAATGTAAAACGCGGGGTCAAGACTGTAATATTGTTTACAGGTTTTCCGAAAATTTTGGAATATGTCTGTTAACAAAAGCACATCCGTTTTTAAGTATAGATCCGTATACTCGCCTAGGTTATTAATATTAAATTCAGCCCAAACAGCCTGCGCGTGATTATAATCTTCATCACTAATGACTTCGTTAGTAAAGAATTATAAAAATTATCCTTAGACGGCAAAAATGTTTGATCGTAACATCCCCAAGTGGTCATGTAATCATATGGATAAACACCTTTTCTTCTCAATAAATTAAACTGTCTTTCTTTGGAAAAATGAGACCGTAGATTAACGAAATCTTCTACCTGCAATGTTTTAGCGAGCTTGTCTAAACTTGTTCCCAAAAAGTTGAAGGAATCTAGAAACCTTATACAAATGTACTCGTTATCAGCAATAGGAATAAATTTGGTAAATGCTACATATTTTTCTTTAGTCTTAGGGATTATTTTAATTGAACCTGGAATTTCACCTAACTTTTTTATAAATAAATGACAATCGTATCCGGATAAATTGTGAAAAAATATTGGAATAAATTTCGGTACTTTATGCTGTAAATTACAGTGTCGATGTGCTGCACCTCGATATAGACCTGTAATATGACAATGATCTCTTACTTTATCGGTCAAGAGTAAATTGTCGCAAATATGACACTTAACGGCACGTTTAAAATCACGAGAATTTTCATCAGTGAATATCATAGGCTCGCTTTTGGATATAATTTTATGTATTTGTTTTACGTCCTCAGTAAGAAAATGTATAAATTTCGAAACACAATCATTACCCCGATAACTTCTATAGCCCTCAACGGTGACATTTTTATTTGATGACACGACATTGTAAGCGAACGCCGCTGGCACGTGGCGTTTTAAGTATGACGTGTTAGCGGTGTTGAATTCAGCGCCGGAAATTGGTTCAAGTAACGTTTCAAAGTCGGCGTATATGACGAATGGAATATTTTGTTTTCTATCATAATTTTTAAATTTTAAAAATGACCCTTTTTCCGGTAAAACAGTGACAATCCCCCCACACAAGTGGGATTCAATTTGACTAAGCGTTGGAAAAAACAATAAACATGTTTCACAGAAATATAGTTTACCATGATGTTTGGTCATCTGATTTCTAACTAAACGAGATAAATCTTTGATGAGACAGTAATGTGAATTATTATTGTTTTCTAAAAACAGTAGATGGATACTTTTATTAGACTTGTCATTCAACGTTGTATACAATGGCCCAATAATTGTTTTCTCATTTTTTAAACCATATACAAATATATTGAGAGAAGGATTATTTCTCTCAAAGATAGCTATGTCCGAGAATGTAATTGGAAATGTTAAATTATTAACATTCAAAACATCCTGAAAGTATGGATAAGACGAAGTCCTATCGGGATGTCTGTTTGTGGGGTACAATGCCGCCACAACACACCACAAAAAGCAATACTCATCATTGTTTCGAATATTCAAACAAGCTCTTTTAGCCTTTATGGATTTCGGCAAAGTTAAAAATTTAGATCCGCTGAGTGGTTGATATTTATTAATATTTAATTCTAAATGCGAATTACTTAAAAATGTCCAACCACTATCTCTTTCCTCAAATTCTTCAATTTTTTTTAGTAGTACATTAACAGCTGATTTGTAAGTAGAATCAAAATCGTAATTAATTAGTGTAATAAAATTTTTTGTTCGGAATGATTTTATTTCTTGTTGATCATTTTTAAACATAAGAAAGGAAGCAAACAGTTCGAAGTTTATTTTGACAGAGGTGTGTTTCTGTATTGAACTATCTATTAAATGTTTAATTTGTGGACTAATACTATTGAGGAACATTTCAGGAAAACTATGTATTTGTTCGCCTGTCGCTGTGATTTTATAACTTTTGATTCGTTCTTTAAAAGAAGAATTAATAATTGCCACATTATCATAAATAGGTGTTGAACTATTGTTTTTATGTACATTGCTACGTAAATGACCAGACCATCGGCGATTATCTACAAATACTTTGCAATCAGAACAGTGAGGCATTATGTTATTGTTGAAATCACTAACAAAAAGGAACACTAACTATTTCAATAAAATTAGATTAGAAAATACTTACAACTATTATTCACGATCTTAGGTATACCAGTAACAAAATATTTTATATAGGTAATTAGTACAACTTGATCAGGACTATTTTATGTTCGTTCCAAGATCCCTTGTGTAATTTCTTCTCAGGTAAGTCGGTAATTATGTTTAGGCAGAATGTTTCTGAAATAATAAAAAATTGGATGCATTAGACACATAATCTAATTTGATAGATAATAGTATAATCTGGAGAGAAAAATATAGATAATAATTACCTGCAAAATGTAAAATGATTTATACATAGGAATGTGTATCTGCGTGATCCAAATATGGAGATATATATCAGGTAATTAAATAATTCTTCACAGACCAGTCGGTAATTAATATTTTGTTTAGGCAGAATGTATCTGAAATAAAAAAAAATGTTTATTAGGTACCGATAAAGAATCAGACATATAATTGTAAATTCTGGGTTGAAAAATAGTCATACTATTATGTTAATTGAAATTAAAAAATGATATTTGATAATTACCTGTACAATATGAAATGATTTATACATTTATCTGCTTTATCCAAATAGGTGTATTTCAGGCCCCCCACGATATACCGAACAGCGTTGCTCCTGATGAAATCGTTCGTATGTACTTTCTGGTGTGTGATCAATAAAATATTTATTTTTAATAATTGACTTAATTTTTCGGTGACAGTTTAGAAAGGTGCTCACTCCGAGAGACCTTTGAAATAATAAATAATATTTTTTGCCTGAAAATATTTCATCATAAAATTTGTTTTGCGCAATTGTAACACGTGTGCTTAACCTAATTATTTATTTCACATTCACAATAATCAGCTATTTTAGTTAGGGTTGACAATAACTTAGTATCATTCTATGTATCATTCAGCAAAAATACAAAATTTACACAATGCATTATTACGGTTAAAATATATCATAGCGTATCGACAGATATGGATTTCCATGGTTTGACTCATGGCTGTTAGTGTAGTTATGAGAACTATATTATGTATTTATTTCAGGAAGTTTAGAAAAGTACTAGGTTGACGGCAATAAGTTCATCTTTTCTACACAAGACCTAAACGTAGATGATAAAATAAGTACCTACCTTAGAAATATTTATTTACTTCTATAAAATAATTACATCAATGTAGTGTAACGATTCCGTGCTCGCTATCATTTAGTCAGCCCTGGCTAATTTCGCTGCATCGACATTCGATGCAACATAAAATTTTCCTTCGTCTTCATTTTACGTACATGTATAATCCGACTATAGAAAAAGTTACTTCAACACAACAATGCTAGATTGATTGAAGTGTTTTTAACATGCTTTATTTTTAATTTGATTTTAACTTATAAGCTACAAGTATTCGGTACAAAGTATTCGCAGTCTGCAAGTGCAACGAAGTGCTCTGTTATCATCGGTATACAAACAGTCTGTGTTGTCTACAATATCAGCGACGACATTGTCGATAGCCACCCGCTGCCGCCATCACCAACCAAGTCATCAAACCGAGTGGAACTTCTGATTGAAAAATGTAAGTCTTATAAAATATTCTGTTCGTTGTCATGGCTCACACTTGTGATCCGCTTGTAATTTACAGTTATGTTTGTTTGTGGGCGCGTTACTTCACAGATCACCCGAGCTGCTCATAGTATGTCGAGGTCGATCCCTCGAAGGAGTCATTATTTTTCATCCAGTCTTCTGTGCTTTGAACAGCATGTAAAGCCATCGATCCTGCACCCAATCTCTCTATGGTTTTGCTATCCCATGGGCATGTGGGAGAACCAATGTTTGCGCACACACTTGTGTTGTATAGTATGCCCTGCGCAATGGACACTACTCCATTGAGATAATTAATAATAATTGTGTGACTAAATTTTCCCTATCTTTATTTCAGGTCAGACTCTGAGTGTGATTACTCGCAAGCATCGATCACCGGGCAAAAAGTGAAGTGCAGCCGCAAACCGTCTGCAGACAGCAATGGGAAACGCAAGATGCAGTCACAATCAACAACCGTAGCTCGTGCCAGGTAAATTAATTATCTACTTACTCTAGTCACATATCTACTGACTAAATTATAATCGTGCAATTACTATTACATATTATTTTAAAACAAGTGCAGGTTCACTTGGTTATTGTTTGAATCGATGGTTTGATTTGATCGATTACAGTATTGATCAAAGCCGAGTCAGATGTTATATTTTTTTACAGCAGAAGGTTTTTCTTTGCGTATGCATCTCTCGTTCTAAACATTAACTAATTACAGTTTCTGTTATTGTTTCAGTAAAAAGTGAATACTGGCATCGACATATTCGGCATCAGTAACAACCGCGACATCCCACACAAAGAAGATGTATCGGATCACCTAACTTCATTCTTTGTGAACCGGGTAGCCAGCGGCTGCGAGCGCCGAGCAACGAGCACCGACGGGGAGTACTACATCGACTGTAAGGTGTACAAGGCTGACGACGCTCGCCTTATCGACTCCGCCGAGCTGTGGAAGAAGGCGCTCGTCCGAATCAAGTTCCAGACTGACACGGATTCTCCTCAGTGGCGAAAATTACAAGAGCTCGTGCGTGCGGCTGATATCTTGTTTCCAGGCAAACCAACATTTTATGATAATTAAACCAAATACCTTACAGTTGTTTTTTATTTACAATAATAACCCGTTAACGCTTTTTTTTTTCACTACTTGTAATTTCGTTGGTTTGTTACAATCATCAACTCGTTCACCATTCTATGTTAACAGTAAATGCAACTCGAGTGACCGGTTAAGTGCAGTGGTAAGTAAATGGTTGATTGTTCATCGTGCTCCGAAACGCGGCATACTGACCAGCCGTATGGAAGATAGTGTTAAGGAGCAAGTTAGTAGTCATTGGTCGAGTAAATCGTTCCTAATTAAGTACTCGGTACAACAAACTGTCTCGTTCGAGTTTATCGGTCGAGTGGAGAGTCGAGTCGAGTGTCGATTATTGGGCATTCTATACCACTGTCGGCAGCGAGGCGCACTCGCCGAGCTACTTGCCGATAGTGGTATAGAATGCCCAATAATATACTACTGATGTTTTAAAGTCAATATAAGTAAGGTTCACTTGCACATTTAGTCGGGTTAAGTTAATAAATGTAGTGTGGGAGTTAAGTAATTAGCATTACAACTTGCCTTGCGCCACTAAAAAGTAACACCGTGTTAGTTAAACTGGAAGTAGTGTTTTTTGTGTTGGGATCATTGCATTTATCTTTGCCCTGATTTATAATCCGACCAAAAGTTAATGAACGAACAATGAACGGAAATATTGACCTCCTTTACACTAAATTACGATACGTTTACTTTTCTTGTCTTTGGTTTTTAAATATGACATTTCATTTTAATCGTATTGTATGTAGTTTCCATTGAGATTTAAGGTAAGGGTGGTAAGGGCACCTATTTGCACGGTATTGCTACTAAAACTCGAAAGGGGATCGAAGCATTTATTGTACCCTTTTGAAGGATTGGCTATTTTTATCAGAACCATTATTGTTTCTACTCTATACAATCCCATCAAAAACATAACATGTACAAAAATGCACAAGTCTCGCAACGCAATTTTTCTGTCGTAAAAAGTTGTGAAATTGAATGTAAACCAAGTCGGTTAATTCAGTACCTACCTATCTATGGGAGCAGATATCCAACCACTTTGTCAGAAAATTGATACCTTGTTAGTTAGCTAGCAAAATTTTATAGTAACCATTTATCAATATTACATTTCCTTATTACTCTAATGAATAGAGGGACTTGGCAATTGCACACAGCAACATAATCTACTAGGTAATTTAAATAGTCTTCCATATAGGTATGTACTCTCAAACAAATAAAATCACAAAGCGCTAATATTAGATAGATTTTGTTTTGTGTAGATTATATTGCCGTGTGCAATTGCCAAGTCACTCTACTTATTAGAGTAATAAGGAAATGTAATATTGGTATGGTTACTATAAAATGTTTTTATGCGTTATGTTGTTTGTACATGTTATGTTTTTGATGGGATCTCATTTCTTTTTGTAGGTAGTTTTCCTTTTTTTTCTGCGGTTTATCTGTGGTATCGTGGACGTTTTCAAAAGTGCTAAATAACTATTTCATCAATTTAAATGAAGTCTAATTGAGAACTGTAAAAGTAACTTTGTAATTACATACAATTTTTTTTTTTTTTTAAATAATATTGTAGCGCCAGTGTTAGTAGTGTATATAAATAAATATAATAGTTTAAAATACGGACATACAAATTAAATTGTTAGTAGATGTAGAGTACCTAACGTTTTGTGAATAACAAGCGCGTGAGTCACCGACCGCTGGCAGCCGGCGGCCGCGCAGCGAGCGAGCGGGCACTCCCGCTTCCCCGCGCGCGCCTCGCCGGCTCGCCAGTCCGTTAGACGCCGCTGGGCTGACGACACGTTCCGCTTCGCTAGATCTCGTGCTTACGCATCTCGCGCGCTTGTTACTTATGCTATCCTATGTACTCTGCCTATCTGCTTTCTATCTACTCGTGCTTTCATAATCTTACTGTGCTTCTCTTGTGTAACTTTCACCTTCTGTTCTTCGAACTTTATGTATGTACGTGTGTTTGTGGACTTGAGACATTATACACCGCTAGTGAACATCATACCGGCTATCATTCATCTCCCGTACGTACCCACTTCAATATAATATAATAATAATATCCTAGGACATTTTTCACACACGGTCATCTCCCAAACTAAGCAGAGCTTGTACTATGGAAACAAGATAACTGATATACTACATACACTACTTTTTTTGTTTGTAAATACATGCTTGTATAGATAATTACACCCAGACTCAGAACAAACAGACATGTTCATGCACACAAATGTTTGTCACCCAAATCGAACCCACGACCTGCGGCATGATAGGTGGTATCTTAACCAACCACGCCAACTGGCCCGTCAAATAACCGGCGTATAATTCAGACGCTATACGAATATCATGGTAAAAGTTTGCTCGTTGACCGTCGTGTGACCTTACACCCTGTATACGGGGTTTCTTTTTGAGACGGGACAGTAAGCGTGGGTACCTTAACCAATGGTGCTACAAGAAAACGGTCTTATAAGTTTAAGACATTTTCACAGAAATTTGATTTGATTCCAGTCGATCCTGTTTCTTATAAGGATAAAAAACTCAAAAAACTATTGGACCAACTGAGGTTTGAGTTAGAAAAGACAGAAATCGCCAAAAAAGTTTCCCTTACATTTCACGTAAAATGATGCAAGACGATTTTTGCAATGCGTGCTATGCGACGCGGCCCAGCCAAATGTGCGCGAGCAAAGAGAAATAATAAAGGAGACAGAAACGATTACATACAATCTTGGGCCTGAATGTAACGAGATGAAAATGGTGTGTATTAATAGTTTCCAACTTATCAGTCCCTCACTGAAAGTTCTGTTTAAGTTTTGACAATCTGAGAGCTGCGTTATTAGAGGTTTAGTAATAGTATGGTTATGTTACAATCTTTAACTAACAACTGATTCCTGAAGTGCAAAAAATGTTCTTTACTTACAGACTGAGGTGCAAGCCATTGCTGAATCACTGACAGAATTGTTTCAACGTCTATGGGTCGTCCGCCTAGTGTATTGTAGTGATCAGTTGCTATCCTACAATGGCAGGTAATGTGAAAAACTCAAAACAGATGGCGCTGGCTGTTTTTGGGGTCATGCGAACTGTCAAACCATGGTTATTTCTTTGGAGCGTTGAAGTTTTCAGCAAAGTTATTTTCAAGAAAGTCAGGACACACGTTCTCAAGCGATGAACAGTTAAGAAAAAGTGGATTATAGCCATCAAATTATTACAAATACAAACCGACAAAAAATTCTGAACATCTTTTTCAGGAACGTGTATGCGATTATAAATAATTACTAATACATAATAATGATGATATTAATTACTAACGCTAGCTATAAGGTATTACTAACATTATGGATCTTTGTTGTCCGAGTAAATAAATGATTTGATTTGATAAATAATTTGATACAATCCTGAATTAGATATACAAGATGAAATTGAATTCATGGGTATAATTATAAGAGTCATTGTACTCTTCATTATGAACAACTATTACTTTGGGACGAAACCTGAAATCGCGAAAAAGAAATCAGCTGCTTCCTACATTTTGACGAGTTTTGCGAATACAAAACTTAGGGAACAGCAATTTTTTTTTTGTCAGTGCCGGGGTTTCTTGTACACAGTCTACCTTGCTCCATAAACATAATTTGGACTGGTCACTTTCCTATCACGTCTTCCTTTTCTTCAAATACTTTTGAATTTCTATTTCGAAGTCCATTATTCAATTCTTTTAGATACACAATCCAACAACGGTATCTATATTATTAGTAATTTTTTCGTCAGTAAACCTCTTAGAGGTAAACCTCGAAATTCCCCCAAATTAAATCAATACACGAAAAAAACCGGCCAAGTGCGTGTCGGTCTACGCACAATGAAGAGTTCCGTAGTTGGGATGAATTTAACCCAAGAACAAACTCAACATTGTTCTTGAAAAACAACAGCAAATGTAAGTTTGTACGCACAATATTGAGCGATTTACCATGTTATTTTAAGACCATAGACTTCTTATAAGTTTTCCAGTAATCTATAGGTATAGAACTATTTTATGTATTTTTTTCAAAATTTTAGACTCGGTAGTTTCGGAGATAAGGGGGAATTGTAAATTTTCGTCTATTTTCTTAAATAACTTTAAAACAATTTAATTTCAAATTATAAAAAATATATATTTGAGACCCTCATAATAAGCTCTTTCATTTTACACGGCACATTTAGCAAAACTTTTTTTTTAATTTTCTTATTTGCCTCCATAATTTACCCCCATATTCAAAATTGAATAGCACTAGCTGTATCGCTTGATATCTCGAAGGCCTTTGACAAGGTATGCCACGCAAGTCTTCTCAGCAAGCTTCCTGCTTATGGCATCCCAGCTGGTTTTTGTAGCTGGATATCAGACTTCCTTAGTGAACGATCGATCAGAGTGGTCGTTGACGGCTGCTCCTCTGAGCTTATAGCTATTTATGCCGGAGTTCCTCAGGGGTTTGTTCTCTCTGCAAACCTTTTCCTGCTGCACATCAATGACCTACTTCAGCATGGTATTGTTGGGTACGCGGATGACAGTACTGTTTCGGAGAAATACTTGTCCAGCGCAAAAACCAGCGGCGATGAAGTTCGTTCTTTGAGAGAGTACATGGTAGAGTACAGATTTGACCTTAAAACTTGTTTCCCAATGAAGTCATGACAATCTGGTCTCTTAACGCCTCCAAAACAAGGCGTGCGCCACCGCTAAAAGGAGTCGTTTCGACCAACCTCCTACTTTACGGGGTGCATCTGTTCCTGTCCCTGTAGATCGGCTCGAGCTCCTAGGCACGGAGTTGACATCCAGTCTCAACTTCGGCACTACCATCGAGCACAAAGCCTGCGGTCAAAAAACTGGACATACTATACAGAGTGAAGCGATACTTTACACCTGGACAGCTTTTGACCCTTTATAAGCTTCAGTGGGGCCCACATATAGATAAATTGTCAAAAAAGCTAAGCTCCGCAGCATACGCTGTTAGGAAAATTCGTAATTTAACCAACATAGAGACAGCCCGTTTAGTGTACTTTAGCTATTTTCATAGTGTAATGTCGTACGGTATTCTGTTGTGGGGAAATGCAGCCGACATTCAGACTATCTTTGTTTTGCAGAAAAGAGCTGTTAGATGCATTTATAAATTAAGTCCGAGACAATCTCTCAGAGAGAAATTTAAGGAGATTAATATAATGACTTTGCCTTCTCAGTACATTTTTGAAAATCTTTTATATGCCCATAAAAACATAATTGTTTAAAAAATACAGTGATATCCACAATATAAATACTAGGAACAAACACAAATTTGTTGTACCTCCAACAAGGCTCAAGAAAATAGGTGGGTCATTCAGGTGTCAATGTATACGCTTTTATAATAAACTTCCAAGCGACGTTCAAGATCTGAACCTTAATAAATTCAAATCATTCATTAAACGCAAGTTGTGTCAGAAAGCTTTTTATACCGTTAAAGATTATATTGAGGACAAAAAGGCTTGGGATTGAACTGCTCTAAATTTTATATTATTTTTATTTTTGCATACTGAATGTTGACATGAATATTTACTTTGTAAGTATTATATTATTTTTATTTATTGTGAATGTGAAGACTATGTAGGTCATTGCTTTTTTTTTTGTTTTATTTTTTCTCTTATTTTTAATCATGGTCTGGCAGTTTGAGTAATCTATGCGGCCTACCCCAATGTCCTTTCTTTGGTATTGTTCGTCGAATCGTTGAGCTCCTTAAGTTCTGAGTTGAGCTGCGCGATTACTGACAAATGCGTGCACTGACTGGACAGGTCCTCTCAATCTGTGTGGTTCTTTCCTCAAAAGACCATTTCAGACACCAATCTACATGGTCTTCACATGAAGTGACCAAGATTATGTCTGGACTTTATAAGAGACTGTGACCTCTGAGTTTGTTTCGGCCTTTCTTCTCAGAGTAGTCAGATAGGAAACGCCGACCTCATCTAGTTTAAAAAAAAAAAAAAAATATTGACTTGTAAAAGTGTTTGTACAAACCTACTTACAGAAATAAAAATCATTTATCATTTATAAAGCGCAAGTCCGATCATGCATGAAGTATTGCAGCCACATTTAGGATGGCTCAGCTAAATACCAACTTGCTGCGTTTGACTAAGTGGAACGCAAAGCTAAGAGGCTCATTGGTGTCGTAAAACTGGTGGTAAGATTCACAGCTTGGCTCATTGTCGCAAGGTTACCTGCTTGTCGGTCTTCTATAGACTGTACTTCGCTGAGTGTGCTCAGGAACTCCACAACCACATTTCACCGGCCTCCTTCTACCATCGGACATCGAGACCAACTGCTTTAAAAATACAACTACCTTAGAAGCATCTTTAACAGACATCACAGAAATAGAATAAGTATTATTATTGCGATGATCATGAATGAAACGTTACGTCACTTATATAAAAGCTAGCTGTTGCCCGCGGCTTCGCCCGCGTGGAAGTCGGAAATTATCCCACGGGAACGTACTACCGGGATAAAAGTATCCTATATCCTAATATAGGTCATGGTCTACCCAAGTGCTAAATTTGATCCAAATTCGTTCAGCCGTTTTTGAGTGAAAGCGTAACAAACAAACAAACTTACTTTGGCATTTATAATTGACCGAGCGAGCGAAGCGTCTCTGTTTCAAGTCTGGCAAAATTTGCTTTCGTCTGTCGGTTTGTTGGTACCTACTCCTCTACAGGTCGTATTTTACAACCGATCTGGACGATACTTTTTTTTTTTTTTATTCTAAATTTTTATAAGAGGCTTTTATCCACAGTGGCAAGTCAGCCTCATCATAACTTAAACTATTCTAAACTACATCTACAAATACAATAAACAATATTAATTTCTAAAAAAAAAAGTAAGTAGGTCTGCTATCTCAGGCGAAGGCCGCGCCAAAATCTCCACGTATGGACCAATATCATATTTATCAACTCCTACTGCTCTCAGCAGTATCTCTCTTTCCCTCTTCGTCTTAGTACACTCCATAAGTGCATGGTGAACATCTTCAACCGTTCCACATGATTCGCAATTGGGTGAATTAACTTTATTCATCAAATAACCAAACTTGCGGGATGGGTAGTGACCAGAGCGTAATCTATGAAGCAGAACAATGTGAGACCTACTCATCTCCTTGATAGCAAACCACGGTATTCGAAGAGGCTGATATTGTATAGTTTTATACCAGATACCCTTTTCCCTACTTCGTTCGTCAAAGTACTCTTTAAACTTATCATAGCAAACTGTTTTGAAATTACGTAATTGTTCTAAATAATTAGGTACTGTATCAAATTCTTGCCCTTGAAAAACCGCTAATTTTGCTAGTCTATCAGCCTCTTCATTACCTCTCAAACCTACATGAGATGGGACCCATTGAAATCTTAGCACTATGCCATTGTTTGTAAGATTTATAACCTTACTTAATATGGAGTAAGCTACCGAAATACCTCTGAAACCAGAGGCACATCGAGCTAAATGCTGCAGACCACTCTTACTATCTGTGAAAACCACAAAATACCGATCTCCCGAGTTATAAGCAGAGTTAATGGCTTCATAGATTGCAATGAGTTCCATCGTCATTATAGAAACCTTAGTGTTTACTTTGTACAAAGCTGAATTGTTTCTGTCAACGTCATAAAACGCTGCTCCCAAACCATCCTTACACTTAGAACCATCAGTGAAATATTTATTAAACTCAAGGTATTTATCATAAATTTCTTTTACAATTTCAAATTTAAGAGAAGCAAAATTTAAAGAATTTTTAGGACCTGTTACACTTTCCAAATTACATATAATAATTTCATCTATATTAATACTTGTTACCCAAACGTCCAATGAAAACATCTCCAAGGGATCAGAGGAATGCACACGAAAAGATTCACATTCATCAAGTACCGATACAAGCAAAGTTTTCTTTTTTTTTGCCAAAATCTCGTCTGCATAAGATCATTTAGCTCTGCTAGAAGTCGTATAATTACACTGTTTGACCAGGACATACTTTTCAGACAGTACTTATATGAAAGAAATAATCTTCTATTATGCAAGGCAGGTAAGCACAGTTCGCTTTCCATTACATGAATGGGAGTGCTTTTGATAAAACCTCCGATTATTCTCGCAGCCTGATTCTGTATTTTATCTAATTTATATACATGAACATGGGCACTATTCCCAAATAAAAAACATCCATAATCTAATCTACTTCTGATCACCGCAATGTATAACGTACGTAAATACTTTGGATGCATTCCCCAATTAGAGCCCGCTAAGACTTTTAAGAGTTTCAGAAATTTCAAGACTTTCTCAGCTACTTCATTAACGTGTTTACCCCACAATAAGGATCGATCAAGCCACATACCTAAATACTTAACATTTTCAACTGTATTAATTATATGCTCATTGATTTTAAGAACAATTTGTTTCCTTCTTCGACCTCTGGTGAAAATACATATTTTAGATTTAATAGGGGAAAGTTCTAAACCTACTTCATCAAGCTTAGCTATGATCTCATTAAGTGCTAATTGTAAATAGATTTCACTACAATTTATGTCTCTGTGCTTCAAATAAAATACAAAATCATCGGCATATTGTAATATAGAAACATGTTCAATTTCGCGACAAATTTTATGTGTGGTTAAATTGAAAAGTAACGGGGAAAGTGGGTCCCCCTGAGCCAAACCCCTATTTGTCCATCTACTTATTACTGTTTCCCCAGAATATATTCTTATCATTAAACATCTAGCATTTAAAAACTCCCAAATATATTTACAAATATTGGATCCAACATTTAATTTATCTAACGTATCCACGACACTCTCAACTAAAACCTTATTGTATGCATTGTCTATGTCCAGGAAGCAAGCTACAGTAGGAATGTTATTCGAAAGTCCTATTTGAATATCAGTGACAAGCCTCGCAAGACAATCCAACGAGGACTGCCCCCTCCTAAAACCAGACGTACCAGCAGATAAAAACTTATTTTTCTCTGTATACCACTCCAGTCTCTTTGCCAGATTGTATGAAATATTTTACAAACGCATGAGATGAGCGATATCGGCCTTAGCTTTGGTTCTACTTCAGCACTGCTGGCAATTTTTGGAATGGGTACAATGCTTATTTCTCGCCATTGACGTGGAACATGCCCAGATGCAAGAATTCTATTATATAAGTTTAATAAATACATTTTGCCTACAGAAGGAAGGTTATAGATCATGGAATAAGTTATCCCATCCTTGCCCGGAGCACTATCTTTTTTCTTAAAACAATGTGTCATTTCTTGTATACTAAAAGGTGATTCCAATAAACTATTATGAGATGTGAAAGAAGGTTGTTTGTTCATTACTAAGTCTGGGGCTAAAGAACATAACAAATCCTTTTGTTTAGTTTCTGAAGGAAACGATTTTGACTGTTTATAGCCTTTGTACCAACGCATCTTTCGCCACATTTCAGACACGGAAGTAGTCTCATTAATACTGCTGCAAAATGATTTCCAATTATCTGATCTAGCCTTATTTATCAAAGTGTTTGCTTCTACGGTTCTATCCTCTAAAGCGTTGAGATTATCAGGCGTAGGATTACGTCTAAATGTACTCAAAGCTAATCTTCGTTTAGCTACTGCTCTGGACAAAGATGGGTCCCAATACTCTTTAGGTTTAAATTTAGCTAACGGATTGATACAGATCTTTGTCTCAGGTATATACTTACTGGCTGATCGATTAATGTGATCCTCAAAGTAATCATATAAAACCTGAATATCTTCAAAGTTATTATTATCAGAAAATGGCTGTTGAAGATTATCTCTATAAGCTTTCCAGTCTGCTTTTTTATAATTACGTTTCCTTATATATTCTCTAGATTCGAAATAGTTAAGTGTTATTTTAATGATAAGGTGATCACTTCCCAAGTTTTCATTGAATACTTTCCATTCACAATTTATCGATATATCTGAGGACGCAAACGTAATATCAGGCGAAGTCCTCTTAACTAAACCATTTACTAATTTTACCCTAGTAGCATCGCCATTATTTAAAGAAATCCAGCCATTTTCTAGGGAAGATTCTAGCAATTGAGTTCCTCTTTGATCAATTTTGTACGACCAATTTGTATGGTGTCCATTAAAATCCCCTGCAATCAAAGTCTTGCTGAGCTCTAAACCAAACAGTCTGTCCCAGTCGACAGAACGTGTAACTACAGAAGAAGGGCAGTAAATGGATATTATGTTTTTTAAACTTTTACAATTTAGAATTTTGACGTGAATAGTTTCTATGCCTGAGTTTGATAAATTAATAGGACTTATTTGCGAATGTAGTGATTTATGGATTATAATAGCAACCCCTCCATAACAATCCGGTCTATCCTGTCTAAATATATTGTACCCACTCAAATTAAAGTTAACATTTGGGTCAAGCCAAGTTTCGCTCAAAAAGGCAATATGAATTTTTTCCTGATTTAAAAATACTTCAAAACTACTTAATTTGGGTCTTAAACTTTGTGCATTCCACTGACATATATTTAACGAGATCTCTTTTTGTGTGCTATTCATTAAACTTAGACAGAAAATTGTTTAACATCTCTCTGTCCATAAAACAGCTAAGTAAAAATAATTTAATCTCTTCACATATAACTTTCAACAACGTCACCATTTTTTCCATTAGAACCTGCTCTTCAGAAAACACAATTTCCATAATACTTCGCCAAATTTTCTTCCATTGAAATTTTCTCTCTTTCGCACTTCTCTTTTCTTCTTCTTGATTTTGGGTAACTTCTAGACTTTCTGTAGATACCGACATATTATTTTCATTAAAGTTTTTGTTACTCTTTTTGTTAGAATTGATTGTACCTTGTTTTCGGTTTTTTTCCACTTTTGTTACTTGCTACTGTTATGTCCCGTCTTTCTTCTAAAACATCCTGCTCCATATAGTTTTCTGCCTCTTCATCAGTTATCTTTTCATTGGAATTAATATTTGTAGGACTACTCACATCCATATTTATAAATCTAAGTTCCTTTATCGCGGACTCATTTTTAAAATCAAGGGATGCAATCTTGGTAGTTTCCTTTTTTTCTTTAATGTACATTTCCAACGCCTTTTTGTATGTAGTATTTTCCAAACTCATAAGTACTCGAATCCTCTTCTCTTTTATAAAAAATGGACATGTTTTATTTATAGCCATATGTGGCCCTTTGCAATTTAAACATTTAAATGTTTCTGTCTCACAATTGATGTGTTCTTTTCCGCATTTTGGACAGAGGATTTTTTTAATTGGACAAAACTTTTTATGATGTCCAAATTTCCAACATCCTGAGTACTGGGTTACAGGAAAAACATATTTTTCAACCCTGAATCTACATCCATAGGCATATACATGCTCTGGCACAGTCTGACTTTTGAAACCTAACCTAACGGTCTCACTATCAATCCATTTACCGTCAACATTCATCCGTCTTAGCCTTCTGACAGATACAATTTCAAATGAGCTACTGAATGATGTAACATTTCCTGATCTGTCATTTCTAAATCAACCCCTTTGATTAATTCATAGGATAGATCCACCTCATCAGTAAATTGAGCTCTAATGTCTAGTTCCTTGTTTTTAGGGAAATTTAACGATTTTTCAGCTTGTTGTTTATCATTGAACTGAACAAATACCTTATAAGGGCTTTTATATTTAATTCTAATGATATTTTGAATATTCCCGCTTCTTAAACACTTAGCTAAGGCCATTTGTTTTGGTAAAACTTGCAATGAAGTCAAACATATTTCAAATGTGTTTTTTGTTACGTCATTCTCCGCAGCCGCATCATTACTAAGTTGGTTATTTAATTCCAAACAGTGTGAACTCAAACTTCCATTTGATTTACTTCGAATAAGTTTCTTTGGTTTTTTCCTGCTGACTGTAGTAAAACCTTCTTCACTACTATCTCCACTCTTTTCTAGCGATCTTTTCTCCGCAAGTCTTGCATCAATTTGTTGGTCTACATTCACCGTAACCGCCATCATCATCAACTCACGCTCACACTCATTCATTAACTCTGATTCGCTTTTATCAGTCAACGCATCTTCATCCGAACTACCTCTTTCCATTCTCACTATTAGCGGGTTCACCCGCACCGAACGTGATAAATTCACAAGCCGGAATGTTTTGCGATAAGCACGTGCGTACAAAACACCGCCTCACGCGCAACTGTGGACGATACTTGGTATTCAGGTTGTACGACTTTTTTTTTTGTCGTGGGACATTTTTGATTGGAGGGGTACTTCCTCCAAAAAGAGTATTTTACGGGTTGCGAATCGATTACTTTAATATAGTTGCTAAGCAATTTATGCTTGTCACAATGCATGTGGTGGTGATGACTTTATCATCAGCTCCAGTTCTCCTGGTTCTTACTAGGAGAACTCCTCAACAATTTATTAACGTCCCAGCATCGCGAAAAGCAATATTTTGAAAAGCAGTTGACATGACAAAAGACTATTGAGACTTAGATAAATTACAGACTGACCCACTAAAAACTGAAAAATATCTTTAATTTAGGAAGTCGGTGGCAAAAAAGTAAAATACAGATCCAAAGACACACGACTTCCGAAATTAAAGTTCTTTTTCACTTTGTAGTGTTTTTTTTTGGAAGTTGGTTATTTTTTTTTTGTAAAAAGTTTTTATTGGGTATAAAAACTACTATTTTTATTGCGCGCAATGTAACGCGAACCCAGGCAAAAGACCCCGCGTAAGCGTACGCGTGGGGTGCGTGCAGAAAATCTCCTCGTGTGCCTGATACCTGCTCGTCCCTTATGGATACGTTCGAGGGGAAGAGCAGTTGTCGGGCCGGTGCACCCTGGGCATGGACAATAATCTCTTCTGGAAAAGGTGTGGGAGTTTTTCGGAGAGGGTATTGTTTGTGGTGAATTTCTGCGGGCGGGGGAGTAGTATGCTCCACGTCGTTCTTCCACGTGTCCCTCTGATTTGTAGAGGGCACAGTGGAGGAACAAGGGGTGTGGGTCGCTCCTGATCGATCGACGTTCGTCGATTGACACTGGACGTGACCCTGCCGCTACGGTGCAGGCACACCAACGCGGCTGTTGTTTCTCCCTCAAGAGCAATCTTGAGGAGAGAACTTTCGGCGGGTTCGCAGAGTCGGGTTAGCCGGACAGCGAACGGAGGCATGCATAATGCCGCCGTCGGGGGCTTGGCTTAACCGCCCGGCCCAGAGGAAGGACACCTCTAAGATAAAAAACCACCCAATCCTAAGCTTTGAAGCGTGGCGAGAAAATGAGTGGCTGGTGGGGGACCAGTCGCTAGCGCTTCCCCTGTAGATACCTGCCGCACTCTACAGTATATAGGCTTACCTAGTGCAAGAGGCTCTGCCTAGGCGGACATTTACTTCCTCATTACTCGTGGGAACAAAATGGACAATGAACAAAAACTAAATAAAAAAGAGAATGACGTGCCAAATTTATTGGCGAAGGTGCCGCTTGCCGGTGACGGCAACAAGAGTCGAGGAGGCTCCCGTCCCTCAAGGGACCAAAGTATGTCCGATCAGGACTCGCGCGGGCGTTCCAAGTCCTTTGGAAAGCGTTCGCGCGATGAATTCATTTGGAATTCAATTTCGGACCGAGCGGGGTCGATGGATCTCTCCTCAAGCGAGGAGAACCTGTCGACCGCTAAAGTAACATCGGCGAAGAGAGGACGGGGTCGCGTGGTGGCGGGTGGAGCTTCCGCTCCAATACCAGGGCGCGACGTTCGGGGTCGCTTCAAGCGGCCCGATACGCCGGGAATCGGCGGGGAGAGCAACGGTGGGGTCTCATCCGAGGTCTCGACTGAGGAGCCGGGAGAGGTGACCGTCTCGCAGGTCCAGGTACGGCCCAGCGAGCCGAGCCGAGTCAGCCTAGCCGATTCAGACCAGCAAGCCGAGAGGCTCGCCACGGAGGGGCACCACTCTGGAGTGACCAGCCACAGAGCGGCTCTCTCAGAGTCGTCAGGTGGCGAGCCGGACGCCGCTGGCGGCTCGAATTCGGGACGAGCGGCCAGGTTTGCGCAGGTCGTGAAAGCCGCGATCAAGGGTGTGGCCTTGAAGAGGATCCAGTCCTCTAAAGACAAGGCCATATCCGTGGCCACGGCCTCTATTATGGCGGCAGCGGAGGCCATTCACTTCGGGCCTACGTCGGACGGAATGTCCGAAATGCGGGAGGAGGTCGCCCGCTTGACAGCCGCCATGGAGCTTCTCCGAAAGGAGAATGAGGAGCTTCGAGCGGACCTGGCTCGGCTCCGAGGAGCTGCCCCCCGGGAGGTACCACAGCGGGGGGCGCGGCATGGGCAGGGCGAGCCCGTGCCTGCTGAGGACCGGGTACTGACCCTGGTGCGGCAGGAGCTGGCTGCCTTCCAGAGTCGGTTTTCTGCCCTGGAGGCCATTGTCCTGCGCCCCCCGCTAGCAGCGAGCCGGCCGGCCTCGGGCCAGCGGAAGGCAACCTCGTATGGCACCGCCGCATCTGCCACCACCGCGACTGCCACTGCTGCGGCTACCACCGCCGCGGCTGCAACCGCCACGGCTGCCACGACCAAACCGGGATCGTCGGGGCAGTCAAAAAGCGGGGCCATACCGGTACATGTCAGGGCTCCAGCCCTGGCGGTGAGTCAGCCGCCCCCACCTCCTAAATCTAATCCGGCCGACGCCGAATGGCAGGTAGCCGGGGAGATTAGGAAGGCGGGTAAAGCAGCAAGGGCGGCCAAAAGAAAAGAGAGGCGGCAGCAGCGCAAGGAGCGAAGCGTCGCGGCTAGGCTCCGTGCCCCGAAGTCCGCAGCTGTAGTAATCACACTACAGCCGGAAGCGGAAAAGAAGGGCGTGTCCTACCGCGAGGTGCTCGCCAAGGTGAGGGCGGCGGTGAACCTCGAGGAGCTCGGCGTCGCCAATGGCATCCGAGTAAAGGTCACCGCGACTGGAGCCCGGATGCTGGAGGTCCCCGGTGCGGCTAGCGGCCCGACCGCTGACGCTCTGGCCGAAAGGCTTAGGGCGTCCCTAAATGCAGATGAGGCCCGAGTGTCCAGACCCACCAAGTGCACGGACATGCGCTTCCTGGGCTTGGACGACTCTGCGACGGAGGGAGAGGTGGTGGCCGCCATCGTCGGTGCTGGGGGTTGCTCTGCCGAGCAAGTGAGGGTTGGCACCATCCGTCCCGACTATACGGGGATGCGAGCCGTTACGGTGAGCTGCCCCGTGTCGGCAGCCCGGAAGATAGTCGGGGAGGGCCGCAGGCTCAAGGTCGGCTGGGTGTCCGCGCAGGTGAAACTGCTGGAACCCAGACCTCTGAGGTGCTTCCGCTGCCAGGTGGGCAACCACGTGGGAGTTAAATGCACCTCGGAGGTGGACCGCAGCAGTCATTGCTTCTGCTGCGGTCAGCCCGGTCACAAGGCCGGCTCGTGTAATGCCACGCCGCACTGCTTTGTATGTGCGGCAGCTGGCAAGCCGGCCAATCACCGGGCGGGGAGCAAGGCCTGCGTTCCACCCGCCAAAGCCAGGGGCAAAGGCAAGCCCTCCGCCACCGCCGTTAATGCTGCAGCCACCGCCACTGCCGCCGCCGCTGCCGCCTCCACTGTCGTCGCCGTCGTAACTACCGCGGCAGGGCCCTCACAGGAGGCTCGGGAGGGGGCTGATATGGAGTGTCAATAATGGCCCCATTACGCTTCCTCCAGGCGAACATCAACCACTGCGCCTGCGCTCAGGATTTGTTGCTCCAGAGCATGGCGCAGTGGTCGATTAACATCGCTGTGGTCGCTGAGCCGTACTTTGTCCCGCCCAGGGATTACTGGGTGGAGGACCTGAGTAGCTCAGTGACCCTAATTTCGTCGGCCGCCGCCGGTACCCCGTCCCTCAAGGCTGTCAAGAGGGGACGGGGTTGCGTGGCAGCACGGTTCGGGGAGATTGTCGTGGTAGGGGTATACTTCTCCCCGAACCGAACTCTCGCCGAGTTCCACAACTCCCTTGTGGAGTTGAGAGTCGTCGTCGTCGGATTCGGTTCACTCCCCGTGCTCGTCCTTGGGGACTTCAATGCTAAGAATGTGGCTTGGGGTTCCCGGTATACGGACACACGGGGCAGGATGGTGGAGGACTGGGCTCTGGAGACAGGCCTGGTCATCCTAAACCGGGGCTCTGTCCCCACGTGTGTGCGGATGCGGGGTGAATCAGTGGTGGACATTTCGTTCGCCAGCCCCGCTCTGTCGCAGCGTGTTGTTGACTGGCGCGTAATGGAGGGGGTGGAGACCTATTCCGACCACCGGTACATCCGGTTTGACGTCTCCGCCCAGACCTCGAGCGCGCCGGTAGCCCCGAGTGGTCCGCGGTGGGCACTGAAGCAGCTGGACCGGGAGCTCCTCCTGGAAGCCTCAATCGTGCAGGCCTGGGTGTCATCACCGGACAGGCCTGCTGACATCAACGACGAGGCAGAGTGGTTCCGGGAGGCCATGTCCGAAATCTGTGACGTGGCAATGCCCCGGGTCCAGCCCGGACGCGCCTGGCGCCAGGTGTACTGGTGGTCACCGGAGCTGACGACTCTGCGAAAGGCATGCGTCGCTGCACGACGCCGGTACACCAGGCACCGCAGGCTCCGTATTCGCCCTCCGGATACGGAAGTCATTCAGGCGGAGCTGTACGAGGGGTACAGAATGGCGAAGGCCACCCTCCGAGCAGAGATCCTGCGGGCCAGAGGTTTGGCCCGCGAGGAGTCGCTGGGGACTCTGAACAGGGACCCGTGGGGACGCCCCTACAAAATGGTGCGTGACAAACTCCGCCCATGGGCTCCCCCGCTGACGCAGAGTCTCCGGCCCCAGCTCGTGGAGGACGTGGTGAGCACTCTGTTCCCTTCGCGAGGGGAACATACTCCCCCGCCTATGGCTTTGCCTCTTGCAGTGCCCGATGCGGACCACACCGCTGATGACGATGACGATGCTCCGGAGGTGACCGAGGTAGAGCTGAGAGTGGCGGTACGTAGGCTGAGTGCCAAAAATACCGCCCCAGGACCCGACGGCTTACCTGGAAAAGCCTGGGTTCTGGCCTTGGAGGCTCTCGAGCCTCGACTAAGGGGGCTCCTAAGCGCATGTTTGGAGAAAGGCCAGTTCCCACTTCGGTGGAAGACGGGGAAACTGGTTCTCATTAAAAAGCCGGGGCGCCCTGCGGACTCTCCGTCCGCTTACCGGCCCATCGTGCTGCTCGACGAGGTGGGCAAGCTCTTTGAAAGAGTCATTGCAGACCGCCTCATCGGGCAGCTGGTGCGAGTGGGGCCAGATTTGGCGGAGAGCCAGTTTGGTTTCCGCAGGGGGCGCTCTACGGTGGACGCCATCATGTGCGTGCGAGCCCTCACAACGGGGGATGCTGTGGCCCGGGGTAGGGTCGTCTTGGCGGTGTCTCTAGATATCGCCAATGCCTTCAATACCCTGCCCTGGAGTTGCATTAGGGAGGCACTCCGGTATCACCGGATGCCGAACTACCTCTGTCGCGTGGTCGAGGCCTATTTGACGGACAGGGCCGTCATCTACCCCGGTCATCAGGGAGACTGGAACCGGCGAGAGATGTCGTGCGGTGTCCCACAGGGATCGGTCCTAGGGCCACATCTGTGGGTTATCGGGTACGACTGGGTGCTGCGCGCTGACCTCCCTAGTGGCGTCAGCGTGGTATGCTACGCTGACGACACGCTGGTCCTGGCGCAGGGGAGGTCACACCAGGCGGCGGCCGAGCTAGTGACACACGGGGTTGCGATAATCGTCGAGAGGATCCGGCGATTGGGACTCGAGGTAGCCCTGCACAAGTCCGAGGTCATGTGTTTTCATGGTCCTCGGAACGCGCCACCGTCGGGTTCCCAAAGAACGGTAGGAGGGGTTCACATTGGCGTCGAGATGACGATGAAGTACCTAGGACTCGTCCTCGACAGCCGGTGGAACTTCGTGGAGCATTTTCGACGTTTGGTTCCCAGACTGGAGCGGGCCGGGGCTGCCTTGAAGCGGCTCTTGCCCAATCTAAGGGGTCCAAACGCCTCCTGCCGGAGGCTCTACGCGGGGGTCGTGCGGTCCATGGCCCTTTACAGGGCACCAGTGTGGGCGTGTTCCTTGGGGCGGCGACCAGCCCGCCAGTTGAACGCGTCCCAAAGGGTCATGTCCATCCGGCTAGTTCGGGGATACCGCACGGTCTCCGGTGAGGCGGCGAGCCTCCTTGCCGGATTGCCGCCGTGGGATCTGGAAGCAAAAGTCCTCGCATACACATGGGAGTGGCGCGAGGAGGCAAAACGCCGGGGCGTTACTCCGCTGCCGCGAGAAATCATGGCACAGCGGACAGAGCTCCGGCGGGATCTCATGGTGACATGGAGAGTGCGACTGTCGCAACCCAGTGCTGGGCACGCCACAATTGCGGCGATAAGTCCCCTCTTTGAGGAGTGGTTGGAGAGGCGTCATGGCACCCTCACCTTCCGCCTGACGCAGGTCCTCACCGGGCACGGTTGCTTCGGGAGGTTCCTGTTCCGGATAAGGCGGGAGGAAACGCCCGGGTGTTACCACTGTGTGGATCGCCCGGAGGACACGGTGGAGCATACGGTGGAGGTCTGCCCGGCTTGGGCAGAGCATCGCCGCGTCCTCGCGGAGGCGATCGGCGGCGGCGATCTCTCGCGTCCGGCCCTGGTACAGGCCATGGTACGGAGCGAGAGTGCATGGGAAGCCGTCACCTCCTTCTGCGAAGCTGTAATGCTCGCGAAGGAGGAGGCTGAACGCGTGAGGGAGAGGCAATCTTTGCGCCCTCACGCCCCTAGTCGCCGCAGGAGACGCCCTGGGCGTCGGGAATCGATAGCCGATTCCCGGCCACCGTAGGCGCGGGCTGGCGGATGGCGAGCATCGGGTAGCTCGCCGTCCGGTAAGGACCAGGCTCGGGTCGACGGCGCGTTGTGTTCCACGCGCGCCTCAAAGAGATGTCAGCACTAGCTGAAGGGGTCCGCTAGGGCCGATGGCCGCCGGGGTTGCGGGTTGTTCGAAAGAGTTACCGTGGCCCTGGCACAGGCAACTGAAGGAACACGGGTGGGTTTTAGTCAGTAGAAGTCTGACACGCCCTCCCGCTCCACCCAGAGCGGGAGAAGTTATTTGATGATTTCCCATCCACAAAAAAAAAAAAAGCGTACGCGTAGGTACTTGTGGTAATGTGCGATTGATGTTCATTGCCTTTTTGTAACTTCAAATGCGTAATTTGTTAAGAAAAAAAACTTTTTAGCCAAAAAATAAAACCGACTTCCAAAACAAAACACTACAAAGTGAAAAATAACTTTAATTTCGGTAGTCGGTGTCTTGGGTTTTGTATTTTCGTTTTTTGCCACCGACTTCCGAAATTAAAGTTATTTTTCACTTTGTAGTGTTTTGTTTTGGAAGTCGGTTTTATTTTTTGGCTAAAAAGGTTTTATTTTTCACTTTTTAGTTGTGGAACCTACCCCACACTAATTCGAATACATAATTGAGCACAATAATTGTAGATATAGCCATGTAAATAACAGTGATAGGAAGTTATTAAAACACCATCACATCGCACCTTGATAACAAAAGTGGCATTATCAAAACTATGATTTTCTAAATAACTCCATAATTTACTGGCATATTTTCAGTATATATAAAACTTAGAGTAAGAAAGTCAAATTGCAGTCTTTTATTTCAGTTATTTGCTAAGATATTGACCAAAATGCTGCGTCAAAAAAGCTTTAAATGGACATAGAGAAAAACTTTAATTTTTGTATAACGCCACTTTTGTTTTCAAGGTGCGACATCATCCACATAAAATAAGTGAAAAATATACGCATTATTGAAGCTAACTCAAAAACTCCCCAAGCAAAGTTATTAAAATTTATATGGGACCACCTCGGAAGTATACCCTATCAAACAAAAAAAGAATTTTCTAAATCGGTCCATCCGTCTTTGAGTAATCGCGTAACAAACATACAAAAAAAAAAAAACATACAGACGAATTGAGAACCTCCTCCTTTTGGAAGTCGGTTAAAAATTGAAAATTTATGTAATGTTTACTTGGAAATTTTTTTAGTAATAACAGAACCAGTGGATTCCCAGGTGTGGTTTAGTAGAAAAAAAATATGCAAATAATGGGTAGAATATGGGGCTTTCGGCTTCGGAAAGTGTCTTTTTACACCCGATACATCTGTGGGTTATCCAGATTTATCCAGTAGTATATATAAGGTGGCTCACTTGTATTCTGTCAGTGTTCCCCTGGCTGGAGGCTTTGAGTTCGCTTAAGGCAGCTACAGGATAGTCCGGTTAAGTAGTCACGGCCTCTCTAGGCCAACTACGAGATGCCATTTATATAAAAAAAAGTATTCTGTCAGTTCGCATGATACGCTTGCTGTCGACCCACGCCTTTGATTTGCCTAAGTACCAACATCTCAGTCCTGGCAGTCTCGGGACTCACAGGCTTACTCGTTGTGGCCCAGTCGAGATTAAGGCTGGGGCCAGGGGTCAACAGATCAAGAATATTATGCTCCATAATGGTCGGCGCTGTCCTGGAACCCGGCGGAGGGCCCATAGTTGGAGGGTCCGTAGTAACAAACATATATGGCGGTAACGTCTGCAATGTCGATGATGTAATCAGAGGAATAGTATAGCTCGCCGATGGCTGCGTTCCTGGAGTATGGACTCCGGGTATCGGAAAAATACTTAAATTCACCAAAGGGTGTTGCATGACATGTAACTCTCGAGTGGTCTTAAACATGTCATTAACATCTTCTGTAACAAGTCCATAGTCTCCATAGAGAATGCTCCGTAGTAATTGCATTGGTGACAACATAGAATGCCTTGTGGTGGGTGTATAAGGAAATAGTTGTTGAATCTGAGTTCTGGGTGTCGTTCGCCTTCTTAATCCAGGCACATACTGTAAAAGACCGGAAAAGAGGCGAATTTAGATGGCGATATAGTTTTTTATTCTATATATCAGGTTGGCACAAAAGTAATGAGACACTTGGTTTACGTTTTATATTTTTTATTATTATTGCAATACAAAAAGCTTAGTCAATGATGTAATCACCATTAGCATCTAAGACTTCCTGCCAACGATCCGGCGAAGTTTGGATGCCTTTCGCCCAGAACTCTGATGGCTGTGCCTCGAAAAAGTTGTTCAACTCCACCTCTACATCAGAGAAATCATTAAATTGTTTACCCCGCAAATGTTGTTTCAGGGCTCTAAACAAATGATAGTCTGATGGGGCGAGGTCTGGGGAATAAGGTGAGTGGGGTATCGTTTCCCAGCCCAAGTTCTCCAACTGTTGGCAAAAAGGCAGATGCGACATGAGGTCGAGCGTTGTCGTGTAGTAAAACTACATTGGCTCGTCTACGTCATTTTTTCTTGATTGCAGCAGATAGTTTGGTGAGCTGGGTTGAATATTTGTCAGCGTTTATAGTTTCATTGTGTAATAGTTCTGGGACGCGCAAGGCATGCTGCCTTGCGCGTCCCGTAATGAATCCATGATTCATCTCCAGTAACCAGATCAGACAAAAACTCTTTACGTCGGGGTCGCAGCAAAAGTGATTGACAGATAGCGACACGGACTGCACGACTGGCGTCTGTAAGGATGTGCGGTACCCACCTAGTAAAAACTTTTCGACACCCAAGCTCATGCAGATGGTTTTCCACGGTGTGGTGACTGCAGTTAAGTGTTTCCGCTAATTCACGAGTGGTAGCATCCGGATTCGACTGCAGTTCGCGGCGCAAATCGTCATCATTCACTGCGGGTGGTCGTCCAGAGCGTGGCTGACATTCAAGGCTCCTGTCTCCTGATTTAAAGGTCAAACCATCGGGACACCGTTGCATGGCTTATACTTCCAGCGCCCAATGCAGTGTTGATATTGTCAGTCGCAGTCCGCGCACTATGGCCTAACAAGTACTCGTATAAACACAGTGTTCGAACTTGTCGCTGTTCCATTTTTCTTCAAACTGACTAAACCAATCGCGACGGCGGCTTTATATACCCCCACATCACAAGTACCTAGAATGTTCTACAATATTCTAGAATATTATCGAAAACAATTAACTTGAAAAAGGAAATGTAGTTTTGTAGTGTCTCCTTACTTTTGTGCCAACCCAATATTTTTATCACAATGTTCCAACCTACGACGTGTATACAAGTAGTGCTCTTCAATCCGAACTGATTTCATTCAATTACCTCCGGGGTACCTTCTGTAAACTGTATTATTGGCTCTATCAGTTCTCTTGATGTATACGAAAAGTAGGGGTGTTCCTGCGGGAGCGGAGTGGGCTCGTACAAGTAGTTTTCATCAGTTTTAAATTTGAGCGTCGTTCTCACTGCAAGCGGACGTCCGCTCTGGAAAACAGTGAATACAGGACCAGGTACGTTCATGGTTAAACAAAACTGATTTTGACGTACACATTGAGTCACACATTGGGGCTGCCAGGAGCCGTGTAAAAGAAGGAATCAGTTTTTGGGCAAACTTTTCAGATAAACGTAGCTGTGGTTCAAAAGACGAGCGTTCATTGCAAAGTATCATATTATCAGATTGTGCTTGTCAAGTTCTCCTGCTGGTCAAACGTAGACCAGGTGGTCAAACCGCCATGCTTGGTTCCAGTTTGAAGGTTATGTGTGAAAGTGTAATTAGAGGGACCTGTCAAGAGTCATTACAGCTTTGTTTCTGGGATGGCAACACTTTCTTCAGTGCCTCTGATATGGCAGTTTTCTTAGGTGGCGGTGATCACTAACCATCAGACAAGCTGTCAGCTTGGTGGCCATCCAATAGCATTAAAAAAACTACCTGCATACATACCTGCTTTATGATGCTGTCAATCCATTTGGAGTAAAATCCGAGTTTTGTGAAGACTGTTGGGGCTTCGAAAGCTCCACACAACGGAGCTCCGAAGCTGATAACTCCAACTAAAAGGCCACCCACGACCCCTGGGCCACCGAGATCTTTCTGAAAATTAACCATCGAAAATATAAGTAATTAAAGTATAATTATTGAAATATAAAACTTCAAATTTGGTCGAATTCGTACAAACCAATCCCAAGCTATTTAAAAAAAAAACTGTCAGCTTTTTCAAGTCGCAATCGACGGGATGATTAAATAAAATAAAATGTGTACTAAGATCAACCACGGCACTGTTGCGTAAAACTATTTTCTTTTTAACTCCAGTTTCAAAACTCAAACTCAATGTCAAAACTCTGTCTATCTGTTACCTTTTCACGCCTAAACCACTGAACGGATTTCGATAAAATTTGGCAAGAAGATAGATGGCATTCAGACAGACAGCTACTTTTTGTCTCAAAAACAATCCTATAGGGCATAGAGGATGAATGATGAGTTTGTATGGGAACCCCAAACTTACCCAGCATTTCTTAAGGTAGGGATATGAAAATTCAAATTTAGGCATTTGGTATCAAGTAAAGAATTACGTGTAAATTACGAATTACGGCTAAAATAGGGGATGATTTTAAATTTCACATTTAGTGAAGAAACTCTCTAACAAACAATCTAACACTAAAATAAAGTTACAAAAATAATATTCTAACCAACTAAAACTATTAAAAAAAACTAAAATATGGCGTCGAAAAATTCATCCGCATCGCTGTCGTCTGGTAATGTACCCAAGAGACTGGCGGCATTGCCACGTTGTATGGCAATGCTTAGCCTCTGGCCAAAGTAAAAGCCAGCCCTTGGGTCACGGGAAGTGTCAACCAGCTGTTTGGATATTTCCTTGAACAAACCATTAGCACATGGACCCCACGGCCCGAGGGTTTCAACCTTTGGGGTTGAAACCCTCGGCTCGAAAATATAGTTACCGATAAGATAACATTTAGTACTGAATTTTTTCTGCTACTTCTTTTCAAGAGATTTAAGTGATTGCAAATATATCATAGTCCGTATTTTGAAGAAATATTTGGTTAAAGTTTCTTTTCTTTACATCATTAAAATCGGCCTACTCGTCAAAAGTTATTATAATTTAAGGTCATAAAATAACCTTTCTAACATGTATGTATTACGTGTTCAATGGCGGCACTAAAGCAGATATTACAAATTAATTGTGATGTCATTATTAAAATTAATAATTATTACTAAAAGTTGTTAGTTCATTGTGTTGTTTAGAATCATAAAAACCTGTTTCATTTATTAAAAAAAAAAAAAATAACAAACGAGTGGGAGTAGGACTCGCGCACTGAAGGTTTCGTCTCAAAGCTGTGTTCACACGGCTGTCTGAATTTCCAATTCCGGATTGAAGGACAAATTGAACTTTTCAATGGGGAACAAAACTGTCAAATTCTTTCCGCGTAGTTGGCGCTAAGTGTTTGTTACAAACGAACTGTCAAACTCCAAAGAAATTAAACAATATTTTGTTTTTTGTTTCATATAAATATCAATAATGGGTCGTTGTGTAGCCTTAGGCATTTACAAACTCCCAAGTAATTGTCACACGAAGTTCAAATCAAGTGATTTTTGGAGGCTATGTGGGAAACTTTTCTAAGAAACAGACTACTAGACCACTTCTAAGACGACAGGTTGGCACGATACCTATTATTAATGATGACTTTTTATTAATAATAATAATAATAAAAAGCTTCTAACCTGTGTAGAAAAAAATTGTATCTTTTCAAATAACCATACATTTTGTAACAAGTAACTACAGGTGAATTTTCAAGTGGCCGTGGATGGCCAAATCCGAAACTATGAGGTATAGCGAAAAGTACTCAAAGGAGTCTCGGGCTCGATTTTGATAAAAACTAAAACTGCTTGATTTTCCAAAAACGCTGAAAGACGTATTTTTTTAATTTTTAACCAGAATGCTAAATACCAATTTTCATGGTTTACACTACAAAAATGACGATTTCCTTACAAATATCTCCTATTTTACTACTTTAGGAATTTCGAAATAACCTTCCCCCTTGTCTATAAGTATTATAAAGGGAACCCAAAATTTAGCTTACTAGGTCCAAGGGTTTGGGCTGATCGTTAATGAGTCGGTCAGTCAGGACTTTTCTTATTATTTATATAGATAGATGTAATCAGTTTTTACAAAAAATCAATAAGTATCTTATCCTTATCTAGCGTCGATAAAATTACGTACGGTGTTTTAAGCTAAGCGCACATTACCGTCGCACTCATCACATCATCATCATTTAAACTGGAACACGTGCTCTGCTGGACACAGGCCTCCCCAAGCGTCGCCACATCGGCCAGTTCTGTGCTTCCTGCATCCAGCGGATTACTGCGATCCACGCATCTGCACATATCAAAACAAAAAAAGCGCGGTGTGGCCTGTAGTAGGGTTCACACAAAATTTACGAAAGCGATGTAGGAGGATTTTTGCAATGCGGTGCGTCAGCCTTTAGGCCCTGACTCCACCAAAGCGGAGACGAGACGAGAGGAGAGAATACGTGTTGGAAACGACCAATAGCATTTCGTCATTTACATAGCTCGTCTCCGCTTAGCTTCAGTGGATACGGTTGAGCAGAGAGGAGAGGAGATGTCTCATATTTGCTTAGAGCGAACAAAACAGAGATGTGAGCTGTGCTTCGCCAGCTGGCGATGGCGCGCAGTGGAGACAAGAGGAGATGTGAGCGGCGTACGGCGAGCGGCACCGCTAGTTGCTTCGCATCGCATAACCCACCCACCTACTCTCGCCAGTACACATCTCTGCTCCGCAGGCTTATTACGTTAAAAGTAGCAATCAGCAATTATCACGCGATCAATCGCTTAACGATATAAACATTGGTATTACCTAAAAATCATTCGCTAATCGCTCGCTGTTTGCTAATATACACTTATACTCAATACTCAATTCTTTATTGCATTCCACAATGTAGGCTTAGGTGGTAAACATTTGCCAAAAGAAACAATCATGGACCCTGTCGGGCACAGCAAAAGTTAGATAGGTATGTGGAGAAGAGGACTTATCATTTATGTAATCTAACTTATTGTAAACTTATTCTAAACACACTTTTATAATATAATTAATGTATACTAATAATAATTTAACATTTTACTTATTGTATACTTAATTTTTTCAAGGATTTATCATTTAGATATTCGTTAACACTATAATAACATTTGCTTATTAGTAGCTTTTTTAATTTGTTCGTGAATATATGGAGTTTTTTTTCATTTCTTGTAGATTCGGGTAACATATTGTAAATTTTGATTGACATAACTAGAGGGCTTGTCGAGTGTATTTTTAAGCGGGATGTTGGTATGTTGAGTCGTGTTTTGTGTCGGAGTGTGTACCTATCTTGTTTGTATGTCTTCTCGTTTTGTGTAAAAGTCTTGGTGTGGGTGAGCGAACTTACATATTTCAAGTATATATAAACAAGGCAGGGTTAAAGTATTCACTACGACACTAGCGCCAAAAGAAGTAAAGGCCAATCTTGCGATCTAACCTAGTCGATGTGTGCCCACAGAACACAAATATAGGGTGTGCCGTACTCGTTGAGGCCGTACGATCACTTTAAGAAAATGCACATTTTAGTTAACTGATTGTTCCATAGAGGCAGCACTATCGCTAGTTTGCTAAGGTGTGGCTATCGCCAATTTGCGATTGAAAAGCAATTATTGCGCAAATTTTGCTATCGCGCAAATTTTGCGTCTGGCCAGTACGCATCTCCGAACAGCTTCGGTGGATACACCCTAGCTGTTAAGCCTCGCCTCTCCGCTTCGCACATCTCGGCCCATATCCGCTTCAGTGGTGTAGTGGTAGCGCGGTAGTCCGGGACTTACGTAACTAAAATAGATAAACAACTAGATACAAAAGACTAACATTACATGCCCCTCCACCTGTCGCTACAAACCCGGCGCAGAAGTGCATGCTTGTCACATACTCCCTGAAATGAGATTATAATAATCACTAGTTAGTAATGACTGAGGTATTATTAAACGTGCGTTGAATTGTGACAAAAGCTGATTCCAAGACTGAAAGTACGCCGTCGTTAATATGGGACAGCTTCAGAAATTGACCGCCAAAGGTATGCTCCCTACATGTATGTACATACTCGTACAGTGTTACGTGAGAGCCATTAGACAATATTGTTTCGGTAAGAGAAAGAGACAGGGCGAATAGCAACATTATGTAATTCTACCAATGGATGTGGTATGACGATTGGTGCCTGTGAGATTAAAAACTTACTTGCCGTAGACATTCGCACATTCATCCATTTGGTATATATCCAGTTTTGCTACCATCATTTTTTCGAACTGATCGATTGCATTGTTACTCTGAAACAATAAGACATTATGGAGGGACACATGTCACTTCGTATCAGCTTCCGTGTTTAGGGGCCATAATTAACAAAAAGGACACAGGTCAGGTCAAGGTGACTATTAGACAGTTAGTACACATATGAAACAAAATCGCATAACAATTCATAATTATTCATCTGACACTGAATACGTATATAAGAGTGTGTGGTAACCCCCTAGAAATCTATTGGATGTAAGAAGAAAAGGAGTGAAGTTTATTGACTTGTAAAAGTGTTTGTACAAACCTACTTACAGAAATAAAAATCATTTATCATCATTTATCATTTAAGTAATGGAAACATTGTTTGCAATATCCGGGAAGTATCAAGGCTGTAGTTTTTTTAACAGTTAAAGGTTTTACACAAACAATGAATCGTACGAGTATTCAGCTCACCTTCCTGGAGCCCCATCCGACCACAGTGATAGCATCGGTGTTAATCGGCAAGCTTCCTCTCGTCCTGTCAAATATAATCTTCTTCACCCTGTTCTCGTTCCTGTAGAATCTGATGTGCTTAATCAGACGGAGGATAACCAGGTTGTTGGCTAAGTTCTTAGGGTCGTAGGACGGGTGGAAGTAACTCTCGAGGACTGGTATCGTCTCCCCTCCTCGGCTGAAGTAATCGCTGCCGATGCGGACCTGCACAGCCCTAGGGTTCTCTCTGAAGAGTCTATTGTTGTGAAGTCTGGAAAAATATAATATAATATATATACTTATGTTGAAGACACTTCTACATATTTTTTGTAGTATCCAGTATGCCAAATTCTCTTGTTTTCTGCAATACAAGCCTACAAGCTGAGAGTAATTTAGACACCACTGAAAACTCTGTTAGATTAAAATAAGTAAACTTTACTTCAATGTTTGCGTTATAAGAACAAGACAGTGAGTATTTTGGATTATAGTATAATAATAATATAACGTTTATCCGATTGCTTTTGTTTAAATGAAAAATCAATAAGTTTGGCAATTATAGCATCGTACATTATCACTTACATTTGCAAGCATGAAGCTGCAGTGATGACCAAGTCACTTGACACGATGGAGCCGGCACATACAAACGTTTCCATGAAATGGACGCTAACGACGAAAGGGTAACTCTTGACTCTGCTCCTTTTGCCCTTAAATATCCTCCTGGTATTGGAGTCATTGAAATTATCTAATGCTGGCGGTTCTGTAAACAGATTTTTTTTTCAATTTAAATAATAAGAAATTAAATCGACTTCAAAAAGAAATGAACTCAAAATTTTATTATGAAATAAGTTTAATTTCGGAAGTAGGTGTCTTCGGATCTGTATTTTAGTTTTTTGCCACCAACTTCCGAAAATAAAGTTATTTCATAATTTTAATTTCTTTTTGAAGTCGATTTTTTTATTTTTTTTATTCGTAATTTTTTAGTAAATACTGGAATATTTGTTTGTAATGAGGCGTTAATAGATTTGTAATAATAATTGCACTAGAATTTGACCTTTTTTGAGGTTATGAGAGGTTTCCCCATAGCTCGTATCAATAAACCAGGCCGTCACACTTACACGTATTAGTCGATATCTTGTAAACTACTGAACGGATTTAGATGAAACATAAACTGTTCCCTAAGTTGAAGTAAATGTAAATCCAATAAAAATTATATGATCACGATCTAATAAATAGTTTCGGAGAAATGCGCGGACAAACATACACACATAGAAACATACATACATCTATATAATTAATTTTGTGTTTGTTTGGAAGCCCTAATAGATTATCTAAATATAAAATATAAATCTTCATAAATTTTATCCTTTTTACAAACAAATATTTTCTACTTACCCCAGACGCTAAAATCTGGCTGTGTAGTATCTTCATCAATGGGCGGTAATAACGGAGTCGATTTAGAGAAATCTGTTTCATTTATCGTATCAACTTTTTTTATAAAATCCTTAATGAATTTTATGAATTCTTTGCTGTCCGCGAATACAGGATCAGACTGACTGATGTCTTCCAAAGAGATCGCTGTCACCGTTGTAGTTGATATAGTTGCAGCTTGTTGCAATATTGTATTCTCACGAATAGTGAGCTCATGTGACATTTCATTTTCGTTTAATTTAACGGACAAGTAAAAGGGATCGTCCAACGCCTGGTTTATTAGCTTGAATAATGCTAATCCTTTTGAACTTTTATTACCAGTATCAGGTCGGGCAGCTTCTATCATTTTTTCGTAAACATCATAATTTTTCTCGACCATATTATTTAAATCATAATGCATTGTTAACAACAATTTGATTCTCGTTTTCGCTGGAAAGATCGGTGCTAAATTCAGATCTTCGAAAAGGCTGTTCATCACGTTTTGAACATCGTTGTCTACTTTTGCGTACAAGTTATCCTTGGATCTTAATATACTCTCAAGTATTGTCCTATAATTTTGTCTAGCTACCACCATAGGAATAAGAAACACGATGATTGCAGTTAACTTCATTTTATATCAATTAAAATAACTTAAATAATTACAAATACAGATTGACTTAGGTGTATATAATAAAAAGTTTGACTTACAGTAATGTAACTATCCAATAAAATCTGTTTCATATCGAATATTGTATTGCTTTGTTATGCAATTTTTGTTTATGTATACGATTTCTCAATAGTAAGGAAATGAAACAAACGCCATAAAACATATTTCAATATATTGAGCAACTAGATTAAACACCAAAACATTTTGATACCGTTGTGAAATTTTCTATTATTATTATTGTAAATTTCAATTGTTTGGTACAAAAAAGTGTCTTTCTTCACATGTATTCCATCAAGAATACTATTTTATATTTCATTGTTTCAACTGTCCTGGTCCAAGTTCAGAGCCTCGTTGAAATTCGTGAGGATCACAAAGATTTATTTAAAACTGAGGCAGTTGTAAGAAAGACGGTCAACAGTATATTCTCCATTCTCAATCTTGAACACGCGAAGCATAAAGCGAGGTTTGGGGAGTTCGCAGCAATTCACAACTTCTTTGTCACCATCACCTTTCAAGATGACGAAAATCTGAAGGAAATTGCAAGACTAGCCAAAGCTGATAACATCGATAACAACACACAACATTTTATTACACAATTAAATGAAGTATTAAATGAAGATAATAAAAGCTACGAAGCAACAGAGGATGAATTTGTAACTGCACATGTAGAAACGTTTATAAGAAAGCTTGAATATTTAAAATTTAAGTATGGTTTTGCTAAAAATGATGCTAATTTTGGTATAAATACCCAAGTGTTAAATCAATTGAATTCGCATGATAATAATTTACAAAACATTACAAAAGAAAAAATAAATGATACGGATCTTTTGAGTAAAAATGAATTTTGGAGTAAGTATAATTTTGTGATTTGTCACAAAGATTTTATTCGTCTCGTCAAACGCCTTTAAAAAGAAAAGAAATATCTTCTCTTTTACTTTCTATTTTCTGACTGACTTTTCTGATCCATGATTTACTTTGCAGAACCTAGCGCTAGTCGTCGCATTTTTGAGGGACGTAGAGAAACGATCAAGCGGTTTCCCTTCATGGCGAGCGTCCAGTTCTTCAAGAAGTTCCAATGTGGCGGCTCCATCATCAAATCTGATCTGGTCATCACTTCAGCGTCGTGTTTGCAGTTGTAAGAATTCGTATAATTATGATTTACGAGGCTTATGCTGTTTTCCATTGTACATCTTTGTACCGACTTACGAGTTGTACGTCGTGGGTTTGAACCCAAGTGGGCACTTTACTCTGTGTAATTTATATCATCAGCACTGCTCTCAAAACGGTGAAGGAAAACATAGTGAGGAAACCGGCATGTCTAACCAAAACTTCGAAGACATGTGACTTCTACCAATTTGCGCTGGGCCGGCGTGGTGGATTACAGCCCTCACTCCCTCTAGCAAAGAGGTGGCCTGTGTCCCAGCAGTGAGAATATTAAATTAAAAAATATTAATAATCAATTTATTATCAGAAACTGAAGCCCATAGTAAAAATACACAAAATAACAATAGGTCTTTACCTATGAAGTTGCCATTTTACAATACTGGCCATTTGAAACGTAATTTATGTATGGCTGGCAATAAATTCTAAATTCAAATTAGTTTTACTTTAAAAATATGGAATTCTATTTTCAAATTTAGTCATTTGTTTATTGATTAGTGTTTTGTTTTCACTACATTTGTATCTTTTCGTCAGTATGGACACGATAAAAATACGAGTAATTATGGAATACGAGTTCTATCGCGGCAGCAATGCCGCACAAACGGCTCGCAACATTAATTACGTTTACGGTACCCGTATTACGTATCTTGCAGAAGCCTAGCGATAGCAAAATTTGCGCAATAATTGTAAGTAAGTAAGTGTTCACTCTGGCCAGTCAGTAGACAAGATTTCTCCCGGGAGATAGGGTCCGTGGCGTCGCTACTGCCCAACAGGCCCTGCGGGTTTCTGTATCTCTCTTGGTCTGGCTCATCATCCTAGACCCGTTCCGGCAAAGTAAACTCTACCGGCACAGACCTAAAGTTCGGAGCGCGCAAGCCCCACCACGAGGTTAACGTATAGTTACAGCGGTGGGGTTATTAGATATTATTATTATTAAAAAAATATGCTTTTGGCTTATTATTGTTCACCTTTGACAGCGAGACTAAAATTAGAGTAGGTCGATAATATGATAATTTGTTGTTGTTATTTTTGATATCCATCAGAGCTTGGAACAACCGCTTCTTCAGGGAGAACCCGGCCTTCCTCTCAGTACAAGTCGGCTGCGATTTATACGAAGGAGGAGATGAGAACATCTCCATTCTGGAGGTTTACTTCCATCCGCAATACAACCCTAGTAATTTAAGGAACAACCTCGCAATTATGCGCTTGGTTCGGGCTCTGCGGTTTGGAAAACGTGTCTCAAAAGTTAAGAAGATTGATTTTGATAGAGATCCTTGGCCGTTAGCTACGAATACTCCTGGCATCACCATCATTGGTTGGGGCGCAAAAACCGTAAGTTTTGTCATGGTTTTTTCTAGAGCTGTGTACTTAAAAGCTAGCGCAGATTGGGGCGAGCCGACTTTATCACTTTCGTACATTTTCCATGAAAACGCAACGCACACTACAGGCGCCAGGCGGGACGCACCGCACTCTTGTTTGAAAATGCGTTGCGCTGCGGCTCGTTGCGGCTGTAATGTGCGCTTATTGATGCGACAATTTAGTAGGTATTATAATGATGTGACAGTTTATGTATATAAAAGTATTCTTGCCCCACTTTTTTTTTTTCAGAGCTCAAATATGATTGCAAACGTTTGGAGCAATCGACTTGCGTATGCGGTGCTCGACTTCTATCCAATAAGGGAATGTCAAGAAGTTTATTCTAGGTAAGTTAGCTTTTTGTCTTTATTTTCTTATAATAAGTACGTATTATATTGGATGATAACAAACGATATCTAACTTAATATCCTCTATTAATAATATTTTAAAATATTAACAAAGTAAAAAATTCTAAAAACAATATTTTCGGCATCAGAGTCTGATGGCCAAAATATGGTTTTTAGAATGTTTGTCTGTTTGTCTGGATGTATGTTCCGGATTGGCGTACAAACGGCTGAAAGGATTTGTATGAAAAGCCAATGCGAAAAATTTTGAGCCAAAAAAAAAGCCTTTCGTTTTTTTGGCGGCAGTCGATCGGATATTGATCGGATATGATAAAGTGATGCAGAATAATATAACAACTTGGTCCCAGCAGCGCAACCAAACGTTGTAGAACAGCCAGCTGCAGTGGTTCAAGGACAACGCCATTTTCCTTTCCCCGGTTATAACCGCGCACATTTGAATGGGTGCGTCTCATATCATATAAATTTATTTGGTATATTTTCATTTCAATAACGTTCAGAAGATGTGATACGGGAGATATACCAACTGCTGATATAATTTCTTTACTTATAATATTTATATACTCTAAAACTTATTTCGTGTAACGTTATTGGATATAACATATATTTAATCAAAAATCATTAGGTCTATCGTTTAAAATATTTTTTCACAAATTTAGTGACAGAAATGAATCACAGCAAAAGCGACTCCACGTAGTCTTTTATGCCCTACCCCTAGAGTGTAATTTAGCTCCGCGTAGGCGTGGAGGGGCGAGGCGGCCCGCGAGCTGAGGAGTTTTCGAAGACTCAAAAAATGATGCAAAGCATACCTTCAATTCCTGAAAATAACACAAGAAGGCCTGCTAAAGCCTTGACAACGGTGCTGATGAAACTGCATACTGGTGATTCTAATTAAAGATTGTGCAACCTTTTAAGAATGTTCTGGGGGTCGATTCTACTAATTTGCAACGTTACACGTTCAATTGTGTTTCAACAACAGTTCAGTTTCGATCGCCGTTCGATAGTTATCAAAAAAGTCATTCTACTATTCTATAAGCGAAATAGAAACTAAACTTAAACCGAATCGTAACGGGAACGTAACAGCGGGTAATCTGTGTGACCAACATTCCAAATAGTATGTTTTAATAATACCACAGAAAAAAAAAGTTGAATCTAATAATATTACTAAATACGAATAAGTGCTACTAAAAGTATTTTTAATACAAAAACATATCTAGACCATACTTATACTTTTAGCCTGTATATTTTTTTGTAACATTTCAACTTTATAAATAATAAAAACTCAGAAGAACATTTCGTTTTCGGCCCCAGCTTGCGAAATCTGTGAAACGAAACGTTTCAATTATGTCTAAAAGATAATGATGCGACTAAACGTCACGCTCATGTTCGGTTTTGTTAGCAGAATAGCATTTGAGATTGTTTCGATGGATCGGTGACTGAACTGAAACTTAACCGCAGTTGGATCGTTGTTACATTAGTGGAATGCGAAAACGCTCAACAGCCATGGTTCAGTTGCCATTCAATTGCGATTTTTTAACAATTTTGTTAGTAGAATCGGCCCCCTGATCTGCATTTGAAAGGACGATGTCAACCAATAATAATAATAATAATATCCTGGGACATTTTTCACACACGGTCATCTGGTCCCAAACTAAGCAGAGCTTGTACTATGGAAACCAGATAACTGATATACTACATATACTACTTTTTTTTGTAAATACATACTTATATAGATAATTACACCCAGACTCAGGACAAACAGACATGTTCATGCACACAAATGTTTGTCCTGGATGGGAATCGAACCCACGACCTGCGGCATGATAGGTGGTATCTTAACCAACCACGCCAACTGGCCCGTCAAATTATGAAAGAGCTGTTACAGTACACGATGCGACATACGTGCACCTCCAAAGAAGTACCAAATAATATTCCCAGAGAAAATCATATAGCCTGCATAAGTGGCGTAACCTTTACAAGCCATATTTAATAGTATGCCCTGATGGATGCACAGTGGATGGGCCCTATGATGCAACGACATCTGACATATAGTGAATAGAATATAATATTAGATAGCCGAGATGATTCATTTCATTGGGTTTTTAGGCCTAATGATATTTTCATTTTGGATCAAGGGTAGAGATTCGATTGAACCGTTACAATCATATGTTTATTGTCCAAAAATGCCAATTACAAAAAGCAGTACTGACTCACAGCTTACGACCAGAGAAGCAAATGAACCCCGGAAAGTAACGATGTGTTGCTGTGTCGTTGAAACAATAAATGGCAGGCTGAAGGACCAGTTTCAGCAATAAAGGCACATGAACAATAATCGAGCAATGACACACCTCTTTGAAAAGATTGCGTTTGGTCAAACTCTGACTAATCACAGGTTAGTGAGTGATATATTGAGTGAGATACCCGAAAGATCCGATATGGAGAACCGTCTAAGCAGTTTTGCAATTGCAAATAATCTTGCAATAACCGCAGAAACCTTGGAACTAAATAGCTTTCTAACTCTTACTATAAATGACCTTATTTTATATGCCCTTAGGACATACCAGATAAAACAAGCTCGTAGCTATTATGGCAAACATATAAAGAATAATAATCAATATCATATAAAAGTATGCCGAGAAGTTAACATGCAAAATATAACACAATACAGAATAGTAGCTGCCAATCCTGTGCTACTAAAGGGAAGTCCAGTCCAGACATCGGCAGGCTCAGATATATTATGTGTATATTGTACTGTAGTTATTTTTTGGGAAAAAGAACCCTCGGCTGTTGTTCTCACACGATGGCTATTGTATGGTACTTGGGATGGGGCAGACATCAACCTAATTTTAGTCCCCCAGCACTATTTTTAGCCAATATAATTGTGAGACTATGTATTTGAAAATATGACTTAATCTTTAAACTGATGTAACTCAGTCCGGACTGACTTTTTTATATAAAACCCCATATAATAATATTTATATTTTCATTTATAATATTATTCTGAACCGTTTTTTTTTCATATTTGGTCGACTGCCGCGAAAAAAAGAAAATGCACCAGTTTTCACACAAATTTGCTCATTGTCCTTTGGCAGACAGATAGTTTATAACCTATATTTACACATAGGGTACTTTTATTCCCGGATAGTACATTCCCGTGGGATATATACCGACTTCCACGAGAGTGAAGCTACAGGCAAATGTTAGTAATAACATTTTATTACTTACATTATTTTAGTGAGTTCGTGAGCCACAAGAACTTTTGCGCTGGATTCTTCTCCAAAGGGGGCGGCGCATGTAACGTAAGCTTATGGAAAAAAAATCAAACCTGATAATCATTATTTCCTATTATTAACACAAAACCAAATAGGTACAGGACCAGCACATCAAGCTACTATAATCTGTAAAATTTCTTTAATAGTTTTTCAACTTTATCGCTAAAGCATTAGGCTCAAGGTTGATTGGCAAAATTTGACAGTTTTGGGTAGCTTGATGTGCTGGCATCTGTACTTCTTCCGTTTTCTTCTACACTGGGTCTTTTACTATATTAGATAATCTGCGGCAGTTTGCTCGTTGTCACTGCCACTAGCACTAGATATCACCTAAATGGTACAATCCCACAAACTTATCTGCCGGTCTATTCTGTAAAAATCTCACCGTGAAAACTAAGGTGGCCAAATAAGTTTGTGGCACTATAAAGGTGAACTTATTGTTTCACTGTTCAAAATCAACAAAATCAGGGAAAATCGACCTCGACTAGTCGTGGTCGTGCCGCAGAACCTCCAACCAGTATGAGGACGTTTATAATAAAGTAGGCATATTACGGCCGCCGAGTGCCGACTGACCGGTCGGTGTGGCCTAGTGTGCAATGTGCACACTAGGCTACACCGACCGACTCCCGAAACGTTCGTTATAAACCTACATCATAATATTGCGTAACACACTTTCAATCACAATCCAAAAGATTTTGAAGAGAATTGCTAATCCTTTGAAAAACACCAACGAGACAGTTAGCGTGCCAACCAGATAACAAGTAACATTAAGCAAGTACAAGCGGAGGTACATCATCTTGCCTTGTCTGACCATGAAACAGGACAAACGCTATCGCTGAAAACAAATAAATCATACGAAATATCTAGCTGGTATGAATGTGTCAGAGACTATAGTAAAGAAAATATGGGCAAGTTCTGTAATTGCATTTCGTCTCTTAGTTTCTCAAATGTATACGAAAAAAATAATTTACAAGAATCGTTTATTGAATTTCATAATCTATTTAAATTATTTTTTGATCTGTGCTTCCCTATAAACACTGTGAAGAAGACAAATAAAAAAGGGAACTGTAAATGGTTAACCCGAGGTATTAGGATATCCTGTACAAGAAAGAGGTATCTCTATATCAACCAACAACACC
Source organism: Dicycla oo (assembly GCA_948252095.1). Classification (NCBI taxonomy): domain Eukaryota; kingdom Metazoa; phylum Arthropoda; class Insecta; order Lepidoptera; family Noctuidae; genus Dicycla; species Dicycla oo. The sequence continues at coordinate 26,181,804 of OX411730.1, forward strand.
ATAAAACTAACAAAAAAAAATTGAATAAAAAATACAAATCCTACAGTTACATACTTAAAAAGTGCATTATATAAGTCTCGACAACTCCAGAGTAAGAAATATATTGATAATAATAAAAATAAATGTAAAGCCACATGGGAAGTTATTAACGAGAACATTGATGGCATTAAGGCGGTGCTATATGTAAATTAGGCTGGAACTGAAGAAGTTTAAAACTATTTTTCTCCACAACCCGTACCATAATGATCTTTTAAAAAAAATATGTTAAACTACACAATAAAACACATGTCCCCTTCACTTAGAAAAAAATAAAAAATAATTTTAAATATCATTAACATACATGAAAAGTAACCCCTGTTTTAGAAATATAAAACCTTTTTTCTTCGAAACTATTAATCGCTAGGTTTTTTTATAGTCATCATGATATTACACAATACAATGCCTAGGGAATCCTCGGCTTATTTTTTTAAATAACTTTTCTAATTACTTATAGTCATTATTTTTTACATAAATCGACACTCAATCGCGTGAGCAACCCCTCTGTCGCCTATTAATTTAGTGCGGGACGAGACGCAGTGCTGAACGGACCTGTACCACTTTTTCCCGCATTTTTTCGTTGGTGACAATACCATTAGAAAGTATTGTAAACAAATACCTACCTACTTATTTTGTTGATTTTAATAGTTTTTGTGTGTGTAAATATTAGAGTAGTTTTTAGTATATAGTTAGTAATACTACATAGGAAATATTTGTGTTAATATAAGTTTATTTATAAAATCAATATGGGTGACAAAAAAAGACGCACTAAGCGTAATTTGAAAATAAAATACAAGAGGAGAATAAAAAGAATGAACCAGTAAGTAATTTGAGTACCTATCTAACATTTTACTAGTAACCATCAATCAAGCGTTTTGATAAAAAGATATAGGTAGGTACGTATAAGTAATATGCGTACCTAAACAGGTACCTACCTATCTGCTGCAACCTAGGTACCTTTCGTCGCCAGAACGAGAAACTGTTTTCGTTTCGAATTTGCCAACGGAAATTCGTACGTGTTTAATGGCAACAAGGTATAGATTCCAAACGACCGGGCGGCATTACGACACGGCGGCACAGTAACGACATAACGAGCTATAGATTCGGATGCAGTGAATCTATAGCTTGTTACTATTAGACACGTACGAATTTACGTTGGCCGGAGTTTCGCTAGCTAATTTAATTTGACCCTGAATATGTGTCGCAGCTAACTAGTTTATCGTGTTTAGATATCGATACCCATCACGTCTGCGGAGTTTCGCTAGCTAATTTAATTTGACCCTGTATATGTGTTGCAGCTAACTAGTTTATCATATTTAGATATCGATACCCATCACGTCTGCGGAGTTTCGCTAGCTAATTTAATTTGAACCTGTATATGTGTCGCAGCTAACTAGTTCATCATGTTTAGATATCGATACCCATCACGTCTGTGGAGTTTCACTAGCTAATTTAATTTGACCCTGTATTATTACTCATCGCAATCAGATTGCTAATACAGGGTAATAATTAGGCCAGCCACATACAGTCGGAATTCTGTTTTAGTAATATTACAATGAGTTCTTAATCATTAAAAAAATATATTTTCTAAAATTATAATAATTTACACAAGTGTTGTATTTGTTTTTCTACAACATACAAGTTTTACCTAAAAATGTTTTGCACCACTGCTCTGAAATATGCAACAGGCTACCTATGCGTGCGTCGCGCGTCATGGCTCTGTGGCAGTCAGCGGTGCAAAATAGAATATTAGTGATCGCTTCGCGCGTAATTATAATGAGGGGGTGCGCGGAGCATTCTCGGCGGTAACGCCCATTTGAGCGAGGTCAACGGCGTAATGCCAAGCCTTAACACAAAAATTTACATTGACAGAATAATTGACAATAATCAGACTTATGAAGACCCCAAAAGAAAGTCATACCATTATTTGAATCAGGTAACAAAATGACGTTGGCAATTTTAGGCCTATTTCTATCTTACCTGCATTTAGTTAAATATTTGAAAAGTTAATACTCAAGCAGTTGCTAAGACATTTTAATTTAAATGGCCTCCTTCATGATGAACAAATGGCTTTACAAAAGGTCGTTCGACTACAGATGCGGGTGTTGCTCTGCTGAAACATATTTTTAACGCATGGGAGAACTCGCAAAATGCTATTGGAGTTTTCTGTGATCTCTCCAAAAACTTTGATAGCGTGCACCATGACACGCATTTGCGTAAACTACATCATTATGGTGTCCAAAACAAAGCTCTTAAAGTAATAAATTCATATTTACATAATAGGTTTCAATGTGTAGATGTTAATGGTGTGTTACCAGTTCAGTTAGGTGTACCTCAAGGCTCAATACTGGGCCTATTCTTATCTATACTCTATACTTCAAAAACGAGCTGTTCGAGCAATTTACCAGCTAGGTGCTAGAGTTTCTTTGAGAGATTTTTTTAAACATATTGGTATTCTCACGGTGGCATCACAATTCATATTCGCCAACATATACAGGGTGTCCGGTAATGAATGGATAACCTTGAAATGTCTTATAGTATAACTTATGGCCGTTCAGAAAAAAAATTGAAACAAAATATATCATAAGTAGTACCTAAGTTATGATTTTTTTAAAAGAAAGGTCTAATTTTTTTTTACCTTGTTTTACTTTTATGAACACTACGATCAGAAATGAATGGATTCCATCGGTTTGTTGTTATTTTATTATTATACACGAACTATGCTAATAGATAAACAGTCAATAGTATGACTAGCTATTGCACTTTTTTATTAAAAAATTAGCAGATTAATTAATTTTAGAAAAACTTTGCAAAATTTATTTTTTAAACTATGTTTAAACATCTTGGGTATAAAAAAAATGTATGAATACATGAGTGGCCAATAATTTTAAAATAATGTCACTTTCAAGTAGATTTTATAATGGTACAATTCATAAATGTATCTACAATAAATAGTGAATTATTGCGATTAATGTAGAAAAGGAGAAAATTTTACTAAATATCAAAATTTGTAATATGGGAACATTTTTTAAATTTAATTGTACCTGAACTTTGGGGATTAATAAAAAACAACATTTAACATAAACAACACTTTATTATCATTCGTTTATAATAAATGTTCAAACTGCCGGCCTCCCACTCTTATGCAGGCCCTACATCTACGGATAAATGATCTACGGAGCAGTCTTGTGTACCGTCGTTCACTAATTTTTGATGCGGCTGCTCTGACTCGTCTTCTTAATTCTTCTAAAGACCTTATAGGCTTACAGTATACTTCCTCTTTAAGGCAGCCCCAATAAAAAAAATCCAATGGATTTAGGTCCGGTGAACGTGGAGGCCACAAAATTGGCCCTAGCCGCCCGATCCATCTATCTGGGTACGTGTTATTTAAAAATGCACGAACAGATACAGCATAATGCGCAGGACAGCCGTCATTTTGCAACCAATATGACTCCCTCAGCTCCTCGGGCACTTCTTCTAATAAATTGGGGAGATCATTTTGAAGAAACTCCAAATAACTTTGCCCTGTTAAATTCCCCGGTAATTCAAATGGCCCGATTATTATTCCACTTAATATTCCAGTCCAATAATTGATTTTAAATTGGTATTGGGATCTATCTTCACGCATAAGATGGGGATTTTCTAATTCCCAACCGTGTAAATTATGAAGATTCATGTATCCATCTCTTTTGAATGTTGACTCGTCGCTCCACAGAATTTTATTAAAAAATTGCGGGTCTTCTTCGATTTTTGCCAGCATTTGTCGGCAAAAACGCAATCTAGCTGCATAATCTCTTGGTTGGAGAGTTTGCACGCGTGTAACGTGGTAAGGGTGGAATTTATTTTTTTTCAAAATATCGTGCACGGTCGATTTTCCGATACCTGTGCGTCGAGCTATTGTTCGTGTAGAGGTAGAAGGATCGTTTTCGACTTCCTCAAGCACGGCTTCTTCTACATCAAGACGAGCGATTCTTCCACTGCTTGTACCACCGACACCACTACCAGGCAATCTTCCTTCGGAGTAACAACCGTGGACACGAATAAATACGCGGTAGTCTGGGTGGCGCGCATTAGGGTATCTCTCCCTATAGAGCGCTGCAGCTACATTTGCGTTACCTCTGCATTCTCCATAAATGTAATGCATATTTGCATATTCTTGTGCCGTATACTGACGTGGCATTTTGATACACAAAAACACAAAAGTCCAGTTTAGTCCAAAAACAAACCAAATCGTCGCAAATATCACCAAACAAAACAAGTCCAAATCAGTAAGCAAAACGAATAGTCCAATAAAATAGCCACGTGGTCGTTTTAACACTGATTCAAAGTAAATCACGATAATTGCAAACGGAAACTAAATAAACACATGCGAAGTCGAGCAAGTCGAGAAACGCACTAAAAGTATGAGTGCTTACCTGATGTTTTACATTTATTTCCTCTCTCTCGCACCTAGCCGATTCAGACCCTCTTTGTCTAACATAACACAAAAGAATGACAGCACGGCGTGCGCGCAGGTAGCAAATATGAAGGTCACACGACCCATTTCACGCTTTTAAAGTAACTATTTTAATCATTATGAGTATTTGTAAATTTCTGACAATTTGGTTTCAATACGCAATTTTTATTCACTACAAATTCCTTAAATGTATTTTTGATTAATCTTCAGTGGTCAGAAGCAATTTAATTTAAAAAAAGTTCCTACATTACTTTTGACATTTGGTAAAATTTTCTCCTTTTCTACATTAATGGCAATAATTCACTATTTATTGTAGATACATTTATGAATTGTACCATTATAAAATCTACTTGAAAGTGACATTATTTTAAAATTATTGGCCACTCATGTATTCATACATTTTTTTTATACCCAAGATGTTTAAACATAGTTTAAAAAATAAATTTTGCAAAGTTTTTCTAAAATTAATTAATTTGCTAATTTTTTAATAAAAAAGTGCAATAGCTAGTCATACTATTGACTGTTTATCTATTAGCATAGTTCGTGTATAATAATAAAATAACAACAAACCGATGGAATCCATTCATTTCTGATCGTAGTGTTCATAAAAGTAAAACAAGGTAAAAAAAATTAGACCTTTCTTTTAAAAAAATCATAACTTAGGTACTACTTATGATATATTTTGTTTCAATTTTTTTTCTGAACGGCCATAAGTTATACTATAAGACATTTCAAGGTTATCCATTCATTACCGGACACCCTGTATAAGATATTAAACAAAATATACACTAAAAACAGTGATATCCACAATGTTAACACTAGAAATAAGGACAAATTACGTGCTCCGTTTCACCGGCTTCATAAGGTTCATAACTCATTTCATGGGCTTGGTATATCCTTTTATAACAAGTTACCCTCTTCTTTGCTAGATTTGCCCTTCAATGCGTTTAAAGCTAAAGTAAAATCTAAAGGGGAGTTTGTTGCGCTACTTCTCCCCAGCTAAAGCACTAGGAAGTGGTGAAGGGCGGGCGTTTTGAGGGACTGTCTTATGTAATTTTGACGTTCAAAAAGTGCTGATTCTCAGCCTAATTTGAATAAATAACTTTTGATTTTGATTTTTTTGATTTTAAATGCAGTGGGAACAGATGACATCACAACAAAAGTAATAAAAATAAGTGCACCATATATATGTCAACCACTGAGTTATTTAATAAACCTATCCTTTGAGGAAGGTACGTTTCCATATATGTATATTGAAAAAATCAATAGTTAAGCCACTTTTTAAAAAAGGTGAAAGATCTGACATGAATAATTATAGGCCAGTAACGTTGATACCAATCATGTCGAAAATATTCGAGAAAGTAATGCTTAGGAGGCTTCAAGAATTTGCGTCAAGGGATCACTTACTTCAAAATGAGCAATTTGGATTTAGGCAGGATAGTACCACTTCATTAGCATATTTCAACTTGATCAAAATTGTCCCTCAGGCTATAAATGATGGCTTGCTAGTTGCGGCGATATTTCTGGACATGAGCAAACATGAGCGTTCGATTTTGTAGACCACAATTTGCTCTTACACAAATTAGAAAAATATGGAATAAGAGGCAAAGCGAACGATTGGTTAAGAGATTATTTAACAGAAAACAATACGTAGAAATCTCGAAAATCCAAAATAACAAAAAAGAGGTGTATAGAAGTAACTATCAGCAAAACAATTTTGAAGTGCCACAGAGCATCGTGTATATAGGACCTTTCTTATTCATCATGTATATAAATGATCTCCCAAATAGCACCCCTCATGACACAATCTTGTTTGCTGATGACACAACTCTTATTGTAAAGGGTGAAAATGAAAGTACATATGAACGAGAAATAAATAAAGCTATAAACGACATAATACAATGGTTACATTCAAATAACTTGAAAATTAATATGACAAAAACTAAAATGATCGAATTCCAACCGAATAAAAGGAAACCATTCCTACTAAATGTCAAATATAACGACACTAATATAGAACGAGTAGCAAGCACTAAATTTCTGGGCATACAGTTGGATCAGAATTGTGACTGGAAGGCACATGTCGGTCACGTTTGTGACAAGCTCGATCGATTTATCTATGCATTAAAAAGAATTAGAGTCACAGTGTCAATAGAAGCTGCTCTTTGCGCACATCACGGGTGCGTTTCGTCAGTACTCGCATATGGTATTTTGATGTGGGGCAATTCGGTGGATATCTTAAGAGCATTTAGAGTATAAAAAAAATGTGTGCGTGCAATCTGTGGAGCCTGGTATACCGATAGCTGTAAGCCCTTGTTCAAAAAGTATAATATTTTGCCTTTACCGTGCATGTACATTAAAGAATTATGCCTATTTGTACAAAAAATCCAGAATATTTCACGAAGTACAAAGATGTAATTAAAAGAAATGTAGCTCCTAGGAATAAAAATAAGCATAAACATTTAATCCGTGTACCTCAATGTAGGCTCGAATTGTACAAAAGGAATTCTTATAACTATAACGGCTATAAAGGTGTATAAATTATTATATTAAATTACCAGACGCCTTCAAAGATTAACCTTTCAATGTGTTAAAAAAAAAGTTGACACAGTGGTTAAAGGAAAATTGTTTTTTTTATGATTTAAAGGACTTTATGTCATATCGTGCAGAAGGTAATAATTAATTTAATGTTTAATATCTAGGACCAATATTAATGAATCGTGACATTAGATTATTGAGTATGGACATTGTTTTATATTCATAATTTGACATTTAATATTATCTATTCTTTATTTGACTTAAATGAATGTATGTTTCTGAATCTGAATATTTAAATTGAATTTATATTAGTTCCATTTTTATGCTGTATGTGTTAATATGACATATTAGCACACCATATGTAATGGTAGAATGTATTTGGGCCACGATACTCTTAATTTCTTCATTTGTACCTACATTCTAGCAAATAAATTAATTTGAATTTGAATTTGCTTCGTATGTTTGAAAAATTCGTCAACAAAGTAAAAAAACGCAATAAATGCTGTTGAACTGTCAAAATTAAAGGCATTTCCATTGTGTGTGTGTTAAGCAGGTTGCTGGTTTGTATGGCCATTGGCCGTGCTCGTGATCACCTTGTGCGTGAGCTCCAAGTGTTTGTTACGCAGGTCGTTGTCTGTGCGGCCACTGGAAGTGCTCGTGATCACGTTGTGCGTGAGGTCCAAGGATTTGTTACGCAGGTCGTTGGTCTGTGCGGCCACTGGCCGTGCCCGTGATCACGTTGTGCGTGAGCTCCTAGGGTATGCTTGCTAATCTAAAAGCAAGTGGAGGCTGGCAGACGTGGCAGGCAATCTAAACATATGCCACAAATACAGTGTGAATATCTACATTTATGTGTAGGTACCTACCTACATTATATTTCTAGTTTTCTCTGTAGGTATTTCTTAGAATTGTTTGTTTCTGTGTATCCTATCCATTCATGTATTTTTATTTATTTTCTTATTATTGTACACCTTATGTTGTACTTTTTTTTAATTTTGACAAACTTTATTTGTTAACTACCTATGTTTAGTTACTTTAAATACTGTTGTGACAGCGAGACGCCGGTGGTCCAGGGGTGGCGTACGGCAAGCTGTTTGGAGTCGTCAGCTTTGGCGCCCCGAACTGTGGCGCCACTGACGCGCCCACAGTCTTCACCAAGCTCGGCTTCTACGCTGATTGGATCGAAGGCATCATGGAAATGGTCAGCATTTAAGTACCTACCTCTAAAGGCTGGCGTAGATTGGAACGGTGCGGCCCGCAACGCAACCCATTGCAAAAATCCTCCTTTATCATTGTCATACATTTTCCATGAACCAACGCACACTACCGGCGCTGGGCGGGCCGCACCGCACTCTTGTATGAAAATACGTTGCGCTGCGGCAGGTTGCGGCTGTCATGTGTCATGGCTTAATGAGTAGGTAGTTTAAGTAAATAATTTTCACCTGCAATTTCAGGAAGTGCCAACCGCTATTAAGCCTACAACGCTGAGAACGACCAGGGAGGCCATCGACATAAATAGCTTCGTAATAAGTACAAAAGCGAGATTCAAAGTCGCTCCCATCGCACGTCCTCAAACAACAACAACACCTATTCCGAGTTTAGACACCTTGAGAATTTTGGATGAAAGTAAACTTTTCAAAGAATTTATAACAACAATGTTTGGTAGTGAAGAAGTAAAAGAATATCTTGATCAATTTGAATCGGATACAGACACTGAAGAGGAAGCAACAACAAGAGACATTTCTAGAGCTGCAATCATCAAACCGATTACCAGATCAACCACAGAAGCGGATGTTGAGGAACATATTTCTGGCGATTACGGGATTCCTCAAGACCAGAAGGGATCGATTAGAATACTGACTACAATAGACAACTTTGATGAGGTTAAAGAAAAAAGTGAAGAAGAAGTCACGACGCCGACAGTAGAGGCATCTGCATCGGGTCAGAAGACGAACGAAGAAAAAAAAGTGGAGCAAGATATTGCCAAACTAATTGATGCTATTGACATACTAGATCTATTGTCATCTGAAACCAGTGAGATATTTTCCGAAGATGAACAGGTAATTAAACCTAAAAACTCAAAACATAAGACGGAAGTTCAACCTAAAAAGCAAAAAAGTCAGGAAGAAAAAGAAAAAATAGAGATGACGGTGGAATCGGAATCGGAGAGTAGAGAGGAAGTTACTAGTGATGATAATAGTGATGGTAATGGAAGTAGTAATGGTAGTGATGGTGATGATGAATACGAACATCATTCTGACGATCAACCACAGAGTAAAATTCGGAAAAAATACTCAAATAACACCAATAAGAAAGTCAAAAAAGAAAAAAAGAAAAACAAATCGTTTAAAGACGTCACGTTCAGACTAAATAGTACTGGTGGTATTTTAAAAATATTCTCTCAAAAGGATCTTGTAAGATTGCTAAATGAGGCTGTAGCTGAAGCAGATCAAAGTGCTAAAAGTGAGCAATATTCACGAGAGGCTCTCAATCATCGAGAGGTGAGAAAGCTCATTCAAGATTCTTAGGCAAGAGGCAAGACTCGTGACTAGGGCATCTGGCGGGCGCGATGACGGGTGTGTGCGGGTGGCCACATTGCAGTGACTGACAATGACAGCGAGCTGTTGTAGCGCTTAAGACATATTTCAGGTTTCAACCATGGACGAGAATTTGGTATTTTTACTAGATAGCCGGCTCAACATTTGACTACATCCTGAGTAACTGCTCCTAAGATGACCTACTGACCAAAATATCGTCAAAAATCGCCAGAGAAAATACAAACTTTCTTTTATTTTGCTCCATAATATTCTTATTATTGTGCGATTACTATGGTGTGGATGTTTACTTTGCCAGCTATATTGGTTTAGATTGAATCGCATTTATACATTTTTCAAAACCTATTTACCACCATTTTACAAAAAAATATCTTTGCTAAAGCGTTAACGCCGAGAGACAAACAGAACTGCAGTGCTATTCTGTACAAATCTCACCATGAAAACTTAGGTGAAGTGAGCTTGAAGTGAGCTGTCATTCCACCTGATGCTAGGGATAGACACTATTGAGTGTATACCAAGATTCGTCAAGATTGGTTGTAAAATACGACCTGCCATGCTATTCTGTACATATATCACCGCGAAAACTTAGGTGAGGTGAGCGTGGAGTGAGCTGTCAATAGTGTTGATCCCTAGCATCTGATGGAATGACAGCTCACTTCAAGCTCACTTCACCTACGTTTTCACGGTGAGATTTTTACATAATGGACCGGCTGGTTTGATATGCCAGCCGCGCATTAGGTCACTTACTGACTAGGCCCGTAGTGTGGCCATAACGCGCGGATAGGAACGTTTGAAAACTACGCGCGTTATCCCGCTCGGGCCCGTCGCGCTTGGCGCCCGCCTTAGTCACTACACTATGAACGCAAACGGCGGTTTCATATGTTTGATATTTCGCGCCCGTCATCGCAGCCGCGCTAGGCTGGCAATATGTGCATTCATATCCATCGAAGAGTAATAGTGTTCCGTGCGGTAAGCCTTTGGTCCCTGCTGTCATTTCACAGAGTATATTTTTATATAAAGTGTCATTCGTCGATCTTTGACAGTCGTTACGGGTTGTCAAAAGCCTGAAAGTCTTTTTCTTGGCGTGGAGAAATGCTCATGCATACTCAAGGAGGTTAAAATAATAGGGAGCGAGCGCTTGGAACATTGTAATCGTTTCTCATTTTTCTTAAAAAGAGAGGGACCGAGTTTTCTATTTTATCTCCTTCTAGCCCACACATTTAGAAAGAGACACTGTAATAGAAAGAAACAGAACGCTTAACTCAGTGCCTTTCATTCATTTCAAGGTCACCGATATAGGAATGTTTCTCTAGTATGCCTGTCTCCCTATTTTTAACCTCCTTGTGCATACTACACTACCACGGGGAGATAGTGCAGTTATGTGGGACTCCAATCCAACCCACTAAAACTCCACGGTGTCCTCCTGTGCCGCTTGTGGCGGGAACACGGGCAACGCGCTAGCACTCACCGCGAACCCGCCGCGGCTGTCCGTCACCGGACCCTCCTCTGGGAAGTACCCCCTATCACCGGCGCACCAGAACACATTGCACGCCGTGGCTACCCCAGGGACCAAACCAGCTCATGAGCGCTAGACAACCCCATGTCTAGGCACCCTAGGTCCCCCTGCGATCGGTCTGGTCAGTGGCCCGGCCGCCTACCACTTCTCGGCCGGATGTCGCCCAAGCAGCACCGCAACCTACTTGTTGGCTGTTACATCGTCGGCTTCCTGGGAAAAGTCCTGACGAGTGGCCCCTCCTCGGGTTCCTCTTCGCTTCACCGTGGGTGACCAAGCCACGGCTACTGAACCCCCCGCCTCGACAATGCGGGGGGAAGCCCGAAAGTCGTATTACTCAGTTACTGGGTTGTGGAGGTCAGATAGACAGTCGCTCCATGTAAAATACTGGTACTCAACTGCATTCGATTAGACTGGAAGCCGACCCCAACATAGGAAAAGGCTAGGCAGATGATGATGATATAAGTAAGATGACATAATTTTTTGCGAGCTTTAAAGCGTTTGGCGGGAAAAACCGCCGACTGGACTTGTGTCTGGCAGTAGTGATTAAAATTACTAACAATATTCTGTTAAAACATACATAAAAATCACCAGTAAGACTTTAAGAAAAGTGAGTACTTAAGTAATATTTTTACGTTACTTCAATCAAATCAATCAAATCATTTTATTTGTAGGTCTATAATGATAATGTTAGCGCGCTGCATTCTACTCGCAAGCATACAAATATTACACACGATAATAAAATAAAATATAATAGAATTTGTAAATGTCGGTAGGTATAATTAAAATGTCAAACCAGGTCAAACCATAAAATAAAAATACAAATACAATTATTTCAAAATTTAAAATATCATTGTCAGCAGTAATCCTCCATAGATTCAGTGATTGAGTTTGTTAAGTAAAAATTGTTGCAGTCGTTTTTTAAAAATAACTATATTTAGGTTACTTAGTAGACACTAGTATCTTATACCTAAAAAATAGCCGTCGCGTCGGCTATGTATATACAGACGGCAGCAGGTAAGGTATGTACAGACGGCAGCAGGTCAAGCTACCCGAAACTGTCAAATTTTCCCAATCAACCTTGAACCTAATAATTTAGCAATAAAGTTGAAAATCTATCAAAGAAATTTGACAGATTGTAGTAGCTCGATGTGCTAACGTCTGTACATACCTAGGTCCAAAGGCTCAAAGTAAATACCAACACAACTGTATCCGAATACGTTTTTTTTTTTTATCAAAAAGTAAGGTCTGCCGGCTCTGGGATTTTGGACTATAGCCATCTAGGTATTTTTTGTTTAGGACTTACAGCGCCCATGCTGCCAATTTCTAAAGGCGAGCCGATTTTATCATTTGAAGCATAATGCTTTCACGATTCATGTTTTTGTCTCCTCTCGATTCGATAATCTGCTACTCGAAGGGAGAAACTCTCGAGTCAACTGTTATTTATCTAATAAAATAAATCGGGAATTTGTTGTTTTATTTCTTGTTGTTGGGCTGATTTTACAGAATTGCCAATCATACAAGATTGAGATAGACAGTATGACCTGATATATCACAGGTTATGGCAGGTGGCAGCAGGCAGAGTGTTGCCAGATGGCTTTGTGTATTTCCCCCCAGACCTCACCAAAAAAACCCCTAAAAACTGCTTACCTATCCAAAAAAAAACCCCAGCCTATTTACAATTTTTTTTTCTAACCCAGATTCAGTTTTTTGTATTAATTTAAAGGGGGAAAAAAAATAATAATAACGTCAACACGTCAAAATTTATTTTCATATATTTTCAGTTTTATATTATTTTCAAGTTAATATTAGTCGCAGTTTTTTTATTTTATTTCGTGAGAAAAACCCACACGCCACTGAAAGAAAAAATAATCAAGATAATTTAAATACAGCAATTACCAAAATGTACAAAATACATAAAAAACTGCCAAATCGGAGGTGACATTTGTCATGTCACCTCCGATAAAACACTACAAACCCAAATGAAAATATAAAAATGTTGACGAGAGCAGCTGCAAGACGAGCACGCCTACCACCTCCGGACTCTTCGCTCGGCTCCACCTCGCCGCCGCCGGTACCCAACCCCACCGTGAGCGCTGTGACGACACCGGCCGCGGTAGTTGCGTCGAGCTCGAGCGACGAGTATTTTTCCCCACCGACGCCGACGTCGCCAACACCTGTACGTCGGCAGGGGAGAGGCCGGCCACCGTGAAGCTTGGGACTTAGGGGCCATCCAGCCCCGAGCCGGGTCCCCGCTGCCGGTGGTTGTGTGCAGCGCATGAGATGGACTCAGTCCATGAACGAGAACGTCATGCGCGCATATTATGGGTCTACAGAGTGGGGAACTAACCTCACTGCGTACCGCGATAGGATGCTGTCTCTGTTCCAGAAACTAGAACCAACCGTCAACACCTCGGCCCGATAACTGTCGGATCAGGTGCGGGTCATCCAACGCAATCACAGGTTGGACGATGCCGCACTTGGTAGGCTGCGCTCAGAGGTACTGAGCCAACATATCGTCTCGACTCCAGCACAAACCGTGGCACAAGCGTCGACTATAGATGCAATCCCATCGCGGTTCAATCATGTTGAAGAAGAGGAGGATAGGGTTGCCACAGTAAGTAGCCAATACAACACCCGGTTGAGGAGCGCACTGGAGGATGCGATTCGAGAGTATAGGTCCACTCCGACCGAACTTAGACCCCGATTACCACGCTTACCCATGCATAAGAAAAATAGGGCGCTGGTGTGTGCCATGGACTCGCAGCTTAAGATTTTTTTAGAAAGCAGCGAGGATCTCGTTGATACATACTCGATTCTGTATTGCGCGGCTGTTGCGGCATGTCGTTTAGCTAACGTCGTTTCCTAGCTGTGACGGAGCTACTCGACCAAAACCAGCCGTACCAGCCTGGCAACGCAGGATCGAGCGTCGTATCGATGGGGCCAGGGTACTCATCGGCAAACTATACTGCTTCAGGGAGGGTAATACACGACCACGAGTACACGTATGGGGCAATGGAGGACGGTCCTTCGCTATCCTGGGTTCAGCTGTGGGGTTGATGCAATAGGATTTATACAACTTGTGATTTGTGTCGGTCTACCAAGTGATTATAAGATTTTTCTAGATTTATAATTAAAATTAAAAAGAAAAAGAAAAATATATATTATATATAATAATAATAATAATAGGATAAGGAAGGGAAAAAGTTTAAGGCGTGCATGCGTGTGTGTATGGGTGTATGAGTGTGCGGTAGGTGAGAGTGTAGTGGGTAAGTGTGTGTGTGTTTGTGATGTTATGTAAGTGTATGATATGAAATTGAGCCAGCGTTGCTTGTGAGTGTACACTGAGATATAAGTATTGGTATTAGACGATGTATGTAAGTAGTTAGTGATTCTGTTTGTGAATAGTCCTGTTGAAGTAGCCATTCTGTCACCTTAGACTTTAGTTCATATCTATTTAGGTCGAGTATGTTAAGTTCTTTATGAGCTTTTTGTAAATGAGTGTGCATATTGTATAATATTGGTGTCTGGCAAAAGTAGTTCTGTGCCGAGTGCCCGGGGGAATATTGGTTCGTTTTTTTGGATCCGACGGGGGGACACTAGCATGTCTTCTAAGGACAGACTGAAGCACGAAGAGCTGACGGACGGTTAGTACCTTGCAATCAGAGTATAGTTGCTTTGTCGGATAACGATATGGTTTTCGTAACATCACTTTTAGTATAGTTCTCTGTGGTCTTTCCACTCTGATTAGGCTAGTTTAGTTGCACCACCCCACACAGTAATACAATACCCAATAACCGATTGACACAGCATAGAAAACCATTTTCAGAGTATCAGGGCTTGCCGACTCTCTAAGAGACTTAAAAATATGTATCAATCTCATAGTTCTAGAGGTGAGGGCGTTAAGTTGTTTATCCCATCGTAACCCTGCGTCTATTTGAACGCCGAGATATCTAACATTATCAGCACTTGTGAGTGCTGGACATTGACACGAAGATGAGAGCTGTGAACAAGTATGTGGTATTATCGAGAAAGTGTGATCGGGTGCAGTGTTTGAGCGAATAGAGAATGGAATATAGGATGTCTTGTTGAAGTTAAGGGTAAGCAGATTAGAGTTGAGCCACTTGAATACTTTGGATAAAGCTGATTCTGCGCTAGATTTGACACTATCCCACGTCGGTCCGTAAGCTACAATAACGGTGTTGTCAGCATAGGCAAATATCCTAGCATTGGGGAGGGTCATTTTGCACAAGTCGTTTACGTAGATTTGGAACAAAATAGGCCCTAGAATGCTTCCCTGAGGCACTCTGCAAGACACGGATTCCTCATCACTAAAGAGCTTATCAATTTTAATTCTCTGGGTACGGTTTTTGAGGTAATCTTTAAAGATTTGAAGAGCGCTACCTCTTATACCAAGTAGTTCCAATTTGGCGATGAGTATGGGGACAGAAAATGTGTCAAAAGCCTTAGTTTGGTCTAGGAAGATACGTACAGATTTGGTTTTACTATCAAGGTTCCCAGCAACCATTTGTGTCAGATCAATAACAGCATGTTCAGTTGAGATTCCAGTACGAAATCCATATTGGTTATCAGCCGTCTCAAGAGCTTCTTGAATAGGTATCGCATCATAATACCTATTCAAGAAGCTCTTGAGACGGCCGCTGAGGATCCTTTCAAGGACCTTAGAGAGTGCAGTCAAAACTGAGATGGGTCTATAATTGTTGACACAACTTCTGTCCCCCCCCCCCCCCCCCCCCCTTTAGGATTGGATATATGCAGCATCCGCATATGGAGCATCCGGAAATACACCCTTCTGCAGACAACCATTGAAGATATACGTTAGTGGCTTTGCCTGAGTCTGGAGGCATGTTTTTAGTAATAGGGGCGATATACCATCGCAACCTATTGCGCAGTCGTTGCGTAGTTGCAGAATAAAGGATTCGACCTTAGTTTCATCTACCTCTAGTATCCCAAGGGAGTTAGCGGGAGAGAAAGCAGTATTGTTAGTGGTACTTGAAATCTGACTAGTTGGAAGATTCGGGGGCGGATGAAATCGGGAGATATTAGCCGCCAGATTTTTACCTACATTACTAAAGAATTTGCTCACTTCATTTATGGAAGATTTAGGACAGTCTCTAATGTTCACGAGTTCAACAGGGCTTGTTTTAATTTTAGTTGTGTTAGTTATTTCTTTTATTGCTTCCCAAAGGGCTTTAGGGTTATTTTTTGCTGTCTCGAGTTTGTTTTTTTCGTAGGCTATTTTTAATTTTCGAAGTAAGGCATTACAAAAATTTCGATAGCGCGTATAGGTAATTTTGAGTACCTATAGGATCTTCTGGATCTTTTTTTGATTTCGTGTGCAATTTGTCTCGATTTTTGATACACTCTAAAAGGTCAGGGGTAATCCAGGGCTTGATAGTTCTTTTTCTCCTTGGAAGTATGGTTTGGTACTCACCAAACCATACTTCCAAGGAGAAAAACAAACACATACTCATAAAAACATACTCATGTTTGGTAACTATAGATGTTAACATGGTTATGAGACTGTTCATTGCTATATTAGGGTTATCAATTTTGTACATAGCTTTAAAGTCCATGCTTTGTAATTCTAACTTAATTGCATCGTAGTCTACCGAGGTAACGGTGTGACATGTGTTACGTTTCGGATTAGCGTTGGCGATAGTAAGTAGGACAGGTTTGTGGTCGGTAATATGTGAGTCTAGAACCAATGTGGTGATAGGTAGGTTAGTTTTAGTGAAAGTATGGTCAAGACAATTATCAAGCCGAGTGGGGAATAGGTGGGTTGGCAGAAGCCTGTGTGATGTATTTAAAATGAGATATTCAAGACTCTGGTCATTTCTGGTACTCTGTTTTATATCAATATTTAAATCGCCCATTAGAGCAATATTCTGCCACGTGGAGAGTTTAGTGTAGACACTATTTAAGCTATCTAAAAACTTATCAAAACTTTCCCGGGAGTTGTAAGAAGTGCAGTGGGACGAAATAGGCTGAATAGTAATAAAGCTTTTTATTAATTTGAATAATAAATATCATAAAGTAGATAGACTTCGGGTAACACTAGAGTTATTCTACTCAACTTGTGTGAGATCAAAGTATGAAATACTTCTTTTGCCAAACTGTATATAGGTAGTAGAACATTGCTACCGTCAATGTTCTACTGTATACAATTGTACTTATGCGTAGAACGAAACGTAAAAAATCAATTGTGGAGTTTATAATCCCAGCCGGCAGATGTCACCTGCGCTCTAAATTTTCAGTCTTGGGTGGGTGGTGATAAGATTATTTTGCAAGAGAAACCACATTTTTGAGGTAAAAAGAATCTTATTTTATTATAATTTACTATAAAATACTGTGCTTTGTGATCTGTTACTTATTATTTGTTCCAAATTGGTGTTGTAAGCTTTTTATGTAAGTTGCGAAAAATAACATGGTGAAGTACATAGGTTGTCAAATACGTAAGTGGATTCTGAATTTGAATTTAATTTTATATTTTCGTAATTACATCTAGGCTTCTATTGTTTTTTGTTGTTACTTTCAATAAAAAAGTACCTACCTAGTTAATAATTTCTTTTCATTAGATCATAGTGACAGATATAGCTATAGAGTTCGTTATGTAACTCTTCCTTATTGATCATTGCGGGCATAACCTCTATGACAAAATGTTTTCACCAACATTATCCTGTATCAAAACATGGATGTTACAACGCGTACGGGATAGATTTTGCCTAAAATATCTGCTAGTTTTTTTATGATCAACATAGGAAAACACTTGTGTAGGTAACTCCTGGCATTAGTCAATATTATTTTTTTATAGAAGTATCTCTTAAAAACCAATCACTACATCGACTTTCTTTTTCGTTAAAATAAATGTGTAGTGGAGAACATTCATAAGTTTCTCTTATTTTAGACCTATAGCTGTCAGAAAGATAAGAAAAAAAAACATTAATAACCATGATTTTGAAGAAGTTAATTATGCTGTAAAAGTCAAAATTAATCATTGGTTTGTCATGTACTTGTACAGCATACAGATGTGCTATAAAAACCTATAATAATTGGCTACCTATAACAATCTGATAATAGTTATGAAATTCACCTACACACATTTGTAATCACAGACAAGCAATGTTAATGGAGTGAACAATAATGTTTACGAATGATACATAAAAATGTTCATTCAATGAATCACTTTTTGAAACACTGAAACAAATTAAACATCCATAAATACCTACATACCTATGTAATTTTATACTTGAAACATTACACATTAATTTTATGAACAGGCAGTCACTATGATTTCTTATTTATGTGACTTAATAATAATTCTATTAAAAACATTGTAATGATTTTTCATCTAGCAAGTGCCATGTGTGTGATGTGACATAATGTCTGCGTAATATTTTGTGTGTACGTTGTTTTTAATGAATAGGGTGTCTCTCAGTCGTGAAAGCACCAAAGAATACAATTCCTACTGGCTTCCCTTCGGAAGTTTGCATTGGCAAGTCTACCGCTATTGTAAAATGGCACAGTCAATACCAATAGTCTCTATTATTGCCAAAAAATATAGTTTACACTATGGGTATTTTTAATTCACCATAAAATTCAAACAACAAAAATGTCTATTTCTAGATTTGAGCAACAACAATAAAAAGATGTTCTAAACTAACCTGGCGCCAAAATGTCATAATCAGGAACTAAAAATACATAGAATAGAGATCTCGACATGACGTTGCTTTAGGTCATGTGGCATTGCTGGATAATGGACGAGAGCAAGCTGCTGTACAACGGGTTACGATAGAGACATATTAAAAAGTGTGTCAGCGAGAACGAGATGGAGGAATATTGCACATTTTATTTAGTTTTCACCTGTTCAATTGTATTGTATTTGATTCTTTAAATTCCTATAATAATTTTAGAGTCCTATTACCTAATTTAGTTTAGTTTATTTCTCTAAAACATTGAAAGTTTTGTTTATGTGGTGTGATAGCTTATTTTAGGTTCTGCTATTTGACAATAGATGGTGTTAAATTCAGTAAATAAAACACTTATTAATAGTTAATAAATGCATTTTTACTTTATTAGTAAGTAAGTTGAAACCGGCTTCTCTCTTACAAAAAGTCACACCTCGCCGCTGGTGTTTGTTGTTCCAGTATAAACCTTATTCAATGGTCTTAAAGGTTGTACTGTAAACTTGTGCTGGTGAATTGCATTAACTCTGAGTACCTAATGATCGAAGGCTCTAAAAATGGGAGTGTCTCTTATCTTTAACATTAAGTTATGCTTGAGGTAATAATCTAATCCTGTTCACAGTCGCATGTCACATATGTGATACAGTGAGTGTGTAACTTTATCTGTCTACTTTGTGGGTGGTGAAACTGAATACTTACTTATCAAAATGAGTCAATGCAAAGTCTTCAAGAACTAAAAATTTGCAAGAACTTAGTAAGTAGTTTCTGTAATAAAGTAAAAAAAAAGATCAATATTCTTAAGCGCTATGTTTGTATGTGTTTGTTTGAACATTAAAACACATTTTCCCTGTCATAAAACATGTTTGCAAAGGTAAAATAGTATGTCGGTGTATTGTATTACTCATGCATATCTGTTGGTCACCGCATAAATCTTATGTTAGAGCCTAAACTACCTCAAATGGCTTATCATGATTCTCCGTTGTGTCGAAAATACTGCAGCATTAATTTTGAAATAAATATGTATATGGTAAAGTTGAAGATTAATGTTAAGTACTCTGTGTGACGAAAACACGATTCCATAAAATTTTCTCAATAGAAAAAAAATCCAAAGTTACCTGTGAACCGAACAATAAACCGCTGGTATTCAAAAAATACTTCAAATTAGATCATGAAACTTTACATACTAACTGAACTAACTAAAAAGCAGGTCTTATGTGTTTTATTTTTTTTAATTAGTATTATTTTCACCTTAAAAAGAAATTACTTAAACTATCGGCGACTTGAAGTTTGTTCCCTGCTGCCCGAACAACCCCCTCAGGAAGGGCTGTGCTAAAATAGGTAGGATAAAGAGTGAGGTGGCACAGGGAAATGGGGGCGAAATTAGATTTTGAGCTGAGGTTGTATAGGCTCTTAATAATGATTTATTAAAAACTGATTAAGCCAGTTACCCCATTCAAAATTAATTCATTTAGGTACCTAATTATTAACCTCGGTTTACTTTTAATAATTTTGGTGGACGGACTTTTACCTACTACCCTTATTTTGATGATGTTTTTCAGAAAGGTCAGGTGCGTAGTAGTACTCGTAACTAGCGTATGTGTATGACCAGATGTATGAACGTAAAAGAAGCAAAAGGAGTATGTGAGGATCGTAGCATGTCGTCATTGTCAAACCAAATTCTGCTATGTGCACTTTTTGAGATTTCTACTTTTTGACGTTTGCGTATAGTTCACACCCCTATCTACCGTATAAAAAAAAAAACTGCTAAGTGCTTATGAGCACTGTACGACGATCTGTGACCTTTTATAAAATATGCTATGTGCAATAGCTAGATTTTTTTGAGAACTTTTTTTTTTCAATATACATATATCAAAATTTTTTGCACATAGCAGATTTTGGTTTGACAACGACGATGTGGCGTTCTGTAGTTTCTGCCATGAGAAGAAGGCGTGTGTGTATGTATGTATGTATGCATGTAACATTGGTTAGTAATGGCTGATATCTCTGTTTCCACAGCAACATGGCCAATTTCCTGCTGCGCCGTGCGGTGCTAGACGCGATCCGCGTGCCGGTGTGCGCCCGCGCCTCCTCATCTGTAGGCGAAGTTGCCAAGGTAAGGAACCTTAATTAGAGGCCATAGGTCATTAATAATAATAAAGGTTGACTGGTAGAAAATACCTCGGTCATTAAATTCAAGCTTAATGCTTTGTACATTATTTTTTGACTTGTGCATAAAGTTTTAATAAATAAATAAAGTCTCTTTATTTCTGAAACAGAATTTTTAACACGAATAAATATGGTATGTTACTGTGTAATGTGTAAGCCATAGGGCATTAGAATGGGGAAAAACTGCTAGATAGTTGTGGGTACACTTGCAAGCAATGAAACTGCGTCACCAACATTAACCTTAATATTTCGGGTATTAAAAACTGACATTGGCGCCGATTCCCTTCTTCACAAACTAAACAAAATTTAAGTTCAGTGCATCTTTTTCTTTCTATTTCATTAAGAAAAGGACAGACGATAAATATTAGTTTAGTCCTGTCAGGACAGACTGACAGGGCTAAACTAATATTCATGTCCAACTTTACATAAACTATCACATATAGACACTATGCACTTGAATCATACTCTCACAAATAAAAATAAGTTATATCAAACTTATTTTTATTTGATATTTTAATTACCTACGGTTTTGTTACTAGTTTAAGTAAATGCTGTACTATGGAAGAGCGGAGTCTTCTAATACAGGCATTCTTTGCTTAAAAGGAGGCTCCAAACACTAAACCCGGTTTTTGTAAACTGAAGCATAAATAAACTTTAACTTTCTATGACGCAGTTAGCCATAAAAATGCGATACACCAACCGTAAGCGGCTGGCTACATGCTGGGGGTGTGGAGTTAGTATAATATGTTAAGAGTTTCTTAGTTAAGCTCTGACTTAGCGACTTTAGTACAGACGGGCATTACTTTAGGAGATACTAAGGTTTACATATGTTGGTTTCATTGCTCCCGAGTGTAAGGAGTAAGGAAAAAATCGAAATTGATTTTTTTTTATAATTAACAATTGGAACATGTTTTTTTAAATTTTGACCTATAAAGCTGGGGTAAAAATTGCCCCTTCATAGCATTTTAAATATTACGCACAGGGAAATTACGAAAAATGTGATAATGTGTTGTGACAGGTGGTTGGTTAATATACCACCTATCATGCCGCAGGTCGTGGGTTCGATTTCCATCCAGGACAAACATTTGTGTGCATGAACATGTCTGTTTGTTCTGAGTCTGGGTGTAATTATCTATATAAGTATGTATTTACAAAAAAAAAAGTAGTGTATGTAGTATATCAGTTATCTGGTTTCCATAGTATAATAATATATTATAAGCAGCCATATATAACAATAATTTCAGATCGGCAACCGCGAGTGGGTCGGCTACGGCTTCAATGGCCAGCCCAACTACGTGGACAGAGCCGACTTCCCCCTGCCCGCCGTGCGCTTCCGTGGAGAAACACCTGATCTTAAGGTAGGTACTTTTATAAATATAATAAATTATTCTTTATTTCACAAGCCAAGCCTTTCTACATAACCTTATGACTAAAAACATAAACGGCTTAGCTTGATACAAACTATATTGGGGTCGGCTTCCAGTCTAACCGGATGCAGCTGCATACCAATAATATTTTACATGGAGCGACTGCCTATCTGACCTTCACAACCCAGTTACTGGGTAATACGATACCCAGACTTAATACAAATATCTATATATTTAATTACTCAGAGTTCTAAACTAGGTGTAAGTTCCTGTGAATCAGGAGTCAGGACTATACACCAGTACGCTTTTTGTCTTCTTCTCTTTTAGTACAATTTCTCTACATTCTAAATGGCAAAAATCACTGACTGCTGTAAGATCCTTGTTGAACCTTTTCGGGTTCCGTACCCAAAGGGTAAAACGTGACCCTATTACTAAGACTCCGCTGTCCGTCTGTCACCAGGCTGTATCTCAACTACACTGGTCATCAAAAAAATCGACCCACCCATTTTTTGTTTAATATTTATCGATTGTTTCACTGATAAGCTGTTTCACACATTTGCTTTTTATTTTGAGAGTCTGATATGATGTTTGACATCTTATTTGTCGTAAATCTTATTGCACTTGAAGGACTTACAATTTTTTATACAGAAATACAGTCGAGTGGTGATTTGATGGTTTTACGTCGGAACAAATTCGAACCGTTCTTTCAGTCCGAAACAGACTTTTGTAGGGATTTTTTGTTAATAACGTTAAGTTTATTTACCGAGGCTGTAGTTTTGATTACTTTGTCTAAAAATAATGGACACTACTGAAGCTGAGGCTGCCCAAGTGGTAGCTTTGCTCCAACAAGACTTTAAGTCAACGTGTCGTGGCCAGGAGGTTACAACTGAGCCGTTCTGCAGTGCGGCGAGTTTACCAAAGGTTCCTGGAAACTGGGCAGTACCGAAGAAGATCTGGATCTGTAAGACATAGGGTGACATCTCAAAGGGATGATCGCTTTAAAGCGGTCTCAGCTCTACGAAATCGACATCAGTCGGGTGTTGATCTCCAGCGACGCTTACGTGAAGTTCGGGGTGTGGCTATAAATTATAGTATTGGCAGAAGAAGACTTCGTGAGCAAAATTTAAGACCACACAAGCCTGCAACAGGACCACAATTGACCACAGCTCATCGACAAGCTAGACTTCAATTTGCCCGTAATCATATCAACTGGACTATAGGTCAATGGGAGTCAGTTATTTTTAGTGATGAGAGTCGAATGACTTTATACGGTTCTGATGGACGCCGTAATGTGATGCGACGGCCAGGTGAACGTTATACTCCGTGTTGCATAAGAGAAACTGTCAGTTATGGTGGGGGCTCTGTAATGTTCTGGGCTGGGATATCTTTGACTGGACGCACGGAGCTGGTTTTCATACAAAGAGGTGCTTTAATTGCAGCACGCTACATCACTGAGATCTTAACACATTCACTGCTGAATTATTTGGCGAACTTGCTCCAAGTGCTGCTTTATGATACACTAAACCCTGTGCGGCAAACGCTCATGCGCGCCCAAAAAATACTTTGTGTGGTGCTATGAGCGCGCATGCGCGATTGAAGAAACTCTACCCAGTGCGGCTGGGCGCATATGTGCGCCGTTACAAACTTATCCTAAGTGCGGCGAGACGCTTATGTGTGTTTGAAAATTTTCCAGTTTTATGAGTCATAAAACAATTACGCCAAGAACAATAGAGATGCACAAAAAACCCACTGGTGCGGCGCGCCGCATTCGAAGGAAGTTATATAAATTGTATGGACGCGCATAAGCGCCGGTAGCACATGGTGAACGTTCGAAAATCGTGCATGCGCGTCGGCCGCACAGAACGTGTTAAAAGACCATGTGGTGCCATATGCCGGCTATATTGGTGAGAACTTTGAAGTAATGCATGATAATGGACGACCACACGTAGCGCGCATCACCACCGATTACCTTGAAGAGGTCGGCATTCGGGTTATGTAGTGGCCAGCAAGAAGCGCTGATCTCAACCTGATAGAGCATATGTGGGACACCCTAAAACAAAAGGTTAGAGCCCGTAATCCAGCCCCTACAACATTAGGAGACCTGGAAACCGCTATTACGGAAGAATGGGCCCGAATCCCTCAAAATCTTGATAAGGTCGTTAAAACGGCGAATGCAGGCCGTCATTCGAGCAAGAGGAGGGAATACGCAATTTTAATTTGAAAGAAATGTGTACATAACACGACAAAAAAACTAGAGCGTTTTTAAATTAATCAAAAAATTGTGTAAAATTAAGGATTTTGATTTTGAAATCATAATTCTATAAAAAAAAAAACATTTTTAAGTTTAAATTGTGATTAAATTGGTGTAAATAAATAAGATAAACAAAACATTTCAGTACTAGAACATTGTGTTTGTTTTTGCCTAAGAAAAACATGATGTGCGGTAAAACCGCAGGTGGGCCGATTTTTTTATGACCAGTGTAGTTAAGACAGCTGTCATAGAGACAGAGTATAAAACATCGTCTCGACACAGTTCAGTACACTGTATTTACTGAATTGAATAAAAACCATGTTTTTACATTATGAGAGACTTCCCTTACATTTTTGTCTACCCATTCGGGACCTATATGGTATGATATTGTCACAAAAGCTGCCACTTAACACATTATCTGCTTAATTCTTTATGCAAACGCTTCTTTATGCTACACCCATACATACCGACCGTTATTTTACGATGTTTTCGAAACAATAGAGATGCACAACGAACGCACAGGTGCGGCGCGCCGCACTCGAAGAAAGTTATGTAAATTGTATGGACGCGCATACGCGCCGTCAAGCACCTGGTGAACGTCCGAAAACGCGCATGTGCGTCTGCCGCGCCTAATGTATTAACTAGTAACTACTGAACTACGTAATATTGAGTTTTTCCATGAGAATATTTTCAGTATCATCCACGAACTAAGATTTTGCCCAGTTAGTGACGTAATGTCCAACCTGTAAAAAACGTATGTACGTACACCTCGTATAGAGACAGAACCATTCCTCACCCACGCACCCTTGTACATCTCTGTCAAAATGTCAATGTGTCTATAGTTTAGGTACGTTCAAACAATAGAATGCTTTTTCTATAAGCCATTTGAATAACTCCGTTTTAAAACGATTGATTAATATAAATTGAGTTATATATTATCAATTTTTATAATATTGTCGAAATAAAATCTTGTCGTATTACGGTTTGTCAAACTTCAGTTTTTAAGTCTGGCAATTTTGTTTTCTTAATGAAAATGTCTGTGACACCAGGTTCTCCGTGAGAAGGAAAAGGGAGACTGGCGCAAGCTGACCCTGGAAGAGAAGAAAGCTTTGTACCGCGCCTCCTTCTGCCAGACCTTCGCCGAGTTCCAGGCGCCGACGGGCGAGTGGAAGGGCGTGGTCGGCTGGGGGCTCGCCATATCCTCGCTGGCACTCTGGATCTACATGGCTATGAAGATCTTTGGTAAGGAATATATAGTAGTTGTATGGCTGGTTTCAATCCGCCACGATGTGAGGAAGCAGTCCACCACGTCGGTTAGAAAAATGAAATAGGTAATAATTAAGGCGAAATGGGTCCCAAAGAAGATATTTTAACCCATTTCGGCTGCACGTAAAATCAGTTTTTGTGACCAAAAACTTGCCTTATTCTTTATTATGATTATAAAAATTGAAGATTTTTTTAGTAAATTACACGATTGACACAATTTGGCTCGATACAAAAATCCGGCGAAGTGCGTGTCGGACCACGCACAATGAAGGGTTCAGTAGTTGGGATGAATTTATCCCAAGAACAAACTTAACATTGTAGTTGAAAAACATGTTCTCCTATACATTCCAACTGCAAATATAAGTTTGTACGCACAATATTGAGAGATTTACCATGTGATATTAAGACCATAGACTTCTTATAGTTTTCCTGTAATCTATAGGAATAGAACTATTTTCTGTATTTTTTTTTTCAAAATTTTAGGCTCGTTAGTTACGTGGTTATAACGGTCAATTTTCGTCTATTTTTAACCAACTTCAAAAAAGCAGGTTATCAATTCGACACGTATGTGGGTAAGGTCGTAAAAAGTATAATATAACGCACTGGAAGAAATAACACACAATAACACTGGAATAATGTAAAGGTGAATGTTCACTTTGTTATACATTCACTTAGTTAGTGGCCCTGACTGCTATGCCGGAGGTCGTGGGTTCGATTCCCACCCAGGACAAACGTTTGTGTGATGAGCATGATCATTTGTTCTGTGTCTGGGTGTAATTTATCTATATATGTATGTATTTAGAAATATATAAGTATGTTTATCAGTTGTCTAGTACTCATAACACAAGCTCTGCTTAGCTTGAGGCTAGACGGCGTTGTGTGATAGTTGTGGAATATTATTATTATTATTATTATTATTATGTTGAGAAAAATCACAACTAGGTACGTCAGAATAACATTACCTAACAACCCTCTATTTGATTGCCGCAATCGGGTAAGTTGTTTATACAGGGTTATTTGTAAAACACCAGCAACCTCTTAAGGGGTCATTGTACTCATCATTATGAACAACTTTTACTCTGGGACCAAACCTGAAATCGTGAAAAAAAAATCAGCTGTTCAGTACATTTATGTTCGCATAATTCGTCAAAATGTACAGAACAGCTGATTTTTTTTTTTTGAAAATTCCATAACTAAAATAAACATAATTAAAATAAACATTTTAATGAAACAGAGCACATAGAATTTTAAAAAGAAATATTTTTAAAATTCTATGTGCTCCGTTTGGCCATACCAATGCTCCGAATTTCGCCTTTAGAACCAATGTTATTGAAAATAAACTTAGGTGGTGGGTTAATAATTTGGTGAGGTTAATAAATAGGTAGGTTAATTCATATTTACTAATAGCTACACCTACAGACGTTGGCCTATCCAAATTTCAACAATTCATACAAAAGTCCCATAAAACAACGCATGCAATTTTTCGCCAATTTCCAATTTCACGAGCAATTTTTCAAAAAAAAAAAAAAAAATCTGTCATACAAGCCTTGTCCTGATACAACTAAAAAATAATTTGCCAAATAGTTCTGTACTGATGCGCTAACATACATTCGTCATTTTTATTTATAATATAGATTAAATAATATGTGTTTTATTAATAAGTTCTTTTCGTTCCTCTGCAGTCTACAACCCCATCCCCGAGTCTCTGAGCGAAGAGAACCAGAAGGCGCAGCTGAAGCGCATGCTGGACCTCAAGATGAACCCCGTCGACGGGCTGGCCAGCAAGTGGGACTACGAGAACAACCGCTGGAAGTAAACTGGCTTACGGTACGTACACTTCAGCCCATAGCGCCGGGGTAGCCCGCCAAATCCAAATTTCATTAGATTTTTTTGCAATTTGCAGGTCGTATGTTGATTTAACGCTTTGAAGGACACTACGGCCATAGCAATATATATACAGAGTTATTGGTAACACACCAACAACCTCTTAAGGGGTCATTGTACTCATCATTATGAACAACTTTTACTATGGGACCAAACCTGAAATCGCGTATCAATAGTCTGGCCAGGAATTTTTTCGCCAAATATATCGCGTGTGGGTACACGCGATATATTTTTCGCCAAGCAACGCGATGTATTTTTTTACATACCTACTTTGATTTAAAACACTTTTCATCCATTAAACAGATGGGTGAAGGTCGTTCCTCTACGGATCCTCTACTATATCGCTATATCAATCATCTGCTCAGCGCCCCGTGATCCCAAAACATTCCTTCAAAATATCGTAAAAGCTGTAGATATTATTATATTCTAATGTTTTTTTCTCTGTTTTTAGGTAACAGGAGGCTGCTATGGCTGCAGGACGCTGTTACTCCGGGCCTAGAATAGACATATGTAATATAAGTGATAATATCTGTGTAAGATAAATAAATTGTAATTCCAAACCATAACTGCCTTTTATATTCAGTCTATAATAAATTGTTCTCACCACTCACTATGACGTCACATGCATGCCTCTCAAAAAAACTTTTTAGCAAAAAATAAAACCGACTTCCAAAACAAAACACTACAAAGTGAAAAATAAGTTTAATTTCGGAAGTCGGTGTCTTTGGTTTCGTATTTTCGTATTTGCCACCGACTTCTGAAATTAATTTTTCACTTTGTAGAGTTTGTAGTGGGAAGTTTTGGAAGTCGGTTTTATTTTTTCCTAAAAAGCTTTTATTTTTGGCTTTTTAGTGGTTGTACCTACCGCACACAAATTCGAATACCATTACCTGCTATGTAAATAACAGTGATAGGAAGTTATTAAAACATCATGAACTGCATAGATTAACACGTTCTGTGCGGCCGACGTGCATGCGCGATTTTCGAACGTTCACCATGTGCTACCGGCGCTTATGCGCGTCCATACAATTTATATAACTTCCTTCGAATGCGGCGCGCCGCACCTGTGGGTTTTTTGTGCATGTCTATTGTTCTTGGCGTAATTGTTTTATGACTCATAAAAACTGGAAAATTTTCAAACACACATGCGCCCAGCCGCACTGGGTAGAGTTTCTTCAATCGCGCATGCGCGCTCATAGCACCACACGAAGTATTTTTTGGGCGCGCATGAGCGTTTGCCGCACAGGGTTTAGTGTATCATAAAGCAGCACTTGGAGCAAGTTCGCCAAATAATTCAGCAGTGAATGTGTTAAAATATCATCCACATAGACTAAGTGGAAAAAATACGCATTATTGAAGCTAACTCAAAAACTACCCCAAGCAGAGTTAATAAAATGTATATGGGAGCACCTAGGAAGTCACAAAAAAAGAATTTTCCAAATCGGTTCATCCGTCTGAGTAATCGCGTAAAAACATACAAAAAAAACACGACTTGAGAACCTCCTCCTTTTTGAGTCGGTTAAGAGTACATGAGTGGTGTACTTGCGGTTGAGATTGTCATACTACAAGTGACAGGCTGTTTTTTGAAGCTGTCGTGGTACGGCAACACAGGCGATACTACCAGGCGTACATAAAACAAATGCGGTTAGGCTTTGTCCTTTGGTGCTCGTTTGCCGTACATTGAGAAGTGGCACACAGGTAAACTTAACGCCGTCGTGCAAGCACCACGATACTAGGCGTAAATAAAACAAGCGGTTTGGATTCGTACTTTGCCGTACTACGCTTGCCTGGGGAACGACGGACGGTTGACAGCGTCAAGAGTCATTTGTAGATATGAATTCACTAGTATTAGTCGCAAGAGAAAGAATCATCAAAATTGGTTCATGAGTTTTTGAGGAAATCGCGGACATACAAACTTACATACATACGTACGGCTCAAATAGAGAACCTCCTTTTTTGAAGTCGTTTAATAAACAATAATATAATAATAAACATTTTATTTCTCTTCCACAAAGGTATCTTAAAAAAAAAAAAAACAAAATATGCAGAATATAAGATCCACTTAATCCTTTGTGGGAGACTAGTATCTGCACTAGGAAAGGGCAGAAACAAATTCGAGTTGATTGCGAATCTGATCTCTCTAGTCTTGAAGGGCAACAATGACTATCCACTGTATTTGTAAAAACATGTTTACTACCATTTTTAGTAATAACATTTTTAAATTGTTTACTTTTTATGTTCACTTTTAACCATATTAACTTTTCATTAATTTTTGTTTGTATCTACACATACTACACTAAACAGATCATCAAACTCTACACTCAACTATCTTTTAAAACACACTATACTACATTCAAGGCTCATGTTAAAGCACTCTCGCACGGCTTGTTTATCCACCTAAGAACTGTACCCATTATAACTTTATACTTACACCAGAGATTTATAGAAGTACCATTTATGTACTTACGTAAAATTCCCAATTATTAAAAAAATAATGAATTAGATGAGTTAACGGTCGCCGACTCCAGTACTTGTGATATTGAAGACTGCTCCAGTTTAGTTTATACCGATAATTCCTCACTGAATATTATTGTACAAAATATAAGAAGTGTTAACCGAAATTTTTCAGAATTGCAAACCCTTATCAAGCGATCAGAAATTGACTGGGATATCGTAATTCTAACAGAATGTTGGATATCACGGACACCGATTATTCCGCTCATAAGTGGTTTCCAGTTCGCAAACACACAAATTAACAGGACCCAAAATGAGGGCGTTATTGTTTATTATAAATCTACCCTTACCTGTAAGATATTAGAACCATCGCTTCTGGATGGAAATTGTTTGATTATTATAAGCCTTTCCTCTCACCGTCTTTCAAAAACAATAAAACGTATTCACTATCCATGCCTTGACGAAAAAATGTTTTTTTTTTTTTTAATTTCTTTCGCCTGTATTAGAAGGCCGAAAAAATGAAAAGTATTGAATTTGACAGTATTTGCTCTTTAGATAGAGCTAATGAAGCTATACCTTTATTCCTTAGGACTCTATCCACTTTGACGGTTACTTGTACCAAAAAAATTAGTGTTAACAAACAAGGAGAGTTCGAATAAAACACGTTTCGGAACAAATTTTCTCTATATATTTTTTTATAAAAACAACGTCCCAACATAAATAATGCCGTTTTCCTGAGCATATACACAAATATCACCACTACTGTGATTCTCAGCTATGGGGAGACATCGCGGATAGCTACGTGCATCCTTTTATATACCATTTACTATCTATCACTTAGGTGCTTACACCCGTTCCAATTTTATACCCAATCTGGTTGGATCTGACTTATAGGGAGTACCTTTTACTTTTATAACGTCACGGTGTAATACCGGTAGGCCCAGCATTTTGGCAACATTTAAATTGGCATAGCCTAGGTACCATCGACCTTAAATCTTCATCCAAACTAAAGTCTGAGTGGAAAACTGGCACGAAGTAAGCGTAAGTGTTTAGAATTTGTCCGTTCAATATTATAAAGTTACAAGTTCTTTGTCTTTCTAGTTAAATAATATTTTGACAAGCCGCGATCATAGCGCACCTCCAATAAAATAGCGTAACAACTCAAAAAGTTAAAATGTTCAGGAAAAACAAAAATGTTTAACTTATTTTATTGTACTCGTAATTCGAAACTTTTTGAGTTGTTACGCTATTTTATCGGAGGTGCGACATATCATGTGTTGCTGTCGTACCTACGACAAAGTTTAACTAACTGTCGTATTCAGGGAAATACCGCTCTGACAAAGTTATTTGTGATTTTATCTGCGTCTTCTTTCCAATTAATTTTTAACTAAGGCATGCATGGTTTGGCCATGGAGTTAATAAATTATTTAATATATACAAGTATATAAAAATGAGGGAAATAATCATAGGGCATCAAAAATTTTCGCATTGCTATCAACGGTAAAAGTGCCCAAAAGGCTGGCAGCATTGCCCCTTTGAATGGCAATGCTAATTCTTTGGCCATAAAATTGGCCAGCCCTCTCGTTACGTGTGGAGTCTAGTCCTTTATTTGTTAATAAATTGAATGTTAATAATATGGTCAACAATATTTACCTATCACTGTTTTACTTGAACTTCAATCTCAATAGCCTGCCTCCTTGGTCTGTTGGTCGAAAGACCGGCTGCTGATATGCTGAATACCTATCATTCTGACAAAATAGTTATTCTATTCCATTAATAAATATACATACATTATATTAATTATCATCTTTATTGGAACTTGTTACTTTATAATATCAAAATTTAATTAAGATCTTGTTCATTAATTACAAAAATACTGTTGGACAAATAGTAGGAATAACCTACATTTTAACTACTATGTTACCCGCCAAAATGGTTACATAATTAAAATGTAATAAATTCCAATTAATCGTTACAGTAATTATAATATAAATTATTTAGAAACACCTATCACATTCTTAATAATTTAAGTCTCAACATCGATCGAACATTATTTATTTTTTAACAAATTCTTGAAACCTATTATTTATAAGTTTAAAACAAACAAATAGGATTTAAAACTAATTTTAAGTTTTAAAATAGTGAGAAAGGCGCAGGGGGTGTAGAAATGTTTGAATGCCAGCCCGTTAGAATATTATAGAATAGAAGTTCTTTATTTTGCATAAAAATGGTCTTAAATATAAATAGTTCCACATGTTTTGCTTACTTTTTTCAGCTTGCAAACAGTTTACGACATAAGATTAAAAATACGACAAACAATTTGCACCACAAATAAATAAGTGTGTTTGTTTGCACAAATATATTCATTTCTGTTTTTATTTGTTTTTTTTTTTACATTTTTTATAAATTTATATTTGAATTATGAGGTAGCCTGACAAACAAGCGAACTGCGACTGGCATTCAGATATTTTGTGTCAATCATATGCAGTACAAAATTATCATGCTCATTGGCGTAGGATGTTGTGGTCGAAGTTATGTTACATACGTTATGTTATGTTTAATAATTATCCTTGCCATGAGGTACCTAACGAGTTTATTCTATGATAAATAGTTCACTACAAAACATTATTGTACTACATATGAAAGCCTAAAGACATAATATTTGGAAAGACATTAAGACATTGTGCCCAAATTATACAGATACGTAGATTTTAGACTAAGTGACTAGATTTTACGACTAGAATAGCCAAAACTTAATAATTTCTCATTTAGACATTAACGTGCCTAAGTATACTTTTAAAGCTACTTCTCTGACATTGAAAGCGACATAGAAATATATAGATAGATAAAAGTTGATACATTATACACTAAAATAAGTTATCTTCTCCTTATAGTAATCATAAGAAAATTTTCAGGGATATTTTTCATCCCTCTTGTTTTAGTTTGTGGACAATTTTGGGACACAGAAGAGACAGTTAGCGCAATGTCGTATTGTTTAATGGAATGTCGTATTGCATAATCATTTGTCGTATCTAAATTACACATCTATGTTTGAGTAAGTTGTATTTTACATTAGGTAGGTACCTCTATAGTAAAACATTATTTGAAAAGTAAAGGCTCATTTTATTTGTCATATTCACGATATTTTTTTTTGTCTAAAATTGTCCACAAACTATATTCACGTAATATTTTATTTAAAATTAATACGATATAATTATAATGTTCCTAACACACCAACGACCGTAAACATTTATAGTTTTTTTTTTATTATTTTTATCTAATTAGCGATGTATTTAGGCTTATACAATATAAATTGTTATTTTGTAACTGCTAACACAGTTATGCACCATTACTGAAATATTTTAGATACGTTTAAAACCATGTTTTGATCATGTCCTATTATATTACAAGCTTCTGGTCCTCCAAGTCCTGGTGTCATGTCTGTCTGTTTGTAATCTAATCTTGCAAGTTAAATTTGAGTTCCGGGTTTCCGATTGAGCTGAAATTGTATGTGTAAATTGGATGACAATGTAATATTATAACATGGAGCCGATTTGATGATGGAGCCGGAAGGTGGTCATGGGAACTCAGTAATACAACGGCGCAACCCTGCTCGTTTGGTTTATCTTGACAAGGACTCCTAGATGATCTCTACATGCATTTTTAATGAACGCCTATCTATCTACTGCTTATTTTCCGCGTGTCGTTGTACAATAAGGGAAATTACGCCAATTTACCGTTTCATACAAGCCATTTCATACAACTGTCAAAGCACCACAGTTGTCATTTAAATATTCAGACAATTAAAGTTGGTACTCAATTTGCTTAACAATTAATTTCCCTGACTTTACATAAAAGCAGTTAAAAAAGAAATCGAAATATAAATCAAACAAAAAAGCTTTCTGCTATACGGCCCGCCATTGCCATTCGGGTAGAAGTCATTGTTGTCAAAACATGGTTTTTTTTACCGATTTTTAAACTTCTTTTTACTACTCAATATTTTACATAAATAGGTATGTACCTACACAGATGAATACGTCTAGCTAAAACACAGAAACGTCCGAATCTTAATTTTGTATTTCAATCAAAATCATTTTCTTTTAGACACAAACACGCTTTCTAATTTTTATAATTTTCAAACCATGGAAGTCAAAATTTGGCAATTTAATACATTTATCGAATCTTGCCAAGCCACGTTAGTCATTATTTTCTAAATTTTCGTCCACATTTTTTGCATACAAGAATTTCCTCACTTAGACCCGATTAGAGGACACCTAATAAAAATGCACGCCATCTCTTGTCAAACAGCGAAAAGTATTTAAGATTTTATTGCATCACACCAATAAACTATTATTGTAGTAGGCAATTTTTCACTTCAAAAATATGTCTGTAATTTTAATATTGGTGTAACTGCCTATTTCAAGAATATAAAAAAAAAAACTAAATACCTATTGCAGATTTTCACCAATACCTACATGTTCAATTTCATCTATCTCGACTCAACAACACCCAGGAATAAAACAATCGTCTCAAAAATCCACCCTTCAAGAATCGATTAATCACGTCCGATTCTTTTATCGATTTTTCCGTGAAGAGTTAGGGGGAGGCCTGGTCACTCCCCTCATCGTAAGACTAGTCTCTGAAAGGGAACAGGCCTCCAACGCCGCCGGTGTCCCAGTCTGCTACCTCGACTGGTCCGAAGCACTCGTCGAAGAACTGCTCCATCGTCTTGTGGAGATGGATGGTGGAGCGCTCGAAGCTGTGGCCTTCGTCGGGGTACACCTGGAACATTATGAACAAGCACCTCCTAGAATCACCTGAAAGTACAAGTTGAAAATATAAAAATTGACGAACGAAATCTGGACGATAGCCGGTGATATTATACAGGAGGAGTTAATCTTTTTAGACAAATCATTCATCGGTTGATGTTAGTTCTTAATTTCTGTGAAGTACACTTAAAACTACTTCTTGAATACTCGTCGACTGGACAGTGGACACTGGAGTTGTATGACCTTTACTTACTTACTTACTAGCACATGATGGTCAATCCAGCATTACACTCAGGATCTCCGGAGAGTGTAAACGATTCATCTGTTTTTCTGTGACGTTTTAGCAGAGTCATTTCATCCGTGTTTAGGGGAAGCCTTTTGGCTAATGATCATGACGATGGAATGGTCTCTCTCTAGAAGCTTACCTGATGTGTATACAGTGCAGTATTCCTGATGAGTGCCCTCGCTAGTGCTAACGCATGGTGTGGCGGAGCCGTGAGGTCTGCCGCTGCATGTGCCAGCAGAATTCTTCGTGGTGGAAGGTTTCCAGCCTTGCGCCACACGGCGTTGACGCCCAGCGTACCGGCCCACGTCGAGCCGTAACCGCTGTAGCGCTCCGTCCAGTAGGAATCTGGAAAAAATTGTAGATGTTGAATAGTGGTACATAGGTGACTTTTCAGAAAGTTACAGTTATAGAACCAGATAATATTTGCGCGTGACGTTGCGCGCGTCGCCGGCCGCCAGCGCTGACGAATTGTGAAGCGTCTGATATCGGCTTAAGAGCAGTGACTCACTGTGATGGCGCAGGTCGGTGAGCGGCGCCACGGCGGCGAGGCAGCGCGTCACGTTGCGCGCGTCGCCGGCCGCCAGCGCCGCCGCCGCGCCGCCGCCGTAGCCGCGCCCCCACACGCCCACGCGCGACCCGTCCACCATCTTCAGGTTGTCGCGCAGGTAGCTGGGGAAGTGCGGTTTATAGAAAGTTCAGTTAAGACTGCAAAGCTAAGGCTATATCAGCAATAGCTAGCAAAGTAACATAGTCAATATAGTCAACTCTATGTTAGTTTAAATCACACCTGATCAACATAGAGTGACACAAGCATCTTTTGGCGCCTGAAAGACATTAACAGGGGGCGGTGTTGGTAAACATTTGTGAAATTGTCACTGTCATCGTATACTGCCAAAACAATAAGGCGGAATTAGTTCCGATTTTGACCACAAGCCAAAATAACATAGCACTTTATAGCGTTGTACATGTACACTCGGCACTCATTGATTAACAAAAAGCTGGTCATTATTGGACATAGTGATATGACATGCCGAATGTCAAGCGATCATGTAGCTGCAACCACAGAACAGTGCTTTGTTTTCATTAGAAAACGGCCGTAACGACCGTCATGAAAATCTGTCATTTTTATCAGTATTTGACAAAGTCAAACCCCGCCCCCCAAAGATTTAAATCGCTAGATTTGCCCCAAGTGAAGTCAGTGCGTGTCAGTGGTGTGAAAACGGAACAGAAATGCGACTATCTTTTGGCGCGGTAGTGCGAATCTAACGATTTAAATCTTTGCCGCTGTCATCATTTTCATGACAGCTGTCACTGCGCCCGTTAAGTGTGGCCACCGCTCTTCTAGAAAACCGTAGCTTTTGCGGAGAGTGCAACTATTAATCTCAACTTGACCTGTTCTGCACTCAAACTGCCCTGCAACAGATAATGGTACGAGCCCAAATGTCAGTTAGGTGCTTGCTTATTCTATTTGTTCAATAAATACTTACGATAACACTGCTATCTGATCTTCAACATCCACTGATAGAAGCTTGTGATAGATTTCTGTTCTGAGTTCCTCTCCCTGAAAATATTTAATAAGGACTATTTATTTACAACGAAATATATACATAATTAACAAACTAATAGTTTCAAAATACATGTACATGTACTTTACATGTATAAAAAACCACCGACTTCCAAAAAAACCAGAAGTTGGTGTCTTAGGATCTGTATTTTAGTTTAGCGTCACCGACTTCTGAAATTAAAGTTATTTTTCACTTTGTATTGTTTTTTTGGAAGTCGGTGGTTTAATTTTTGTAAAAAAGCTTTTTGTTTTTCACTTTTTAGTGGGTCATTTTGTAATTTATTTAAGTTACAATAGCGTAATGTCAGCTGCTCATCACCTTTTACAAAATATTGCTTTCTCCGATGCAGGGACGTTAATTGTTGAGGAATTCACCATTAGCTCCATTTCACCATATGAAGTGTGACGAGCATAAATTAAAAGTACTTTATCGAATCACAACCCGTGAAATACTTATTATTGAGAAGTTTTGATGGCCATCTGTGGTCTTCATCCTCAGTTCCACTTCACCAAATGGTGCTTTCCGATAGTATATGCACGAGTTACTCATACTACAAACTGTCAAACATACGGAGATCGTAGTGAGTGGACGTATCAAACTATATTAATATAAACAAATAATCACTTGCGAAATCGTGACCTAGTTTTTATAAATTGCCGGTAGTAAAGCAAACCGAGTCATACTTTTGGGTTATGTAAGGTGAATTTATGAAGATGATCACTGATTAACAAGTAAATAAGCTGTTACACAATGGAGGATAGTCCCTTCAGCCCGAGAAGTAGGTGTGCTCGCTCCCCGCCGCCTACACCCGCGCGCGAAGCCGTACCTGCTCCTGCTCCTCAAGCGCCGAGCCATAGGCACGATGACTTCGAAGGAATATCAACTCCGGAAATTCAGAACTGGATGACGACCATTAACCAAAGCCTTCAAGAGGTATGTGCTATTGCAGCAGAAGGCAAGCTGAACTCGGACCAGAAAATGCGCATCAATGCCTTATGCCGGAAGGTTGGACATGGAACATCGCAGATGGCCGTACAATACCAGTCCATCAAATATACAGCCTTACAATCCCACAATGCTGTGAAAGTACTCGAAAGCCAACTCGACCTTGCGCAGCAAATAAAGGAGCTCAAGATGAAAGTCGGAGAGGCAAGTAAACCTACACTGGGAACTTCGTTTTCTGACATGGTGAAAAGAGGTACCAAAGGTTGAGAGAGGGCGCTAGTGGCGCACAGTAAACATCGACTCCGTATTTGAAAAATCTAATTAAATAGTAATGTGCATTAATTGATGAATTTTTAGTATATATGTGTCCAGAAAGTGCCTATTGACGCTAAACAGTGTTATCTTCGAAAAACTCAATTGTAAAGTGACAAAATAAACAACATTCGTGCAGTGTTTACAAAACAAATAAATCAGTGACACAGACGTAAGAAAAGGATTTAAACCTACTGGACGACGAAATAACACCAAAGACTACAGGTACAATAACTTAGTTCTATTAAAAGACTCATTAATCACATGAAGTGCAAATTGAGATCGTTAATTTTCAACATTTTGAATCGGTAGTCTCATAGACGCATGATCAACAGTCAACATTGAGTAAGGTGACATCTAGTTTCGAAACAAGTGATACGCTGTAATAGACATCTAGTGATAAATATCAGTACTACATAAACAACTATGGACGAAATCAATAATGTGACAGTCAGACGCGCACGAGCGCACTCAAGTTCCGACAACTTGGATGAAACTTTTGTTAATCGCACACTAGATGGCACTGTACGTAGCATGCCTGACATATCAGATGATGATGACATTGATTTAATTACTCAGTTAAAGAAAAATATTGATGACCTTACCATTAAACTCAGTAGCGCAAATGGAGAAATTGACTCATTAAGCTTAGAAATTGGCAAGCTTAAAAAGGAGAATGAAAATCTTACTCGGAAAAACTTACTGTACAGACAAATAGTTGCTAGCCCATCAAAATCTCCTACCATCACCCCAAAAAAACAAGGGATTAAATGCTCAACACAAACGGGGTGTATAAATAAACAAACACAGACAGATTCTTATTTTGTAGCCAAAAATACAGTCTCAATAAACTCGTCAACATCTACACAAGAACCAAGATCCGAACAAAATACAACAACAACCAGTAAGATATGTATTCTTAGCAATAACAAGGAAAACAAGATTCTTTCGATCTCAAATACCACTCTGCAATTCAAATCAGAGATATGTCACTACTTAATGCCACACTGTACGATGGACCAAATGATGCTCAATATAGAAACCAAACTGAAGTCATTCACTATGAACGACTTCTGTATTATATTTATAGGAGAAGAAGACATCAACTCAAATGACTACCCTAATTTGATATATAGTATACGAGCATCTATAAATAAAATTCAACATACAAATATTATTATTTGCGCACCGACATATAAATGTGGCAATTACACTAATATATTTAATGGGAAGATTGAATATTTCAATAGTCTACTATGTCATGATATACTCACCCACGAACACGCTTACTTTCTCGACTCAAACATGAACCTGACCTATGACTACAAAATGTTCTATAGACGTAGCGGAAAGCTCAATAACACTGGCATGCGAACAATTTTTCAAGATTTAAATGACCTTTTGTTCGATATCAAACGTTTTTACGCTGACTCAATAGATTCAAACAATGTGACACAAGAAAATAACTTGACTCGACCAATTGATGACCAAGAAGAAACAAAAACGGCAGGAAACCAGGAGAATATAACAAATTTTTTTCGAGACTAATAATGTTTGTGTTATGCATCAGAATATTGCCGGGTTATTAAACAAATCCGACAATCTCACAATATGCTTAGATGAGCTGTTATCAGAAAAGGGTGTAAGTGTAGATATATTGTGTGTAACTGAACACTTCATCATGACAGGGTACGAGTCTTATTTAACTATACCAAACTATCAACTAGCGGCTTCGTACTGCAGGAAAGATAGCAAGAGAGGTGGAGCATGCATCTTGGTAAAGAATGGACATAACTTTATCGAATTAAAGAAGATATCCAACATATCAGAGCCCGGAGTATTTGAATGTTGCGCAATAGAGTTACCTAACTATAACATTGTCCTGGCTTGTGTATATAGGGTTCCCAAGATAACAAACTTCTACGTATGTATGGACAAATTACAATCCCTCCTACAAGAGTTAACTAAGAAATCCCATCATAATATTGTCATTGCAGGGGATTTTAATATCGACATGTTAAAGAAGAATGTCCATACGATTGATTTTGAATGCCTATTACTGAACTATAATTTAAAATTAGCTTTGAATCAGCCTACACGCCTAAAGAGTAAAACCTGTATTGATAATATTGCTCATAACTTTCGCAAATCATGTAAGGTCGAAGTCCTAGAACTAGCTTTATCGGACCATACAGCACAAATAATGACATTTCCAGTACAAAAAAAATGTAAGATTAAATATTGGCGGGTTTTAAGACGTGACTACTGCAATGAAAATATGACAAAATTTAAAAATTGCTTAGATAACTTATCATTTTCTGACATTTACAAAACTAATGATCCTAATGTAGCGTATAAATCCTTTTTTGACATATTTTCATTATTCTATAAATTGTGCTTTCCGGAAAAAAATGTTCGAATTAGCACGATACGAAAACCAAAATGGGTTTCACGTGGTGTAAAACTTTGTAGTAAAAAGAAAAGACAACTTTTATGGCAATATAGATTTAAACCAAATGAGACGAACAAGAGAAAACTAACTTGTTATTCAAAAGTATTTAAAAAAATTGTAAGACTTACGCAAAAGGCACAGAACAATTATGCTATAAATACGTCAGATAACAAATCAAAAACTACTTGGAAAATTATAAACAACTCTAAATTCAACGTTCCAAAAAATTGTATTGACAAGATTTGTGTACAAAATGACGTCATCACTGACCCAAAGGCTATTGCAGATGCTTTTAATAATTACTTCATTGACAAAATCAATCCTATAGCAGGATCTGGGAATAATGCAGCATCCCTGATACCTAAAAGAAAAGATTCCTTTTTTCTCGCACCATGTCTGCCAATCGATGTGTTTAAAACTATAAATCAATTGAAGAATACAAATAGTGTGGGACATGATGGCCTATCAACTAAAGTCTTAAAATCTGTAGCGGGAGAAATATCACCACATCTTAGCTATATAATTAATCTGTGCATCGAGACAGGTGTTTTTCCCGATGCACTGAAAATATCAATCATTAAGCCACTATTCAAAAAAGAAAATAGAGAGCTTATGCAATTTTATAGGCCAATATCCCTCATAAGTGTAATTTCCAAAGTATTTGAAAAGTATTTATGTAAACAACTGTATTCTTACCTCGAAAAAGACAACATTCTCGCTAATGAACAGAAAGGGTTCAGAAATGGTAAAACTATCAACTTGGCAATTTACGATTTTTTATATTATGTCATGCAAAACGTAGATTCTAACACACCTGTATGTACGATCTTCTGTGACATGACGCAGGCTTTCGACCATGTCCGGCACGACATATTGATTGAAAAATTAGAAGCATACGGCATAAGAGGTAATGTCTCAAACCTTATTAGATCATACTTAAGCAACAGAGAACAATTTACAGAAATTTCAGCTGTAAATAAAAACAGTAAACAGGAAATTATGTACAGATCAAGGGAACGTGTAGTTAAATTTGGCGTGCCCCAAGGTACTGTCGTGGGCCCGCTATTTTTTATATTATATATTAATGACTTACCCAAAAGTATCGATCACCCAATGACACTCTTTGCCGACGACAGTACCATTACAATAGCTTGCAAGAATAGAGACACATACGAATCTGACATTAATAATTCTATAGAATCAATGGTAAAATGGTTGGAAAACAACAATCTTAAGATAAACCTTGGGAAAACCAATATTCTGCATTTTGCCCAAAGATCATCCATACCAAATGTAAATGTCCATTATTGTAACACCAACATAGATAAAGTGAATATGACTAAATTTCTTGGAATAACTATTGACGGCAAATTAGATTGGAAAGCGCATACGGAAGCATTAAGCAAGAAAATTAGTAATTCCGCATATGCATTGTATAAATTAGCCCCCATCTTAAATGTTAATGCGTTGCTAACGGCTTATCACGGCTTAGTGTCCTCTAACTTGAGATATGGACTCATTTTTTGGGGAAATTCAGTAAATAAGGGTATGATCTTCAAAACACAAAAGAGATGCCTGAGGGCTATGTTTGGACTTCATGTTACAGAGAGCTGCAAACCATTTTTTAAAGAATACAAAATATTAACGCTTCCGTCAATGTACATTTTGGAGACCATTATGTTCGTCAAATCGAACCCACACTTATTCCCCTTAGTGTCAGATAAAGTTGTTCGAAATAGACGCGACAACACTAAGCTATGTATTCCGAGATCCAAGACGACACTAATGCGGAAAAGTATATTCTGTATGGCGCCAATTATGTTCAATAAGTTGCCAAAACATTGGAGGGAATACAGTACCGACAAATTAAAAAATAAATTAAAAGGCCTTTTATTAGAGAAAGCTTACTATAGCACAGACGAATTCTTATCTGACAATTTAATTTGACTTGTATAGTGACATCCTAATTTTAATAATACCTGATTTGACATTTGATTTTTTATTTTATTTCTATTGTATTATTATGATGAGCTTATGACATTATTTTATTGTACCGTCTAACTTCTAGTAATGCTCTAATTTAAATGATTAATTATAAATGCGTATAATGGGCAATTTTAAAATTAATTGATGCGGTCTAGCGTCCTGCTTCTCTTATTTGTACGCCATTCAGGCAAAACATGACTGTCTGCTATAATTATTGATGTAACATCTTGCATGCCATGTGTTGTGTATACTCATGTTTTGAACAAATAAATTATCTTTATCTTTATCTTTATCTTTATCTTTAACAACTATATCCAGCCGTCAAACGTAAGTTCTGTGGCCATTTATCCACAAGATAAATTGAAGACCAGTGATGAGACAAAATCTCTCGTCCAAAAAATTATCTGCCCCGAACAGATGAAGCTTCATGTTAGAGGCCTGCGCAAGACCAAAAATGGCGGTGTTATCATCAGCACCGAGACGAAAGACGACATCGAAAAGCTGAGGCAGTTGGAGCAGCTAACAAAATCAGGCTTAACAGTCGACGAGCCTTATAAAAGGAAGCCTAGGGTTGTTATCATAGGAGTGCCGGCAGCTATGGCAGAAAATGAGGTTTTTGCGTGTTTGTACCACCAAAATCTTGCCGAGAAACTACAGGACTGCAGCCTTGAGACGTTTTTGACCTCAATTAAGTTAAGCCATAAGTCAGGAAAAAGAGACGCCGAGAACTGCAACTATGTAGTTGAAGTACCTGCAGTCATACGTAAAGCCCTGATCTCAAAAGACCGAGTATTTGTGAATTGGTCATCATGCTGTGTGAGGGATTTCACATTGGTCACACGATGTTATAAGTGCCAGCAGTATGGTCATGCTGCCAAGTTTTGTCGGCAGACGTCCTATACTTGTGGTCACTGTGGCGATCAAGGTCACTCAATCAAAGAATGTCCAAAAAAGGGAGATGAGCCAAAATGCGCTACTTGCTTTCATTACAAAAAGCCAGACAAGCACAACACAGGTGCTGCTGACTGCCCGGCGAAAATAATGGCCGAAAAAAGGTATATTAATTCTATTGATTATGCAGGCGCCTAAGAGCGCCGTTAGTAAGTTATTTATTTAGACCACTTAAGATATTTTATATTTTTTCTTCCTATATTTATATTTGTATTTGCACAGAAGATATGATTAACAATATAGTTAATGAGTTAGATAATTTCTCTGTATCCGAGTCAAACGTTTGTGAACCTGAAAATTGCAAACAATATCTGTCCAACTACAAAACTCCATTAACCATACTAACACAAAATATTCGCAGTATTTTTAAGAATTTTGATAGCTTTTCCACATTTCAACAACGGTTAGACATAAATTGTGACGTTATTGTTTTAACCGAATGCTGGCTTGCCGAGCAATATAACATACCACTAATACCGGGATATAATATGTACAAAAGTAATAGGAATTACAATCAAAATGATGGGGTGATAGTTTATGTAAGGAATCATCTGAAGGTCTCTGTTGAGGAACCTAATATGTACGACTGCAATAGTTTAGTGGTAAAGATTGGATCAAACTTTGCAATATTAGCAATATATCGACCTCCCTCCTTTAAAAATGTTAGCAATTTTACTGAATCGCTGAATGATGTCTTGCAGAACCTGTCAGCCATCAAAAACTTGATTGTAATTGGTGATTTTAATATGAATATTCTTCCAGGAAGTACTGATGCATCTGCTCAGGACTACCTCAACCTATGCGCATATCATGGCTTACTCCCTGCACATAGCTTTCCTACACATCATAGTGGCTCCTGCTTGGATCATGTCATGTTAAAATCAAATTACGCCTCACTTGCACTTGTTGTTAACTCGACAATAACCGATCACAATGCTGCCCTACTAACTCTAGATTGTAACATTCCTAAACAAAACACTCGCACAATTTCGAAATTAAATATAAATAAACTTGAAGAAGATTTGCGCGTCATCAACTTTGATTCAGTCTATAATTCCGATGACCCACAGTTTTGTATGTTGTATGTAATAGAAAATGTACGACATGCAATTCAGAAAAATACGGTTATATCACAATTGAGCAACAAAAAATGCAACATAAAACCCTGGATCACTACAGGTCTTATCCGATGTATGAAGCATAGAGATAGACTGCACATGAAAGCTAAATCTCACCCAGA
The DNA here is from genome assembly GCA_948252095.1 of Dicycla oo. Lineage (NCBI taxonomy): Eukaryota > Metazoa > Arthropoda > Insecta > Lepidoptera > Noctuidae > Dicycla > Dicycla oo. Next base: position 26,226,502 of record OX411730.1, read on the forward strand.
TAATGCTATATTGCAACTGTCATACAAAAGATATCGTAATTTCTGTAATGATCTACTTAAAAAAGTTAAAAGCAACTATGATAAAACTGCATTAGAAAAGGCTGGAACAAGTAGTAAAAAGATCTGGAAATGTATTAAAAATATAACATATTCGTCGAAACAAAATGAGTCACCTTCAGGTTTATTACAAGCGCACTCATCGCAGCTGACATCTGCTAACATGGCAAATAATTTCTTTGTTAATGTTGGGAAATGTTTGGCAGAAAAAAATCAGGGTCAATCACCTTATCTAACGAGCACTTCTATTACAGGTAGCTCCACTTTAACATCCTTTGCACTACTAGATACTGACGAGTCTGAGATAGAAAGTATAATCATGACTTTGAAAGACGACTGTGCAGTTGGTTGGGATAATATATCAAATAAAATAATTAAAAAGTTCAGGAAAATTTTAGTACCACCACTGGCTTATATTTTTCGCATGTGTTTATCTCTGGGTATTTTTCCGGAGTGCCTTAAAAAAGCAGTTGTTGTCCCTATATATAAATCAGGCAGTAAAGAGCAAGTAACAAATTACAGACCTATTTCTCTTCTGCCCTCTATGTCTAAAATATTGGAAAAAATTATAAATAAAAGATTGTTCAAATATCTGGAGGACAAATCAATTTTGTCGGAACGACAATTTGGATTTAGACCTAAACTTTCAACTGCCGATGCTGTTCATCATCTGACTGACTATCTTGCTCAAGAACTGGACAAGGGTAACCATACAATAGGAATTTTCCTGGACCTCGCCAAGGCTTTTGACACAGTGTCCATTCCTATTCTGTTGCGCAAGCTTGAGACAGTGGGCATAAGAGGCATTCAGCTGAAACTCTTCAAAAGTTATTTAGAAGACCGTACTCAATGCGTGAAGATTGACAGTGTTCTCAGCGCAGACCAAAAAAACACGTCTTTTGGTGTTCCCCAAGGAAGTATTTTAGGGCCCACTTTGTTCCTGATATACATAAATGACCTTTGTAATATAAAGCTAAAGCATGGCACAATAATATCTTACGCTGATGACACTGCTCTTCTTTTTTCGGCTGAATCGGAACATGATGCCTACAAGCTCGCCCAAGACGGCTTCAGTGTTGTAAATAAATGGCTTCAGCATAACTCACTAACTCTAAATGCAGACAAGACAAATTATATAAAGTTTTCGATGCGCAAACAAGCTTCTAACATTCCTTCAAAGTTGTATGCTCATTGTTGTACAGTACCTGCAGATTGCCCGTTTATGTGTCCCAATATTAATAAGTCTAATAAAATTAAATACTTGGGTGTTATAATTGATGACACCCTGACGTTCAAACAACATATGGAAGCTTTAAATAATAGAATTCGTAAGCTGATATTCATATTCAAAAAGCTACGATATATTGCAGACCCAATAATAATTAGGCAAGTTTACTTTGCTCTATGTCAGTCTATTTTGACGTACTGCATTACCTCATGGGGTGGAGTATGTAAAACATTATTACTACCCATCGAAAGAGCTCAAAGAGCGATTCTCAAGGTGGCTACTGGCCGCCCTTTCCTCTTTCCCACTAACCTGCTCTATAAATGTTGTGAAGTACTAACAGTTCGACAATTATTCATAATGAGCATTGTACTAAAACAACACGCAGCCCTTTACTACAGCACTGAATTTACTAAAAAGAGACGAAAAGACATTGTTTGCCCCACAAACAGTACGAGACATGCTTTCACAGCAAAATTTTATGTTTTTCTTGGACCACTACTCTATAACAGACTAAATTCAAAAGCAAACATCTATTCCCTAAATTATGGAAATTGCAAGAAAACTCTCAAGGTAGCTCTTCAAAATTTGTCCTATGAAGATACAGAGAAGTTATTAGTTGTATTAAAATAAAGATTATTTTGGTTTATTATTTTTAATTAGTTCACTAAGTTAGTATACTAAGGTATATATATATTTTTACTTACATACCTATTAGATGACTATTTTATTTTATATAATTACAGTGATTATCTAATAATTTTTTACCTCCTCTCGTCTGAAACACAGGATGTCCTAGTTCAGGCAAATAACACTGGTGAACTTGACATAGATTTAAGCAAAACTGTATATACTGTATTACTTCATAACTTGAATAAATATTATTATTATTATTATATTATTACTCTAAAAATATCAAAATTGCTATAGGTATGCCTATAAAACTAGAAGGTTGCCCTCGATTTCCATGGGATCCCCATATCAGATTCTTACTTGGTGACAATGGGACCACCTCGAGAGCATACCCTTTCAAACAAAAAAGGATTTTCGAAATCGGTCCACAATTGACGGAGAAACCGGTGTACACACGTTAAAAAATATATATATATATATATATATACGCGACAAATTGAGAACCTCCTCCTTTTTTTGAAAGTCGGTTCAAAAGAGGGAGGGGTGGAAGGAAAATTCGTCCGCATCACTATCGACAGAAAAAGTGCCCTACAGGCTGGTAGAAATGCCACGTTGAATGGCAATGATGATTCGTTGACCTAAAAAATAGACCAACCCTAACCCTTTAACGCACACCCTAACTTTTTTTTTAATTCTTAATATTTTGTGATAAATATATATTCTGTGCCGTAAATCATAATGACATGTTCTTGAAAAAAGACCTGAAAATCTCTGTTTTTCGAGAAAATCATGAAAATCATACGGCCAGTAAACTGGCCATTGAACGTTCTGCGTCACTAACCATCACAGCAATATCACTGGCCAGTAAAATGGACACTAATGAAATCTATTTTATTTTTAGGAAAAGACGATAATAATAATAAAAAATGTATTTCCTAATCAGCCTTTAATAATAATAGAATTAACATAACGGCTGTGGCGGTGGAGATGGAGGCGGCTGCGGAGATGGCGATGGTGGGATAGGCGGTGGTGGTAGAAACAAAAACTCCTGTGGTGGTTGTGATGAAGACGATGTTCCAGAGCATGATCCTTGATTTTGACTACGTGTGTTCACAGTGCTGGTACTAAAACTTTCGTCGAAACAATCATCAGCATCAGAATCACCACCAATGTCTGATTGTGTGGCCTGGTCATCAGTAATACCCACGAAGTCATTCCATTGGTCCTCGTCTAGTGACTCCAACTCCCGATAAGTGTATGTGTGTCTGAAACAATGAGAAAATTACAATGTGTAACTATTACATTACGAATTTCATAAGTACCAAGCAAAAAAACCACCAAAAAAAACCCCAAACGTACATAATAATAGGTTATAACTACCGAACAAGATTGTTTATCGCAAATTTATTACAATATCATAACACATGCTTATATACCTGTTGTAAAACAATATGGTTCATAGGGATTACTCGAAAATAAATACTCAATACAACATCTCAAAGTTAGGTAGGCAATTCTTAGGTTCTATTTTTTCAACACACCGGTTTGTATTCAATCGCAAATAATATATGTTTTTCTTATTATCCTCGATTATATTTGCACATAACATCGAAGTATATACTATAAAGGAATAGTTTCACTTACCTTTTCCAAGAAGACAAGATTTTTGTTCACCATAAAACTTGTAAACACGTAACGTACACGCGCGATGACAACAAATGTTCCTGCGCGGGTGCACGGTGGCCAGTTCACAGGCCATCTTGAAAAAGGGCGCGAATTTAAAATGTCGCGCGGCGAACTTGAACTAGCCAGCTAGTTGACGGGCCAGTGTGCTCTAACGCGGGTCGTAAATGTTCATAAGGTTCAATATATAAATAAAAATCTATGAGATAACGACCTTGAAGTGAGTGTCCAGTTTACTGGCCACTTTGTATGAGCCGTCCTATAAAGGGGGAGGAAGCGTCAAGGTTGCCCGCGAAATTCAAATTTTCTTACGTTTTTTGCAATTTTCAGGTCAGTATTAAGTTGTATGTTAAATAAAGTATGATTTGTGGCCGTAACAAATATATGTATTTACAGAATTATAATCATCAGAATCAGTAATACAACTCCTTAAGTTAGTATAATCCTGAAATGTCAAGATTCCATGAAATAGTCATACCTGGTCGTAAAGAGTTGTACTCGTATTGATTACTTTAATGATTCTAATTATGTAAATAATATAGATACTTGTTACGACCGCAAATTATAATTTGATCAACGTACAATACAAATATAATATAATACTGACTTGCAAATTGCAAAAAACGTAAGAAAATTTGAATTTCTCGGGATACCCTGACGCTTCCCCCTTAAAAAAAAACTATGCCACCATTGTTTAATTTTTTTCTGTCTTTTTTAGCCTCTGTAACATAATGAGAAGACCAGTGGCTACCTGTCCACCAGAACCCCTGGCATCTATCTCGGCGACGATGAAGTTCCTCGCCGCCGCCAGGTACCAGCCCCAGCTGGGCTTCCACCGCTCCGTCACCAGCTGCCCTCCAGGTTGAGCAGATCTGTGTAACAATCATTATGATCAACGCTTGAACTACGAAAACCATGGGCACGGTGTTGTAAGGATCAACCAATCGCAACAGAATTTAATGATTTATTGAAGACTTGACCAGAAAATGGGTTTGGACTATTAATACTACTCCACTAATAGACAAGAGACAATAGATGGTGTAGAGCAAGATTTAGTAATTGTTGGTGTGATATGTTGGAGAGATAAAGCCAGAAATAGGTCACAATGGAGAAATACACTCGACCAGGCTAAGTAAGTCCCACCCGCGGCTGTCAGTCTTTGATGATGATAACTAACAGACAGTGGTCGGTCTTCTAAGGAAGAATAAGCGCTTTCTTTATCTTTTCTGATGCCTAATTTTATCCAATCTTCGATCTATTTATATAATAAAAACAGGCCAAGTGCGAGTCGGACTCGCACACGAAGAGTTCAGTATCATCGTACACTAATTATACTTATTAAAAAAAAAATACTTCTGTTTAAAAAATACGCTTCTTGAGGCCCTTTAATTTTAAACGTTATTTTATTTTTATGAAAATACTAAACGAAGAATAATTTTCATCTTAAATATTAACAATCGCTGTGAATTTTCAATTACTGTGAATGACAAAGTTATTTTTTGCAGTTACAGAAAATCGCCTATTTTTAAACAAAATACCTTATGAATCGGCGTTTTTAGTATTTGTTGATTAAACACAGTATATGGTACATGATATGATATACCTTAGTTTCAAATTCCTAACTGGTTCAGTTGTTGCGATAGAGCTCGTACACACAATGATGGTCTACAACTGCCAACTTTGCATTTCTTAATTTTTTGAGGATAAAAATGTACATATAGATGAGTTCTAAACAATGACACCCGACATGCCATGGTAAGAAAAAAAATCAAAACCAAAGTTTATTGTATGGGGATAACCTTTAATTTTTAACTTTATTTTATTTCTATTACTAGCTTTTGCCCGCGGCTTTGCCCGCTTGTAGGTCGGAAATTATCCCACGGGAACGTACTACCGGGATAAAAAGTGTCTTATGTCCTTATCCAGGCCGTGGTCTACCCATGTGCCAAATTTCATCCAAATTCGTTCAGCCGTTTTAGCGTGTAAGCGTAACAAACAAGCGAACAAACTCACTTTCGCATTTATAATATTATAGTTAGGATTTGTTGTTATAGCGGCAATAGAAATACACAATCTGTGTAAATTTCAACTGTTTACCTATTACGGTTCATGAACCGTACCGTGACGGACCGACGGACAGCGGAGACTTAGTATCTAATAGGGTTTCGTTTGGCACCTTTCGGGTACGGAACCCTAAAAAATGAAATGCTGATCGTTGGTAAGCGCATCACTTGAGAACGGCAGAACCGATTTGGCTATTTTTTATTTTAAAATTTTCGTGATAGTCCGAATTAGGTTTTTACACAAAGAAAAATTGGAAAAGTTTCCCGGAAATTTTTCAAATCTTTAAAAAATCGAATGTCCTTTTTTCTATGGGATTGTTGTATTGGACAGGAAAACGGCTGACGGGTCAGCTAGTTCTAAATATACCACTAAGTTTTAACTCACACGTGCAGCACCAGTGGAAGAGGCAGGTCGTCCGTTTCTCTAAACCCTGGCGGCAGCAGCAGGCGGACTCGGGCCGCTCTGTAGGCTTGCACCTGGGAAGTTTATACAACAAATTCATAACGTAACATCAAGCCTGTATCTCCCGATATTCAACGGGGGATCCGTTGGTTATCGGGTGATACAGGCTGCAGGTAGCTGTAGAGTATTGTAGCTCATGTAAAGGTTCCATGCAATGGACCTTAACCTTATATTGTACTGGCTGACATTCGATTACTCGCGCCAGTAAAACCATCTCTTTTTAAATAATTAAAAAAAAATAGTTCGGATGTTTTTCCAATCCGCACTTCGATTTTAGCTAGGGCTCTAGGCGGTATAATCTATGAAGTGTGCTATTTTATAAAAGATTGTGTCTGAGCATTATTTATTATCTAGTTACCTACGTTCCCTGTAGAAACTCAGAACTTCCACATCGTTGGACTCTGAACTTCGACAGTACCGCCCACGTTCCGCTGGTTATATTGAAGGTAATAGCGAGCGAGTTTAGTTCTGCTCAAATCCAGACTCGGTTGCTAAGTACTGAGGAATTCTTGTTGGCAATTCCTATTTAACACGTTGCTCTAGCTAGGAATCGAATCCAGATCTAATTCAGAAGTAGGTAGCTTGCGACCACAGGGAGTCAGGTTTGTATTCGATAGATTTGTGTCTAAATTAACGTCTACTTTACCCAAATTGTGAAAGAAATTATGAAATTTATGAAAACTTGTAATAGGTATGAGGACTAATTTTTTTTTGTCATTCGTGTAGATTATTAAAAAATATTGGACACGTATTTTTTCTTTTTTTACGTAATCAAAAGATTAAGGCAATACATTGAGTTAAAATATGGCATGACGTCACTCCTTTCTAGATTTTATACATAGGGCCGGTTTTTTTATCCGTAGTTAACTCAACCAATGGTTAAACATAGTAACTAATGGTTGGATTTTGGCTAAATGTGAAAGGCTAAACGTATATTTTTTAACATGAATGTATTCATGTTAACTCAGTCATATTAAACATAGTAATAATGACATTTTGATAAACACATTTAGCCAAAATTCAACCATTAGTTACTATGTTTAACCATTGGTTGAGTTAATGTGACGTAGCGAGCCCCCATTCCCCAACTTTAACGTGTATTATCTAAGTAATTTTTTATTAATATGATAAAGCAAAAAATACGTGTCTAATATATTTTTTATTATCTGACTGAAGGACTAAATAGAATTTCTTTTTTTTTTACCCAGGGATCATCCCTATTCGTGTTACTAACAAATAAACAGTTTTTCTCAAATGATAAAATAAAATAAATTTAGATAAGAAGAAGACAGCCACTTGAAACGTCCGTACCTCCACTCGGAAGTCCTTGACCTGCGGTTGCGCGAGCGCCGCGAACTGGCGCGCGAGGGGCGCGCCGTCCCACAGCACGGCGCGGCGCGCGCCCCAGTGCGACACCACGAAGGTGGCGGGCGGGCCCGGGCCCAGGCACTCCTGCGGACATACTGCGGGTGAGCTTAGGGACTCATAGAGTGCGTGGGGTTCTGAAATAGGCTGAATTATTTAAAACGTACAACATAGAAAAATTAAAGCCGGAAGACAGTGGTCTTCCGGCTTTAATTTTGCTTCCGGTCTATTTTGGAGAGCAAATAACAAAAAAAAAAAATGTTTTGCAAACCGTACCGTGTGACATATGTGCCTTATTGTGAAGGTCTCAAATATATATTTTTTAATAATTTTAAATTAGATTGTTTTAAAGTTATAAAAAAATGTAGACGAAACTTGACAATTCCCCTCTTATCTCCGAAACTACTAAGCCTATAATAATTCTATAGCTACAGATTACAGGAAAACCTATAAGAAATATATGATCTTAAAATAAAATGGTACATATCTCAATATTGCACGTACAAACTTACATTTGCAGTTGGAATGTATGGGAGAACATGTTTTTAGTTTGTTCTTGGGATAAATTCATCCCAACTACTTAACCCTTCATTGTGCGTGGTCTGACACGCACTTGGCCGGATTTTTTAATCCTACAACTCCTGCTCAAATCCTCGTCGCCTCCTTAACTTGACAACGACGGCGACGGTGTTCCAAGGTTGGACCAGTTGTATGACTTTTTGGGTTTTGAAGACCCAGACCCATAATTACTAATGATTGAAATGGATAATGGAAAGAGAAAACGTGTTGCGCCGAGCCCAAGTAACATGGAACAAGGGCAGGAAGATGATGTTGGTACTGATAATTGATGAATAATTAATTAATAATAGATTCAATTTGTTTTAGAAAATTCATGAATAAGGGTGCTGGATGGTTTCTTTCTTTTCATTAAAATAAAAAATAAAATAAAATCTTTTTATTTCAGGCATATTTGGCCCATACTTATTGTTAGTAGAACGACTTAAAACTATGTTAGTACGTATTTAAAATTAGGATATTAATTTAAGTATTTGCCACCCTCTGGGGCCCCGGGCACACGCACTTGTGCTTGAACCCAATGCCCCAGAAGGGGGCTGTCCAGCTTGTGGTGTTGGCTCTCCCACGCGTGCGGAACATCAGCGACGCGATACGGCGCCGCAGCACAGTGTGAAAGCCGTCTGTGTGCGCGTGCGCAAACATCGCAGATGCACTACAGGAGCGTGGGAGCCCCACTAGCACCCTGAACGCGTTATAATATTGTATACGGAGAGCGTTGATGGCCTGCTGGGTGTAGTTGACCCACAGATTGCAGGTGTAGAGAGTTTGGCATTGGCAGAAATCTTTACCTCTAAACTACACCTTGCAAATCTGCGTGCCAACATGTTACAGCGGACCGCCATCGCTCTCCTCTCCCTTTCGATGTACCCATCGTCTTTTAAATCCTCGGTAAGCACATGGCCGAGGTATTTAAACTCTCTCAAGCTTCGAAACGCGACAGCGTTAAGTATCACAGGAACCACATCCCCCCTTTACGACCCCTGGCTTGAAATACCATGAGCTCGCTTTTCTGTACATTGTACATGTAACCTCGCATACTCCTCACACACGCCTATCAGCTTTCTGAGCGCGACTATTGATGGGCTGAGCAACACCATATCGTATGCGTAACTATTATAATACTCATTCATTGCGATCGATATTCGAGTCCAGCACCCTAATTACGTAACACACTATCAATCCGAATCTGAATCATTTTGAAGCAAATTACTAATCCGTTGCTTCTTATATTCGACAAATTTTGTTACCCCATCAACGTAAATAACGCAATGAATGTTGTTGAACTGTCACAATGAAACCGATTCCGATTGGTAGTGTGTTACGCAAATGCCCCGCTGAATGTACGTTTGCGTATATTTACGACCTTAAACAGTTGAACATGTTTACCTGGACATAATAAGAGTAGTTCTTGCTGAACAGGATCCGGTTGTAGAGGCACTCCGTGGGCAGCGTGTCGTTCTCGTCCGCGATGTGTGGCAGCACCGTCGACGTCGGCCACGCGGGCAGCGCTGATGTTGCGTTCTCCAACTCCTGGAAACGTTTCAATAGTTCCTCATTATCATCACCCTATAGCAACCCACTGCCGCGCATAGTTCTCTCAAATCTCCCGCCATTTAACTTGGTCTTCGGTTACATTCTTCCAGCAGCTACCAGCCACCCTGGAAAGATCGGCGTTCCAGCTTATCAGAGGGTGTCCTTACGTTTGCCGATTCACAGTTTCTAAACTAATGAACACGTCTACTTCAACGCTCATCAATGTAGAAAGCGTTTTTACCCGACTGACCCAGAAGGAGGGGGGAGGAGGGTAATGTTTTTCGCGCGTTAAGAATGTATGTCCGCTCCACTGTGACCACCTGTAGCCTAAACGGCTGAACCGATTTTGATGAATGATATGTAGTTAGATTCGTCTTTATTGCGCGAGTGTCACTCGGTATACGCATACTCATGGCTGCGATATGGCGTCATGCTGTGGGGAAATAGTGTTAACACTATTTCCCCACAGCGTAGATCTGCGAAAGATAATAAAATTGCAATGCTTGTAAAAGGCTGCTAAGTCAAAAGTACTAACTTATCATAACACCAACATTGTACACTTAGTTTGCAATAAACGCTTTGACTTTGACCAAAATTAAAATTATAAAAAATAAAAATGGCTGATTTTTGGCGCCAAAATGTGTTTTCAAAAATAAAAATCTCCCTAAACTGTCGAGTGGGGTATCAAAATGAAGAGTTTTAAAAGCTCACAAATTATATGTTTAAAAGTAATTCTAAATTAGACATGATAAAAAAAAAATCTCCCGAACTTTTGGAGTGTGTGAGTAAGAGGCCGTTATCACCCGATTATAAGTGAGTGTTGTACGCACGAGAGTTAATTTACTATAATCTGGGTTCGTCACTCGACAGTTTAGGGAACGAACCCAGAATGTTACGTTTTGAAAGATAATTTTAACGACCGTTACCTAAAGAGTGAGAGAAAATAATCCGAACTAAGGGCTATGTTCACCTACACTCAAACCACCGGTTAGCTATTTAAACAGTTATGTCAAATAAAAAAGGAAATTTATTTATAAAATAAAGAAAGTATTTTTTTATTTTGTCTCCAAATAATCCCATACAGTCGGAGGAAATGAACAATCAAGATCTATTGCCTCCGACTGCATGAGATTATTTGGATAAAAAGTAGGTCATCTCGTTCCCATCTTTTTAAAGTTCACTTTTTACGTAGTCGGGTTTTTTAAATTTACTTTTTTTCTGTTGGTTTCCAGGCTCGATAACTCTGTGAATCATAACATCCCTCTTATAGAAACTAGAAGACTTTGACGTACTACTTTTTGCTACATATCTAATTAATATGAAAGAAAAGGGAGTGAATGATAGCGTGACGGTTGACAGGGGAGAATGGAAGAAGAAGACGTGGTGCGCCGACCCCAAGTAGCGTGGCAGGAAGATGATGATGTTGATTTAATTCTTGATTTGATTAAATAAAATAAAAAAAAAGACTTTTTAATAAGCGACAGCCTGTCAAGGTAAACTGATTTCAATACAATAAAGTTGGGAATTAAATAAACTTGGTGTCCCCAAAGGCGTAACCTGCCACAGCCACTCTAACATTCTGTGCCCCATTCCAAGAAGTCTGACTTACCGGGTCATCGCTAACAGGTTCGGCAGTAGCATCAGGCGGCAGCAGGGCAGTGCCGGGACACGTGAGGCAGACGGCCGGCTCGGGCCAGCTGGCCGGGTCCGTCGGCACCTTCACGCGGTACAAGTGACGCTCGCCCGCCTTCTCAGGAGCTGTGCCTATCACGTATCTGTAGAGAGGGGAATGTTTATTTCATTATTTGTTTAGAACATTGAAGACTTATATCTATGATCTCTGCATAAACCAAAACACAATGTTGAGTTTGGAATGTAAGCAAACAAGAGCATAGGCGAACTAGGATGTCTGAGCATGCTAAGATGTCTGATCTGGCCTTCAAATGGGAACGCACCAGCGCTGCTTGGCGGCAGAAAAGGGAATGGTGGTAGCAGTTTCCCAGACTAGCTCCTTCAAAGATATCTCTACTACTATAACTACTTCTTTTTCTTTCTTTTAACACCAATTCCCTTATCATTTGCACCGGTTCTTAGAAAAGAACATCATCATCAATATTTATTCTTCATTGTTTTTGGAACGAAGTTCTTTAACGCGGCTTGCGGTAGGAGTTGACGTCATCGTCGTCGTCAAAAAGCGTTATGCCAGTTTAAGGTCTCATCATGTTTCAAGTGTCAAAACTTTTTGTTTTAAATCATACGTGACTTACGTGAGAACTAACTTCGTTCCTGACGGGTCCTCCGGCCGAACATATTTTCATTTTGTTTTATTGCCCTTTCACTAATATAACAAGCCCAACATTTACAAGCATTCCTTTTCCAGTTAGCCATATCAGCTAATCATAGGTAATACAGAACACAGAAGAATAAATACCTGATAAGATACTCACAAGAAGTTCCTCCGTTCATCCCAGCCCATTAACTGCGTGAGCTCATAGCTGCCCAACGTGAGGGTGGTCCTGGTGTCCTGCGTGAGTCGTACGGCATGGCGCCACCAGCCACCTGCGCCCCCGGGCGGCGTGTCGGCCACGGGCATGGTAGTATAGATGCTGGTCTTGTGCCCCACCAGCGCCATGCCGCCGCACCAGCCGCAGTCCTCCTCGACGGGCTCGGAGCCCAGGCCTGACCAGCGGGAACCGTCGGACTCGTCGCGGTATATCTAGATAACGTGTTAAGATAAAAAGAAGAATGAAAATGTTTTCATTGTTTATATAAATCCGGCTGCAAGCACCAGTACAGTGTATCGGTCTAAACGGTGGACCGTAATTCACCGAGCGAGCGAAGTATCTCTGCTTCAAGTCTGGCCAAATTTGCTTTCCTCTGTCAGTTTGTTGGTACTCCTCTACAGGTCGCATTTTACAACCGATCTGGATGAAACTTGGTATACAGGTTTTACGAATTTATAGTTTTTTTTTGTCGCCGGGATTTTCGATTGGAGAAATACTTCCTCCAAAAAAAAACCGGCCAAGTGCGTATCAGACTACGCACAATGAAGGGTTCCGTAGTGGGGATGAATTTATCCCAAGAACAAACTTAACAAACTTAACATCGTAGTTGAAAAACATATTCTCCCATACATTCAAACTGCAAATGTAAGTTTTTACGCACAATATTGAGAGATTTGCCATGTTATTTTAATACCATAGACTTTTTATAAGTTTTCCTATAATCTATAGATATAGAACTATTTTCTGTATTTTTTGCAAAAATACGGAATAGTCTATTTTCTTAAATAACTTTGAAACAATTAATATTAAATATATACAGTGTGATTCAAAGATTCAAAATACCCCTGTTATACCGAAAACAGTGTATTGTTTAATACACTATTAGTTATTCTGGAAGGTCGCCATGGTCATATCTCAACTTTAAATAATTTCGGTTTTCTCTTACAAAATACAAATAATATTTTAATTTTGCTATGTCGTAGCAACCCTAGATAGGCGGAGCCAAATAAATCAATGACCGCAGGCCATAGGTATGTAGGTATTGTCGCGTCCTTTGACCTGGCGAGCTGTTGCCTCATCGCGCGAGTGAAATGATCAGTACGGTAATTATTAAGTTTGTACATACCATACCATTTTCCTTTTCAAATCCTGCGCAGCTTTACACACGTAGGTACACGTAAGTACACTCATAGTTTTAGCACATGAACATATTATTCACAATAAGGATAACAAACACAAAAGGTACACAGAACTTAGACAGTTGTCTTGCTGCTGCAAGATTACCGTCAGTCGCACCTACACACATTATCATGTTATAATATTCATTGTTCGCATATTCGGTCATGATTCCTCGCAAAATTCACTGCAATCCAACGCGAAACTAGACGACAAGCATCCAGCTCGAAAGAATGAAGTGAACTAGCGAAATAAATGCCTAATTACTTAACTAGCCTACAATAATAAAAATGTACACAATTTTAGGGATCAATAAGATATTAAGTGAATTCCGATAATAAATAGGTACTATTTTTAAAATAAAATATTGTACCTAGTGATAGCAGTGCACCTACATTTTGCTTACGGTATTTCTGTCCCATGATGTGATAAGCGGCCAGTTAAAATTGTATTATCGAGGTTGACTAGTATTTGTAGCATTAATTACAAATCTTAGTGGTTTACCTATTTTCTGTATTTTTTAAATGATAAAGAAATAAAATACATTGCTATAATTATGAAACAAATCTAATTCCAAAATAATCGAATACAGTATCCAAAAACCCCAAAAAGATTGCCCGGTCTTAGAATAGAATCGCGTTATTATTACACATGTACGGAATCTTTTAGTGATTTTCTTTCCGAGGTGCCGGCGAGCTTAAAGGCCGCGCGCGGCGGCACGGCGGCACGCCAAAAGATTTTTGTAAGCTGAAATGATTTTGAATCTTATTTTTATGATTAAATAACATTCAAAATCATTTCAGTTTAAAAAATCATTCGGATTTGAAGCATTCTTCAACCGATGCCGATATCCAATAAGAAAGCCGGAAGCAATGGGCGTGCAGTATAGTGTAGGAAATTGCAAGATATTGGTGGCATTTCTACCAATCGGAGGATTAAAACTGCAATTAATTCTTATAAAAATGTATTTCACCAAAGAGTAACGAAAACAGTTAGGTCGTTCAAAATCTTACTTTTGAGGATAGATACCTGTTAAACAAATGGAATTCAATTTCATAGGGAGCTAATATTTTTTTATTAAACTTTTTACTAGGTATTTGTATTTTATAAAAACCTTGTAGTTGGGTTTAAACTGCAGTTTTATGCAGATGTATGTAGCTACGTCTACTTCTACTCTGCGTAGGTATTTCGCATATCATACTGGTATTCAAGACTTAATTCAATCTTGAAAAAAAAAATCAACTTGCCTCTCTGATGCAAGAAAATTATAGGCTTTTTACTATTATGTGTTAAGTGTTATCTGACGCATTCATCCCTATATCAAAGAAGAGAGAATAGAGGTCAACCAAATTTAGGGTTGACTCCATCAAAAATATGAAGAAAACTTTGACATGTCGAAAGCATTCAAAAACTTTAATGAACATTGTTGGGAACTTCATCTAATGATTAATAATGCACAACAGAATATGGGGCCGCTGGATCAAAAGAGGTCTTCTGAGTCACCCGGTATATATATATATATATATATATATATATATATATATATATATATATACTCGTATATATATATGAGCCCCTTACACCCTTTCATTTGATATGTTACACGGTACAGTTTGTAAAACTTTTTTTTTATTTTCCTATTTGCCCCCCAAAATTGACCCCCATATTCAAAATTCATTTATTTACGTTAGAAGTCTGTGTTTGGTTCACAGAATTTCATACGTGTACCAAGTTTCATCTTAATCAGTCCATTAGATTCGGAGCAAATTGGCTGTGACAGGCGGACAAATAAAAAGACAGACATACACACGGGTGAAACTATAAGGGTTCCGTTTTTTCTTTTGAGGTATGGAACCCTAAAAAAAGGGTAAAAAGGGGGCTACTGGATATCTCCACCTTATGAGATCCGATTTTGATGGTTCTTTTTTTATTTCAAAGGTGACTTTAAGTTGGTCTCATAAAAATTTGGTGAAGATCCAATGATTTTGTAAGTCAATGTGAAGATCAGATTAAAAAAGGTAAATATTCCGTTTTAAATAACTTTAGTGGTATCTAAATTGTGGCAAAAGAGTTTGTGCTCGCGAGGTCTAACTGTTCACAGAACTATTTACTAGTGTAGTTGCATAGTTCAGTTTTTTTTAGTGTCTTTTACATAAGAGATATTAGTGCTCGTATTTTTTGTGTTTAGATGTTTGAGGATATTTAATTACATCCGAAGTACCCGGAGCCGTTAACTTTGTTTGCTGATTTCTTCACAAGGGTAAAAAAGTCAAAAACGTAAAAATCAGTATTGTTCAGCTGTGCTGACACAAGAAAGAGAGCCTGGAATTATTTAATGTTTATCCAAGAATAAAAAGGTTTTAAAGGTTTCCAGAGTGGCAGACAGCTGAAATGCCCATAGTTAACCGCAAGAATACTTACATCTTGGCAGTTATAATGCACGGCGCTACAGACGCTGATGAGCGAGACGTTCTGGGGCCGGTTGAGGAGCAGCACCGCCAGCTGCTTCTCCGACGTCCAGCCTGTCCACCTCACGTACCAACCTGCAGCAATACCAACAAGTAAGCCTCAAGTGTTTTAAGAAAAGCTTGTACTGGTTACGAAATATGAAAGCCTTACTGTTAACTGCCGCCTGAAGATACTGTTTGAATTTCTATCCAGATTTTTGACTGTAGCATATCGTTTGAATGATATCCTATCATCATCTGCTCCGCCTTTTCCCAACGATGTTAGGGTCGGCTTCTGAGCGACTGCCTATCTGACCTCCACAACCCAATTACTGCGATAATACGATACCCCTTTTACGACTTAACGTGCATTCCGACGCACTGAGGGACTTGGTATGTAAAGATGGTGACCAATCCAAGGACCAATCGATCGATCCGTACGGCTGTTATTACTTAGCCACAAGCCCCACGAATGATATCTTCGCGTGCCAATAATTTAACTCGGAAATTTTGATGTCAAAATGTCAAAGTGAAGAATATTAGCAGTTAGCTGCCGCAAAATCTTGTTTATTTGCATAAATACACGGTTTTGTGGTAAGGAAGGATAGGATTTTGATCGGAAACTGTGATTTTTCCATCGTTATTTTGTAATCCGCCCTCTCAAAGATAAAGTAGGTTCCTATGGCAATGACAGTGACTCACAAGGTGGTGTAACCTGAAATATTTTCGGAAATAAAGCTACAATTCATACGTACTGTCATCAACTTGCGAGGTGAACTGTATAGCGTGTGAGAACAGGTACTTTGGCGTCTTCACGCTGACCACGTTCACACTCACCACCGGGTTATTGGTGTTCACCTGTTAAATCATGACATTATTCATTAATGTAGGTAGGTATACTGTCAAAGTTACAGAAAGATCGTAGAAGCCCTATTTTATCAAAATCAAAAGTCATTTATTCAAACTAGGCTGAGAATCAACACTTTTTGAACGTCAAAATTACATAAGACAGTCCCCCAAAACGCCCGGCTTTTACCACTTCCTAGTGCTTTAGCTGAGGAGAAGAAGTGGCGCAACAAACTCCCCAGCAGCACAGCTGTCTGTTCAGTTAAAAAAATTGAATCTATACAACACTGCGCATAATAATTTAGGTACATTACGCAACGCAAAACATTAAATTAAATTATTTGCTATAAGTAAGCTAGCACACACCAATATACAAAAAAAAATCGAAAACTATACTGAAACAGAAATAAAAATACAAAACTAAAAACGTAAGCAGAGCTTTATACCTAAATAAAGGCCTCCAGTAATAAAGGATGTGCGCACTTACATTATATTATATGAAGACTGAAAAGTCTTCCAGAAATTTTACTATACTTGTGTTCCAAGCATAGAGCTTGGAATAATACAAGAATGGCTTTTCGAAAAGAACATGAGGTGTAGTTTGTTGCAAACACACAATATATATTGTGTGTTTGCAACAAACTACACCTCATGTTCTTTGAAAACTATTTGTTACAGTGTCCACTTATTGCAACGATTCTTATTTCTAGCTTGAATGGAAGAAATAATTTTAATTTTCAATGATAATTGTCAATTTCCTTCTAATATACAAAGGACAAATTTTAGTAAACGCAAATTTTTCTACTTATAAAACTAAACAACTTTTCCCAATTAACATGGGTAAAAATTGTGAAAAAAAAAATATTGGAACCCGATACTAAGCCAGTCAGCAGAGCGTAAAATTTATATGGGCAGTTTATTGGGAAAAGTTGTTCAGTTTTATGAGCAGATACACTTCTTAAAATGTTTGCGCTTACTTAAATTTGACCTTACATTTTTTGGGTATTTGAAAGGAAAGGTAAATGATAAGATAATAATCACTTAATCAATCAATCAATCGAATAATATTTATTGCAATCCATAATATACACACACCGGTGGTAAGTACTAATAAATATATATGTAGAAACAATTACAGACTATGTCGGGCGCAGCAAAATTTTAAATAGGTAACTACCTAGATGAGCGCTTTTTAAGATGGCAGTTGCATTATGTCACCTCTCTCGCTCACACGTGACCTAAATTTTAAGAATGTTAAATGAAAATATGATTTTTTTGAAAATATAATCAATTGACGAACAAGTAAATAATATTTATTTATTAAAAACACACTTTTAATAAACAAAGATATAGATATTTAGATCAGATGTGCGAAAAGTTAGTTGCGGGGTACCGCAGGGTACTGTGCTGGGTCCCTTGTTATTTATAGTATATATTAATGACTTACCGGAATGGATTGAACAACCATTGACTCTATTTGCAGATGACAGTACCGTGATGCTACCTTCGAAAAGCGTTGACACATACCAAAGTGACATTAATAATTCGTCAAAATTGATTATAAAATGGTTAGAGGAAAATAACTTAAGAATAAATTTAAATAAAACAAAAGTAATCCAATTTAACCAACACATGAAAGATATGGACCATCTCAACGTACAATATAATGATAATAAAATTATCGAGATAGATAGTACTAAATTTCTTGGGCTAGAAATAGATAAAAAACTTAGCTGGAAACGACACATTGAGTTGCTTTGCAAGAAACTAAGTTCATCTGCATATGCTCTATATACCTTATCGTCTATTGTAAATCTGGATGCATGCCTAACTGCGTACTATGGTATAGTTGAATGCCATCTGCGATACGGAGTTATCTTTTGGGGCAACTCAACAGAAAAAGAAACTGCATTTAGGGCACAAAAAAGATGCATACGGTCTATTTTTAAATTGAAAAGTACGGATAGCTGCGTGCCATATTTTAAACAATAATTATAAATTATTAACCCTACCATGTTTGTACATTTTAGAAATGGCAGTGTTCGTAAAATTAAATCCGGATCGCTTCGCACGAATGGCTGACGTATTTCCACGGAATAGGCGTGACAATAGTAGTCTATGTATCCCTAGTGCTAGAACAACTTTGATGCGCAAGAGTGTCTGCTGCATGGCACCGGTGATATATAACAAAATACTAAGTTGTTGGAAGGACTATAATTTGACATTATTCAAAAAAAGACTTAGGAACTTTTTAGTAGACAAAGTCTATTATAGGGTTGAAGATTTTTTATTGGAGAAAGAAATTATTTGACTATTTTATATATTGTATTTAAATAACTATTAGAAATTGTGACATTAAGTATATTATTGACTGATGAATCGGAATTATTTTATGTATTGAATAGTTGAACATTGATAATTATTAGTGAATGATAAACTAGAATTTTATGTAAGGAATAATAAATATGTGTTTTAATTGTAAACTTGATACTTTTGCATGCCTTGCAATTGGCAAAATATGGCTGATTCTGTATTTATATTATGTACCACCATGACTTATACCCGTATTTGCAAAATAAAATATCTTATCTTTTATCTTATCTTAATTTGTCATTTATATAATTCATCTCAAAAACAGATCATAATACTTATTGAGCTGAGTTTATGAGATAACACAATAGAAATGTGTTTATGATAATTATCTGATAAATTAATATTTTTTACTAGTTCACTAATTGATTACATTTTTCAAAAATGCATATTTTGAATTAACATTTTTTGAAATTGGGTCACGTTCGCAAGAGAGGTGACAAAATGCGACAGCCCAAGAGGGCTATGGCTAGGGTATTACAGAAAATCATTAAGAAATGATTTTCTGTAATACCACAGATTAATACAGATGTATGAAGCTACAAGTACGCGGCGGGCCTATCTCACTG
The DNA here is from genome assembly GCA_948252095.1 of Dicycla oo. Classification (NCBI taxonomy): domain Eukaryota; kingdom Metazoa; phylum Arthropoda; class Insecta; order Lepidoptera; family Noctuidae; genus Dicycla; species Dicycla oo. The sequence continues at coordinate 26,246,012 of OX411730.1, forward strand.
GGCCAATTCAGTAGGACTGCCGCGGTCAGAAGGTATAAGAGTTACGCGTTAGAAAGAGAGGCAACTTGTAAGTGAATATGATAATTAGCGTAATAAGGGTAATAAGTAGGTAATAAGCGTTGTGCGACCTAAATTGCACTTTATTGTGTCGTATTGATTAATAATAATAATCAATACTAAAATTGAAAAAAAAAAAGAATGATAAACCTACCTTAGGATACCTCAACGCCCGTATGGTAGGATACGCCGGCGGTTCCTGCAGGTCTAACCCGTACCATGGATACTTGTGTGGCTGGACGAGCGAGGCGTTGTACGTCACGTACATGAGGGTCTGCCCGTCGGGACTGAACCACAGCGCCTTATCCAGGCGCAGGACTTCTGTCTCGTATAGGAAGTCTGGCACGCCGTTGAAGATTACGCCTGGGACTCCTGAAATTGTGGAATGAAGAGTTGGTGTAATTTGGTAAGGATGTTTAAAATTACTCTATTGAATGACCATGACATTTGAGGTCTATTAGAGTTGTAATAGTGATTCTATTTAATATAATTCTGTAAATAGATATTTGATACAGTTGCGAATCATATTTTGATCAACATACAACCTGACCGTACTGACCTGCAAATGGAAAAAATACTCGATGATTTGAATTTCGTAGGCTACCTTAGCACTATCTCCCTTCACTATAACTATTCCCTGGTCGACCGAGCTCTGCTCGGGTGAAAATAGAGAAAACGATTTTTTTTCCAGAAATGAGACCTAGCTTGATCGGGTTTTCGCCCCGTAAACCAACGTACAACAACTATATTGCAACTTTCATCGAAATCGTTAGAGCCGTTTTCGAGAAAGTGATTACAAACACTCTTTTGTAAAAAAAAAACGGGCACCTAAGGAAATTTACGTTCTAAGGTCGATTTCAGTTAATTAAATGAAATTTAATTGTTTGACGAAGTCTGCATATTGTTTGGATCGTGTAAATTAATACGCGTGAAGTGAATTCTGGCAATTTTTTTTTTAACTTTCGATGAATTCTTTAAAAATAAATAAAATAAAATCTTTTTGTTTCAGGCATATTTGGCCCATACTTATTGTTAGTAGAATGACTCAAAACTAAGTTAATATTTAAAATTAGGATATTAATTTAAGTATTTGCCGCCCTCTGGGGCCCCAGGCACACGCACTTGTGCTTGAACCCAATGCCCCAGAAGGGGGCTGTCCATCTTGTGGCTGAGCACGTTCAGGATGGTGTTGGCTCTCGCGTGCGGAACATCAACGACGCGATACGGCGCCGCAGCACAGTGTGAAAGCCGTCTGTGTCAGTAGCGTGGGAGCCCCACCAGAACCTTGAACGCGTTATAATATTGTATTCGGAGAGCGTTGATAGCCCGCTGCGTGTAGTTGACCCACAGATTGCAGGTGTAGAGTTTGGCAGAATGCTTTAAAGAGTGCAATCTTTACCTCTAAACTACACCTTGCAAATCTACGTGCCAACATTTTACAGCGGACCGCCATCGCTCTCCTCACCCTTTAGATGTCCCGATCGTCTTTTAAATCCTCGGTAACCACATGGCCGAGGTATTTAAACTCTCTCACTCTTCGAAGAGCGACAGCGTTAAGCATCACAGGTGCCACATCCCCCAGTTTACGACCCCTGGCTTGAAATACCATGAGCTCGCTTTTCTGTACACTGTAGAGGAGACCATGTACCCTCGGTTTAAAACCGATGTACACGGCCAAACAATAAGAAATGGTCGACAATAAAGACAAGAAGATTTTTTTACTTTTTTTAATTAAATAAAGTTACAAATGAAAAACCTAATAGCGAGTGTGACCTCCTCTTTCCAATATCACAGCTTGAATCCTTCTGGGCATGCTTTCCACGTTGTTTTTAATAACGTTTTGAGGAATACGTTCCCACTCCTCTGCAATGACTCTTTTTAGGTCCCTGATGTTCTGTGGAGCAGGTTCAGGAACAATCCCAGACATGCTCAATTGGATTGAGGTCAGGACTTCGAGCTGGCCAATCTAAACGACGGATCCCAACTTCTTGCATGTACGCTTCCACGTCGCCAGAACGGTGCGGGCGAGCATTGTCGTCCATAAAAATGGAATCTTCCCCAAGTGCAGTCAATGCGGGTTGTGCATATGGAATTAGGACTTCATTATATACCGGTGTGCATTTAATGTTCCATTTTCTATGAAAACTAACTCCGTACGCTTCGTCGAAAACATAACGGAGCCTCCGCCACAAGGAGTGATTTCTTCGAAACACACTTCCGCATAGCGTTCCCGTAGTCTTCGCAGCACTCGCCGGCGTGGGTCCTCTCCACACAAAGAGATTCTAGCTTCATCAAAAAACAATACTTTATTCCAGTCCTCCAGAGCCAAAAGCCTCCTCCTGACCATCCACAAGCTAACTTCTACTCCTCTTACTTCTTGAAGGCTCTTCTTCAGGTCCACACCTAACGCCTTACGATTCCGCAATGTCTGACTCTCCAAAAAGCGGTCATCTCTTGGTTCTGTGCATCGTTTTCCTCCCGAACTGGGTCCTCTTTTGAGCAAACCGGTCTCTTGATACCGTTGCCAAGTCCTCTGGATAGTTGAACGACTCACATTCAGCCGCTGAGACACGTAAGTTTGCGAACAACCTTCTTCAAGTAGGGCTATAATTTTACCGGTCCCTATCGCTGTATCACTCATATCAAAAAGTGGTATTGAATGTAAAAAGAAAGATTAAATTGTTTAATTTGCAGAAAATATCCAAAAAGTTTTAAAATTTTAGTAATCAGTAAAAAAAATCGTTTCAGCAATTCGCGCCATTAGTAAAGAAATTTTACAATAATCCACAACGATCATTAGTTTTCTTTTGTTAACTTCAAAATTTTAATTTGGAACGTAAAGAATCATGCTAGGATGCTTCAAATAGCATGCCAATACATCGTCAAATTATTTAAACCTCTTTCTTGTTCTTCTTCATTGAAGTTGAGAAAAAAATGTAAGGGGCCTGTTTTTTTTGTAAAAGAGCAATATTGACTTAAGAAACTTATTTTACAAAAGGCTTGAGATAAACCACGGTAAGGTACATGACAAATTCATGTTGCTTGATAAAGACTACGGTGGTTTCGCCGTGTGTAGGCACGGTCGTCATTGTTGTATGGATCACTATGGAAGCTTGTTGATAGGCACGGCGGCTCTACGGCATGGCGCGGTCACCGTATGACGACGCCGTGTCATATACAAGTGCACACGATTCTCCGCCGCAGTTAACACGTCGCACCGTGAAAGAAACCTTGCCGTGTGCGTTTTGTAAATAGCGTGCATAGAAAATAAGAAGATTGCGGATCAAGAACTTGGATGAGGCTTATTGAAATACAGTCTTCTCATTCATCTCTTGTGCTCTTTTATTCTTTAAATCAAAGGCCAGACTTCCAAACTCAATATACAGACCTACTATTATAACTAAGGTTTGACTAGTTGTCATTCCACCAATTCGCACAAAACGTTTCCAAACATCCTTCATAATGCGCACGGCAAAAGTGTGGAACTCACTACCTGCGTCTGTGTTCCCGAACGCATACAACTCGAATCTCTTCAAAGTGAGAGTGAACAGGCTTCTTCTGGGTAATCTCACTACATCGTCGACTTTGTCTCTGTCACCTCTGACCTAGACTAAAGTCAAGAGCAAACCCATTTCAAATAAAAAAAAGGGTCATCGATGCGCTAAGGTAGCCCGTGAAATGTAAGCAATTTGCAGGTCAGGCTCGGGTTATATGTTGATCAAAATATGATTCGCGACCGTAAGATATAATTATGTATTTACAGAATTAAAATCATAAGAATAATCAAAACAGCTGTTTAAGTTAGGTTAAGCAATGAATAAAAACTTACCATTGTTAGTAATCCTGCAGACCAGCGTCTTGAATACCTTGGGTTTGTAGTAGATGTCGTTGTCGTGCACGAAGACCAGCGTGGCGCCAACCGGGGACCACTCGGCGTACTGGATCAGAGGCGCCGAGCGGTCGTCCTCGATCGGGGACACGGGGATCTTGTTCCTGAAAATGGTCAGTTTAATTTAGGAGCTGGATGTATTAATTAAAATAAATTTTGATACTTCATCATCATCTGCCTAGCCTTTTCTCAAGTATGTTGGGGTCGGCTCCTAGTCTAACCGGATGCAGCTGAATACCAGTATTTTACATGGAGCGACTGCCTATCTGACCTACACAACCCAGTTATTGGGTAAGTCAATCCAGTGGTTCGATCCGGATTCTAAAAGATGATGAGCTATGGCCGATTTTTGTATATCGTTGTTTCTCACCGCCCATGTGTTCCGATATTCTACACGCTACATAAGGGCGGTGATCATGGCACGTGCAACAGTGCCAAAATATCGGAAACTCGAAAAACTTAATATACATGGTAAATATCCCGTTTTAAGTTCTAATAATAGGTCTTGATATGTAAAGATGGTCACCCATCCACAGACCAACCGCGGCAAACGTAGCTTAACCTGATGGATCGACCCATGCGGCTGCTATTACTTAGCCACGAACTCCTTTTTGTTCTGAACAAAAGATGAGTAGAAATATAGTATAGGGATAGGAGGTGCATATCTCCTTGAGATGAACTGATAAAAGTTTAAATCCATACTCGTATCTATAAGTGTACCCTCTATTATTGTAGCTTAGTTCCCACAGTACTAACCTGTTAATGACATCATACACGTGGTACCGCGCGAGTCGCGCGTGTCGCCAGCCGGGTCTGACGTCAGAGATCAGCAGCACGAACTTCAGGTCCGCTGACACTTTGAAGTCCACTGCGTTTAGCTCTCTCTGGAAACAAGTACAATCATCAGAAATGGATGAAGTGGCCAAAATAAATCAGATATAATTATATATTAAGAGCCTGTCTGTCTGTTGAGATAGAAATCAGTATTAAGCTTCATGTTTGTTCATTGCATTATAGATTTTGAATTGTTATGATATCGGTCCTATTCTGAAGATATATTTTCTCTTTTAGCACAATTGATGTTTCTTAATAACGCTGTGTTTTTACTGAGATCACCCGATGCCAGCAGACATCATGTCTCACGATATTTTTCGTTGTTTTCGACGTCGCCGAACGTGTCATACGAAGTCAGGCGACGCTCCGCGTCTTCCGTGAACTTCACAGAAGATAGTATATGAAGGTAAAAAGTTTTATCGAAATTGAAATCGTCACATTAGTATAGGTAACCGCAGCTTTTACAAGCGCAACTGCGTGCATTGACATGCGTTCTCCGAGTTACGATTCAAAACGTGTAAAAATAATTCCATCTACCCTCCGTTTGGAAAATAAAAAATAAAGTTAAAATAAAATATACGCTCGTCACCCGACAACTCACGAGCCATTAAACTCCACATTGTTTCCCGCGCAAATTAATGGCCGTTTCTGACGGGTTGCCTTTTTGACAGCTACGTAGTGCCGCGACTGTTCAACGATTTACCTTTTAAATGTTCGCCTTTCAGTGCTTCGTTTTGAGTGGGATTGAGTGTCTTTTGTTTATTTATAATTATCAGAACCCAGTCATTAAATAAGTTATGTATGAAAAACGTAAATGAAATGTAGCAGGAGAAGATCTGTGACATGGAAGATATATTATACTGACACTTTTGAAAGTCAATAATAAATTAGATCGTTCGCATTCAAATATGTCGCAATCTGTCAAAAATACCTCCAATTGACCTCTATTTGACAAGTTTTTGGCATCGAATGTCTCTGACAATAGATAGCGACTAGATTTTTATTTTTTTAATCACAGGAATGGCTCTGCGGCTCATGTAAACCATTGGAAAGGGAGGAAAAGGGGTGGAACATATTTCCCAGGAGCACGGGTTCGCATAACTAAAGAAATATTCTGAATCCGACCCGTTGCACTATTAACGTGACTCCATGTCAACTTCTTTTTCGCGAATCTAATGCGCTAATATTTAGCTTTGATATTATGAACTCAAAAGGGTTAATAGGTTCTAGAGAAGTGTGAGAGTGAAAAAAACAGAACAATTTTTCTTAAAAATACCAGTGTGTTACTGTCCCATTGCAGGGCAACACCTCTTCTCATACAGAGAAGGCGCGAGCATTGATCGCCACGCTTGGTCAAGAAGGGACGGGACGGGTTTTGTTAAAACCACAAATTAAAAAACACACATTTCGTCAAATTATAGACCGTGTGCCACCACGATAGGCCTCAACATCACGACTCACGACTACACATTACCAATTCACCCCCTAACCATTCGACTAACAGTCGAGCCAACAAATCAACTAGTTTTATATAGCAACTACATCTAGCGTGTACACTAAGCTTGCTATATTTCAGCATGGCCGTCTATTGTTGATAAATGTGTCGCACACGCTAGCTCCTAGACTATTTGCGAAGATAGGGTTGCTACGTTGTAAATAACATGAAATATTTAGTATTTTTTATGGCTAGTACCACCAGTGATAGTCGGATGGCACGAGGTCCGGTGAGTACGGTGGGTAGGTAACCGGGTGCCATCCAAGCTCTACGATTTTTTGTCGAGTCTCCGAAGCGACATGAGGTCGCGCATTATCATGGAGTAAGTGAACATTTACACGTCTCGGTCGTTTTTCTTTTATTGCGTCAGCCAGTTTCTGAAGCTGTTCAGTATAAATGGAAGGCGTAATCGTCCTTCTCGCAGGGAGAAGCTCGTAATAGAGTGGGCCCTTCGCATCCCACCAAACGGAGAGAAGATGCTTGCGTGAGTGACGGTTCGGCTTTGGCTGCGTTGGTGGCTCTGCGTCGTAAAGAAGCCAGACGGCGTGCCGTGTGTTGTAATCATAGAGAATCCAGCTCTCTTCGCCGGTTACCAGATCTTCAAGAAACTCTTTCCGATGTGGCTGAAAAAGAAGCGATTCACAAATACTAACTCCGACTTGACGATGACTGTCAGTTAGTTGATGTGGAATCCATCGTGCCATTATTTTACGATAGCCGAGTTTGTATAAATGAGCCTCAACGGTCGAATGATGACTGAGAGTCTCTGCCAAATCACGCGTATTTATTTCTGGATTAGCCTTTAAACAGCGGAGTAATTCCTCACCGTCAAAGGTGGATGGTCGCCCAGATCGCTCGTGATCTTCAAGAGTTATATCTCCCGATGCAAAGCGAACAAACCAGCGGCTTATTTTCTATAGCGATACAACAACTTCACCGAACGCTTTGCTGATGTTAGCGGTAGCCACACTCACGTTGTGTCCCTGACGCCACTCGTAAAAGATGATCGTTCGAAGTTGATGTTCACTAATCGTTTTCACAAACTAACCAAATCCTCACTAGCGCGCCTTTATATACCCTTCGAGAACCTTCTACAATATTCTTACGAATCCCAGATCAATACTAAATATTCCGGAAAATTCTAGTAATTTACAATTTGTTGTGCAATATTTTTCCGCCAACCTCAATACCTCTGTACTTTTGAAGATATATGGAAAAAGGGGGCCGTGCCAGCCAAATGTTTTTAGCACGGCCCCCGTGTAACTTGAAAAATATATAGCTTATTAAAAAGTTTCGTATACTCAAGGAATGTACTCTGTTAACACGATATATGTGCCGCAACAGATATTGTAAATTCGTAATAACAAATACTAAATAAATGTGGATGGCAGGCCGTGCTGGAAAAAAAAAAATAAGAAAATATCTAAAAAAGACAAGACAACTTTAGCCAAAAACTATTAAAAAATATAGTTGATGTGTGGCAAGTAACATATTATGTAACGCATTGGTTTCTCATACAACTTGCTAAATTTGAAAAATAAAAAAAAAAAAGTTTATTCAGCACGGCCCTCTATAGTTGCCTATATCTTTTTAAATATGACACATGTTTGCTTACAAAATTCGACTTCTTGAATTATGCATAGGAGTTTATTCGTTCCAAATAAATTGCGATCCTGCTGTATTAGTACTTTAAAAGATAAATAGGATCAAAATACCATACATTACAACTTATGGGGTGACCATAATTCCACGTGAAAATGGATAAAACAAACTGCTCCATAAATTAAGTAAATGTTTAATAAAATAAACAAATCAACAATATCGTAATCTATTTTAACGATAATTATATATTGGGGTTTGCTACAAATTACCTATTTTGGACACTAGGTGACTGGAGTAGCGTACTCTTCACCGATAAAGCTCGAATTTGTCTGAATGGTGAGGACCGACGGCGACGTCAGCGAGTGTTATGAAGACCAGGGGAACGCTATACCATGTGCATTTGGATTGAGTGATCTTTTTTTATTTCATGACAAAATTTGATTGACCGTGAAGAGATTTCACGCAGATGAAGCCGCGGGCAGAAGCTAGTTTATTAATAATAGTGTATTAATTAAGTAGGTACAATAATAAAGGGTATAAGTCCATTTATAATTTCAATCAGAAATGGCCGCTGTATTGACCGACGTTTATTGAAGCGAGCCCACAAACAGACCGAGTACATTCGGGCGCTACATTTTAAATCGTCGCTATTAATGTGCTTCCTCATTTAATACCGTACATTATTTCTGCGGCTTACATTAACGACATGACATGAACAGACATCATTCAGGCTTTTTGTGTTCATTAATGATTATGGAGTTATCAGAAGAGATTTATTTATTTGTACAAAAGGCACAGTATCTACAGCTAAATATGGATATCATGCTTATACAGAAAATCATTGTTATACAGAGATGAATGACAAAAAAATACAGAGTTCTGAGTTTTCGAAATAAATACTGATAAAACTGAAAATGTATTTGATTCAAGCTTGAAATCTGTATTTGATTTGAAGCAGTTGAAGCAAACACCTATTTATTTTCAAACCGTAGGTGTGTCTTACAAAGACGTAAAATGTTTGATTATTGCATAAACTCGTGATATTCTAACCGTGTTTGTACCAAACAAAACAAGTTAATCTACACGTTGCGAAAAGGCTAAGAGATGTAAGTTTTAATAAAGATATTTTCACCAACCACAAACACGTAGTTCAATGGCCGCCATATTGAATAAAGCCGACAGTTTGGCGCCAAAATATCAGCGGATAGCTGGCAGACATGTGTTGTAGTTCCGCAGACGGAATACATAATGAAATGAACGGATATTAAAACGGAATGGAAAAACAGGTGCGAGACACGGATTTTCACTAAAAACGTGTGGAACTCATTGTCTTATATATTATATCAATGGTGAAAGTACTGACGTCACGTTATTGTACTGTGTAGTACCCGACTGCAAAGAAGGGTTATGTTATTGATGTGTAGCATCTATTGGCGATGGCATGACGCTCTCTAATGCCGTCATGCCTCCTTCCCGCCATGTTTCACTTCTGTCGGGCGTCCCGTGACGACCACACTTTTGAAGAGAAAACTGCTTTAGGCGCGTTGAACGATTTTTGGTAGGGGAAAATCTTATGGGTTCGCGTCACCGACATGTGACATGCTACGCATAATTTTATGTTTAAGTTTTTACTTCTGTCACAGATTAACAGATCCCGCACTCCGCAAAACCATTCAAATAAAAAGCGACTCTTGCTACGACACAATAAAATGCATTTCAGATCGCACAACGCTTATTACCTACAAGTTATATTCACCTACAAGTTTCCTCTCTTTCTATCGCGTAACTCTTATTCCTTCTGACCACGTTAGGGCGGTTAGGGTTGCTGCCTGCCTGCGAAGGGTGCACAAAATCAAAAATAAAATAAAAACGACGCGTGCGTGTCTCGCTGAGCGCGCATAGACCCTAGTCCACACTGTGTTGTCGCGAGCTGTAGGCACTTATCTCGAGCGGAATGTACCAGTGCAATGGCACTGCTTCTGTCAGCAGTCCCCATGACTGCCTATGTTTTTTTTTTTAGATAACCGGCCTTCGTGAGTCTCGTTAGAAAAGATACGTGCTACGTTCCAGTTTTCTAAATAGTTATAATTTAGGTACTACTTAAGTGCAACTCAAGTTGCACTTGCACTGCAGTTCAAGCTGCAGTGCAAGTGCTAATTATTATGAAGAAACAAGTGTTTCCCACTGAACAAAAAGTGAATAAGAAAGACGTTTTATTCTTTTGGAGAATACAGGCGTGATGTTATGTTGGTGCGACAAATCATTTAGTTATCAAAAAAGTGAAAGATATTATGTGTAAGTACATTGAGGCGGGTATAATACCTCCGCTGCGAAACCGTAAACCTGCTATGGTTTCGCGGCGGAGGTTTGATACCCGCCTAATTACAACAATTTTTTTTTTCGTTCTTAAACTTTAACCAAACCTATACTTACCAAGAAGTTTTATTAAATAACATCATAGCTGATTTTGTGAAGTTTATTATGAATGTACTATGAGTTGACGTACCCATTAGCTTAATGCCAACCAAATACACACTTACACAGCAACGCGAGCCGAAGTCACGGGCACAGCTAGTAGAATGATAAATCTTATTTTATGACTAGGTATTGCCTATACGATGAGTCCTCATCATAGCAAACCTCTTATATAAATATGTGGAAAATGTTGTGGGCATTCCATTCATTTTGTTTTATATACCTTACTGATAAGTACTGCTGATCAGTACATTTATGTTCGCATAATTCGTCAAATAGCACAACAGATATTTTTTGCGATTTCAGGTTTGGTCCAATAGTAAAAATGGTTAATAATGATGAGTACAATGACCCCTTAAAAGGTTGACACTATTTACACTTACATCCTGTATAATATTATACTTATTATAAGAGGATGAAAAACCGGTCTATCGACACTCTACGACTCAGAAAATGTATTAGATACTTACTTAAATAAAAAAAATATAAAAAGTCAAAACTCTTAACACACTACTAAAGTTTCTATAATAATATAATTCAATCACGATTCGTAAGACACGTGGTGCCATCTATATTATCAGAAGAACGTTATTGCTGTTTTCATCAGGAACAGTACTTTCTTTCGGGATGAAAAGTACCCTATGTCCGTTTCTGTACACGTGACAACGTACATTTAAAATTTCAGGATGATCGGTTTAGTGGCTTATCGTGAAAAGGTAACAAACAAACTTACTTTCGCAATTATAATATTAGTTAGGATTTCGCACGAACATAACATTACGCCATTTGAATCGGGTTTTGTTCACAATTTCATAGGTTTTAATATTTTGCGCGGAACGGTAATTCATTTTCAAAAATAAAAGTAGCCGAAGTTATTACTTATAACATCAGCTATTTGCCAGAAAAAGTCCCGTGCAAATCGGTCTAGCTGTTTCGGAGATTAGCCGGAACAAACAGACAGAAAAATGAAGTCGGTTAAAAATTAAAAAAAAATGGTTATATAAAGTAGGTACCGTTATTCTTTCATAAGTATGCATTTAGTAAAAAGCTGTTATTTTGACATTACAAACATACACTACAATTTTATTTATTTGTCTAAATAACTCTAGTACTTAGCTAACAAAATACAGAAAGCTGATAAAATTGTCCAAATACAAATATGAAAATCTATTTGAATATCTGCGTATTCCATTAATAACGATTACATAAAATGTTTTCTATAACAGCAGTGAATATTAAATTTCGTGAAAGCCTGTAATATTAGTAACTGGAATAGAATTTATCAAATTCAGATACCTGGGACTATTTGACTGTTTTGGTTATACATTTTTTATTTGTTTATGTTTCACTAAAAGTATTTACATTCGTGTAAATACACGAATTTCTAAGGAGTTTCGCTAAGGAGGGGAACTCTTTGTCGGAGTTTATGTTTTCCGATAGCGATTCCACAAGAAAGATCAAGGTCGAAGTTAGACACAAGGAATAAAATGTAAGGATCATATTTTCCGTTTGGTCACTGAAAAACACTGAAAAGAAACGGTCACTGCTTACCACGGCGCTATAGGAAACGGTCACTGCTTACCACGGCGCTATAGGAAACGGTCACTGCTTACCACGGCGCTATAGGAAACGGTCACTGCTTACCACGGCGCTATAGGAAACGGTCACTGCTTACCACGGCGCTATAAGAAACGGTCACTGCTTACCACGGCGCTATAAGAAACGGTAACTGCTTACCACGGCGCTATAAGAAACGGTAACTGCTTACCACGGCGCTATAGGAAACGGTAACTGCTTACCACGGCGCTATAGGAAACGCTCACTGCTTACCACGGCGCTATAAGAAACGGTCACTGCTTACCACGGCGCTATAAGAAACGGTAACTGCTTACCACGGCGCTATAAGAAACGGTAACTGCTTACCACGGCGCTATAGGAAACGGTCACTGCTTACCACGGCGCTATAGGAAACGGTAACTGCTTACCACGGCGCTATAGGAAACGCTCACTGCTTACCACGGCGCTATAAGAAACGGTCACTGCTTACCACGGCGCTATAAGAAACGCTCACTGCTTACCACGGCGCTATAAGAAACGGTCACTGCTTACCACGGCGCTATAAGAAACGGTCACTGCTTACCACGGCGCTATAAGAAACGGTAACTGCTTACCACGGCGCTATAAGAAACGGTAACAGCTTACCACGGCGCTATAGGAAACGGTAACTGCTTACCACGGCGCTATAGGAAACGCTCACTGCTTACCACGGCGCTATAAGAAACGGTCACTGCTTACCACGGCGCTATAAGAAACGGTAACTGCTTACCACGGCGCTATAAGAAACGGTAACTGCTTACCACGGCGCTATAGGAAACGGTCACTGCTTACCACGGCGCTATAGGAAACGGTCACTGCTTACCACGGCGCTATAAGAAACGCTCACTGCTTACCACGGAGCTATAGGAAAAGGTCATTGCTTACCACGGCGCTATAAGAAACGGTCACTGCTTACCACGGCGCTATAAGAAACGGTCACTGCTTACCACGGCGCTATAAGAAACGCTCACTGCTTACCACGGAGCTATAGGAAAAGGTCATTGCTTACCACGGCGCTATAAGAAACGGTCACTGCTTACCACGGCGCTATAAGAAACGCTCACTGCTTACCACGGAGCTATAGGAAAAGGTCATTGCTTACCACGGCGCTATAAGAAACGGTCACTGCTTACCACGGCGCTATAAGAAACAGTAACTGCTTACCACGGCGCTATAAGAAACGGTAACTGCTTACCACGGCGCTATAAGAAACGGTAACTGCTTACCACGGCGCTATAAGAAACGGTCACTGCTTACCACGGCGCTATAGGAAAAGGTCATTGCTTACCACGGCGCTATAAGAAACGGTCACTGCTTACCACGGCGCTATAAGAAACGCTCACTGCTTACCACGGAGCTATAGGAAAAGGTCATTGCTTACCACGGCGCTATAAGAAACGGTCACTGCTTACCACGGCGCTATAAGAAACGCTCACTGCTTACCACGGAGCTATAGGAAAAGGTCACTGCTTACCACGGCGCTATAAGAAACGGTCACTGCTTACCACGGTGCTATAAGAAACGGTCACTGCTTACCACGGCGCTATAAGAAACGCTCACTGCTTACCACGGAGCTATAGGAAAAGGTCACTGCTTACCACGGCGCTATAAGAAACGGTCACTGCTTACCACGGTGCTATAAGAAACGGTCACTGCTTACCACGGTGCTATAAGAAACGCTCACTGCTTACCACAGAGCTATAGGAAAAGGTCATTGCTTACCACGGCGCTATAAGAAACGGTCACTGCTTACCACGGCGCTATAAGAAACGCTCACTGCTTACCACGGAGCTATAGGAAAAGGACATTGCTTACCACGGCGCTATAAGAAACGGTCACTACTTACCACGGTGCTATAAGAAACGGTCACTGCTTATCACGGCGCTATAAGAAACGGTAACTGCTTACCACGGCGCTATAAGAAACGGTAACTGCTTACCACCGCGCTATAAGAAACGGTCACTGCTTACCACGGAGCTATAGGAAAAGGTCATTGCTTACCACGGCGCTATAAGAAACGGTCACTGCTTACCACGGTGCTATAAGAAACGGTCACTGCTTACCACGGCGCTATAAGAAACGGTCACTGCTTACCACGGCGCTATAAGAAACGCTCACTGCTTACCACGGAGCTATAGGAAAAGGTCATTGCTTACCACGGCGCTATAAGAAACGGTCACTGCTTACCACGGCGCTATAAGAAACGCTCACTGCTTACCACGGAGCTATAGGAAAAGGTCATTGCTTACCACGGCGCTATAAGAAACGGTAACTGCTTACCACGGCGCTATAAGAAACGGTCACTGCTTACCACGGTGCTATAAGAAACGCTCACTGCTTACCACAGAGCTATAGGAAAAGGTCATTGCTTACCACGGCGCTATAAGAAACGGTCACTGCTTACCACGGCGCTATAAGAAACGCTCACTGCTTACCACGGAGCTATAGGAAAAGGACATTGCTTACCACGGCGCTATAAGAAACGGTCACTACTTACCACGGTGCTATAAGAAACGGTCACTGCTTATCACGGCGCTATAAGAAACGGTAACTGCTTACCACGGCGCTATAAGAAACGGTAACTGCTTACCACCGCGCTATAAGAAACGGTCACTGCTTACCACGGAGCTATAGGAAAAGGTCATTGCTTACCACGGCGCTATAAGAAACGGTCACTGCTTACCACGGTGCTATAAGAAACGGTCACTGCTTACCACGGCGCTATAAGAAACGGTCACTGCTTACCACGGCGCTATAAGAAACGCTCACTGCTTACCACGGAGCTATAGGAAAAGGTCATTGCTTACCACGGCGCTATAAGAAACGGTCACTGCTTACCACGGCGCTATAAGAAACGCTCACTGCTTACCACGGAGCTATAGGAAAAGGTCATTGCTTACCACGGCGCTATAAGAAACGGTAACTGCTTACCACGGCGCTATAAGAAACGGTAACTGCTTACCACGGCGCTATAAGAAACGGTCACTGCTTACCACGGAGCTATAGGAAAAGGTCATTGCTTACCACGGCGCTATAAGAAACGGTCACTGCTTACCACGGTGCTATAAGAAACGGTCACTGCTTACCACGGCGCTATAAGAAACGGTAACTGCTTACCACGGCGCTATAAGAAACGGTAACTGCTTACCACGGCGCTATAAGAAACGGTCACTGCTTACCACGGAGCTATAGGAAAAGGTCATTGCTTACCACGGCGCTATAAGAAACGGTCACTGCTTACCACGGCGCTATAAGAAACGGTCACTGCTTACCACGGCGCTATAAGAAACGGTCACTGCTTACCACGGCGCTATAAGAAACGCTCACTGCTTACCACGGAGCTATAGGAAAAGGTCATTGCTTACCACGGCGCTATAAGAAACGGTCACTGCTTACCACGGTGCTATAAGAAACGGTCACTGCTTACCACGGCGCTATAAGAAACGCTCACTGCTTACCACGGAGCTATAGGAAAAGGTCACTGCTTACCACGGCGCTATAAGAAACGGTCACTGCTTACCACGGTGCTATAAGAAACGGTCACTGCTTACCACGGTGCTATAAGAAACGCTCACTGCTTACCACGGAGCTATAGGAAAAGGTCATTGCTTACCACGGCGCTATAAGAAACGGTCACTGCTTACCACGGTGCTATAAGAAACGGTCACTGCTTACCACGGCGCTATAAGAAACGGTAACTGCTTACCACGGCGCTATAAGAAACGGTAACTGCTTACCACGGCGCTATAAGAAACGGTAACTGCTTACCACGGCGCTATAAGAAACGGTAACTGCTTACCACGGCGCTATAGGAAACGGTCACTGCTTACCACGGCGCTATAAGAAACGCTCACTGCTTACCACGGAGCTATAGGAAAAGGTCATTGCTTACCACGGCGCTATAAGAAACGGTCACTGCTTACCACGGCGCTATAAGAAACGCTCACTGCTTACCACGGAGCTATAGGAAAAGGTCACTGCTTACCACGGCGCTATAAGAAACGGTCACTGCTTACCACGGTGCTATAAGAAACGGTCACTGCTTACCACGGCGCTATAAGAAACGGTCACTGCTTACCACGGAGCTATAGGAAAAGGTCATTGCTTACCACGGCGCTATAAGAAACGGTCACTGCTTACCACGGTGCTATAAGAAACGGTCACTGCTTACCACGGCGCTATAAGAAACGGTCACTGCTTACCACGGTGCTATAAGAAACGGTCACTGCTTACCACGGCGCTATAAGAAACGGTAACTGCTTACCACGGCGCTATAAGAAACGGTAACTGCTTACCACGGCGCTATAAGAAACGGTAACTGCTTACCACGGCGCTATAGGAAACGGTCATTGCTTACCACGGCGCTATAAGAAACGGTCACTGCTTACCACGGCGCTATAAGAAACGGTCACTGCTTACCACGGCGCTATAAGAAACGGTCACTGCTTACCACGGCGCTATAAGAAACGGTCACTGCTTACCACGGCGCTGTAGGAAACGGTCACTGCTTACCACGGCGCTATAAGAAACGCTCACTGCTTACCACGGCGCTATAGGAAACGGTCACTGCTTACCACGGCGCTATAGGAAACGGTCACTGCTTACCACGGCGCTATAAGAAACGCTCACTGCTTCCGATAGCGATTCCACAAGAAAGATCAAGGTCGAAGTTAGACACAAGGAATAAAATGTAAGGATCATATTTTCCGTTTGGTCACTGAAAAACACTGAAAAGAAACGGTCACTGCTTACCACGGCGCTATAGGAAACGGTCACTGCTTACCACGGCGCTATAAGAAACGGTCACTGCTTACCACGGCGCTATAAGAAACGGTAACTGCTTACCACGGCGCTATAAGAAACGGTAACTGCTTACCACGGCGCTATAGGAAACGGTCACTGCTTACCACGGCGCTATAGGAAACGGTCACTGCATACCACGGCGCTATAAGAAACGGTCACTGCTTACCACGGCGCTATAAGAAACGCTCACTGCTTACCACGGAGCTATAGGAAAAGGTCATTGCTTACCACGGCGCTATAAGAAACGGTCACTGCTTACCACGGCGCTATAAGAAACGGTCACTGCTTACCACGGCGCTATAAGAAACGGTCACTGCTTACCACGGCGCTATAAGAAACGCTCACTGCTTACCACGGAGCTATAGGAAAAGGTCATTGCTTACCACGGCGCTATAAGAAACGGTCACTGCTTACCACGGCGCTATAAGAAACGCTCACTGCTTACCACGGAGCTATAGGAAAAGGTCATTGCTTACCACGGCGCTATAAGAAACGGTCACTGCTTACCACGGTGCTATAAGAAACGGTCACTGCTTACCACGGCGCTATAAGAAACGGTAACTGCTTACCACGGCGCTATAAGAAACGGTAACTGCTTACCACGGCGCTATAAGAAACGGTAACTGCTTACCACGGTGCTATAAGAAACGGTCACTGCTTACCACGGCGCTATAAGAAACGGTCACTGCTTACCACGGCGCTATAAGAAACGCTCACTGCTTACCACGGCGCTATAAGAAACGCTCACTGCTTACCACGGCGCTATAGGAAACGGTCACTGCTTACCACGGCGCTATAAGAAACGGTCACTGCTTACCACGGCGCTATAAGAAACGGTCACTGCTTACCACGGCGCTATAAGAAACGGTCACTGCTTACCACGGCGCTATAAAAAACGGTCACTACTTACCACGGCGCTATAAGAAACGCTCACTGCTTACCACGGCGCTATAGGAAAAATCATTGCTTACCACGGCGCTATAAGAAACGGTCACTGCTTACCACGGCGCTATAAGAAACGCTCACTGCTTACCACGGCGCTATAGGAAAAGGTCATTGTTTACCACGGCGCTATAAGAAACGGTCACTGCTTACCACGGCGCTATAAGAAACGCTCACTGCTTACCACGGCGCTATAGGAAACGGTCACTGCTTACCACGGCGCTATAAGAAACGCTCACTGCTTACCACGGCGCTATAGGAAAAGGTCATTGTTTACCACGGCGCTATAAGAAACGGTCACTGCTTACCACGGCGCTATAAGAAACGGTCACTGCTTACCACGGCGCTATAGGAAACGCTCACTGCTTACCACGGCGCTATAGGAAACGGTCACTGCTTACCACGGCGCTATAAGAAACGCTCACTGCTTACCACGGCGCTATAGGAAAAGGTCATTGCTTACCACGGCGCTATAAGAAACGGTCACTGCTTACCACGGCGCTATAAGAAACGGTCACTGCTTACCACGGCGCTATAGGAAACGGTCACTGCTTACCACGGCGCTATAGGAAACGCTCACTGCTTACCACGGCGCTATAGGAAACGGTCACTGCTTACCACGGCGCTATAAGAAACGGTCACTGCTTACCACGGCGCTATAAGAAACGGTAACTGCTTACCACGGCGCTATAAGAAACGGTAACAGCTTACCACGGCGCTATAGGAAACGGTAACTGCTTACCACGGCGCTATAGGAAACGCTCACTGCTTACCACGGCGCTATAAGAAACGCTTACTGCTTACCACGGCGCTATAAGAAACGGTCACTGCTTACCACGGCGCTATAAGAGACGGTCACTGCTTACCACGGCGCTATAAGAAACGGTCACTGCTTACCACGGCGCTGTAGGAAACGGTCACTGCTTACCACGGCGCTATAAGAAACGGTCACTACTTACCACGGCGCTATAAGAAACGGTCACTGCTTACCACGGCGCTATAAGAAACGGTCACTGCTTACCACGGCGCTATAGGAAACGCTCACTGCTTACCACGGCGCTATAGGAAACGGTCACTGCTTACCACGGCGCTATAGGAAACGCTCACTGCTTACCACGGCGCTATAGGAAACGGTCACTGCTTACCACGGCGCTATAAGAAACGGTAACTGCTTACCACGGCGCTATAAGAAACGGTCACTGCTTACCACGGCGCTATAGGAAACGGTCACTGCTTACCACGGCGCTATAAGAGACGGTCACTGCTTACCACGGCGCTATAAGAAACGGTCACTGCTTACCACGGCGCTGTAGGAAACGGTCACTGCTTACCACGGCGCTATAAGAGACGGTCACTGCTTACCACGGCGCTATAAGAAACGGTCACTGCTTACCACGGCGCTGTAGGAAACGGTCACTGCTTACCACGGCGCTATAAGAAACGGTCACTACTTACCACGGCGCTATAAGAAACGCTCACTGCTTACCACGGAGCTATAGGAAAAGGTCATTGCTTACCACGGCGCTATAAGAAACGCTCACTGCTTACCACGGCGCTATAGGAAAAGGTCATTGCTTACCACGGCGCTATAAGAAACGGTCACTGCTTACCACGGCGCTATAAGAAACGCTCACTGCTTACCACGGAGCTATAGGAAACGGTCACTGCTTACCACGGCGCTATAAGAAACGGTCACTGCTTACCACGGCGCTATAAGAAACGGTCACTGCTTACCACGGCGCTATAAGAAACGGTCACTGCTTACCACGGCGCTATAAGAAACGGTCATTGCTTACCACGGCGCTATAAGAACCGATCACTGCTTACCACGGCGCTATAGGAAACTAGCGTACTTGTTGGCGATTGTAAGAACAAGTTTCCTCACGAGTATTCTTCCTATATACAGAAACCGAACAAGTGCGTGTCGGAACACGCGCAATGAAGGGTTCTGTAGTTGGGTAAAATTTATCTCAAGAACAAACATAACATTGTAGTTGAAACATGTTCTCCCATACATTTTAACTGCAAATGTAAGGTGGTCGACTATTAATCAAGGCTAAGGATGGTTGTAGGCCGACGGACATTGGCGACACTAAAAGGGTTCATAAATGATTTTATTTCTGTAAGTAGATTAATTAATATAAGATTTTGTACACAAAAACATTCTCGGTTCCCGAAATCCCGACATACAATAAAATATTCGATAAATAAATCCCCAAAGAGCTTGCTCTCAACAGAAAGTACTTAAGCCGTTCAGCACACGTACACCGAGAACCAATACATCCAATACAATACAATAAAGTAAAGAATACAATACAACAAAGCAAAGAATATAATACAACACACTTTTCGTACTGATAAATCTGTATCAAGTGCTGTACGTTGGTGCGTGTTAGTTTGAGTTTGGGCGTGTGTTACACCGTAGCAAGTGCTGAAGTATGGATTTTTTTTTTATGATATAGAAAAAATATGGAGATGGCATATTCTACTATAGGAAGAATAGTTATACAAATATCTGTCATATCGACACAGACATGTAGAAAGCATTATCTTTCTTTTTAACTAATCAAGAGCTGCGTATGAAAAGAGAGACATCTATAAGTTTGTCAAGGACTAAATTTGACAACACTCTTGTGTGTAATGTGTTACACATAAATTGTACAATTGTTATTGTACAATTACCCACTACTATTCATAGTTGAAATAATAAGCATTTTGCTGAACAATGTGATAATTAATTTAGGCGTGTTTCAAATATGTTGATACTAAACTCATCAATCATTTTCACGGTCTTATGTTTAAACAATATCCAATCTATTTGTTGGATTTATAGTTATGAAATGCAAAATATGAATATACCTAACAAACAGTGGCTCCGTAGGTTTTAAACCCATGCAGCGTATATTACTAGAAAAATAACCAATGAGCAACCCGCGATCCTGTATGACCGGATGTATGAACGTAAACGAGGCAAAAGTTGTATTAAGGATAGTAGCAGGTGGCGTTCAGTACTTTCTGCCTACCCCCATTTGAAGAAGGCGTGAGTTTTATGAAAGAAAACAATGAGCTACATAAATATTCGGGCCATCGGCTATTGAAAACTCTGCTTAGTCTCTTTAGACACGAAAATATAAGCATTCATACGTCAGACCTAGCAACTATATTTATTTTATGAATTTTTGGAACGAAGTCCTTTAACGAGGCTTGCGATAGGAGTTGACTGGTAGAAATAATCAAGTAACGAAAAAGCTTTATGCCCGAAAAATTCAGTTTGTTTTTTAATATAGAGCCATCTAGTATAAGTTTTTAGCTTCTAGAAACTTATACTAGATGGCACTAGATGGCTCTGTATTAATACATAATATACAGGGAAAGGAACTTCAGTATAAGTTTTTAGCTTCTAGAAACTTATACTAGATGGCACTAGATGGCTCTGTATTAATACATAATATACAGGGAAAGGAACTTCGTTGGTGTCCCGCGACACCTCTCGACTTTTTTATTTTAGTATTCTCACGTTACGCTTCGGTGTGATAGTCAACTTCTTGTAAACGCCCCAACAGATGATATATACTAAAATATATCATTTGCGTAAGAACGGATCCGATCGCACGCAGATTCCTCGGTGTTCAACAGTGACAAATAATCTAGAGACTAATAAAAAAGCTGAAGAGTTTGTTTGTTTGTTTGAACGCGTTAATCTCTGGAACTACCAGTCGGATTTGAAAAAATAATATTTGTATTTAATAACCCAATTCTCGAGGAACGCTACAGGCTATTTAACATCACGCTATGACCTTTACGAGCCGAGCAAAAGAAAACAAGGCAGAAAGAACCCTAAGCGAAACAAATTGATAGCTCGGGCAGGTGATGTGCTACGACGGGGTAGGTCAGGGGAACAAGAAATTTCACGCGGACGAAATCACGGGCAGAAGCTAGTCTATGTATATATATGGGAGAGACGTATTAACTTTATCCGATACCTTTGTGAAATATGTGTGGCTGTTTATTCTGCGGATAAAGAATAGGGCCATTTTTCAGCGACTTATGTAGTTCGAGTAGGATTTTTTATAAATAGCTTGAGAACTAAAAGCATTTATTTATTTCTAGGCTTATTTGAGACCATCGAGGCGTGTTTTATTGTTAAGCATTTTTCAGTATGTATACGGCCGTAGGTAGGTACATATGACACATACAGATAAAGAAAAACTTCGGCTATGTAGAGCGTTATGTGTGGCAATCATACCTTACGACTTTAGGCTTTTTCTTAAGCTCTATGTGTCATCATTCTTTAAGCTTGTTGTTGGCAAGTTCTTGCCTGTGGCTTACAATAAAATTGAGGAAACAAATGACTTGTTTATTGTTGCTTCAACTTACGGTATGCCACAGGCAATTGAATCACACTGAGTAAATTAGGCTTAACTTTCAAAACCTAAAATCTCTTCCCAACCATTTATTTTACTATTGACCTAAATACACCTACGAAGTTCCTTATTTATTGACAGGCAACCACAGACGGAAAAAAAAAAAAAATCTACTTCAAAAAAAAGCTCAAAGTTATGTCAGTCTTGGGACCTGTATTTTAGTTTTTGCCACCGACTTCCGAAATGAAAGTTATTTCATAAAATTTCTTCTTTTGAACTCTATAATTTAATTTTTTTAAATTATTTTTATAATTCGTAATTTTTAGTTTTTAGTATAACTGGAAAGTTTGTTCGTAATAAGTGGTTAATAGTTTTGTTATACATTTACAGTCCAATATTTATAACAAAACTAGAATTTGACCAAGGTTTTGAGATGTTTTCCCTTTGACACCACACCCGTAGCTCGAATCAATAAGTCAGGTCGTCACACTTGACTCTCCGACCACTTACCGGCCCATCGTGCTGCTCAACGATGTGGGCAAGCTCTTTGAAAGAGTCATTGCAGACCGCCTCGTCGAGCGGCTGGTGCGGGTGGGGCTGGATTTGGAGGCGAGCCAGTCTGGTCTCCGTAGGGGGCGCTCTACGGTGGACACCATCATGTGCGTGCGAGCCCTCACGACGGGGATGCTGTGTCTCGGGGTGGGGTCGTCTTGGCGGTGTCTCTAGACATCGCCAATGCCTTCAATACCCTGCCCTGGAGTTACATTAGGAAGGCACTCCTGTATCACCGGATGCCGACCTACCTCTATCGCGTGGTCGAAGCCTATTTGACGGACAGGAGCGTCATCTACCCGTTACCAGGAAGAATAGAACCGGCGAGAAATGTCATGGGGTGCCCCACAGGGAGCGGTCCTAGGGCCGCATCTGTATGACATCGGGTACGACTGGGTGCTGCGCGCCGTCCCAGCGTCAGCGTGGTATGCTACGCTGACGACATGCTGATCCTGGCGCAGGGGAGGTCGCACTAGGTGGCAGCCAAACTAGCAACACGCGGGGTTGCGACAATTGTTGAGAGGATCCAGCAATTGGGACTCGAGGTGGCCCTGCACAAGTCTAAGGTCTTGTGTTTTTATGGTCCTCGGAACGCGACCGTCGGGTTCCCAAATAACGATAGAAGGGGTTTAAATCGGCGTCGAGCAGACGATGAAGTACCTAGGACTCGTCCTCGACAGCCGATGGAACTTCGTGGAGCAATTTGACGTTTGGCTCCCAGACTGGAGCGGGCCGGGCCTGCCTTGAAGCGACTCCTGCTCAATCTAGGGGGCCAAGCGCCTCCTGCCGGAGGCTCTACGTAGGGGTCGTGCTGTCCATGGCCCTTTACGGGGCACCAGTGTGGGCGCGTTCCTTGCGGCGGAGACCAGCCCACCGGTTGAACGCGTTTCAGAGGGTCATGGCCATCCGGCTAGTCCAAGGATACTTCACGGTTGCCGGTGAGGTGGCGAGCCTCCTTGCTGGATTGCCGCCATGGGATCTTGAGGCAAAAGTCCTCGCATACACATGGGAGTGGCGCGAGAAGGCAAAACGCCGGGGCGTAACTCCGCTGCCGCGAGAAATCACGGCACAGCGGACAGAGTTCCGGCGGAATCTCATGGCGACATGGAGAGTACGACTGTCGCAACCCAATGCTGGGCACGCCACAATTGCGGCGATAGGTCCTCTCTTTGCGGAGTGGTTGGAGAGGTGCCACGGCGTCTTCACCTTCCGCTTGACGCAGGTCCTCACCGGACACGGTTGCTTCGGGGGGTTCCTGTTCCGGATAAGGCGGGAGGAAACGCCTGAAACCATTGTGTGGATTGCCCAGAGGACACGGTGGAGCATACGGTGTAGGTCTGCCCAGCTTGGGCCGAGCACCACCGCGTCCTCGCGGATGCGATCAGCGGCGGCGATCTCTCGCGTCCGGCCCCGGTCCAGGCCATGGTACGGAGCGAGAAAGCATGGGATGCAGTTACCTCCTTCTGTGAAGCAGTAATGTTCGCGTCAGCAATGGGTAGCTCGCCGTCCGGTAAGGATCAGGTCCGGGTCAAAGGCGCGTTGTGTTCCACGCGCGCCTCAAAGAGATGTCAGCACTAACTGATGGGGTTCGCTAGCCGTTGCCTGCCAGGGTTGCGGGTTGTTTGAAAGAGTTACCTTGGCCCTGGCACAGGCAACTGCAGGAAAACAGGTGGGTTTTAGTCAGTAGAAGTCTTCTCCCGCTCCGCTCAGAGCGGGAGAAGTTATTTGATAATTTCCCACCCCACAAAAAAAAAGCCATCACAATTGTGTAAGTGTGACGGCCTTTTGGACTAATATGTGTATATTAGTCCATTATCTTGAAAACTACTAAACCGATTTTGATGAAGCTTGCACTGTTCCCTAAGTTGAAGTAAATGTAAGCCAATAAAAATTAAATGGTCACGATCCGATTAATAGTTTCGGAGAAATGCATGGACAGACATACATCTATAAAATTTTGTATATTTGTTTGGAAGCCCTAATAGTATTATCATATGTAAATATATTTCAGTTCCAATAATATCACATACATACGTGTCGAATTGATAATCTCCTTTTTTGAAATCCATTAAAAAGAGGCTAACTGACTGGCTACTAAAATTAAACTATAATGATACTGAAAACATCCTTATAAAAAACAGGTTAAGAGCGAGTCGGACTTGCGCACCGAGTGTTCCGTACCATAATATATATAAAAAAAGTGTGCTATTTAGAGACATCGTTTTATTTTTCCTGTAATCTTTACATAAACTTCTATCACACAGAATAATTTCAGATTTCTCTCTATGCAAAAGTAAAAAACTAAGCAGCCTAAAAAAAAATGTTTGAGAATGTGCAAACAGCGCTTTTTATCCCCACATGCCATTTTAAGATCCCTTTTCAGTCCTTGTTGCAAAAAAAAAACAGAATGTAGATGCCTTACTACATTTTGTCAGCGCGCTTAGTACATAATTTATAAAATGAAAATGTAAAGAGGTGGGATCCTGGTGTCCTGGTGTCCTGAAACACAGGCCACGAACCTACCTTAGGCACCAGTCTCCCACAGTATATACTTACCTGAATTAAATATCATTGTCGAATCTGACCAACGTAAAATAACTTTTTTTTTATAGTGATGAGAAAAATTAAGTTATTATTATTTTTTCCAAGCTCTATATTAGAACTCATCATCGCGCGGTCGTATTTCCGAAGAAAGACGATGAGTCCCGAAGCGCATACTTTTCTTGGGATACCTGTACCTGTATTCCTAAATGTTATCTGAGATCGTCACGTACCCAACACACCGTATCGTTGCAGTCTCATTTCCTCCGACAGCGGGGTGAGTAGTAATCTGTGGCACGATCGTACGTGTTTCTTATCTGCACGCTATTTCTGCATCGCGAGGTTACGAGGCTATTTACGCGAAGCATGTGCATAGAGGCGTTTAGTTATATTAGTGTTTAGTTGACTTTATTTGTCACCAGCTTCAAAATACAAGAAGTGTTTTTGCACTGTTAGATGACAAATAGACAGGTGGCCCACCTAATGTTAGAATATAATCTAGCATATAATGTCTTTATTTTGCATAAAATATCGTAGATACATAAAAGGTCTTAAAATATATAAATAGTTCCTTAAATTTTATTTACTTTTTCAAGAATGCAAAAAACACCTACATGTAAAAATTTAATTAAGTATAAACAAAAAGCACTTATACCTCTTGAGATCATCATCATCATCATCGTTTCAGCCGAAAGCTGGACATAGGCCTCCCTCAAGTACCGCCACTTCGACCGGTTCTGTGCTTCCCGCATCTAGCGGATTCCTGCGGCCTTCACAAGGTCATCGATCCACGTTGGGAGGCGTTCCAACTTTACGTCTTCCGTCACGCGGTCTCCACTCCAGAACCTTTCGACCCCATCGGCCATCAGTTCTGCGAGCAACGTGCCCTGCCCCCTGCCACTTAATTTGGCAATTCTTCGGGCTATGTCGGTTATCTTGGTTCTCCTGCGCATTTCTTCATTTCTGATTCAACTCCAAGCATAGACCTCTCCATTGCCGTTTGGGTGACGTTTAGCCTTCTAATAAGGCCCATTGTGAGCGACCACGTATCAGTGCCGTAGGTCATCACTGACAAAGACATGTCTTGAGACACTGCGGTATGTGAGACGAGAAGATATGGCGTAGCTTCCCGAACGCTAGCCAGTCGAGTCTGATTCGTCGATTGACACTTTTTAATAAAAATTCCAAACTAGCTGACCCAACAGACGTAGTCCTGTCCAAAATTAAATTTTCCCGAATTTTCCAATTTTTCTCGCACCTGTTCACAATTTTCGTTTCCCTAAAAACCATTATTCGAGACCTTTGTCCAGCCGTTCTCTAATTTTTATTCGCAGATAAATGATTAATATGATTACGATAATATTTCTCTTATTCTATGCTATTGTTACTTTTTACAATAACAATAATATAGTATTGTTCGCAGTAGCGGCGCGTATTCAGTACTCCACCTACTTGTTTAATTTACAAATGTGAACACACCTTTACGTAATAGGTACCTAGGAATGTGTGACGTTATCGTGCGATCGTATATACTGACAGCTACTGTTTGATCGCAACTAAAAGGAAATGAGAGCGAAGTGATGTTTTCTTCAATGCGACGTCTGTTCAACGTGTTGCCAAGATTTCGTACCTGTAGGTGAAATTACTTTGTTGCTTGGTGTAATATGTTAAATTGAATATTTGTAGGTTTGGTTTATTAAATCATCACCATTATTTTCAAGACTGTAGTATTCTTTGAAGTTCCCTGAGGCTGGGCAGTGTGTGTTTCCCAAGTTTTAAGTCTTATTTAATATTGGCTGAGCCAATTGGCTTTTCTTTTACGTTAAAAATTGCATGACGTAACCAGACCTCGATCCATACCTAATATCCAGGAATACACATACCACTGCCAGCAAATTGCATACCATATTTTTTTAAACCTGAATGATTTTGGTGTTTCCAATCTCACTACTCTGAAAAGAAATACCAAAACAAACTCAGAGGTCACAGTCTCATTTAAAGTCCAGACATAGTGTTGGTCAGGCCATATACCTAGATATACGAGATGGTAAACAGATTTGAGTGGACCTGTCCATGTCCAATCAGAGCATGCATTTGTCAGCAATTGTGTAACTCAACTCAGAACTTTAGGAGCTCAACGACTCGACAAACAATACCAAAGAAAGGACATTTTTTAAACTACCAATGTGACATACCCACATTATCTCCTATTCTTTTCAGAATTTATTATGGCATAGTGGAATGTACAATGACTATTCTCTTTGGGCATGCAGCTACTGTTGTGCCCGTTACTAGCAACCAAACCAAATTAAAAATTAATGAAAATACCGGCGACCTGACCCCGCAACATCGCGCAACCTTTTGTGAAAATACGGTTTTATTTTACGACTGCTTTAGTTCTTCCAGTTTATCGTTTATTCCCTGTGAGCATCGTAAAAGGCTATTAAAAGATCACAATATTGTTTACTGTCATCACAATTGAATTTAACTGCGATATTGTTTACCCGGATGCATATAAGCAGAGTCCACCAACTGAGTTTTGAATGTTTTTTTTTAAATTTTTTATTTGAGATGGGTTTGCTTTTGACTCTAGTCTAGGTCAGAGGTGACAGAGACAAAGTCGACGATGGAGTGGGATTACCCAGGAGAACCCTGTTCACTCTCACTTTGAAGAGATTAGGGTTGTATGTGCTCGGAAACACAGACGCAGGTAGTGAGTTCCACTTTTTTGCTGTGCGCATTATAAAAGACATTTGGAAGCGCTTATTGCGAATTCAAGGAATAGCAACTAGGTAAGGATGGTAACTGGCAGTGCGTCTAGATACGGCTTCTGATTGGTCGTTAAGCTCCCGTAGTAGACTGTGTACAAAATACACCAAATGAGTTTGACACAAACAATCAGCGCGCTCGATACCACTCAGGTCATGGATTTTGCCCAATCGAACAGCTGCGTTGGTGGAGTTTGCTATATTTTGATGTTTTTAATTATCAGACGCAACGACTGCGCGTGATTGAATTACAAATACAAAAAAAATACAAAATGTTTTATTCAAGAAATTTGTTACAACAATGGGTGGTTGTGTTTGGGGACTCCTTTTAAGCAGTTTTTGCCTGTGTTAGGAGGCCCCGCTCTTCCATAGCAAAATAATTACAACAGTAACAAATATGTGGGTAATTAGATTTATGCTTAATTACTTATTTCTATTGATAATATAATTTTTTAATTTATAAAAAAGGATAAAGAAAAAAAAGTAAAATAATAAAACAAGAAAAAATTGTGTATGAGTGTGAGTGTGCGTGTGTGGGGTGTGTGTGTGTGCGTGAGTGTGGGGGTGCGTGTGTGTGTGTTTCTATTTTTTTTAACTGCCAGTTTTAGTGAGATTGAATGTATGTGTGTAACAATTGATTAATATATTATTATAATGTATCTTGCTATTTAATGTACTGTAGAAGTGCCTCGGTCTCTCGTAAAAACGTCTTTAAATCTCCCGAGTTTCTGCGAGTACAATCCTGAAAATCCAAAACGAACTCCGAAATGAGTTTTGCTGCAAAATTAAACAGTTTTGAAGAGTGTGGAGTGTGGATTAAGGAATTAGGAAACATAACCTCTACAAAATGAATAGTATGGCGATCGAGACCTGCTTCGCAATGAATTACATGCAGGTGGGTACGTAGTAGTATACAAAATTGATTACCTACCTATTTGAATGATTGTAGTGCCAATTTAAAATGATCTCAGTACCTACGTCTGTAATCTGTATTATGACTTGCACTTGACTTGCTAGATTTGAAACTTGCGCCTAAAAAGAAGAAAAAGCGGCCATAGGATTTGGCTTATAGATAATAGAGACTAATAATGTTGCTAACGCTAAGTTGCATTAGTTGTTGTTTTTTAAATTAGTTAATTATTAATATTAACAATATCTAATACGATAATGAATAACGAAAATTGTTTCATTTATGCAATATCTACCAGCACAGTAATCATTTCTTGGCAAAATCTACCACGGATCGCACGGATACATATATTCCACCTTCAGAGTTGTGATTTTTGTGTAAAATCCACTATTAGAGTTTAACAACCAATCAAAGGTTGTTTCAAACTCAATTAGTGGATTTAGTAGATAATTCTACTGTGGGAATTTAAGACGAATCAGAAGCCATATTCAAAACTCAGTTGGTGTACTCTGCTTATAAGCTACCTGGTCTTCATATGTGGAGATAGGAAAAAACCTCTTAAATGCAGGAGAAACCACTTACTATGGAGGAAACCAGCTTTACAAATTAGGAAATCAAGTTCTGATACAGGATGCTTGTCTATGTTTATTGAAACAGCAAAAACAAGGTTATGTGTTTGTGTCTTTTCGATTATTGTTGTATCTTTGTATGTACGATTCTTTATAACCTCGAAGTATCCTAAAGGCTGGATGGATATGGTGTCCATCGACTTGTCCAAAGCGCAATGGTTTAGGCTAGGTTTTGTTTTGCCCTTCGGATGCAGTTGGCATAGAATCTGAGATATAACTAAAATAAGTACCAGTGTTTTTAAGAACGTTCGCGTTCTAATCTGTCTCAATCTATCGAAAATACGTCTAAATTTTATACATTTTTATTTTTTGACATTGATGTTCCTGAAATGAAATCGTGATTAGATTTTGAACGTTTTTACCTACGGCAATTGACCTTCAGACTGCTTAAAGAGTGATCTTGTGTAGAACGTTTTAGTTGCAGCCAGGTTTATATTTTTTTGCTGATGCTTTTAAAAACTCTTGGAATATAATTGGGGCAAGATAAAGCGATGGAACTTCTTTATTTTAACTGCGGCGAAGCCAGGATGGAGTACTTATTGTTTTTGAATGACTAATAACCTCACCAAGTTGTTTTGACTTTCGCTAGCTAGAGAGCCTGATGAAGATTCCTTACAGGTATTAAAAATTCATACTTTTTCTGAGTAAACGTAATATTGAATTCTCGCTCTTTCTCTGTGCCTACGAGAGGATACAAATTGCCCTGAACATAAAGCCGCACATACACATGACCTTAGCTTGCATGCCTTTGTGCCATATCAATTTCTGATTGGTGAATGTCACAGGCATACATAAGCTAATTATTTGCATATTTTTGTACAAGTTACATATATATTTGCGACATCAAGTCAATTGTCCCTTGCTACATAGGATGTATACGGAGAGATCAGCCACGGTAGCTGCGCGGTTCATTTGTTTGCCGTGCGTTTTCAGTGTGGCCGTGGCTCGCAGTGGAGCGGCGAGGGTGCCTTAAGGCGCTACCCCGACCAAAACTTTGCGATAGTGCATTATACAGAGGCTATAACTCATTAATTAAAAGTAATAAACTACATCTAAGAGCACATTACCAATGTTCGATATCTTATCATCACATTGCACGTTCTTATTTCTGTTATAAATACATTTAAAATCCCCTTGTAAAAAAGTGACTAAAATTATTGATTGTATGCATCTTTTGCTAAAAAAAAAACCATAATAAAGTGACGTTCTAATCATTTGACGATTACACTAAGGGATAGAAAATGAAAAAATTTAAATAATTCACGTTTTATTGTATTTCAAAAGATCGCTATTCTTTTTTTATTAAAGTAATAATTCCAAAAAATTCTGATTTTGATAAAAGGGACGTGCTCAAAGAGTGGGACAGAGCGGCGGGACAGAGAAGGACTGAACGGTCTAGGTCGTTTGGTCGAAGTAGCGCCTTAACTGGCGGACTAGTTACATGTATAGTACAGACAGGGAAATTAATTGTTAAGCAAATTGACTCCCTACGTCATATTGTGTTACAAATATATATATAGTTTGATTTCTTTAACAAGGTTTGTACTACATAGCTAGTGATAAAAATATCCTTATAAGCAAATAAATGCCTGTATTGGGACCCTCCACTCTTCCGCAACTTAGATTTACATCATGTACATTCAAATACAAAAATTATGCCAGTAATTTTATTCTTCACTCTTTATATAAGTTAGAGAAAGTAAAGTAATAGTTATTTGTGCAACAAGCAAAGCAAGCAAAGTTGGTTTTTGATTCGAGTGTTGATTTTGAATCTCGAGTGAGCGAAGGATTCTATAATTGAATCACTCACTACGCTCGTCATTCTAGGTTAGAATCCTGAGTGCAGCGAGGGATTCAAAGACACGAGATGCAAATAACTTTGGTCTCGTGTAACACATAGGTATAACTTTTCACCTCAGCAGCGGGAACATATCGAGGGTTCACGGGCTATTTGTATTAAGCGACATGTTTGGAACTTTACAGGAGAGCATTTCAAAGTTTCATTATTCGGAAAAAAGAACATTGTAAAAAAGTATCAATATTCTTTACGAAAAAGTGGCCTATCGACGGTTAAGAATCAATAGTGTCTATTTCCGTTTTTTTTCGTTTTTCACTTTTTAATGCAGGTAGATATGATTGTGACTCGATATCGGCCAGGATGTCGCTTAATACAAATAGCCCGTGAACCCTCGATATAAATAAGTAAATAAGTTTAGGATAGGTTTCAATAAAGTGTGTAGATTTTTATCCACGTCCTACAATGTGCACGTCATTTGTATTTACAAGTCTCCATTGCTTAAAAGAACCGGTCAAGAGCGAGTAGGACTCGCGCACCGAGGCCGAGGGTTCCGTACCATCATATATAAAAAAGCGTGCTAGTTACAGACATCGATTTATTTTTCCTGTAATGTTTACGTAAACTTCTATCACACAGAATAATTTCAGATTTTTCTCTATGCAGTTTGCATAGAGAAAAATCTGAAATTATTGTGTGTGAGAAGGGGGGGGGGGGGGGAACGATATTTTATTTACATTTTTCATTAAAAGTCGCAAACTATGCGGCCTAAAAAAAAGAAAAAATGTTTGAGAATGTGCAAACAGCGCTCTTTCACCCCACATGTCCTAGTAGCCCCACTTAGAATTATGAAGACCCCGCTTTCAGTACCACTTGCTCTTTCTTATTTGCAAAATAGTTAGGCAAACGTCATCTAAAAGTATTCCAAAATTCAAGTTGATAGCATTAGTAGTTCTGGAGATTTCTAGCTGTGACAGACAGACAGACTAAGTCGCACCATAAGGGTTCGTTTTTACTATTTTGGTGCGGAATCCTAATACCATATGCTTTTAGATATTTTTCGCAAGACATCAGGCAGGTAACCTAATTCTGCATTTTTTACATGATACTTCAATCTTCCGGTGTTAAATAGCAGACTTCATCATTATATCATATTTATTTACTATTATTGTATTTTTATTATATCCAACGTGTATCGAACTTTGTAGGTAGCGTAACAGCGTTATTTATTTTATTGTAAGGTTGAGATGACCGTTTCCCGTTAAAGCCGTAAAAAATTTTGGATTGTTCTCTTGTTGCATTCGTTATTGCGTCTACTGTTTTGAATATCAAATATGAATTTTACTGTTTTTTCTTTTTTTTTACGTTAATCTTAATGCTTTAATTTTAATTGTAATGATAACTTTGATTTTAATTATTGGTTCTAATATCGATTATGATTTTGTTTTGTTTTTTGTTTCTAATTAATTTTTCTATTCTCACTACGAGTAAAAAATCTTGTTAAAACATATATTTAAGAGGCTATTTTTCATGTAAGTGCTGTGTACGCCTGTAAGTGACTAATTCACCATAACTTAATACATATGTTATTTATTATTATGTCAATATTCCTAGTGAATAGGTCGTTGGTGTACCTTTCAAATAAAATAAAATAAAATAGCCATTACATACAGATGTCAAAGAATGACAGCTGTGATTTGAATATACGGGTAGTTTAACTTGGTAGTCAATCAGATTATCAATTATTTTCCCTGACTTTACCTAATATTATATAGTAAAATATGATTACTTACGAAGGTAGAGTTGTTCATGAGTAGCCTGGTGGTGAAGTTCTTGACGTTGAACAGCGTGAGGCCTCCCCATCGGTCTCTGAACACCAGCTCCTCATCTGGAACAACAGAAGCAATGGTTTAAAAGAGGAACTTTTGTCACAATCTCATCTGAGAGAGATGCAGCATAACAGTTGGTTCAGCATGTTGGTTACAGTTATAAAACAGCGGCCAGGTGCAAGACCGGAGAAAGTTCAGCCGCAGGACCAACCAAGGTGCTTGCGACACGAGGGTATCACACCGCCAACTACGAAACTCCGGGAAATTGAGAAATTGAGAAATTCCTAATGGAGAAACCCAATAATACTTTGCTCGACCTGGGAATCGAACCCAGGAGCATACAAATACAGATAAGTAGGTACAGACATACTGAAAAAAACCGGGCAAGAGCGAGTCGGACTGGCGCACCGAGGGTTCCGTACCATCAAAAAAAAGTGTGCTATTTAGAGACATCGTTTTATTGTTCTTGTTATCTTTACATAAACTTCTATTACATAGAATAATTTCAGATTTTTCTTTATGCAAGCTTCAGAGATAAGGGGAACGGTATTTTTTTTTAGTTTTTCGTCAAAAGTCAAAACTATACGGCCTAAAAAAAAAGTTTGAGAATGTGCAAACAGCGCTCTTTCATATGATACCCCACATGCCCAAGTAGCCCCACTTCGAATTTTTAAGAACCCCTTTCAGACCCTGTTGCAAAAAAAAAATACGTATTTATATTTCTTTCTTATTTGCAAAATAGTTGGGCAAACGTCATCTAAAACTATTCCAAAAATCAAGTTGATAGCATTAGTAGTTCTTGAGATATCCAGCTGTGACAGACGGACAGACAGACAGACTGAGTCGCACCATAAGGGTTCCGTTTTACCATTTAGTACGGAACCCTAAAAAGGTAACGCTTACAATTTGCAGATTTTCTTGGGATTCTAATGAAACTAGTATACGGCCCTATACAAATATATGAATAATTTAACAGTCTGATAAGTATAATCGGTACATATGTAACCTAACCCTTAGTTTGAAGCTTCTAACTACCTTACAAAAAGCGATTTGCACAGCGGCGTGGAAACTACGAGGGTTTTATTACAACGAATATTGGAGGAGGGTTCCTTACAACTAAAGTCGACGGTTCTCTACCGTCGACTCTACGTACACTGGTTTTAATAAAATTATTAGGTATTTCCAGTATAACTTGATGCGTTATGAGTAGGGATCAAGTTACGTTGGATTGTTGTTTTGAATGTTTTTTATTAGAGCGTCGTCGTGTAAACCTACTGAGTTTGTAAGTACTAGGTAAACACAATTCTTCACTAACATATAAAACAGCTGTCAAGCTGGAAAATAATGCTTTAAAAAAAATTGTAGCCATCATGGGACGCTCGGCAGATATGAAACGGCGGAGAGCATCGCGGCATAAGAGAGCATCGTGCTGTTTGCCGTCACGCCGTGCGATAGCTTACCCCCAAATCACGCCAATGGATGTTTCACATTAAAACAAAATAAAAACCGATCAAGTGCGTGTCACACCACGCACAATGAAGGCTTCCGTAGTTGGGATGAATTTATCCCAAGAACAAACTTTACATTGCAGTTGAAAAGCATGTTCGCCCACACATTCCAACTGCAAATATAAGTTTGTACGCGTAATATTGAGAGATTTGAAATGTCACATTTTATAGGTTTTCCTGTAATCTATAGATATATTAGGTTGGGGAAAAAGTCTTTTCGCATTATAGTATGTATGAACTTGTAATGTCTTTGGCTATACTATTTGTATCTGGCTGGTTTTGGTATCATTGAAAGTTTAAATTTTAAAGAACATAATTCCAAATTCAAATTAGGTAAATGTGTGATTTTCATTTGTTTTTCTTACCGTCAAGATGAGTGAATCTAATGAAGAAATTCGATACATTTTAAAATTTTACTACAAAAAAGGTAAAAATGCAACGCAAGCCGCGAAAAAAGTTTGCGATGTTTATGGACCTAGTGTAGTGTCTGTGAGAGTAGCACAAATTTGGTTTAAGCGTTTTCAATCCGGAAATTTTGATGTCAAAGATGCACGTCGCTCTAGTCGCCCTATTACGGATAAAATGGATGCCATTTTTGAAAAAGTGGAGCAAGATCGGCATATCAGTAGTTACGACGTAGCTGAAGAACTGGTAATTGAACACAAAACAGTTTTGGCGCATTTGAAAAAAACTGGGTACACAAAAAAGCTCGACATTTGGGTACCTCACGAGCTCACTGAAAGAAACCTAATGAACCGTGTACTCATTTGTGATTCTTTATTACGACGTAATGAAACCGAACCATTTTTAAAGAAGCTGATAACTGGTGATGAAAAGTGGATCACGTATGACAAGAACGTGCGAAAAAGGTCGTGGTCAAAGGCCGTTCAGGCTTCACAGACTGTGGCGAAACCCGGGTTAACTCGCAACAAGGTGATGCTGTGTGTGTGGTGGGATTGGAAGGGCATTATTCATTATGAGCTGTTACCACCAGGCAGGACCATCGATTCTGAACTCTACTGCGAACAACTGATGAGATTAAAGCAAGAAGTTGAGAGAAAGCGGCCGGAATTAATCAACAGAAGGGGTGTGGTTTTTCATCATGATAACGCTAGACCTCACACATCTTTAGCCACTCAGCAAAAATTAAGAGAGTTTGGCTGGGAGGTGTTAATGCATCCGCCGTATAGTCCTGACCTTGCACCTTCAGATTTCCACCTGTTTCGGTCTCTTCAGAATTCTTTAGGCAGTGTCAGGTTAACATCACGAGAGGACTGCCAAAACCACTTGTCGCGGTATTTTGACCAGAAGTCCCAAAATTTCTATAGCAATGGGATCATGTCCCTACCTACAAGATGGCAAAAAGTTATCGAACAAAATGGTACCTACATACTTTAGTTAAATGTAAATAAACTATATTAAAAAATGTTTTGAATTTTCTTAAAAAATGCGAAGAAACTTTTTCCCCAACCTATTATAACTATTTTCTGTAATTTTGAAAAAAATTAGGTTTAGTAGTTTCGAAGATAAGGGGGGGAATGGTAAATTTTCGTCTACTTTCTTAAATAACTTTAAAACAATTTATTTTAAAATTATTAATAAAATATATTTGAGACCCACATGAAAAGTTCTTTCATTATATATATTCTTACTTTATATATTATATATATTCATATATTCTTATTCTCCCCCCAAAATTGACCCCCATATTCAAAATTCATTTATTTACGTTACGCGTCCGTGTTTTGGGTCACAGAAATACATACGTTTGTTTAGCAGATACATTTGAACTTAACCGGTCCACTAGAGTCGGAGCAAATTGGCTGTGACAGACAGACAGACAGACACACGAGTGATCCTATAAGGGTTCCATTTTTTCCTTTTGAGGTACGGAACCCTTAAAACAAACGTTTTCGTTCATCAGAGTCTGTTATTATTATGCAACCCACCGCGATATTTTGTATATCCTACTTAATATAAAACAATAGGTGAGTCTCCAAAATGTCGGCTGGCTTTCTACCTACCTTTACCAAAACCGTGTTTACTAAGTAGAGGTTCAATTTTGGTGGGTCTACCAAAACAAGGCCGTAATATAAAGTAGTTTGTTTGCACCGGACCGTTACCTCAATCAATCACTGGACGGGTAGGTACACAGGTCGGCTTTTACCCCCAGACGCTGACATACGGCCGTAAGTTCGGACAACCAAGCAGTTTTTGTATTGGTATAAATGTCCGTAATTTTTCGTGGCTGGTCACGAAGGGAGTACACGAGATAGATAGATTTTGACAGGCCAGCTGGCGTGGTTGGTTAAGATACCGCCTGGGTTCGATTCCCATCCAGGACGAACATTTGTGTGCATGAACTTGTCTGTTTGTCCTGAGTCTGGGTGTAATTATATATATATATATATATATATATATATATATATATATATATATATATATATAAGTATGTATTTACAAAAAAAAAGTAGTGTATGTAGTACAGAACAGGTAAATATCTGTTCTGTGGTACAGACAAGACATTAGCAGTTACATATCTGGTTTCCATAGTACAAGTTCTGCTTAGTTTGGGATCAGATGACCGTGTGTGGAATGTCCCAGGTAACTATTTCCTTTATTTAACTCTTTACATATAAATTATATTTTTAAATATTAGAATAAAAATAAAAAACATTTAAAAATATAAAAAACTAGAAATCCACAGGTATGGGGAACAGGGTCCAAGCTACCGGTGGTTAGGGCCCCAGAGACAGGAACCTCCTCACAATACACGCCGTATCAAGGAGGACTGCCTTCTGAATCAGGCCCTTCACCTAGTCCCGTAACGAGAGCCTCTTGAGATGTTGTTCGAGGCTCTTGGCGATAAGGCCATTGACCGTAACAACTATCGGCACAATGATTGTCGAGTCCACATTCCACATGGCGACAACCTCGTGAGCTAAGTCGAGATATTTCAATAGTTTCTCCCTCTCAGCCTTCACGAGGTTCTCGTCATGCGGGATAGTGACATCGATTATCATTGTGCGGCGCACTGATCGATCTATTACCACTATATCAGCCTTATTGGCTACAATAGTCCTGTCAGTGATAATAGATCGATCCCAGTATAACGTGACATGGTCATTCTCGAGAACTGGGTCGGGCACATACCTGTAATACGGTACCTCAGAGTCCACAAGGCCGTATTTCAGAGCAAGTTGCTGATGGATAATCCTGGCCACTTGGTTATGCCTGTGCAAATACTCGCCTTTAGCTAAACAAGAACACCCAGAAGTAATATGTCTGATAGACTCACCGGGACAATGGCATGCCCGACATATGTCGATCGTCCCGTCTTTCATTATATACTTCCGGTAGTTATTAGTTAGCATAACTTCATCCATAATCACACAGACTGAACCTTCGGTTTCCCCAAAGAGGTTACCGAAGCGTAGCCAGGCCACGGACGCGAAGAAATCTACGTCGGGCCCATTATTATTATTATAAACACAATACTCTTTCTTGAAATAAACGGAAAACGACAATGAGTTTAATAAAACAGGATATAAAATAAGCAGTCTTATCACTATTATGTAATATCACTTTGGTTTCGCTAAAAGAGGACGAAACGACCTACTAACGAATTTCACGCAAAAATTACATGTCAAAGCCCTGGCCAACTGCTTACCTTTCGTTCAAAGGACATCACGTACATATTTCTCTTAGTTAGAAAGTGGTCAGTTCACATAATTGAGTGCTATTTACATACTTACACAGTACGCCTTTCCGACGTAGCAATATGTCAGACACACGAAGCGTCCAGAAGTTAGTCGCATTTAACAGAAAACATTTTAATTATATCCTAGTATGTACCTAAACTTAATACTTCTCCTCGACGTAGTATCGTGGTCTATCAGAGTGTCCGTGTGTATTTCTTTTAGCTAAAAAGCGAGGAAGTTGTCGCACAAGATTACTCTGATTTAAATCAGACAATGTAATAGCACACTTGCTAATTACTAGATACACTTATTAGTAATTTTCAATGGTCTCGCAATGTTTTTATCAAACATTTGCTGGGCAGTTTGCTATAGTACAAGAATCTTTTGGCACCCGAATGACGTCGAAAAGGGGGCGCTGTCGGTAAACACTTGTGCAATTTTACTGTTTGATGAAATGTATTGAAATAACAATATTCCGGCGGTAGTTCCGATTTTGGCCACGCGCCAAGAGATCGTTGTACATTTGTAAATGGTTCATTCGTTCAATTGGCACATGGTTCAGAATCGTTTGCCAGTTCTTGACAATATTGACGTGCTTTATATCTAATATTTAATGCATGTGCATGGTATCCCCCCCCACCTACACTACTACACTCCACTTCTGTTCCTGTCTCGCTTTACTATCACGTTTTTATGTACAGACGCCAGCACATCAAGTTACTACAATTTGTCAGATTTTTTTTATAGATTTTCGACTTTATTGCTAAAGCATTAGGTTCAAGATTGATTGGGAAAATCTGACAGTTTCGGGTAGGTTGTCCTGCTGGCGTCTGTACCTACATAAAAATTGACAACTCAAAAAAAAAAAAAAACGCAGGAAAGTATACTATATCTACCTTCTTCTGATGAACTCATTTTGCGTCACCGTGTGGCATAAACATGACTTTAGTACGAAACCGAATGCAGCGTAAATTCCGCGACTCATTTCACGCGACTCACCGCTCAAAAAATTACGTTCATTTGGCCTCAGCCTAATGCTTGTAACATTTTGATAGGTTACTAAGAATTAATTAATGATCGTGTATGGTTCCCGCGTAATAAGGTTAATTATTTGCCAAACAATCTTACAAAAGGTAAGCGATACAGTAAGCTATGCTGTAATATTATACATACAGCTTTTCAAAAGTACAATAGCGGTATAGAGATGCTGAATGCCACAGTAATGTTATGACGCGGCCATCTGTCAGCTGACGTGTCTCGCCAGGGTTGTCGCGCAGAGCGAAATAATTACTATCTCAATAAATAAAGATTTAATTAGTGTAAAGTGGTTGAAACCACGTTAAGCCGTTGGTCCCGGCTGTCATTCGTGGATCTTTGGCAGTCGTTATGGGTTGTCAGAAGCCCGAAGTCTGACAACCAGTCTTACCAAGGGGTATCGTATTACCCAATAACTGGGTTGTGGAGGTCAGATAGGCAGTCGCTCCGTGTAAAATACTGGTATTCAGCTGCATCCGGTTAGACTGGAAGCCGACCCCAACATAGTTGGGAAAAGGCTAGGCAGATTGATTGGTTGAAAGCACATCTGTACACTTCGAGTTTTTAGTTTATCTTCTTTATTTTATTTAATCTTTTAAGTCAACTATTTGTTTTTGGAACGACGTTTTTTTTAGCAAAATTTAATATTATAAAAATCTTAGCAAAACATAGAAAAGTGGTAAGCATTTTATTTTAGGGCTTACATACAATTATGGAAAGGAACATATTTTTGATTATCCGTATATATCCGATAGGTACATCTTTATAAAGCGAAAAAAATAATAAGTACAAAGGTACATAATACATGCTACTCTCTGTGACTCATCCATTGCTCTGACGTCATCTGACATGACTGATAGTCGTGTGATAAGGGTAAAGTTGTTATTGTTTGGATAGGTAAAACACAATTGTATCGTAGTGAGTGAAGTATAGAAGCATACATAACTGATGGTATAAACTGGGTAATATCATATTTATAAGTTAACTAGAAAAGGAGAAAAAACGTGGTGGTGTAACAATACGGAGCTAGGAAAGGTAACGAGGTAGTGTATAGGAGCTTTGCATTCTATATGTAAGTGCTATATGTAAGTGGGCACATTCTTTATTACTGGAGGCTTTTAATATAGGTATAAAGTTCTGCTTGCGTTTTTAGTTTTATACTTTGTTTCTGCTTGAGTATAGTTTTCGATTTTTTTTGGTATATTGGCGTGTGCTAGCTTACTTATAGCAAATAATTTAATTTAGTGTTTTGTGTTGCGTAATATACCTAAATTATTATGCGTAGTGTTATATAGATTCATTTTTTTTAACTGAACAGACAGCTGTGCTGCTGTTTGTTGCGCCACTTCTTCTCCCCAGCTAAAGCACTAGGAAGTGGTGAAGGGCGGGCGTTTTGGGGGACTGTCTTATGTAATTTTGACGTTCAAAAAGTGCTGATTCTCAGCCTAGTTTGAATAAATGACTTTTGATTTGATTTGATTGGATATGAATAAATCTAAGATCAGGCAAAAAATAATTGTCATCATCACGCTTGTAGTCGACTTACTGCTTTATATAATAGGGAATTATATTATTATAATATTACTAATCAGCCAAATTTCTAATAGAAAGCCCAATAACTGTTTGCCTTGGGATGCAATGCGGACAGACGCGTGTGGAAATCGGTTCTCATGTTATGGGCACAATAATATGATGAGGAGTAATGAGGTAAATGCCATGAGGAGAGTTTTGAGTATGAATGTCGATGGCTGTACCAGTAGGGGAAGACCAAAGAAACGATGGATAAACTATGTGGAAGATGATATGGATAGAAAGGGGGTGACTACCGAGATGATGTACGGACAAAATGAATACATGGTGATGATGATTTACAGTGATATCATGTGTTGAAATCGGTCCATGCCAGCCCTGCGATAACATCACGTAATACAGTTGGCAACACTTGCGACGTTTAGCGCAGCGAATCATTTTAAAAGCTCTTCGCTTTTGTTTCTGACTCCGCCATGCCTGTCGCTCCGTAATGAACATTTTGGTTGTAACATTTTATTTTAAAAGTAGGGACCGCTCAGCTTCCCATGGTTAACAAAACTTAAAGATTGCATTGTTATATGTCAGTTCAATATTAAATTAATAGACATATATACCTTCCGGATTAAACTATCTAAAAGATGGTGAAAACCGTATAAAAATCCGTCGCGTAGTTTACAAGAACAACCCGATCACGCGGACAGACAGGAAAAATTTCGTTATTATGTTTGCGTTGCCGCTATTAATGCAACAAGAAAAAGTCATCAGTTCTGTGTGAATATGTGTATATGTATTACTAACCGTTGTGTCTTCGTTTAAAGGAGGAGCTCGTAGCGTATAACAGCCGCACGGGTCGATCCATCAGGTTAAGCTACGCTTGCCAGGGTTGGTACGTAGATGGGTGACCATCTTTACATACCGAGACTCCGTTAAGCCGTTGGTCCCGGCTGTCTGTCGTGGATCTTTGACAGTCGTTACGGGTCGTCAGAAGCCCGGAAGTCTGACAACTAGTCTTACCAAGGGATGTCGTATTATCCAGTAACTGGATTGTGGAGGTTAGATAGGCAGTCGTTCCATGTAAAATACTGGTATTCAGCTGCATCCGGTTAGACTGGAAGCCGACCCCAACATAGTTGGGAAATTGGATTGGTTGGGGAATTGGTGATATTCAGAATAAAGAACAACAGAATCGTACTATATTGTAATAACGAGCTACTACGGAACCCTACACTGTGCGTGGTCCGACACGCACTTGGCCGGCTTTTTGTTGCTTTTAAAAAAAGCCTCAAGACCCACACCCATACGGTGACTGGCGCGACTGCTAGGTACTTTAAGCACATCGTTTGATTCGACCCTTTACTGTAGGTATGTGTATGTTCAGATTAGCCTTTTCATAAAAGGTATGGCTAATACACTAATCTTTCCAATTAAATATGTCTACTTGCAGTACCTATGGCTATGCTTTAGCTTTACTTTTTTAATTTAATTTGTTTATTTAAGATGGGTTTGCTCTTGACTCTAGTCTAGGTCAGAGGTGACAGAGACAGAGTCGACGATGGAGTGAGCTTACCCAGAAGAAGCCTGTTCACTCTCACTTTGAAGAGATTAGGGTTGTATGCGTTCGGAAACACAGACGCAGGTAGTGAGTTCCACTCCTTTGCTGTGCGCATTATAAAAGACATTTGCAAGCGCTTAGTGCGAATTGGTGGAATAGCAACCAGGTAGTGATGACAGTCAATGACATTTCAATTATGATGACATGAACAGTGCGTCCAGATGTCCGATGGTAGAAGGGGGCCGGCGGAATGAGGTCGTGGAGTTCTTGGGTACACTCACCGATCTGTAGAATACCGACAAGCAGGCAACCTCGCGGCGATGAGCCAAGCTGTGAAGGTTGGCATCTACCAGTCAATCATGGAATTTTTGCGATTATTACGACACTGCCAATCGAAAACAACCTTTATGTTATACCTACAATCACTCATACTAACTTTCTGAAACCCTTCATATTTTAGCAACTTCCCTTAAGTACGTGAGTGGCATACTAACGTATGTAATTCGTTACGGCCTGAGGCCCACAGTAAAACCCCTTTTGTTAGCGTTCAAGGGTTTTTTTTGGAGAGTTTTCCTTCGATACTGTTTTGTTTGGTGAGGGTCTTGAATTTAATGTATGAGGATTTGAATGTGGGGTAGGTAATTTTTGTGTTTGTTTTTTTAGAAGCCTTGGATGGCTTGTTGTATACGTCCAGAGAATGGGAAGTAGCGCCCTGATGTCTGCTTAAAAGAACCTTCTGTCCTCAGACTTATTAGACAGATGATTATGATGCTACGACGTAGCTATCTACGCAATGACGTCACGGCTACGCGTGCTACGCTTTGGTAGCGGAGTATTTGTCGTAGCGTTTGATATGAGATTAGGTAATATAAAGTTTACAGATTATCACTCACACTGTGTATATTACAATGGATACACGTATACAGGGTTATTGGTAAAACACCAACAACCTCTTAAGGTCATTGTACTCATCATTATGAACAACTTTTTCTATGGGACCAAACTTGAAATCGCGACAAAAATCAGCTGTGACGAATTACGCGAACATAAATGTACTGAAGAGCTGATTTTATTCGCGATTTCAGGTGTGGTCCAATAGTAAAAGTTGTTCATAATGATGAGTACAATGACCCCTTAAGAGGTGGTTAGTGTTTTACCAGTAACCCTGTATAAATTGGGTTTTCCTCCCAATACCTTTAGAAAAGGAGAGGGGAGGGTAGTCAATTACTACAAGCATCCTTAATTTTATTTTCTAGGCTTGTTCTATTTATTTACAAGCTTTTATTTAGTTTCACTTCTCCCAGTGTCTGTCTGTCTGTAATCGAATCTTGTAATTTAAATTTGACCCACTTCCCGGTTTCCGATTGAGCTGGAATTTTCACATGAATATGTAAATTGGATTACAATGCAATATTATTATGAGATGGAGTCGGAAGGCAGCCATGGAGCTCAGTAATAAAGCGACGCAACCCTGTCGAGGGCTCGTTTGATTTGTCTTGACAAGGACTCTGTCCTAGATGATATCCAGATTAATAAAAGCTTGTTAAAAAAAAACACTTTTATTAGTATTACAATAAGTTTATGTAGACATTAGTAGGTTATATTGTAATTTTCAAAATCTATAAATTTTATCAAAACGCGTCTAGTTCAACTAAACAAAAACCATTTCAAGTAACACTAAATAGATTGGATCTAGGTACTACCTATAAGCTAACTAAAATGTAACCGCTAAAACTAGCTTCCCGGAAAACTGAAGTAATTTAAAACTATTTCCCGGTAGCCGGAAAATTCGGGCAAAACTTTTAGGGAATGTTAAAA
The DNA here is from genome assembly GCA_948252095.1 of Dicycla oo. NCBI lineage: Eukaryota > Metazoa > Arthropoda > Insecta > Lepidoptera > Noctuidae > Dicycla > Dicycla oo. The sequence goes on from OX411730.1 coordinate 26,290,237, forward strand.
AACAAACGGCGAACCATCTGCTGTTTTGGTTAAAGGAATGTGAAAAAATACTGTGAAGAATTTTCAGGAGCAATATGGATTTATCATGAATTTATCTATAGTTATCTGAAAGTCTTATCACAAGTTAACTTTGGTGAGTCAGCTGAGCATGGATGTACTTAGACCGTCCGCCAGAGTTCAAAATTAAAAAAAAAAACCTTTCTCGATTAAATCCAGTCGACACTAATACGGACATAATGCGCCTCTTTCCTATATCCTCAGAAGGTGCAATGACTTGTTCCACAGTTACGATCTAGATATTTTCGGTGGTAAATTATGTACATTCAGGAAAAGTATTTTGAGTAAAATGTAAATTGTTAAGTACAACAAGAAAACCAACATTTTAAAGCTATAAGTAACGTTATATCCAATTTATTTTTTAACTGTTTTCATTTATTTTAGTGTTTTAATTTTAATTTTTTTATGAAGTACTCTAATTCTATCTATATATCTATCTATAATATCTTTTTATAAAGTACGCTAATCGATACTGCCGTGCTTTCCTATAATTTAGATACATGCGAGATCTGTATTATGTCAAAGACTCTGTGTTAATGATGTGTATGTGTTTAGTTGGTAAGCCTTTATAAATAAACTTTCATCTTATTGCAATCAATCTGCCTAGTCTTTTCCCAACTATGTTGGGGTCTTCTTCCAGTCTAACCGGATGCAACTGAATACCAGTATTTTATATGGAGCGACTGCCTATCTGACCTCCACAACCCAGTTACTGGGTAATACGATACCCCTTGGTGAGTAAGAGTGGTTGTCAGACTTTCGGGCTTCTGCGGACCCGTAACGAATGTCAAAGATCCACGAATGACAGCCGGGACCAACGGCTTAACGTGCTTTCCGAGTCACGGAGGAGTCTCGCTATGAAAGATGGTCACCCATCCACAAACCAACCCCGGCAAGCGTAGCTTAACCTTATGGATCGACCGGTGTGGCTGTTATTACTTAGCCACGAAGTTTCATAAATGGATGTTGTTAATTTTCTCAACCAGTCAACAAGATATATGCTATAATTATACGAGGGTTCACGGGCTATTTGTATTAAGCGACATCCTGGACGATATTGAGTTATAATCATATCTACCTGCATTAAAAGTGAAAAACGTAAAAAACAGACATAGACATGATTGATTCTTAAACGTCGATAGGCCAATTTTTCGTAAAAAATATTGATACTTTTTTACAATGTTCTTTTTTCCGAATAATATAACTTTGAAATGCTCTCCTGTAAAGTTCCAAACATGTCGCTTAATACAAATAGCCCGTGAACCCTCGATATGGATTTGTAAAATACATTTGCTTTATGAAACCTATGATTGCTAAGGTCCTCAAAAGGATATCAGCAGAGCTGTATGTACGTATACCCACATTTCGCTAGTTATGATATAAATATCCCATGTACAATATAAAAGGCGAACCTATTGCCTATCCGGGCACAAATAAATAAGCCTTGTTAAAGGAAAAAGCCAGTGACACAATTTTAATTTATCGTTTTTATAATACCTACCTAAAACTGTTACGAGTATCTAGCAGATCAATTTAATAGTCACTAGTGGTAACACAAATGAACAACTTCAAAGGGTGCTATCAGAAACAGAATATTTAACACCTTATTACACGGTTAACTATCCGGATATGATGCCCGACCGGGTGTGTATGACCGGGTGTGTGTGTATGAGCAAATGTAAAGGATTGTTCACATTGATTTTACTATACAGTACAGCGACACGGCCTTGCTTCGCACGGTTTTTACGAAATCACAAAACATCCAGATTTCTTTATCACCTGTGAATGTAATATTAGTAAATAATGTAGTGTATGCTGATGGTGATATTCACATCAAAATCTATTGCGTAGTTTAGGAAACGCGCACAGAAAGACACGAAAAGCGACTTTTTTTATTTATGATGGGTTTACTCTTGACTCTAGTCTAGGTCCCACGCGACAGAGACAGAGTTGACGATGGAGTGAGCTTACCCAGAAGAAGCCTGTTCACTCTCACTTTGAAAAGGTTAGGGTTGTATGCGCTCTTTTGCTGTGCCATTATAATAGTCATTTGGAAGCGCTTAGTGCGAAATGGTGGAATAGCAACCAGGTAAGGATGGTAACTGGCAGTGCGTCTAGATGTCCGATGGTTGAAGGGGGCCGGTGGAATGAGGTCGTGAAGTTCTTGAGCACACTCTCCGAAGTACAATCTATAGAAGACCGACAAGCAACCTTGCGGCGATGAGACAAGCTATGAAGCATGGCATCCACCAGTTTTACGTCGCCTATGAGCCTTTTAGCTCTGCGTTCCACCGAGTAAAGCGCGGCTAGTTGGTACTTGGCTGATCCATCCCAAAGGTGACTGCAATACTCCATGCAGGATCGGACTTGCGCTTTGTAAGAGTTAAAAGCTGTCCAGGCGTAAAATATCGCTTCATCCTATTTAGGATGCCCAGTTTCTTGGCCGCAGTTTGGGCTTGGGACTCGATGGTGGCGCCAAAATTGAGACTAAATGTCAACTCCATGCCTAGGAGCTCAAGCCAATCAGTTACAGGAACAGATGTACCCCGAAAAGTAGGAGTTTGAGCGAAACGACTCCTTTTAGCGGTAAAAAGACACGCCTGTGTTTTGGTGGCGTTAAAAGAGTTCAGATTATCATCACCCCACTGGGAGACAAAGCTTAAGGTCAAATCTACCATGGCCTCTCTCAAGGAACGAACTTCGGCCCCGCTGGTTTTTGCGCTGGACAAGTATCTCTCTGAAACTGTACTGTCATCTGCGTACCCAACAATATGTACTTTGTTTTACATCAACAAGCCAATATAAACCTTCATAGTTTGTATAAATAAAGGTCACTCATCCACAAACTGACCGCAGTAAGTACAGCTTAACCTCTCTAATCAATCCTACACAGCTGGTATTTAGTCAAGCTGAACCTGGTTTTCTATCTAAACAAGCCCTAATAAATAATTCATATAACTTACCGGGTGGGCGTGGCTTATCCGGAGTGAAATCCAGTTAAGGACACTCTAGCTGGGTGGGGATTTTAAATTTCTTCCAAATGTGGGTAGTAATAACTAAAGTGGTTTGCAAAAGTAATGGTCTCAGATTTATTGTGTTTTAAACAGTTTGAAATGTATTAAAGTAGGATATTTTCAAGGTGTGTTTTTAGAGTTTAACAAACGAGTGTATCAAAAACTATTTGTGTTCGAGGCTCCAGCTACAACTTTAGCAATTTTTCAGCAAAATAATTACCCCTATAACTTCTACTATCAATATTGCTATATTATTATGCCAAATTTTACCAACATTGCTTAAGAAACCTATCCGTAAGATCATAAATATACAGATTTATTTTCGAATTTGAATCAAGACACCGCGCTGTTGCTACGGCGTAGCTGACGGGGTGACGTCATGGCTACGCTTACTACGTGCGTAGCTAGCGTACTACGCTCTCGTATCAACAGTCTTCTCCATAACATTGCTACGCAAAGGAATATTTTCTCCGAGGCTATTTAATTTGAATAATTTATCAATTATGGAAGGAAAGGTTTGACGATTAAAAAGGGTTACCTTAATAACTTAGCTGCTTTATTTTATAATTCTGTACCACGATGTCATCAATTTAAGGGACCTACAACTGGGAGTTTTTTTTCGCGATTTTATCCGAGTAAGTTAGAAAACAGCGCTTTTAAAAAAGAATGCAGCAAGGTGCAGGTAGTTTTTTAGTTTAAAAATTTGACTGCGTTTGACTTGAACGAATGAAATTATTTAGTACATTAGAAAATAGGACTTGCCTAAGACCAGATAAGTATCAATATCTAAAAAAACCCTTTCAAAAACACCAAATCTAAAAGACAAGAAGCTAGAACGATCCCAACATCCTAGTCTAATCCACACCTCCATTTACTAATGAGCCGCCATTTTGTTTGCAGCACAATATGGCGGCGCATCCGGTCGCGCCGGAAGTGGCTCGCTCACACCGGACGTCAATTTGTCCGATGCATCACGAATGGAATACTTTATGAGCCTTTACAAATGGATATTGTTATTTTCAAGTTTTTTTTTAGGGTGTAATAAAATGTATATCCTGATATGTTAGTTGGAAAGATTAATAAAAGATGACGGCAAAAAGTTCAGGATTAGGGCAGTATTCAGGTTGGTTTGGAAGCTGACCCCCACATAGTTGTGAAATGGCTAGGCAGATGATGACATAGTATATACCTTCCCTTTCAAAGATTATAGGCGTGATGGTATATCTATGTAAATAGTAATCAAATATAATCGTGAACGTCATAAGCCGAGTACTTAAGGCGACGATAACTGTCTTTTAATGATTTTAAACTGAAGATCACGTCTAAACGAGTCGTTTGGAAAAAATATTTGTTAAATAAGAGCATTTTAGATTATGTTTATATTTACATAGTGTAATTAATTTGTAAAGTTATGTGTAACGCGGATAAAAAACTAAGAATCACGTAAAAACTATCAAGCGTACTTTTATGAAACCTTCACTACTTTAAAGATAATTTAATTATTTATCTTTTAGTGTACTTGTTTTAATATAATACCCTTGTTTTATGTATAATAAATTAATAATGCGTCTAATTTGGAACAGCGCTCCTTGATGGGCGAGTCCTATTACTGGCTGGACGTACGACGCGCTGCTTGAGCTCAGCAAACTAACCAGTCAAGGCCTTTGGAATATATCTGCGTCTTAAGTGTGTAATGTGTGTATCTGATATTGTATCTAACAATAATGCACTTACAGAAATTCGCCTTTGTAAAATACCTAAATAAATCATAAACTTTACAAAATCCAGACAATCCCTAATTCATTTACTTACGCTTACTTACGTTACAAACCATTAATTAAATTCCAAAGAATGTCCCGCTAATTCCTTTAATTCCACAGTTAAAAGACTTTTAAAAGGTCTTCGAAAGCTGTTTGTCTACCTGTAATCACAGACACCTAATTATGTAGCTTTGAGAGAAGAAATAAAAGAAGTTCGCCTTTCTTACCGCTCACTGCTCAGATTTATCTTTTATCTTTGTCAGCGGAGTTTTTGTTCAAAAGGGTAATTGCTGTGTTCGGAGGTGAAAAATTATTACTGTTATGTTATTTTACTTACTTATAGGAAATAAAGTCAGGGCGAAAGTAATTGTTTGGCTAATTGACCACCAACTTAGATCTAAATAAATGAAGGGTTCCGTAGTTGGGATTTATTCCAAGAACAAACTTAACATTGTAGTTGAAAAACATGTTCTCCCATACATTCCAACTACAAATGTCCATAGTTAAACGAAAATGATCCAACCCACATTACATCTAATGTGGGTTGGATCCTTTTCGTTTATCTATGGACTAAATGTAAGTTTGCACGCACAATATTGAGAGATTTACCATGTTATTTTAAGACCATAGACTTCTTATATATTTTTCTGTAATTTATAGGTATAGAACTATTTTTTGTATTTTTTTCAACATTTTAAGGTTACTAGTTTCGGAGATAAAGGGGGGAATGGTCAATTTTCGTCTATTTTCTTAAATAACTTTGAAACAGTTTATTTCAATTTTATAAAAAAAATATATTTGAGACCTTCACAGTAAGGTCTTCATCTGATATATCGCACGGTACAGTTTGCAAATATTTTGACTTTTATTTTCTTATTTGCCCCCAAAATTGACCCCCATATTTAAAATTCATTAATTTACATTACACGGCCGTGTTTGGGTCACAGAAATACATTCGTGTACTAAATTTCAACTTAATCGGTCCATTAGATTCGGAGCAAATTGACTGTGACAGACAGACACATGAGGAAAAGGAAAAAACGGAACCCTTATAGGATCACCTATAAGGGTTCCGTTTTTTCCTTTTGAGGTACGGAACCCTAAAAAAAAAATAAATCAAACAAAGTTATATTCAAATCACAACAGTCATTCGTTGGCAGTTGTGGGCAATGGCTATTATACGGTAAAATGACGTAGACAGTCAATTATTATACAGGTGACTTTTTTACCGTCTTGAAAAAAAATAGGGTTTAATAGGTGATCGGAGTAGAAGCCTATGGCATACCTAGTTTTTATTAAAAAAATATAAAATATCGAAATGCAAATCATACGCACCCTGCGTAGTGCGTATTATTTCAATTTCGATATTTTTTAACGATATCATCTCAGGCTCATCTGTCAAACTGTTGCGCAACGCAAGCACAGAAAATAAAACCTCTCTGGAATGACAAACTTTATTGTCTTTGGTTCGAGACGCATTGAAATGTTGCCACATATTTTATTATTTATGATATTTTATATTTTTTTTTTTTAGGTTTATTTTAGTTGATTGTAGTTATCTCAGCGTATGTTACTTGTTTTAATGGTCTCTGACAACGATACACACCGCCGGCTTACGCTGAAAACCAGCGCCGTGGATTCGTGCCTTCGTGCACGGGCCGCGGCATTATGCTGAGCGTGTAGCCGTTTCGCGGGGTAGTGACGCACATTTCCAACAACTTTATTGTGTGTACTTATGTTTTATTATTTTGTGTTTCGCTTTTCTTGTGTAGTTTGTGTGCGTCATTTTCTCGTGAATAAACTGTTTTTCTTTCTTTCTATTTCTAAAGTTTTTTCAAAATTTCTGTTTTTATTGTTCTAGTTTACTTCAAAGGTGTAGTGTTTATTGATAGAGCAATTTCTGTCTAAGCTATTGAAAACACAAACAAAAAAAAACTAGGTAAGTCATGGGCTTCTACTCCGTTCACCTATTGTACAGACGCCAGCAGGTCAACCTACCCGAAACTGTCAGATTTTCCCAATCAACCTTGAACCTTAATGTCTTAGCAATAAAGTCGAAAATCTATTGAAGAAATCTGACAGATTGTAGTAGCTTGATGTGCTGGCGTCTGTACCTTATTTTTTTCAAGATGGTAAAAAAATCATCTAGTATATTTTTAACAACCCATTTTTCCCACTGCTGGGCGAAGGTCTTCCCATAACTTTCCACTGTTCTTTGTGTGTTGCCTTCTCCAGCCGATCTCTCGTAAACGCAGATCTGATGATAAATATCTTTAGTGGTATATTAATTGCTGCAATAAAAACTTTTTAGCAAAAAATAAAACCGACTTCCAAAACAAAACACTACAAAGTGAGAAATAACTTTAATTTCGGTAGTCGGTGTCTTTGGTTTTGTATTTTCGTTTTTTTGCCGCCGACTTCCGAAATTAAAGTTATTTTTCACTTTGTAGTGTTTTGTTTTGGAAGTCGGTTTTATTTTTTGCTTGTCGAACCTACGCCACACAAATTCGAATACATAATTGAGCACAATAATTGTAGATATAGCCATGTAAATAACAGTGATAGGAAGTTATTAAAACATCATCACATCATCCACATAAAATAAGTGGGAAATATTTACGCGTTATTGAAGCTAACTCAAAAACTACTCAAGCAAAGTTAATAAAATTTATATGGGACCACCTCGGAAGTATACCCTTTCAAACAAAAAAATCCAAATCGGTCCATCCGTCTTTGAGTAATCGCGTAACAAGCATACAAAAAAAAAAAACATACAGACGAATTGAGAACCTCCTCCTTTTTGAAGTCGGTTAAAAAGTTTGTGCTCGCGAGGTCTACTGTTCGCACTACTAGTTTTAGTTTAAACAATAAATTAAAGCTAACAGATCATGATACGAATAGAAGGAATATAATAGTGAATCCCGCATAAGAGGCTTTATGCGGGATTCACTATTATATTCCTTCCATTCGTATCATGATCTGAATGCGAAGTTCGCGAGTACTTCATTAAACACATACCTACTGTAAACAGACTATATGTATGTGAGGCGTTCAATAGCCAGCATATGTTTCACCAACGCAAATTCTAGCTCATTGAGTTAACTTGTTGAAAACATACGGCGGCGCGGTTTGAACTGGTACATATTAATGAGTTTTAAATATCTTTAGCGTGTTTTTTTTTGTAGTCTTGTTATTTTGTAGATATTTCATATTTGAAAAACCCCTAAGGGGTGAAATTGTTCGAAAGTTTTTATTAAAAATTGTATTAACCTTATTTGTAATACTTTTTCTTCCGTTCCGACAGACAAACCGTGAATACGGTTTTGTGGAGTATAGTTATGATGTTTATAAACTCTGTATTTTTAATAAATAAATATTAAAAAAATTGCCGTGTCAGAGAATGACAAAATGTTATTTGCTACGGATAATCTAATTTGGTAATGAATTTGATCTATAGTAATTAATTTCCCTTATTTTACCTACAATATTCTTGAAACTAAATAGCAAAAAAATACATATATTTATTAAATAACCCCGTATGTAGTTTAAAATGGAGGATTGAAATTACGAAATAAAGAATTGGAAAGTTTGAGTCCAAATACACGCGAGCAAATTAGTTAAATACGATTAATTTAAATCGGTCTACAATCTAAACCTTATGACTGGGTTATGACAGTCGTACACAGACAAGATTAGGTACTTATCCTGCTCTACTATCATAACCTAACATTTCAAAATTACAAACACTGCGCGCCTGCTATTTCACCCCATCCGTACATTTCACCCTTCTAGCAAAAGTCATTAAAATGATTACGCTGAGCTGGCATTGCGAGCTATTGAACTGATTCAATTAATGAACACTAAGTTTGAGAATATGCCAGCTGCAGAAGATAATCTCTGATTCAAACTTTGTAGCCACTTTTTATGAATAAAGTGTGCTCTATAAAATTAGTACTCCGGTCACTTGACCGGAGTTTCTTGATGAGGGTTGAGTTAAAAAGTGGTATTGCTTTTGTTTATTTACGGCTTTCTTTCTATGGGTAACGATATTCGTACTCAGAATAAAGTTTTGTCGTCCGACTTTTTTAAGACCGGCCAATTGTGTGAGGCAGACTTACGTAGGTACTGTGGGTTCCGTATCACCAAAACTATAACTTTACCTACTTTTTATTATTTCCCATGGGCCATGATAGAGAGAGAGAGACACGATAATAGACCATATTCTGTGGATATTTTAACTGTCTACCATAACCGCAAAAAAATGAATTTACTTAAAGAAAAGTAAAAATCGATTTCAAAACCATAAAACGAATAAAATAACATTAGTAAAAAACTTAACAGCTTCTGAAGTCGGTACCAAGCTAAGGTGTATTGAAAAATTGGAGACACCGACTTCAGAAGCTGTCAAGTTTTTTATTAAAGTTATTTTATTCGTTTTATGTTTTTGAAGTCGATTTTTACTTTTTTTTAAATAAATATATTTTTCCATTTTTAGTTGAATACCTATAAAAAATGCATAAGTCCAAGACGAACGAATCGAAAAATCATCAAAATCCGATTAGAAATGCTGGAGGTACAGTATGTTTATTTATATAAATTCGTACATATGAATGTAATATATTATAATCTAATGTATTATATACTAAAACCTTCCTGTAAGTATGTAGATCGTGGTAGTGAAAGAATCATCAAAATTAGTTCATGAGTTTTTGAGAAAATCGTGTACATACATACATACGGGTCGAATAGAAAACCTCCTTTTTTGAAGTCGGTTAAAAAACTTAAAAGCTTCTGAAGTCGGTGCCAAGCTAAGGTGCATTTAAGAATTGAAGACACCGACTTCAGAAGCTGTTAAGTTTTTTTTAATGTTATTTTATTCGTTTTATGTTTTTGAAGTCGGTTTTAACTTTTTTTAAAGTAAATTTATTTTTTAATTTTTAGTTAAAAAAATACATAAGACCAAGACGAATCGAAGAATCATCAAAATCCGCTTACAAATGCCAGAGATACCAGTACATTTATGCATATAACTTCGTACATACGAATAATTACCTAATGTATCATATACTAAAACCTTTCTGAGAGTATGTAGATCACGTTAGTGAAAGAATCATCAAAATTGGTTCATTAGTTTTTGAGAAAATCGCGGACATAAATACATACGAGTAAAATACAGAACCTCCTTTTTTGAGTTGGTTAAAAAGATACAGCCCCGTGACGTACCTACATATAGACAGACGGCTTATGATTAGTAATATCGAGGGTTCCATTGCCACCTTTTTAGTCACGGTATAATCAGTCAGTGTAGTGTAGGCCCGGGTCCGGTTAGCTAAAAGCCCCTGAAACCATTTCACGAACAACAATACTACAAAAATCTATAACCTATCTTACGAATAAAAAACCCCTTCCACTACGAACTCGATTAACTTCGAAAAGTACTTCCATTATTACTAGTACTAAGGCAGGGTTTATGGTAATAGTTCCATATCAAGGATATTGCTGTGAGGCGGATTAAGCGCATTGTGGGCGTAATTGCACAGCGCCATGTTTTATAGAACAGCGCCATCTAGGAGCTCAAGCACGAACTACTTAAGGGTTTTAATCTTTGTGCCGCTATTGGCTGCCTGGCGGATTATTATAATATACAAGCTGACCCGACAAACGTTGTCCTGTCAACATTTCAATAATTCATACAAAATTCCCATAGAAAATGCACTTTTTTTTATTTGTGATGGGTTTGCTCTTGACTCTAGTCTAGGTCAGAGGTGACAGAGACAAAGTCGACGATGGAGTGAGCTTACCCAGAAGAAGCCTGTTCACTCTCAATTTGAAGAGATTAGGGTTGTATGCGTTCGGAAACACAGACGCAGGTAGTGAGTTCCACTCCTTTGCTGTGCGCATTATAAAAGACATTTGGAAGCGCTTAGTGCGGATTGGTGGAATAGCATGGTTGCTATTCCACCAATTCGTACCTGGTGGTAGGGATGGTAACTGGCAGTGCGTCTAGATGTCCGATGGTAGAAGGGGGCCAGTGGAATGAGGTCGTGGAGTTCTCGGGCACACTCTCCGAAGTACAATCTGTAGAAGACCGACAAGCAGGCAACCTTGCGGCGATGAGCCAAGCTATGAAGCTTGGCATCCACCAGTTTTACGTCGCCAATGAGCCTCTTAGCTCTGCGTTCCACCGAGTCAAGCGCGGCTAGGCACTTCCAGTTTTCCCGAATTTCCCAATTTTCCCGGTATGTTTTAAAACATTTTCTTTCATACAAATCTTGTCCTGACCATTACAAACAACAAAAAAATAATTAGCGTAATATGTGCAACCGTTCTGAAGTGATGCGCGTACATACATTCGGCAATTGATTGTTATTTATATATAGAAGTTAGATTTGTATAGTCAACCTCGTAATTGGTTTAGGCTTTAGGCTGCATGCCACTTTCATGTCATAAAACGTCAAAGTTTATTTTTGCTAGCCCGCGAAATTCAAATATTCTTTCGGTTTTTGTAATTTTCAGGTCAGTGTATCTTGATCAAAATATGATTTGCGACTATAACAAATATGTGTTAACATAATTATAAACATATGGATCATCAATACATAGAGAGATGTATAGATCTATTAGAGAGATTATATGTAGTTAGATCTGTTCAATACATTTTAGAAACAAATCGCGGGCCACCTTTGCGCATTTACCTTAACACCAGTATGACAGATAGTTACCTTAGAGAAGATTTAATTTAAGATTTAACATCTCCTTTTGAACCGACTTCAAAAAGGAGGAGGTTCTCAGTTTTTATTTCTGTAAGTAGGTTTGTACAAACACTTTTACAAGTCAATCATGTTTTTTTTTTTAGACTAGATGAGGTCGGCGTTTCCTATCCGACTATTCTGAGAAGGAAGGCTGAAACAAATTCAGAGGTCACAGTCTCTTATAAAGTCCAGACGTAGTCTTGGTCAGTTCATGTGATGACCATGTAGATTGGTGTCTGAAATGGTCTCTTGAGGAAAGAACCACACAGTCAGTGCACGCATTTGTCAGTAATCGCGCATTCAACTCAGAACTTAAGGAGCTCAACGATTCGACGAACAATACCAAAGAAAGGACATTTGGGTAGGCCGCATAAATTACTCAAACTCATGTTGATCATGTTTAAAAATAACTGAGAGAAAAATAAAACAAACAAAAAAGTAATGACCCACATAGTCTTCGCATTCAGAATAATTAAAATAATATAATAGTTTACAAACTAAATATTCATGTCAATTCAGTATGCAAAAATAAAAAAGAAAATTTTGGAGCAGCTCAATCCCAAGCCTTTATGTCCTCAATATAATCGTTAACGGTATAAAAAGCTTTCTGACACACCTTGCGTTTAATGAATGATTAGAATTTATTAATTTATTTATTCATCTTGAACTTGGCTTGGAAGTGTATTATAAAAGCGTATACATTGACACCTGAATGAGCCACCTATTTTCTTAAGCCTTGTTGGAGGTACAACAAATTTGTGTTTGTTCCTAGTATTTATATTGTGGATATCACTGTATTTTTTAAACAATTTAATATTTTTATTTTTAATATTTTATGGGTACTTATATAAAAGATATTCAAAAATGTACTGAGAAGGCAAAGTTATTATATTAATCTCCTTAAATTTCTCTCTGAGAGATTGTCTCGGACTTAATTTATAAATGCATCGAACAGCTCATTTCTGCAAAACAAAGATAGTCTGAATGTCGGCTGCATTTCCGTACCGTACCGTATGACATTACACTATGAAAATAGCTAAAGTACACTAAACGGGCTGTCTCTATGTTATTTAAGTTATGAATTTTCCTAACAGCGTATGCTGCGGAGCTTAGTTTTTTTGTCAATTTATTTATATGTGGGCCCCACTGAAGCTTACCATCCAAAATTAAGCTCAAGAATACTGTGCTATCTTTAGGATTCAATTTTTCGCCCTTTATCAACAGTTAGTTTTCACCTGCCTAACGTTTTTATGTATGTTCCCCGATTACTCGAAGACGGTTGGACCGTTTTGGAAAATTCTTTTTTTGTTTGAAAGGGGTATACTTTCTAGTTGGTCCCATTGTCATCAGTTCAGAATCTGATGATGGGATCCTGGAGAAATCGGTGGAACTCTTCAAATATTACTTATAGCATTTGTTCTTGGAAAGCACCATTTGGTGAAGTGGAACTGATGATGAAGATCACTAATGGGCGCCGGAACTACTCATTAATAAGTATTTCACGGGTTGTAATTCGATTAGGTACTTTAATAATGGTTGCTAAGTAATATATGCTAATCACAATGCTTGTGGTGTGTGGTCTCAACAACTAACGTCCCTCCCTGCATATGGAAAAGCAATATTTTGTAAAAAGTGATGACCCACTAAAAAGTGAAACATAAAAAAATATTTTCCAAAAAAAATAATAACCGACTTCCAAAAAAAAACACTACAAAGTGAAAAATAACTTTAATTTTGGAAGTCGGTGGTAAAAAACTAAAATACAGATCCAAAGACACCGACTTCCGAAATTAAAGTTATTTTTCACTTTGCAGTGTACGAGTGGAAGTCAGTTGTTTTTTTTTTTGGAAAAAGTTTTTATTAAGTTCAAAGTTATTTATATGTTAAAACTTCTGTCGTTATGTAAATACTCGTGGCTCTAATAATGGGTTTCGTGTATTGTCAGTGTTATCAATTAAATGAATCTCAACAACTCTTAACCACAAAGTTTCAAGGAGTTGGTTCTGCCGCAGGGTGCTAACAATGTCTCCCTTATGAGGGTTCGACCGTAAAGTTCTCTGATTGTACCTTCAGATGAAGATCAGTTACTGTTATACCCATTAACGAGGGTCTGACTTAGAATTTTCAATTTTAAATAACATCCATGTTCATTGAGCTATCTGTTGGCGGTTCTACCCTTCGAATATATTCACACCTACCAATTATTCGTGGTAAGAGGAGAAATAAATATACCTGCCAGCCATCAGCTAATCCAGAGAGACATCAGTAAGGAGAATCCAGTAACACAGTCACAGGCAGACACAGTCGCCAATTTTAAAGTTTATACTTATAGCAGCTAAATAGCGGGGCGGTGGAAATGAGTATTGAAGTTCATACTTTCTTGGCCAGACTCTTACAGAAATCAAAGGTCCTAGTGCAAGTTTTATACTTACATATTCGATCGTGTTAATCTTAACATTCACTTACCTACGTCAATTTGTATGGAATCATTATTGTGTTTCAATTATTGTCACTGCGAAGCATTTGCTTCAGTTTCAGTTCAAATTGGAGTTTACATTAACGCGATCGAATATGTATAACTTGTACTAAGGTCTGGCGTACCTACTCTTATTGAATACCGTTATATTTAAACCGAACAATTACATTTCCAAGCCAACAACCAAAAATCAGGACAACAAAAATACAGCCGCGAAAAAACCATCTTGTCTTGTCAACAAGATGGCTATATATAATATACAGGGTGTCCGGTAATGAATGGATAACCTTGAAATGTCTTATAGTATAACTTATGGCCGTTCAGAAAAAAAATTGAAACAAAATATATCATAAGTAGTACCTAAGTTATGATTTTTTTAAAAGAAAGGTCTAATTTTTTTTACCTTGTTTTACTTTTATGAACACTACGATCAGAAATGAATGGATTCCATCGGTTTGTTGTTATTTTATTATTATACACGAACTATGCTAATAGATAAACAGTCAATAGTATGACTAGCTATTGCACTTTTTTATTAAAAAATTAGCAAATTAATTAATTTTAGAAAAACTTTGCAAAATTTATTTTTTAAACTATGTTTAAACATCTTGGGTATAAAAAAAAATGTATGAATACATGAGTGGCCAATAATTTTAAAATAATGTCACTTTCAAGTAGATTTTATAATGGTACAATTCATAAATGTATCTACAATAAATAGTGAATTATTGCCATTAATGTAGAAAAGGAGAAAATTTTACCAAATGTCAAAAGTAATGTAGGAACTTTTTTTAAATTAAATTGCTTCTGACCACTGAAGATTAATCAAAAATACATTTAAGGAATTTGTAGTGAATAAAAATTGCGTATTGAAACCAAATTGTCAGAAATTTACAAATACTCATAATGATTAAAATAGTTACTTTAAAAGCGTGAAATGGGTCGTGTGACCTTCATATTTGCTACCTGCGCGCACGCCGTGCTGTCATTCTTTTGTGTTATGTTAGACAAAGAGGGTCTGAATCGGCTAGGTGCGAGAGAGAGGAAATAAATGTAAAACATCAGGTAAGCACTCATACTTTTAGTGCGTTTCTCGACTTGCTCGACTTCGCATGTGTTTATTTAGTTTCCGTTTGCAATTATCGTGATTTACTTTGAATCAGTGTTAAAACGACCACGTGGCTATTTTATTGGACTATTCGTTTTGCTTACTGATTTGGACTTGTTTTGTTTCGTGATATTTGCGACGATTTGGTTTGTTTTTGGACTAAACTGGACTTTTGTGTTTTTGTGTATCAAAATGCCACGTCAGTATACGGCACAAGAATATGCAAATATGCATTACATTTATGGAGAATGCAGAGGTAACGCAAATGCAGCTGCAGCGCTCTATAGGGAGAGATACCCTAATGCGCGCCACCCAGACTACCGCGTATTTATTCGTGTCCACGGTTGTTACTCCGAAGGAAGATTGCCTGGTAGTGGTGTCGGTGGTACAAGCAGTGGAAGAATCGCTCGTCTTGATGTAGAAGAAGCCGTGCTTGAGGAAGTCGAAAACGATCCTTCTACCTCTACACGAACAATAGCTCGACGCACAGGTATCGGAAAATCGACCGTGCACGATATTTTGAAAAAAAATAAATTCCACCCTTACCACGTTACACGCGTGCAAACTCTCCAACCAAGAGATTATGCAGCTAGATTGCGTTTTTGCCGACAAATGCTGGCAAAAATCGAAGAAGACCCGCAATTTTTTAATAAAATTCTGTGGAGCGACGAGTCAACATTCAAAAGAGATGGATACATGAATCTTCATAATTTACACGGTTGGGAATTAGAAAATCCCCATCTTATGCGTGAAGATAGATCCCAATACCAATTTAAAATCAATTATTGGACTGGAATATTAAGTGGAATAATAATCGGGCCATTTGAATTACCGGGGAATTTAACAGGGCAAAGTTATTTGGAGTTTCTTCAAAATGATCTCCCCAATTTATTAGAAGAAGTGCCCGAGGAGCTGAGGGAGTCATATTGGTTGCAAAATGACGGCTGTCCTGCGCATTATGCTGTATCTGTTCGTGCATTTTTAAATAACACGTACCCAGATAGATGGATCGGGCGGCTAGGGCCAATTTTGTGGCCTCCACGTTCACCGGACCTAAATCCATTGGATTTTTTTTATTGGGGCTGCCTTAAAGAGGAAGTATACTGTAAGCCTATAAGGTCTTTAGAAAAATTAAGAAGACGAGTCAGAGCAGCCGCATCAAAAATTAGTGAACGACGGTACACAAGACTGCTCCGTAGATCATTTATCCGTAGATGTAGGGCCTGCATAAGAGTGGGAGGCCGGCAGTTTGAACATTTATTATAAACGAATGATAATAAAGTGTTGTTTATGTTAAATGTTGTTTTTTATTAATCCCCAAAGTTCAGGTACAATTAAATTTAAAAAATGTTCCCATATTACAAATTTTGATATTTAGTAAAATTTTCTCCTTTTCTACATTAATCGCAATAATTCACTATTTATTGTAGATACATTTATGAATTGTACCATTATAAAATCTACTTGAAAGTGACATTATTTTAAAATTATTGGCCACTCATGTATTCATACATTTTTTTTATACCCAAGATGTTTAAACATAGTTTAAAAAATAAATTTTGCAAAGTTTTTCTAAAATTAATTAATCTGCTAATTTTTTAATAAAAAAGTGCAATAGCTAGTCATACTATTGACTGTTTATCTATTAGCATAGTTCGTGTATAATAATAAAATAACAACAAACCGATGGAATCCATTCATTTCTGATCGTAGTGTTCATAAAAGTAAAACAAGGTAAAAAAAATTAGACCTTTCTTTTAAAAAAATCATAACTTAGGTACTACTTATGATATATTTTGTTTCAATTTTTTTTCTGAACGGCCATAAGTTATACTATAAGACATTTCAAGGTTATCCATTCATTACCGGACACCCTGTATATACACATACCTATATAGATGGCTTGTAAACAAGATGGCCGCATGTCAGTACACTGTGTCATTCGTAATGTTCCTTTGTGGACGACGATGTTCATTGATTTGTGCCGATGGGCCTACTGATTGATCGATGTGGCTTGTCTGCAGGCTGTGTAATTGGTGTGGCGCCTTTAATCAATCAAGTAACGGCATTAAGGGAAAAGTTTGAGATGCCGACTGGATGTTAACTGAATTGGAATGAGGAAAACAATGTTGAATAAAACGTTTTGGTTTTGGAAACAAGCCCCTGTTTTTAACCAAAAGCTCTGGAGTTCTAAATTACACTGTTATTATTGATTCTATATAATTAAAACTTGTTTTTTGAAACGAAGTTTTTTTTTAATTTGGCTTGCGGTAGGAAATCATAATAAAATAGTAGAAAAAGCGTTATGCCCGACAAGGTCAGTTTAAAGTGTCAAAAGTCTTTGTTTTTTAATACAGAGCTATTACTTAGTCTGGCCATAAATACTGTTACAATTAAAAATAAGAAAGATATTACATTTGAATTTGGAATCTGTCATTTTTATACGATTGTTCATTGAGTTTTCTAATTTTGGCGCCAATACGTTGTACAATATTTTGCGATATTAAAATGGAGTGGGGTGATAAAGAGAACCGAATCGCTGTGATTGCATTCCACAAAGTTGGTATGGAGCCAAATGCAATTTTTAAAACTCTCCATACGCTTGGTATTAGTCAAATGTTTGTGTACCGGGCTATTAATAGGTACAATGAGACCTCCTCTGTTTGTGACACGTCCACGTAGTGTTCGTACGAAAAATGTGGTCAAAGCAGGAAGGGAAAGAATTCGAAGAAATCCTGTCCGAAAGCAAAATATTTTATCTCGGGAGATGAAGATGAAGACCCAGAACTATGTCGCGTATTTTAAAAGATGACTTAGGACTTGCAGCCTATAAGAGACGCATTTTTTAACTGATAATTTAAAAAAGAATAGGGTGGTAAAATCGAAACAACTACTGAAGCGGTACGCAAAGGGAGGTCACAGAAAAAAATGGTTTACGGATGAGAAAATCTTTACAATGTTAACAAACAAAATGACCGTATTTATGCTCAAAGCCCTAAGGAAGCTTCCGAATTAGTCGACAGAGTGCAACGTGGGAATTATCCGCTTCAGTGATGGTTTGGTGGGATGTTAGCTATGAAGGAGTGACTGAGCCATATTTTTGTGAAAAAGGTATCAAAAGAGCGGCACAAGTGATACCATTCTTGAGAAGGTAGTTAAACCCCTTAACAACACCATGTTCAATAACCAAGTATGGTCCTTCCAACAAGACTCCGCACCGGGTCATAAAGCTCGGTCCACGCAGTATTGGTTGGAAGTGAACGTTTCGGACTTCATCAGAGCTGAAGACTGGCCGTCGTCTAGTCCCGATCTTAATCGGCTGGATTATGATTTATGGTCAGTTTTAGAGAGTACGGCTTGCTCTAAACGCCATGATAATTTGGAGTCCCTAAAACAATCCATACGATTGGCAGCGAAGAATTTTCCTATGGAAAGAGTGCGTGCTTCTATTGATAACTGGCCTCAACGTTTAAAGGACTGTATTGCAGCCAATGGAGACCACTTCGAATAAGCGTTTTATATTTTAAATTGTTTTATATTTATGTATTAAACTAACACAATGTAAAAGTAATAAAAATTATTTGCAATAAAAAATTTTTTTTTTCTTCGTGACAATATTTATGGCAAGACTAGGTATAAGTTTTTTGCTTCTAAAAACTTATACTAGGTGGCTCTGTACCTCTCCCGTGTCGATGATACACCATTGGATCTTAAGAAAAAACCTTTACATAATCCTACTAATATTATAAATGTGAAAGTTTGGATGGATGGATGGATGGATGGATGGATGTTTGTTACTGATCACGCAAAAAATGTTTGAAAATTTGCAAACAGCGCTCTTTCATATGATACCCCACATGGCACATTTTAAGGCAGGCCTTAAATATTTGTTCAGTCCCTGTTGTAAAAAAATATATATATTTTTATTTCTTTCTTATTTGCACAATAGTTAGGCAAACGTCATCTAAAACTATTCCAAAATTCAAGTTGATAGCATTAGTAGTTGTTGAGATATCTAGCTGTGACAGACATACTACCAGCCAGACTGAGTCGCACCATAAGGGTTCCTTTTTGCCATTTTGGTACGAAACCCTAACTTAGGACTACCTTTTTTATTCAAAAGGTAGTTCCATTTTGCTTGAGCGATAGAATGTCAGCCTGGAAAATATAAAGTTGCCCATTGCATTGAACCTTTACAGTACCATATTTTAATGCTAATTAAAATGTTCTACTCTTTTCTAGTCAGCCAGCTCCCGTCTGATTTATCACCACTGAAAAACATCGTGAGAAAATTGGCATGTCATTTTTTTATTTTTTGAGATGGGATTGCTCTTGACTGTAGTCTAGGTCAGAGGTGACAGAGACAAAGTCGACGATGGAGAGAGCTTACCCAGAAGAAGCCTGATCACTCTCACTTTGAAGAGATTAGGGTTGTATGCGCTCGGAAACACAGACGCAGGTAGTTAGTTCCAATCTTTTGCTGTGCGCATTATAAAAGAGATTTTGAAGCGCTTAGTGCGAATTGGTGGAATATCAACCAGGTAGGGATGGTAACTGGCAGTGCGTCTAGATGTCCGATGGTAGAAGGGGGCCGGTGCAATCAGGTCGTGGAGTTCTTGAGCGTGTCCGAAGTGGGGAGTGCCCGAAGTACAATCTGTAGAAGACCGACAAGCAGGCAACCTTGCGGCGATGAGACAAGCTGTGAAAGTTGGCATCCACCAGTTTTACGGCGCCAATGGGCCTCTTAGCTCTGCGTTCCACCGAGTCAAGCACAGCTAGTTGGTACTTAGCTGATCCATACCAAAGGTTAAACCAAAAATTCCACGACAATGAATGTGTGAGCACCATCCCGCACTAGGCCCTCTTACAGAGGAGGCCAGTGACACAGAAATGGTTAAATTGCAGGTGGATTATGCTATACTTATACAGTATTACTTTACATACCCAAACACGAAAGCCCAAATCACTGTACCGCGCGGTATCACTTACCTAAATAACCTGTCCATAGCAAAGGCTATCCTTATAAACTCTAAACTGTTAAAAAACCAAAGAACAAAGCTGCCTATTTCCACATAATCCTTTAGCTAAATCAAATCCAAAAACTACTCGACTCCCGTCAATAAACAGTCAACCACATCATTGCTGCTCCACTACGTCCCCAATGTCAAACCGTCAGAGTAATCCCAGCAATGTATTTCAAAACAAGCGAAGTACCCACGTCACTGACAGCCCGACCTAATTGCTCAGTGGCCAGTATTTTGTCCTATTTTTTTCTGTACGTAGGCTGTGCGTTACTTCAAAGGTGAGCTGTATTTATAACAGGGTTGGATGTGACAAGGAGTTTCGTTATGATTACAATATGCTGGGAAGCTAAAATTTATGGATAGGCAAACTGTTATGAGATGAGAGGCGTCTCGGAAGACCAACAAAGGACTTCATAGTTCTACATTTCTTAATTCAAATCAAATAGGTATTCGATTAAAGAAAATAAAGTATTGTCAAAAAAATTGTGTGATACTCTTCCAAAAGAGATCATTATATGTGTATAGATTTTATAATCGTTATCAAATCAGCCCGCAATACTTGATTGCTAAACAAAAGCCAACCAAAATATTGTTACAAGCGCTTGCGCCAATTATTCCCACACTTTTCAAATTGCGTGCTGATCACTCCTGCCCTTATTCCAATCTATTTGTGGTTGGCGAAGCATCCTCAATCTATTTGCCGTCATTTAAGTATTTACCCCTCTACAGAAATATATTTTTTTGGTCTTTCCCTACTCTTATAATCATCCACATTTATCCTCAAACACTTAATTGATCGGTGATAAAATGACGTTATATTTTTAAACGACTTCGAGAAAGGAGGAGGCTTTATATTATTAGAATGCAACCTTCGCGGACTTAAGATGATTACGAGATAAACATGTATTTGAAAATAGAGCAAGGAAAACGGAGACGTCAGGTCGGCTGACAGGCGGTTGGGTGAGTGGTAGAAAAATGTAATAAAACAAGACGTATTAAAAACATAGTTCTGCGAACAGTAGACCTCGCGTAGACAGGTGCACAGTAGTGACTTTAATGTAAAACTAACATTAATATCGGTTTTAAAGACACGTTTTAGAGAATTCTGATAAATGTTTTCAGAATTCCCTAGTTTTGTCATGAGAAGGTGGTCCCAGGTGCTCCATCAATCCCTAACTAGTAGTTAAAGGGCCGATTCCACTGATAGAAATCTAAAAGAGATCAATTTACTGCATTTTGAGTAGCTATTCTGCTCAACACGCTCATCAGATCTTCACCAAATTTTTATGAGACCAGCTTAAATGACTACCTTTCAAATAAAAAAAAAAGAACCATTGAAATCCGATCTCATAAGGCGGATATATCCAGGGGTACTTCCTCCAATCATAAATCCCCGACGACAATAAAATTCTATAAAGTCATACAACCTGCATACAAAGTTTCGTCCAGATCGGTTGTAAAATACGACCTGTAGATGAGTACCAACAAACTGACAGACGAAAGCTTGCCAGACTTGAAACAGAGACGCTTCGCTCTTTCAATCAATTATAGTTATACCAAACCAGTCTTTCATTGAATGATCCCAAAGTAGTTAACGTCTTTACGACATTTACAGTACCATAATTGAAAAGAGAAAAAATATTGTTAGTGCGCGTTAAAAGCGTGTCACTTATTTAAACTATATATTTTTATTCAATGTCAAGTTCCATACGACATATACCAAGACTGCGAAGAATGGGTTTGAAAATAAAAGCCAGGTCGATGCGGGCTAAAAGCATTATCTTAAACGGATTGAAGGCTGCATTGCACGCTCTTATGTCTGAGCAGACGAGCGTTTAAGCGCTGCGGTACTTTACTTGGGTTTATAATCTTCCCTTTTCATCTCTCCGTCGCGCTATCAGGTTACATGTTTGTCTGCATCGATATTTTCGTCAATTTGAGAACCGATTTAAAACATTTTTTTTTCATTTGATAGAGGAAACTTGCGCGGTGGTCCCGTATACAATTTATTAAATTTGCTTGAGTAGTTTTTGAGTTAGCTTCGATAATACGTATTTAATCGCTTTGTGTATCTTGATGATGATATAATACTTCCTGTCACTGTTATAGTAAGTAGTGGTATATGAATAGGCGTGAGGTAGGTACCATAACTAAAAACTAAAAATAAAGAAAAATTTTACAAAAAAAAAACAAACTTAAAAAAAAAACACCACAAAGTGAAAAAATAACTGTAATATCAGAAGTCATTGGCAAAAAAATGACACCGACACCGACTTCTGAAATTAAATTATTTTGACTTTGTAAAAAGTAGTGTGTTATTTTGAAAGTCGGTTATTTCTTTTTTGTAAAAAAGTTGTCATTTATTTATCATCCCTCTCACATCTATAAAATTTTATTTGGTTTCCTTTCCCCGCAAAGAAATAATGGATTTTGTTGTATCTACCAAATGAAAGTGCTTGTCATTCCGAGTGTGTGTCAGGAGGATGCTCCTCTCAGCTAATAATAACTACGTAGTTTTTGTTCACGGATCCATCTCAAGAAAATGAAAACAGAAAAAATAGAAAGGGCAGTGATTATGAAGATACAAAAGCCAATAAAATTGACGAAACCTTTGTTACTCTAAGGCGAGGTATTCGTGCTGTATGTACGAGAATAGTTCATGATGAGGTGAAAATTGAGGTAAATATAGATACTATATTTTTTATTAGCCTTTATCATCCCACTGCTGGGCAAAGGTCTTCCTACTCACTTTCCACCTCTCTCTGTCCGGAGCTGCCAAGGACCAATCTTTATTAAAGGAGTCCAGCTAATCCCGCCATCTCTGAGTCGTAAGTTTGGCCCATTGTTCGTCTGACATCCGGCAGATGTGTCCAGCTGAATTCCATTTAAGCATGGCAGCTTTCCGAGTGACATCAGTTATTTTAATGATACATACAATACTCTTTATTAAGAAGTTTAAATTTGTATATTGTAAATTGTAAATCAACTCGCTCGTCTGTGTCTGCTCATCGCATTACCACTAACTAGATTGCTCCGTGCTCATGTGAGCTGCGATATGAGAGGCAGCCCTCTAGGATTGTGCTCAAATTATATTACCTCTTCAATTTTACAGTAGGTACAACTTATGTTTACTTAATATGTAACGCTGTCGCCTGTGAAATGTTTACGGACGAGCAAAAAATTGAGTTTATTCTGCCCATTTTTTACTGACTTAAGTTATCATTTCGTATCTTAACTGATCTTGATCTTCTAACCATTTTTTTTTTGGTAGCACATAGTTTTCTTTAAAAAGTGGAACACCGTGCATTGATCACCTTATTTGCTCATTGCCTGTTGGTGATTATACAGACTTATTTTAATGTAAAGTCAGACTTTAGTTGCTAAAGGTATCGTCGACTGGAGGAGCCCGTCGAGGAGCCCGTGGCTAAGTAATCGATCCATCAGGTTAAGTTACGCTTGCCGGGGTTGGTCCGTGGATGCGTGACCATCTTTAAATACCGAGACTCCTCTGTGCCTCGGAAAGCACGTTAAGCCGTTGGTCCCGGCTGTCATTCGTGGTACTTTGACAGTCGTTACAGTCTGACAACCAGTCTTACTAAGGGGTATCGTATTACCTAGTAATTGGGTTGTGGAGGTCAGATAGGCAGTCGCTCCATGTAAAATACTGGTATTCAGCTGCATCTGGTTAGACTGGAAGCCGACCCCAACATAGTTGGGAAAAGGCTGGGCAGATTGATTGAGGTATCGTCGACCTCGTAATTTCTTTATCACCATAATGCAAGTCATAAAACGACAGGGTCTATTAGATTATGTGACAATTAAATACCGTAAAATGGGATGACTTTTGAATAGCAGGGTGTCTTGGATGATTACTCTTTTTCGTAGATTTTTTAATAAAATCTCGGAGTGGCAATTATTTTTTGTTTTTAATTCTTATTACATACAAAAACAGGGGCAATCAAAGCGACCCCATTCACATATATCAGGTATAAAAATGATAAGCCATTTAATTCTTTTTTTTTTCTGGGAACCTCGGTCGTAAGAAAATAATGCTTTTTATGAATAAAGATGATGAGTCGCCATCATAGATATTTTTTTTATATATAATAAAGTAAAGAAGTTACATTCAATTTTATTTTTTTTAAGCATTTTACGGTAGTATCAGTCTTAGGTCGAATTTCATCAATGAAACTTAACGCGATCAGCGCAACTAAACGGCATTCTAGAGCTGTCAGTGTCAATATTCCAAAACAGCTCTTGAACGTTGTTTAGATGTGCTGATCGCGTTCAGTTGTATTGATGAAATTCGCCCTTGGGTGGCATAAACACATGTGCGACAAAGCCCTTTTGAATAATAAAAAAAAAAACACTTATTGTTTATTGCGAATTGTTGTCAAAAGTGGAAAAGCAATTACGAGGTCATGCCATAATAGCTCCGACTACAACAACGAAAAATCCTGCTTCTGAAACGAGAACAATAAAAATCTTATCCTATATTTTCAGGAGCAGCTCAAAAATCGTAGCTGATGCTGAACTAGTTTGAAGGACTGTGGCCAACCGTGCAGCTAATACGATCTCATACGAACTGAGCCTGCATATCTCTTATATCTCTTTCGAGACGATATGCACCTCGTATTTAGGAGCGGGGATGTATTTTATTTTATGAAATACAAGGAGTATTTCTCGAAAGATTTCTGAACATAGATTTCCTACTTTTAACTGAAAAACTAGACTAGAGGAAATGTAGAGCGTCACAAGTTTTAATTTTTAATAAAAGGTCTTCCTTCTTGTGTCTACCTGATTGTCTGTTACATCGCTATTGCCATAATATTAAGCTAAACTGCTGAAACAATTAAAATGTTTGACAATGGTGCTGATTCTCTTGTTCAATAACTAAACTAAAATTAAAGAATCGCTATCTTTTACTAACAGGCAACCCCAGAAAAGGACGGCTATAGCTATTAACTAAGTTAGATATGTCAAACTAGTTTACGCCTTGCGCTTCACCGTGTTTTTAATCGACTTTAAAAAAGGAGGTTATGTGTTCGACTCTTATGTATGTACGTAAGTATTATGTTTGTATGTCCGAGATTTTCTCAAAAACTAATTGAAAAATTTTGATTATTCTTTCAATAAAGTAATCTACATACTTTCAGAAAGATTTTAGTATATAACACATTAGGTAATTATTCTTATGTACGAAGTTATATACATAAATGTACTGTATCTCCGCCATTTGTAAGCGGATTTTGATGATTCTTCTTTTCGTTCGTCTTGGGCTTATGTAATTGTATATTCAACTAAAAATGGAAAAATAAATTTACTTAAAAAAAAGTAAAAACCGACTTCGGACTTCGGAAGTCGGTGTCTGCAATTCTTCAATGCACCTTAGCTTGGCAGCGACTTTTTTTCAATTTCTTTAGTCGACAGGTTTTTATGTGTCGTTTAAATTTGTATGGAAATATTAGTTCAACTAAATTTGACCGCTCTAATTTAGGTCCGTCTCTTTCTTGTTTTATTAGAGAGAAAAAGTTAGCAATAGCCTAAATTAAGTTTAGTTTGTGCACAATAGAATCGGCACTAATGAGTTTGAAATGTTAGTAGGGATGAAATAAGTATCGTTCATTTCGATAAAACTTTTAATTCACACGAATCTTTGGGCACTAGTAGTAACTATCTGAAATAACCCCAAGCCCCTTAGAATTTCCAATATCAACTACATCTATATCTATACTATCCTCTACTAATAACCTCCTATGAGTTTTGGGCTTCCACTCGCTGGAGGTTAGACGCGGCTTTTTACAACTCACAGTAGCGTGAAAAACTCTCAGAGGACGCATCGACAGTCCCGAACTCCACGATCTTTTCTGTCGGCTATTTGTTCCCGACAAATACATCGGACACCGGCAAAGCCACAACGACATAATCTGTTTGCGTCGCCGTCATCTAAAACTGTCGCCAGAGCTGAGTCCCCAGTGTGTCGTACTTTAAGGATGCTTAACGCCCTTCTGACCACCAATTATAAATGTGATCTGTTTGCCGATGGATGGAGTAAAATTATGCATGTATGTCTGATGTTTTGTGAGAGAAAGTATGCTAGGGTGTCCTCTATTATAAGTTAGTATTTGAAATATTTTTGATTACTGTATCTGTTTTAATCTCTATTTTGATTAATGTAATTGGTGTTACCGTTTTAATTAACACTAATAATAAAACTGAAGAGTTGTTTTTTTGATTGTTTGTATGTTTGAACGCGCTAATCTATGAAACCCCCGGTTGGATTTGAAAAATTCTTTTTGCATCTGATAGCCCAATTCTTGAGAAAGGAATTTAACATAGGTAAGACCCATAAGAGCCGACCAAAAATAAAAAAAAAGAACAGAAAGAACGCTAAGCAAAAACTAAGTAACAGCGCGGGCAGGCGATGCGATGTGACGCGGTGGGGGGGTGGGGGGGGGGGGATTAAGAAATTTCAAGCGGACGAAGTCGCGGGCATAAGCTAGTATTTTTACCGCTAAAAAGAGTCATTTCGCCCAAACTCCTACTTTTCGGGGTACATCTGTTCCTGTAACTGATCGACTTGAGCTCCTAGGCATGGAGTTGACATCTGGTCTCAACTTCGGCGCCACCATCGAGTACAAGGTCCAAACTGCGGCCAAGAAACTGGGCATCCTAAATAGGGTGAAGCGATACTTTACGCCTGGACAGCTTTTAACTCTTACAAAGCGCAAGTCCGATCCTGCATGGAGTATTGCAGTCACCTTTGGGATGGATCAGCTAAGTACCAACTAGCCGTGCTTGACTCGGTGGAACGCAGAGCTAAGAGGCTCATTGGCGACGTAAAACTGGTGGATGCCAAGCTTCATAACTTGGCTCATCGCCGCAAGGTTGCCTGCTTGTCGGTCTTCTACAGATTGTACTTCGGAGAGTGTGCCTGAGAACTCCAGGACCTCATTCCACCGGCCCCCTTCTACCATCGGACATCTAGACGCACTGCCAGTTACCATCCCTACCTGGTTGCTATTCCACCAATTCGCACTAAGCGCTTCCAAATATCTTTTATAATGCGCACAGCAAAAGAGTGGAACTCACTACCTGCGTCTGTGTTTCCGAACGTATACAACCCTAATCTCTTCAAAGTGAGAGTGAACAGGCTTCTTCTGGGTAAGCTCACTCCATCATCGACTTTGTCTCTGTCACCTCTGACCTAGACTAGAGTCAAGAGCAAACCCATCACAAATAAAAAAAAATAAAAAAATACTTATAATAAAGCTGAAGAGTTTGTTCGTTTGAACGCGCTAACCTCTGGAACTACTAGTCGGATTTGAAAAATTATTTTTAGTTTTGACAGCTCAATTCTTGAAGAAGATTATAGGCTATAAACATCACGCTACGACCCTTAGGAGCAAAATTAAAAAAAAAAATTTTATCTTAAAATAAGAAACAATGCAAACGAAACAAAACAAACGAAGAAACCATGCAAAAGGATCGTTGCAAGTGGCGTTCTGTACTTTCTGGCTACCCCCCATGGGAAGAAGGCGTGAGTTTATGTATGTATGTGTGTAAACGCGGACGAAGCCACGGGCAAAATCTAGTAAGCAATAAACGCAAAATCCTGGCAATTTAACGAAATTCGAGTAATGCGGTCGCTTGATTTGTCGCATGTCATTTTGGAATGCTTCTCAAACCTCTAAAGAGAAACCCCCGCTTATTCGGGAAGGAACCCTCATGTTTAGGATAAATTAAATGCTCCGAATATCTTGAGAATGGATCAATAGCATTCGGCAGATTACAGAGGTTTAACTCAAAACTCACAAAATTTAATTCAATTAAACCAACATTTTTGAAATGGAACGTACGGAAAACATTAACCTCCTCGTTCATAAAAAAAACTAAAACGCACTATAAACCTATTTTAGTTATAGTCTTTTGTCAATTTCTTTCGAATTATGATTTGAGTTTAAAACACTTCTCTAACTGAAATCGGTTTATAGGGCGTTTTAGTTTTTAGGTTCCGTACAAAAAGGGTAAAAAGGAACCCTCAACGGACGAAAGAGAAGTAAGGGAGGAAAGGGACTCAGTCTGTCTGTCTGTCACAGCTGGATATCTCAAGAACCACTAATGCTATTAACTTGAAATTTAGAATAGTTTTAGATGACGTTTGCCCAACTATTTTGAAAATAAGAAACAAATAAAAATATGTATATATTTTTTGCAACAGGGGCTGAAAGGGAGTTTTAAAAATTCGAAGTGGGGCTACTAGGGCTTGTGGGGTATCATATGAAAGAGCGCTTTGCACATTCTCAAACATTTTTTTAGGCCGCATAGTTTTCGACTTTTGATGAAAAATGTAAAAAAAATACCGTTCCCCCTTATCTCCGAAGTATGTATAGAGAAAAATCTGAAATTATTCTGTGTGATAGAAATTTATGTAAAGATTACAAGGAAATTAGCACAGTTTTTTTATATACAATGGTACGGAACCCTCGGTGCGCGAGTTCAATTCCCTCTTGACCGGTTTTTTATGACTAAGGGGTATGTATATAAATTATTTAGGCTGTGACAAAGTCCGAAGTTTCCAATCCAATCAATTTCCAGAACTCCTTTACTTCTAAAACCTATTACAATTTCGCTACTCGTTGCGGCAAGCCACTCAACCATTTGGAGGAAATTTTCAGTTAAACTGTAAGAGAATTGTTTTAGTTATTACGCCATCTTGGAAAGGTGCCAGGCAGAGGTATACAGCTGACGAGCCAACTTTAGACTAACTTTGACCATAAATTGTGGAATGCAGTATAAAATGCTGTTTATTTCCGAATTTACGTTTACGCCTTTTTAGTCTGAAATGTATAAGTAGGTAGTTTTAAATAAGAATTCTATTTGATTTTAGTATCAGTTATGGACTGTTTTGGCAAGATAACTGTGTTTTAGTAATGCAGTTTGGGCCATATTATGAAGATTTAAAACCATGTCTGTTCAGTTGTGCATTAAATCGAAATAAGATTTAAAAGAGATAGTGGTATGAAAGTTCCATCAACGATAGGTAAGCTGATGTCTTATAATGTATGTACTTAATTAAGTGTTTTAATGGTTTCTATATATATAGGAACAACAGTTGCACATAGCTCACTGACAAACTAAATTACAGCCTAAAGACATTCAAACAAAACAAATTCCTTAGAAAGTGTACAGCTGCACTAAGTTGTGAGTGGATTTAAGATTATATGAGAAGGGTATATCCTTCTTTGCCATAACAGCATTTCAAAACTTGGAACCATTTAACAAAGCTTACAACAGTAATTGAAAAACAAAGTTTAGATATTCAGTTAAGTCAATGCACTAAAAACTCTCCATGTGGCGCAGTCTGCCGACCAAACTGCAAAGTATACAAACAAAAATATTATTAATCGAGAAAGACGAATAATATATATTTTTTATGTTTACTGTATTCTTTAACATGACTCTCTAAGTGTGTCGTCAGGTTGGAAAAGTAACACTGCCAACATTTGACAGGCCAGCTGGCGTGGTTGGTTAAGATACCGCCTATCATGCCGCAAGTCGTGGGATCGATTCCCATCCAGGACAAACATTTGTGTGCATGAACATGCCTGTTTGTCCTGAGTCTGGGT
The DNA here is from genome assembly GCA_948252095.1 of Dicycla oo. Taxonomy (NCBI): domain Eukaryota; kingdom Metazoa; phylum Arthropoda; class Insecta; order Lepidoptera; family Noctuidae; genus Dicycla; species Dicycla oo. Next base: position 26,320,057 of record OX411730.1, read on the forward strand.
GTAATTATATATATATATGTATGTATTTACCAATAAAAAAAGTAGTGTATGTAGTATATCTATTTTCTGGTTTCCGTAGTACAAGCTCTGCTTAGTTTGGGATCAGATGACCGTGTGTGAAATGTTCCAGGATAAAAGTTATATAATAGACACACAAAATTAATGTTGTTTCATCATCCAACGAACCGTTGTCACCGTCGGCGTTCCAGCTGTATTTTAACCCAATGGCTTGGCACGCGACGATGGCAGGAAACCGGACGGCATGTCTTTATTTCCATGGAAGTTGGATAGGCCTTTAGTGTGGGACGCAACGTGTGTCGATACTCTTGCACCTTCCCATCTTCATGGCACAGCTTGCTGCGGCTGCGGAAACCTCAAGCGGCGGAAGTATAATAACTTTATCGGTAACTATATTTTCGAGCCGTTTGGGGTTGAAACCCTCGGGCCGTGGGGTTTGAGTGCTCATGGTTTGTTCAACCAAATCTCGAAATGGCTGGTTGACACTTTCCGTGACCCAAGGGCAGGCTTTTACCTTGGCCAGACAGAGGAATTTTCCGACACCATATTTTAGTTTTTTAATAGTTTTAGATAGGTTAGAATATTATATTTTTATCTTAATTATTAATAAATTAGCGTGTTCAAGAACTATTAAAGATATAAGTACACAAAACGAATGTTGGAAGTGTTACTTTTTCAAGCTGACGACACACTTATGAGAGACATGTTAAAGACCTACTTTGCACAATTCTGATTGTGAGATGTACTTACAAGTTAGCTACCTTGCCTTCATACTTATATCTTTACTTGACTGTAACATACCATTAAAAAGGTGACTTTCCACAACGTCAGGCGCCAAAAACTCAATAAATCCTTGAAGGCACAAACTCTTTGGCGCTTGCGAACTTATCGAATTGCCTCATCAATACAAAGTTTTTGAATCCAATTACCAAGTTTGAAGCGGGTCCAACGACCAGTGTTGTTGGAGCTTCGATTAGGGCTGCCTGGTTTTAAAGATACTTAGTAATTGGTCAGATAGGCACGCTCCATGTAAATACTGGTAGTCAGCTGCAACCGGTTTGACTGGACCCTGACCCCAGCATGGTTGGTGAAAGACTAGTCAGATAATAAGGGCTGCCATGCTTTGCAAGACAAGTTTGATTTCAGGCAAACAGGCAGGCAGCATGACTAACCTGACCGTAATTGATCAACAGCGGCGCCTGGGGAGATATTATGTAATACCAGACGCATTGCAAGTGCGTTGTATCCAAGAAACGATGCTGAAATGTCTCACTTATGTGTTCAATCATCCATTATACAATATGTAACAAAACCCTGTTGTTCCCTTTAGGTACAGACGCCAGCACGTCAAGCTAAACACTATACATATCTATAACTACGACGCACCATGGAGCGTTAGAAAGAAAGTATCCTTGGCGTGATTGGTGGAATTTCCAACGTTTCTAAAATTAACCAACGGCTGCACATACTAATAATTAGGAGCCAATCCGCGCCCCTGCGCATTCGCCACCGCTCCCGAGTTCTTCCGACTCATAACGAAATTAAACGAACGTCATTAGTCGTCACCAGTCACTGTCACTGTCAGTCAGTTCCGTGTTCATTGGCAGGACTGGTAGTGTGTTGTGTCGTAGTGTTCATGAGCTTTAAAATGGCGCCAAGTGGCGGGTCATAGCACTAGAACGGGCTATCCGTTCAGGATAATATAATAGTTCTGTGGTAATAGCGCTTTGATTTGATTGAGTGAATCTGTCATAATGGTGAGTAATATTTTTTGTAATTCTATTTTTAAATTAAAATAAACAAAGGATAATATTGAAAAAATGAGTCGATCAGTGTTATTTTTTATAGAATTTTCGAAATAAGTAAGCAAAAGGGATAAGTAGGTATCATCCTTGTGTTATTTCATAATGAGTTCCCGATATCGTAAGTTATTAACACATTATCTGCTGAATTCTTTATGCAAACGCATAAAGAATGCATAAAGATAACAAATGCATAAAGAATTCAGCAGAGAATGTGTTAATCTAGTTATATACCTACCACGCTATCGCATTGGGTGTATGTGTGTAAATAAATAAATAATTTAATAATAATAAGTTAGCAATTATTGTAGGGAATAGTATAAGTATTATTACGTCTTTTCCTATGTATGTATTAACTATGTGCGTCTGAATGGCTGGTTGTCTGTATCGGTTCGCGTCAGACTTGTGACCAAAAATTGTTACCTACTTTTTAGTCCATAAAATTGCTATCTATCTTTGAAACAAAATAAAGGGACTACAAAAATGTCTCATTACTTTTCTTGAGTAATTACTATCTGATTGCAACCTCACGCCTTTCAATATCCACCTTGTAGCTTTAATACGTAAAAAGTTATGGATACCTTACCTTTTACATATACACATACCTTTCACCCTGCTTTGTCCCCTTGAAGGGACAGATCAAACTTTTTTCCGACTGTCCCCCTAAGGGGACAAAGCAGGGTGAGAGGTCGGAATAATCCAAAGTTATGATCATTTGAAAATTTCACAGGGAATAGATTACTGTTATTGAAATAAAGCAATTTAACACGATTACAATAATGCATCTTTTTATTGGAATACATCTACCTATTATGTTATTTGAACATATTAATCTATAAATACTTACAGGCAAAAAAAAAAGAAACAAAGTTTTAAAGGATAACATTTTTTTTTTTTTTTAAGTTCTGTATCTTTTTTATGTTTATTTGTATAATTAATGAAAAGTTGACTGAAAAGTTGTGTGGAAGTCGGTTTTCATGGTATGGGCATGTGATGCGGAGGAATGAGGAAAATGTCGTCAGGAAAGTGTTGAGTATGAACGTGGAGGGCTATACGAGTAAGGGAAGACCAAAGAAACGATGGGTGGACTGTGTGAAAGATGATATGGCCAGAAAGGGAGTGACTACCGAGATGACGACTAACAGAGAAGTATGGAAGAAAAAGACATGTTGCGCCGACCCCAAATAAATTGGGACAAGGGCAGGAGAATGATGATGATGTATAATTAATGTAATGGGTAGATGCATATAAAAATAAACAATTTTATAATCGTTTTATATAGCTTTATTTCAATAACCGTAATCCATTCCCGGTAAAAAAATCAAACGATCATAACGTTTTACTTCTTAAAGCTACAAGGTGGACATTGAAAGATGTGAGGGTAGCAATCAAGTAGTAATTACTCAAGTAAAAATAATAATACGAATTTTAATAGTTTACACAAACGGAGGTTAACCAGCTATCATTCTGTAGTCCCTTTAATTTGTTTCAAAGTTAGGTAGCTATTAATTGACTATAGGTAGTAAAGAAACGGTCAAGAGCGAGTCGGACTCGCGCACCGAGAGTTCCGTACCATCATATACGTATATAAATAAGTGTGCTATTTAGACATCGTTTATTTTTCCTGTAATCTTTACATAAACTTCTATCACACAGAATAATTTCAGATTTTTGTCTATGCAAACTTCGGAGATGGGGGGGGGGGGGAGGGCATTTGTTTACATTTTTCAGCAAAAGTCGAAAACTATGCGGCTTACAAAATAATGTTTGAGAATGTGCAAACAGCGTTCTTTCATAATGATACCTCACTTCGAATTTTTAAGATCCCTTTCAGTACCTGTTGAAAAAAAAAATTCTTTCATATTTGCATAATAGTTGAGAAAACGTCATCTAAAACTATTCCAAAATTCAAATTGATAGCACTAGCAGTTCTTGAGACTGAATCGCACCATAAGGGTTCCTTTTTACCGTTTTGGTACAGATCCCTAAAAAGTAGCAAAGGTCACCAGCCTGACGCGAACCGATACATTCGCACACTAAAATAACAAAAATTGAGTAACAGAAAATTGAACTGAGTAATAATGGGCAAATAAAATAAAGCTATTTGTTTCGTTCCAGAAAAAAAAACTGTTTACTTCAGCGGTGTCGAGTTGCCAGTTACGAGTATGACGAGGCAGACTACTCGTATGTGGCAGACTATGACTTATTGTCGCTGGCTGCACCCTGCCGATCCGTTTTTGAGCACAAGACTAACCTCAACTTCATACAACGTGAGTCCATGTGTAGCTTCTTATCACACTTATTACCTAACTTATTTTTTCATCATTTACATAAAACATGATTTTCTTAAAAAGTGAATAACAACATTTATTCAATTATACATACTACCTAATTAATAAGCACGATTTTGTTTTAACATTAGTTAAAGTAGGTAGGTATAATAAGATACATTGAATTAATTATGAAATCAATGAAAACCATGTGTCACACTATACCTGAATAACTAGGTATAGTCCGCGTCAAATAACTTTGCCGCTCTGAAACCAAGAGAATCGCTATCTTTTACTAACAGCGCGAGGAAAGGACGGCTATAGCTATGAACTAAATTAGAGGTGTCAAACTAGTTTACGCCTTGCGCTTCACCGTGTTTTTTAGTCGACATGTTTTTACGTGTAGTCTAAATGTGTATGGAAATATTAGTTCAACTAAAGACAGCTCTAATTTACGTCCGTCTCTTTCTTGTTTTATTAGAGAGAAAAAGTTAGCAATAGCCTAAATTAAGTTTAGTTTGTCCACAACAGAATGGGCACCATTGACTAGTGCGCAGTCATTTGCGCGAATTTCAGAGCGGCAAACTTACATGACGCGGGCTATAAAAGGTAAGCTTTAAAGCGAAAATAGTACAGACAATTTAGAACCATTTAAGCCATGGTTGTCTCAGACTAAGTCTTACCCCCGCCAGGGTTGCGGGTTGTTCGAATGAGTTACCGTGGCCCTGGCACAGGCAACTGAAGGAACATGGGTTTTAGTCAGTAGAAGTCTGACACACCCTCCCGCTCCACCCAGAGCGGGAGAAGTTATTTGATGATTTCTCATCCACAAAAAAAAAATAGACTAAGTCTTACCATTTTTTTTTACCTAATTTTTTTCCGAAAATTCCATAATTTAAAGTAAACTGCATATCTAAGGCCAAATTGAATGATAAATGAATTCATTTTTATTTAATTTAATTAAAGTTATCAGTAAGCAATCTAGCAAAACTTTAGGTTTTAGGCCTATGTGTCATTAGACATTTAATGTTCATCAAAATTATTGTATATACAGGGCTATTTTTAAATCATTAACTAAACTTTCACAGGGTGTTCTACCCATGAATATGAACAACTTTCACTATGGGACCAACTCTGAAATCACAAAAAAAAAAATCTGCTGTTTCATACTTTTTGGTAGAGTAGGTATTGAACTTTTGTATGAAACAGCTGATTTATATTATTATTATATTACTATTATTATATATTATAAACCTTATTTAAAAACAAATTATAATATTATTGCAACTGCGAGATATTCACATATGATGATCTATTAGGTAGATATAACAAATATACAAAATTTTAAAGATATATAGATGTATGTTTGTATGTTTATATGTATGTATGTTTGTCCACGCATTCCTCCGAAACTATTAATCGGATCGTGATCATTCTTTTTTTGTTGGCTTACATTTACTTCAACTTAGGGCACAGTGAAAGTTTAATCGAATTCGGTTCAGTACTTTTCAAGATAAAAGACTAATACGTGACGTAACGTGACGTAAGTGTGACGGTCTGGCTTATTGATACGAGCTGGCGTTAAGGGAAAACATCTCAAAACAAGGTTCTCAGTAACGTAACATTTGCAGTTGCAATGAATGGGAGAACATGTTTTTCAACTCTAATGTTAAGTTTGTTCTTGGGATAAATTCTTCCCAACTACGGAACCCTTCCTTGTGCGTAGTTCGACACGCACTTAACCGGTTTTTTCTTGTTAAAATCCATACCTAATGCGTAGGTATGCGTATTGTCGCGTAGAAGTGAGTGATCGTCAGTCTGAATGACTGTTTAAGACGGAGGTTACACGTTCAGTTTGGCATCAGTTCAATCCGTGACCTTGATCACGAATAGACTGATGGCTGACTGATGGATTGATGGGCTCTATTAGACGCTATAATATTGTATTGTTTCTATTTGTAATATTAGCCCTGTCTTTGAGGAATCGTAAAAAAAGAAAGCACTGGAGTAAAAACTGGCTAATTTGAAAAGAATTCTACATACACTTAAATTTACTGAATGAGATAAGAGACACAGGAGAAGAATGTGACTATGCCAATTATTGAAAAAGCCCGTTTTGATCATTTGTTGAAAATAGTAAAACCATACCTAACTAAACAAGACACCTGCATGAGGAAGTCAATCAGCCCAGAAAATAAAGAAGAAAATACTCGGCGTGCGACTCCATTGCTGTCTAAGCGGTGACTGACAGCATACTGATAGCAAGTAAACACACGTTCAGCTTTTCGCCAATCTGACCAGTTTGACGAAATACTGAAAAAAATAATTAATTAATTATCAATCCGGACCATCAATCCATCAATCTACGCGTACACAATCAGATTCTCGTCATTCTGACACCAATCCCGGGTCGAACTGATGCCAAATTGAATGTGTAACCTCCGTCTAATACCGCCCATCAATCCATCAGTCTTTTAATTATCAGAAATAAACACGAGAGAAGAATTGATAGGGAGAATAAATTCAGCGGTTGAAACCATGAAACTCGAGATGATGATGAAAATAACAACAACAGAAGTGAAAAGACGGAGCCGTGCTTGTATTAGAGGAATAATGGCAGTTATTTTGAACATGAAAAATAAATAATTTCAATTCAAATGTTGTTTTAATTAGTTTGTCTAAAATTTAAAATTTCTCCCTCAAATTGGTTTGAAGGTGCTAATTTCAATAATTTGTAAGATATCCGCATAAGTGATACCTCAAAAGAAAGAGCGATTATCAAGCATATTTTCAAAAAGGTTTGAACAAGAAAGCACCCTCCGTTTTTTTATGATAAGGTTTAAAAAAGTATTATAAAATTTTTATGAACTTTAAATGTCTGTAAAAAAAATTCTAATGACACACAGGCCAAAATACGCAAATAAACGATTTATTATTATTATTATAAAGCATGACGTTTTGCTAGATTGTTTATAAATCGTCTAAGACTGATTCTAAATTGTCTGTACTGTCTTCGCCTTAAAGCTTTGCACCTATCTCCAAATCTGTATAGGGGCGTGATTATAATGAGACCAACGAGACGAAAGTTTTCTTGTTTTCGTCTAGTTGGTATCATATGACGTTTACCTACATCGGAGTAGGCCCTATTCATATGCAATACAGTCTTTATGGCGACCGCATGATAGAAATGAGGCAGTGACTCCGAGGAATTTGAACGTTGTTGCCTAGTAAATAGAATCCACTTTCGCCATTAACTTAAGGTGAAGTAATTATTTTTAACCGTCCCATACGGATTAACACATTATCTGCTTACTTCTTTATGCAAACGCTTCTTTATGCTACACCCTTACCGACCCTTATTACGATGATTTTACGATGTTTTCGAAACAATAGAGATGCACAACGAACGCACAGGTGCGGCGCGCCGCACTCGAAGAAAGTTATGTAAATTGTATGGACACGCATACGCGCCGTCAAGCACCTGGTGAACGTCCGAAAACGCGCATGTGCGTCTGCCGCGCCTAATGTATTAAGTTGGCCAATACAATTTGTCATAACAAAAAATCTTATGTATTGAACTTAACAAAATTTTCTTTGTTATAGATTTCAATGGACATCGTCAGAAGGCGCCTCAAAGATATTATGCTGGCGCCCTGCCACGAAGAGAATTATGAATCAGGCGCATAAGCAGAGAGTTAAGTTTTTGCCTAGAGTACCTATTATAATTTTGACTGGGCAAACAATATCGTAATTTTTGTTGATGAAAAGAGTTTCCGGTCGGATATGGACGGAAGAAAAATATTATGCCGCAATAGCAATGAGCGTTATGTGAAGGCTAATAACGTGTTATAGATAATATAATATTAATACTGTAAATTGAAATTGAATACTTCTTTTCGCACCATTGTTATATTCTTGCGATTTTTTCCTTTACTATTGGTTGGTTGTAATAATTTAAGTTATGGCCGTTGACCACTGACGTAACGACACGACAAGGGATTTTACTAGGTAGGTACCGAAGGATGTCAAAGCAGGCTGTGACGTATCAATGAAATGGAGTGTTAACAGTGTTAAATAAGATTCGAAATCATCTGTATTACAAAAATCCTTTACCGTGCCGTGCCGCCAATGGACGCTGGGCCTTATACAGCCCAGTCAAATTATACTAATCTAGGTAAAAGCTTACTTTTGTTTGGCGGCAGCGTTTAATTTTGTTGGTAGCCATTGGTAGATATATTTAACTGTAGGTATAATTAATCTGCTACAAATATCAATAAAAATAAAAGCTTGTAAAAAAAATAATATTATCTAAGTCGGGGAGCCTTACCAGTTTGAAAACAAAATCCCGTGCACACGATGATCACATCTGTTTTCCGCCACTTTTTGCGTTGACCAATAAAACGATAATTTCTCAGGCTGTTACAATGACTAAGGCGGTCATTGTAACAGCCGACCAAATAGACAATAATAAAACAAAATAATCTTAAAAGTTTTTGTTAAATTCCCGTTGTGTTGAAACGCATTGACCAGCTGTATGGTATGGTCGAGTCGAATGCCAATAATAGTAATCTTTGTTTTTAGTCATTATTGAACAAAGGAGATACGTAAATATTGTTTATAATATACTAACTTCCACCCGCGCGGCTTATGTCCTTTTCCAGGTCATGGTCTACCCGTGTGCCAAATTTCATCTAAATCCATTCAGCCGTTTTAGCGTGAAAGCGTAACAAACTAACTCACTTTCGTATTGATAATATTACTTAGGATTGGGCAATTGCGACTGTCGGTGACTATTGCAGCGTAGACTCGGAGAATGCCTGTTTAGAGGGCTATTTTTAAATCACTAAGCAAAATTTTCACAGGGTGTTCTACCCATGAATATGAACAACTTTCACTATGCGACCAACTATTATCACGAAAAAAAAATCAGCTGTTTCATACATTTTGGTAGAACAGGTATTGAACTTTATGAAACAACTTTTTTTTCGTAATTTCAAAATTGGTCCCATACTGAAAGTTCTTCATCGGTATCGGCTTGGCTCAGTTTAGCGGAAAAAGCCTCGAGGTTATTTATTTTCGACTTTAAGGCACGCAATGTTGATTTTTGTTTGGCATTGACAACCGCGCTGCGCTGCGCCTCGCCAGCCTCTTAGAAATTGGTATTTTAACTTTTATGATAGGAAAACACAAACCAAGCCAGGCCGTCACACTTACACGTATTAGTCCATTATCTTGAAAACTACTGAACACAAATCGTAATAAAGTTTAAACAGATCGTGAAAGAATGAATCTCAAGGTCATTATTTGTGTAGCATTCTATAACGGGGTATCTGACAGTGAAAGTGTAAACTGTAGATTTTGTAAAATAGGACTTGCTTTGTTTTTTGCGGCCTTTTTTCAATAACATAAAATAAGGGGATGCTTAGCAACACATAGGATTAGGTAGAGGCGTTAAATAAAAAAATAGTTGAAAAAAATTAAATCAACTTCAAGAAGAATCAGTCAAAAAGAAATTAACTCAAAATTATGAAATAACTTTAATTTCGGAGGTCGGTGTCTTGGATTCTGTATTTTAGTTATTTTTTGCCACCGACTTCCGAAATTAAAGTTATTTCATAATTTTGAGTTAATTTCCATATGAAGTCGATTTAGTTTTTTTTTTATTTCGTAATTTTTAGTTTTTAGTAAAAACTGGAATATTTCGACCGTCCCTATTAACAATGTCGGTTCTGCAGGGAGACTACTGTTTAGTCCCTACTGAACAGTGGTCTTTTTCGCAGAACTGAGATTGTTACTCGTAATATCATAAAGATTCATTTTTATCGTCAGGGCAAACTTTGAACTGCCCTCAGTTCAATGTTTGTTTTGACAGTGATGATTTTTTTTTTTTAAATATAATTCGATGTATGTAAAAAAGTGAATATTGGTAAAAAATAAAAATGATTATCCGACATTGTTAATAGGGACGGTCGATTTGTTTGTAATAAGTAGTTAATAGGTTTTGTTATAAATATTGCACTAGAATTTGACCAAGGACTTGAGATGTTTTCCCGTTGACACCATGCCTGTAGCTCGTATCAATAAGCCAGGCCTTCACTTACACGTATTAGTCCATTATCTTGAAAACTACAGAACCGATTCTGATGAAACTCACTGTTCCTTATGTTGAAGTAAATGTAATGAAGTAGTGTAATAAAATGGTCACGATCCAATTAATACTTTCAGGGAAATACGTGGACAAACATACATACAAACATGCATACATGTATAAAGTTTTGTATATTTGTTTGGAAGCCCTAATATGTAGATTATATTATGTGAATATATAGCAGTTCCAATAATATTGCATACATACGTGTCGAATCGATAAACCTTTTTTGAAGTCGGTTCAAAACCACGGAATAGAAAAACAAAAGTAAAAGTGCCCATGCATCCGGCGTGTCACGATTATGCGGAAAAAATGTAAAATAATAACAACCTTCGTCAGTTGTAATTATTATCATTTTGAACAACTTTACTATGGGGCTAAACCTGAAATCGCGAAAATAAAATCAGCAGCAAACATTTCGACGAGTTTTGCGAACATAAAATAATATGGTATGGGACATCTGATTTTTTTGCGATTTCAGGTTTGGTCCTATAGTAAAAGTTGTTCAAAATAGTGGTCTCATTAATACCCTAGAGTTATGGTATACAGGGTGATTTTTAAAACATGCGACAAAATTTAAGGGGGTGTTCTACCCATCAATATGAATAACTTTTACTATGGGACCAACTCGGAATTCGCAAAAAAATTTCGACCTATTTATACAAAATGGTCCAATCGGGTATGTGCTTTTACATGGGAAGGTAATTTTTTTTTTTTGCGAATTCTTAGTTGGTCCCATAGTAAAAGTTGTTCATATTGATGGGTAGAACACCCCCTTAAATTTTGTCGCATGTTTTAAAAATCATCCTGTATAAAAAAAATAAATACGTTGTATATAGTATCAAAATCTCTTTCTGACTGTTGTATGAATACTTTACGTGACTCGGCTATAATAATAATCCCTTTATTTCGGGTGGCATAGACCATTATACGTCTTTTACACGAATGGAAATGTATCGTGTGAACATCCGTTATTTTTAACGAATACCACAAAAAAACGTGCAGGACAATGCCGTCTGAACCTAGCCTAAGGTTGATAGGTATTTATTTCGATTGAAAATAATCTGAAGCTGTGTGCGACGCTATTGGTTGATGAGCGTAGGTAAGCGTTAATAGCACTGCTAAAAAGTTTCACTATAATTCTTAACACCTGTACCTACTTCTGTACCTATGATCCACAATAAACATGATTGATTAACGTTCACTTTTTCAGCATTCAATTTTGATTTTTTTTTTTAATTTACATTGTAATATTTAGTTTATAAAATCTGTTGTAGGTATTAATCTAGAGTATATTTGTAAGTTTTTAATTACCTATATTAATATTAATGTAAAAAAATATAAAGATTAAGGTTGTTATTCCGCCTTTTATTTTGATACCTATTAGCATTAAATTTCGTTAAAATACTTAAGCCGCCTTGTCACTATGGGATATAATATATATTATATCCCGAGATATAAACTATATCCCGCGACTGATCTTCACACTGTGAGATATATCTTTTCATTCGTAGCGGCGCGGAATGGTGTGCGGGGAGAGAGGAGGCGAAATATAATATGAAAATATCTCGGTCGATCGAAAAAATATTTATAGTTTGAGGTGTAATATATATTACATCTCAGTGTAAATGGTTTCATTTAAAATTACGGTAAGCGATATTAATTTATATCTTGAGATATAATATAAATTACATTATATCCCATAGTGGAAAGGCGGCTTTAGAAGAGCATGGAACGCACGAACACAGCTGACCGCCCCAGCCCGCCAGTAAATAGGTATATAGCAAAACCCGGAAAAGGTAATAGAAATCTGCATGAAATAAAAAAAAAATTGTTTTTCTCACATCACATTATCTTTCTGTCTACCTATCAATATTCATAACGAGCGTGAAGTTTCGCTTATTAAAGGTGTAACGGTGTATACCTTACCTACCTACTTGTTTAAATGTCATATGAGTAGGTAATACCTACTTAATTAATACTTATAGGTAATTTTCCAACAAATACTATAAATGAAGGATTATCTAAGGGCCGGTATTTTTATCCGTAGTTAACTCAACCAATGGTTAAACATGTAACTACTGGTTGAATTTTGGCTAAATGTGTTTGCCAAAATGGCATTAGTTACAATTTTTTACCATGAATACCTACATTCATGTTACCTAATTCATTCATGTCCAGCCTTTCGCATTTAGCCAAAAAATAATTAAAAAAATGAAATAGACTTAAAAAAATAACTACCTAACTCAAAATCACGAAATAACTTCGGAAGTCGGTGTTCTGTATTTTAGTCTTTTATCCACCGACTTCCAAAATTAAAGTTATTTCGTGATTTTGAGTTCGTTTTTTTTTTGAAGTCGATTTAATTTTTTTAAATTATTTTTATTTCATAATTTTTAGTTTTTAGTAAAAACTGGAATATTTGTTTGTAATAAGTATTTAATAGTTTTGTTATAAATATTGCACTAGAGTTTGACTAAGGTTTTGAGATGTTTTCCCTTTGAAACCACACCCGTAGCTCGTACCATTAAGCCAGGCCGTCACACTTACACGTCCATTATCTTGAAAACTACTGAACCGATTTTGATGAAACATTCATGGCCTAAGTTGCAGTAAATGTAAGCCAACAAAAAAGAATGGTCGCGATCCGATTAATAGTTTCGTAGAAATGCGTGGACAAACATACATACATCTATAAAATTTTGTATATATGTTTGGAAGCCCTAATAGATTACCATATGTGAATATATTGCAGTTCCAATAATATTACATATATACAACGTATCGAATTAATAACTCCATTTTTGAAGTCGTTAAAATGTAAGGTGAAGCGTGGCCGAGCTCTCCAAAACTAATAACCTACATTATTTCTGTTGTGTTTATTTTTTATCGTTTTTTATTTAGCTATCTTGAAAATTTCGTTGGACGGAGACCTAGATGACTGATGATATCACCTACTTGATGGTGGAATCTGAAGGCGGGTATAGGATCTCAGTGACGGCACTATGTAGAACCATCGTATTTTTACTTATTTGAATAGAATATAAGTAAAGGAATATAAATGTTAAAAGCTAGGTCATCCGAACTATTTCCATTACTGAGGACCAATAAGCACTTACCTGGTCATCATCAGACCTTCAGAAAGTATCATGTAGCAGCATCCGTGCTCAATTAGATAAATGTTGAAAACTAGGTCATCCTAACTATTTCCATTACTAAGGACCAATAAGCACTTACCAGGTCATCATCAGACCTTCAGAAAATATCATGTAGTAGCACCCGTGCTCAATTAGATAAATGTTGAAAGCTAGGTCATCCTAACTATTTCCATTACTGAGGACCAATAAGCACTTATCTGGTCATCATCAGACCTTCAGAAAGTATCATGTAGCAGCATCCGTGCTCAATTAGATAAATGTTGAAAGCTAGGTCATCCTAACTATTTCCATTACTGAGGACCAATAAGCACTTACCTGGTCATCATTAGACCTTCAGAAAGTATCATGTAGTAGCATCCGTACACAATTAGATAAATGTTGAAAACTAGGTCATCCTAACTATTTCCATTACTGAGGACCAATAAGCACTTACCTGGTCATCATCAGACCTTCAGAAAGTATCATGTCGCAGCATCCGTGCTCAATTAGATAAATGTTAAAAGCTAGGTCATCCTAACTATTTCCATTACTGAGGACCAATAAGCACTTACCTGGTCATCATCAGACCTTCAGAAAGTATCATGTAGCAGCATCCGTGCTCAATTAGATAAATGTTGAAAACTAGGTCATCCTAACTATTTCCATTACTGAGGACCAATAAGCACTTACCTGGTCATCATCAGACCTTCAGAAAGTATCATGTAGCAGCATCCGTGCTCAATTAGATAAATGTTGAAAGCTAGGTCATCCTAACTATTTCCATTACTGAGGACCAATAAGCACTTACCTGGTCATCATTAGACCTTCAGAAAGTATCATGTAGTAGCATCCGTGGGTACACAATTAGATAAATGTTGAAAACTAGGTCATCCTAACTATTTCCATTACTGAGGACCAATAAGCACTTACCTGGTCATCATCAGACCTTCAGAAAGTATCATGTCGCAGCATCCGCGCTCAATTAGATAAATGTTGAAAGCTAGGTCATCCTAACTATTTCCATTACTGAGGACCAATAAGCACTTACCTGGTCATCATCAGACCTTCAGAAAGTATCATGTAGCAGCATCCGTGCTCAATTAGATAAATGTTGAAAGCTAGGTCATCCTAACTATTTCCATTACTGAGGACCAATAAGCACTTACCTGGTCATCATTAGACCTTCAGAAAGTATCATGTAGTAGCATCCGTGGGTACACAATTAGATAAATGTTGAAAACTAGGTTATCCTAACTATTTCCATTACTGAGGACCAATAAGCACTTACCTGGTCATCATCAGACCTTCAGAAAGTATCATGTCGCAGCATCTGCGCTCAATTAGATAAATGTTGAAAGCTAGGTCATCCTAACTATTTCCATTACTGAGGACCAATAAGCACTTACCTGGTCATCATCAGACCTTCAGAAAGTATCATGTAGCAGCATCCGTGCTCAATTAGATAAATGTTGAAAGCTAGGTCATCCTAACTATTTCCGTTACTGAGGACCAATAAGCACTTACCTGGTCATCATCGGACCTTCAGAAAGTATCATGTAGTAGCATCCGTGCTCAATTAGATAAATGTTGAAAGCTGGGTCAACCTATTTCCGTTATTGAGAAGCGATAAGCACTTACTTGGTCATCATCAGACCTTCAGAATGTATCATGTAGTAGCAACCGTGCTTAATAAATGTTGAAAGCTGGGTCATCCTAACTATTTCCGAAACTTAGAACCTTGTTTTGAGATGTTTTCCCTTTGACACCACACCCGTAGCTCGTATCAATAAGCCAAGCCGTCACACGTACTCGTATTAGTCTATTATCTTGAAAAGTACTGAACTGATTTTGATGAAACTTTTACTGTGCCCTAAGTTGAAGTAAACGAAAGCCAGCAAAAAAAAAAAATGGTCACGATATCCGATTAATAGTTTCGGAGAAATGACTGGACAAACATACATACATCTATGACATTTTGTATATTTGTTTGGAAGCCAGATCTCGCATTTCCAATAATATTACATACACACCTACGTATCGAATTGATAACTCCTTTTTTTGAAGTCGTTAAAAATTCCACTATTATTTACTATGTTTAACCATTGAGTTAAATATGGATCACAAAACCGGCCCTAAGTAAAAGATAATTTAAACAAAAAAAAATGCTTATAAGCTTTCATAGGTCTTTAGTTTTTTGCGTGGGCCGCCTGTACGTATATTTTACCATGCCATTATTTCGATTCGTAGGCAGTTATGTTACCTACTAGCGCGCGCGTTGTGAAGGAAGACTCGAAAACGTCATTGTGTTTAGTCCGCGTCAAGCAAAGGCGTAATAATAATACAACACGACCCTCTGTTTTGGTTCCATCCAAGCACAAGTAAGTAGATCCTATTCAAGCAGCTAGGTACCTGTTACTAGGTACCCAGTACCCTATTTGTTATCTCACAGTATTTTATTCTACACCACGACGAATATACGCACACTAGCTCACGTACGCACTGCAGCACGAAACATTACAAGTAAGAGCAGACAAAAAGCTATTTATCTCTTTCGCACGATTCTCGCTGTCGTTGCTCATAACGCGCTCAAGGTCAATGTGTAGTAGCTTGATGTGCTGGCCACTGTACGTATACATTTATTTACCTACAAGGACAACTTTGATGAAGTTATAATTATAAAAAAAAAATAAGCATTGGCTAGTCGAAAGGTCAAAGTCAAATAACTATTAAAATCGAATAAATGTTTAGAGTATCTGATTTTACAAGTACATCGGGGCGTACGGGCCCCGGGTCCGTACCACGTGCCTACCTATCCCTTTATCCCGCCACCCGCCGCCCTGCGAATCACTTACTTAGTCTCCCGCGCAGCTTACTTTCACGCCTCATGCAGGATTGCAGAGGTAAGAAACCAATTAAACATTACAAACTAACTAAACTAATTAATAATTTAATATTTATTTTAATTATTTTTGTTGAACAGTTTTTATAAATGACTTGCTTTATTACATATATGTAGACCAAATCTTAAAACGTATATAGTAGGAACGACTGGGTTTTTGTTACATATTGTATACCGAAATCCCTCCGTGCGGCCTCGGAAAGCATGTAAATACATTAGTACCGGCTGTCATTCGTAGAATTTTGACTGTCGTTACTAATAGTCAGAGCCACGAAAGTTTTTACAATCGGTCTTCCCAAGGGGTATCGTGTTACCTAATAACTGGGTTGTTGAGGGCAGATAGGCAGTCGCTCGAAGCCACATAATTGGGAAAAGGTAGGCAAATGAGGTTGAGGTCGACTTCCGTGCTAACCGAATGCAGCTGAATACCAGTGTTATACGTGGAGCGCCTGCCGATCTGCCTCCACAACGGAAGCTAACTCCAACGTAACGGCTAGGCTGATGATGATGATCTCTCCTGCAAATAAGTAAAATGATTCCTTAACTGTATCCAATACGTTCTTATTTTCCTTGGCAGTGCACCCCTGCCTCCAACAACTGTGTCGTTCCAGCGCAGCCCGAGCCGACGCAGGTCCTCCTACACTGGCGCTGACTTCACGGTTTTTGTTCAAGTTCTACACAGTCATTAGACTATTGTGTCTCATGACCATGACACGGTGTTTCGTCGCTAAAGTTACGCCTCGTAATTAAAAACACGCTGGTCATGCATTCTGTGTGAAGTTTGGGACAAGAGAGTTTTTTTTTTCCTTTTAAATGTAAACACACTTACAAGAAAAGGCTTGTATGAATTTCTGTGACTCAAACACGGTCGCGTAACGTAAATAAATGAATTTTGAATATGGGGATCAATTTTAGGTGGCAAATAAGAAAAAAAAAAAGTTTAGCAAACTGTACCGTGTGACATATCAAATGAAAGGGCTTACTGTGAGGGTCTCAAGTATATATTTAATTATAATTTTAAAATAATTGTTTTAAATTTATTTAAGAAAATAGACGAAAATTGTCCGTTCCCCCTTTATCTCCGAAACTACTCAGGCTAAAATTTTGAAAAAAAAGAAATAAAGAAAATAGTACTATACCGATAGATTACAGGAAAACTTATAACAACAAGTCTATGGTCCTAACATAACATGGTAAATCTCTCAATATTTTGCGTACAAACTTACATTTTCAGTTAGAATGTATAGAAGAACATGTTTTTCAACTACAATGTTATGTTTGTTCTCGTGATAAATTTGGGTATGGGGTTACTTACCAAACCCCTTCAAACTTTCGGTGCTTAGTCGTTAGTCTATCTAACGTGACGAACTTTATGTGTGAGTTTTAAGGTTGTTTTTCCGAAAACTAACATTCAAATTTTAGTTTGAATATTAGTTTTAGTTTTTCTCTTTGTTTTCAAGACAAGATAGTCTAGAACCCGGAAAGAGCCCGCGCTCAACGGTCGCGTTGTGACGACTTAAGACCAACGCGTCAGTCCAGTATACGAGGCAGTCAGTCTCACATGAAGTAAAGGCACATTTGAATTTATGAAAAAGTCTTTCTAAACCTCGGAGTCATGTAACTTTCGGGTGCTGTTAATGTTACTTATGTATTAAACGATGACGTCACTTAGCACCCGCTGTGGAACTAAACTTACTGTAACACCGGTCGTTTTAAGTCCCTGTATAATTAATGTGACGCAAATTAAATATGGCTCCGACTGAAGCTTTCAGATCGCGGGGAAAACAAGAGTTTACTTCTGAAAGGGGTTCACTTTATTATTTATGGGAATTGGAAAATAATGGTGTATTCATAAGTACCTACTTTGAAAGGTGAAAAAATCCGTGAATATAAGAACAGCAAATTCCCATCAAAAACATTTTCATGTAAAATGTTTATTTATTTATTTGGGAAAACAAACAGTAGAATACTAAGCATAAACAATATTGTCTTAAAATTAAACTCAACAAATATACTACCCACAACATTTTCCACAGATTATTACGTTATATAATAAAACAAGCTGTTAGCAAACGTTAACTGTAGCAGGGCTAACTTAATCAAAAAAGAAGTTAAATGGAAAAAAAAATAATAATAAAAAGATAAAAAATATTCTATAAAAGACGTAACCAAAATTAAAAAAAAAAAAAAACTAAAAATTCTGAAATATCGTGCGTGATACATCATATAAGACGAGACCATATGGCTCGCACTGTCAAAAAGTTATCAGATCTCATGTAGAACCAAGCTTCTAACTCTACACACCGTAACTCTACAAGCCCTAACTTCACAAGCTCGTCACCTTAGTCAATAAAAACTTTTTAGCAAAAAATAAAACCAACTTCCAAAACAAAACACTACAAAGTGAAAAATAACTTTAATTTCGGTAGTCGGTGTCTTGGGTTTTGTATTTTCGTTTTTTGCCACCGACTTCCGAAATTAAAGTTATTTTTCACTTTGTAGTGTTTTGTTTTGGAAGTTGGTTTTATTTTTTGCTAAAAAGTTTTTATTTTTCACTTTTTAGTTGTGGAACCTACCCCACACAAATTCGAATACATAATTGAGCACAATAATTGTAGATATAGCCATGTAAATAACAGTGATAGGAAGTTATTAAAACACCATCACATCATCCACATAAAATAAGTCGGAAATATACGCATTATTGAAGCTAACTGAAAAACTCCCTAAGCTAAGTTAATAAAATTTATATGGGACCACCTCGGAAGTATACCCTATCAAACAAAAAAAAGAATTTTCTAAATCGGTCCATCCATCTTTGAGTAATCGCGTAACAAACATACAAAAAAAAAAATACAGACGAATTGAGAACCTCCTCCTTTTGGAAGTCGGTTAAAAAATGAGGCTTGGCCGTTTCCTTGCTACAAGAACTATTGTATAACAGAAAGTAATGAAAAGTGAATAAATTTTTCACCTAACGCCCATGTGACGGTGTGTAGACGACTAAGGTGTAAAGTTTGTGAAGTTAGGGCTTGTAGAGTTAGAGCACAAATCGAGAACTACTACTAATCGCTTAAATTGAAAACTTTCTCAACTTCAACAACAACAGATTCTCAACTCAGGAACCGGGTGTAACTGACAAATAATTATAAAACGGTGTCAAACAGAATGGCGGCCGCTTTACGGAACATAACCGGATTCTTTGAGACAATCAGTCCATGCAATACAATCGGTGTTGAAACATCTTGAATGAGGCAGCATTAACTATATTGAAATTTTGGAGATTATCACTTCGCGTGAAGTAGCTAGGTACCTGCTTACAGTACGAGGACGGTAACATGGCTCATCAATCATCATCATTGCGTTGGATTATTGAAATAAACATGATTTGCTTAATTATTTCCTACAAAACTTTTTTTTTACCTCCTCTCTCCCTCATGTGAGATTGGATGATATTCGGCTCGACCCCCTCCCCCCATAAAAGTTTCACGTAATTATTGAATGGCCCCTTAAGTTGATGGGACATAGTGTGCATACCTTTCGCTAGGTACTTTGAGATAGCGAAGTGCATATTCATTTTCATCACCATCATCATTCCAGCCAAAAGACGTCCCCTGCTAGACGTAGGCTTCCTCCAAGCATCGCCACTTTTGTTTATTGTTTATGTTTATTTATTTCCCAAAAGCAGTGCTTTACATTTTGTTTATTTTATTTTATGATAATTAATAAATTATAACGACATAAACATAAAAAGCCATTATTTGCTCTCTATTTTAATATAATGTTCATTGAAAATAATATGAAAGGTTTAAGAAATAACTTTATCCAATTCCGGAATTTCCAAAGAAGCAGAAAATTAGTTTTCAGGCTTCCGTACTGAATTTGAAATCAATTGGTGTTTGAAAAACTGTAAACAATCACCTCACATCACCTCACGTCTTGTTTGCTCGAGGGGTTGGGTAGAGGTGTACAGACGCCAGCACATCAAGCTACTACAATCTGTCAGATTTCTTTAACAGATTTTCGACTTTATTGCTAAGGCAGCAGGTTCAAGGTTGATTGGGAAAATCTGACAGTTTCGGGTAGGTTGACCTGCTGGCGTCTGTACCTACAGTACCTACACCCTCATTCCGCCACTCGTATCAATATCAGGAAGTTAAGAATGCAGGGTTGCATATCAATTAATATAGAGAGCTGACGAAGAAAGAAAGAAGATAAGAGTAGTCGGGGTCGCTGTTGCCGGATACGGTGAAGAGGACTACAATAAAACATCAGTAGATGCAGGCTTTCTATTTCAGGTGCCAGCCACCCGAGCCTAGTTACGTACGAGTACCTACAATGAAAAGAATAACAAACGAAAGGACATGGCACAACCACTGCACTTAGCATGAATTGAAATTTCTTATTTGCTCGTAACATTCAAATATTATAACGGTTTTATTATTCTCCTAGAACTGTCGTAAACTAATCAAATATTTAAAAGTTTTTTTTTTCATGTTTTTTGTTTGACAAGGAGAACATGGCAAGATCTGGAAATAAACGGCACTTAAATAGAGCCGGCACTAAAAATTTACAAACGATTTATCTCGATAACACTTAATTCGATTAGAACCAAATAAAAACCGGGCAAGTGCGGACCACGCACAATGAAGGGTTCCGTAGTTGGGATGAATTTATCCTAAGACCAAACTTAACATTGTAGTTGAAAAACATGTTCTCCCATACATTCCAAGTGCAAGTTTGTACGCACAATGTTGAGAGATTTGTCATGTTATTTTAAGAGCAAAGACTTCGTAATTTTTCCTGTAATCTGTAAGTATAGAACTATTTACTGTATATTTGTTTCAAAATTTTAGGCTCAGTACACATAATTTCAAAGATAAGGGGGGAATGGTCAATAACACATAACTGCACTGTCTCCCCGTGATAGAGCAGTATATACATGATCATTTCTCCACACAAAAAAGAGGTGAAAATCGTACGAAAATCCATTCGGTATTTTTTGAGTTTATCACGTTCAGATAGACAGACGCGGCGGAGGACTTTGTTTAGTTAAACTTATGCCGATCACGTTCTAATAACTTTTGACCGGGTAGACCGGTTTCAATGAAATAAAGACTTAATCTTACCTCAAGACGTAAAGTGTTCTGTATTTATCCCATGATTGGACGAATTTAATAGTGAATGTCTGGATGCGCTCGCTAAGTCGGCATGTGATTGGCTGTCCCGTACCCACGAGCTGCTGCACATATTCGCGACAACGTGACAAGCGCGCCATCTTTTAAAAGTTTGGTGTGCGAGCGGAGCCGACCAGTCTGTCGTCCGCCATTGACCCATGAACTATCTAATTTTTGACTCCGTGAGTGAAAATTGGTAAAACAAGGACAAATTGTGCATTACCGTGTGGTGTCACTCGCGCCAATCTCCGTGGTCAACGGTACACTCAAAAGACCGTTCAGATCTAGTGGGAGCCAGCCGCAGCAGGAGAAAAGGTGAGTCGTATTCAGCCATCTCTCTGTTGAATTTGTTCCTGGATTGGGAAGGACGGAGAACTCCGTTCGTACAGAACTACCTATATTTATTTCTACAACCAGCGTAATCTTACAGTCCACTCCTCTATTCCACATTCTGGCCATTCGAGCCCTATTTCTAAATTTCATTTTGCTAAAACCACGCTTCCAAAATGGCGGAAGTTTTAGAAATTAAACGTAAAATCTTATTAGTTAGAAAGGAATATTTATTTACGAAGATACAAAAGCTTTATGACTATTCCAAAAAGTTGGGAAATGATCCAGATAAATTGCAATTGTTTAAGGTATCATTGTCGGAAATGGAAAGTGTTCGTACGAAATTTGAATCCGCCATATTTGATTTGTACGAAATAGAAGTGCAAATAAAACCTACTGCAAAAATGTCAATAAGTGAACTTGAAGCATTTGACGAAATGTATAATGCATGTCAGTTAATAGCTCGTAAATATTCGAAATTAGAATCCGAATACTGTACTGAGTTAGGTAAAAAGGATTTAGTAGTACCCGCGTTACCAAAGATAACATTATTTCAATTTGATGGAGAAGTTGAAAACTGGATAACTTTTTATGACACGTTCTCATCATTAGTTCATAATAGAAATTTCTCAGATATCGATAAATTCCATTATTTACTCTCATGCGTTAAAGGTCCAGCTTTAAATATCGTTAAAAATCTACCTATTACTGCCGCTAATTACTCATTAGTTTGGCAAAGTTTAGTGGATAAATATCACGACCACAGAACACTAGCATGTAGGTATTTCGATAAAATGTTCAACTTTTTACCGTTAACTGAAGATACTACGTCGAACTTAACTTCATTTATAGAAACCTTTGATCATTCACTTAAAGCGATTCAAGCATTGAAAATTAATAACTTAGATGATTTTTTATTATGTCATTTGGCATTACAACGACTCGATCCTCATACTCGAAAGTTATTCGAGGAATGTCGTGATCAAAAGTCGATACCTACGTTTGCGGAACTAATATCTTTTGTCAACAAACAAATTAAAGTTCTAGAACACACTTTTACAGACAGCTCTTCGAATAATACGTCGAAACAAAAGACACAAAATAAAAACCAACTTAAATCTTCGTCTAAGTCAGTTCTTAATACGGCACAAGCTCCGCAAAATAATAACAACCGTAATAATAATAAATCAAATTTGACTTGTGTGATTTGTAAACAAAATCATATGATATATCGATGTGATCAATTTCGTAAATTGTCTGTCGATGAAAGAATGAGCCGTGTTCATTCGCTAAAACTTTGTCATAATTGTCTTAAATCTGATCATCAATCTAATGCTTGTAAAAGTACAATGACTTGCGGGGTATGCGCATCATCGCATCATTATTTATTACATAAAGATAACGCGAAGAAGGAAAGCGCGGGAATATCGTCCGTGGCGAGCTCCCTGTCAGCGCAGCCGTCTCTGTCGCACACGCAGCAAGCGCTAGTGTCGTCTCACTTCGTAAGTGACACAACACACGCACCCGTACAGCAAGCATTGATTAGTAATAACTGCGATTATGGAGTAGTGTTAGGCACTGCACTTACGCACGTTATTGACTGTGTTGGTCAATATCAAGACTGCCGTGCAGTCATCGATTCTGGCGCTCAGAGTTCTTTTATAACTACTGAATGTGCTCAGAAACTAGGATTACAACGTAAAAAATGTCCTTTTACCATTCACGGTATAGGTGGGGGCATAGTTAAAAATCAAGGCATGGTTACTTGTACATTAAAACCAAGACATGCTAAGGGTCCAACATTTAGTGTTAATTTAGTAGTTATTTCGAGGGTGTCCGCTGATATGCCTAATATCTCTTTCACAGATAATGTCATTAACGAATATAACACTTACAAGTTAGCGGATCCATTGTTTTTTAAGCGTTCGCGAATAGATATTTTGTTAGGTAACGACATAGTGCCAGATATCATTAGAGATAAACCATTAATGATTAAGAATGGTATTCCGAGTGTTATTAAAACCGTTTTTGGTTATGTTATTAGCGGAAAATTATATCCACTTAGTAATAATAGTTCGCAGAATCTTAGTTTATCAGTTTCATATGACGAAGAACAGTCGATTGAGAAAACTTTACGCAGTTTTTGGGAAATTGAGGAAGTGCCGTGCACACCTTCAATAAATCCAATGGATCAGTTAGCCGAGGAGATATTCTCTAATGAACATACTCGAGAGTCGAACGGACAATACGTAGTTCCGCTGCCTTTTGCACTCGAACGCTCGCCGCTAGGTGCTACGCGCGCTGTGGCTGAGCGCCGGTTATTGTACACGGAACGCAAGCTCGCGCGTACTAATGATTTAAAAAATAAGTACAAGGAATTTATGCGGGAATATGAAGACCTCGATCATATGGAACTATATCAGGGTGACAAGCCTAGTAAATACATTATTCCACATCACAGTATTTTGCGACCTACTAGTACCTCCACTCCGTTACGTGTAGTGTTCGACGCGTCAGCGAAGAGTAGCAATAACGTATCTTTAAATGATATTCTATTAGTCGGCCCTAAGCTGTATCCGGATATTGCGGCAATCATTTTGAAATTTCGACTATTTGAATATTGCCTAGTAGGTGATGTTTGTAAAATGTATCGTGCTATCTCCTTACGAAAAGAAGATCGATTATATCAACACATTTTATATCGGGAATCGCCTAACGATCCAATAAAATTATACGAATTAAAAACCGTGACGTACGGACTTAGTTGTTCACCGTTCTTAGCAATTCGGACGCTACTTCAGTTAGCTAACGATGAAGGAAAACGTTTTCCATTCGCTGCTCAGGTCCTCCGTGAGGGAATTTACATGGATGATGTCCTATATTCATGTAATACTTTTGAGCAAGCTTGCTTAGTACAGGACCAATTAATTGGTATTTTTGAAAGTGCCAACTTTACCTTAAAAAAGTGGATGAGTAACAGTGAGAAGTTACTAAAGCGCGTCCCCTCCGAAAATAGGGAAAATTCAGTAACATTCGTTAAAGATGAAAACGATAGTTCTATTAAAGTTTTAGGTCTTCAATGGATTCCAAAATCCGATAATTTTCTTTTTTCGGTTAATTTAACTGACAACGAGTCAACCAAACGATCAGTACTAAAATTGCTAGCGTCGATTTACGACCCCGTGGGTTTTATCGCACCTTGCACTTTTGTCGCGAAGCAGATCATGCAAGAACTGTGGAAGCTAGGCATTGGTTGGGACGAAAAGTTGCCAGATAATATAAAAAAATCGTGGCAAAATTTTATTTTGGAACTTCCTCTGTTAAAGGAGTTACGTATCGAACGTCACATGCTATTACCAAGGGAGACGGAATGCGACTTGGTTGGATTTTGTGATGCTTCGTTGCGTGGCTATGCAGCATGCGTGTATGTTATTAGTCGCGATCAAAAGGGTAACGTAAAGGTTCGTCTAGTGACCGCGAAATCTAAAGTTGCACCAATAAAACCCGTCACGATTCCTCGGTTGGAGTTAATGGGTGCTGTTTTGTTGAGCAAATTAATAAAGTTCGTAGTTGACACATTTAGTCGAGTTAAAATTAACAGAATAACAGCAGCGTCAGACTCGACAGTCGTACTGTCGTGGCTTCAAACGGAACCTTATAAACTAAAGACCTTTGTCAGTCATCGGGTTACGAAAATTATTGAAGTTTTACCTCCTCATTTTTGGCGGCATGTGAGTAGCGAACATAATTTAGCCGATATTTGTTCTCGCGGAGCGTCTCCGGAACAACTTGTCAGTTGTAATCAACGTTGGTTACAGGGCACGAATTGGATGTATCAAAATTATATCGATTGGCCCCTGACGGTGTTTGTTAACGAGAGTAATAATAAAGTACCGGAATTAAAACCGTCTGTTAATTTCTTGGTCGAAAATAAAAATAATGATAATTTCAATGAATCTAAAGCAGAATTTTGTGAAAGAATTTGTCAAAAGTTTTCATCATTTTCCAAATTGCAAAGATCGTTTGCTTGGATTTTAAGATTTAGACGAAAAAGGGGTGATATGAACACTTCTTACAAATCGGGAGTATTATCAATCTTCGAATTAAACGAAGCTCGCGATAAGTTGATAAAATTAGTTCAAAATGCTTATTTTGAAGCGGAATTAAAAATGATTAAAGATAAGAAATACGTTTCTTCCTTACGAAAATTATCCCCATTTATTGATTCCGACGGCTTCCTCAGGGTAGGGGGTCGCATCGGTCATTCCGAACTCCCGTATAATTCTAAACATCCGCGTCTTCTTCCGAAACATAGTTTATTTACTAAACTATTGATCAATTATTTTCATAAAAAATATTTACATGTAGGACCGCGAACCTTACAAAGTATAATTAATGAAAATTTTTGGATATTGTCTGCTCGTAGCGTCATTAGATCGGTTTTATCTAAGTGTAAAACGTGTTTTAAATGTAAACCGTCTTTACTGCAACCCGAAATGGCACCGTTGCCACCAACTCGGTTGATACCTAATAAGGTATTTTCTAACGTCGGAGTTGACCTCGGAGGTCCATTCCTTATTAAAGAAAGCTTACGTCGTAATGCCAAAGTGACAAAGGCGTATTTAGCACTGTTTGTCTGCTTTTCAACAAAAGCAGTACATCTGGAGGTGTTATCTTCTCTCTCCGCCGACTGTTTCCTTGCGTGCCTAGACAGATTCATAGCTCGTAGAGGTCTATGCGCTGTTCTCTATTCTGACTGTGGCACTAATTTTATTGGTGCAAGCAAACATCTGTCTGAAATCCAGAGGTTCCCGTGAGAGTCAAGATGACATTTCGGATGGCTGCTCTAAAAGACAGGTTGATTGGAAATTTAATGTCCCCAGTGCTCCACATATGGGTGGCCTCTGGGAAGCGGGCATAAAGTCAGCAAAGTATCATTTAGTGCGAAGTGTAGGAGAAAAGTCCTTAACGTTTGAGGAACTTTCCACGATATTTTGCAAGGCAGAAGCCATTTTAAATTCGCGTCCCTTGTGTCCACTACCTGCTAGCGATAATCCCAACGAATTCAATGTCTTAACCGCCGGACACTTTCTCATTGGTCGAAGCTTAATCTCTATACCCGAGTATAACGTTCAAGACGTAAACATTAACCGATTGTCACGTTGGCAATATATTCAGAGGTGTTCCCAACTTTTCTGGAAACGTTGGAGTCACGAATATTTAAATACTCTTCAGCAGAGAGCTAAATGGTTTACGTCTTCCTCTAATCCAAAAGTCGGAGATCTAGTAATAATAAAAACAGAAAATGTTCCTTCCTGCAAATGGCCTCTCGGCAAAATAGAAAAATTACATCCAGGTCCCGACGGAATAGTCCGGTGTGTGACGCTGCGCACCGAAAAAAGTACCATACAAAGACCAACCAATAAACTCTGCCTATTACCTTATACCAACTAGAGTCAAACAAAACGTTTTTATTAGATATAGGTACCTAGATTAGTGTTTATTTCTGAGCTTTTTTTAATGATATAGGTATTAAGGTAATCTTAGTTTTCTAGAAACCATCACTATGGTTTCGGTAGGGGGTATGTTCTGTATTTATCCCATGATTGGACGAATTTAATAGTGAATGTCTGGATGCGCTCGCTAAGTCGGCATGTGATTGGCTGTCCCGTACCCACGAGCTGCTGCACATATTCGCGACAACGTGACAAGCGCGCCATCTTTTAAAAGTTTGGTGTGCGAGCGGAGCCGACCAGTCTGTCGTCCGCCATTGACCCATGAACTATCTAATTTTTGACTCCGTGAGTGAAAATTGGTAAAACAAGGACAAATTGTGCATTACCGTGTGGTGTCACTCGCGCCAATCTCCGTGGTCAACGGTACACTCAAAAGACCGTTCAGATCTAGTGGGAGCCAGCCGCAGCAGGAGAAAAGGTGAGTCGTATTCAGCCATCTCTCTGTTGAATTTGTTCCTGGATTGGGAAGGACGGAGAACTCCGTTCGTACAGAACTACCTATATTTATTTCTACAACCAGCGTAATCTTACAGTCCACTCCTCTATTCCACATAAAGATACAAACTATGACTACATTTCCAATCCCTTACCTAAATTTCTTAGAAAAAGATGCACAAAAAATTTAATATTATTTGCAAATTTTAAAATCAACCCCTATTTTACCCCCTTAGAGGATGCTTTTTCAAAAACCATGTAATTATTTTTTTCAATCAATCAACCGTTTATTTTGTAAAAGATAAGTATGTTTATTGGTATAGTTTATTGTATATTTCCTACCTAAATTTAAATTTTCATATCCCTAACTTAAGAAATGCTGGGTTTCGTATACAAACTTTCATCCACTATATCACCCCCTGTAGAATTGTTTTTGAGACAAAAAGTAGCCTATGTCCTTCCCCTAGATGCCATCTATGACCTTAGAAAATTTTATCAAAATCCGTTAAGTAGTTTAGGCATGAAAAGTTAACCAGACAGACAGAGTTACTTTCGAATTTATATCTAATATTAGTATGGATGTACGAGTATGTCTCTCTTAAGCCCCGTGCTGAAGGGCAATAGTTTCTGGTCAAAGTTTACGCAGGTGAAACTTCAGGGGATCAAGAACAATTGGATTCTTAACTCGCAGTCAATTAATTTAATAAGAAATGAATGTAAACTGTAGTTTTTATTATCCGACTGCCCCAGAAGGAGGGTCATGTTTTTCGAGAGTATGTATGTATGTCTATTTCTTTGGCACGCTCTGTAGCCTAAACGGCTTGATGGATTTTAACATATGAGGTGTCGTTAGATTTGTCTTTACTTAACATATAAGGTGTCGTTAGATTTGTATTAATTGCGGGAGTGACATAGGCTATATAATATTCATATATTGCATCAGAAAACACAAAAAAGTAAATTTAAAAATCAAAAATTCCAACTGCGTAAAAAGTGATCTTTAAAATGACGGAAACAAGATAATTATTAACTTAAACAATTAACAATCTCATGTAGTCGGAGGCTAGGTCTTTATTGTAAAATTTTAGAAGATGCCTCCGACTGCATGAGATTGTAATTAATATTTAGTTTTTGATACTAGGACGACACAAGACGAGTCCTAATTCTATTTCAATAGTAAACTGTCCTCTACACATATCACTATTACTCCTCACATTGCTCAAACGATTGATTACACGCATGGCCTAGCCCCCTAGCTCCCTATTCCAAGTATTTTGTTGATAGCTCGCGGCGTTTGTTCAATTTTCCGAATCAGCGACGCGGTCCCGCCTTCAATGTTTTTTCAATAAAGCAATATTTTGGACTACTATTGACGGTTAGTTTTTGGGGTGAAAGCTGATAGCGTAAGATTAAAAATAAACAAAGTATTTGAAATGGTGCTATAATGCGCGGTGTCCAATTTCCAATTTCTATGGTAGTCTCAACTGAAGTTTATCCATTCAAAAGTGCTATTGGTCTGGTATTTTGACACTAACGGTCTTATTACAAAACAAAGTTTTTCTTTTGAGATGCTTTAAACCATTGAACCAGTTCTTTAAACGACTTAAAAAAGTAGGTTATCAATTCGACACGTATGTATGTAATATTATTGGAACTGCAATATATTTACATATTATTAGTCCATTAACAAAATGTAATGGTCACGATGACCGTTTTATTTTTATTGCCTTACATTTACTTCAACTTAGGGAACAGTGCAAGTTTCATCAAAATCAGTTCAGTAGTTTTCAAGATTATGGACTAATACGTGTAAGTGTGACGGCCTGTCTTATTGATACGAGCTACGGATGTGGTGTCAAAGGGAAAACAAAACTTTCTTCAAATTCTAGAGCAATATCTATAACAAAACTATTAACTAAACTTTTTTGCAAAAAAAAAACGGGCACTTTAGATTTTTTTCTCTACTTTAATGAAGAAGAACAATAAAGAGGTTTTATTAATTTGTTTCTTTACGTTACAAATTTAAATTTTGAAATTAACAAAAGAAAAATAATGATTTTTGTGGATTATTGTAAAATTACTTTACTAATGGCGCGAATTGCTGAAATAATTTTTTTACTGATTACTAAAATTTTAAAACCTTTTGGATATTTTCTGCAAATTAAATAATTTAATCTTTCTTTTTACATTAAATACCACTATTTGATATGAGTGCTAAAGCGATAAGGGCCGGTAAAATAACAGCCCTACTTGAAGAAGTTTGTTCGCAAACTTACGTGTCACATGGCAACGGTATCAAGAGACCGGTTCGGGAAGAAAAGGATGCACAGAACCAAGAGATGACCGCTTTTTGGTGAGTCAGGCGTTGCGGAATTAAGGCGTCAAGTATGGACCTGAAGAAGAGCCTTGAAGAAGTAAGAGGAGTAGAAGTTAGCTTGTGGACGGTCAGGAGGACGCTTTTGGCTGCCAATATCAGGAGTTACCGCCCGGCTCGGGGCCCTAAATTACTCCGTGAGCACCGTGTTGCTCGACTTCAGTTTGCTCGAAACTGTGCTTCACGGACTCTGGAGGACTGGAATAAAGTATTGTTTTCTGATGAAGCTAGAATCTCTTTGTGTGAAGAGGACCCATGGCGGCGAGTGTTGCGAAGACCACGGGAACGCTATGCGGAAGTTTGTTTCGAAGAAATCACTCCTTATGGCGGAGGCTTCGTTATGTTTTGGGCAGCAATTAATTCGATGAAGCGTACGGAGTAAGTTTTCACAGAAAATGGAGCATTAAATGCACACTGGTGCATAATAGAAGTCTTAATTGCATATGCACAACCCGCATTAACTGCACTTGGGGAAGATTCCATTTTTATGGACGACAATGCTCGCCCGCACCGTTCTGACGACGTGGAAGCGTACATGCAAGAAGTTGGGATCCGTCGTTTAGATTGGCCAGCTCGAATACCTGACTTCAATCCAATTGAGCATGTCTAAAAAGATGGAATGTTCTAAAAAGACGGGTAAGATCAGTGCAACCTGCTCCACAAAACATCAGAGAGCTAAAATGAGTCATTGCAGAGAGTGGGAACGTATTCCTCAAAACGTTATTAAAAACATCGTGGAAAGTATGTCCAGAAGGATTCAAGCTGTGATTTTGGAAAGAGGTGGTCACTCTCGTTATTACGTTTTTACATTTGAAACTTTATTTAATTAAAAAAAAGTAAAACAATCTACTTGTCTTTATTGCCGACCACTTCTTATTATTTGGTCGTGTATAATACATTTTAAAGAATTCATCGAAAATTAAAAAAAAAATCTGGCATTTTTTTTATTCACTTCACGATTATAAGTATGCAGACTACGTCAAACAATTAAGTTTCATTTAATTAACTCAAATCGACCTTAGAACGTAAATTTCCATAGGTGTCCGTTTTTTTTTTGCAAGAGAGTGTACTTTACAAACAAATATACCAGTTTTTACTAAAAAAATAAAATTTACGAAATAAAAAAATTAAATCGAAGAAATTAGTTAAACATTATGAAATAACTTTAATTTCGGAAGTCGGTGACAAAAAACTAAAATACAGATCCCACGACACCGACTTCCGAAATTAAAGTTATTTCATAATTTAGAGTTAATTTCTTTTTGAAGTCGATTTTTTTTTAAGATCTCGTTTTGTTTAGGCTCTCCCCGTGTTACAAGGGACTTAAACAAAACTGGCAAGATGTGAGTGTTATAAAAACGTCTGCCTTCTCTTTCGAGGAATACCGCTGTTGTGTTAAGAACTGGGCATGAAAAATCACAGCTATCTTATATTGCTTATTCTCAGAATAGTAAAATAATGTTCTGGAACGAATTCTACATTTCTAACAGCGAAAAAAATGCAATAAAAAGATTGCATTATATTTGAAAAACGATTCGAGGACGGCTTTAAATAGCAACCAAGAAGCTTCTGGAAAGCTCTAAATAAAGTAACTTTGTAGAAGCAACTGTGTTGATTGTTAACTGAAATATTCAAAGATACAATTCCCTATTTTCAGCTGAATACAGCATAAAAAAAAAACCGGCCAAGAGCGTGTCGGGCCACGCTCAGTGTAGGGTTCCGTAGTTTCCCGTCCGTCACAATAAGTGTTCCCACTTATGAGTTTAAAGGTGGGTATCCATTATGTTCGCGTTCCAGCAGCGCTCCGCGCTCCTGCAACTGCTCCCGCTAGTGGGTACGTGCGCGAACACGGAGCGTGCAACATTGCACGTTCCGTGGCAGGCGCTCCGACTCGTGACGGTACAAAGACGAAGTTCAAAAAAATGCTTGCATATACGATTATACTACAAACTTAGTCCAGAAATTATTTTGTACAACTTTTTGTCTTTTTTGTACAAAAACTGTTGTTTCCATCAAGTTCAAAATAATTTTCCTAGAAAGTCCTTATAAAGTTCTACTTTTCAGATTTATTCATATTTTCTAAACTTATGGTTCAAAAGTTAGAGGGGCGGGGGGACACATTGTTTTTTACTTTTGGAGCGATTATTTCCGAAATTATTGACATTATCAAAAAATGATTTTAGTAAACCCCTATTCATTTTTAAATACCTTTCCAACAATATATCACACGTTAGGGTTGAAATTAAAAAAAAATCACTCCCCACTTTACATATAGGGGGGCTACCCTAATAAAACATTTTTTTCCAATTTTTATTTTACCACTTTGTCGGCATGATTGATATACATATTGGTACCAAATTTCAGCTTTCTAGTGCTAACGGTCACAGAGATTAAGCGAGGACGGACAGACAGACATGGCGAAACTATAAGGGTTCCTAGTTGACTACGGAACCCTAAAAAGAAGAGACCAAAATGTTAATGAGTTGCTCCATCAGTAATATTTTACCGGGATCAGTGGGTTACGTGTTATTGGGTTTTACCCTACTACTGCTACTGAGTAATCTGGAATTACTCAGTAGCAGCCCTGAGTCACAATCCAGATGGAAGAATAGCATCGCCCCCTTTTACATGGGACTTAACATAAGTGGTGCAATGTGGGTGTACTATAGATACACCGCTGTCTAACCCTTCGGGCATTGCAGGCGTGATGTTAGGATTTATGTTAAGCTGTACAATAAAAGAAAAAAAAAACATAAAAGTAACAAATTATGAAATAGTAACTTAGTAAATACCGACACTCCTCCTCCCCTGCGGCCCCACCGCGTCCACCATCAGACGGTGGCGACCCTGTCAAGGGCGCGGAAGGTAGGGAGAGCGGCGCACCGCAATACCGGCACTCCTTTCCTGCCGCGGCCTCCAACCCTCAGCCGCGATTACTCTCATACGACATCGCGACCCGCCTCAGTTGCGATGTCGCCCAAGCGGCACCGCAACTTACCTGTTGGCCGCTACGTCGTCGACTTCCTGGGAAAAGCCCTGACGAGCGGCCCCTCCTCGGGTTCCTCTTCGCTTTACCGTGGGTGACCAAGCCACGGCTACTGAACCCCCTCGCCTCGACAATGCGGGGGGAACTAACTAAGTACTACCTGGGACTGGCTTCAAGAGTGCCGTATTCAGTGCGGGTTGGTGCACGTCACAAAAATGTGTTTGAATTTTTGGTTTAGGACGTAGGTAACGGTTTCGCCATGATGTTTTCTTTCACCGTTTTAGAGCGGTGCTGATGAAACCACTCCGTACAACTACACTATTGAATGCTACTGAATACTTTACTATGTTAAAGCAATGAATCATTAAAATCCATTAGAAATACAGTAAAATGAAGAGAGAACTTCGTTCTTTTTATGTCGGTTACAAAGACAGTTAAATACAATAAAAATGTCTCTTCTACTGTAAGTGCAGTTTAAAATGTTGTAGAGAACATAAATGTCAGTACTTGCGGTACGAGAAATATATTACATGGCAGCTTGAATAACTCATGTTGTTTGAACAACTTGGACTTTTATTTGTGGTCCCTTTCGAGGACTCGAATGTCGACATGAGTGGTTTGAAAATGGCGCATCATGTGGTGAAAATATAAACCAGTCAGCAAGGTCCCTGCTATGAAGCAGAGTTGATTGTAGACTTGATTTTTTTCATCCGTGCGGTTGACTGTACTTAAAACTTATAATATAAAAAAAAAACTACCTTATTCCCAGGCGTGTAGGCAGACACTACAGACCGCTACCTGCTACGATCTTAACATAAATATTATAATATCAATTTGCAATTTGTTGTCCTAGCTATGTACTTTGATGGTGCCTCCTATCATAGATGGAACGAGCATTAATCGATAGACTTGTTGCCGAGCTTAGCAGCCGCCATGTTGGATGCCATGTTGATGATGTTTGCTTCAACAACATCAGCTACGCTGATGATGTGGTGCTGCTGAGCGCGTCAATAGGGGGACTCAGAGAGCTAATACGCATTTGCGAAACGTACGCTCATACACATGGCCTAAAATATAACGTGAAAAAGAGCGAGATTATGGTTTTCAATGCGGGTTCTAAATGTCCGGAGGAGGTTCCACCAGTAAGACTATGTGAGGTGCCCTTGGAGCGGGTACTTTTAAGTTTCTGGGCCATATTTTGTTTGTGACGTCCGATCTGAAGGACGACGCTGATATTGAGCGAGAGAGGAGGGCGCTGTCGGTGAGGGCGAATATGATTGTCCGCAGGTTTGCTCGTAGCTCCAAGGATGTGAAGATCACCTTGTTTCGAGCCTACTGCACATCTTTCTATACGAGTAGTCTGTGGGTATCATATTTGCAGAAATCCTACAGCGCTCTTCGCGTTCAATATACATAATAACTCGCTGAGGGCGCTGCTGCGTCCGCATAAACTGTTTTATGCCAGCATGTGCAAGAAAGCGACCTCGATAGCGAGAAGAGTGCGGGGCAGCGGCAACAGTCTTCTTACCGTTGTTGCCAACAGGTTGGACGGGCCTTTCCTGCAGCACTGGCAGGCCTTACATGCACCCGTATATCGGGCTTGGGGCAGGTAGAATTGTTAAATAGTTACCAATATAATATTACTATTACTTATTATTATGAATCTGAAATTTTTATAATTTTTGACATTTTTAATTTATTTTTTTTTGTTTAATATTTGGATTTGATTAGTCACAATTTTATTTCGGGTTTTATCTGTTTTCAATTTGATTTATAAGAGTAACACTATGGATTAGTATTACGTCTGAAATAAATAAATAATAATAATTATGAATAACTAGAATGACTACCTACGCCTACACATACATTAACCAAGTTTCCTCATGATGAATTCCTTCACCAATTATAACAATAGTTACGCCTTATCCCCACTAGACGGAGTCACAGCCAGCCACAATACCTTTTTCCATTTCAGCATGAAAAATAAATAAGTCTGGTCTAGACGCGACAGTAAAACCACCGTGACCAGGCACCGAGACCGACTGGCTTGAGGAAAGTAATAAATGTCTGAAGTACAACGGTATACATGAGCTGGAACATACGTGGCGGTATGTGTCGGTACCTACTTTTTGTCTTTACGAAAAAAAAAAAACCAACAGAACATCGCGCGTGCATTCTCTTGAGGTGTATGGTCTATTGTCTGTGGTCTTATTGTGACCATTATAACTACCAAGTAGTTCTGCGAGCACAAACTTTATTGCTACAATTAATATACCACTAAAGTTATAAAAAAAAGAACCATTTTTTTTTTTTTTTTTTTTTTATTTGTGATGGGTTTGCTCTTGACTCTAGTCTAGGTCAGAGGTGACAGAGACAAAGTCGACGATGGAGTGAGCTTACCCAGAAGAAGCCTGTTCACTCTCACTTTGAAGAGATTAGGGTTGTATACGTTCGGAAACACAGACGCAGGTAGTGAGGTCCACTCTTTTGCTATGCGCATTATAAAAGACATTTGGAAGCGCTTAGTGCGAATTGGTGGAATAGCAACCAGGTAGGGATGGTAACTGGCAGTGCGTCTAGATGTCCGGTGGTAGAAGGGGGCCGGTGGAATGAGGTCGTGGAGTTCTCGGGCACACTCTCCGAAGTACAATCTGTAGAAGACCGACAAGCAGGCAACCTTGCGGCGATGAGCCAAGCAATGAAGCTTGGCATCCACCAGTTTTACGTCGCCAATGAGCCTCTTAGCTCTGCGTTCCACCGAGTCAAGCGCAGCTAGTTGGTACTTAGCTGATCCATCCCAAAGGTGACTGCAATACTCCATGCAGGATCGGACTTGCGCTTTGTAAAGGGTCAAAAGCTGTCCAGGCGTAAAGTATCGCTTCACCCTATTCAGGATGCCCAGTTTCTTGGCCGCAGTTTGGGCCTTGTACTCGATGGTGGCGCCGAAGTTGAGACCAGATGTCAACTCCATGCCTAGGAGCTCAAGTCGATCAGTTACAGGAACAGATGTACCCCGAAAAGTAGGAGTTTGGGCGAAACGACTCTTTTTAGCGGTAAAAAGACACGCCTGCGTTTTGGTGGCGTTAAAAGAGACCAAATTATCATCACCCCACTGGGAGACAAAGCTTAAGGTCAAATCTGTCCGCTCTACCATGGCCTCTCTCAAGGAACGAACTTCAGCCCCGCTGGTTTTTGCGCTGGACAAGTATCTCTCTGAAACTGTACTGTCATCTGCGTACCCAACAATACCAGGCCGAAGCAGGTCATTGATGTGCAGCAGGAAAAGAGTTGCAGAGAGAACAGACCCCTGAGGAACTCCGGCATCAATAGCCATAAGGTCAGAAGAGCAGCCATCAACAACTACTCTAATCGACCGTTCACTAAGGAAATCTGATATCCAGCTACAAAAATCAGCTGGGATGCCATAAGCAGCAAGCTTGCTGAGCAGAGCAGCGTGCCAGACCCTGTCAAAGGCCTTCGAGATGTCAAGCGAAACGGCCAGTGCTTCGCCGTGTTTCTCGATGGCTTCGCCAAAGCAGTGCGTGACATACACAAGAAGATCGCCAGTTGACCGTCCCCGGCGAAAGCCATATTGACGGTCACTGAGGAGATCATTGTCTTCAAGGTAGTTCAGCAACTTATTGTTCAGTACCCTTTCCAAAACTTTGCACAGAATGGAGGTAATGGCGATCGGACGGTAATGGGCAGGGTCTGCACGGTCGCCTTTTTTGGGCACTGGTTGTACATTTGCAAGCTTCCAGGATTTCGGCACCGTTCTTTTTTCAAGAGAGAGGCGGAACAAACGTGTCAATACAGGAGACAGTTCAGGCGCACACTGCCTCAACACTCTCGCTGGAATGCCGTCAGGCCCGCTGGCCTTGTTCACGTCTAGACTGCACAATACTCTTCGGACCTCTTTAATGTGTACTGCGATCTCCGGCATCGAGGAGTCACAATGAGGTACAGTAGGTGGTTGCTTTGAGCCAGCGTCCAGACGCGAATTGCTTGCGAAGAGAGATGCAAATAAATTTGCCTTCTCAGTTGCAGAGTGAGCCAGCGACCCATCAGGTTTCAACATAGGAGGTAAAGTGGGACGACAGAAATTCGTTTCAACCGCTTTAGACAGGGACCAGAACTGTTTACTACCCGGAGGGTGCGAAGCCAGCCTGGCCCCGATATGTCCGACATGGTCAAAACGTGCCCTACGCAAAACCCGCTTGCAGAACTTGGCGGCAGAATTAAAGGCTCTCTTCTTCGCGCGAACCCTGCGCGCTCTAACTTTGCGGTCACGGGCCTTGACCCAGGCTTGGTAGGCAGTCTCTTTTCGGGCCTCAGCGTGGGCACATTCTGCATTATACCAAGGCCGGGATTTGTGACCGAGCGGGATGTCGGAGAATGGAATAAAATATTCCATCCCCTGCCGAATCACGTCCGCAACCGCGTCAGCACAGCGCGAGGGGTCACCCGAGGAAAAGCACACTTGCCGCCATGGATAAGACGCAAAAAAGTGCCGCATCTCATCCCAGTCTGCTGACCCGTATCGCCATACTCGCCTCGTGCCTCTAGGGCTCTCATCTGGAGGAGAGCAGGTTGATATGGATTTCACCAGACAGTGGTCAGACGTTCCCAGCGGGGCTGAGACCGATACTGAATGACTGTCCGGATCAGATGCCAGCAGAAGGTCCAAGCAATTGGGTGTATGGCCGTCAACATCCGGTACCCGCGTTGCCACATTCACCATCTGGGTTAGATCTAGCGTTAAAGCAAAATTGCGCGCCTCCAACCCAGCATGGTCAGTTTTCTGGTATGGGAACAACCATTCTTTATGATGGGCGTTGAAGTCCCCCAGGAAAATGAGCTTCGCCGTTGGGTACCGTTGCTGGGCTACGTCAGTCGACTCCACGAGGAAATTAAAGAGCGCTGTTGTCTCCTGGTCACCGCTATGCGATCGGTAGATGCCGATGTAGAGAGATTTCTCCACGCCAGTATCCACAAGTAGCCATATGGCAGAGAAACCCGATTTCTCAAAGCAACGGAGACGACGACAACAAATGTCATCGCGGACGTACACACAGACCCCAGCTTGCTTCTTGAACTTGTGTTCAAGAGAGTACCCCGGGTAGTTGAGGTACGCCACGTCCGACGGGGTTGTTATCTTCGTCTCCGTTAGGAAAAACAGGTGCGGCTTCTCGGTCTCAAGGTGGTGATGGACCGAATCGAGATTGGAGTGCAACCCCCTGATATTAGTGAGGTGCACTTTTAGTGGGAGGAAGTGCAGCCGTTGTTTTACCCTATTTTTCTTCGCTTTGTGTGTCATTGAGTGGAGTTGTTGGGGGAAAAAGTCGACTTGTCGAGGCGCCGCTCAGTGATCCAAGTGGAACACTAGAGCCAACCAAACCTACGGGGAACTCATCTGGAGACTGCGGGGACGCCCGAACCCCCCCGGATATGGCCACCGGGTCCTCCCATCCAGTCGCCGGCTGGCACGGTGGAGCATACCGGGATTTTTCGCGAGTTGGCGGGGCAGCCTTTGGCACGTGGCTGGCGTGCTACTTGGGCCCCCTACTGACTGCGGTCGGCCAACGGCTGGCACCGTGCTTCAGATCCCGCTACCCTCCAAAATGAGTTACCCGGCTAGCTGACTCAGAGACCACAACCGGTACCAAACAGCGCAACTGACAATCTCCTCCTCCCCCAAAGGCACTGGCACTCCCACACACCGACGGAACACAGCAAGCTGCTTGGCGCCAGACTCCGGTGGGATGGTGGTCGCGAGCCAGGCGGCCCCTTGCGGAGCCTACCACCGCTAAGTGGGATCGTTCAGCCGTACCACAGGCAAGCCTGTGGTGCCGTTGCCCGGGGTGGACCACTAGGAGGTAGATCCCAAAACCACCCCAAAAACCATGGAAGAACCAAGGAACCAGGATCTCACATAAGGCGGAGATATCCAGTAGCCCCCTTTTTGCCACTTTTCGATGGCCCTCCAATAAAAATCTCCGACGACAAAAAGTTCTATAAAGTCGTATAACCTGTATACCTTAGTTATACGAGTATACCTAGTTTCGTCCAGATCGGTTGTAAAATACGCCTGTAGAGGAGTACCAACAAACTGAGAGACGAAAGATAATTTTGCCAGACTTGAAGCAGAGACGCTTCGCTCGCTCGGTCACTTATTGTGACCTGCCTGACATCAAGCAATATATACGTACAATATTGTAAAACTTTTAACATTATGTTTATTTTCTAATGTGCGTCTTATTTGTGCAAAATAAACATTATTTCTTTAATTCTTTACAGATATGAAAATTTTCATTACTCTTGCTACGATTGGGTGAAAGTTATTCAGATGCATCCCGTTAAACGGGAAGCCGATCTCAACATATTTGGGAAAATACTAGGCAGAGAATGAAATGGGTGACAGTTCACTGATAAAAATAAATATTATGTAGTTTAGGTTCGCAGTACGTGATGTTTTATAGTTGCTAGTAACTTGACTGTAAAGATTTAAGTCTTTGAAAAAGCCAAAGATTTAAGACGTTAAATTTTCCCTCACCGTACTAAGTTGTGCAAAAAAGTGTTAATACGGAGAAGAACGAGCTCACACTATAGTAATTGCTTTATATGACAGTAATGTCAAGTCTCTGTGACATTGTGTGTGTCAGAGGTGTCAAAACCAAACAGAAATGTCACCTTTTGACGCAATATGGCGAATCTACGATATGTCTTTAATTTTTAGAAGACGGCATGCAATTATGATGGAAACGAAGAAAAGGAAGTCAATCCAGGTTTTGGAGGAGGCGTAATGCGCGGCTTTTTAACAATAGGTACAATAGCTTACAATGTAGGTAAGGCTCTAAGGCTCTCAACAATATCTCTGTATACAATAGGTTTTTCAAAGTTATTGTAAGAAAGTCGCAGATTTTGTATTAATATAATATATCTAAAAAAGAAAACTTGTCAGTTTTTGTATAGAATGAGACTTTTCAGATTATGGACAAAGGAACTGTAGAATAGTCGAGCTCGTATGCTTTACCACCCGAAGATTGACTGTCATTTGCACATTATAAAACTATAAAGTCTATTTGTATATTTTGTGCCTTAGAGCCGGTTTTTTGATCCGTAGTTAACTCATCCAATGGTTAAACATAGTAACTAATGGTTCAATTTTGACTATTGCCAAAATGCCATTAGTTAGTTACAATTTTTACGGTTCCGTACCAAGTTATAAAAAAATAATTTAAAAAAATTAAATTGACTTCAAAAAGAAATTAACTCAAAATTATGAAATAACTTTAATTTCGGAAGTCGGTGTTTTGGGATCTGTATTTTAGTTTTTTGCCACCGACTTCCGAAATTAATGTTATTTCATAATTTTATTTTATAATTTATGTACACACAAAAATGCATAAAAGTGCATAATAAAATACATAATTACTCGTATACAGTACAGGTACTGCTTATTTCTTAAGAAATTTCTTCCCGCAGATTCGCGAAAGGAGAAATGAAACAGAAATGTAGACAATAATGTGTGAGAACAAGAAGAGAAAAATATGAATATGTGAAGTGTTAAACTAAAATATTAACTATACCTATTCTTTGTGATAGAAGTTTATGTGAAGATTACGGGAAAATTAAAACGATGTCTCTATATAGCACACTTTTTTTTTATGGTACGGAGCCCTCAGTGCGCGTTTTCGACTCGCTTTTGGCCGGTTTTTAACATGACTGAGTTAACATGAATACATTCACGTTAACTCATTCAGTTTTAGCCAGTCACATTGAGCCAAAATTCAACCATTAATTACTATGTTTAACCATTGGTTGAGTTAGCTACGGATCAAAAACTGACCCTTAGTGAAGTTTCAATTTACTGGCAATTGTCAAATCGAAGTCTACTTTACGTTCCGGAAGGCGCAGAGTGGGTAGACTCTTTGGATCTCTCCTATCCATCAGTAGCGCAGCTACAATTTAAGCTGAAGAAAAAATTGATCAGTTCTGAATTGATCAGATCAAATTGAAGTAACCAAAAAATTAAAGGAGGATGCCCATTTTTCTATAGACTGCTGTTGCGCATCAAAAAACGTTGCATGGTACCATAAATTGTATATAAAAGAGGGGTGATGTCGTACTTTCAAAATAAATAAAAATTAACCATTTATTTTGCGGGGCTTTTGTGTTCTTTGATTTCTGTTCAGTTTTGAGGTTAATTTTGTAACAAACCGTCTACAAAAAAGAAAACAGTCCTTAACAATGATATGATTTAAATTCACATAATGCAACAGAAAATAGAACCAACTAACCAATGAATAATCCCAAATAACTACTCTCGTGCCTTACATAACAAAAAAGCGCGAGTTAAGTGTCACAAAAATGAGGTCGGGCGCCCGGCGGGCATTGATATATTATAACTTGATTTACGGCTGTTTGAAATGGATTCTTTGTTACACTAGCAACTGTTTTGAACAGCTAAAGGAACAAAGAATTTGTTTACAGTAGTTTAAGGAAATTAGTTTAATAACTATTTAAATAATAAATATTAATCCCACATACGATTTCGATGAAGTGAAAAAGAAAAGTAAAAAAATATTTTATAATTTATAAGTATATTTTTATGGCCAGCGGTTCAGATTCTGGTCAATGTCCTTTGACGCCATCTATGGTCAAATAACATAACCAAAGATGACCAGTGTTTTACAGAAATAAAACGATAATATGTACATATGTATTACAAATTATAGTTTTATTTCTGAAAAAGATTCCAAAAATATTCTAAAATGATGAATGGCGAATACAATAAGATAAGATACAAGCCGATAGTAATCGGGTTGTATGCGGGCTGCTCCTCTGCTACCCATCAAAGGTAGACCGACGACCTAGTGGAGGTCACGAGGTGCGGGAAGAACAGGAACGGTCTTTGTGGCGATGCTTTAGGAAGCAAAGGTCTCCAGCAGCACCCAGCAATAGTAATTTTTACAATTTTCTTAATTCCACTTTTACTTTACACATGGAGTGATAATTGACAAAGATAATGCGAATTACTTGCTCTCAGATAACCCTTTTTAATTACACTTGGATTTGATCTTTATGAGTTATTACTGCAATAATAACTCCAAACCTTGCTGCTATACTAAAA
Organism: Dicycla oo; assembly: GCA_948252095.1. Classification (NCBI taxonomy): domain Eukaryota; kingdom Metazoa; phylum Arthropoda; class Insecta; order Lepidoptera; family Noctuidae; genus Dicycla; species Dicycla oo. The sequence goes on from OX411730.1 coordinate 26,362,282, forward strand.
ATGTTGGTTTTCGGTTTTACTTCATAGTTCTTTCATGAATTATAAATCATTTTGAAAAAGGTAGAACCGGCTTATCTCTGTCTTTGGGGATGCGACCTGTCTATTTTCAACAGAGACTTTGAAAGAAAACCTGCACTTCATCTTCTTTGAATTAGTTATGTGAAAGTGAGCAGTTTCATCTCTAACTTATGTTTACCTTTGAGAAACTTTGAGTATTAAACTTAATCCATTTTTACCAACTTTTTAACTAATCCGATGCATAGAAATAATATATATATTTTTTTAAAATAAATCATTTAACGTATTAGTATTTTTATCTCACGAACAGATATGCGCTTTACATGGAGCTTTCGGTACCGTCGGAAGTGTATGTGTGCGTGTGTGTTATGTGCTGACGCTACTCGTCTTCACGCACAGCGGGTTTGTAACTTAACGCAAGTAAAGCGCGTGGGAGATAAAAATACTTATAATGAATATTGTTGATGTGTCAAAACAATAGCTATTGTCATTAGTAATGTGCCCAATTATGCTCTGGCTACACTGAGGTGAGTCACGCGCAGGCTGCGGGTTTCTATGAACTCGTTTGGGTTACCCTGATGCACGTGAATAAACATCACAGTAACGAGACTAAAAGCTCTGTAACCATAAAGACACTTTGAAATTTACCCCGTCTGTCAGTGACAGGGTTGAATCTTGAGAATTTAGTTAGCCAGTTGAAATATTCACAGAATACTTGTAACTTGTGGTATTTTGTTTTTTAAACCACATGTTTTTAATTTTACATTGAACGAGTTGGAGTTCATACTTATATTTTACACTATTCTAATGGAAACCACACCGTTTCATTGATAATTCATGCCTTCGTTATTCTCATTTTTTGTATTTTAATTGTCAAAACTCAATTGCCAAATTTTATTCTTTTATAAGGCTAAATCTCCATCGTAAGCTAATGTGAGCTAATGAGGCTGAGTTATCTTGTTAGTTGTCACTGGCTGTGTTTGTTACTGCCTTTTTTAAACCCCAGATCAGGATCGTTGAACATTTCTATTAGAATCCTATATATTTTCATAAAAAGGGTAAAAATGAACGGTTCCCTAAGGGGTTGAAACACGTTAATATTAACATCCATTTCAACCCGTTTCAACCCGCACAACGTGGCTGGGGGGTGATTTGTTTATTTACTGAAATTTTATTTTTATTGTATCTCGTATTTCTGTGTAAAAGATATGGTCAAAGAACGAACGCTATGCTAAGGTCCATAATTGGTTTACTATAAATAATTAGATTTTAGATGAGAAGAAAACTAAATGCATAGATTCGCTTTACCGTATGTTAGAAGTAGTGAATGTCACGTTGTATTGAATAAGGAGATACTAGAATTCTTCGAAAAAACTGTTTTCCTGGGAATCACGCTTGAGTCAAAGCTAAGTGTAGTCCTCACTTAACATCACTTGCAGGGCGACTCAGTTCAGCCACTTACGCTGTTTGGAAAATCCGCCAATTAATAGACGTGGATACCGCGAGACTGGTCTATTTTAGTTACTTTCATAACATCATGTCATACAGTATTTTGATGTGGGGCGGGCTGCTGTAACGTAACAGATAGATAGCTGGGGCTATCTGCTACGCTACATGATGAGTAGAAAATACAGAGATTAGTAATAAACAAGTAAGTCTTCAGTCTTCAAGGGTAGGTACCAGGTCTGAAGCGCGAGACGCGCGAAACATTAGGATTTAGCAAAACAGGGACGGTGGATCTTCAGCTCAGGACGCCTGGAGTCACGACCGTGCAGCAGGAATCAGCAGGCAGCAGGGCAGAAGGATTCACAGTCCCCAGCGAAGGGACGAAGGCGAGGCTGCAGCGCCTTACTCCAAGGAGGAGTATACTGATGGCAGCATCCCTTTGCGATGGCCTACGTTACTCCGTTAGAGGGATTGTAGGGATCCCTCTGTCCAAGGAGGACAATAAAGGAGACGGCAGTGACTTAAGCCATGTCACTAGAGGTTTATAGTGTAGCGCGGACTTGGACTGATGACCGGTCCACCGGATAACAATACTCGTGACGACGTCACATGAGTTTTATTATAAATAGTGTAGACTGGTTTGAAGGTAAAGATATACTGCTTGGTAGTTGAATATAGACTGATTTTTAGAAGCAATGACGGGTCCCTTTATAGGAGCCCGTCTCGTTCTAGAAACACAAATACTAAATATTTTAAAGATAGGTCAGATTAGATGAGTAACAAACACAGCCAGTGACAATTAACATGAGAATTCGGCCTTAAAACATAGTTTACAGTGGAGGCTTGGCTTTATAAAAGAATAAAATCTGACAATTTGGTATGGAAAATTACCATATTATGTAGGCGATTTGAAAAATGTTTTTTTTTTTTTAAGTTTAAGTGGAATGTATTTTAAAGGATGGCGGTGTTCGCCTAGAAAAAACTGGATGATGAACGGGCAATCAATTGTAAGGAATACAAGGAGAGCACGCCTTACCTTAGGTTTCCCCTCGCCACACGTGTTCAGGACAAAATTGGCGACGACAAGGCGTTCCTGCTTCGAAGCACAGATCATGATCACAGGAGTCTCTAATGCACCAAATCACTTGATCACACTCGCAGGTGGTTGTTCTTAGTTCAATCACAGTTTTAGCGGAAGCGGTTGAAGCGGATTAAAACTAGCAAAGCTGCGTGCGCGCAGCGCTGTGCCACGGCTACGCGCCACAACAGTCGGAAGCGAAGAAAACCCACGCCTTCGCCAATTAGGAATAGGCGTGCTTTTGCGGGAGGGACTAAGAGATATGATCGCCTATTCTGACATTTACGTCGAATGAAGGAAATTATCTATGAGTGAGAGATGGCGTTACCACAATTGACATTTGAGTTTTGACAATTAAAATATAAAAATTAGAAAATAAAGTAATATCCGAATATTTATCAATTAAATGGAGTGATTCCTATTGGAATTGGTGTTTAGTATGTAAAATGTAAGTATAGTGAAGGTATGAACTCTCCCAGCACGTTAAACTACTAAAACGTGTGGTTTTAGGAAACGAAATACCATACTATAATATTGAAAAAAGAAGAAAGATATAATATAATAATATATCCTAGGACATTATTCACACACGGTCATCTGATCCCAAACTAAGCAGAGCTTGTACTATGGAAACCAGATAACTGATATACTACATACACTACGTTTTTTTTTGTAAATACATAGGTACTTATATAGATAATTACACCCAGACTCAGGATAAACAGACATGTTCATGCACACAAATGTTTGTCCTGGATGGGAATCGAACCCACGACCTGCGGCATGGCAGGTGGTATCTTAACCAACCACGCCATCTGGCCTGTCAATATATTTATTATAAATATTTATTCTGCAAAAGAGGGCTGTCAGAGCGATCTTATAACCTCCACAGAAGCGAATCTCTAAGGGAACTTTAAAAAAAAAAGAAAACGACATAACGGTACCTTGCCAATATACTGCACGATATTTTTACCATCTTGAAAAAATAGGGTATAATACGAGTAAGTGAACGGAATAGAAGCCTATGGCATGCCTATTTATTTTTTGTTTTTTCAATAGCTTAGACAGAAATTGCTCTATCAATAAACACTACATTTAAAGTAAACTAGAACAATAAAAAGAGAAATTTTGAAAAAATTTATAGATCGTTATAAAATATCGAAAGTGAAATCATACGCACTACGCAGGGTGCGTAGTGCGTATGATTTGAATTTTCATTTTTTTTTCATAAAATAAAAAAATAAAAAATGCCATAGGCTTCTATTTTTTTTTTTTCAAGACGGTAAAAAAAGTCATCAAGTGTATATGAAAACATTATGTACGTTAGAAAAAATCTTTACCTTTTAGTAATATAAACACAAGAAATAGTAACAAATTATATCAACCACGTTTCAGATTGTTTATAGTACAAACTTCATTTATGAGGAACTGTGTAAAATGTTATAATAAAATACCACTCGATATTGTTCAATTAAATGAGAAGAAAAACATGCGTTAAACGCACACTGTCGGCGACGAGACCCTATCTAGGCACATGGGCGCAAGTAGTGCCGGGACCGCTACGCAAAAATGATGTGAGAATATTGTTATTAACTTAGAAACTTTTAAAGTGATTTATTTTGTGTTTTCTATGTTTCTAGTTAGTTATTTAAGTTAGATTTGTTATTAGTTTTTGTACTATAAACCAATAAGACTGTTTTTGAAAGGATTCTTATAAGAATAAATTAGTTCAAGTAAAATTACGTAACTTGAAAACTCACTTTTTTGTTTATGGATAGATTTTGATAATTTTTGTTTTAAAAGATAGGTTTAGTCATAAAACTATGTATACCGTTTGAATTATCAAAATCGGACAGTTAGTTTAGAAATTATAAGGGATTTTGTATAGTGAAAATACGTAAAGTCGCAATTTTTACAGTTAATGTTCTAGGATTTTTTTATTGTTTATAGTTAAGTTGTAAATTAATGTCTAATTAGCATAAGGACTATATAAGGAAGGATAAACAATAACAAACTGTAAAATTGTATCATGAAAGGTTTATAAAATAAAGGCTTAAAGATTTCGGCTTAGTGAAAAATACAAGCAAAAGAGATCCAAAATACGCGGTTCTCTTTAAGGTAACTTAGGCCGGCCTCACCGGGTATAAATTAAGCGACATTTGGTTGCAAAATTCAGTCACAGCTCAGCCGTCGAAGAGGCAACAACAACAAGAACAAGCCGAAATCTACAAGCAAGAATCAAGAAAATCCTGCATTTTATTTCACCGCCTCTTCGCTGATCATCCCTCCGAGGTCCGCCTAGTGGGTTGTACCCACCACTACGTACGCTTTCAGGGGAGCGTGGTGACGTGTGTCACCAGCAGAGTAAGTAGGGAACATACGTCAAAACGTGGGTGTTAAGCACAGCACACGAAACATATATCAAACAACCTGCATGCTGTGCTTAGGGGCAGAAATTGCTTAGACTCTGATAGGCGGGGGTTATCGTCGTCGTTATGCAAATTAAACCAGTACAAGTATTCACAAATATAATAAAAGAGCACGTAAACACAATTCAGAAACAAAATACACATAAAATACAATCATAATACTTACGGCAATAATCTTACCTTCGAAACACTAATTATTGCAATAATATAAACATAATTGAAATACTACAGACACGCGACTACACAGGGCTCTATTGAGCATGTCACTTGATGGTTAGTTACTGTTACTAACTAGCTGGATACAATTTATGAACAATTTATGGACTAACTTTTAATCCTAGGGGCCGCATATATATTAGTTTTGCACCATAGCTAAGGTAGCTGGTACACCTCACCTGAGTAAAACTATAACACCAATATATATGGTTTAAACAATAACCACGCCCCTATTTTCTCGTGCAAGTCACAACCTGTCGACTTTTCTGAGCCAGGGAGAAACCCCTACGCAGTTTTGAGTTGATTCTCTGCGTTCAAGTCAAAACGTGTTTATTTCCTATGGACAAGCAAAGTCTTGTGGAAAATTTATCAGTTAGGTGATGTTAAGTGTTTCCTTATGCTACTAGTACATTCTTATAGCTACTTATGACTAATAGCAAACGGAGTTAGGCGTATGGTGCTTCTCCTACATTCCACCCCCTGTAAGAGGGTTCAACCGCTTTACATCAAATTTCTGTGGGAAGCACAATAATCTTTGCAACTGGTCGACGCAAGACCCCGTTTGCTGTCTTAACATCTACAACACGGACGATTCCGTCATTACCCTGATACACAGATTGTATCACACCTTTTGTCCATGCACTTCGTTCTCTATTGTTGTCAACGATCACTACCACATCACTCACGCGCACATTGGGTCCACTAGTTGTCCACTTCTCACGACGTTGCAGAGTCGGGAGATACTCCCGCAGCCAGCGGCGCCAGAACATGTCGGCGAGCGCATTCACCCGCCGCCACTGCCGGCGGGAATCGACGTCCTCGTAGCTGCTCGGCGCAAACGGTGTACTCCCGGACGCCGTGCCCAGGAGTAGATGGTTCGGCGTCAGGACCTCAGGCTGCTCGTGATCGTCGTACACATAGCTCAGCGGGCGGTTGTTTACTATCAGCTCTGCCTCGGTAAGAAGGGTGTAAAGGACCTCCTCACGAGGGGCCCGCTCCTTGAGCGTGCTTCTCAGTGCATTCTTCACTGACCTGACCAGGCGTTCCCAGCAGCCGCCCATGTGTGGCGCTGAGGGGGGATTGAAGTGCCACTCGATGCCTCGGTTGGTGGCCTCGTCCCTCAGTGTATCCTGATCCAGGTCTTTCAGGGCTGCTCGTAACTCGGTGTTGGCCCCGATGAAGTTGGTACCCTGATCGGAGTACAGGTGTGCAGGTTGCCCCCGGCGCGCTATCAGGCGCCTCAGGGCCAGTATCGCCGAATCGGCGCTTAGTGTGGCGGCTAACTCTAGGTGGACGGCGCGCGTAGCGAGACAGGTAAAGAGTACTCCCCACCTCTTTTCGCGGCGCCGCCCTATCGCCACCTCCATTGGGCCGAAGTAGTCGACCCCTACTCGCACAAAGGCTCTTCTTGTGGTCTCTACCCTGGCGAGTGGGAGATCACCCATCTTTGGTGCTATGGGTTTGGCTCTGGTGATGCGACAATATTGGCAATTCGCGACCACGGTCTTTACGGATGTTCTTACCTTTATGATCCAGTAAGTTTCTCGTAGATTGTTGACTACGGTCTCGTGGTTCGCGTGCAGAGCCATCGCGTGATAGTGTGCGATGAGCTTCCTTACCAGAGGGTGACGCCCGTCGAGAATAATCGGGTGTTTTTCTCCGAATGTGAGCTCCTCGCATGCAGTCAGACGTCCTCGTACTCGTAGCAGTCCGTCGTCGGTGAACATCGGGTCCAATGACTTTATGCGGCTGTCGACAGGTGCGGGCAACCCTTTCAGGATGGCGGCCCGTTCTCGATGAAAGCTGTCGTTTTGGCACAACCTCATTAGGTGGAGGTGCGCTTCTTCCAAGTCATGTGGACGCAGCTCCGACGTCGCTCTTCGTTTGCGACATCGCTCGATGAAAATCAGCGTGCGCGCCATAACGCGCTGCACGCGCTGCCATGTTGAGTAGCGCTCGTATTCCAGGAAGGGCCCGGCAGGGGCCGCCGCAGTGTTGACTCGTTGGATGCGCTCGAGGTCTGCCTCTGCCGCCTCAGGTTCGCGACATGCTGGCCACTGCTCCTGTGAATCATACAAAAACGAGGGGCCCGACAACCACGCTGCATGGTCATCAGGCCAAGACAATCTGGTAGCCTTATCTGCTGGGTTGTCCGCCGTGGGGACCCAGCGCCAGTTGCCTCTGACTGTTAACCTATCTATTTCAGCTAATCTATGCGATATAAATTTTTGGAAGTCTTGTGCCTCCGAATTTATCCACTTAAGTACAGTTTCACTGTCTGTCCAGTAAAATTTTTCCCTGATTGGTAGCCCTAACTCTTTTTCAGCGGTGTCCGCTATTCGACACGCTAGCACCGCTGCCTGAAGCTCTAACCTAGGAATGGATATGACTTTCTGAGGGGCCACCCGCGCTTTACCTAATAGCATGGTGACCTCTCGATGCCCTTCAGTGTTATACCCTACAAGGTAGGCGACCGCGGCGTATGCCAGTTCGCTGGCGTCCCCGAACACGTGTAATTCCAGATTGTTGAGGTCCAGCCCGTACCACCGCGGTATCTTGACTTCGGTCAGAATGCTTAGATGCTTGAGCCAGGCAAACCACATTTTGGCCTCTCGGTCCTTGAGAGGTTCATCCCACTGGATCCCCGACTTCCATATCCTCTGCATCAATATTCGCGTCTGGATGACGCAGGGATAGAGAAAGCCGAGGGGGTCGTAGATTGACATAATCGCGCTCAAAAACTGACGCTTAGTGGGTACCAGGTCGCCACTTATTATTTCAGGTGGTAACCGTTTGAACGACAAGTCAAATCCCAGTTCGTCTTGTTTGGGCGACCATGTCAACCCTAATGTCCGCTCGACCATCCCGATTCCCTTTTCGAGCGGTACTTTATCGGGCATATCTATTTTTAACTTTTCCCTTAACTCTGTCGAGTTGGTTACCCACCCCCGTATGATAAAACCCCCGGAGGCGTGTATTCTGGCAACCTGCTCGATCAGGCTGTTGGCCTGCTCTACGGACCACGTGCTGTCTAAATAGTCGTCCATGTAGTGCCTATCTCTTATGGCCTCAACAGCTTCGGGGTGAACGTTAACCCACTCATTGGCGTTTTTATTGAGTATATATATCGCCGTGGTTGGTGAAGAGGCGGCGCCAAATATCATTGATGTCATGGCGTATGTATCAGGTTCCCTACCATCGTTCGCCCCTCTCCACAAAAACAGCTGTGCGCCCTGATCTTGTGCCCTAATCTTAACTCGCAAAAACATATCAGCTATATCGCCTGTGAACGCTATGGGACCTACTCTAAATTTAATTAAAATACCTAGTAAAGAATTTAATAGATCGGGTCCGGTCAGTAGGTTATCATTCAGACACGTACCTTGGGACGTAGCAGCCGCGTCGAAGACTAGGCGAAGCTTCCCTGGTTTGTTCGGGTTTACAACTCCGAAATGTGGTAGGTACCAAACCGGTGAGCTATCTACCTCGCCTTCCACCTTCCGTGCATACCCTTCAGCTACTAGACGCTCTATCTGGTTCGCGTACGTCTCAGCGAAACTAGCGTCCTTACGCATCCGCCTCTCGATACCATATAACCTCTGCCGGGCCTGTCTGTAACTATCAGGCAACAGAATGTTGTCCTGTTTCCACAAAAGACCTACTTCCCATTGCTTCTTATCAGGGGTGCGTTGACTCGTACTGTCTAACACCTGTACAGCCCGTTCTACATCCTTATGTTTGCGGGTTACTTGAGAAATGCCTATCGATTCTAATTCAAACTGTGACTTTACTAAATCATGTAAATCTGGTAGGGAAACTGTTGTGCAGTTCACTGCTTCGGTACTACTATCGTTATTAAATGGTCCATGTATGACCCAACCTAACTTAGTTAGTGAGGCAACTGGCTTACCGGATCGTCCACGGCGGGTGTCCCCGCCAACGAGCAGCTCCCAATTGTCCTGCCCGATCAGCAGCAGCGGCTTGGCTCCCCTCATCTCTGCGCAACCCAAGTCGCGCAGGTGCGCGTTATCGTCGATCACTGAAGAGGTCACTGTTTGTGTAGGCAAGTTCAAGTTTGCTAATGTCCGGCACTTGATATTATGGCACTGTCCATTGGGGCCCTTCACACATACTTGTACCACTCGCGAGGTAAGGTCCGACACAGCATGACCGCCCGCGGTCTTTAATGTTAGTGGCACACGTGGACCCGATAGGTTAGTAGCGAGCGAACTGTCTATTAGCGATACTGTTGCCCCGTCGTCCAACAACGCATAACACTGGTCGTTGTTGCTATCTTCGTTACACACCGACACTGGCACTATCTTCAATAACGCTGTGGCTCGCCACTCTCCTATGTTTGTTACACATTCTGGTTTTGGCCTATCTTCGTGTAACAACACATGATGTTTGTAGTCGCACTTTTTACACTTGTTTGCGCGACAAAACTGCTTAGTGTGTTTTGCTTTTAAGCAATTATAGCACACTTTTTTCTTCTTGACCAGTTCCCAGCGATCTTGGATATTCAGCTTCTTGAACTGGTCGCAATCTTCTATGACATGCTTGCCGTGGCACATCACGCACTCCTTCTGTGTGATACTCGTAGCTTCGTCGCTCTGTGTATTCACACGATGAGTCATCTGCTTCTTGTTTGTGACTGGGCGTGCCGCGTTTCCAGGTCGAGTCCGTCCGCTGGTCTGCTGCAGCTTCACAGGGAATTTAGCCTGTTCTGGTTCATACACAGTCGGTTGTAGGTAGTATGAAGTAGAACGCGTCACGTGTATGAGGAACTGTGACAGCATTTCCAAGCTGGGTGAGATCCTCAAGTCCACCCCCTGTGAGTTATCCAGGCCCATCGCGAAGTCACCATACTGTGCTCGTTGAACTGGTGTCAGCTTGCTTAGCAGCTCGCTCACCAGTTGAGGGTTATTCAGGTACCCATCTGCTCTGACGTTCTTTAGCAGTGACACACAGTTCCTTACCGTCGATGAGAATTTCCTTAATTCCTGGCCACTATCAGACACTTTAGGTAAATTTCTCACCTTCTTTAAAGCATATTGAAGTATGACGGTTGGATGTCCGTACTCTTCTTCTAATGCACGCATTATTTCAGTGGGTTCTCTCGCTGACCGTAACAGGTCCTCCACTGCTATCTTCGCCTCCCCATGTAGAGACGACTTCAGACGCGCTATATTCTCATGCGGCCTAAAGTTATATAATTCAGTAGTGTCCCAGTACATATTCCTATATGAAATCCAATCAGCTGGGTCACCACTAAAATGTGGCAATTCGTAAGCCTGTCTGGGTACCGGGTGCGGGCGTGCCATGTTAGTGATCGCCTCCGCCAGCTTATCGATTTTCCTATCTCTATCGCTCGACGATAGTCGCTGCCTTTCTACAGCCCCCACTCCGCTATTTCCCTGTCGCTGTGTGACCGACTCGAGTGTCGATACTCGAGGTCCACTTGCGACCGGAGTGGTGAAGGCGGGATAATCATCGGGCAAACGGAATCTAACCGCTTCATTATGGGCTGGCGTCTGCATAGGCCCCGCATTGCTCACGGGGTTCCTATACGGATGCGACACATTACTTTCACTTAACATAGCCGGCACACGGTACATATTAGATTCAAGATTCACTCTACTTACGTTTTGGTCTTGAATCGTAGGTGCTTCATACGGCGCGCTGCCCTCAAGCGGTACGTGCGACGTAGACGGCGCGCGAGACGCTGCCGCCGTAAACATCGCCGTTTCTGGTTGCGTCGCTTGGGGCGTCGTTTTCACCCATTCTTCAACTCGTTGCGTCGTATCCACCTCCGAGTTTGAGTCTTCACTTTCAGCATTCGCTTCGATTTCTGCTATAGCCACCTCCATCCTTTTCTTCACCAGATTCTCCCTGATGGTCACCAAATCGCGCTCAGCTTCGTATTCGGCCTTTTTCCTCAAGAATTCGACGCCTTTGCGACTACTCTTGGACGAAACTCTGCTGCTCCGCGGCGACCGTGCGACTGTCTGCCGTGATACGCCCTCTGCCGGCTTTTCACTATAGTCGATTACTCGACCCCCGGTCAGCGGAATAATGGGGGCAGCCGCTGATCTTACCGTTGGCGCTATTGATGGAGAACCTGGTGGCACCTCCGACAGTAAGCCTGAGTCCGAGGCGGTGGCGGCTTCCCTGCGCCGCGTGTCTGCTTCTTCCGTCATTTTGCGTAGTTTGCTTCGCGTGGTTACGGCACTTTTCTCACTCATTGTACCTGGTTAATTCGCCTATTAGCGTAATCCGATTCCGAACGCTAGTTTGTAAGACTACGCCCGGACAATCGGTTATCCGACTCGCAAGGACCAAATGTTAAGCACAGTACACGAAACATATATCAAACAACCTGCATGCTGTGCTTAGGGGCAGAAATTGCTTAGACTCTGATAGGCGGGGGTTATCGTCGTCGTTATGCAAATTAAACCAGTACAAGTATTCACAAATATAATAAAAGAGCACGTAAACACAATTCAGAAACAAAATACACATAAAATACAATCATAATACTTACGGCAATAATCTTACCTTCGAAACACTAATTATTGCAATAATATAAACATAATTGAAATACTACAGACACGCGACTACACAGGGCTCTATTGAGCATGTCACTTGATGGTTAGTTACTGTTACTAACTAGCTGGATACAATTTATGAACAATTTATGGACTACCTTTTAATCCTAGGGGCCGCATATATATTAGTTTTGCACCATAGCTAAGGTAGCTGGTACACCTCACCTGAGTAAAACTATAACACCAATATATATGGTTTAAACAATAACCACGCCCCTATTTTCTCGTGCAAGTCACAACCTGTCGACTTTTCTGAGCCAGGGAGAAACCCCTACGCAGTTTTGAGTTGATTCTCTGCGTTCAAGTCAAAACGTGTTTATTTCCTATGGACAAGCAAAGTCTTGTGGAAAATTTATCAGTTAGGTGATGTTAAGTGTTTCCTTATGCTACTAGTACATTCTTATAGCTACTTATGACTAATAGCAAACGGAGTTAGGCGTATGGTGCTTCTCCTACAGTGGGAGACTGTCCCAGGGTACGGCCGTTAGATACTGGACGTGTCAACGGTCACCGCCCCTCAACACACACTATGTAGAGAAGCATATTATAAGTTGGATGATTATATTCTAGATAAAAATGAATGGTTGGCTTAATGCTGGTCCTACTCCACAAACACTTGTGTCCCTTTGTTAACATTTTAATATTTGGAAGAGATACTCCCTTTTTTTCTGACATTACGATTTTATGTATATTTTTTATTATTATTTAATCGAGTTTTATTCTGTTGAATACTTCTTGATGATGATGACTTCAATAGATAATAATGATTTTCTTTCTTTTGCGTAATAAAATTTTATTCATCTCTCAATACATTATACTGGATGACTTTTTTACCGTCTTGCAATAAATAGGGTATAATAGGTGAACGGAGTAGAAGCCTAAAGCATACCTAGTTTAAATTTTTTTGAAAAAAAAAAATGTTTTGGAATACCTAAGTTCAAATCATACGCACTACGCAACCTGCGTAGTGCGTATGATTTCGATATTTTTAACAAACTATAAAGTTTTTTCAAAATTTCTGTTTTTATTGTTCTAGTTTACTTCAAATGTGTAGTGTTTATTGATACAGCAATTTCTGCCTAAGCTATTGAAAAACAAAAAAAAAAAAAACTAGGTATGCCATAAGCTTTCCTCCGTTCACCTATTGTTCCCTATTTTTTGAAGACGGTAAAAAAATCATCCAGTATATAGGTTTGTATAATTTAGAAGCATTTTTTCTATTTTGTTAATGTGAGTACCAAGGAGCCGTTTATTATTTTATTATGATGTACTTAGGTAAGTTTAACTTGAAAGAGTATGACAGTTGAGAGTATGTCATGCTCAGTGAAATGTCTCGCTGATGGTGGCGCGGGTGTTCCCTACAAAATGGTGGAGCTGGATGATGCTGATGCACGCGTCGTGTTCGTGCACGGGCGCCGTCAGTTGAGACTGGCCATCTCATAACTGCCACGGCTTATTTTTAACCTTATATTTTGAATTGTTTAGAAGCAAAAAGAATAACTAATCTTCCCAGGATTTTGTAATATATCTTGATTTTGTAATGTATGTAGTAATAAGTTATTGTGGATAAATTGATATTGTTCATTATAAAGTATTAAAGGTAGTTGTGTCAGTCACTCAAACTTGTGCGTATACGTTGCCACATGTATTATTTAATCCCGCATCCAGGGCGCTCTCAACCCAAGGATTATTCAGATTTAAAAGAGTGTCCGTGGAGTTTCTTGCCCGTTCGTCTCCATAGAGATATATGTTTTGGAATGGACAACTAGGTTCAACTTTCTAACTGACCGACTCTTTTATAATTCAACAGTGGGTTTCATTGAAATAAATGCTTTGCAGTTGATTATAAGATTTAACTTTTAAATTATGATAGGTTAAAATTAATTACGGGGCTCGTGACTAAGTAATAACACCCGCACGGGTCGATCGATCAGGTTAAGCTACGCTAGCCGCGGTTGGGCTGTGGATGGGTGACCGTCTTTACTTACCAAAACCCTTCCATGCCTCGGAAAGCACGTTAAGCCGTTGGTACCGGCTATCATTCGTGGATCTTTGACAGTCGTTACAGGTCGTCAGAAGCCTGATAGTCTAACAACCAGTCTTACCAAGCGGTATCGTATTACCCAGTAACTGGGTTGTGGAGGTCGAATAAAATACTAGTATTCAGCTGCATCCGGTAAGACTGGAAGCCGACCCCAACATAGTTGGGAAAGGCTAGGGAGATCATGAGATTAAAATTAATTGCTCAATTATTTAAATACCTATGCTAATATCAAATAATTTCCAGAACAAGGTAAAAAACAATTTGTATGAATTAAAAAGTAAGATATCTAACGGCTTTTCTATCGATCCCGTACCCATTTTATACCCAGCAATTCTCTCTAAAACCAACATTCCTTTGGCTTTGAACTCACTAACTACGACAGCAAAAGAACAGAAAGTCGAAATAACAAAGGAAGAAAAACCTCATTATCTTTCTTATCGAATAGTGCTCTACATTCGAGCACAAAAGGCGAAGTTAGGCGCGCACTCGGGCCTATTTCGAGCACTCCATTCGAGTCGGCTCGAGCAATCTCGAGCCTACACTTCTTTGTCTCGGAAATTATACCGAAAAGCGACATCTGTCTGCATAATGTCCAATTAAAATCCCCACTTTTGTTCTAGTGTGAGCATTAAATAGTTTTCTAATAGGAAGTGCGGAGGGATGGGATTAACAGCCGCACGGGTCGATCCATCAGGTTAAGCTACGCTTGCCGGGGTTGGTCCGTGGATGAGTGACCATCTTTTCATACCGAGACTCCTCCGTGCCTCGGAAAGCACGTTAAGCCGTTGTCACGGCTGTCATTCGTGGATCTTTGACAGTCCTTACGGGTCGTCAGAAGCCTGAAAGTCTGACAACCAGTCTTACCAAGGGATATCGTATTACCCAGTAACTGGGTTGTGGAGGTCAGATAGGCAGTCTCTCCATGTAAAATACTGGTATTCAGCTGCATCCGGTTAGACTGGAAGCCGACCCCAACATAATTGGGAGAAGGCTCGGCAGATTGATTGAATTGTGAGAATATTTTGTATATGTTTGGACCACATACATGCTTTCTTTAATGTACCTATGTATAATATAATAGCTACTCATGTTCCACAAACAAATATTGGAATCTTGAGGTTATACCTACCTATAATAACACATATACCTAGTGGATATACCTAGTATTGTAACGTATCGTATGCACCTCAGACTAAATAAAAAACTAAGACATAGCGCTGTCAACAGTGACGTGAGGCCGGTTTCGTAAACATAATGTGCACTTAGTGAGGTGCAGTTTAGTTGTAGTTTGGTGTAAATGTCTGCGTGTGAGCGTGTATGCACAGAGGTGTAGTTTTGGGCTGGTGCCCTTTCTCCTCAAGTTCCAAATTCCTGAAAATGATTTTTATACATTGCCAATATCCCCAGAATATTAAATAATATCGTACAACTTTTAGTTAATAACAAATAAAAAAATAAAAAAATTACTAAACGATATAAGGACTGACTTTAAATACAGTTTATCTTAAATCTATGTCAAATTCACCCGTGATTTGTGCCTGAACTAGGTACGAGTAATCCTGTGATTCAGGCGATTGGAGGTAACATTAATTGATTAAATAATCACATATATATCAAGTGAATACTATTGGTACATACATGTAAAAAGGTGTATAAAATTACGAACAACATTTACTTTAGCATAAGTAATAACTTCTCTGTATCTTCATAGGACATAGTTTGAAGAAGTTCCATAAGGATTTTCTTACAGTTACTATGATTTAAGGAGTCGATGTGATAATAAAAAACTTTGAGGAACTTGGAAGTTGGGGAGATAGGATACCAGCCTAATTTTGCTCATGCTTCACTGTATTGTCCGCAGCGCTATGTCTTGATTTTTTATTTGGTCTCTTAAAAAAAAATCGGTGAAGGAAAACATCGTGAGGAAACCCGTGAGTGTAATTCTCTGACTTAGCATGTGTGAAGCTAAGTAAGAGGAACCCCCCCTCCCCCCGTTTGTAATGGTTCGGTTATCATGAAGATTTGTTAGAAGTTTATCCATTGGAAAATTAATAACAGATTACGTGTTACCTTAACCTCAGATAGATCTAGATTTTAATAAAGTTATGTTGAGACCGACCACATAAGTTTTTCCCATATACACATTTGTAGCCCGAGAGAAATTCACCCACAAATGCAAGCCAATAACGTAATAAACCAGAATAAAATAAATAGCTAGTCCTCCACATTTATCTAATTTCAGAATCCGTACGGTATTTCAATATTAATGTTGTTCAAACATTGTTGGGTGTGCCAAAATAACTTGATCGTGGCGAAATGGAACTAAATCGAAATGTACCCGTATTACCGCGATGTGCCTTTGCAAGTGGCGCCACCCTGAAGTGTCAAAGTGAGCTGGTTTTCTTATATTATATTTTAGGTTGTCTCCCCGTCACACTGTTACCAACAGAGTATTATTAAAAATAGCAGAAATACTTTATACCAGGTAGGCGGGAAAAGCAAGACAATGATAATGTTTTAACTGTTTGGGAAAATAAAGCGAAAGAATTACTTTTGAATGAGCGAAGAGACTTACTATTTGTAGCTTTACAATGTCGTGCTCGATAAGAGCGTTTTCCAAGCCGCCAAATTGTGCGGAAAGTGCTACTTTTTCGCACTAGTGCTTTTTAGTTTTTTTTTTTTAATTTTTAACTCAGTCGTCAGCCCGACGCAGTTTTTATTATTTGAGAAAAGTTTTACAAATTAGTCAAGTACAGATTATCATAACACTTCATTAGACGCGTTATTAATTACTGTAGATTTAGATTTTGATCAATAAATTAATTTGAAATATTCATTAAATATATTTGGCTGAACGTATATTTGCTCGTGCCTTTTTGCGATAGGACGTGGCAGATATTTGCACATGCGCAGTAGTAGATATGCTGAGCGTGCATGTATTTAAAATAAGCCCGCCATTTTAGTAATTTTATTTATTTAACAATATTGACGTAAAAATATTAAAATATTTATATCACACCATTACTTACCGTCAATCCTTCATTCCAACCACCACACTATCAGGAGTAATGACATTACTTTAATGTACTCGTAATGTCATTAGGGCCAGTCACGTCACTCGAATGCATCCGGACAGATGGGTAAAGATCGTCACTCACTGGACGTCTGAGGGAGGACTTTGCCGTCGAGGCAGACCACGGCGAAGGTGGTGTGACGATCTGATAAGGTTTGCAGGTCCAACATGGCCAGAGATCGCACAAGACATGTTTGGAAGGAAAAGGGGACGCCTTTGTTCAGCAGTGGAACACAATGTAGACACAAAAAAAGTCACTAGTACTAACCCGAGAACTCCTCCTTCGGTTCACAATCACAAAGCTAAGATCATTCTAATTGTACCGCAAAGTGTTCAAAATAAAACTATTTCGGTGTTTTTCGATACTTTATCTATCTAAATGAACTCCAAAATAAAATCCTACAAATATATTCAAAAATCTATCTTGTTCTGCTATTGAGAAGAGGAACGCCGAAACCAACTTCGGAACGACAAATCAACCAATAAATAAACCTTTTTATTTATACCTCCGAGGGCAATTTGCAGGTAATGTACCGCCGTTGCCGGACCTCACAGATTTTACTCGCATTGTTTCAAGAATATTCAGTTCGTATGGATTTCAACCCAAAAATATGTGAAAGCACAAAAATCCTAGTCGTGTTATGTAGTAAATGGAAGTTTCAATCTAGTAAAAGATACGTTGCATACGTTTTCCAATGATTACTTTTTCAAATATGTACGTATACGTATAAATATAAATGAATCGCCGAAATGTATGTACGCGCGTAACTTCCGAACGACTGCACCAAACTGGATAATTCTTGTTTTGTTGTGTTTGTAATTGTCAGACAAAGAAAATGTTTGAAAAGTTGCCGGGGAAATTGGAAAATTCGGGAAAACTGAAAGTGCATTTTCTATTGGATTTTTGTATGAATTATTGGAATTTTGACAGGACAACGCTTGTTGGGTCAGCTAGTCTATATAAATAAAAATCAATTGCCGACTGTTGTATGTAGGCGCATCACTTCAGTACGGTTGCACATATACAAGGTGTAACGTAAAATGCGCAAAACCTGAAAATAGTTTGATCAGAATAACGAGCAGAATCTAGTGAACCACTTTTTAATATAGGTCACATTTTTCAAATAATCTTCATTAAAAACGTTGCCGTGTCTATTTATTAATAGGTCAAGCCATCACATGCACAAACCCGCCAAAACAGGTAAACAAACACAAATTGTTGTCGACCAATTTAAATTTTCGCATACGCGGGATAATAATAGCTTTTATTTCAATGCAAGTACGAATCATCCATACAATACCATGAAAAAGACAATTTGAAGTAAACAATAATGCTACCTATCTTTTTTAACTTAAACGTAACCTAAGGGTGAGAAAGAGAAATGGCGATCTGCACGGAGAGGCGGGACGTGCAAAATACGTGACAGTGGCCATGTTTACTTCAGTCTCAGCGCCGCCGGCACATGCGTCACAGATGTATTGTTTTATCCCGTTACCCGGCGGCGCGTGCGCACGAATTTCGTGACTACTTATGGCGTTTTTGTACACAAACATTCAATATTGTGAAATGGTGAGAATGTTGGCGCGTTGTAATGACAACGTTAACTTGGCAGTGCGACGGTTTCGAGAAGAGTTTGGAGTATCTGTATACACCGTTGGATTTTTTTGTGGGGTCGAGTAAAAGCGCTAGTGTATGACGATGGAAATAGACCAACTTATGTGTTAGCGTTTCAACAAGTGAAAAGTGACACTCAAGTGCTCGAATCGCTGAAAAATAACTTGAGAAGGCGGGCTGTGTTGTGTATTAAACAAAGTGTTAGACATTTTTAATCTTTGCTATCGCAACGAGGGGACCTGTAAGTAGAGATACCTAATTATCTACTTAATTAACTGCAAATAAGTTGATTACGTGCCAATTATTTGTAAATACAGTGATTTAAACACGCCAACATTACTTACGTAGCACCTACTTAGGTACCTACTTAATCAGCACGTCATAGTTACTGTAGGTAAAAAGCTAATTAGCTATTACTACAGTAGTCTTTGCTATTTAGTCTGAAAATGTGGGTTACCTAATGTTGCCAGTGCAAAGCTTGGAAAAGTGTGATGGAAACATTTAAATCACTGTTCAAAGATAACCTAAGTTCTTTATGACCGTAGATAGTAATTAATAATGCTAGCGCGGGCGCGGCGTAGCGGGCCGGTGTCGACTCCTCCTCCGATTGAGCGTCGTCGCAGACGCAAGAAACGATCAGAATTGCCAGCAAAACTAAAACAGCACATAAAACCTTTACAATTTCTTTAATGATTTTTTTTCTCTCTGAAATAGGTCAATTGAATTAAAAATCAGTTGGGGTGTCTGAGGTTTTGCGCATTTTACGTTACACGCTGTATAACTAATTATTTTTTGTTGTGTTTGTAATTGTCAAGACAAGATTTGTATGACAGATTTTTTTTTGTAAATTTCACCGGAAGAGTCGGAAATTTGGATAGTATTTTTGTATGAAAACAGACAATACAGCCTAAATCCTGGAGATAAAGACATGATATTCACCCAGGCGACGCCGGGTACGAACAACTAGTATAGCATAAAACGTCCATAAGCACAGTGACTCTTCCATAATAATATCATCAAAACTGCAACAAAATGATTCGTTATACGGCTTTTTTGCATTTCATAATGATAGTTAGGAACTAATTTTCTTACTTCTGTAAATATTTTGCTCAGTAGGTAATCAAGAAAAAACCTGAATTGTTCATTGGCTTTTGTTGCTATCTCTACCATACACGTTCATGATAACAATAGTAATTTATAAAACTGTATAAAATAAATTATATATAAGGCGTATGCCTTCACTGAAACGTTATTACATGGTGTGTTCTCCTAGAGAGCGTTGTTTGACACCTTAAAGTCAAACCATGTCATCATTTTAATATTTTTTTGCCGTTTTAGGCGGCCATCGCTCTTCTAGGGAACTGTAGCTTAAGGTTGAAAATATCTGACTGTCATATAGACATATACCTACCTATGCCTTGTCTTTATAGATGTGACGTGCAAGGGACATTCAACCTTAAGGTGGTAAAGCATTTACGAGGTCGACACTAATAGCTGAGTTTGTTAACATATTCGGCACCTAGAATGAATTCCATTTTATGGAAAATGTTGACCTTCAAAAGTGATATAAATGATTTGAATTTGACTTTGTTGTAAAAGTAAAACATAGTTATGGTGGAGTTCAAAAAACAGTTTATCAAGCGTTGTTGTGATGACACTATCAATTATCTAGACCCAACAATAAATTAATAAGTAGGTAACCACATTGAACACTACTGTATTGTATGTTGAAGTAACTGAAAACAAGTAAAGAGGTTATTGAACCCTTGACCATTGACCAATGAATCTTTGACCATCGGAATGACAGATCTTCCATACACTTTGTCGAGTGCATCAGCATAAATGTATGGAACAGCAGACATTTTTTATCTGATAGATAGATAGACAGACACTGGAGCGACACAATATTGGCATGAAACACTAATACTAGCTCGAAGAATATCTGAAAAGATGTGTTACGTTTAGGCGTGAGTTCCCCAAGGTGCTCTAAAACCGTGTGTCAGGTCTGCATACAATTTTCAGATGAATAAGACTTCTCAGACGAGGCCTAGAATATTTTTGACGCTGTAGTGGAGAGACACTATGAATTTATTATGACGTGACCCTTCACCCCTCACCCTCACCTCATGATTGAATTTGTTTTTAGGTTTAAAAGGAACCCTTATGGTGCGACTCAGTCTGTCTGTCTTTCTGTCACAGCTGGATATCTCAAGAACTACTAATGCTATCAACTTGAATTTTGGAAAAGTTTTAGATGACGTTTGCCCAACTATTTTGCAAATAAGAAATAAATAAAAATTTATATATGTTTTTGCAACAGCGACTGAAAGGGGGTCTTAAAAATTCAAATTCTTACTAGGACATGTGGGGTATCATATGAAAGAGCGTTGTTTGCACATTCTCAAACATTTTTCCTTTTTTTTAGGTCTCATTGTTTTCGACTTTTGATGAAAAATGTAAAAAAAATACTGTTCCGCCCTTTATCTCCGAAGTTTGCATAGAGAAAATTATGAAATTATTGTGTTTGATAGAAGTTTATAAAAAGATTACAGGAAAAATAAAACGGTGTCTCTAAATAGCACATTTTTTATATATGATAGTACGGAACCCTCGGTGCGCGAGTCCGACTCGCTTTTGGCCGGTTTTTTTTTTTTTGCAACAGAAAGCCAAAAGCCAGAATAAGCTTGATTTTCCACAATTTTCACAAAAATATAGCAGAGGTCACAAACATTTTGAAACACAAAGTTGTTTCGATATACAACGCTAAACATTTCTGGAACATCATATTTTATACATAATGCCGTCATAAAAAGTGAGATAACGCCTTTTTACGACTACCCACATTAATTTATGGACTAAGTTATATTAAAATA
The DNA here is from genome assembly GCA_948252095.1 of Dicycla oo. Classification (NCBI taxonomy): domain Eukaryota; kingdom Metazoa; phylum Arthropoda; class Insecta; order Lepidoptera; family Noctuidae; genus Dicycla; species Dicycla oo. Next base: position 26,383,682 of record OX411730.1, read on the forward strand.
TACATTTGATCTGTATTGAAATATGTACTTAAAATATATTATTATAATTAAACGAATAAAATATTAATAAATTGTAGAAAGTAGACGTAAACTACTGTGTACAGTATAATTATGAAGGTATTATGAGTTTTACAGTTACAAATAAAACATGTGTATTATTAAAAAAAATGTACTTTTAAAACCAGCTGTAATAGTCTGGATATCATCTAGGACCAGAGAACTTGTCGAGACGAATCAAACGAACCCATACTCGATAGGGTTACGTCACTTTATTACTGAATTCCTATGGCCAACTTCCGGCTCCATCATCAGATCATCTCCATGTCATAATAATATTGCATTGTCATCCGATGTACATCTGCATGTAAAGTTTCAACTCAATCGGAAACCGGGAAGTGGGTCAAATTTAACTTGCAGGATTCGATCACAGACAGACACCGGGACAAGAGAAACTAAATAAAAGCTTGTAAAATAGAAATAGGTATACTTACTATTAAAAATGTATTCTGTTCTCTTACATGTCTCGCGGGAATTCTTATAAATTTAGGTTTTTCATCAACATCTGCTTTCTAATGTAAGTTTGTTCTTAATAACGTAGAAACCGCTAAACAGATTTGGAAAAAGTCGTGGACATAGATAGGACCATGCCCTGTTTTATCAGAGTACATGTAGTCGTTCACAAATAAAGTTATTTGATTTGACTTCTAGCATTCGAGTTAGAACGCATGCAACAGCCAACTCCTAATGTATTGCAATACCTAATTTGTTGTGCTATTGTTGAATAAAATATTCTATTCCAATAACATTAAAATCTTACCTGTAAGCCAAGTCCCATTGAAAGGCTTATAATGCTCTCCCAACACATCGTGTAGCGTGGGTCTTCTACCCCTGACTCTGCCTCCGTCACCGGCTGGCGTCAGCAACGCGATGCTGAAGACGATCAGGCCCAGGACTGCTGCGATCACCAGCAGCGCGATCAGGATACCGCGCCAGTTGCGCTGCGTTGGCGTTGCTGCTGCTAACTCCTGGAAACAAATGAGGTGGTCAGATGACGAGGGACAGTCTTAACATTTTTCTAAATGTTTAGTAGCTTTTGACGTGACAAGGTCTCGTTTACATGAGCTACACGCTCAAGTGACACGCATCTTGCGACAACGACTGCGGAGACAACTAATGAGAGAAGTCGTTTAGAGCATGCCATGAGTCACCGTGACGCGATTTGCGGAGCGGCGTGTGGAAACATGTGACGCGCGCGAATTGCAGGCCGTGAACGGGGCCGCACGGTGGACGAACCACCCCATAACGTCAACGGAACGTCAACGTGAAACGAGATAATTCGAACCGAACGTGACGTCCCGGTGGTGGAGTGCGGTGGACACGCGGCCATAATTAAGGTACAGACACCAGCACATCAAGCTACTACAATCTGTCAAATTTCTTTAATAGATTTTCAACTTTATCGCTATAGCATTAGGTTCAAGGTTGATTCGGAAAATTTGACAGTTTCAGGTAGCTTGACTTGTTGGCGTCTGTACATACTGTGTTCATAAATGTACGCCGCCTACTACTACTTCTGCGCTATATTTTTTTCAAAATTTTAGGCTCAGTACTTTCGCAGATAAAGGGGGAATGGTCAATTTTCGTCTAGTTTCTTAAATAACTTTAAAATGGTTTATTTTAAAATTATAAAAAAAATACATTTTGAGACTTACAGTAAGCCCTTTCATTTGATATGTCACACGGTACAGTTTGCAAAACTTTTTTTTAAATTTTCTTATTTGCTCCCCAAAGTTCAAATTCAAATTCAAATTCAAATTCCTTTATTGTTTGTCACAGGTGGAAAAGGATTTCTTACCATAATAATATACAGATCGCTGTAACATACCCATAGGGCGTACAATATCTAATAATCATTCAAAATGTATTTTATCATTAATATCATAATTTCTGTCAAAATACGTGACCCCCACATTCAAAATTTATTTATTTACCTTACACGTTCGTGTTTGGGCCACAGAAATACGTATGTGTACCAAATTTCAACTTAATCGGTCCATTAGAATCGGAGCAAATTGGCTGTGACAGACGGACAGACAGACAGACAGCCACACGAGTGATCCTATAAGAGTTCCTTTTTTTCCTTTTGAGGTACGGAACCCTAAAAAGCAGTGTGTGTAGTATAGCAATTATCTGGTTTCCATAGTACAAGCTCTGCTTAGTTTGGGATCAGATGACCGTGTGTGAAATATCCCAGGTTATTATTATTATTATCTCGTTTTCGTTGACGTCCGGTTGATGTGGGGGTGGACGAAAGGCTTTGGCTTCGTTTATAACTTTATAATATGGTAAGAGTTTTTCGTATTGTTGAACCATAAAAGCTTGCCCAGATGATGCGAGTTCCGCGCGAGTCGAGTTGCGCGTAGACAATCGACTGAGGTAGTTCTGGTTCATACATTCCATCCGCATGCAGTCGCGTGTTCTGCTACTCTCGCGTGAATCACATTCAAATTGCCGGACTCTCGACTCGTGCGATTAGCACGCGTTCTACGTGCGATTCGAGATACTTGGGACGCCCTTGTTCCGTCCAGTATACGCGCGAAGATGCCGCGGGCCGACGTATTTAGAATATTAAAAAAAAAAATACAAAAAAAATCAACCGACTACAAAAAAATACAATTATTGTATTGTTATGATCTAAACTTGAATGGACTTTAAAAGAGACCTCTGAGCTTATTTTGGTGTTTATTCTCCGAAATCTCAGAGTAGTCGCCTAGGAAACACGGAACTAAATAAATTTACTTAAAAAAAAAAGTAAAAACCGACTTCAAAAACCTAAAATGAATAAAATAACTTAATATTAGGGCTTATTAATATTAGGGTTTTGAAGGCAGTTTTTACTTTTTTTAGGTATATTTATTCCATTATTAGTTGAATATAAACAGTTACATAAGCCCAAGACGAACGAAAATAAGTCTAAACACAAACAACATCGAAATACAGTACATTTATGTATATAACTTCGTACTTAACAATAACGACCTAAGGTATATATTGAAACCTTCCTGAAAGTATGTAGATTACGGTAGTGAAAGAATCATCAAATTTGGTTAATTCGAAAATCGCGGACAAACAAACATACATATATACATTCGGGTCGAATAGAGAACCTCCTTTTTTGAAATCGTTTAATAACTTTCATAATAAAACTTTACAGCTTCTGAAGTCGGAGCCAAGCTAAGGTGCATTGAAGAATTGAAGACACCAACTTGAGAAGCTGTTAAAATCAAAATTCATTTATTCAAATAAGGCTGAGAATCAGCACTTTTCGAACGTCAAAATTACATAAGACAGTCCCCCAAAACGCCCGCCCTTCACCAGTTCCTAGTGCTTTAGATGGGGAGAAGAAGTGGCGCAATAAACTTTCCAGCAGCACAGCTGTCTGTGCTAAAAAAAACCACCGACTTCCAAAAAAAAAAAAAACACTACGAAGTGAAAAATAATTTAATAATAAATAATTACAGAAGTCGGTGGCAAAAAAACTAAAATGCAGATCCAAAGACACCGACTTCTGAATTAAAGTCATTTTTCACTTTGTAGTGTTTTTTTGGAAGTCGGTGGTTTTTTTTTGTCATAAAGTTTTTGGCTAAATGTGTTTGCCAATATGCCATTAGTTACTATTTTTTAACCGACTTCCAAAAGGAGGAGGTTCTCAATTCGTCTGTATTTTTTTTTGTATGTTTGTTACGCGATTACTCAAAGACGGATGAACCGATTTGGAAAATTCTTTTTTTGTTTGAAAGGGTATACTTCCGAGGTGGTCCCATATAAATTTTATTAACTTTGCTTAGGGAGTTTTTGAGTTAGCTTCAATAATGCGTATATTTCCCACTTATTTTATATGGATGATGTGATGATGTTTTAATAACTTCCTATCACTGTTATTTACATGGCTATATCTACAATGATTGTGCTCAATTATGTATTTGAATTTGTGTGGGGTAGGTTCCACAACTAAAAAGTGAAAAATAAAAACTTTTTAGCAAAAAATAGAACCGACTTCTAAAACAAAACACTAAAAAGTGAAAAATAACTTTAATTTCGGAAGTCGGTGGCAAAAAACGAAAATACAAAACCAATAACACCGACTTCCGAAATTAAAGTTAATTTTCACTTTGTAGTGTTTTGTTTTAGAAGTCGGTTCTATTTTTTGCTAAAAAGTTTTTTTAACATGAATGAGTTAACATGGGTAGATCGCATGATAAAGCCATACGTAAGCTTTACACATAAACAAAATTGTTACCAATTGTATGGCTTTATCATGCGATCTACCCTGGACTTCAAAAGAACCTCGTCATATCTATGTTTGTATAATGCCCTAGTTTGCTCACAATTGGAGTATGCAGTGTCAGTATGGAACCCCTTCTACAAAAAATATGCTGAAATGGTTGAAAATGTTCAGTACAAATTTTTACGTGGCATGCACTATAGGTGCCATAAATCCTACTTACCTTACTCTCAGTTACTCAGCAAGTACAGGCTCCTGCCTCTTAGCTTACGAAGAAAATACCTTGAAGCCATAATTTTATATAAAATTGTTCAAAATAAATTTAATTGTATAAATCTAAATAATATGATTTGTTATGCTGTACCAAGAACCTTTCACAGGCGACAGGTACGAGCAGGTACTCTTGCCGAACTAATTCTGGCGAACGCTCTCCTGTCCGCCGTATGGTTGACTCATTTAATAGAACCTTTGAAAATATTGACATCTTCAATTGTACAATGAGTAGATTCAAAAGCTTCATCCGATTCTCTTTATTAAATAAAACCCCTGTGTGTACCCTTTCTGAAAATCATCTAACTTACTAATCTCATATTATTTTATATTGTAACTAACAACTAACTACCGCACGTACTGCTACTAAAACTCCTTAGCTCCTAGCGATTACACTTGTTTTTCCTTTTAAACTCTTATGTCTACCTGTGGACAGCGTTGTGGGTTATGTCATCTCTAATGTTTATTGTTAAATTAGTTGTAAGCTCTTATAATGTAACTGTATGCTGTTCCTGTTATTAAAAAAAAAAAAAAAAACATGAGTAAATTCATTTTTATCCTTTCACGTTTAGATAAAATTCAACAATTAGTTACTATGTTTAACCATTGGTCGAGTTAACTACGGATCAAAACTGGCCCTTAAGCCCACTTGCACGTTTAGTCGGGTTAAAATTTTAATGTACAGTTTGTAAACTCGGAATTATTAAAGTAACATTTTAACTCTTATTACGCGTTGCGCCACTAAAAAGTAACACCGGGTTAGTTAATCTAGCATTAGTGTTTTTTGAGTTGGGAATATTGCTGTTCAATAGACGAAACACAAAAGAGAATTGCAATGTTTTTGCCCTGCTATGTAATCCGATCAAAAATGAATGAACGGAAATTGTATACCCATCTCTTTTACTGTACATTACGATATGTAAAACTTTCTTGTTTTTGAATTTTATAACATGACATTTCATTTTAATCGTTTTGCACTTATAAATAGTTTATTTTTATGTAATAGTTTACGGATTGACGAAAACGTCAGATGGAAAAATATGTTTAAGGTTTTTATAATTTTTATTTATTTCTAGATGTTTTCATGGATTTTCATTGCCTGCTGATATAGTACTGAATTTTCATTTACATCGAACAATATAAAATACAAAATAAGTTATCAGGTACCTCATAATGTCAATTTATTTTGACATTACATAAACTTATCCAGAGTTTAAAACTCTTCCACAGTCTAATTACTCTAAGGACCACTTGCGCGTTCATGGGTTATCCTAAATAACTCGGAGTTAACAGCTAACTCAGGGTTAATCAAATAATTCATCTTGCGCCACCAAGAGTTAGAGGTAAACCCAGAGTTAAACTTCTAAATATTTAACCCACCAATGTGGGAGAGTTAAGTCGCTAAACCCTGGGTTAGTGCAAGTAATGTCAAAATAAATTGACATTATGAGGTACGTGATAACTTATTTTGTATTGTTCAACGTAAATGAAAATTTGGTACTTATCAGCAGGCAATATATCCATGAACTCATCTAGAAATAAATACTTTATATTAAAACCTTAAACATATTTTTCCATCTGACGTTTTCGTCAATCAATAAACTAAATCTCTTTATTATAATGAAAATTGTATACCCATTTCTTTGACGTCATTACGATACAGTACAAATACTAAAGTGAAATATCATGTTATACAATTCAAAGACAAGAAAATATTACGTATCGTAATGTACAGTTAAAGAAAAGTGTATACAATTTCCGTTCATTCATTTTTGATCGGATTACATATCAGGACATAGACATTGCAATCCTTTTTTTGTGTTTCGTCTATTGAATAGCAATGTTCCCAACTCAAGAAATTACTAATGCCAGATTAACTATTCCGGTGTTACTTTTTAGTGGCGCAACGCGTAATATGAGTTAAAATGTGAATTAAATAACTCCAAACTCTACATTTATAAATTTAACTCGACAAAATGTGCAAGTGCGCCCAAATCATCTAGTGAAAAACTCTACAGTTTACATCAATTTCTTTTTAAATTTATTGACTGCGAGTTAAGAATCCAATTGTGTTTGATCCCCTGAAGTTTCACTTGCGTAAAATTTGACCAGAAATTATTGCTCTTCAGTACGGGGCTTACTGTCTAGGTTGCTCAGACTTTCATTAGTATATTAATACATTTTTAAGTTCTATGGAAATGAAGCCATCATTTGTATCTTTGCCCACAAACTGATAGTAATCGGTTCAACCGATTCAGAGCAAGTTCTAGGCTTGTCGGGGTATGTAGCAAGAGTGTCGGAGGAGAAACAAACGTTTAGGTTGAACGCTGTTTATTGTCTCACTCTCAAACTGTTCTTAGTGCTAAAATATACCTAGCTAACGCGGTAGACTAAAGTGCACTGAATCTAATATCAGATAATAAGTAATAAAATTAGGTCAACGAGCCACGCCGATATTGCTAACTAAGGTGTTCGGTAAAAACACCGAACAAGGCTATTGAATATCCGCAATCGGTTTATCAGTGACAAACATTGGATGTTCCGGCCGTACGTCCCTCGTAATAGTGGGCTAACCAATTATGTCCATATAGTCCGAACTTACTGGCTTGTAGGCAGTCTTCGCTTACTTGTTTATGCAAAATGCTATTGTTAATGCTACCTTGGGTTAAAATAATAAACCCTATTATAATGTCTTAAATAACCTTTGTGTCAAATACAAACGTTTATCTGAAAGCGAAAAAAGCCCTTAAGTCTACAGCCGATATCAGACGAACGAATGGTTCACTCGGGTTCAGGTTCATTTTTGTTTAATTCCACGTTCAGACGACACAGACAAGATCATTTAGGTGAATGTTCATCTGCTCCTTTAATTTCATATTTCGATCATTCAGTAGGCGAGTGGCGCTGGATCGGTTCACTAACCGATTCGTAAAATGAATTCAATAGTGATTGAATTCATTTTTCAATTTTGATTAATTTTTAATCCACTATAGTCTGTTCAAAAAGGGTCTGATGAAAGTGTAAATACAACCTGTTCAGGTTAAATTCTTACGCAATCACTCGCTAAAGGGAATTAGTGACACATTCACATGTATTAAGAAGTTTTCAATTTTATATAATAAGGTTCATAACTCATTTTCTGGGCTTGGTATTTGTAAAAAGTAAAGTTAAAGTAAAATCTAACCTTTATTCAAAGGCATACTATTCTATCAACGACTACTTAAACGATAAGAATAGTTGATCGCTGAGATTAATTCAAGACAATGCTTATGTTCTTTCTCCAGAATTAATCTGACAGGTTATATGAGTTCATATAATTATTTATTTTCTTTGTTTGTAAAAGTCAATTTATTTTAAATTTATTTATAATTAACATAATCTACTCATTACAATGTTTTTTATGAGTGATATTGCAAGATGTGGTTAGCTAGTGACCTCGACAATTGATCATATTATTCTAGTCTGAGCAACCGGCAGCAAGTTCATCATGCTCCCTTAGATGTCACTGCTTGCGGTAGCCGACGCTACCGCAAGCAGCCTCTTTCCCTCAAATATGGCGAGGGGGGTAATGGCTGATCTTTGCGTTATGCTCGTGAACGGGTGCTACTTGTGGTGACTGGTCGTCTTGCTGACCTTGGTTTTGTTTTGTTATAATAATTAACTCGTTTGTTTATTTTACTTCGATGGTCCTAGTTTATCATTTGTGACTTCGAGTTACGGTTTCATATACGGATATAATATGTATGTGGGTACGCCCTTTATAACTGGAGGCTTTTATATAGATATAAAGTTCTGCTTACGTTTTTAGTTTTGCATTTTTTATTTCTGTTTGAGTAAAGTTTTTTTTTTTTTGGTATATGGCGTGTGCTAGCTGACTTATAGCAAATACTTTAATTTATTGTTTTATGTTGCGTAATGTGCTTATATTATTTTGCGCAGTGTTGTATAAAATCATTTTTTTTAATTGAAGAGACAGCTGTGCTGCTGGGGAATTTGTTGCGCCACTTCTCCACATCTAAAGCACTAGGAAGTGGTGAAGGGCGGGAATTTTTGAGGACTGTCTTATGTAATTTTGACTTTCGAAAAGTGCTGATTCTCAGCCTAGTTTGAATAAATGACTTTTGATTTTGATTTATATCTCACAACTTTTTCCAACAATTATTGTTTAAATCATTATTAAATTGTATTTGAAAAATCATCGACATAAATGTGGGTACAAAATGAATCCCAATGTCAAATAAAAAGGTGATTTAAAATTAGAATTTCGGGTATAAGTTTTCAAACAAACAACCAAATCGAAGCATTCAACCTGTACGTGGCACTACCAATTGGCATCCACAGATTCTGATCCATTTATTTACATTTTCATCAGATACTTTTGGAACAGACTATACCTCAGATCATCAGACCAGTCTATTATCGACTAATGACATGCTGGAGTGCCTCCAACCGAAACGGAACGTGGTGAGCAACCCCGTCACGAGTCACTCCAAACTGACCAATTAGCAGCGCGCGCCGGATAAGCGTCCTATGTGGTGACGTCGCACGATGTATTGTGATTGGTTCGTTAAGATTGATGTATGCTCCGTGTCTTGCCGTAATTGTGTTCATGGTCAGACACAGCCACAATACCGCAAGGTAGTCTTAAATGTAGAGAGTGCTAAAAAGATCTTTTGGCGCTTGAATGGCGTCGACTGCGTGGCGCTCTGTCGGTAAATATTGAGAAATTGTTTTGTGAAATGTGGGGAAAAACAATTTGGCGGCGTTAGTTCCAATTTTAGCCACGCGCCAAAAGAGGTTTGTATAACTGTAGCACTTAATTGTTGTATTCCGTTCTCTATCTTGTTTTTAGGGTTCTGTACCAGAAGGGTGCCAAACGGAACCCTATTACTAAGCCTCCGTGGTTCGTCGGTCCGTCTATCAGCGGGTTGTATCTAATGAACCGTCATAGTTAGACAGTTGAAATTTTCACAGATTGTGTATTTCTATTGCCACTATAACAACAAATAATAAAAATAAAATAAAGTTATAAATTAAAGGAGTTCCCTATACAAGAAACGTGTTTTTTTAAACTGAAGTATTTAAAAAAAAAATGTAGTGTTAAATATTGTACGGTTGTACGGAACCCTTCGTGTGCGAGTCTGAGTCGCACTTGGACTGTTTAATTTCAACACGCCAGCAAGTATTAAATAATAAAGTTATTTGGCCTCTACATCAAAAATGTTGAATTTATTTTAGTTAGATTAGACTTTCGAATATAATACGACCGTATATTTACGATACACTATCTTCCTACCCAGAGTATGGCCTAATTTTTCCATGCATGTAGCAATAAAATAGCACAATATCTATCAACGTTTCCTTGATCAACATATATGTATCAACGGAAAAGTTCACAAAGACATAATTACAGTCAACCATATCTGTGAAGTTCGTATTATATGATGAATACTGTAAAGGGGTCTGGGGGCCTCCGAAGCAATATAAAACGTTCTATTCAAAAAGCCGCGGATTTGAAATGAGGTTTCTGAACGGATCGTGAGTCCATTGAACGAAGTTTTTATTTGAATGAACTGTTTTGAATGAGAACGGCTTCAATACATTTGAATTGGGCGTTCACTGCCGAGATCTAGAAGATCTTCATGTCATTGTAAGAACAGCATTTACCTATAGTAATAATATGCTTCCTACTAGACACTGCGTGAGTGAAAAGTTACTGTTATCAATGAAACCATCCATAATTCTCCTGCCCTTGTCCCAATTTATTTGGGGTCGGCGCAACATGTCTTTTTCTTCCATACTTCTCTATTAGTCGTCATCTCGGTAGTCACTCCCTTTCTGGCCATACCATCTTTCACACAGTCCATCCATCGTTTCTATGGTCTTCCCTTACTCGTATAGCCCTCTACGTTCATACTCAACACTTTCCTGACGACATTTTCCTCATTCCACACAACTTTTCAGTCACCGGTGTCACTTTCAGACTTCCTCTTACACACTCATTTCTTATTCTATCCATTCGCGTAATACCACACATCCCTCTTAGCATTCTCATCTCGGCTGCATGCAATTGCCTTTCATTCATTCTTTTTATGGCCCAACATTCTGATCCATACAAGACAGCAGGTCTAACCATTGTTTTATAAATCTTCCCCTTGAGTTTAAGGGGAATGCGGGAGTCGCAGATTGTTCCCGTGACCTGCCGCCATTTCGTCCATCCAGTGTTAATTCTGTGCTTAACTGTATCTGCATCTGTAACTGCATCCGTTTTAGTTAAAAAATAAAAGACTGGGGTTTTGTACCAACGGAATCTTCAGGTCTAATATATTCACAAAGTAACATTCGATTGGCGGTGAGGCTAGTAGAAAAGCTAAAAATGTATGGGGTTGATATAAGCTATTGAAATGTCACGTGATCATAGATCAACGAATTGACAGCGTCCAACGATGACTTCCATAGAGATGCGTCGATAGCACACTTTCACTATGAAGATCCTCCTCACTACTACCATATAAAGGCGCTCTCAATGTCTAAATGTTACCACAGATGTGCAGTTCACTGCTGTTCTATAATGCACATATTCGAAAGCACAAATTAAAAACAGAATCGGTTTAAATTACTGATTCACCAATGCCATTATCAATCAACTTACGGAAATGAACGACATTAAACGAATCTGAGTCAATCAATCATTAATTTGGCGCGGTAATAAAACCTCTCAATTATCGTCATTGTCGAATTATCAATACCTTAACAATTTATCAATCATTTTGTGTTGCTTTTTAGCCGACTTCAAAAAAGGAGGACGTGTCTACAGAAATATTGAAATGGAGAAAAAAAAATATTTTGTCCTGGGGCTGCAATCTCGACTTAGATAGCGATCGCTTTACGACCGAATTCGGTCGCAAAGTCCTAGAGGGGTCCCTAGACGGTCAAAACTGCATGACAACCACGAAAAAATCACAAGCTTGTCAAGCAATTTTGACCGTCCAGGTAACCCACTAGGACTTTGCGACCGAATTCGGTTGAAAAGTGATCGCTATCTATGTCGAGACTGCAGGCCCTGTTTAAAGTACAAGATACAAAAGCAGATACGTCTTTTAATAATAAGAATTATTAGGTTTTCGTTAAGTTTACGCCAATATAAAAATACGTCTTTTTTGCTGATTCCGAATATGTAAATAACTCTATTTGGAAAAATGTCAGATACGTCTTTTTTCCTTATGAGGGCAGAATTCGGCACGCACGTATGTAATATTATTGGAACTGCAAATATACATACGATAGTCTATTAGGGATTTCAAATAAATATACAAAATTTTATAGATGTATGTTAGTATTTTTAACGACTTCAAAAATACGGAGGTTATCATTGTATGTTTGTATGATTGTCCACGCATTTCTCCGAAACTATTAATCGGATCGTAATCATTTTATTTTTATTAGCTTACATTTACTTCAACTTAGGGTGCAAGTTTCATCAAAATCGATTCAGTTGTTTTCAAGATAGTGGACTAATACGTGTAAGTGTGACGGCCTGGCTTATTGATACGAGCTACGGGTGTGGTGTCAAAGGGAAAACATCTCAAAACCTTGGTCAAATTCTAGTGCAATATTTATAATAAAACTATTAACTACTTATTACAAACAAATATTCCAGTTTTTATTAAAACTAAAAATTACGAAATAAAATATAATTAAAAAAAATTAAATCGACTTCATAAAGAAATTAACTCAAAATTGTGAAATAACTTTAATTTCGGTAGCAAAAAACTAAAATACAGATCCCAAGACACCGATTTCCGAAATTAAAGTTATTTCACAATTTTGAGTTAATTTCTTTTTGATGTCTATTATTGTTTTTTATTATTATATTTATTTTAGATCTCCAAAGGACCATAGAATCAAAATCAAAATCAAAAGTCATTTATTCAAACTAGGCTGAGAATCAGCATTTTTAGAACGTCAAAATTACATAAGACAGTCCCCCAAAACGCCCGCCCTTCACCACTTCCTAGTGCTTTAGCTGAGGAGAAGAAGTGGCGCAACAAACTCCCCAGCAGCACAGCTGTCTGTTCAGTTAAAAAAATTGAATCTATACAACACTGCGCATAATAATTTAGGTACATTACAAATTATTTATTATATATATTATTTAGACCATAGGCCATAGATAGTATTTGATACGCGTTCCTGGGAAAAAGGGTTTTGACAGACTTACAGACGGACAACGAAATGATCCTTTAACGGTTCCGTTTTTTCCTTTTGAGGTACGGAACCCTAAAAAACGTACACAACTAGATAGTCAATACTTTTTAGAGGATCAGTTAAATATTTCCCCTGAATATGACTAAACATGACTTCTCTCGCGGCGGGTGCGACCACGAGAAATTGGCATCGTTTATACCCGTCAAGTACAGACGCCTACAGCCGTGTCTCGCGGTCGATGTAAAAACCCATGCTTAAGTACACGTTTATGGTTTTTGTGGCAACTGTACTCTGTAATTTATGAAGGGGAATTAACTTTATAGTTAGTAGCCTAGTTACGTAATATGGTCCTAATGACAATCGATTTTTAACCGACATCAAAAAAGGAGGAGGTTCTCAATTCAGATGTTTTTTTTTTAATGTATGTTCGGGCATAACTCCGTCATATACAGGGTGAATTTTTCAAGTGGGTGTGGATGGCCAAATCTGAAACCATGAGGAATAGCGAAAACTACTCAAAGGAGTCTCGGGCTCGATTTTGATGAAAACTAAAAATGCATCATTGGATTTTTGAACAATCAATATTTCTAGCCCGGAATTGAACCCGTTGATTTTGAAAAAAAAAAACATGGTCTTTTTTATTTACACCATTCAATAGTGTCGCTAATAAGGATCGAATTCTGGGAAGTAATAACATACGGCAAACTAAAGAAAAGAGCTCATTTTTAACAAAATACTTTATTTTTTATTTTTCTTATGTTACCTACCTATTAAACCTTGATATTGATTTTTCAAAAATCCAATGACGCAGTTTTAGTTTTTATCGAAATCGAGCCCGAGACTCCTTTGAGTACTTTTCGCTATTCCTCATAGTTTCGAATTTGCCCATCCACGCTCACTTGAAAAATTCACCCTGTACAGATTGGATTTGCAAAATTATTTTTTTGTTTGAACGGGTATGCTCTCGAGGTCGTCCCGTTGTCAGCAAGTCAGAATCTGATGAGGCGATCCCATTGAAATCGAGGGAAACCCTCAAATTTTATAGGCACACCTATAGCGATTTGGGTATTTTTTATATTAACTCGTGCATTTGGTTTTGGAAAGCACCATTTGGTGAAGTGGAACTGATAATGAAAGAACCACTTAATTATACCTAAGTATTTCATGGATTGCGATTCGATTAGTTTAATATGGTTGCTAAGCAATTGATGCTCGGCACAATGCATATGGTAAGTTAGGATACAAACGTCACAGTTCTCCTGGTACTTACAAGGAGAACTCCTCAACAATTAACGTCAAACGGAAAAGCAATATTTTGTAAAAGGTGATGAGCAGTTGATATTAGGCTATTGTAACTTAGATAAATTACAAATTAACCCACTAATAAAAAGTGAAAAATAAAAACCGTTTCACAAAAAAAAAACCTTTCAAGATTTTCAAAAAAAGCACTACAAAGTGAATAATAACTTTAATTTCGGAAGTCGGTGGCAAAAAAATAAAATACAGTTCCAAAGACACTTCGTTGTCAGTTGCTTTTTTTTGTAAAAATGTTTTTGATATTTTAACTCATGGTGGATTGAGGCACACAGATTGCCTAAATTAAGTTTTTATATGATACTTTTTCCTCTGCATTGTTTAATGTAATTTAATTATTTAAAGTAATTTTTAAATAATTATTAAAAGAAATTGCAAAAGTAGTTTCTTCGCTACTTATTGATTATTTATTTGTTTACATAAAACCTAACCAACTAAATACATAGGTAAACAACATGAACCTACGATTTTTGTCATAATTATAGATCTCGTATGCATCTTAATTGTAGGAAAGCACGGAACTTTTAACCAGCGTACTTGTACTATACAAAAAGAAAAAAATAATATGTTTATAGATAAGTAAAATAATAACTAGCTAAGCTTAAAATAACTTAAACTTAACCTTCAGCTCATGCTGACTGTTGACCATAACATGTTAAATCCTATACATATAGCAATATTTGTATATGTGTATATAAAGGCTATATACCTATACAAATAAATTTTTGTCAAACACGTTCTCGAAAACGGCTCTAACGATTTCGACGAAAGTTGCAATATAGAGGTTTACGGGGACGAAAAACGATCTAGCTAGGTCTCATATCGGGGAAAATTCATTTTCTCCGTATTTTCACGCAAAAAGATTTGGTTCGTAATTACACATTTTTTATTAACCGTGAAGTTGAAAAAAGTTAATTTATTGTTTTTATTTTTTTAATTTTAGAAGAAAATAAAACCTATTCAATATTGTTTGTAACTTTTAGTTTTCATTGGTCTAAAAAAGCTCCAAAATTGTGTAAGTATTTAACCTCTTTAGCTCTGGTGGCTCCAATAGGTACCGGCGCGTATACAGAAATAGTAGAAATTAAACTAAATCAATGCCGGATACTTTTGGTACATTAGCAATGGTTTACAAATATTATTATTACATTCGGGTCTAATATCTGGGAAAATACGTGTTCTCTATTTTGACTCGAGCAGAGCTTGGTCGACCAGGTACTTGTTATTTATGGGGGGTATAGTGCAATAAAGCGATCGCTTGTCGATCTTCGACTCCCTGGAAGTCTAAGGGAGGATGTTGTTATTGAGGTCGACAAGGCGAAGGTGGTGTTACGATCAGGTATTTCAGGGCAGACCGTCACACCAGCTGAAGGACTGGCACTGGCTAAAAATCGCAGAGTATATAGGGGTGTCAGGGAGGAAGGGGGGACTTTGGCCTGCAATGGGACAATCTGTAGACCCACCAGCGTCACAATTTTTACGATCATAATCAGCCTATTGTTCCCACTGCCGAGACACAGCCCTCCTCTTGGTGAGAGGGAGTGTGCCGTAATCCACGCACCACATTCGGGTTGGTAGATATCACAAGTCTGAAATTTTAGGTTCTAGGACATGTCGGTTTCCTCATGATGCTTTCTTTCACCGTTTTGAGAGCAGTGGTGATGAAGTAATTTACACAAAGTATAGCGCCTGTCTGGGTTCGAACCTATTACCTACAACTCTTAAGAAGGCCCTTCCCGGCCCGTCTATCGTCAACGCGAGCATGGCCGAAAAGCTTGTTGTTTCATCCAGAGCAACGCCCGTAGACTAACAAGCAAGTGAGAACGCGATAACATTGAATGAAAAATAGTGTGCAGAAAATACGTGTTGTTGAGCAAGTTTGTGAAATAAATGTTTGTCATTTAGAGTCTCCATTATATGTGCGAGGTTTATATCGATATGTTTTGTTTACTTTTACAATTTATGAGTACATTTAAACGGCCAATTATCAGGTAAACATTGTGCAAAAAACCAGATTTTTGGAGGCTTATACTAAAATTGTTTCTCCAAATTTTTATTTTTCGCTTTGACACAAACACAGATAAAAAATACCTATTAGTTCAAAAATTTCTTAGGAAGATATGTTAAAACGCTATAAACACGTACGAGCGTTTGTATGAGAAGTATGACGGGTTCGCCCCTCTTAAGTCGCGGCCATTACCACTGGGCCAGCACTGCTCTTCGACGAAAAATTGTAACGCTGGTGGGTCTGGAACCATGTAGGTACTGAATTCATGGGAAGTGTGCACGTCGATGTCTTACATCGTGTGTAGTCTTGAAATGAAGAACTATATTACAGTACATTATCTTCTCAATTATGTGACGTGAACACAGAGTGTTTGAACAAAAGGGAGCGTGTCCGAACTTTATCAATATGTTCGCTAAAAGCGGATCCGTGACACGCTGTCACGTCCTGATTGGCAGCACAACATGTCTGACACAAGCTCTTGAGAAAAGTTCTTGTGAAAATAAGGACATCTACATAAAAATAAATGTAAAATATATGATATTTTTCTTGGCCTATGACATTCCGGAAATGAATTAGTTACCCAGTTGCAAGTATCTTTGTGTTTTAAATTGAAGTTAACTAGCAAATATCTCAAGTTGTAACTTATACATAGATACCTACAGTCAATAAGAGAATATAAAAATAAATCGGAAAAGATGTCAAATAAAAATATAACAAACTAAGCTAGTACGATGAAAAGCACTTCTATAGTATTTTGTGTCAATTTAGGTGATGTAAGCCTTCACTGTTAATGAATTTCGTTGCTGACTGTACCGTCGATCACGTTCGCATAGGCTAAACATTATTAGGCATTTCTTACACGCACGTTTTTCGTTCTGTGTCAGACTAAGGTTTCGCCGTGTGTAGGCACGGTCGTCAGTGTTGTATGGATCACTATGGAAGCTTGTTGCCGTCGCCGTAGCGCATAACTAGCTCACACGATTTTTCTACGCTGTGGTTAATACGCCGCATCGTAAAAAAACCGTGCCATGTACAACGGGCCTAACCAAACGAGTTTTAATTTTCGACCACTTTAGACCCAGGACCATCAAGCCATTTTTGAATTTCGAACTTTATTCTGATAAAATTAAAGTTCTTGTTACAAGAACTGACTTTAAAACCGAACCTACGGCCAGCTTGCACCACAAATAACTAAATACGAAAAAAAAATTCTGTTTCTGCCAATTGTGTGAAGATGACAGAGTTTAGCGGTAATCAGATTTAGTGATTCGTGGTGTAAGCGGGTCTAAGTTGCCAATTTTTTAATAAGAACTTTACCTTAGTTGGAATAAAGTTTGAAATTCAAACATGGCTCAACTCGATGGTTTAAACCTGGGTCTCTGAAACTCGTTTTGTAATGAGACCACAACCCGTTACCTACACTGCCTGTAGCAAAATAACCAAAACAATTACCGAAACTCATCTCGATACTATAAATACGGTGAGGGATGAGGGCACCTATTATTAGACCCCCTCCCTTCAGATCCTCCCCCGTTGCCGCGATCAATAGCCGCATGGTATTAAAATAAGTACTGCTTGAGATAGGACAGGCTAATCGTACATAGACACAGTGTAATTTGAAAACATTGTAAAAGCCATTTAATTTTCAAAGAGTAACCATAGAGTTTCTTGCCGGATCTTCTTCGGGTTTTATCCGCGGCTTGGCAAACTGTCACTGGGATATTCCTTTAGAAGTCTCAAAAGTTACCAGAAGTCTGGACTATCCCGTAATGGCAACAGCCTCCTGTTACGTGAGAGCTTAACATAACTGGCTGAAATGTATAAGTATAATTTAATTTATTTATTCACAAATAAACAACAATTTAATTAGCACGGTGATACACTTTATGACAATCATTCGTCTTTTAAAAATGTAAAGCGGCTCTGCAAATACTCAAAACTCGCAATTTAACCAAAAAATAAGTTCAAAAACTAAAATCCGGCTACTACAAAATCACGCCCTAAAAAGTATCAAACAAGAAAATATTCTCATCTGAAATTTAAAAAAAAAACTTTTTAACAAAAAATAAAACCGACTTCCAAATCAAAACACTACAAAGTGAAAAATAACTTTAATTTCGGTAGTCGGTGTCTTTGGTTTTGTATTTTCGTGTTATGCCACCGACTTCCGAAATTAAAGTTATTTTTCACTTTGTAGTGTTTTGATTTGGAAGTCGGTTTTGTTTTTTGTTAAAAAGTTTATATTTTTCACTTTTTAGTGGTTCACGTGTGCTTACCCCTTCATAGCGTACCGGCGTGATGTTATGTTACGAACTGGTGGAAACAATAGACATACGTGAGATTTCAGCAATCCCGGGCCATTTGCTATCATTTATTGAGGAGTTCCGTTACCTATCTCCGCAGTTCTTCATCAGATCTTCACCAAATTGAAATAGGACCACTTCGAGAAAGTACTCTTCCAAAAACTACCCAAATCGCTTCAAGTGTGCCTATAAAATTTGAAGAGTTCCCTCTATTTCTCCAGGATCCCATCATCAGATCCTGATTTGATGATCATGGGACCACCTGGAAAGTATACCCTTTCAAACAAAACAAAAAAAAAAATCAAATCGGTCCAGCCATCTTCGAGTAATCGGGGAACATACATAAAAAAAAAAAATAAAAAAAAAGGTTCCGACGAATTGAGAACCTCCTCCTTTTTGAAGTCGGTTAAAAAGACACATTAAAAATCTGGAGTCATGTTAAATAAAAAAAAAAACAAATCCTAACTAATATTATAAATGCGAAAGTAAGTTTGTTTGTTTGTTACCTTTACAAGCTTAAAAAACCACCAAAACCGATCATCCTGAAATTTTGCATATACGTTGTCATGTGTATAGAAACGGACATACCTTTATCCCGGTACCTTTCATCCCGAAAAAGTACTGTTCCCGAGGAAAACAACAATAACTTTATTATCAATAACTTTATTATACATGGCGCCACGTGTCTTTCGAATTCACACTACTAAAGTTTTAAATGTTTAGTACTGTGAATTGATTGTCAAATTCTAAATTAACGCGAGCGAAGCCGCAGGTAAAAGCTAGTAATCTATATAAATAAAAATCGATCGCCGAATACCCGCATCACTTCAGAACGGTCGGACCTATTTGGCTAATTCTTTTATGTTGTGTTAGATTTATGAGAATATTTTCTTGTTTCATACTTTTTTACAGCGTGATTTTGCAGTAGTCGGGATTTAGTTTTTGAACTTAGTGTACGACCCGAGTGTAAAAGCGTCCAGCGGGGCGTTTAGCGTTGCGTGCAAGCAGCGAAGAGCGTTCACCGAACGCCACTCGGCCGTCACTCAGGACACTCGCGAGTGTTTGCATGTGTTTAACACGAACGTTGCACGCCCCGCCCCGCCGGACGCTCGAGTCGAGCGTGCACTCAGGCCGTACACTTACTATTTAAACTTTTCAGTTATAAAACTTGTGCTAGACGAATAAAGAAATTGGAGGGAACGAGGGGCGTGGTCAAGACATCAGGCATCAAGAGTGGGGATAGTTAGCGCCAACCTTTTGTTCGCATAAGGACAGATTCTCATAAAGACAGATTAGCAGAAGGACAGATTCTCAATTCATAAAAAAAAACCTAGTCACTGTAGGTTTGGACGGCTCACATTTTGCACGTCTCAGTATTGCGAGGCGTTGTCAGCACTCTATGGCCGATATTTTATCGTTTGCGAAATCCAAAACAATGTTCTCAATTTTTCTGTCAACCAAAAAAAATATCAGATTTCCTTCTTTTTTTTCCTGCACAATAATAACCACGACGGACTATTTTTAGATCGGACAGTTTTGCTTCCTCTTTCAAGAGCACGATGAAATAAAATAAAGGTGGTCTTTTAGGAATCTTAGAATTAATACTTCTGTGGCATTCGTGGTTCGCAACTTTTCGCCATAGCAACGAAAAGCATCGCTGGTAATGAGTTTCATCCACTGTTTACTGAAATAGTCTTGAAAAAATAAGCTTTCCTCATTACTAGGGGCTAACTCGCATAAACAAAGGGCCTCCGGTATAAGCGTTGCTGGCAATAGTGCTAATAGGGAGAAAATCATCATTCTCCTGCCCTTGTCCCAATTTATTTGGGGTCGGCGCAACATGTCTTTTTCTTCCATACTTCTCTATTAGTCGTCATCTCGGTAGTCACTCCCTTTCTGGCCATGTCATCTTTCACACAGTCCATCCATCGTTTCTTTGGTCTTCCCTTACTCGTATAGCCCTCCACGTTCATACTTAACACTTTCCTGACGACATTTTCCTCATTCCTCCGCATCACATGCCCATACCATGACAACCGATTTCCACACAACTTTTCAGTCACCGGTGTCACTTTCAGACTTCCTCTTACATACTCATTTCTTATTCTATCCATTCGCGTAATACCACACATCCCTCTTAGCATTCTCATCTCGGCTGCATGCAATTGCCTTTCATTCATTCTTTTTATGGCCCAACATTCTGATCCATACAAGACAGCAGGTCTAACCATTGTTTTATAAATCTTCCCCTTGAGTTTAAGAGGAATGCGGGAGTCGCAGATTGTTCCCGTGACCTGCCGCCATTTCATCCATCAGTGTTAATTCTGTGCTTAACAGTCCGGTCTACTTCGCCATCGCTTTGCACAAGTGAACCAAGATACCGGAAGTCGGAGCAGACCGGGAAAAGCGCGCCATCAAGCGCTATGGCTCCAGCACTGGAGAGACCGCCGAAATCGCAGAACATATACTCGGTCTTGGTTCTGCTGATTTTCAAGCCGACATTCTCCAGTTTCCGTTGCCATTTCTCCAATCTGCTCTGGATCTCAGGTCCATCTTCACCGACAGGAACGATGTCGTCGGCAAATAGCATGCACCAGGGTGCCTCTTCCTGTATGTCCGCTGTCAGAGCGTCCATAATTAACAGGAAGATGTAAGGACTTAAAGCTGACCCCTGGTGCAAGCCTACCGCCACACTGAACTCGTCGGTGTTGCCAGCAGCCGACCGGACGTAGGTACAAGATTGACTGTACATAGCACGAATTAACTCTACATACTTCCCGGGCAAACCTTTCTTTTTCAAGGCCCACCACAAGACATCCCGAGGTACCCTATCATACGCTTTTTCCAGATCAATGAACACCATGTGCAAGTTATTGTGTGCACGTCTGTACTTCTCGCACAATTGGCGGAGTGCAAAAGTGGCGTCCACTGTTCCTCGACCTGGCATAAACCCAAACTGGTTTGGGGTAAACTCACTCTCCTCTCGCAATCTTTTCTCTATTATTTTCTCTCATACCTTCATACTATGGGACATAAGCTTTATCCCTCGATAGTTGTTGCAGTCCTGCACGTCACCTTTATTCTTGAAGATGGGCACTAGCGAACTATTGCACCATTCTTGTGGGATCGCTTCTTCATGCAACAACTTATTGTAGAATAAAGTCAGCCACATACATCCATCTTCTTTTAAACACTTCCATACTTCTACTGGTATGTCATCTGGGCCCATGGCCTTTCCATTTTTCATACTTTGAACTGCCTTCCTTACTTCATCCATGCTAATTTCCCTCACCAAACCCATATTTGTTTGTACCTCTTTGAGCACACCATTCCATTTATTCTCTTCGTTCATTAGCTTTTCAAAATAAAACTTCCATCGTTCTTTTATCTCGTCATCTTGGGACAGAACCTTACCGGCTTCATCTTTCATACACTTAATATGAATTATATCTCTCGTTCTCCTTTCTCTTGCTTTTGTAATCCGGTATACCTCCTTCTGGCCTCTTGGGCTGTCCAGTGAGTCATACAACTTCTCCTGCGCCTTAGCCCTGGAAACTGCTACCACCTTTTTTGCCTTCCTCTTCCATTCTATATAAATTCTCTTCTTATCTTCTTTCAGACTATCATTCCCGTTTTCTACACTCTGCCATTCTTTAAACGTAACTTTCTTTTCTTTAAGCATCTTTTGCACTTCTTCATTCCACCACCATGTATCCTTTTCTATCATGTCTTTCCCTTTCGATTCTCCAAACACGTCTTTTGCTACTCTCCTTATACAATCCGCCATCTCTTTCCAAATTTCATTCACAGTTTTTCCTTCCATATCCTTCATTTCGATCATTTTGTCTACCACTTGACTCTTAAACATACTTGCACAGTCGTCTTTTTCTATCATACGCCACCTGGTTTTTGGTGGGGGCCGTTCTTTGAACTTACTGGACGAGACACTGACTAATAGGGAGAAAAGTGGAGTGTATTTACGACCCTCTTTAGAAGAACTGAATCCAATTGCTTTTGACTTCTTCCAAATTGCATTTATAAAATGATAGTAGCAGCCTTTTACGTCAGGGTATGTTAACTCGATAGCTTGGATAACAGCTACATATTTCATAATCACACTTTCATATTTATGCCAAAGTGTTCTTTTAAAATTTTAAAAAGTCTTTCGTACTGTTATACCTTGCTAATGACAGTAGAATGGCTGACCGCCATACATACTTACCTAGTCAGCATTTTATTAACTTAGAAGTATTATTCATTGGGTTCACACTGCAGTTCGGTCTGAGTCTCGGTACGGGTCGGAAGTCTTAAATCCTAAACCATTATTTCTACTAAATCCTGTTCTTTAAAGTAATAAACCCCGTTTCCAGATAAGTAAATAATTGTTTTTTTTTTAAAACAAGATTCCGAACTCTCGTATAATATTTGGTGGCAGCGGTGGGATACGAAAATCCCCTACCCGAATACGTCTCTAAAGAAAATCTTCCAAAAACCTGAAAGTGCCAGTGAAACCAAGTGTTCTACCTAAGTGTTTTAAAGTGCTGAAAGTTAGTGGCTTACTAAATCAATACTGTGTCGTATAAGTGCAATAAATCCAAGTGGCTGATCGACACCCTGTCTTGTATGTTGCACCCTGCAACCGAGACCGGATTTCACCCTCTGTTGGTACAGAGGTCTGCTACGTCTGCTGTTCTGCTGTTACCGCTGGTGAAGCGGTCACGATGAAGCTGAGTATCCTCATAATGACGGCGTTCCTGTGAGTGATCTAGAAAATACTTCGGTTACTACTATATCCTAGGGCGAATACCAGAATTAACTCAGAGCCACTATTTCCATCTACATAAATCTTATTTCTAAGTATTTAATCCTATTGTACAGACATTGTTCATAATACTTACATTGTAACTGATAAGGAACTCACTGTACGACTCCTGTATATTTTGTTTAGACTACGCGTTTCGATTACGCGTCTATAACACTGAGTAACTTGTACAAGGTAACATAAGGAGGAGAAGACTCCTTATAAAATAAGCCTAAATTTTATTTTGTTTTGTAAAGTTTAATCATGACTTCTAGACCCGAACCAAAGGAAGAGAGTTCCAGTAGCTCTAGGAGCACAAAAGTTGAAATCGAAGAAAAAATAGAACTCGGTATTCTATTTAAATTCATCAAGCCATTCGATGGCTCCAGGGAAAAACTAAATCCCTTCATTGCTAATTGCCAGAGCGCTTTTAATACAGCCACAAAAACTCAGAAACTCATTTTATTCAAATTCATTCTAAGTCAACTAATAGATAAAGCTGAAACTACATGCAGTGTCAAAGAGTTCGAATCCTTTGAACAATTCATCGAGTTCCTAAAACAACAGTTTGGGGAAAGGAAGCATTACGCTCACCTACTCACCGAACTTCAGGACTGCAAGCAGAATCCTGCCGAAACAGTCAACCAATTCGCATTAGAAATAGAAACATGCTTAGCGAAACTACTTACGGAAATAAATATTTCCATTCCAACGAAAAAGAAAACTGAATTAGCAGGACGTGTAGCTGCGATGCAAGATCTTACGCTTCATACTTTTATTATAGGACTCTTGCCACGGGTATCACAAGTCGTTAGATGTCGCAATCCAGACTCTTTAAACTCTGCTATAAGTTTTGCAGTAGAAGAAGAAAAAATCATTTCGAATATTTATAAAAGATCAACATCCAATACTCACTCCAATAACGATAAATCCAGAAATACGAACTATCGCCGCGACTTCCAATCGCCACGTTCTCCAACTCCGCGTAATCACCAAGCCGATCATTCAAAAACAGTAAATACCAACGATATGATATGCCGTTACTGCAAAAACATAGGTCACGTTATTGAAAATTGTCGCAAAAGACAATACAACAATAGTAGGAACCAATCTACTGCTTTTACTTCAAATGGTCGTCAATCTAACCCTACACAAGCTCCAAGTTATAAGCCAGGCCGGAAGGTTTTTAACGTAAATCAGGACAATGAAGAAAAAACTGACGACGACGATCAAAACGATTTAAACGAGTAAGATTTCCCGGCCGGTGTCGCGCGGGAAATTCGTCCTACTATATCAAAGCCGATGCCTCTATTCTCACTGTATTCCCTGAATCACGTACTAAATCCACTGAATCCGCTGTTTCTGCCAAATCACCTACTAAATCCACTGAATCCGCTGTTTCTGTCACTGGGTCATATACTAAATCCACTGAATCATATACCGAATGCACCGAATCTGCTGTTTTTGCCAAATCATCTACTAAACCCTGTAAAATATCAAAACCAAATACAAAATCCACCCATTCTATTCTCGATCCAAATTCCTACATTTCATCTTCAGATAACTTACCAAACCTGAAACAAAAAACGAATGCTATAATTTACAAAATAAATAAAAAAAATATAGAAAAGAGATACTTACCTCACATAGTAATTCAAACCTCCGTCGCTGATAGGCCTTTATCCTTTTTAATTGACACAGGTTCCTGCATAAGCCTACTGAAATTAGATTCCATGTCCAAAATCCCAAAGTTAAATGATGATAAAATAACACTCAAAGGAATAGATCCTGGAAACGAAACAACTTCAACCCTAGGCAGCTTCAAAATGCAAATATTCAAAAAAAATAACAAACCCTTTGCCTACGATTTTCACGTTGTCAAAAATATTAGTCTAACTTTCGATGGCATCATAGGCAACGACCTCCTTAAATGTTTAGGTTGTCAAATCGACTATTGTCAGGAAGCCTTACAGATAGATGAAGACTACATAAAACTAAAATTCGCTGAACCAGTATATAATATTCCTCCTCGCACGGAAACTGTAATTGAATGCACAGTAAGTAATCCAAAAATAAGAGAAGGTATAATAATAGACCAACATATCTCTGATTCATTATTAGTTGCCAATTGCATCGTAAATGTGAAAGAAAATAACCGTATTAACATTACGGTAGTCAACACCTCTGAAGAGTATGTCTTACTTCGAGCTAACCTTAAGCTAACATTGGAACCTCTAGACACTCACGTTTGTTCGAATCCCCATGAATCACTGCCTCTTACTAATGCCTCTACAAGAACTAACAAGGTTCTCGAGCATCTTAGGATCTCTCACCTAAATGAAGAAGAATCTAACGCCCTATTACAAGTCTGCACAAATTTTTCCGACATCTTCCATCTTCCAGATGATCAACTCACATATACCACAACCGCCGAACATAATATCAGAACAAATACAGATGTCCCTATCCAAACTAAATCTTATAGATTCCCTGAATGCCATAAAAAAGAAGTGGAAAGTCAAATTAACAAAATGCTAGAACAAAACATAATAACACCTTCAAACTCACCATGGTCCTCACCCATCTGGGTTGTTCCCAAAAAGCTGGATGCATCGGGACAACGCAAATGGAGAGTCGTTATTGACTACAGAAAACTCAATGACATCACTATAGGAGAAACATACCCTATTCCACAAATAACAGAGATTCTAGATCAATTAGGGAAAAGCCAATATTTCACAACTTTAGATTTGGCTTCAGGCTTCCATCAAATTCCTATATCTGAGCAAGACGCTCCTAAAACTGCCTTTTCCATACCTCAGGGTCATTTTCAATTTACGAGAATGCCATTGGGGTTAAAGAATGCCCCTTCAACCTTCCAAAAACTCATGAACACATGTTTATCTGGACTTCAAGGTTCACGTTGTTTTGTCTATTTAGATGACATTGTAGTATACTCCCCTGATTTACCAAGTCACATTCAAAATTTATCCTCTGTTTTCAATAGGCTCAGGAATTATAACCTAAAGCTCCAACCAGATAAGTGCGAATTTTTATGCAAAGAAGTCGCTTATCTTGGCCACCTCATCAACAAAGACGGTGTACAATCAAATCCTAGAAAAATTAAATGTATCACCGAATTCCCAATACCTAAATGCCCAAAAGATGTGAAATCTTTCCTTGGACTAGTATCTTATTACAGACGTTTCATACCTGACTTTTCCAAACTCGCAAAACCATTAACATCCCTTCTGAAGAAGGATACACCATTTAATTGGAATAATGAACAACAACTTGCTTTCGAAAATTTACAAAAGAAATTAGTAACGTCACCAGTGCTAGCATATCCTGATTTTTCCAAACCCTTCGTTCTTACCTGCGACGCTTCCAACTTCGCCGTTTCTGCTATTCTGTCGCAAGGTCCGATAGGAAAAGACCGTCCAATTGCTTACGCGTCCCGAACGCTGAATAAGGCTGAATGTAACTATAGTGTTACCGAAAAAGAATGCTTAGCCATCATTTTTGGAACTAAAGCCTTTCGCCCCTATCTTTACGGAAATCGATTTACCATAATCACTGATCACAAACCCTTGCAATGGTTATTTAATTGTAAGGATCCTGGTTCTAGGTTAGTACGCTGGCGACTCAAATTAGAGGAATTTGACTATGACATTGTATACAAGAAAGGGAAAATTAATACTAACGCTGACGCATTGTCTCGATTTCCAATTAACCCTATTGAAGGTAGACCTTCACCCCCTGACCCTCTAATACTAGATCCTGACACTGAATTCGGTGACGTCTTGGAAGACGACCCACTCTTAATTCTACCATCTCCCATCCCGTTTTCCTTCGAGAATGACGACCTATTAAATCAAGAAACAAACACCAACCCTGATACATTACAAAATCCTATACCACAAGTTGAACCAACACTATCTCCAGAACTCATAGATCTAGGACCAGACTTACCTTATCTTGACATTAGCCCTGATAGTGCTGACCTCAACCTTGATTTTGACTCATTAGAAATCCCTTCGCCAAACGAACAAGCAAATTTAAATAACGATAATTACTCTCGATTTCTAAAATCAATTCCAAATAAAGAAAATACCTACAATACAATTCTAAAAGAACACAACGAAAGTCTTTTAAAGACAACCTGCAAAATAATAATAATTCCTACATCTATAGATTTAGACGAATCAAATCCTTACGTCTCCGAAATTCTCCTAAATTCCAATAAACAAGACGAGATTCTTAATTCTGAAAAGGAATTAAACCGTTTCCTAAAAACTGAATTTGACAACAAGACTGTTTACTTCATCTTCACAAAGGTTCACCACTTTGACGAATCATCTTATCCCGCTATCTATGATACTCTGAAACAAGTAAGAGACGAAATCCTGAAATCTGAACAAACAACAGACATTGCTATCTCCGATTTCAAAAGTCCATTCGACCATCACTCCTACACAAAAATTTACAATATCCTAACTCACATTTTTAACAATACAAAAATTCAAATCCATGTTTACCTAAATAAAACAATATACCCTACTCTAAGCGAGAGACCTAAAATTATGCGTGAGAATCATGACATTCCTACAGCCGGGCATTTAGGATCAACACGAATGTACAACAGAATCCGGGAACAATTCTATTGGAAGGGCATGCGAAGTGACATAGAAGACTATGTCAAGAAATGTAAATTATGTCAGGAAAATAAAGCATTAAGAAAATTAAATAAAGCTCCTATGGAGATCACTACTACATCCACAGCTCCGTTTCAGAGAGTGGCATTAGATATAGTAGGACCATTACCAGAATCAGGCTCCGCTAAACTAAAATATATAC
This sequence comes from Dicycla oo, assembly GCA_948252095.1. Taxonomy (NCBI): domain Eukaryota; kingdom Metazoa; phylum Arthropoda; class Insecta; order Lepidoptera; family Noctuidae; genus Dicycla; species Dicycla oo. The sequence goes on from OX411730.1 coordinate 26,411,728, forward strand.
TCACCTTACAAGACGATCTAACCAAATACTCTATCGCTTATCCTATACGTAGCACAACCGCCGAAGAATCTAGCGATTCTCTTATCCATTTTATATCCCTATTTGGAATTCCTAAATCTATTCTAACGGATCAAGGTGCTAACTTTACGTCAGACCTTTTCAAAACTACTTGCCAATTTCTGAAAATCAAACAATTATGGTCATCACCTTACCACCCTCAAACGCAAGGAGCTTTAGAGCGCAGTCATTCAACTTTCAAGGAATATTTAAAATCCTTCGTAAACGAAAATCAAGATAATTGGCCTACTTATGTGTACACAGCTATGCTAACCTATAACACAACAGAACACTCAACTACAAAATTTACTCCTTACGAGTTAATATTCGGTCACAAACCCTTTATTCCTAATTCTATCTATGAAAATGAATCTAGTACAACTTACTCAGACTATATTAAAATGTTACAACATAAATTTAGATACACCAGAGGAAAAGCGTTGGAAAATATACTAAAATCCAAGGAATCTTCTAAATCCTACTATGACTCACACACAAAATCACCACCACATTACAAAGCTGGTGACTATGTCTACCTTAAAGCCCACCTAAGGCTCAAAAAGGCATTATCGCCTATCTGGAAAGGACCATATAAAATCATCAAAGTTCACGATAATAATACAGCCACGCTCCTTATCAATAGACGTCATGTGACTCATCATTTCGACCAAATGAAACCCGCAGTAGTCAAAGACACTGTACTACTGTTAGAAATCGATTAGAATAAGAAATATTAGAAATAATTAATTATTATTATGTAAGTATTAGCTAGTAATTATAATAAGTATCTAGCATAGTCTAACTGACTCTATTCATTCTATTTCAGCGCTTCGGTCAATGCGCATCAGGACTTTATCAAGCCACTTCCTTCTAGTTCCGGCATATACTTCGATAGTCTAGGAAAACTTAAAGCAATTAATGGAAAGTTAAATATTATTAGTCACGTAAACATTTCCCTTATAAATCCTCATCTTACTAACCTCAATGATATCCTAGACATAGTTAGGAAAACGTGTCAAAAATCGAGCAACCTTCAATGTGGAAACATACTATCCCCACTCACAGTTCGATACAACGATATTAAACGTGAATTCGAATCTATCTCACATTTAATGTCAAAACGTAGTAAACGATCAGCTTGGTTCGGCGGAATAGGTACAGTTCTCAAACACGTCTTCGGTACTCTAGACGAAGATGACGCAATAAAATACGACTCCGCGATTGAATCCTTTCAAAATCACGAGAAAAAGCTCGCGGAACTAATGAAGGAAAACATCTTAATTACTACTTCTACTCTGGAATCTTACAAACAAACGATTAATAAATTAAAAGATAACGAAGATTCGCTTAAAACTACTTTAAGTCAACTTATACTACAATTAAATAATATCACAGAAACTTCTAGAATTCTAATATCTGAAACAAAATTCCATTCCATACTTAGTAGCCTCGAAAGCTCTCTACTAGCATTGTCGTTTCAGCTTGAAGATTTAACAAACGCTATTATGTTGAGCAGTCAAAACATCCTACATCCAAACATAATAAGTCCGGCGCAGTTATACAATGAACTCGTTGATAACGACCGGCACCTACCTAGAGGTACTGGAATTCCTATAACGCTAAGTCTAGATAACATTCATTTAATATTAAGCATATCTGAAGTTGCGTGTTACTATTATAAAAATAAACTTGTATTCATTTTACAAATCCCTTTAGTTACTAATGACGAATTTAACTTGTATCATAATCTAGCATTACCGACCCCTCACGGGTCAGATAATCCAAATACTTTTAGTTTAATTTTACCTTCTAGCTCGTATATTGCTATGTCTAAAGATAAGATAAACTTTTGTAATCTAGATAACTTAGATAAATGTAAAACATTAAACTCTGAGTTCTTTCTGTGTGAGATACCTACGGTATTGTTGACAAGTGGCAACCCTACATGTGAAAGCGAACTATTGCCGAAAACAATTAATGCTATCCCTACGCAATGCGAAACTAAAACGATTGTCGGCGAATTGGACATTTGGAAACCACTTATGAATAATCAGTGGATTTTCGTACAATCTCGCCCAAGTAAAGTGTCAATGGATTGTGATAACTCCGAATTACACGAAATCATAGTGTCCGGAACCGGTATATTACGAATTCCTAATCAATGTACAGTATACACAAAAAGTGCAAGACTTATATCGTCAACAGATGACATCAATATAGACATTCCTGTTCCTAACTTGGACTTTAGCATTATCAATGATTCATGTTGTAAAATAGATACTAAGACTACTGCTACCTTAAATAACAACATATCCCCTATTTTACTACAAAACATCAACTTGGATGATCTAACTTTAAATAAACAAAATGACCAGATATTTTCAGACTTAAATAAAACTATCAATGAAGAACCTCTTCTAGTAAAATACGGGACACATTATTCTATTTTGACCTTGTGTATTTTAATAATAATAATATCTTTTATAGTATTTAAGTCATATAAGATTATTTCTAAGCATAGATCTAAGTTCTATAGCTCATGTATTAAACCGACGACTCATACCGATGACGATGACAATAACAGTAATATTAATACTGAACCTGAAAACTCTGCCATTCCATTGCCTAGATTACGAGAAATTGTATAACTTCCTGAATTTCGGCCTTTATCCCCGAATTTCAGTCTTTTGGGGGGGGCTGTTATACCTTGCTAATGACAGTAGAATGGCTAACCGCCATACATACTTACCTAGTCAGCATTTTATTAACTTAGAAGTATTATTCATTGGGTTCACACTGCAGTTCGGTCTGAGTCTCGGTACGGGTCGGAAGTCTTAAATCCTAAACCATTATTTCTACTAAATCCTGTTCTTTAAAGTAATAAACCCCGTTTCCAGATAAGTAAATAATTGTTTTTTTTAAAAACAAGATTCCGAACTCTCGTATAATAGTACGTAGATTGACTTTTCTTTGGCAACAAAGTGAAAACAAGGGTACAAAAGTAAAAGTGTTGGTAAGTTGCTACAACATTCTTATTAAGGGCCTAAAATAGTGTGCGGAACTGTACCTTTTCGTCTTTATGTGAAACTGTACTTATGAGAAGCTATCCTTCTGCTAATCTGTCTTTATGAGAATCTGTCCTTAAGCGAACAAAGGGCGCCATCTGCAGACGGCGAGCACTGAGCACTCGCTCTCTTTTGGATCGACAGCCGACGGCGACGGACGTCTCTCCACCTGTGTTGCGTTTTCTCGGTGCCAAGTGATTAGCTAATTAATTGATTATTTAGTCTATCAGTTTGTTAGGTGTTCCTATATAAGTTTTGTTTGTTAGGGTTCCGTACCAATCAATCAATCAATCAATCTGCCTAGCCTTTTCCCAACTATGTTGGGGTCGGCTTCCAGTCTAACCGGATGCAGCTGAATACCAGTATTTTACATGGAGCGACTGCCTATCTGACCTCCACAACCCAGTTACTGGGTAATACGATACAAGGGTTAGGGTTAGGGTTCCGTACCAAAATGGTAAAAAGGAATCCTTATTGTGCGACTCAGTCTGTCTGTCTGTCACAGGTGGATATCTCAAGAACTACTAATGCTAAAACTTGAATTTTGGAATAGGTTTAGATGACGTTTACCCAACATTTTTTTTTGCCACAAGCACTGAAAGGCGGTCTTAAAAATTTGAAGTGGGGTTACTAGGGCATGTGGGGGTATCATATGAAAGAGCGCTGTTTGCATATTTAAAAAAAAAATTAGGCCGAATAGTTTTCCGCCTTTAATAAAGATGTAAAATATATACAGTTCCTTTATCTCCGAAGTTTGCATGTGTCGTATGTAAAAATTACAGGAAAAATAAAACGAAATCTCTAAATAGCACACATTTTTATGGTACGGAACCCTCGGAGCGCGAGTCCGTCTCGCTCTTGGCTGGTTTTTAAAAATAATAAATACAGAAAGTTAATTCGTAGTGCGTGTTTTAAAAAAAATATAATCTGCTTCTGATCGACAGTAGGTACTTATTATTAATTTTCTTTCAAATATTGGGCTTTTAATTACCCTTGCTGTATTTAATTTTTGTAATGTGCGTTTTAATTGTGCAAAAATTACGTATGTGTGAATATTATATGTGTGTGCGGGCTGCGTCCCGACCGGATACATACTCTTACTTAAACAATGTGCTAATAGCTGTCGATGGTTTCACCGTATCATACCTAACAGGGCGATGAGTCTACATACAGCCGAAAATAATCTGTTGCAATACCTAATAATTGGTTGCTTTTCGAATTTTGCCAACTTTCGACCACAATACTGCAGTCGTAAGCAAAAAGGGCACAACTAGCATTTAAAAAAAAAAATGAGTTACATACATATTTAGAATCAGAAAAAAAAGGCTAATCTGCTCAATTTTTTGTAGATTTTTTTTTAAATGTTAGTTGTGCCCTTTTTTCTTACGACGGCAGAATATACAACAGGGACTCTCCGAAACGATTATTCTTTTTATATAAAAAGAGAGCGTGGAGTGACTGCCACTCATGTCTACGTGTCAGTCTCCCTCGGTGTGCTATATAACGCCCGGGTAGGTGTAAGACGGTGTTCCCCCTCCTGCCCCATTGAGTCTAAATTAGTATACCAATATAGACGTCAGCTGCTTGCTCCCACGGGTATTCACGTCTTTTTCCTTATGAGTTGAAGGAGACATGCAATATTCCAACGAGAATTGTTATTGTTAATTTGAAGCTGTTTGGAGCCTAGTTCAGGGCCAATCAACTAGGAAGAGGTTTGATATAACATCACACGTTTAAGTTTAACGCTTCTGTAAACAAGTACACATAAAAAAAAATTGCGATCGGTTTGTAAAATCGTTTTTTTTTTTTTGTTACGGTAGACGGTTTTACAATTTCTTCTTCTTCTTTTTAGATTCTTTACTTAAAAATATAGAATTAGAATATAAAACAATATAACAAATTCAATTGTTTTTCCATATAAAAATAAATTCAAACCAAGCTTACGCTCGTTCAGAAATCTGACTTTGTCAATTTTAATTTTTTCGAGGAAAGTTGTGATAAAAATGCCAAGAGGGTTATCAGAAGTTTTACGAGCAAGAATTGTAACTTTGTGGACAGAAGGATATTCTACGAGAAAAATAGCACGCAGAGTTGCTGTATCCCAATTCTGTGTCGTGGCCACGTTTAAGAGGTACCACGGCATGGATAATTTAACTGACTGACCCCACAGTGGTCGCTCAACTGTTCTGACTACTGCTCAGAAGCGCTATATCAGATTGTGGCAGCCCGTGACCCAACAATCTCTGGACTTGAAGTTAGCACTCAGACCATTCGAAATTGCTTCCACCAGGCTGGACTACGAGTACGGTCTTGGCGAGCACTTCTCAATTCATGGCAACGTCAGCGATGGAGTTTGCAGTAGGCTAGGCTCCAGCAAAATGGAGAAGATGAGGAGGAAAATATTTGGCAAAATTGTCTCTTCGTAGACGAATCGCGAATCAGTACTCATCCAGAAAATCAAAATCAAAAGTCATTTATTCAAACTAGGCTGAGAATCAGCACTTTTCGAACGTCAAAATTTCAGAAGAGAGTTCCCTAAAACGCCCCCCCTTCACCACTTCCTAGTGCTTTAGACTAGTGGACTTCCAAAAGGAGGAGGTTCTCAATTCGTCTGTATTTTTTTTTTGTTTTTTTTTTGTATGTTTGTTACGCGATTACTCAAAGACGGATGGACCGATTTAGAAAATTCTTTTTTGTTTGATAGGGTATACTTCCGAGGTGGTCCCATATAAATTTTATTAACTTAGCTTAGGGAGTTTTTGAGTTAGCTTCAATAATGCGTATATTTCCCACTTATTTTATGTGGATGATGTGATGGTGTTTTAATAACTTCCTATCACTGTTATTTACATGGCTATATCTACAATTATTGTGCTCAATTATGTATTCGAATTTGTGTGGGGTAGGTTCCACAACTAAAAAGTGAAAAATAAAATTTTTTTAGCAAAAAATAAAACCGACTTCCAAAACAAAACACTACAAAGTGAAAAATAACTTTAATTTCGGAAGTCGGTGGCAAAAAACGAAAATACAAAACCCAAGACACCGACTACCGAAATTAAAGTTATTTTTCACTTTGTAGTGTTTTGTTTTGGAAGTCGGTTTTATTTTTTGCTAAAAAGTTTTTCTTGATAAAGTTAAATTTTAAAAATATATCAGCTTTTGATAGTGATCAGAAACTTTTTTTGATGTGGGGATATATTATATCATAAGTATAAGTAACAATTTGCCATGGACTTACACAGTCGCCAATAACAGGTTAACCAGTATTCTCAAAAGATCACTTATTTCGAAAATGAACAGAAAAAAAATACAAAACCTATGAATACAGAAGAGAATCCAACCACACAACTTCATAATAAAATAAAAAGAAGAATTGATGAGGGTAATTCTGTCTAAGTTGCACAAATGGCTGCAGACAACAAACTTATGAACGCCGGGAATAATGAACGGAATTCATATCAAAAGTTTACAAGTTACTTGCAAAGTACTTATGCAAAATGGCGTAGTATGTAGTTAGGCTGCCAACAGACGGACTGCATAGCAACAACCGCACGCAGTCGATATATTCAACTGCATGCAGTTGTACGGTCGCCTTCGTACAGTCGTGACTTCAACTTCACGCGGTCGGCTGCCGACTGCGTGAAGTTGAAGTCACAACAGCTGTATGCAGTTAATATCGACTCCATACGACTGCACTTGACCGCGTGAAGTTGATGTACAGCTGCATGGAGTTGAATATATCGACTGCGTGCGGTTGTTGCTGTGCAGTCCGTCTGTTGCCAACCTTAGTAGCTGAATGTATATCTACTAGTCCTGATAAGAACTTACTAGTACTTACCGTATTTTTCTTTAGGGTTCCGTACCTCAAAAGGAAAAAAAACGGAATCCTTATAGCATCACTCGTGTGTCTGTCCGTCTGTCCCAGCCAATTTGCTCCGAATCTAATGAACCGATTAAGTTGAAATTTGGTACACGTATGAATTTCTGTGACTCAAACACGGACGTGTAACGTAAATAAATGAATTTTGAAGATGGGCTTCAATTTTGGGAAGCAAATAAGAAAATTATTAAAAAAAAGTTTTGCAAACTGTACCGTGTGACATATTAAATAAAAAAAGACTTACTGTGAGGGTCTCAAATATTCTAATTTTAAAATAAATTGTTTTAAAGTTATTTAAGAAAATAGACGAATATTGACCATTCCCATATCTATATCCCATTATCTTAAAGTATTGAGCCTAAAATTTTGAAAAAAAAAATACATAAATTAGTTTTATACAGATTACAGGAAAACTTATAAGAAGTATATGGTTTTAAAATAACATGGTAAATTTCTCAATATTGTTCGTACAAACTTACATTTGCAATTGGAATGTATGGGAGACATGTTTTTAACTACGTACAAAGTTAAGTTTGTTCTTAGGATAAATTCATCCCAACTACGGAACCCTTCATTGTGCATAGTCAGACACGCACTTGGCCGGTTTTTTCTGCTTAGGATGCGTTGTCTTTGTTATTACGGTTTGAAAGGTACAAGTCAATAGTCATTTATTTATTGATATAAATACAAATAACATGGCATCATCATTCTCCTGTCCTCATCCCAATATATTTGGGGTCGGTGCAACATTGTTTTTTCACCCATACCTTTCTCTCAATTAGTCGTCATCTTGGTAGAATGGGAGTGCCCACTCTAGCCACACCTATCATCTTTCACATCCATCGTTTCTTTGTTCTTTCCCTACTCTTATAGCACTCCACATTAATACTCAAATTTTCCTCACGACATTTTCCTCATTCCTCATATTCCCTACATATACAATGACAACTGATTTCCACACAACTTCACCAGTGCCACTTTCAGACTTCCTCTTATATGTTTACTTATTTCTTACAAATTACAGATCATACAAGACTTAATTATTTTTCTACTAATTCAATTTACGTAATTCAAGAATGAAAATGAAAGTGTATATAATATATATGCCAGACGGAATGACCTATGACGGAATGAATAATGCCTTGGAAGTTGGGTAGGCTGCTTTGGTGTGGGATGTAACCTGTGTCGACACCCTCGCGCCATCCCATCTTCTTAGCACGGCGGGTTGTGCTGGGGCGGCTGCTGCAGGAGCAGAAAACCTCAAACGGCGCAAATATAACAACCTTATTGGGAGCTATATGTTTGAGCCGTTTGGGGTTGAAACTCTAGGGCCTTGGGGTCCGAGTGCTCATCGAGTATTTCGGGACATCGCCAAGCGGTTGGTCGTCTCTTCACGGGACCAGAGGGCTGGCCTATTTTTAGCCCAAAGAATCAGCATTGCTATCCAACGTGGCAATGCTGCCAGCCTTTTGGGCACTTTTTCCATTGACAGCGATGCGGACGAATTTTTTGATGCCCTATGAGCTTTTCACCTTTTTATTTTTATGATTTTTATATACTTGTATATAATATATATATATATATATATATATATATATATATCTTTTAGCTTGTACATATAATCTAGTTTCTGTTTGAAATAAAGAATACTTAAAAATTAAATATATATACCTACAATAATTCGTAAACATATATAATTATTGACGGAGACGACAATACGACAAGAAATTAAATAAACTATGTATACCTAATGACGTTTCCAGCCTGCATACGAAATTTCAATGAAACATTGGCATAAGTCATAGCCATAAACTACTATTTAGTTTGTTAGAAAACATCACTTTTTTAATTTCAATGTTAGGATTTATTGTTATGTCCAAAATACATGGTAGTATTGCCCGTGGATTTTTTTACGATTTCCGTTATGTTCCCATAGTAAAAGCTTTTCATAATAATGAGTTCAATGAACAGTATTTTTGGTTTTCAATTACACTTTTTAGAGGCACATAAGTGACACTGAGCACCGTCTTGGGCGGGATTGGTGGCCAAATGGTAGCGGCTCTGAGTTTAGAGTTTGGCCAGCGAGTCGTGGCACAAAGAACTGATTAAGAAAAATTGATAAGACAAGTATCAAAGTTTTTTGATAAGACTTACCCGTTTTTTATTACATACAAAAGTACTAGCTTTTGTCTGTGGTTTCGCTCGCGGTAATTTAGAATTTGACAATCAGTTAATCAGTTCACACTACTAAACACACGAAAATTTAGTAGTTAACTTCAGTATATATATATTTTTTCACTTGAACAGACAGCTGTGCTGCTGAGGAGTTTCTTGCGCCACTTCTTCTCCCCAGCTAAAGCACTAGGAAGTGGTGAAGGGCGGGCGTTTTGGGGGACTGTCTTATGTAATTTTGACGTTCGAATAGTGCTGATTCTCAGCTTAGTTTGAATAAATGATTTATGATTTGATTGATTGATTTAATTTTTTTTTTGATGTGTGTACATACCTGGGTACCCATCTATCATATTCAAGATAGGTAGATTTAACGATTAAAATGTGAGTAGTACGAGGCCATGAGAAATATAAAAAAGCTGCTGATGAATAACACTTCATACATACATAATATTGTTTAAATTTATGAATAATAAATATTTGCTCAAAACATACTCTCCATCATCGCACTCGTGGTTGGTTGGTCGGTATATAAATTGTATATCTGTACTTACATAATATCTATAGTAATAGTACAGCTGAAGAGTATGTTTGTTTGTTTGAACGCCCTAATCTCTGGAACTACCAATCGGATTCGTAAAATTCTTTTCGCATTTGATAGCCCAATTCTTGAGGAATGCTATAGACTATTTAATAACACGTTAGGACACTTAGGAACCAAGTAAAAAGAAAAAAGTCAGAAAGATTGCTAAGCAAAACAAAGTTAGTAATAGCGCGGGCAGACGATGCGATGCGATGCGATGGATCGGGGGAACAATAAATTTCACACGGACGAAGTTGAGGGTAGAAGCTAGTATTAATAATAAAGCTGAAGAGTTTGTTTGTTTGAACACACTAATCTCTGGAACTACTCGTATGTTCTATGTTATAGGGTTTGGTACGTGAAATCTCTGGAACTATCCGTCGGATTTGAAAAATTCTTTTCGCATTTGATAGCCCAGTTCTTGAGGAAGATTATTTAACATCACGCTATGAACTTTAGGAGCCGAGCAAAAATAAAAATGTAAGAAAGAACGAAGTAACGGGGCACTTTGTGTTAAAACAAGAAATTTCACGTGGATGACGAAGTCGCGGGCAGAAAAGTCGCGGGCAGAAGTCGCGGGTAGTCAAAATAAATAAGTATGTTATGAAAAACATGCTTCATCAATGTTTACTTTTATGTCGGGTAAAATGTAGGTGAATACGTATTAAGATAGGTAACTAATAGGTATTACACTGTTATTCAAAATATTATAAAGGTGTGCTAATATTACTCCTTCTGCTTTATCCTAAGGTCGCCGCAGCATAATTTTCTCTTCCATAAGTCTCTATTAGAAAAAAGTCATCTCAAATTTAAAGAAATATATTCAACTACCTAGGTATAAGTAGCTCGTGGCTAAGTAATAACAGCCACACGGGTCGATCGAGGTTAAGCTACGCTTGCCGCGGTTGGTCCGTGGATGGGTGACCATCTTTACATACCAAGACCTATCCGTGCCTCGGAAAGCACGTTAAGCCGTTGGTCCCGGCTGTCATTCGTGGACCTTTGACAGTCGTTACGGGTCGTCAGAAGCCCGAAATTCTGACAACCTGTCTTACCAAGGCGTATCGTTACCCAGTAACTGGGTTCAGGAGGTTAGATAGGCAGTCGCTTCATGTAAAATACTGGTATTCAGCTGCATCCGGTTAGACTGGAAGCCGATCCCAATATAGTTGGGAAAAGGCTAGGCGGATTGATTGACCTAGGTACTTAAGTACGTCTAAAGCCGCAGTCGCACGGCCTGTCCAGGCATGTCGCGGCCCGTACCAAGCATTCACAGGCAGGCCTCATCGGGTCGACGGTTTTATCGGACTATCGGCCTGGCCTGGCGCGATCTGGACTATGAGAAAGCGGGCTTTGGGACCGCGGCATAATGATGCTGAGCAAGAGCGCCGTGTCACCGATGAGGTTACCCATCGGCAAAAATGACTACCTCATTGGTCACAAGCGCTACTCTGTCGTCATAAGGAAAAAAGACGCATCTGTCATTTTTTTCGAAAAAGAGTTATTTACATATTCGGAATCAGTACAAAAAGACGCATCTACCAGTATTTTTAAATTGGCGTAAACTTAACGTAAACCTAATAATTCTTACTATTAAAAGACGCATCTGCTTTTGTATCTTATAGTTTAAACAGGACAACATATTTTTTTCTCCATTTCAATATTTCTGTATATAGGTACGTCCTTTTCCCTTACGGGTTGTTGGGTTTTTCATCTGGAATTTCTCAGTCTAGACCCTGGTGTTGTGCCCGGTCGATGGCAATAGGCTTGCTCCCCATTACATTGGAGTTACACATAACTGGTGACACTATTGGTGTACTATGAGTACACCTCAGCTTATCCCTTCGGGCAATACAGGCGTGTTGGTATGTTGGGTTTTATGTGTAAAAATGAATAACTACACACTTTTATCCCCTATTTTTAAACCCCATAAGGTATGAATTTTTTTTTAAATGCTTCCCACCCTCCCTAATAATAATAGGTACAACTATTTTCTTAATGTCCCGCGGCAATCATCGCATTTCCGAATACAAACGAATGATAATTTCCATGTCCATCAATCGTGTATAATAATTTGAATTCAGAACTAAGTTAGTTCATAATTCAAATTATTATACACGATTGATGGCCATGGAAATTACCATTCGTTTGTATTCGGAAATGCGATGATTGCCGAGGGACATTAAGAAAATAGTTGTACTGTATGCACCTGGAACTCTTGTGCGTTTCGTACTTCTAGATCCAACGGTTTTGGTTGTGCGTTATCTGTCAGTGTGTGAACGAATTAATGAATTAATCAGTGAAGTTATTTAAAACGTATAGCAGTGAATGATTTCTCAGATATTGTATCACCCACATCAACTTCCTGCCCCTGTCCCATGTTACGTAGGGTCGGCGCACCACGTTTTCTCTTTCCATTCTCCAATGTCAACCGTCTCTCTATTTATTTATTTTATTTAACCATTTATGCACACTCAAATAAACAGACAAGAAGAAAGGAACAGAAAAATACGTACAAAGATGATGCTTATTTCTAAAGAAATCTCTTCCAGCATACCTGCGTTAAGAAAGTAGATAGATATTTAGACAACGTGTGTAAGAGTAGAAGAGAAAACAAAATACATAAACGATGCAATGAGTTGCACAAAACCAACATAAGCTTAAAGAAAGTCATCAAAATCATCATCAAATCAATTTATTTAAGGATTTACAATTTCATGATATTAACTAAGAATACGAAATGTTAAACTAAGTCAATAAAACACATGTTTTAACTAGGTAATCCTGTGTTTCAGGCGATGTGGGCTAAGCTTATACTATATAAAATAATCAAGTATTAATAGTTACAAATAAAACAGTAATATATAGTTGGCAAACAAGAAAAGGAAGACAAAAATCAAATTAAACTCAATCGGCACAGATACAGAAAAAAAATGCCAACAAAGAACAAACAACAAAGTGCCAGCATCAATTTAGTCTCCATTAAACGAATGTTGGTATTGTAAACTTCACCGTTAATCATTTCATTCACTTCCTTCTCTTTTATATCATTCCTCACACACCTTTTCTTTGGCCTTCCTCTCTCTCTCCTTCCATCAACATTTATATTCATCACTCTTTGAGTCACATACGTTTTCTCCCTCCTCATCATATGCCCATACACCAAGCCAAACGATTTCCGTTCACCTTTTCTGTCACGGCGCCACTTTCAAACTTCCCCTTTTATACCGATTTCTTACTTTATCCATTTTCGTCACTCCACACATCTATCTCAAAATTCTCATCTCCACTGCATGCAATATTTTTTCATCCGTCTTCTTCACGCGCCAGTATTCCAATCTATACAATACCTGCGACAGGTCTTATCATGGACTTGTAAAATTTCCCATTTAACTTGAGGGGCATCCGTAGGTCGCAAGTTGTTCCTGTTGACCGGTCGCCATTTAAAAAGCGAATATCTGAATGTGACTATAAAAGCTCCCGCAGACAGGCGCGACGGGACTCTGGTGGAACAATTTCTATGAAAACTCCATGGAAATGCTATAACGGAGTCGCGTCGCGTCTGTCAGCGGGAGCGTGAGACTTCACATCGCCAGGTATCTCAACGACCATTATTTATATTTAGGTAAACAGTAAAACTATCCGAATCTATTCCCGAACACATAAACTTGCAAATGTTTTGTTTAGTAGCGTAGACTTCAAACGATTGTATTGTTTCTTTAGCAGCCGAACATTTAATTACAATATTAACTATAATGTATGTTGGAGACTATTCTATTGATTTTCACATGGTTGTTTATTTCTAGAGTATTTTACAAGCTTTTATTTAACTTGCAATGTTTGTACGTAATAATTAACTAACTATTATGATGCAGGATCTCCAAACTTATTTAGACTTCTCAAAGAACGGCGTGGTATACCTGAGCTCATTCCGGACCCAAGGCACCCCTGGAGGATAACCAACGGATTGTCACGGGAACTTGGATTCGGACCCGTGGCACCCCCAGGTCAATTAGTGCAGTGCTTGGTTTTGTTACTAACTTTGGTTCAAACGTGCAACCTTCAATGCACAATGGGTACAATTGATGGTCAAAGTTTTCTCTGAATTACCTTACGACGTGTTGTGGGAGTGGGACAAAGATGAACTTCCAGGGTGCTCTAAGAACAGCTGCCACAGTCAGATCTTCTTAGTAAGTGAAATTCGTAACCGTATCGTAAAGTAGGACGCTCAAAGACTAGGTAGAGTGGCAACCTTCGCAGGGTGGCGCGTAGCAGCTGGATGATAGCCAACGAGGGACTTATGTCTGTGGACTGCTTGTATAGCAGATTCAAATCAGCGTATGCTGATGATGACAGTTACATTACTGTGAAAAAATTAGCAAACAATACGTACAACGTACGTACGTACGTACGTTCGCCTCAAATCTTGCAACTAAATTTTAAAGCAGTCTCTCTCAACCGATTGAGATAAAATTTTGCATACACGTTTAGTTTGGATGACAATGCATGGTAAGCTATGTGACGTCATTCTAAATTCAATATGGCGGACGGCTCAAAACGGCGGACTAATTATATTTTGTGCACTCCCAAGAATACGAAAGAAAATGTAAGTAAAAATGTTTTCAAAAACAAGCTTTTATACTGAAATAAAAGTACTAAATAAAACTTACGTAAACATAGAACTTTAATATTTTCTTAAAAGCTTGAATCTTTAAGTGTAAGAAGGACGTTCACGCCTCAAGCTTTTAGGAGAATATTAATATTCTGTGGTTACGTTAGTTTTATTTAGTACGTTTAGTTCAATAAAAGCTTGTTTTTAAAAAGTTATTTTTAATATCGAAAATAGTTATAATATTTGACCACGAAAAACTTTTCACAACAACCAAAGCAGACCCAATATACAAATACGTCTTTTCGCTGGATATTTTCTGTTATAGACTGTTGTATAATAAACAGGAGCCTGTAAATATCATAAAAAGGATGTTAGGCAGACGGTTGAACATACGAAAATAGCACATCCGTGGGGCCGTTTGCTACGTGTTTAGGTCCAATAACAAGACCTGGGTCTTGTGCACACGGATTTAATTAAATTACTTTTTTTTTAATTTTACTGGAAATTCGTCGTTGCTCAAACTTCAACCGTCAATAATTTCATTTAAAAGTAATAAAACAGACCACTTCGTACTTGTCTCATAACATAACATAGTCTGAATAAATTCGACTGTATGAAGAACCGTTAGGGCGTTTGTGCACTACACGGAATTTTACTGTCCGGCAGTCCGATTTTTTACGGTCCGATGTGACATGAAAAAAACGGATGATTGGCTTGTGCACTTGTCCATCTTTACTCGGATCGGTGCGGCGCAGTTCGGAGTAGCTCACTTTGAAACTACACGCCACGCACGCTAGGAACGATAAGTACGGTCCGGAAAGGAGAATAGTAAAATGTCGGACGGTAAAATTACGTATAGTGCACATATTAGTACAGACGCCAGCAGGTCAACCTACCCGAAACTGTCAGATTTTCCCAATCAACCTTGGACCTAATGCTTTAGCAATAAAGTCGAAAATCTATTAAAGAAATCTGACAGATTGTAGTAGCTTGATGTGCTGGCGTCTGTACATACATTTATGGCGTGCCATATCGGACCGTAAAAAATCGGGCTGCCGGACAGTAAAACTCCTTGTAGTGCACAAACGCCCTTAGTAAATAAAAAGATATTT
Organism: Dicycla oo; assembly: GCA_948252095.1. Taxonomy (NCBI): domain Eukaryota; kingdom Metazoa; phylum Arthropoda; class Insecta; order Lepidoptera; family Noctuidae; genus Dicycla; species Dicycla oo. The sequence continues at coordinate 26,427,212 of OX411730.1, forward strand.
GCATGGTAGGTAAGTACCTAGTCTTGAAATAAATATTGTCACGAAGAAAAAAAAAATTATTGCAAATAATATTTATTACTTTTACAGTGTGTTAGTTTAATACATAAATATAAAACAATTTAAAATATAAAAAGCTTATTCGAAGTGGTCTCCATTAGCTGCAATACAGTCCTTTAAACATTGAGGCCAGTTATCAATAGAAGCACGCACTCTTTCCATGGGAAAATTCTTCACTGCCAATCGTATGGATTGTTTTATGGACTCCAAATTATCATGGCGTTTAGAGCAAGCCGTACTCTCTAAAACTGACCATAAATCATAATCCAGTGGATTAAGATCGGGACTAGACGACGGCCAGTCTTCAGCTCTGATAAAGTCCGAAACGTTCACTTTCAACCAAGACTGCGTGGACCGAGCTTTATGACCCGGCGCCGAGTCTTGTTGGAAGGACCATACTTGGTTATTGAACATGGTGTTGTTAAGGGGCTTAACTACCTTCTCAAGAATGTTATCTTGATACACTTGTGCCGATGTTTTGATACCTTTTTCACAAAAATATGGCTCAGTCACTCCTTCATAGCTAACACCCCACCAAACCATCACTGAAGTCGGATAATGCCCACGTTGCACTCTGTCGACTAATTGGGAAGCTTCCTTAGAGAGTTGAGCATAAATACGGTCATTTTGTTTGTTAAAATGTTGCTCAATTGTAAAGATTTTCTCATCCGTAAACAAAATTTTTCTGTGACCTCCCTTTGCGTACCGCTTCAGTAGTTATTTCGATTTTACCACCCTATTCTTTTTTTAATTATCAGTTAAAAAATGACCAGTGCGTCTCTTATAGGCTGCAAGTCCTAAGTCATCTTTTAAAATACGCGACATGGTTCTGGGTGCTATCTTCATCTCCTGAGATAAAATCTAGCTGTTGCTTTCGGACAGGATTTCTTCGAATTCTTTCCCTTACTGCTTTGACCACCTTTTTCGTACGAACACTACGTGGACGGCCAGATCTTTTTCTGTCACAAACAGAAGAGGTCTCATTGTACCTATTAATAGCCCGGTACACAAACATTTGACTAATACCAAGCGTATGGAGAGTTTTAAAAATTGCATTTGGCTCCATACCAACTTTGTGTAATGCAATCACAGCGATTCGGTTCTCTTTATCACCCCACTCCATTTTAATATCGCAAAATATTGTAAAATGTATTGGCGCCAAAATTAGAAAACTCAATGAACAATCGTATAAAAATGACAGATTCCAAATTCAAATGTAATATCCTTCTTATTTTAAATTGTAACAGTATTTATGGCCAGACTGTGTATAGGGAAAACCCTCTATTTATCTTCCATACAATTTCAAATCAACTTGTAAAACAAACAAAAGAATATGTTGTATGCAACACTGAAAAAGCCCCACCTGAGAGCCCTTTGGCTGGTTATAAAACGAGTTTTAAACCAAATCCCTCCGCTATCAGTCCGCGTCGGTAGAGAAGAGCCGCGTGCGGGAAGCCTATCACGTAACTAGTTTGCTACAGTGGCGGTCTGTTGTAATTCCCCGGCCTATTTATGTGATACTGATGAGGTAGTGATGTCACTAGCAAATTGTAAGTCGATAAAAAAGTTGAATAAAAATACCTATACCTATAGTGCGTAGGGAATTCTTTCGTGAAACGCACTTTAATAGTATAAGCGAGAAATCAATGGCCACAGATTAATTTTTTTGACATCACACAGACGGAATTCGACTTCGGAATCTTTCTTAAATCAGGTTAAAAATAAAGTTTACATTGAAGAAGTCACCTTAAGTATCTATTGGGTAGAGTATAACAAGTTATCAACTACAGATTCTCAATTATGTGGTATTGTTTATAATGTGTAGATTAGATTCTATAAGATGTTGTTAATTATAGAGCTTCCACTAGTGAAGTGTCCCTGGGTACTGGTAGTCGGCGTTACTCCCAACTCGCGACTTTCTTTCATCATTCAATTATTCATACTATATGCTAATACGTGTTGTTTCCATACACTCTCAGTGACTCATTAGTATGAACCCCAGTATATTAGATACATTAGAAATCCATGTTATAAGTATATTTCTTGCACAATAGTAAACGTAGTACAACGGAGACTAATTTCGAGTCCGATAGATGGCAGTAAGTTCGACCCCTTTTACATGTTTTAAATATAACTGGCAAAATGTGGATGTGTTACACATTACTGCCTAACCCTTCGGAAAATGCAGGCATCATGTCATTTTATGTAGTTTTAACAATCGAATAAATCAGTAACTCGACTGTATTTGCCTGGAACACGTCGGGTGTCCCCTCCCTATGCACTGAGTGGGTTAATTACAACAGTTCTCCAACAACTGAGTCTTATCTATAGATATCGAGTATCGATATTTAACTATTATCGATATCTATAGAGCATGGGTCAGCAGATGTCTTTAGTTCATGTTATTAGTTTAGTTGCTATCAGAAAGTTATTATTGTTGCTTTGTCTAAAAATATGTCTCTTCAGATTTGTCACTGAATGAGAAAGCCTGGTGTGCATCTACTCCAATATAAACCACTGTATTCTGGGTTCGATTAGATCAGTGTCGATCTGCACCATAATTGCGTAATACACTATCAATCGTAATCTGAATGATTTTGAAGCATATTGCCAATCCATTGCTTCATATGTTCGAAAAGTTCGTCTGCTCAACAACGTAAATAATGCAACGAATGTTGTTGAACTGTCAAAATGAAAGCCATTGCTACTGTAAGTGTGTTACGCAATTACCCTGCGGTTCCATCAGTGTCTCGGAAGCAGCCGGGAGTCGGATTTGTGGCCAGTTAATGGCTATGGGCTACATTTACATTTGAGTAATTGGCAAAATGTAGTTAGGTATACTATAAACGGCTATATAGCTATATGTAAGTGGGCCCTATATGCCTGGAGGCTTTTATTTAGGTATAAAGTTCTGTTTACTTCTTTAGTTTTGTATTTTTATTTCTGCTTGAGTATAGTTTTCGTTTTTTTTGGCGTGTTCTAGCTGACTTATGGCAAATAATTTAATTTAATGTTTTTGTTGCTTAATGTACCCAAATTATTTTGCTTACTGTACAGAATCAAGTTTTTTTTTTGTAACTAAACAGACAGCTGTGCTGCTGGGGAGTTTGTTTCGCCACTTCTTCTCCTCAGCTAAAGCACTAGGAAGTGGTGAAGGGCGGGCGTTTTGGGGGACTGTCTTATTTAATTTTGACGTTTAAATTATTCTGATTCTCAGTCTAATTTGAACAAAAATTACTTTTGACTTTCACTATGACTTTAATTTTAGAGGGGGCTCATTATTGAGTGTGCAAGTCACCCCCTGCCATTTTTATCCATGTATTACATATAACATTGATCAGGCAGAGGACTAGTCCTTCCATAGTTCTAGGTAAACAATCCACTTAAGCCAACCAAACCCATAGCCCAATATGTTTTGTTTCCATGTTCTGCAATAGTCCTGTACCAACCGGCGGATGTCCTTGGGTGCACTTGCATAGTGCATATAGTGATAATCATCGGTTGGTGCCACCTCATCATTTAAAATTGTCTAAGGGCCTCTGCGAGTTGGCTTCGGTCCCGAGACCCCAGGGTCCCGTGAAATGTCAAAAATAATAATAATTTATTTATTTATTTATTTAACAAATATGGAGGACTAACAGCTACATTAAAACAATATAGTAATGGAATAATAAACAGTGAGCCAATAATAAGTCCTCACGTTTAGAAACGGGAAAAAAATTTAAGCGAACACATACATAATATAAAAAGAAAACAGTTCAAATACCAAAAATACACATCTTTACACAATAGATTACCTCCATATAGTCTATGTTGATACAAATATGTATAACAGATAATCGCATAAATAAGGCAACATTAAACACAATGAGATAGACAATGGTCAATTAATTACAACTTTGTACAGTTTAATTTAATGTTAACATTTTAATTTATTTTTTGAAAAGAAGTCGAGGCTTAGGCGTCTTCTGACTGTGACCACACTGGTGGTATTGGTGGTATAATTTATTTCATAAAAAGTGGAACAGTCTGTTACAAAATAGGATGAAAACTTAAGAATACATAGTTTACATCTGAGATGAGTAGGCAATAATAGAACTTTACGATCTGATGTTCTAAAATAAACATGGACTGTATAAAATATGGACGGTACATACAACCACCAACTTTTAAAACAGGTAACACCTCTTTATTCATGAGGACGAGGGGCTTAAGACTTGACAAGTAAAGAAAGCGTTCCCATCTCTCTTCGTAGGAACCCGAACAATATACATTGTAGGTAACGTATTTCATTAATAAATAAGTGTAGTATTTTAAGTTTTTTTTAAAATTCTGGATTAAGCTTTTATTAATCTGGATATCATCTAGGACAGAGTGCTTGTCAAGACAAGTGAAACGAGCGCAAACTCGATAGGGTTGCGTCATTTTATTACTGAGCTCCATGGCCGCCTTCTGGCTCATCATCAGATCAGCTCCATGTAATAAAAATATTGCATAGTCATCCGATTAAGCATGTCTTTTTTGCGTCTTATCCATGGCGGCAAGTGTGCTTTTCCTCGGGTGACCCCTCGCGCTGTGCTGACGCGGTTGCGGACGTGATTCGGCAGGGGATGGAATATTTTATTCCATTCTCCGACATCCCGCTCGGTCACAAATCCCGGCCTTGGTATAATGCAGAATGTGCCCACGCTGAGGCCCGAAAAGAGACTGCCTACCAAGCCTGGGTTAAGGCCCGCGACCGCAAAGTTAGAGCGCGCAGGGTTCGCGCGAAGAAGAGAGCCTTTAATTCTGCCGCCAAGTTCTGCAAGCGGGTTTTGCGTAGGGCACGTTTTGACCATGTCGGACATATCGGGGCCAGGCTGGCTTCGCACCCTCCGGGTAGTAAACAGTTCTGGTCCCTGTCTAAAGCGGTTGAAACGAATTTCTGTCGTCCCACTTTACCTCCTATGATGAAACCTGATGGGTCGCTGGCTCACTCTGCAACTGAGAAGGCAAATTTATTTGCATCTCTCTTCGCAAGCAATTCACGTCTGGACGCTGGCTCAAAGCAACCACCTACTGTACCTCATTGTGACTCCTCGATGCCGGAGATCGCAGTACACATTAAAGAGGTCCGAAGAGTATTGTGCAGTCTAGACGTGAACAAGGCCAGCGGGCCTGACGGCATTCCAGCGAGAGTGTTGAGGCAGTGTGCGCCTGAACTGTCTCCTGTATTGACACGTTTGTTCCGCCTCTCTGTTGAAAAAAGAACGGTGCCGAAATCCTGGAAGCTTGCAAATGTACAACCAGTGCCCAAAAAAGGCGACCGTGCAGACCCTGCCCATTACCGTCCGATCGCCATTACCTCCATTCTGTGCAAAGTTTTGGAAAGGGTACTGAACAATAAGTTGCTGAACTACCTTGAAGACAATGATCTCCTCAGTGACCGTCAGTATGGCTTTCGTCGGGGACGGTCAACTGGCGATCTTCTTGTGTATGTCACGCACTGCTGTGGCGAAGCCATCGAGAAACACGGCGAAGCACTGGCTGTATCGCTTGACATCTCGAAGGCCTTTGACAGGGTCTGGCACGCTGCTCTGCTCAGCAAGCTTCCTGCTTATGGCATCCCAGCTGATTTTTGTAGCTGGATATCAGATTTCCTTAGTGAACGGTCGATTAGAGTAGTTGTTGATGGCTGCTCTTCTGACCTTATGGCTATTGATGCCGGAGTTCCTCAGGGGTCTGTTCTCTCTGCAACTCTTTTCCTGCTGCACATCAATGACCTGCTTCGGCCTGGTATTGTTGGGTACGCAGATGACAGTACAGTTTCAGAGAGATACTTGTCCAGCGCAAAAACCAGCGGGGCCGAAGTTCGTTCCTTGAGAGAGGCCATGGTAGAGCGGACAGATTTGACCTTAAGCTTTGTCTCCCAGTGGGGTGATGATAATCTGGTCTCTTTTAACGCCACCAAAACGCAGGCGTGTCTTTTTACCGCTAAAAAGAGTCGTTTCGCCCAAACTCCTACTTTTCGGGGTACATCTGTTCCTGTAACTGATCGACTTGAGCTCCTAGGCATGGAGTTGACATCTGGTCTCAACTTCGGCGCCACCATCGAGTACAAGGCCCAAACTGCGGCCAAGAAACTGGGCATCCTAAATAGGGTGAAGCGATACTTTACGCCTGGACAGCTTTTAACCCTTTACAAAGCGCAAGTCCGATCCTGCATGGAGTATTGCAGTCACCTTTGGGATGGATCAGCTAAGTACCAACTAGCCGCGCTTGACTCGGTGGAACGCAGAGCTAAGAGGCTCATTGGCGACGTAAAACTGGTGGATGCCAAGCTTCATAGCTTGGCTCATCGCCGCAAGGTTGCCTGCTTGTCGGTCTTCTACAGATTGTACTTCGGAGAGTGTGCCCGAGAACTCCACGACCTCATTCCACCGGCCCCCTTCTACCACCGGACATCTAGACGCACTGCCAGTTACCATCCCTACCTGGTTGCTATTCCACCAATTCGCACTAAGCGTTTCCAAATGTCTTTTATAATGCGCACAGCAAAAGAGTGGAACTCACTACCTGCGTCTGTGTTTCCGAACGTATACAACCCTAATCTCTTCAAAGTGAGAGTGAACAGGCTTCTTCTGGGTAAGCTCACTCCATCGTCGACTTTGTCTCTGTCACCTCTGACCTAGACTAGAGTCAAGAGCAAACCCATCACAAATAAAAAAAAAAAAAAAAAATGTAAAATTGCTGCTGCAATCGGAAACCGGGAAGTGGGTCAAATACTTGCAAGTCATATCATAGTCATTAATTCATAAACAAGTGATTTGCATCTGAATTAACACATAAATTTACACAATTACAAAACAAGACAATCATCAATTACTAAGATAATAAATCTACATTTCATGCATTTCACACAAAATGGTCAACAACTTAAAATTTAAAATAATAACAATAAAATAATAAATAAAAAATAAAAATAAATTAGCATAAGTAGATTGATAGTAACGTTTATAGTCAGATCAATAAATAAACAAAATCCATTAAAATTTAACAATCCATGATTATCTTAATAAAATTACAATTCATTAAAATTACAGTTCTTCTACAGCATATAGACACTTATTTAATAGAATTTTTCTTACTTTTATTTTGAAAGCGCTACTGTAGACAGCACTTTTTATGTCTAAAGGCAACCTGTTGAATAATTTTACAGACTGGTATCGTGGACTGTGTTTAACAATTCTTAGGTTATAATTAGTAAAATTTTTATTCTTCAAGTCCAGTCTACGGGTGCCTTTCCTTATCTGCCGTTCTTCTACTGTCTCATAGTCTTGTATGTTTTTGGCCATAGTCCTTAAAAGTACCAGTACATACTCGGTACTGTAAGTATGCCTAAAAAGTATGATAAAATGCTGTCGGCAACTGTCCCTTTGTGAGATGCGGACCATGGTACGAATTGCACGTTACAAGATTCGATTACAGACAGACATACACCAGGACTAACCTCTCACTCTAAATTAAAGCCAAATTAAATTAAATTATTTCCATTTTTGAAATGAAGAAAGTCAAAACATAAGCGACGATTTTTTGATCCGTAGTTAACAAACATTGTTGAATTTTGGCTAAATGTGACAGGCTAATCATGAATGGGTTATGCCATTAGTTACTATTTTTTAATGTGAATGAGCTAACATGAATACATTCATGTTTAGCCTTTCACAATTAGCCAAAATTCAACCATTAGTTACTATGTTTAACCATTGGTTGAGTTAACTACGGATTAAAAAACTGGCCCTAAATGGAATAGTAGTTATAGTTTAACTTGTGTTCACTAGCTCCCCAAGGTTGGTCTTCAGTATTGAGTTAACGTCATGCATCAACCTACCCTTTCTGCTGCGTGGGAAGGTCAACAGCTGCGGATATAAACTGGACGCCTACGAACATTATTCTGTCTTATGTCGCTAGTTTACTGTACACGATGACTGGTCGTCTTGCTGATCATGGTTCTATGTTCTATGATGTTGGGTTTGGTTTCAGCACTTAGTCCTTCAAGTGGACCATTGTACGTGAGCCATGGCGGCCGTCGGTGGTTATTCCAACCAGCCCACCTCCCTCCAGAAGTTAATATATATATAGCTAGCATAGCTTCTGTTCTGTTCAGAACATCTGTGAAAGATCTGGGTGCCCCGAGGGTTTCTATGGTTGACTATGGTTTTGTTATTGCTAATAGTAATTAACAGATTTTTAATTTACTTCGAAGGTCTTAATTTATCATTATTGTGACTCTAGTTACAGCTATACGTATATAGCTATATGTAGGCTATATGTAAGCGGGCACGCCCTTTACGCCTAGAGGCTTTTATTTAGGTATAAATTACTGTTTACGTTTTTAGTTTTTAGTGTATGTTTTTGTTGGTATATTGGCGCGTTTTGTGTTGAGTAATGTAAATTATTTTGCTTACTATTGTATAGAACCAAATTTTTTCAAACTGAACAGACAGCTGTGCTGCTGCTGCTGGGGAGTTTGTTGCGCTACTTCTTCTCCACAGCTAAAGCACTAAGAAATGGTGAACGGCGTGCGTTTGGGGGATTGTCTTATGTAATTTTGACGTTCGAATAGCGCTGATTCTCAGCCTAGTTTGAATAAATGACTTTTACATTCATTACTTATTTTTGTATGAAAACTAAACACAATATGGAAAAATTCTAAAGTTCTTCTACTACACAGAAGGAGTTCCAGTTTTTTTTTTTTTTAAGGATATCCCATCGGCGAAAATGACGAACTTCCATACAAACTATTATCCCCTATTTCTCTTTATGGGATGATATTTCAGGAGGGGCTCGTGGCTAAATAATAACCACCGCACGGGTCGATCCACCAGGTTAAGCTACGCTTTCCGGCAAGCGTACCTTACGCTTGCTGGGGTTGGTCTGTAGATGGGTGACCATCTTTACATACCGAGACTCCTCCATGACTCAGAAAGCACGTTAAGCCGTTGGTCCCGACTGTCATTCGTGGATCTTTGACAGTCGTTACGGGTCGTCAGAAGCCCGAAAGTCTGACAACCAGTCTTACCAAGGGGTATCGTATTACCCAATAACTGGGTTGTGGAGGTCAGATAGGCAGTCGCTCCATGGAAAATACTGGTATACAGCTGCATCCGGTTAGATTGGATGCCGACGCCAACATAGTTGGACAAAGGCTAGGTAGATTGATTTTTGGATGATACTTCAAAAATCCCTCATTACTGCTCACTTTCTTCATATAGTTAAGGAAATCTTCGTGTTTTTAGACCCAGCGGTTTAGATTGTGCGTTGTCAGTCAGTGCATTCATGAATTTAAGATTTTTATTACGTAGATAAAACAAACAGAAATCGTCATACATTCCCCATTAATACTCAATTCAAGAATCATTCCAACAAAGACAATTCGCACGCTGACTTTCCCGCCAACTCGGTAACCTAAGTTCTGCGCCCTGAGGCGGGTAGTCATAAATTTGCTAGACTTCAGCGAGGGTAATAAATCTTCCAAATGTCATTTTAAGCGCGAACTCAGTCTGATTTAGTGCTTCGTTCGGAGATAGTCTCTATAGATGTGCAGACGAACTACTTTTTTTTACCTACTTATTTGATGGCCGGGAAGTTCCCGAAATAATGAAAATAAAAACCGTCGTGACTTTAGAACCAAGTCGAAGTTTTCAATTTTGTATTAGGAACTTTACCTTACTCAGAATAAAGTTCAAAATACATGATAATTCAAAATAAGTAAAATATATGTCAGAACTCATTTTGTAATATAATAAGAATAAGATGGAATTTTGTCTGTCTTGTCGGTCTAATGGAGTTTTTCAGTACCTACAATTATTGCAGGCAACGAATATTGTACATCGGGTTTTAGAAAGAGCCACACAGGTACGAGTGACGGAGACGACGCTCCACAAAGCCGAACTTTTAATAAAATAACTTTCATAAAAAACTTAACAGCTTCTGAAGTCGGTGCCAAGCTAAGGTGCATTGACATTGAAGAATTGAAAACACCGACTTCAGAAGCCGTTAAGTTTTTTTTATGAAAGTTGTTTTATTCGTTTTAGGTTTTTGAAGTAGGTTTCTACTTTTTTTTAAAGTAAATTTATTTTTCCATTTTTAGTTGAATATACATTACAAGATGAACGAAAAGAAGAATCATCAAAATCCGCTTAAAAATGCCGGAGATACAGTACAATTATGTATATAAGTTCGTACATAAGTTTAATTACCTAATGTTTTTTTTAATACTAAAACCTTCCTGGAAGTATGTAGTTAAAGCTAGAGAAATAATAATCAAAATTGGTTCATTAGTTTTTATTCATACAAACTTACATACATACAAACAAACATGCATATATACATACGGGTCGAATAGAGAACCTCCTTTTTGGAAGTCTGTTAAAAATAAAGTCAGGAGGTGTAGTGGGACACCCGGTTGGAACGAAGTACCTTTCGTTGTATATTATGTATATAATAATATATATAGCCATGTAGTATAAGTTTTTAGAAGTTAAAAACTTATTCTAGAAGGCGAAACAAAAAAAAAAAATGATACCTGAAACTGATTTTTTCGGGCTTAGCGCTTTTTCGTTTCGTGTCGATTTCTGCCAGTTAACTTCTACCACAAGTCGCGTTAAAGAACTTCCTTCCTAAAAACTCGATGTGTCTTTTATAGCAGATATTATTCTTAACCCTGTAAATGCCCAAAATACCAGACAGTCTAAACGTAGAATTCCAGTCCAGTAAAATATAATATTTGCGGATTTTCAGTACGAACGACTGTCAGAGTATTACTTAGAACCACATTTAGTATAAATCTGAAGCTAAAATTCTATGAAAACCGCAAATTGTACAATAGCAGAGTATTTGAAGTTTTAATGTACAGACGTCAGCAGATCAAGCTACCCGAAACTGTCAAATCCCAATCAACCTTGAACCTAATGCTTGAGCGATAAAGTTGAACATCTATTAAATAAATTTGACAGAATGTAGTAGCTATCACTGGCGTCTGTACAGGAGACCTCAACATTAGTTTAACACTTTTGGCAACAATTCCCAGAAAATTAAAACTTCACTAACGCTGAAAATATCTAACTGTAACAAATTAGACTTATGACATTTAAGCCAAGACATATTGCGCCGGCCCCAAATAAATTGGAATAAGGGCAGGAGAATGATCATGATGATGATGTCTGGTGAAAAATATTGTATGACGCGCAAGTGTAACGCAGCCATTGTTCCCCAAATGTGTGACGCGCAAGTGTAACTCAACCTTACGGCGGTGGCAGCATACTGTCATTGTTCCCCCAAATGCTTCCAAATGTGTTTTTAGACATCGCCAGATCTAGGGATGTGTCAAACGTGTCCAAATCCACTAATGGAATAATAAGTAGGGAATACCGAGCTTCGGCGGCGCCTATATCTGGACCTTTTATTTACATAATGAATGTTTAATGTAGGAGTAGTGGAACAGAAATATGTTTTGTAGTTTTTTATGGTCTTTTAGGTACTGTTAGGGCAATTAATTATTGAAATGAAATGAAATGAAATGAAATAATTTTATTTGCTAAGAATGTAGGTACAAAAATATGGTGTTAAGTAAGAGAAGGATCCAGTACATTCTACCGTGAGGCATGCAAAAATTTTTTTATAGTAGAATTAATTATGAGACAATCTTAAAAAATCAAATATTTAACTGGTATCAAATTATTAAAAATAGTCAATAAAAATATAAATCATTCAATTTGTAAGTTCATTCAGTGGTAAACAATGTCCATAATAAGTTAATAATTACTAAATATTACAATGTCAATAATAAGTTAATAATTAGTCAATAATACAATGTCAATAATAAGTTACTAAATATTCAAAAAAATTGCAATGAAATTTGAAAATTAAAATCGCAAGGAAAATCATCGTATATAAATAATTCATATTGATTTGTCATTCAAAAATTCATCAATTGTATAATAACATTTTTCAAGCAGCAATTTATTCAACTTCCTTTTAAATATTTGCAGTGTGCAATTTTTTATATCAACAGGTATTTTATTGTATATCACCGGTCCCATATGCATAATATTCTTTTTCAGTAGCGTTGTTTTAAATTTGCCTGTATGTAAAAGATTTTTATATTGAGATCTTATTAATGTTGGCCTTGTTGAGTGATCAATATTTGAACAAAATAAATTTTGATTACTTTTCACAAACAGTCCCATTTCCAAAATATAGAGCGATGGAAATGTTAGTAATTTAAGTGATTTAAACATAGGAATGCAGCTGTCTGTTGAATTTATTCCAGTCATTGATCTAATGCAATATTTTTGGGCTCTGAAAATCCTTTCTCTCTCACTACAATTACCCCAAAAAACTATTCCGTATCTTAAAACAGAAGCAACGAGACCATGATAAGCTATAATAATCGTGTCAGTGCTAACTTTTTTTGTCAAATTATATAAAATGTAGGCAGATTTGCTTAATTTCTTGCAGATCGCCTCGGCCTGTGGTCGCCATGTCAGTTGATTGTCAATTATTATACCTAGAAATTTTGCAACATTTGTATTGTCTAGTCTTTCTCCATTGTATGCGATAGTCATAGTGTCTGGACGTAAACGCTGGTAAAAATGCATTACTTTTGTTTTTTTCAAATTGATAATTAAATTATTGATAGAAAGCCAATTTATTATATTTTTTAATGTGTCATTAATATCTGTTTCATAATCCGCTTTTTCCGTACATTTAACTATAGCCGTGCTGTCGTCAGCAAATAATACCATTGGCTGTTGAATTTGTCTAGGCAGGTCATTTATATAAAGCAAAAACATTAAGGGTCCAACAACAGTACCTTGCGGTACTCCGAATTTGACTTCTCTACTATCTGATAAATATTTATATTGAATCTTACTTTTAGGACATATCCTAGTGATTTCTGTCTGTTGTTTGCGTTTGCTTAGGTAAGATTCAATAAGTCTCAAGACGTTTCCTCTAATACCGTACCTATCAAGTTTGTGCAGAAGAATGTCATGTTTAACGAAGTCAAAGGCTTTAGTCATGTCAGTAAATATTGCACAAACTGGTGTTTTATTGTCGATATTCATCATTATGTTATGTAGCAAGTCGTAAATCGCCATGTTAATGTTTTTCTTTTTTCTGAAACCGTTCTGCTCATTGCAAAGGATATTATATTTATTTAAGAAAGAAGTTATGGATTCATAAATCAGTTTTTCGAGTATTTTAGAAAATACAGAAGTAAGAGCTACCGGTCTATAATTTGACATTTCATCTTTACTGTCTTTTTTATGTATAGGTATAATAACTGTAGTTTTTAAGCTATCTGGAAATGTGCCATCACTTATGCACAGGTTCATTATATGGCTTAAGGGAGAAGCAATTACATCTGCAACGAATTTTACCACATTGATAGCTATTTCATCGTATCCGACACTTTTTTTATTTTTTAATGTTTTGATAACTCTCACGATATCTTCAGGTAGAACTGGGGCCATAAATATTGAATGTGGGTTGTTTTCTATGCCAGTAATTTCGTTTGTGGCATTGTCATTACTTAGGTTTTGTATTTGATCAATAAAATAATTATTAAAGCAATCGGCCATTTCCTTAGGATTATTTATAACAGTGTTTTCTTTCTTAATTTGTAGTATAGGTTCTGCAATTCGATTACTACCTTTTATTATTTGCCAGGAGGCTTTAGATTTGCTCTGACAATTTTTTATAATGTGGTTGTTTTGTGCTTTCTGCGTGAGTTTAATAATTTTTTTAAATGTTTTTGAATATTGTTTGAATGCACTTTTAGTTTGTTCTGAAGGTGTTTGCCTATATTTCCATAGTAACAGTCTTTGTTTTTTACTGCAAATTCTTATACCTTTTGATACCCACTTTATTTTTCTAGAGGGTTTTATATTAATTAGTTTTACTGGAAAACATAAATCATATATTAAGCGAAATTGCGCTAAAAAATTTTCATATGCCTCATTAGGATTGTTAGAATCGTATACCTCTATAAAAAATAAACTTTTTAGGTGTTTCTTAAACTTAGTCAAATTAACTTTTGAGATGTCCCGTTTTTTTATTCGCCATGAATTAAGTATGCAGGTTTTATTTACATGTATTTTTAGTATTTGAGCTGAGTGGTCCGACAGAGCAAAGTCTATTACCTCGCTATAACACTTTTTACGACAGTTGTGCGCAAAATTATCAAGACAAGATAAGCTCCTTGGTCTAGTTGGTTGTCTAATTTCTAACTTGAGATTGTGATTGAGAAGCAAGGTTTCAAAGTCCAAAGTGTATCTATTATGTTTCAAAATATCTATGTTGAAATCCCCACATAGCAATATCTTTCTATTCCTTTTAGTACATATTTTTTTTTAATAAGGTCTCTAAGCTATCACAGAATAAATTGAAATTTGACATCGTTGGCGGCCTATATAAACAAATAATAACTAAATTTTGTTTGGTTAACTCAATTGCACAGCATTCTATAATCCCTGTAATAGCCATTTTTTTTATCTCTGTCAATACATTAAATTCGTAACAAGTTTTAACTAAAATGCACGAGCCTCCTCGCTTGTGTTCTTTTCTTGTATATGCTGCGGCAAGTTTGTAATTCGGAATGTTAATTAGTCCCTCTTGTCCAGAAATTACAAAATGCTCTGTGATGCATATTACGTCAACATCTATTTGCTTATTCAGCAGCTCCTGGATATGTATAACTAGTAAATCAGTCTTGTTTAGAAGTCCGGCTATATTTTGGTGCAAGATGTACATATGTTTATAAAAGAAAAAACTCATTGCGACTAGTTGATGGTAATACGTTCTCATTCACGCTAGGAAGTTTTTGGTTCAAATCATCATGCAAAACTTCTTGAGAATAAAACAAGTCATAATCAATCATTATGTTAGCCATTATCTGGTTGTAAATATGTCTCCATCCGGATTGATTTATTTTCCCTGTGTTATAGGAAAACATATCATAAGTCAGAGTCTTATTGCTGTCATAAAAATAAGCGTATTCGTTGTTTTTCACATCTAGATAAAGCAGATTGTTGAATTGGAAATCGACTAAAAGGTTGAATCTAAAACCAGCGGTCCCGATGAGCGTTGATGGCGTGATTGACCCTGGAGAGATTGTGGACAGGTTTAGAAGGCATTTTGCAGTATCATCGCGGCAAGTAAATGAACAGAATCTTATCACTGGGGGCGTCATGTCTGGAGAGCCAATAAACATTAAAGCTACGGAGATAAGAAACATTATTAAAGGTATGACCAGAGGCAATTCTCCAGGACATGATGGCCTAAGCATTGAACACTTCCAATATGCTGGTTCGCACCTCCCTAGGGTCATATCCATGCTATTCAAGTTTTGTGTGAGACACTCGTATCTACCTACGGAGCTCATGAGGACGATAGTGATGCCTATTGCCAAGAATAGGTCTGGGGATGCATCGGATAAGGACAACTATAGGCCTATCTCTTTGGCTACCATAGCGGCTAAAGTTCTTGACGGTGTGCTAGATCGTAGAATGGCAGGACTGCTCAATCCACATGATTTGCAGTTTGGTTTTAGAGCTGGGTTGTCCACGGAAACGGCTGTTCTGGCGCTCAAGCATATGGTTACTAAGCCGACAGAAAGATTCCGGTGTATGCTGCTTTTCTGGACCTCTCCAAGGCGTTTGACCTGATTAACTACAAGATCCTATGGTCAAAACTGCGGGAGAAAGCCGTACCTCAGGAGCTAGTTAACCTCCTCTAGTATTGGTACGTCTACCAGTTAAACCAGGTCAGATGGTCGGGTGCATTATCTGGTGAATATGGACTGAAGTGTGGTGTGAGGCAGGGAGGTTTGACTTCCCCGGCGCTCTTCAGTCTATATACAACGCTCTCCGTGTGCAGTATAATAATGATTTTCGGGTGTAGCTGGGGCTTCCGCGGTTCTGTAGTGCGTCAGGTATGTTTGCCGAGGCAGGCATAGATAGTTTTGAGGCTATCATGCGCAAAAGAACGGCATCCCTAACGCGTAGGATACGTGGAAGCTCCAATAGCATCCTGAAGATTATTTTGGAGAGGCCAGACTGCCCTTTTCTAATGCACTGCTCCCGTAGACATAGCTGTGGGCCCGGTGCTGAGGAAATATAATTTAATTGGTTGATGGTCATGTTTTTAGTTGAATTTTAATTTAATTTTGATCTGATTTTGTTTTATCTGACCGCCAGTAATAAAGTTGTTATGTTTTCTCACAGCTTTCAAAGACACTGAACGATGCTCAATATAAGTTTTATTGGTATGACGTCTATAGGCATTTAGTGTCCTTGAAGGCGTTAAAGGATAAGGACGTATTATTATCCCTATAATGATCACCTATCATATATTAGGTTGGGGAAAAAGTCTTTTCGCATTATAGTATGTATGAACTTGTAATAAAATCTCTTTGGCTATACTATTTGTATCTTGCTGGTTTTGGTATCATTGAAAGTTTAAATTTTAAAGAACATAATTCCAAATTCAAATTAGGAAAATGTGTGATTTTCATTTGTTTTTCGTACCGTCAAAATGAGTGAATCTAATGAAGAAATTCGATACATTTTAAAATTTTACTACAAAAAAGGTAAAAATGCAACGCAAGCCGCGAAAACAATTTGCGATGTTTATGGACCTAGTGTAGTGTCTGTGAGAGTAGCACAAATTTGGTTTAAGCGTTTTCAATCCGGAAATTTTTGATGTCAAAGATGCACGTCGCTCTGGCCGCCCTATTACGGATAAAATGGATGCCATTTTTGAAAAAGTGGAGCAAGATCGGCATATCAGTAGTTACGACGTAGCTGAAGAACTGAAAATTGACCACAAACAGTTTTGGCGCATTTGAAAAAAACTGGGTACACAAAAAAGCTCGACATTTGGGTACCTCACGAGCTCACTGAAAGAAACCTAATGAACCGTGTACTCATTTGTGATTCTTTATTACGACGTAATGAAACCGAACCATTTTTGAAGAAGCTGATAACTGGTGATGAAAAGTGGATCACGTATGACAAGAACGTGCGAAAAAGGTCGTGGTCAAAGGCCGGTCAGGCTTCACAGACTGTGGCGAAACCCGGGTTAACTCGCAACAAGGTGATACTGTGTGTGTGGTGGGGTTGGAAGGGCATTATTCATTATGAGCTGTTACCACCAGGCAGGACCATCGATTCTGAACTCTACTGCGAACAACTGATGAGATTAAAGGAAGAAGTTGAGAGAAAGCGGCCGGAATTAATCAACAGAAGGGGTGTGGTTTTTCATCATGATAACGCTAGACCTCACACATCTTTAGCCACTCAGCAAAAATTAAGAGAGTTTGGCTGGGAGGTGTTAATGCATCCGCCGTATAGTCCTGACCTTGCACCTTCAGATTTTCACCTGTTTCGGTCTCTTCAGAATTCTTTAGGCAGTGTCAGGTTAACATCACGAGAGGACTGCCAAAACCACTTGTCGCGGTATTTTGACCAGAAGTCCCAAAATTTCTATAGCAATGGGATCATGTCCCTACCTACAAGATGGCAAAAAGTTATCAAACAAAATGGTACCTACATACTTTAGTTAAATGTAAATAAACTATATTAAAAAATGTTTTGAATTTTCTTAAAAAATGCGAAGAAACTTTTTCCCCAGCCTATTATATCATAATTTACAGCCTTATCTCTCCCACAAATGGAAGTCTATTTGCTTGTGCGAATCTCCACACTCCAGTGTCTGCTCATAATATTTATCCTAAGAGCTATAGGTAACAATAGCCGCGGACTTACACATTCGCCAATTGCAGGTTAACCATACCAACCAACATTGAGTATCTTGGTTGGTATACTTAACCTGCAAGTAAGAAATAAGTGATACACTCATATTATCTTTTGAGGTACGGAACCCTAAAAGGGTTCCGTACCTCAAAAGGAAAAAACGGAACCCTTATAGGAACACTCGTGTGTCTGTCTGTCTGTCCGTCTGTCACAGCCAATTTGCTCCGAATCTAATGGACCGATTGAGTTGAATTTTAGTACACGTATGAATTTCTGTGACCTCAACACGGACATGTAATGTAAATAAATGAATTTTGAAAAAAAAATATATATTTGAGACCCCCACAGAATGTGATTTGTGACATTTGATATGTCACACGGTACGGTTTGTAAAAATTTTTTTTAATTATTTTTATTTGCCCCAAAATGAACTCCTTATTCAAAATTCATTTATTTACGTTACACGCCCGTACTTCCGATTTTGGGTCACAGAAATTCATATAATATGTGTGTCTTACAACTTAATCGGTCCGTTAGATTCGGAGCAAATTGACTGTGACAGACTTAAGGGTTCCATTTTTTACTTTTGAGGTACGGAACCCTAAAAACTTAAAAATGTTCGTCGTACGGGTAGCTTGCCATCATTATATAAATATTTCAATACGGCAAAAATTGAGAATTTCAATAGCCCTTTTATGCAAGACTTTTATAAACTCGTCCCTAAAATGGGACATTCGTGAATAGTAATGCAACAATGGTAGATATTATACTCGGAACGGTACATTAAATTCTTGGCAACGTCGCGTTGGCAGCCGGAGGGTTATAATATATCCAATTTGAGACTTATCGCGTGAAAAGCGTTTTTAGTTCACGGAGGATTGAGGCACTCGATTCTCGTAAGCCCTTAGTAGGTATAATCTCGTTTTTATGACGGATTTCTGATAATTTTGCGTATAAGTTTACTTGTGTTTTCTATGAAAACGCGAGGTAATTTCGGCCTGAGGTAGATAGTTGGAAAATTGCGTAATTTTGGCAGATGTGTTGCTAACTTGCTATACGTAGAAGTAAACGACAAGAAACTTTAAAGGATATCCTTTAAAGTCGACGAAAGTCTTATCTACAAAAAAAAAAATATTGTTAAATGCGTAAAAGCTAAGAGCCAAGGTTCAAATTGATGTAGACACTGGTATGTAGGTGGTATATATTTATGTGTGTGTAGTAGGTAGGTACAGGCGAGCCGAGGCCCGGCTGTCTGACACAAATTGTAAGTAATGATGCTACACTGTGGTGCCAAATCTGTTGGACTTTTGTTGGATTTGGACTTGCTATGTGATTTACGCACCGATGTGACAGTGTTACGTAGTTATTAGTGATTGACGATTTAATGTGTTATTAGAACATTACCCTTATACCATTTCACTAAAGCAAAGTGCAAGCTAGTTCTCACCACGTTCCCACCACTGAACCTTGATTACGATAGCACTGAAAGCTTCCTAATTGTTGTAGGTTAAATGTGTTTTCAGCCTGCCCTTCACACCACACGACACGACACCATATCATACCGCAGAACAGAATACAACACCGCACCACACTACAGCGCAACACACCAAACCACGTCACATCACACCTCACCATACCACTCTACCACATCACACCTCACTACTCCACAACACACTTCATTGGTACCACAATCTTCAGTCATATCTTTTAATGTTGTATCTTTTTATTCCTTTATTTTTTGTTTACTGTGTTCTTCTAACAAAGGTAAAAATAATTTATTAATATTATCTAAGATCTCATACTCAAATACTGTTTTCTTGGATGCTGGTAATCTGTGTGACGGGTTTTCCTAGTGCAGATACCAGTCTCCACAAAGGATTCGGATCTTATATTATACTTATTTTTTATGACCCCTTTTATCATTCTCCTGCCCTTGTCCCAATTTATTTGGGGTCGGCGCAACATGTCTTTTTCTTCCATACTTCTCTATTAGTCGTCATCTCGGTAGTCACTCCCTTTCTGGCCATATCATCTTTCACACAGTCCACCCATCGTTTCTTTGGTATTCCCTTACTCGTATAGCCCTCTACGTTCATACTCAATACTTTCCTGACGACATTTTCCTCATTCCTCCGCATCACATGCCTATACCATGACAACCGATTTCCACACAACTTTTCAGTCACCGGTGTCACTTTCAGACTTCCTCTTACATACTCATTTCTTATTCTATCCATTCGCGTAATACCACACATCCCTCTTAGCATTCTCATCTCGGCTGCATGCAATTGCCTTTCATTCATTATTTTTATGGCCCAACATTCTGATCCATACAAGACAGCAGGTCTAACCATTGTTTTATAAATCTTCCCCTTGAGTGTAAGGGGAAAGCGGGAGTCGCAGATTGTTCCCGTGACCTGCCGCCATTTCATCCATCCAGTGTTAATTCTGTGCTTAACAGTCCGGTCTACTTCACCATCGCTTTGCACAAGTGAACCAAGATACCGGAAGTCGGAGCAGACCGGGAGAAGCGCGCCATCAAGCGCTATGGCTCCAGCACTGGGGAGACCGCCGAAATCGCAGAACATATACTCGGTCTTGGTTCTGCTGATTTTTATGACCCCTTTGTGGAAGAGAAATAAATGTTTATTATTATTTTAAATCTCAAAGTTAAAACTTTTCTAACAATTAAACCATTTACAGACATTGTCAAGGAGTTGGTCAATTAGTCAGAAAGTTAAAGCTAGTTGGAGTTTATTGGGGTTTACTCCGATTTTCATATTAGGCCCCCGGTATGGAAATTTTATGAGGAGTCAAATTAATACAAGCGTTAACTCAAAAGCGTTACGTTTTTCTGCGCAACCTACCTTGCGCATCATTCACTTTGGTATCATGTATGGGTATACTTGTTTTGTTTATTTTCAGCCAGTCTTCATTGTAGCGATCTATCCATTATATTCAAAGACAATCTACATAAGGAGTAAACTCCAGTCGTGCGTCGGCGCTGTCACACTTTTTTATACTCTTTCCAACCATTTATTTTATTTTTGACATAAGCACGTCTATGAAGTTCCTTATGTATTCTTATTTGTTCATGTACGCTAAAGTAAATAAATGGTTGAAAATATTATAGTTGCCTATTCCATACATATAATAAAATAGTAACGAAGAATTTTTGTCTGTTTTTCTGGATGTATGTTCCGGATTGGGGCAAAAACGGCTGAACGGATGTGGATGAAATTTGGCACCCAGATAATATATAACCTGGATTAACACATAGGTAAAGCCCAAACACATTTTGACAGGCCAGCTGGCGTGGTTGGTTAAGATACCGCCTATCATGTCGCAGGTCGTGGATTCCCATCCAGGACAAACATTTGTATGCATGAACATGTCTGTTTGTCCTGAGTCTGGGTGTAATTATATATATAAGTATGTATTTACAAAAAAAAAGTAGTGTAGTAGTGTAGTTTATCAGTTATCTGGTTTCCATAGTACAAGCTCTGCTTAGTTTGGGATCAGATAACCGTGTGTGGAATGTCCCAGGTTATCATTATATTATACATAACAAAATTCAAAATCATTTTTCTCGTGTAACAATAATTGCAACTTTGAGATAAGACCTATTTTATAATAGTATGGGTTCCAAAATATTATGTTTGTAACAATATAAAATTGCAATCAATACAGTACGAAAAAATCAATTTTAAAAGTAGCTCAATGTCTACATACGAGTATTAGTGCTCTTGACTGTACTTTTAATCTCGGTAGTACGTTCCCATGGGATATTTTCTGACATCCACACAGGCGGAGCCATGGGTAAAAGCTAGCAATTAATAAAACCTTTTTAATCCAGGGAATGTTCAAGTCTCGAATGAATAGGTTACTTTTTGGCAAGCGAGCTCTACCGTCGACCGCATCATCGGTTACCAACGGTGAGATTTTTTAAATATTTTTTTTTAATGAGTTTGCTCTTGACTCAAGTCTAGGTCAGAAGTGACAGAGACAAAGTCGACGATGGAGTGAGCTTACCCAGAAGAAGCCTGTTCACTCTCACTTTGAAGAGATTAGGGTTGTATGCGTTCGGAAACACAGACGCAGATAGTGAGTTCCACTCCTTTGCTGTGCGCATTATAAAATACATTTGGAAGCGCTTAGTGCGAATTGTTGGAATAGCAACCAGGTAGGGATGGTAACTGGCAGTGCGTCTAGATGTCCGATGGTGGAAGGGGGCCGGTGTAATGTGGTTAAACGTCAGCCTATCTATAAAACAAATTCGCTTTTCATGTCTGTCTGTGTGACTGCTTAGATCTTCTACACCACATAATGTATTTGAATACGGTTTCCGCCATCCTTAAGAGTTTATTCCGGAAGGTTTATGTATAATAAATTATTATTGAACACGTTGAGTGCTAACCTACAAGTATACTCGTAGTACAGACGCCAGCACATCAAGCTACTACAATATGTCAAATTACTTTAATAGATTTTCAACTTTATTGCTAAAGCATTAGGTTCAAGGTTGATTGGGAAAATTTGACAGTTTCGGGTAGCTTAACCTGCTGGCGTCTGTACAAGATCTGGGCTCCACTGCCAACTGCGAGTATTCTCGTAGTTAATTTATGCGATTTGTAACGAGTTCTAGAAGAGTGGCAGTGGAAGGCGGGCGGAGTTAAACTCTTTGGTATTTGAAGTAAAAGAAGAAAGAAGAAAGAAGAAAGAAAAACAGTTTATTCATTTATTCATTTCAACATTATTTAATCAGAAAAAAAAGTTTAATAGAAATTTTTTGGCTACTTGTATACTCGTAACTATAATTTTGTATGGTGGCAATAGGCATATATAAAAGTTACTACGAGTATACACGTATGGAATCCAACGTGTTAACTTGTATTTAGCACAGATATCTCGAGTTAGCCTTGTTACCATTGCACCCGTGCGAAGAAGGGACGAGATTTCTACTAAATAGTATAGATCCTTTTTTTAACTTCGCCGACACTTAGCTACTTGATTTCAGCTAAGTTTTTATCGCCGAAAACAGATACTTGAGAAATTTTTACATGAATAACTCTATAACTATAACTTTTTTTAAAGATATTTCAACGCAGAATTATGCACCAGGAACTGAAGGACCAAATCCATAATTATGTTTTTTTTTTTTTTTTACAAAAGTCGAGTTACTTGATTACGAACAGCCGTGTTCCTAATAAATAATATCTTCCTCTACGATACTTTCACAGATCGGTTCACAAAAATGTTAGTTTTGTTTCTCCTACTTTTCTAATTAGCATTCCTAACGTGCAATAATAATAATATAAAAAAACGACTGAATAATAAATTTCGCCGCTGTCACAGAATATAAAATGTTTAAAAAAATTAAAATAATATAGTTAACATTTTGTTTTTGAGACCGCTTTTATGTTGTAGCAGCAAGGACGGATTTTATAGTGTAAGAGTGTTACCACTGATTTGTGATTGTACCTATTTTGCGTGTAGGTAACACACAAAATAGTTGAAAGAAATAAATCAAGCTTGATACGTAATAAATTTTTGTAAATAAAATAAATTCTAGTGATAATAGCAATGTGTATGTGAACTGCCAATTAATTTAATAATAAATTGGCGCCAAGCTCGTTACAGATTTTTTAAAACCAATAAATATTTACAGTAGTGAAAATACCTACATTAATTAATTATTTATTTTTATCTTATTACCTGATTTCAAAAAGTTTGTAGCTCTACTCTAGAAATAACAAAAGACAATGTTCAAAATGGCCCTGTGCAATGAAGAGTTTGAGAATATACGATAATTAATCGCCTATTTTATTATATAAGTTGCAAATACTTCTGTATCACGGACTAGCTGTATTCCAAAATGTATTTTTAATAGAATTTAATGCGACTAATAACATTACATCGCCATCTTCACCTATGTCGTGTCAAAAGTGAAATAGGGATTGCCGATCAATTATAATCGATCGATTGAATTATAAATCGATCGATTGTGTTTTTTTTTCTAAAGTGTAGTTTTAAAAACCTAATAAAATACTTTATGAATGCAGTCATACTCCAATTTAAATAGGTAGTAAGAATAATATTATACAATAATCAAAACTTCTTTATTTCTATACAATCATTCAAACTAATTCATTATTTACGACAATTAATACAAAAATAACGCTCCTTTTGCGGTTCATTAAACGAAAAAAATACTTATTTTTACTAAAGACATCACAATTACCTAATGTTTTATTTAAAAAACAATATTGCAAACTAGATACAGATGTTATTATATATTATTATTACCAGTATAGAAGAGTGTTGTTATATATAAAATAAACCATTGTCATACATACTTGTAATGTTTATATGACAAAGTAGATGTAACAGACTGTAATAATTTAAGACCACAGTAAATCATAATCGAAAAATCGATTAATGGTGTCGTATTACATCCCTAGTTTTGCCGGTGAACGTGTCATTGTTACCAATGGCACAAAGGCCAAAAAGCCATGCCATAAAATTACATATAAAAAAAAAGTCATTGTTACCACAATTGAGAGTTACAGTTTCTGCGCTGTGCTTTTTCCTGTGTTCTTTTCTTGTGTTCGGTGTTTTGGTGACTTTCGGGACTTTTTTACGACTTGGCTATTTTAACGGACTTGGATTGGTTTAAAAAACGATTGGCCTGGCTGTGATTTTCGAAACTGTGTACCGCTCGAACGATAAGTTGGCACTTTAAAACGGACTTAGATACGCATACGCAATGGAATGTGTATTTTGTGTAAATTGTGGCTCTGCTGGTGGTTCCATGTTATTGGAAGATGGGCGGGCCCAGTTTGAAAGTATAACTATTAATAGTGAAATTCTCCATGATTTTCCACAGATGGAGTTGAATGATTTAATTTTAATACCGTTGGGTGTGTATCAACTGAAGCAAGCCCGCTCATACTACGGTGAACATGTTAGGCAAGATGGATCCTATGTTGTTGAGGTGTGCAGGGAGGTTGATCAACAATTGATCACAGAATTAGAATTAAATTCTGAAACCGTATTACCGTATACCGGGGAAAATTCACAGCCGTCATATAAGTACTAAAGTGTATTTTGTATATATTTTAATTGACTCATCACAAATAGGTCGACAGGCAATAGTCGAATATTGCTGTAATTGTATCGTTGGGCGCAGAACTATCGGTTGCTGCGCCCATGTTATGACCATTATTTGGTACCTAAGTTATGCGAGGTATCAAAATAATGTCAACCCCCCTGCACAGTTTTTAGACACTATTTTAGTTCGTAATTTAGACGAAGAACAATAAACGTGAAATTAAAATCTGTGTTTTATTTCTTATTCAAATATAAATATTGTAGGACTAGGTTTTAAAAAATCACTTATTACCATCTAATTGGTAAAGCTGGTATCCTATGCACACCGTTCAGGCATAGGGACGCCGTTTCTACTCATCTCATTCCAAAACGAATGCTACGAATTCAGTTACCTACCTATGTTGATTGGTTTAATGTAGGTATATTAATTTTGCACTTGCATCCATTTTTTAGAAAAATAACTGCATAGGTACCTAATTATCTAGGTAGGTATTATGATATTACTTTTCAGTTTCTTAAAAATTACTCAGAGCTATGAAAAATCATGGTAGGTACCTACATTTAATATTCGTTGTTATGGTTAGATTATAACCTCAAAATCTGATACTTTTTTTGAAATATATCTTCTCTGCAGCTAGTCCGCTATAAAAACAAGATCTTCTAGGAGTCTCCAAATGATAGAGAATACAATACATAATTATCCGATGCTCTTGGCTCCAGGGCCAACAATGTATGGACGCAGAGCAATGTCCTTTATATTTAAACATAAAACAACATCACCCTGGTTTCCCCGAAGGAATAGGCCGAGATGAGCTATTTTTACTATTTACTATTTATTTTTATTATTTATTTTGCTTTTTTTTATTTTATTTTATTTTACTCATGCTTTATTGCCATTAAACATGGAAAGTATACTCATCATTAAAATGGAAGCCACCAAGATAATATACTGTACTTTGTAACGGAGTAGATAATTATACAGCTTACGTGTAAAAATAACAAATCACTTACTAAATCGTTCATTTGTGTTACGAGTTTATGACGTTAACTTTTATTTGTTGTAAAAAAAATGTTTATAATAATATATAATAATATTTCAGTAATTGTTTACAATGGAGGGACATGTCTTATAGTCTATATTTTCTTGTTACAAATGAATTAGACAGACAAAACAGAAATTAAAATCTGGATAGTGTGTGTCAGTCCTCTCTTTATGTGATACGATTCTGTGTGTGTGTGTGTAAATGAGAGAGGGTGAATAATAGGTTAGTACCTAGGTATTTTCATGTAACAAATATAGATTTGTTACATGAAAATATATGTACCTATAATTAATAATATTACCTCACAAAGAATATCTCATCGTTACGGTGCAACGACTGCTGTTTCTCCAAAACAGGGTAACTTACCTGAAAAACAAAAAAAAATTGTTTGAATAACACTCTTAATTTAACTCAGCTGCGCATACATTTATTTCAGTTCAACAGCAGATTTTTTTTTCGCAAATTAGTAAAATGACCATTTCAGATTTTCTGTTATTTCAATTTTTTGTATTACAATCATTAATTATTTAAAATTCCACCTGTATAGTTAATTGAAAAATAAAACTAAATTATGACGTTGAATGAAGAAGACTGCAAAATCAAAACGAGCCAGCCGACTCGTTATGTCCCAGGCTACCTATATTATCACAGCTCGGGACATAAGCTCCTGCAAATGAGGCTGTAGTGCCGGCACAAATGAGTGTTTACCGATATACCTATATAGGGGTATTATACATGTGCATAATTCAGATGGGAAATACTTTTGGACGGACTTTTGTCCGGACTTGCCTGCTTCTGAGCCCAGATTTTTGGAAATGCCTGCGAAAAACATATATCTGAAATTGTGAACATGAAATGCTGACACTTTTTTTTCTTGTTTCTAGTGCAAGCGACTTCGTTATAAATAGTTTGCATTTTTCAAGCTTTTTAGGGTTCCGTAACAAAATGGTAAAAAGGAACCCTTATGGTGCGACTCAGTCTGTCTGTCTGTCCGTCTGTCACACCGTCTTTACTAATGCTATAAACTTGAATTTTGAAATAGTTTTAGATGACGTTTGCCCAACTATTTTGCAAATAAGAAAGAAATAAATATGTATATTTCTTTTTTTTGCGACAGGGACTGAAAGGGGGTCTTTAAAGTTCGAAGGGAAGCTACTTGGGTATGTGGGGTATCATATAAAAGAACGCTATTTTTCTTTATTTTAGGCCGCATAATTTTCGACTTTTGATGAAAAATGTAAATAAAAATCCCCCCTCCCCCTTCTCTCAGAAGTTTGCATAAAAAAAATCTGAAATTATTCTGTGTGATAGAAGTTTATGTAAAGATTACAAGAAAAAAAAAATATCTGTAAATAGCACACTTTTTTATATATGACTAGCAGCGCCCCGCGGTTTCACAGGCGTAAGTATCGAACCCGTAGGAATATCGGGATAAAAAGTATCCTGTAAGTTAATCCAGGTTATAGAATATATAGACTGTGTGCCAAATTTCATGAATATCCGTTCAATAGTTTTTTTGCGTGAAAGAGTAATATCCATCCATCCTCACAAACTTTCGCATTTATAATATTATTAGGATAGGAAGCAGGATAAGTAGGAAGTAGTGGTACGGAACCCTCGATGCGCGAGCCCGACTCGCTCTTGACCGGTTTTTATTAACTTGCAATGTTCGTATGTACGTGGTCATTTTCAAAATTTGCAAGTTATATTTTCACTGCAAGCTGCCTAACGTGTTTGGACTCACAAGGAGTGTGGTCCTAGATGATATCCAGAATAATAAAAGCTTGTTTAAAAACCTATTACCATTATATATGGAGCGAACCTATTACCATTTCCCGGGCACAAATGTAACAAGGAGTGAACCTGTTACCATTTCCCAGGCACAAATGTAACAGGAAGCGAACCTGTTACCATTTCCCGGGCACAAATGTAACAGGAAGCGAACCTGTTACCATTTCCCGGGCACAAATGTAACAGGAAGCGAACCTGTTACCATTTCCCGGGCACAAATGTAACAGGAAGCGAACCTGTTACCATTTCCCGGGCACAAATGTAACAGGAAGCGAACCTGTTACCATTTCCCGGGCACAAATGTAACAGGAAGCGAACCTGTTACCATTTCCCGGGCACAAATGTAACAGGGAGTGAACCTGTTACCATTTCCCGGGCACAAATGTAACAGGTAGCGAACCTGTTACCAATTCCTGGGCACAAATGTAACAGGGAGCGAATCTGTTACTATTTCCTGGGCACAAATGTAACAGGCAGCGAACCTGTTACCATTTCCCGGGCACAAATGTAACAGGGAGTGAACCTGTTACCATTTCCCGGGCACAAATGTAACAGGGAGCGAACCTATTACCATTTCCCGGGCACAAATGTAACAGGGAGCGAACCTATTACCATTTCCCGGGCACAAATGTAACAGGGAGCGAACCTATTACCATTTCCCGGGCACAAATGTAACAGGGAGCGAACCTATTACCATTTCCCGGGCACAAATGTAACAGGGAGCGAACCTATTACCATTTCACGGGCACAAATCCAGACTCCAAGCTGCTACTGAGAATGTTCTAATATAAAAACCTTTAAATAATTAAATAATTATTTAAAGAAAATACTTTCATGTGAATAAAATATTGCAACGATGACATCTGCTTACATTCCCACACAGTAATTTATTTTAATACCTACTTTAGAAACAAGTGATTGTAACCGACTCCTAACTTCACGTATGCACATCTTATTAAAAGTTACTCCCCTGAAACCTTTCAGCGGTGAGTCGCACTTTTACAAAGAATTACAGAATTTTTCATACAAGATATGCATGTATTAAATTTGTCAACTTCAGAACTATCCTTGAAGTTAATAATATGCTTATTTTTGAAGGAAAACTTCGACTTAATGGTCTTCTGAGCAGGAACGTTGTCAATGCTGGTTACTTCTCTGTATGAGAAGCGGACTTTGCTCTACTGAGGGTCGGAGGATAGCATATCAATCTATGCACCTATATAAAACCTCAAACGGCGCAAGTACTCGAATCTTATTGGGGACGTATACATTCGAGCCGTTTGGGGTTGAAACACTTGGGCCATAGGGTCCGAGTGCCCTCTTAGTTTTTGGAGACATCGCCCAGCGGTCGGTCGACGTGACCAAAGGGCTGGCCTATTTAAAAATATATATTGTCGGATTCCTGAAGCTGGCCCGCGCGTAGACTTCAACTTACAGGAACTCCAAGGGCGTTCTGTTAGGTTCGCTGTCACCAGGGCACCTTATAGGGTAGGTCCGAACCCTTATGTATTCGATCTAAGTCTTGAAGTGACTAACTGGGTCCAACCTTCAACGTGTCAATATAGTGTTCTGAAGAGGGCTTCCTGCTTCTTTAATAATAGATGATTTGTAGACAATCACTTTATTACGAACAACTATTTGTACACTAGACTTATTTTAGAGAGTACTTATTAAATCATCTCTAATCGAATACTGAGTACTTGTACTGAACTAGTATTGGTACTGTAGCTTGATTGGTACTGTACTGTACTCGTTGGCTCGCAGGCCGTCCTTATATATTGTGACACAAACAATTTAGAAAATTCTGGAGACATCATTGTTTGTCTTGTGCAATTCGGAAATCCCATTATGAACATTTTATACAAAAGGAATTTTTGAATGTAGGAAATTACGTCTGATGCGTAGATATTGTGTAATACAATAGTATTATTGTACAATTAACAAAAGGATTTTGAATATGGGAATTTCCATCTGATGCATTTTTTAAATAAACATTGTGAACATCGATCACTAATAAACAACTAGATGCACAATGCCATACAAAAATTCTCTTAAAACGGTCGCCAATTGTCTTTACCTACTTCTAGTTGAAATAAATATACGTTAATGTAAATTCAACCATAAGTGCAATGTTTAAAGTTGTATTCACAAAGCCGTTACGACCGGTGCTTGCTAGTCAACATACATCAAAACAAATTCAACCTTACAATGTTTTAAAATCAGATTTACAGTGCGAAAAAAAGAAACAATAGATTTTACAATCGAGGCTCACCGCTAGGACAAAGGAATGAGTAGAGTCGAATTGTCCAATATTTTTTTGTTTATATTAGGTTGGGGAAAAAGTCTTTTCGCATTAATATTCCACAACTATCACACAACGCCGTCTAGCCTCAAGCTAAGCAGAGCTTGTGTTATGAGTACTAGACAACTGATAAACATACTTATATATTTCTAAATACATACATATATAGATAAATTACACCCAGACACAGAACAAATGATCATGCTCATCACACAAACATTTGTCCTGGGTGGGAATCGAACCCACGACCTCCGGCATAGCAGTCAGGGCCACTAACCACTAGACCAACAGGCCAGTCAAATATATAGTATGTATGAACTTGTAATAAAATCTCTTTGGCTATACTATTTGTATCTGGCTGGTTTTGGTATCATTGAAAGTTTAAATTTTAAAGAACATAATTCCAAATTCAAATTAGGAAAATGTGTGATTTTCATTTGTTTTTCGTACCGGCGTCAAGATGAGTGTATCTAATGAAGAAATTCGATACATTTTAAAATTTTACTACAAAAAAGGTAAAAATGCAACGCAAGCCGCGAAAAAAATTTGCGATGTTTATGGACCTAGTGTAGTGTCTGTGAGAGTAGCACAAATTTGGTTTAAGCGTTTTCAATCCGGAAATTTTGATGTCAAAGATGCACGTCGCTCTGGTCGCCCTATTACGGATAAAATGGATGCCATTTTTGAAAAAGTGGAGCAAGGTCGGTATCAGTAGTTACGACGTAGCTGAAGAACTGGAAATTGACCACAAAACAGTTTTGGCGCATTTGAAAAAAACTGGGTACACAAAAACGCTCGACATTTGGGTACCTCACGAGCTCACTGAAAGAAACCTAATGAACCGTATGTTTCTTTATTTATGATTCTTTATTACGACGTAATGAAACCGAACCATTTTTGAAGAAGCTGATAACTGGTGATGAAAAGTGGATCACGTATGACAAGAACGTGCGAAAAAGGTCGTGGTCAAAGGCCGGTCAGGCTTCACAGACTGTGGCGAAACCCGGGTTAACTCGCAACAAGGTGATGCTGTGTGTGTGGTGGGATTGGAAGGGCATTATTCATTATGAGCTGTTACCACCAGGCAGGACCATCGATTCTGAACTCTACTGCGAACAACTGATGAGATTAAAGCAAGAAGTTGAGAGAAAGCGGCCGGAATTAATCAACAGAAGGGGTGTGGTTTTTCATCATGATAACGCTAGACCTCACACATCTTTAGCCACTCAGCAAAAATTAAGAGAGTTTGGCTGGGAGGTGTTAATGCATCCGCCGTATAGTCCTGACCTTGCACCTTCAGATTTCCACCTATTTCGGTCTCTTCAGAATTCTTTAGGCAGTGTCAGGTTAACATCACGAGAGGACTGCCAAAACCACTTGTCGCGGTATTTTGACCAGAAGTCCCAAAATTTCTATAGCAATGGGATCATGTCCCTACCTACAAGATGGCAAAAAGTTATCGAACAAAATGGTACCTACATACTTTAGTTAAATGTAAATAAACTATATTAAAAAATGTTTTGAATTTTCTTAAAAAATGCGAAGAAACTTTTTCCCCAACCTATTATAAAGGTATTTTTTTTAAGCTTTAAGCTTAATTTATTAAAAAAAGTGTACGTAATAAAACACATTTTATTCTCTTCTTTGGTGTATATGTGTAATCATTATATTATAATTTACCTGAATGGATCGATCACTAATAAAGAACTAGACACAATCAGCGCAAAAAAGGTCCTTACCGAATGAATGCCCACTTGGACGGGTACGTTTGAATTACATTAACGTATATTTATTTCAACTACAATTACGTAAACACAATTGGCGACGAGAACTTTTGCATGGGATTGTGTTACTATAATATTTATAGAAACAGTAAACAAGTCTAATTAAACAAAAAAAAAAAAAAAACAAAAAAATCATAAGTAACTTTAATAATAATAAAAAAAGAAACAATAGCGTCTCCACAAATGGAACAGAATCAACGCACATAACCCGAACAATTTAAGCGGGCATGCGATAGTATGATTACTACGTTTACTGAGAGTCTTTACAATTGAGATGCTTTATAACTCCTCCTGTTTATTACGACTTAATTAAAAAAATGTTTTTACGACGATTTCCTGAGAAAATATCAGTATTTACAATACAGTGATAACAATTATATATTGATAATATTAATAGTTACCGAAAATATGAAACTCCATCTTTTTTTTGCGTCCTGGAAGTGTGATTTTCGCACTTTTTAAACGAGCACTGAGTCATACTTACTGTCGGAGCGTTCAAATGCTACTAGAGTAAAAGTACACCAAATGTTAAATTTGGTGGACTTTCGGTGAGGACATTTTTTGGCGCTGATTGCGTATCTAGTTGTTTATTAGAGATCGATGATTGTGAAACACAATAGTAAGAGGAAGTTACATTGTTGTACAAAAAGGATTTTGAAAATGGGAAATTCCATCTGATGTAATTATAAATAAGTATTGTGAAATGTTGTGAAATAGTAAGAGGGAGTTGGATACAACAATATATATTGTATGGTTGTATGGAACCCTTCGTGTGCCAGTTCGACTCGCACTTGGCCGGTTTTTATCTTGATACGTTCCCGTGGGTTAATTTCCGACTTGCAAGCGGGCGAAGCCGCTGGTAAAAGCCAGTAAGTAACTAATAATTATAGCATAGGTATGCTGCCTGAGCTCCAGTATCATTAATATCCTCTTAGAAATATTAAAAATAATACCATTAGACTACCACACCGCCAACATTTTTAATATTAACACAAAACCAGGAAAATGCCATACAAACCTTTGCTTATCCCAGACAAAGCATCCTCATTGTCTCCGTAAGGAATCTCCTGTATTTGTCTGACGACATAGCATTACGCCACGAATGTATGACACCATAAGACACATCATAATGATGACGTAATAACCGTGACGTAATATGGCAAGATAATCCAGTGTGATGAATACACCGCATAACTTTGGTGTCTTTATTATTAAGGATAAATATACGTATAAATCTACTGAATTATTTGTTAATAGCGACAGAGATAGAAGCGGGGGCTTGTGGCTAAGTAATATCAGTCGCACAGGTCGTACATACGTTCCAAGGTCAGCCCGTGGATGGGTGACCATCTATTACAGACAGAGAGCCCTCCGTGCCTCGGAAAGCCGTTAAACCGTTCGAGTCGTTAAGCCGATGGTCCCGGCTGTCAATCGTGGATCTTTGACAGACGTTTCGGGTAGTCAGAAGCCTGGAACTCTGCAAGTCTTACCAATATGTTTAGTGTAATCCAGTAAGTAAGTTGTTACGGTAACTCGCTGTGCTTGTGCTGTTGTCCGCGTGAGCAGTTTTCATTTTTACCCGACTGCGGCGGAGGGTTGTGTGTTTGACCTGTATGTATGTCCGTTCCTATGTACCCTCGTAACTGCTCAACTGCTCAACCGATTTTGATGAATTATACATATGTCATTAGATTCGTTTTTATTGCGCGACTGTCAGTGGATATATTAAAATTATTACTTTAATATAATATATCAAGTGACAGTCGCGCAATAAATACAAAATTCCACCATTGAATTGAATAATGGCGCCAAAACGTGTTTAAAAAAAATTCTCACAAACCTATCGTGTATTAGTGGGGTATTAAAATGAAGGGTTTTACAAGGATTTTCCAAAAATATTTACAAATTCTATGTTTAAATGTAATTTGTAATGAGAAATGATAAAAAAAAACAATCCCGAACTTTTGGAGTGAATGAGTAAGAGGCCGTTATCACCCGATTATGCCGTTATCACCCGATTATACGTGGATATTGTAAGCAGTTATATTGAATTATAATAAATACCTGTTTTACTTAAGAGGATTGTGAAGCTGTAAATTTTCATACAAAAAGAGATAACGTTTTTCTTCCCGTAAACATAGTCTAATTTTCATAATTTTTGGAAATGTTGTTGGTATAATGAAAAACTACGTCCGCATGTTTTTATTATAGAGAAATATTGTATACAATATAAGTTATTAGCATCTAAATATCTATATTTTTGACATAAAAACATCCTCGAGCATTTTTATTTTTTTTAATTAAATTAAATTGAAATACTAAAAACGAAAAACGTACAGACCTAGATTAAAGTGTACTGAATGTAATGAGATTAAAATTGTCTCATTTCGTAAAGGTTTAGGGGAGTAAAAACGTTATCGCCCGAAACAATATTTATGTAAATAATTGTATGAAATGTAGGCAATTGCCTCTAAAAATCGCGCCGCGTATCGGCGCTTCACAATCCTCTTAAATATAATGATAAATTTAGAATTTAACTGCTTTGAAAGATAATGTTAACGACAGTTACCTAAAGCGTTACAGTGAGAGAAATAAATAATCCTA
The DNA here is from genome assembly GCA_948252095.1 of Dicycla oo. Classification (NCBI taxonomy): domain Eukaryota; kingdom Metazoa; phylum Arthropoda; class Insecta; order Lepidoptera; family Noctuidae; genus Dicycla; species Dicycla oo. The sequence continues at coordinate 26,461,701 of OX411730.1, forward strand.
ACACTAAACTAAAATGTATCGGGACTGTCATCAAAATAACCGTTTTATCTGTATACCTACATTATTGGCAAATAAATAATTTCTATATCTATTTCAATTTCTAAAAAGTGTAAATTAAAAATAAATTTAAAAATCAAAAACCCGACTGCGTAAAAAGCGAACTTCCTTCACATATTTTGCCTCCAAACAATCCCATGCTGTCGGAGGCATCTTCTTTTTAACAATAAAGAACTATTGCCTCCGACTGCATGAGATTGTTTAGAGACAGAATATGTGAAGGAAGATCACTTTTCTATACGTAGGTAACGAAAAAAATGACAATGTGGAAATAGATTTTTTTATTGGCCGATAAAGATGTATTTTAGCATGAGTATTACTTTTTATTTGATTCAAAGTCCGAGCAATTGATATTTTTTTTTAGTCTACATTGTGTTCCATTGCTGAGCAATGGCATCCCCTTTTCCTTCCAAACATGTCTTGTGCGATCTCTGGCCATGTTGGACCTGCAAACCTTATCAGATCGTCACTCCATCTTCGCCGCCGTGGTCTGCCGCGATAAAAAATAACGTAATAAAAAAGTGACCTATGTAAAAAGATGTTCAATCCTTTTTCAGAGTCGCAAAACAACATCCTTATAACGAACGACAAACAAGCTGAACAAGTCTCTATTCATTACACAATATCCTCTTAAAATCAACAACATTAATTCCACTTTACATTCAAATCAACTTGCCAATCTCAAAATCTGTGACAAGAGAACAATATAACTACTTGAACAGAAGAGCCACTTCAACAACCTTGTAACGAGCTAAAACTCACATACGTAGGTAAGTGGCTACAACAAACGCTGAATAAAATATTAAATAAATGTCTTTATTCTGCTTCAAACACTTACTGTCGATTTTGTGTCGAATATTTTCAATTTTGACCTATTTATTTTGTTACAACAATATCAGTACCTACGAAGTTTGTCTTCAGACCTAGGTTTCAACCGCGGAGCGGAACCTTTAAATTTCTAACTTTATTCCGCCTACAAAATTCCAAATACAAAAAGACAACTTGGTACCAGTTAGTTTTGTTTATAGAACTGTATTTTAATCACAGCTAAGTTCTTATTACGAAAACTGGCACGATGGTTTTTTAAACCATACTCAAAGAAAAAATCTGTTTTGTAATGAGACCGATGATCCCTTAGATATAATAATAATAACCGCTGTATCTCTACGTTGACGTCGTGGTGGGATTTGCGTGCTCCGAACGTTAGGTCTGTGCCGGTAGAGTTTACTTTGCCGGAACAGGTCTAGGATGAGGAGCCATACCAGGGGAGATACAGAAACCCGCAGGGCAGCATGTGGTGAGCTGTTGGGCAGTAGCGACCCCACGGACCCCTATCTCCCGGGAGAAGTCTTGTTCTTTACCCCTGGCTTGCCTTTATTGGCCGGCTGGAGTGAACACTGACGAGGAACAGAGTTTCCACCACATTCATGCCTTTATTCGCCGGCATGAGTGGAGATTCGCAAGAGCAAACGTGCTCGGAGGAAGGAAGTATTCCATTAAGGTGCTGGTAGGGATCTTGACCGTACTTCCGGGATTGTCCTGATAGCTGTGGAATACCTCTCCACTCCTCAAGCATCTCAGGAAGTGTTGCCCCCTTGTCGCTACGTCACTATGTACGAGCGACCGATTTCGGGGGCCTATTATTGAGTGTGCCAGTCACCCCCTGCCATTTTATCCATGTATTACATATAACATTGACCAGGCAGGGGACATAGTCCTTCCATAGTTCTAGGTAACCAATTCACTATAGCCACCCAAACCCATAGCCCAATATGTTTTGTTTCTACGAGTATGTCCGGCAATAGACCTGCTGTTGTCCTTGGGTGCACTTGCATAGAGCATACAGGGATAATCGTCGGTTGGTGCTTTCTCATTATTTAAAATTGTCTAAGGGCCTCTGCGAGTTGACTTCGGCCCCTCGTACGCCTTCCAAAGATCCGGGACCCCGGGGTCTCGAGAAATATATTAAAAAAAAACATTTATTTGCATAAAACATGGTATACAATGGTGATCAATATAATTTATAACTAGTAGTTCTGCGAACGGTTAGTAGACCTCGCGAGCACAAACTTTATTGCAACAATTAATATACCACCAAAGTTATTTAAAACGAAATATTTACCTTTTTTCATCATATCTTCACCAAATTTTTATGAGACCAACTTAAAATTACTACCTTTCAAATTAAAAAAGAACGATCGAAATCGGATCTCAAAAGGCGGAGATATCCAGTAGCCCCTTTTTGGCCCGATTTTTACGTATACGAATAAAGACAAGTTTCGTCGGCAGTCGAGTAGCAACAAACTGACAGACGAAAGCAAATTTTTCCAGGCTTGAAGCAAAGATGCTTCGCTCGCTCGGCCAATAAAGACACAAACATATTCAGATAGGATAAAAACATAGCAGGCAAAATCTCAAGGATTTTGAAAATGTTCTGTTGTTGTGTTTACCACTCTTCTAAAAAAACTTCTAAAAAAATGATCACATATAATGTGGTATTTGCAAAAGCTATTTAGACGGGTACAGTATTAATCATAATCACATTAAATACGTTAGTTACCTTAAGCATTTCATATACTCGTACATTGTAAGAGCCCTTTACACCATACAATTTAAATTAATATCTTAGGAGTTATCGTAAATTAAAAACTAAATTCAAGCGGTCTCGCATCAACGCGTCACGCCTGCGCTCCACCACCCGCTGTCACCTACTGTTATTATTTCTGCCGTCATAAGGAAAAAACGACGTATCTGACATTTTTTTTAAATATTAGGAATCAGCAAAAAAAAAAAACGTATCTACCAGTATTTTTATATTGTCGTAAAACTAACGAAAATTTTTAATAAAAACATTTTAAACTTGAAACTTGAGACCATACTATATGGTGCTGTATTAGTACATAATATAGGTACAGCGAAAGGAACTTCGTTCCAACCAGGTTCCCAGGTTCCCACGACACCTTTCGACTTTTTAAAATTCTTTTTTTCATAAATGCGTATGTGAACTCCGGCAAGAAAAAATAATAAAAATTAATACTAATAAATATCATGCGTAAATCTTCTCCCATTTACATACATTGCGTCACCGAGATCGTATATAAAGTCATTATTTTAAATGTTCACGTTTTTTTTTTTTTGTTTTTTACAATAACAAGTAGCAACGTTGTATATTATCTCGTTAGGTTTTGCAGTTAACTTTAATAGCTGGGACGAGAGTTGTGTTAGTTATACTCGCAGTTAATTTAATGGGTGGTGATTTTTCATACGTTAAAAAATATGGTCTGCAGTTATTTATTTGTGTTAATGTTGGGCCAAAAAAGGCAATAGGGATGATGACTAAAAAATGATTTTTTGTCCGTCATGTAGATTATTAAAATATATTGGACACGTATTTTTTCTTTTTCTACGTAATCAAAAGATTACGGCGATACATTGAGTTAAAATGTAGCATGACGTCACGTCTTTTAGATTTTATACGTAGAAGTGACGTAGCAAGCCCCCACTCCCGAACTTTAATGCGAGTTATCTAAGTCATTTTTTATTAATATGATAAAGCAAAAACTACGTATCTAATATTTTTTTATTATCTGACTGACGGACTAAATAGAATTTCTTTTTTTTTACCCAGGCATCATCCCTATTGTATGCAGCTGAGATGAGATTGCTAAGAGGGATGTGTGGTGTTACGCGAATGGATAGAGTAAGAAATGAGTACATAAGAGGAAGTCAGAAAGTTGCACCGGTGACTGAAAAGTTGTACGGATTTCGGTTGTCATGGTATGGTTAGTGATGTGGAGGTATGAGGAAAAAGTCGTGAGGAAAGTGTTGAGTCTGAATGTTGATGGCTACAAGAGTAGGGCACGACCAAAGATGAACTGTGTGAAAGATGATGTGGCTAGAAAGGGGGTGACTACGGAGATAACGACTAATAGAGAATTATGAAAACGAGGTAAATGTTGCGCCAACCCCAAATAAATTGGTATAAGGGCTGAAGAATGATGGTATTATTTTTTATTTTGTTGCAATCAACATTTTCCTTAATATTTTGTCAGGACACTGCTGTTGGTCTAGAGATCGCAAACGTGACTGCTGAGCATGCGATTCTGGGTTCAACTCCCAGATCGGTCAAAGTTTTTCATCATCATCATCACCATCATTTTATCCCGGAATCACCCGCTACTGGGTACAGGTCTCCCCTTTTTTCCGGTTCCGCGCGTCCTAGATCCAGGTATTTCCCGCGACTTTGACGATAACATCAAACCAACGCGCTTTTGGAAGGCCCTGGTTTCTATGGCCTAACCTTCGCTACAGCTTTACTCCATCGGCCATCTCTGCGTGTACCTAGATGTCCTGCCCAACTGCACTTGAGGCGCATCGCTCTGTCCCCGATGACGTATACTTAAAACCAACGACGGATTTCGGTGTCATGCACTCGGTCTAGTAGGGTTATGCCAAGCATGGCTCGCTTCGTGGCCCTTTGTGCTACTCGTATACGTTGGGCTGTTGATGGCAAAAAGCTGGCCCCCTATTACAAGCGACTTAAATATAAATGGTGAAATGTAGGTGTACCTACGAAATGTGCACCTCTGCCTAATCCAGCAGCATCCATTGTAGAAAAAGAGGCGTGATGTTATGTCATGTTAACTGTTACTTTAGAAAACACAAATCAAATGGTGATCAACGTTTTCTGTAAATAGAGAAATACTTCTCATATGAGAAGAGGCCTTTATTCTACAATGAAGCAGCTACAGACTGACGCATTTCAGTCTTGACAGCTGACGTCAGTCGGTGCGCCAATATCAAATGCGTAGGACTCCAGACTTAGATATAACATTCCTTTGTGGTCGAAATTCTATGCAGGTGAACAGCGGAATGTAATAACGTTTTTCTTTCCTTTATCTAGTTTACTAGTAGAGTTTTGTAGGTCAGTTCAACTGTACTGACTTACACTATAAATTATGTTGTCATTTTCTACGATCTTCAGTGTAAACAAACCGAAAGTATAGCTTTCCTTTTTTAGCTAGGCGTGTTCTTAAGAGACAGCAATAGTATAATTTAGGTTAGTCGGTACAGCAAAACCACCGCAAATATTTTATTCGGAAGGATTTCAACTAAATCGGATTATTCCAATTATTATATTACACAAACAAACACTCTTGTTTTTTGCTTTTTATTTCTTTGATCCAATTACGGGAACACAGCAGCAAAGTGGTCATTAATAAAGCTATCACTTATTACGTTTGTTTGTACGGATTATCCTTTTTTCCGAGTTTTATCCGCAAAGCCCCTGTGTGTTTAGCCTTTTAGCTGTACAAATGGGATTGTGAAGCGGCTGTATCAAGCGATTTAGAGATTGAAATGAATGATATATAGATATGGGTACTGCGCTGGGTAATCTACAAAATTATTATGATTAATAATATTCTGGTCGACTGTATCGAGGCCCGCGCCTACGGTGGGTGCGTTACATATGCTTGGCTTACATTCGAAGCACATGCCTCGCACTGTCTGAACGTACCTGTATGGCAATAGGCTTGCCCCTTGGCTGAACACAAAAAATTACTGATACATTTTGAAGACTTAATTAATATTTCAACACCTTTTTTTCAGCCCCTGTTTTGCACAGTTTCTACGACTTGTCAAAACATCAAGATTACTTTATTATATGTTAATTTAATAAATTAATGGTTTATACACATAGACCTTGGGGAATCATCATCATCTTCCTGCCCTTATCCCATGTTACTTGGGGTCGGCGCAACACGTTTTCTTCTTCCATTCTCTCCTGTCAACCGTCACACTATCATTCACTCCCTTCTCTTTCATATCATTCTTCACACAATCCATCCATCTTTTCTTTGGCCTTCCTCTCCCTCTCCATCCATCAACATGTATATTCATCACTTTTTGAGTCACATGCGTTTCGTCCCTTCTCATCACATGCCCATACCAAGCCAAACGATTTCCTTTCAACTTTTCTGTCACTGGCGCCACTTTCAAACTTCCTCTTATACGAGTATACTCATTTCTTACTTTATCCATTCTCGTCACTCCGCACATCCATCTCAACATTCTCATCTCCGCTGCATGCAATCTTTTTTCATCCGTCTTCTTCACGGCCCAGCATTCAGACCAAAAAAGTACGACAGGCTTTATAACGGACTTATAAATTTTCCCCTTTTACTTGAGGGGCATTCGTGGGTCACAAGTTGTTCCTGTTACCTGTCGCCATTTCATCCATCATGAGTTGATCCGGTGCGATACGTCTCGGTCTACTTCGCCATCTCCTTGGACAAGCGACCCGAGGTACCGAAAGTCGGAACAGATCGATATGGGCGTTCCGGCGAGAAATATGGGCACAGGACTGGAGGACCTAGACCTAGACCTTGGGGAATACATTTTGTAAATGATGGTGAAACCCTCATCGTCAATTAGTTGCGTAGTTTAGAAGAACGACGCAGTCACACAGCGAACATGGAAAGCGACTTTAATCTATGCAAATAAATAAAATTGTACTGTCGGTTTGTATTGTCAAAATACTCGTAATAGCTCTTTTTACTCAATGCATATGAAAGTACTAGCTTTTGCCCGAGGCTTCACCCGCGTGGACGTCGGAAATTAACCGCAGAGACTGTCAAAATCGCTGTCTAGCAGTACCACCATATTCCGTGATACTTTGTTTGCTCTTGATATCTTTGGTAGTTCGATTTAATACTTTGATTACACTTTTACATTGTTGCAACATTCGCCCGCGCTCGCTGTGTTTACTATGTTACAAACTTGCCTTTCCTCATGAGCTGTGTTTACTGGCTACTCAAGTAACGAATGGGCCGTTCGGCCACCATTTAGCAACGGGGCGGCTATTCCAGAGGAGACTACTGTAACATAAACTCCTTTGTCTTTCCGGATTTGAGTTAAAATCAGATTTAAATCAAAAGTTTATATGTACTTCTCAGGAAACTAAAAAAAACGGGCAAGAGCGTGTCGGACCACGCATACTGAAGAGTTCCGTAGTTGGGATGCATTTATCCCGAGAACATACCTAACACTGTAGTTGAAAAAATGTTCGCCAATTGTTCACCAAGTGTTTGTACGCACAATATTGAGAAATTTACCATGTTAATTTAGGATCATAGACTTTTTACAAGTTTTCCTGTAATCTATAGTATAGAACTATTTCCGTATTTTTTTTTAAATTTTAGGTTCAGTAGTTTCGGAGATACGAGGGGAACAGTCAATTTTCATCTACTTTCTTAAATAACTTTAAAACATTTTTTTTGCAGTGGGACAATAATAGGCTATAACTAAATAAATACAGTTTTTTGACAGGCCAGCTGGCGTGGTTGGTTAAGATACCACATATCATGCCGCAAGTCGTGGGTTAGATTCCCATCCAGGACAAACATTTGTGTGCATGAACATGTCTGTTTGTCCTGAGTCTGGTTGTAATTATCTATATAAGTATGTATTTACAAAAAAAAAAAGTAGTATATGTAGTATATCAGTTATCTGGTTTCCATAGTACAAGCTCTGCTTAGTTTGGGATCAGATGACCGTGTGTGAAATGTCCCAGGATATTATATTGTGTGTCTGGCTGTCGGTCTGTCTGTGTGTTCCGGCTAATCTCCGAAACGGCTAGACCGATTTTGACGTGACTTTCACTGGCAGATAGCTGATGTTATAACGAGTAAGTTAGGCTACTTTTATTTTTGAAAAGAATTGGGGTTTGGCGAAAAAAATAAAAACCAATAAAATAGTGGAATGCGGCGGGTCGGGGGACGAGGGAGTTTTATGAAAATGTGGCTGTTATTTTAGGATATTGTGTATCTTATGACTAGCACGCGAACGAAGTCGCGAAGGCACAGCTAGTTTATAATATGTATGTATTGTGTACAGACATATAAGTAAACTACGTTCTAATAATAGTGACCGTCTCATCCGTGGTTATGTTTTAATCTGCGGTTCTGGCTCACATCGTTATGGTATGTTTAATGATAACAAGCGTACGTTTATCCATCAAACCGCAGGCTGAACACGACAAAAAGATTAACAGAAGAATCACTCAGAATAACGCTTTTCTTTGTTTAAAACTGTTCTAAGGAATAAACTTAGTAAGACGTGTCTTTCCTTGCCTTCAATAAATCCTTATTCTAAGTTCTCAATTTTTGTTATTTTAACCCCCGACGGAAACAGAGGGGTACCTATTATAAGTTTAAAGTGTGTATCTGTATGTGGTATCGTAGCTCCCAAATGACAAAACTGATTTAGATTTTTTCGTTTTGCTGGTTTGTTCTTCAAGAAAATCTGTACAGCCGTTTGAAAATTATCAGCTCTTTTCTAGTTGATGAATAGATGTGACCATCTTCCACAGGTATGATCGAGTCGAAAAGCCAATGCCTGAAATAGTTTTTTTTTTCTCGCAGCCGTCAACCAAATCTTGTTTTTCCAATACATATTAGTGTCGTGTGTATGTAAGCACCTTTATAGTATTAAGTCATGTACGTTTTTCACAATATAAAAGATGTGACATTACTTAAATAAAGTCAGTATTTACTCATCATTTGCCGTGTTATCATTTCGATCCGATTCCCAACATCATATGGCGACCGTGACGTAAGTGTCCCGTGGACTTTGTTTACAATTCCTTTCACCGTATAAGGATACCGTTCCACGATGAATCTCAAGTGTAGTCGCAAACAAAGTCTTGTGAGAATAAGTGTTTTTGTGGCAACTGTATAGAACAATATTATCATGGGGAAAACTCAGAGTAAGGAAGAAGTCATAATAGCGCAAACAGCATCTGGCGGTAATAACAACGCAGATTTGGAGCAGCTGAAATACCACACCAGCACGACGAATGTGGTTTTAATGGTAATATTAATTCTCCTGCTGCTGGGATTCGTGTACCTCATATTCAGGATTTACAAGAACTGTCACACAAAGTGGATAACCAATGAAATAAATCGACACGCTTTGCGAAGATCAATTTCCTACTTGCGGCGAAACCCCAAAATTGATATGAATACGGAGAACATATAGCAGAGATTTAATGGATGAAACTATTCGATAAGGCAGCGACAACAACGCATAACATATACCTACCTACATATTGAATGACACCCTTGACAATATAACCATGGCTATGAGCTTGATATAAGAAGACAACTACGTGCTGATACCATCCTTCTGGCTCCGAAGTAAGAAAACAAAATTTTGTGAAGTGCAAAAAAAAATAAAAAATAAATAAATAAAAAGTGACAATAAAGTGAGTGAGTGCCCGCAATTTGTGAAGTTATAAGTTCGGTTCGTCGGCATCCCGAAGTAGAACCTTAGACATTATTACTTAGCCCTAAGTAGTGAAATCTCGTAGATACCTAAATGTATACATACGCCTACATGTTCCTGCATTGGATACGTACGTATAATAAGTAGGGAAACATAAATACACCTCATAATTATGCCTTATGGCTCGGGAACTGTCAGATTTACTTGTAAAAATAAAAGAATTGAGAACGTATTTAGTAAAGATAGGCCCAACGCGGCGAGTAGGTAAAATAATTAAAGTAAAGGTAGAGGAAGCTAACCAGTTGTATGAAGAATATCAAAATATTTTAGGAAAATTAGAAGTTATTAAAGGTACCATTAAGGAAGAAGAATACCTACTTGTTAGTAAAATAAAATAAAAATGTGAAAAATTTAATATAATATATAAGGAAATAATAAGTTTATGTAGGTACTGTAAAAACTGAGGAAAGCCCAAAAATGGCCAAATTTGATTTAAAGATAGCTATGAATTTATTGCCTGTTTCAGCCAATGATGAATCCAGTATTCATCGCCTTATAGATGGTATTGAATATTACAGCTCAGAGCTCGACGACGACTCCCAGAAAAGGTTAGTAAACTTTGTTTTAAAAAATAGATTAACTCGGGAAGCGAAATTGAAATTATCCGAAACTTATTCCAGCACTGATGCACTTGTTAATGACATGAAAAACCAGCTTTTACCGAAAAAATCGGCAACTGCTATTCAACGCAAACTGCAAGGTTTTAGACAAGATAATCTGTCAATTGATGAATTTGGTAAGCAAATTACAGAAATGTTCGTTGACCTAACCATTTCTCAGTCGGAAGGTAAGAACCACGCATACGAGGTTTTACGTCCACTAAACGAAAAACTCGCTATAAAATGTTTTTCAGATGGCTTGAGAAATCGTAGACTCAGTACAATTATCACAGCAAGGAACTATACCTCGTTAAAGGATGCTGTCCAAGCGGCTTTAGATGAAGAAATAACACGACCAACCGATCCAGAACTTTTATATTTCAATCGCAATAACAATCATAATAACAATTACAGGGGTTTCGGGAATCGTCGAGCCAGTATGAGGGCCAGAGGTACGTCACACACAACTGCGGAAGAGCAGAACAGCGAGAATTATGGTTACCAGCAGGGCACAGGGCGCGGCTGGCGAGGTCAACGGAACTCGGCGCGCGGTGCAACGCGGTCACCTTTCAGGAGCAGAGGTAGATCTATTTATAATCGCCAAGCACAATTACATACTTTGACAAACTCAGACTCAACACCGGTACAGACAACCGAAGCTTTTTTGCAAACGGCCGAATCTTCCTTGCCATCCAACGAAAATAATGAGTTTTTCGTGACTAAAAGAGCAATACTTTTTACAAATAATAATTCAAGTACCATTTATTTAAATGGTCGTAATGGTTACCCATATAATTGGTTAATTGACACCGGTGCCTCCATATCGGCAATAAAATATAAACATGTAATGAAACAAAACATTCCAATCCATAAACAGAACATTGACGTATTTGGAATGGGAGGCAAAGTTCAATCTATTGGATATGTTTATCTAGATCTGAGTTCTAAGAACCAGATATTGAAACATAAGTTCTATGTTTTCAATTCCTTGCCTTGTAAGACCAGTGGCATAATAGGACACGACTTCTTAAACAGATACAAATCTATTCTAAACTTAGGTAACAATACTTTGTTGCTATGGAATAATAATGTTCAAATTTCTTTCCCGTTGTGTTTTCCACGTAAAAATATAACTATACCAGCGAGGTGTGAATCAATACATTTCATAAATGTCCAGCCGAGGTATGCATTTGAAGAAATCGTAATTTGCGCATCAGAACTGCAAAACGGAGTTTTTATTGCTAGCGCATTGGTTAAACCTATGAACGGAAAGTTTCCGATTCGAGTCCTTAACACAACAAATAAAGATTTAACCTTAAATGAAATTAATCCCATTATACAAAAATCGACTGAATACGATATTTGCTCCTTTGAGAAAACAATTAGCAACGCGGAAAGGGTTAAAAAACTTTTTTCTATACTAGATTTAAAACACCTTAACAAAGAGGAACAACTAACAATAGAAAGAATATGTGCGAAGTATTCAGACATTTTTTGCCTACCAGGGGACAAAATGACGACAACAGACTTATATAAGCACAGAATTAACTTAAAACCCAACGTAGCGCCGGCGCCGGTATATTCGAAGCCATATAGACTACCATACTCACAGAAAGGAGAAATAAACAAACAAATAGAAAATCTACTTCAGCAAGGTATTATAGAAAAATGTAACAGCGAATGGTCAAGCCCAATATTACTAGTACCCAAAAAACCAGACTCAACTGGAAATAAAAAATGGCGATTAGTTGTCGACTATCGCAAACTAAACAGCTGCATTCGAGATGATAAGTTTCCACTACCTAATATAAATGAAATAATAGACTCATTATCAGGGTGCATTTACTTCAGCCATTTAGATTTAAACCAAGGTTTCTATAATGTAGATTTACACGAAGATAGCCGCAAATATACAGCATTTGCTTCAGGGCAATACCAAATGACGCGTATGCCCATGGGTTTAAAAACCAGCCCCAGTTCCTTCTCACGCATGATGACAATGGCTATGGCCGGTTTAACATATGATAAGTGCTTAGTATATCTCGACGATCTGATAGTCCTCGGAAAGTCTCTTTCTCACCACAATAAAAACCTCATAGACATACTTGATCGCTTACGCAAAGTTAACTTAAAACTAAACCCAGAGAAATGCAATTTCCTAAGGAAAGAGATGCTTTATTTAGGCCATATAGTATCAAGTGAAGGTGTTCTACCCGATCCCGCAAAAATAAGCGTTATCAAGGATTACCCAATCCCCAAAAACATAGAAGACGTAAAACGATTTGTCGCTTTTGCGAACTACTATCGTAAATTTATTCCCAATTTTGCCGATAAAGCTTATTATCTAAATTTATTGTGTAGGAAAAATGTAGTATTTAATTGGGATAACAACTGTCAGAAATCATTTGACATACTTAAAGAGACTATGATAACACCGCCTCTATTGCAATATCCTAATTTTTCTCAAGACAATAAATTCATACTACAAACAGACGCATCAGGCTATGCAATTGGAGCTATTTTATCAAATGCTGACGGGCGTCCAGTTGCTTACGCTAGCAGAGGCCTAAATAAATCAGAAAAAAACTATCCCACCATAGAAAAAGAATTGTTAGCTATAGTATGGGGGGTGAAACATTTTAGACCGTATTTATTTGGCCGTCATTTTAAAATTATAACTGATCACAAACCATTAATTTACTTATTTAATCTCAAAGATCCATCCAGCAGGCTACTTAAATTTAAATTGATACTTGAGGAATACGATTATGAAATTGAGTACGTCAAAGGTCGAGACAATGCAGCAGCGGACGCACTATCTCGATTAACTTCCAAAGAATTGCAGGAAATGAACAATAATTTATGTGTAATGACGCGAGCGCAGAAACTGAAAATGGAAGCCAACCCATCAACAGGCGAGGCAGCTCCGCCAAGCGATTATTATGAAAAACCAACTCTCGTGGAGACACAGAATAGACCACAAGAAGTAGTTGAATTGAGATTTATAGACAATTCAGGGTTAGAAAAGTTAAGGAAAGAAAACGAATTAAATAACGAAAACAAAGTTTTCATCTATTCAAGAAATAAAAAGACAATTTTTATACAACCAGCGGCTCACTCGCAAATGACTCGAGCAGAATTTGTGAAAGCGCTGAGTAATTTTTGTAGTGAGATATGTGTAGAGGAAGTGTACTTTATGAAAAATAAAAATAATAAAATATTTGTTGAAAAATTAATTAACCAAATCAAAGACAGCGAAAATTGGTCCGGGCCAAGACTAATCATAATACAAGACGTAGAACGCGTAGAAAATAAAGACGATAGGAAGATAATACTTAATGATTTTCATCTTTTACCGACAAGTGGCCATGCGGGTATAAGACGAATGGTAAATAAGATTCGGAAATATTATTTTTGGCCCGGCTTAGAAACTGATGTAAAAAATTATGTGATGAAATGCTCAGAGTGCCAGAAACAAAAGTACACAGTGCAGGTAAAGGAACCCATGGCCATCACCTCTACGGCACACACTGCTTTCGAAAAGATTTTCCTAGATTTAGTAGGGCCTTTAGATAAGGACAATAATGCATATTCATATATTCTAACAATACAGTGCGAGTTGTCAAAATATGTATGTGCTTATCCGCTTAAAACAAAAACAGCAGCAGAAGTGGCACGTTCTTTTGTGGACAACTTCGTATTGCAACATGGTGTGCCGAAGGAAATCGCCACCGACAGGGGTACTGAGTTTATGGCAGATACGGTAAAGGAGGTATGTGCTTTGCTTAATATTAAAAAACTAAACTCAACTGCATATCACCATCAAAGCATAGGAGCATTAGAAAACTCACATAAAAGCTTGTCCGCATTTCTTCGTATACAAACAGAACAAAAATCAGAATCCTGGAGTACCTGGTTACCCTACTGGTGTTTCGCCTACAATACTTCTGTAAATACGTCTACTAAATACACCCCGTTTGAATTAGTTTACGGTAAAACATGCATTTTGCCAAGCAACCTCACTCAAAAACTAGAGCCGCTTTATAACTATGACAGTTACCCTCTGGAACTAAAATACAGGTTACAGGTGACACAAACACAAGCTCGCAAAAATTTAATTTACAGTAAGTTGGTGACAAAACGCAGGTACGACACATACGTTAACCCCACACATTACAACCCAAATGACAAAGTATTAGTAAAAAACGAAACAGGCAATAAACTCACAAGCTTATACTCAGGACCCTACAAAGTTATCAGGGACATTTCACCAAATGTAGAAATCGAAATTAATGGTAAAACTGATGTTATTCATAAAAATAGAACAAAGCTCTATTTTGAATGATGTATTTAATGAACCTAAATAACACTGTAACCATTCTTACATAAGTAATTATTATAAGCACTTAGAAAATAGTACTGTAACAAAAACAACCTGTCGTTGTCCTATAGGATAGTTATAATTACTAAGCTAAATGTACCATGTACTAGTATAATTATGCATACAATATTATGTGCTTAACCTATTTAAATAAGTAAACTAACCATAATTATAGAAAAAAAAGATAATAATAACAAAAAAAAAAAAACATTTAGTTAATATTATTTTTTATTTTCTCCCCCCCCGGGGAGGTGTCGTGTGTATGTAAGCACCTTTATAGTATTAAGTCATGTACGTGTTTCACAATATAAAAGATGTGACATTACTTAAATAAAGTCAGTATTTACTCATCATTTGCCGTGTTATCATTTCGATCCGATTCCCAACATCATATTAGTGTAACAAACGAAACTTATTTGACATGCATATCTCTAAACTCAGTCCGAAATGAGATATAAGAGTTAGAAGTGTGTATGTATTTATTAGATTTGTAAGCAATTTTTGAATACTAACGCACGGGAGTGTACGGAATATTCAAATATCCAAAAACATTTAACGGCTATCTATTTTGTAGCAACTTGACACTAACCTTACACCTAGGAGTCAAAACTTACCGACAACCCTAATAAATACATACAAATTTCTAACTCTTATATCTCATTTCGGACAGAGTTTAGAGATATGCATATCAAATAAGTTGCGTATGTTACACTATTCTGTACTAGAAAAACAAGATTTGGTTGATAGCCGCGAGAAAAAATAAAAAGACACAACCTTCCGTACTAAAATGAGCATAGTCCTTTGGTATTCTGTTACTTCAATGATATTAGAATAATGTAGTAACCTTGAACTGACGCTGCAGCATTACTTGGAACTTGCAAGATACCCAACTTCCTCACCAACTTACAGCAGAGGTATCGTGTTTGGGCTCATTGGAATGGTCTCAATGAGTAGGTTACAGATAGATGGTTATCAGGGTCTGATGATGATGGAGTAGTAAAAAGAAATGAGGATAAATTGGTGTCGGGGGATTTTTAATTTAATATTCAATTTTTATATTATCACTTAAACAAATATCAACTTTACATTAGTGAAAATTAAGTTGATTTCAGAAGGACTAGTACTACTGAAAACGTCACAAAAATTTTTGAAGTTTTAGCGTAGACTTAACTTAATAATAAAGTAATTTTACCAAAAACGCGTTGTTAACATTTTTCGAAAATAAATTTCGAACGCAGTATAGGCAGAAATTTCCACACATATAAATATGACGACGCACTAACCTCGGAAAAGAAATTCGAGATAAACAAAGAAATGTCATTGTCAAAGTGACGTTTTAGGGATAGTCAATATTTCCCGTCATTCAAATTATTTGATTTTCATTTTGAAATTTTGAAAACGTAAAATACAAGAAATAAAAACTCAGAGGGACACATGCAATCACGACAACCGTCAGAAGAAACCATATGCCAGTATTAAGGCCTATTCAAACCTAAGCGGTATTCGCTGCCGCTGTGGGTAGAGGTACATACCGCGCGGGTTTCGCTTAGGTATTTAGTATTATGTTTCCCGGCAAGAGCGGTAAAGATGAATGAACAGTAATATTACCGCATACCCACTCGGTATTCGCTGCCGCTATGGGTAGAGGTACATACCGCGCGGGTTTCGCTTAGGTATTTAGTATTATGTTTCGCGGCAAGAGCGGTACAGATGAATGAACAGTAATATTACCGCATACCCACTCGGTATTCGCTGCCGCTATGGGTAGAGGTACATACCGCGCGGGTTTCGCTTAGGTATTTAGTATTATGTTTCGCGGCAAGAGCGGTACAGATGAATGAACAGTAATATTACCGCATACCCACTCGGTATTCGCTGCCGCTATGGGTAGAGGTACATACCGCGCGGGTTTCGCTTAGGTATTTAGTATTATGTTTCCCGGCAAGAGCGGTACAGATGAATGAACAGTAATATTACCGCATACCCACTCGGTATTCGCTGCCGCTATGGGTAGAGGTACATACCGCGCGGGTTTCGCTTAGGTATTTAGTATTATGTTTCCCGGCAAGAGCGGTACAGATGAATGAACAGTAATATTACCGCATACCCACTCGGTATTCGCTGCCGCTATGGGTAGAGGTACATACCGCGCGGGTTTCGCTTAGGTATTTAGTATTATGTTTCCCGGCAAGAGCGGTACAGATGAATGAACAGTAATATTACCGCATACCCACTCGGTATTCGCTGCCGCTATGGGTAGAGGTACATACCGCGCGGGTTTCGCTTAGGTATTTAGTATTATGTTTCGCGGCAAGAGCGGTACAGATGAATGAACAGTAATATTACCGCATACCCACTCGGTATTCGCTGCCGCTATGGGTAGAGGTACATACCGCGCGGGTTTCGCTTAGGTATTTAGTATTATGTTTCGCGGCAAGAGCGGTACAGATGAATGAACAGTAATATTACCGCATGCCCACTCGGTATTCGCTGCCGCTATGGGTAGAGGTACATACCGCGCGGGTTTCGCTTAGGTATTTAGTATTATGTTTCGCGGCAAGAGCGGTACAGATGAATGAACAGTAATATTACCGCATACCCACTCGGTATTCGCTGCCGCTATGGGTAGAGGTACATACCGCGCGGGTTTCGCTTAGGTATTTAGTATTATGTTTCCCGGCAAGAGCGGTACAGATGAATGAACAGTAATATTACCGCATACCCACTCGGTATTCGCTGCCGCTATGGGTAGAGGTACATACCGCGCGGGTTTCGCTTAGGTATTTAGTATTATGTTTCCCGGCAAGAGCGGTACAGATGAATGAACAGTAATATTACCGCATACCCACTCGGTATTCGCTGCCGCTATGGGTAGAGGTACATACCGCGCGGGTTTCGCTTAGGTATTTAGTATTATGTTTCCCGGCAAGAGCGGTACAGATGAATGAACAGTAATATTACCGCATACCCACTCGGTATTCGCTGCCGCTATGGGTAGAGGTACATACCGCGCGGGTTTCGCTTAGGTATTTAGTATTATGTTTCGCGGCAAGAGCGGTACAGATGAATGAACAGTAATATTACCGCATACCCACTCGGTATTCGCTGCCGCTATGGGTAGAGGTACATACCGCGCGGGTTTCGCTTAGGTATTTAGTATTATGTTTCGCGGCAAGAGCGGTACAGATGAATGAACAGTAATATTACCGCATACCCACTCGGTATTCGCTGCCGCTATGGGTAGAGGTACATACCGCGCGGGTTTCGCTTAGGTATTTAGTATTATGTTTCGCGGCAAGAGCGGTACAGATGAATGAACAGTAATATTACCGCATACCCACTCGGTATTCGCTGCCGCTATGGGTAGAGGTACATACCGCGCGGGTTTCGCTTAGGTATTTAGTATTATGTTTCGCGGCAAGAGCGGTACAGATGAATGAACAGTAATATTACCGCATACCCACTCGGTATTCGCTGCCGCTATGGGTAGAGGTACATACCGCGCGGGTTTCGCTTAGGTATTTAGTATTATGTTTCGCGGCAAGAGCGGTACAGATGAATGAACAGTAATATTACCGCATACCCACTCGGTTTTCTCTACCGCAGACGGTAGCGAATACCGCTTAGGTTTGAATAGGCCTTAAAATTCCTCTATACCAAATGACCAAAACCAAATGGCGACCAGTAACGCCGCCCAAGTTGAATCAATTATTAGGATAACGCAATATTATTTACGATTTTTTAACGATTCTCTTGTTTAAAAGGAAAAACATTTTAAAAATAATAAATGAAAGTCCAACGGTCTTACTATAAAAGATTTAAACACATGTTCAACGCGTGTCTTACTCACGCTACTCAAACTCCATACATAAAAAACGTAAGACACGCGTTGAACACGTGTTTAAATCTTTTGTAGTAAGACAGTAAACGTTTAGAGCTTCTGCCTTATTGCCAGTAGCATAAAAATAATTTGCACGATAGTATTTCAAACAGTTATATTTTATTCTTGGATAGCAGTTTCCGTCTTTTTAAAGCTGTAAACTGTGTGCAATAATATGTTGTGGCTGCTTAAGATAATGCCTACAATTTTAATACTATAATATAGATTTTTTCGACAAACCACAAGACAAGATTATTGTTTTAAATTGGCAACACCTTTCTTTACATTTTTGATTTCGAATTCCATTTCTGAGATTACGAAGCTGTACTTATTCTAGAAGTGCCTTTTCAACGGCCAAGTACTGTTCTTCCATTTTCAATCTGTGATCCTTCTGCATGACTACTATCTTTGGTGGTTTATACTTTAGCCCTGATTTCCCCGGGGCGTGGTCTGATCAGACCGCTTTGAACCACATCCGGATATTCTGACGCAAGGGAACTGCTTAATTGGTCTGCCATCGGTTTTATTTTTTTAAGACTGCCTCTTTGGTCTAGTGGTTGCAGGCGCAAGAGAGCATTTTCTTGGCTACAGACTGGTCGGGCAACTTTTTATCGGTTTTTCCATTAGCATTTTCCAATAGCAGCCAGGAGTTTGGCATTTATTTTCGGTTGATGGCGAAAGGCTTGCTAAGGTCATCACATAGATCAGACGAGCGAATTTCCATTCTATCGCTATGCTATCAAACTGTCTTTGTGTCGAATATGAACGAATGAATGAAGCATTCTTCAGTTCCATTTTGTAACAATATTTTGATTCAAAAGAGTTCGTAGAGCCGTTCATCTCTTTATGAACTTACTCTTTGGAATGGGAAGCTAGCTACATAGTTGTGACATTTCAGAAGTGCCTGTTTCAGAGAATTGGTTTCAGTTTAAATTGTTCTATAAAATCAAAATGATGACGAAAGTCGAAAGAGGATGCTTTTACTCTTGATCTGGTTCCATGTTGTTCTGGTCCAAATCAATCTTTACATAGGACTGACATTTTAAAGAAGCTCGTGGCTAAGTAATAACAGCCGCACGGGTCAATGCATCAGGTTAAGCTATACTTGCCGCCGTCGGTCCGTGGATGGGTGACCATCTTTTCATACCGAGACTCCTCCATGCCTCGGAAACCTCCGTGTCCTGGTTGTCACTCGCGGATCTTTGACAGTCATTACGGGTCGTCAGAAGTCCGAAAGACTGACACCCAGTCTTACCCAGGGGTATCGTATTACCCAGTGTCTGGGTTGTGGAGGTCAGATAGACAGTTCCTCCATGTAAAATACTGGTATTCAGCTGCATCTGGTTAGACTGGAAGCCGACCCCAACATATGTAGTTGAGAAAAAGCTAGGCAGGTTGATTTTGACATTTCAAGAAAGGCGAGGTGGACAATTCCGATGAAATGTTACATCCATTAAATATGAACTAAAACAATTAAAAATAAGCTGCCAGGCAGAGCTCCAGAAATAGGAATAGTACGCGTCCAGATATCCCTGGACTCTGAAAGCTTTCCATTTTAATCTATCGTCAAATCTCGTATCCATTAATTAATATTATTGGCTATTTTGAACAGCCAATCACAACAGCAAATTTAGGTTACTACAGTCAGGGTATCAGATCGTTGAGCAAATTGCCTATCAATTTTAATCGTCCGTTTATTCAAATCACAATTGCCATTAATTTTTTAGTCGTATGAAATGACTACAAGATGGCGAACTTACATAGCATGTTAATCTTTTTTTTTTTTGGATGGGAAATCATCATATAGCGGGAGGGCGTGTCAGACTTCTACTGACTAAAACCCACCCGTGTTCCTTCAGCTGCCTGTGCCAGAGCCACGGTAACTCTTTCGAACAACCCGCAACCCTGGTGGGTTCCTTGAGTAGCTAGGTCATGAGTTCTTATAACTTCCTAATGCTACAGTCATGTTACGTATATTCAAAATCCTCTATATATTAATTTATATGAATAATTAACTATTCTCTGCATTAAAGTTTCATGCATGTCGTATTGCACCGAAGTTTCGAGACAATGCAACGTTCCTAGACTTAGGAAATAGAATTTAGGAAATAATTTGACAAACAAGTTTCAAATATAATAACAAAAATTAATCTATCAGCCTAGCCTTTTCCCAATTATGTTGGGGTCGGCTTCCAGTCTAATCAGATGCAGCTGAATACCAGTATTTTAGATGGAGCGACTGCCTATCTGACCTCAACAACCCAGTTACTGGGTAATACGATATCTCTTGGTAAGACAGGTTGATAGACTTTCGGGCTTCTGACGACCCGTAACGGCTGTCAAAGAGCCACAAATGACATCCGGGACCAACGGCTTAACGTGCTTTCCGAGGCACGGAGGAGTCTTGGTATGAAAAGATGATCACCCATCCACAGACCAACCCCGGCAAGCGTAGCTTAACCTGATGGATCAACCCATGCGGCTGTTATTACTTAGCCACGAGCTCAAATATAATAACGTAAAGGAATATAACAGTACAGATTAGAATAGTATGTATAGAAGATTGGGTACATGCAAGGAGTGAAAACACACACACAGAGACACGCTTCAAGTACAGTGAGTGCAAGCGCACTCAGCTAGCACTAAGAAATATGTTTGGGTACGCACGGTGTTGCCTGCAGATTAATTTCTTATGTTATTTAATATATTTATTCATCTATAATTTGTTTTTATTTATATATGTTTGTTTGTAGGTTTGTAAGTAAGTACGTATTGGGTTAGCTAATAAGTAATGAGCGACATACTATTTTATTTGTATTTATTTATTAAATGAATAATTGTTAATCATTAATAACATATTCACTGTCGTTTTCTACTACCATTCGCCATCGATCTGGCAAAGAGTAAATGGCGTCCGCATAGAACTTCGTTCGTTTTGAATTGAAGAAATCATCTATGTATTGTTTTAAGTGTGGTTCATCGTCAAAGCTTTTTTCCTAAGTGATCGGAACAAGCTGAAATCAGTTGGTGCTAAGTCCGGCGAATATGGAGGGTGGGGTATTATTTCCCAATTAAGCTCCAATAGTTTTAGTCTGGTACTCTTAGCAATATGCGGCCGGGCATTGTCGTGCAGGAAAAATATTTTGTAGTGTTGTGGCCGTTTGCGATGGATGTCAAGCTTCAGTTTTTCGAGTTGATCACAATATACTGTTGCTGTAATCGTAGTAGGAAGGAATTCCCAGCTTATTACTCCATGTATATCCCACCAGACAGAAAGCATTACCTTGCGAGGATGAAGATCACCTTTTGACGTTGGTTTTCCCTGTTCTTTACATCCCAGCCACTGGCGCTTGCGTGTGTGATTAACATAGAGAACCCACTTTTCATCTGACAGACAGTGACAAGATGATCTAACCAAGTAAATGTGCGGCGGAAAGATAAAAGTTGTACACAAATCTCAGCTCGGTAGGTCAGTTGATCTTTACTTAATTAATGGGGTACCCAAACACTATATTTGTAAGTCTTTCCCAAACCATGTAAATGATTTTCTATGGTGCCTTGAGAGCGCTCGAGCTGAACAGCCAAATCGCGTGTAGTTCTTCGAGGATCTTCGTCGATTAATAGTTTTAATTTATCGATATCTATTTCCACGGGGCGCCCAGACCTTGGTTGATCGGTTAAGGAAAAATCGTTATTGCGGAACCGTTGGAACCAGCGCTTTGCTGTTCATTCGGAGACTGCATTGTGAGCTATCCTTTGACATATGTTACGTGTAGCTTCTGCAGCAGAATGCCCAGATTGAAACTCATATAATAAACAATGTCGTAGGTGAGTTTTAATATCACTCATTTCTTTGTGAACTTTAACGCACTAACAGCCAAACTATCAAAAACGCGCATGAGCGCGACTCGCTCTTTATATACCCTCTGCTACAGAACGTTGTCGAACCTTTCCGAAAATTCTAGAAATTATAAACTAAAACGCTCATTACTTAGTAGCCAACCCGATATAATTGCGTTATAATATTCTAAGTACTGTTTCTTTTATTTTATTTATTTTACTAATTCATGTAACCTGACTTGGTTTCCGTACCTATGTCTTTTTCGGGTGACCACTGAAAAACAGTGCTGTGCTGTGGGCCCCCCATAGCACAGCATCATGCTGAGTGGAAGCCTTCTTGTCACAGTCATGGCGTGCCAGCAGCTGCCGACTTTTGTTTTGTGCTCGTGTTTTGTATGCAGATCTACATATATTGTTTTATTTTTCTTTTTGTAAAATTCGAGTTAATTATGTTTTTGTATGCACGTGTTTCTGTGACAAATAAACTTTTTTTTCTTTCTTTCACTCACACATAGACACGCTTCACGTACAGTGAGTGCAAGCGCACTCGCAACTGCCGTTCGTTTTTGAGATCCTCGCCGTTCGTACTCGTCTATGTGTGCGTGCAACTGTATTCGTTCATTGCTATTCTGTTCTATAAGTATGACATGTATTGGTAAATACTGCGAATAGCTTCTTTATAATATTAGGTGGCAGACAAGCTGGGAGCCCCTCTGCCGACTTCGGAACTCTGCAGGCCCATGCGCTTGCAGTGACTCCGGCACTTGCACCCTTTAGACAAGAACACAGCATCACCACAGCGGCTGACATAGGCACAGTACTATTACAAATATTAATATATATTTATTGTAACACGGTTTGTACTACTTAGGTAGTGCTAGAAGTGTCCTTATAAGCAAATAAATGCCTGTATTCGGATCCTCCACCCTTCCGCAACTTAGATTTAAGTAATGTACATTTACATACAAAAATTATGCCAGTATTTACTACTTTGCTATACTATTTATATAATTTTGAAATCAAAAAGAGAATTACAGAAGACTAAAAATGTTTTATATCAGCTTAAACCAATGAGCGTGTGTCTTGTGTAGGTATGTTATAATTATGTGAGTTGGATAAGTATGATATGAGTGTGTATGATGTGTGTGTGTTTGTGTGGTGTGTATGTACATATGAGTACAGTGGTAGTACTGCTCAGGAAGACCTCCTTCACTTAGAGCTCACAAGTAACGTGGAAGAATTATCTAAAACTACACTTTTGTCAAATCACAACATTATTATAATTATAACATCATTATAACATATTGCTTTGTCATCGAAATCAGCTCGGTAATCGGCTTCTTTCATATCAGTACGAACTTTAATAATATGCTCATACCGTTGTAAGAAAAAGTCGCATAGAACATTTTTCAAAAAGCCGTGATTCTTCTACAATATTTTCCGCAGACTTTTCTTAGTAAAATAGTGCTGACAACCGCAATAATAACGAAAGTCTCACAATCAGTTACAAGTATTCTAGTGCATACGAGTACAACTTCTTGCAGTAATACAGGTGCGAAAAAGTCACTGTGTTACTCGTTGCAGTCATTCTTACTAGAAGTACAGACGCCAGCAGGTCAAGCTACCCGAAACTGTCAAATTTTCCCAATCAACCTTGGACCTAATGCTATAGCGATAAAGTTGAAAATCTTTTTAAAAAAATTACAGATTGTAGTACCTTGATGAGCTGGCGTCTGTACATCACTATGATAAAGTCAAAGTTATTTCGTTGCTAGATGCTCTGAAGAAAGAAAGTTGTAGATGTTTATTACCCAAGCACGCATAAACGGCTTTAATTATTTTAACATATATGGAACACAGATACCTATACCATGTCCTTTTTTTTTTTGTGGATGGGAAATCATCAAATAACTTCTCCCGCTCTGGGTGGAGCGGGAGGGCGTGTCAGACTTCTACTGACTAAAACCCACCCGTGTTCCTTCAGTTGCCTGTGCCAGGGCCACGGTAACTCTTTCGAACAACCCGCAACCCCGGCGGCCATCGGCCCTAGCGGACCCCTTCAGCTAGTGCTGACATCTCTTTTAGGCGCGCGTGGAACACAACGCGCCGTCGACCCGAGCCTGGTCCTTACCGGACGGCGAGCTACCCGTTGCTCGCCATCCGCAAGCCCGCGCCTACGGTGGCCGGGAATCGGCTATTGATTCCCGATGCCCAGGGCGTCTCCTACGGCGACTAGGGGCGTGAGGGCGCAAAGATTGCCTCTCCCTCACGCGTTCAGCCTCCTCCTTCGCGAGCATTACAGCTTCGCAGAAGGAGGTGACGGCTTCCCATGCACTCTCGCTCCGTACCATGGCCTGCACCAGGGCCGGACGCGAGAGATTGCCGCCGCCGATCGCCTCCGCGAGGACGCGGCGGTGCTCTGCCCAAGCCGGGCAGACCTCCACCGTATGCTCCACCGTGTCCTCCGGGCGATCCACACAGTGGTAACATCCGGGCGTTTCCTCCCGCCTTATCCGGAACAGGAACCTCCCGAAGCAACCGTGTCCGGTGAGGACCTGCGTCAGGCGGAAGGTGAGGGTGCCATGACGCCTCTCCAACCACTCCTCAAAGAGGGGACCTATACCATGTCCTGGATTAATTTATTTACAAATATATACTATAGCGATAGAGGACTAGGATGCAAGAAAACTGTGGGCAACAGCTGGGAATCTTTCTAATATTAATTTAAGCGGAGAAGAAAATTATATTAGTCAGGTTCACTCATGGCTTAACCTAGATATTCAAGTCTCGATGCTACACAGAACACCGCTTAAAATATACTAAAGTTTAGCATAAGATTGTCAACTAATTCTTTCAAACAACCAACTTTGCAGACCGGCTGATGTTAAAACCACGCTAGTCGAGTAGCTCGCATCAAAAGATGAACAGTAAATTTGACTGAGGAGGAGGACATAAACTGAGGTTTTATATATCCCGGTGACAGAAATAGCTTCAAATACCAACAAAGTCACGATATGTGGCACGAGTTTGCGCACATTGTGTACAAAGTTTATTGTACACTTTACAAAGCTATCTTTAACGTCAGCAGTTCAGATTTATTATGCGCACGGTCAAAGGTGTGCAATTCTCTGCCAGCGTCTGTGTTCTATATCACAGAATATAACCCATCAGCCTTCAACGCAAGAGGAAAGAGGAATCTTCTGGACACGCTCGTTCCATCATAGACCTCATCGCTTTCCATCAGGCGAGACTGGGGTCAAGATCGAGCCCAATTATCGATAAAGAAGCTAACGTTATGGACAAACAAACACAATCTTCAAGAAACTTATGTATCTACATGCTACAGGTATCACACCAAAAAGGAAAAGCTTATTGTGCATCAAAACATTCATCCACATCGTTAATAACTTCTATCTCTTTCTAGTTGTATGTGCCAGTAATAGACAACAATGTTTTCGAACGGAATTGGTGCGATATAATATGATCAATTTTGCTTGTACTGTTTATTTTACAACGATACGACTGCACCGCGGTACGAAGCTGGTTTATGGCCGACACTAGCGATTGTTTGAATGTGGCTAGTAGAAACTGTATCGTGTAGTTGAATTGCGCCAGCATAAAAATACTACACAGGATAACTACAGAAAGTCTGCTCCGTACAACAAGCGAAAATAGACGCACGTATGTCCGAATGAATAAATGGAACCCTTATAGGATCACGCGCACCGTGTACCGTATGACATATCAAATGAAAGGGCTTACTGTGAGAGTCTCAAGAACATCCTACTGATATTATAAATGTGAAAGTTTGTGAAGAACGGCTGAACGGATCTGGATGAAATTTAGCACAGAGATAGATTATAGTCTGAAATAGCACATACGATACTTTTTATCCCGGAAAAATGTACGCTTCCCGTGGTATAATTTCCAATATCCACGCGGGCGAAGCCACTGGTAAAGGCTAGTGTTTTATATTTTTAAAATTATTTAAGATAAGAAGGTACATGAAATTTGACCAATCCACCCCCTTATCTCTGAAACTACTAAGCTTAAAATTTTGAAAAAAAAAATACAGAAAATAGGTCAATACTTATAGATTACAGGAAAACCTATAAGAAGTCTATGGTCTTAAAATATTATGCGTACAAACTTACATTTGCATTTTGAATGTAGGCAGAATATGTTTTTCAACGACAAAGTTCAGTTTGTTTTTGGAATAAATTCATCCCGACTGCGGAATCCTTTATTGTGCATCCACTTAGGTGGTTTTTTTTTTACCAGATCATACCTGATAACCTTCTAGTGTTGAAGATATTCAAGGTCAAAGTTCCAACTTTTTCTGCCGTTTTTTTAACGAAATCAAGTTTTAAACGTTACTCGTATAACTTGTAATACCCTCACGACCCCTGTACCGTTGCATGCATTTATGTACAATATTTTGAGCGCTACCGAAAATAGCAACATTAAAAATATTGTTTCCCAGCAATTATTCTTGTGCAATGTTATTTAATTTCATGTACAGGATGTATAGTTGACGGTTATGCTTTTACACCCTGTAGACATGTCGCAGATGGATTGTATAATTAGCTGTTTTACATAACCGCTAGCTGTTTTACAAAACAGCTCCGTTATGTAAAATAGCTGGACAACGTTATGTAACAAAACCCACATTTAGGCGTAATGCAGAATGGCTTATCTGCAGTTACAATCCCTTATTGTAACTTGGTGTGACTTCTAATACCGAGTCGGTCGCAATAAGTAAGCTAAGGCGCCCTGATCAATCGGTTTAGGTTAGGTTAGATAGAACTGTGACCAACCGCTACTTCCAAGCTGGTCGCATTACTTGGCTACTTAGTATTTTTAGGACTGACTTTCATAAATCTCTGAGAACTTTATTAAAATTATCGTTAAGATCACTGTTAGCCTATATTAAAATTGTCCTTAACCTTTAATAAAATTGTCCTTAAAATCACTGTTTTCAGTTTGGGTCATTTTCACTCTTATTATATCGTTTGAAAAATTTCTGTTTCGGACGCTATTATTGTTATTATGACACACACAGCGACGAGCGACAAAATTTAGAAATCAATTCTACAATCTGAAGTTTCACTTCACGCTGTTTTATATAACTTCTAGTCGTTGACCCGCTGCATTGATAAATGTAAAACATTTATGCCAGTCTGCGTGTTAAAGTTCAGTAATTATGGAAAATCGCCAAACGACGCGGCGACGTTCAGCTGTTTCACATAACGGAGCTGTTTTGTAATACAGCTAGCGGTTATGTAAAACAGCGGATTCCACAATCCATTTGCAAAAGACACATTAGTACGGCGACCTTAACCGAATGCCAGTCATGAGTGCGCTAGCACTCGCTGTACGTAGACGCGTGTCTATGTGTGCGTGCGTTGTCGCTCGTTGTATGGACCCGACCTTCTGTACCTATCTATTCTGTGGTTGAGATTTTATCGCGCGGTTGAATCGTTCCAGTGCAGCAGAGTATGTTTCTGTGCAAGAGTAGTTGCAGTTTTAGAGGACTTTGCGATGAGTGTTTATGTGACTGTCATGTTGTGTAGTGGAATGATGTTATTTGACGAATTATTGCTTGGTCGGGTTTTTGGTAGATCATGACATCAACTGCCAAGATTAGAGTCGATTAGAGATCATCATCAGCCAAAAGACG
The DNA here is from genome assembly GCA_948252095.1 of Dicycla oo. Taxonomy (NCBI): domain Eukaryota; kingdom Metazoa; phylum Arthropoda; class Insecta; order Lepidoptera; family Noctuidae; genus Dicycla; species Dicycla oo. The sequence continues at coordinate 26,489,483 of OX411730.1, forward strand.
TCCACTGCTAGGTGTAGGCCTCCGCCTAGGCATAAGCACCGCAACTTCAATCTATAATAGGCATACATACTAGTACTTTACTAATACCATCAAATGGGCTCACGACAATGGCATCATAATTAATATAAATAAAACCAAATGTATGCGTATACAATCTCCTTACCTTAAAAAAATCGAACGTCCGCCGCGCATAGTGGGGCATAGTTTTTTAATTTTTTTAAATTTTTATTTATTTATCATCTAAACTAAAGAATACTGGATTACTTATTACATAGCAACCAAAAACCACTAAGGTTTAAACTTGTGCTATCATGAGTCTATATCAAACTAAACAATTTTGCATTTTATAAGTATGCGTTATTGTCGATACGATGAATAAAATCTTTAGGTAGGTATTTAAATAGTTACAGTCATTCCTAAATAATACTTAAATAATATTGCTTAAGTTTACATTTGATATTTTTATGTGTAATACTTTTGTTTATTGCTGAGGGTAGACTATTAATAAGTCTCGGTACAATATAGCCGGTAGTTCGTTCGCCATACGTATTGTTGGCGCGCTGTGTACGAAGCCTATGAATGTCTGCACAGTGGTGGAGTGACGGTGTGTGAGTGTGCAAACATTGAGCTGGTGGAGGAATACAGGTACTTGGGTTTAGTCATAGACAACAGCTTCTCATGGAAAACACACATCACACACTTATGTGACCAACTCAGGTATGTACTTGTGAAATTCCACCACCTTAGTTTTGTGTTGGATAGGGCAACATAGTACATGGTCTACTATGCGCTGGTGGACTCGCTGCTTTCTTATGGGCTGGCGTGCTATGGTAACACATTTAAAACTTATTTGGATAAAATAAAAAAACTGCAAATCAGATTCATGAAACTATTAGTAGATAAAAACACAAAAAACCGTTGTAAAAGTAGTGATTACAAAGACTTATTTTTGGAATGTAAAATGCTGCCGGTCCATGAGAGGGTAGTGATGTCAGTAGCTTTGGAACAGTATTGTAGCAATGAATTTAAAAACAATGTAATACGCACAAGATCTCAAAGGAACAATAATATGAGAAGATTTGTAGTGCCCACTTCTAATAATTATTATGGTCGAAGGTGTAGAATTTTTTTATTCCCTACTATTTTGAATAACCTTCCAGACGATATAAACAGTTGTATCACAAAAACCGCCTTTAAAAATAAAATACATAAGTACCTCTTTAATATTTTTTGTCAAAGCCTCACTGTAGAGAATAACTAAAAATAAAATAAAAATTTCTGTTTTTAAATTTAAGAAATTAAGGAATAGTTTTAGTTGCATGTATGTGAAAAAGTGTCATTATAAAAAATAAATATGTTAATAATAGTTACAAAAAAAAGGAGCTACGTCTGCCAACAAACTTTCAATATTTTTTTTTTTTGTTAACCTCATTACTGGAGTGGTTTTAAAAAAGGAAAATTAGGGAAAACCCAAAGGAACAACCGAAAAGTAGAATTTGAAATTTTGACTGGATAAAGTCTGACGGGTCAGCTAGTAAATAAATAATACAATAATAAGTTATAACTTTTTATTCCTGAACTAGGTAACAACCTGTGTTACAGGAGCCAGATAAATAAAAATAAATTGTATATTTTAATTATAATAGGTTGGGGAAAAAGTTTCTTGGCATTTTTTAAGAAAATTCAAAACATTTTTTAATATAGTTTATTTACATTTTACTAAAGTATGTATTTACCATTTTGTTCGATAACTTTTTGCCATCTTGTAGGTAGGGACATGATCCCATTGCTATAGAAATTTTGGGACTTCTGGTCAAAATACCGCGACAGGTGGTTTTGGCAGTCCTCTCGTGATGTTAACCTGACACTGCCTAAAGAATTCTGAAGAGACCGAAACAGGTGGAAATCTGAAGGTGCAAGGTCAGGACTATACGGCGGATGCATTAACACCTCCCAGCCAAACTCTCTTAATTTTTGCTGAGTGGCTAAAGATGTGTGAGGTCTAGCGTTATAATGATGAAAAACCACACCCCTTCTGTTGATTAATTCCGGCCGCTTTCTCTCAACTTCTTGCTTTAATCTCATCAGTTGTTCGCAGCAGAGTTCAGAATCGATGGTCCTGGCTGGTGGTAACAGCTCATAATGAATAATGCCCTTCCAATCCCACCACACACACAGCATCCGGGTTAACCCGGGTTTCGCCACAGTCTGTGAAGCCTGACCGGCCTTTGCCCACGACCTTTTTCGCACGTTCTTGTCATACGTGATCCACTTTTCATCACCAGTTATCAGCTTCTTCAAAAATGGTTCGGTTTCATTACGTCGTAATAAAGAATCACAAATGAGTACACGGTTCATTAGGTTTCTTTCAGTGAGCTCGTGAGGTATCCAAATGTCGAGCTTTTTTGTGTACCCAGTTTTTTTCAAATGCGCCAAAACTGTTTTGTGGTCAATTTCCAGTTCTTCAGCTACGTCGCGCGTCGTAACTACTGATATGCCGATCTTGCTCCACTTTTTCAAAAATGGCATCCATTTTATCCGTAATAGGGCGACCAGAGTGACGTGCATCTTTGACATCAAAATTTCCGGATTGAAAACGCTTAAACCAAATTTGTGCTACTCTTACAGACACTACACTAGGTCCAGAAACATCGCAAATTTTTTTCGCGGCTTGCGTTGCATTTTTACCTTTTTTGTAGTAAAATTTTAAAATGTATCGAATTTCTTCATTAGATTCACTCATCTTGACGGTACGAAAAACAAATGAAAATCACACATTTTCCTAATTTGAATTTGGAATTATGTTCTTTAAAATTTAAACTTTCAATGATACCAAAACCAGCCAGATACAAATAGTATAGCTAAAGAGTTTTAATTACAAGTTCATACATACTATAATGCGAAAAGACTTTTTCCCCAACCTAATACTTAGTACCGTAGAGGATGGCTTTACCAACTGACCTCCATAAACGTTATGTGTTAATGGCATAATTTATATCAAGAGATGAACATTTCATATTTAGAAGGGTAGAAACAGATTAGATGGTCACCTAGGATAACTGAGAGCGCCCGCCTCGATGTAGAATAAGAGAGAGAGAGTTTTACTCTAGGCATAATAATTCAAAGTATTATATAAAATACGCCTTTTATTGATTCTGGTATTGCAAGAGCAACTAAGTTCTTGCAGTACCTTTTGTCTAGTTTTAATTGGGGCAAAATGGACTTTCATTCAAATAGTTACAGTTACTGTCCATTGCGAACTTTAATTTCGGAAGTCGGTGTGTTTGGTTTTGTATTTTCGTTTTTTGCTACCGATTTCCGAAATTAAACTTATTTTATACTTCGTGGTGTTTTTTTGGATGGCGTCGGTCGCCGGTTGTTTTTTGTTTTTTGTAAAAAGTTTTAAGTATTTCTTTTCATACCGAGACTCCTCCGTGCCTCGGAAAGCACGTTAAGCCGTTGGTCCCGGCTGTCATTCGTGGATCTTTGACAGTCGTTACGAGTCGTCAGAAGCCCGAAAGTCTGACAACCAGTCTTACCAAGGGGTATCGTATTACCCAGTAACTGGGTTGTAGATGTCAGATAGGCAGTCGCTTCATGTAAAATACGGGTATTCAGCTGTATCCGGTTAGACTGGAAGCCGACCCCCACATAGTTGGGAAAAGGCTAGGCAGATTGATTGTAAAAAGTTTTTATTTTTCACTTTTTAGTTGTGGTAGGTCTACCCCACACAACTTCGAATACCTGCAAAATAAAATAGAACATCGTTCACATAGACTACATGAGGAAAATACGTATTGTTGAAGGTAACTCAAAAACTGCCAAGCAAAGTTAATAAAGTTTACACGGAACCAACTTCGAGGTATACCACCCGAATAAATAAGAATCGCTGAAATCGGACTACTATGTAAAAACTTATGCGTAATCATACAAAAAAAAAAAAAAACTTTTATTCGTCGTAAAAAGTCTCTACATGCACAGCAAACTTTATAAAAACAATGTAAGTGTAAATTGAACACGAGCACGCCGCTTGGTGGTGGCGTGCCTTTGGGAAATACATGCTGCGACTGTGCAATAACAAGACTGGCGCACGAAGTTATCAACTTACTAAATATGAGAAGTACGCTTAAGTGAAGTTACAGTACAGTTACTGTCCTGGAGAACTTTGTGGCTTGTTCGTATGTGTGTACTAAAAGAGTGCTTGCCTCACTTAACGAGCTAAGTATGTGAAAATCAGCACATCGTCGATATACCTAATATGGATTAAATACCCTATAATTGAAGCTGATTAAAAAAAACTACTCAACCGAATGTAATATAATCTATGTAAACACCACCGCACTGGTTGACTTCAAATATAAATGAATGAAACACATAAATTAGCCTTGAAAACGCGGATAAATCGGGATATACAAGGTGTAACTTAAATAACGCACAACCCCTTAAGGGGTCATTGTACTCATCATTATGAACAACTTTTACTATGGGACCAAACCTGAAATCGTGAAAAAAATAGGCTGTTCAATACATTTATGTTCGCATAATTCATCAAAACGTACTGAACAGCTGATTTTTTTTGCGATTTCAGGTTTGGTCCCATAGTAAAAGTTGTTCATAATGATGAGCACAATGACCCCTTAAGAGACTGTGCGTTATTTAAGTTACACCTTGTATACATAGCACATACATGTACCTATGCAGCAACAATGCAATGTACAGAGTTTTGTTCGTTGATATGTCACAAATGTGTACGCAGCTTTACGTCTTTAAGATAACAAGTTTAAAAAAATCAAATGAATTTTATCAGTCGGTAACGTGTAACGTTAACGGGCCATAAAAAGCTTTTTATTTATTTGTACTAGCGGTCTCGGGTTCGATTCCCGGAGCTATAAAATCGGCAATCAAAGTCGCTTCGAACACCTGTGTCTGCGTTTATGTTAACTCGTTATTATTGCTTTTTATTGTTATGTTGTCGGTTAAGGCATTCAAATAAAGATTATCTTAGGTATTGGTTTATAGGTACAAATATATTATTTTTAATTTACTTGTGGTCACAATAACATGCCATGTTCAAGATACTTTTCGACAAGCGTGTGCGTGTTCCATCGGCGTCCGCATACCTTGCATCAGGTGAGATAGTGGCTTTATCAATAAAATTTATCTAAAATTAAGTAGATTTAGACCAGCTTAAAAACTTTTAGTGTCAAAAGTTAAAAAAAGCTTTTATTAATCTGGATATCATCTAGGACAGAGTCCTTGTCAAGAGAAATCAAACGAGCCCAAACTCGATAGGGTTGCGTCGTTTTATTACTGAGTTCCCATGGCCGCCTTCCGGCTCCATCATCAGATCAGCTCCATGTCACAATAATATGGATGGTATTTAAAAGTACTTCAATGTATTCCCATTTCATTTACCTAATTTTGCCTGTGTTCCACCAAATATACTGAATGTGCACCAAAATATGTTCATTAAAATATGTCATAACGAGCATCTATTTAACAACTGTTGCAAATTTGTAAAAATAGTAATACACCTAATTTTAAAAACAAGCATTTATTTTTTAGTTTTACTTCAGATAATGCACTGCAAAATGTATTTGAATCAAACACCAATTAATGTCCAATGTAGCTTTATTAATAAAAAATGAACACATTATCCAAATATTTTGTGTAACATTCAGGAATATTTGGTGCACGATCAGTATTTTTCGGGGAAGAATAAAATAGTTATTGTTACAATAGAATATTTGCAGCGCACTACAATAAAAAAAGTGTTATATCTTGGTGTTAATTTGGAATTTGTTTGATGTAACATATTTTGTTGGCCGAGTAGTTTAATTATAGTAAAACAATTAAACGGGTTTAATATCAATATTTTAGAAATGCATACATAGATGTACCTTTAGATTTTTGGTGAACACAAAAATATTATCCAAATAATATTGCATTGTCATGCGATTTACATATGCATGTAAAATTTCAGCTCAATCGGAAACCGGGAAGTGGGTCAAATTTAACTTGCAGGATTCGATCACAGACAGACACCGGGACAAGAGAAACTAAATAAAAGCTTGTAAAAATCTGTCATCTTCAAACGATGGACAGAAATAACGATATATAAAATACGTAGAGCGATACACGTATTAAGTGATTTGTGGTGTATGTAGGCCTGAATATGTAATCGAAATCCTCCAATATTGTACTTAAACTATACCCACATACCCTTTGAAACCCCAGATATGTTTCAAACAACAATACTTACACAAGATTATCGCTACAGATTAGTTCACAGTTTGGTCCTAACTGTTTATTCTTGTACAATCGGACCAAGTTTATGTTACTGCTAGGTATAATATGGGTGGTAACAATAGGAAGCCTGTTAATAGTAGGGTTACCATTTCAAAATTTGAGAAGTCCTGACAAAAAAGCCAAACATTTGCAAAAAAGTACCTACCTACATAACACAGACATAGTATAGTACAACGTTCATAGGTTCCATCGTTTATCTATGGAAAAACCGAAATATAGCGAACAAAATGTGGCTCTCGAGCAATAGAAATTGATTTATATTCCCACGTAAATTATTATAGATTGACACACTAATTCCGTCACTCCCTTAATGGACCAGTCACATTTAATTCAGAAAAGTTCGGTTTTTCCGACAATAGACGATGCAACCTTTGAACGTTGTCGTACTGTACAGGCGTTTGATCTTTCCTTTCAGTATTCATAAAACATTTTATATTTTGTAATAAAAAAACCCAAGTCTAAAAGTCCGGATAAATGAGCCAAAATTCCTCTTCTGCAAGCGTTAACGCCAACGAAATGGTCAATATTTTTTTTTTTTTTTTTTTTTTTTTTTTTATTATCTTTCATCATTGTATAATATGTTAAAAAACCACAGAAGCCTTTGATGGCTTATATATGGCTAGTGAGTTCGGAAAATATATATCTAATATGCTACTAGAAACAAAGTGTTTTTAAGTTTTGCTTACAAAAAATCAAAATAGTCTTACTTTTTATATAATATAATAATAGCACAATTAAAAATGGTTGTAAGTATATCAAACTAAAGTATATACTCATAGTTTGTAATTTGCAGAAAATGTTTTTTTAATAAGCTTTTTGCTTTCTTAGGGTAACAGAGATATTCACTTTGTATGTCCGCAGGAAGTTCATTTATTATTTTTGGTAGTATGTAGGTGTATGTTCTCATACCATATGTATTGTTACATCTGGGCAAGGTAAAAGTTTTTATGTTAGCTAAAGTTCTTAATTTAGGATGACGTGTTCTTTTATTTAAATTATTTATATTGACATATTCATCTTTTAGTATTGAAAGTCTTGTCATGTTTTGTATTGGCAATACGTTGCAATAATGAAATAGTTCAGAGTAATCATTTTGGTATTTAGTTTTAATTTTAGGTGGTACAATATTTTTAAGGATTCGTTGTTGTAGTTTGTAAATTTTATCTAAATTAGTTTTGTATGTTCTCCCATAGCTACTGAGACCATAACTGTATAAAATTATAATGTGTGTTTGTTTATGGACTTATGGTCTGAAATAAATTTATTATTATTATTATTATTATTATAACTAATTATGGAGTCAGCTAGGGCTAGATATAGTAGTCTTAAAGTTTTATATGGCATTTTATGTTTAAGTATGATTATTCTACCCAGGATAGATCTTAGTCTATCACATAGATAGTTAATGTGTGGTACCCAATTAAATTTGTAGTCGATTATGAGACCAATATATTTGTGTTCCTTGACGAATTCTATTGTTTCACAGCTACAACTATCGGTACATACTGTGTGTAGACAGGCATGGTTATGCGCTTTGATGGATGGTGTGTAAGTGGCTTGATTATGTGAAGAATGTATGTGCATGGCTTTGGTTTTGTCAGCATTTATGACGAGACCAACATCATGCGACCACTTACATAGTAAGTCAAAGTTAGTTTGAAGAAGGCGCTCGGCCACCTCAGTGTCTTTATCAGCTACCACGATGCAGGTATCATCGGCAAACTGGTATACAGAGCCTACCTCTATAGTATTGCACATATCGTTAACATAGAGTAGGTATTCAGTAGGCCCGATTATTGACCCCTGTGCCGTGCCTTTTGTTGTTAATTTCATGTCGCTATACGAGTTTCCTAGCTTGACAGTTGTATATCTGGTGCTATGGTAGCTCATAAACCACCAAAGTAGAGGACCCCTTATACCACTGTATTCTAGTTTTTGGTAAAGTGTATTATAATGAAGTGTGTCGAAAGCTTTGCTAAAATCAATAAAAATTATTAAAATATGTTTTTTATCATTGAGGTATGTATTAATTTCATTGCTAAATTGACACAATAGCTGAGCGGCGCTTCGGTCTTTCTGAAAACCAAATTGGTTTTTGTTTATTATATTGTTCTCACGTAGAAAGTGGTTAATTTTATCACCAATACAGCGCTCAACTATTTTGTCAATGCTTGATAAAATTGTGATAGGCCTATAATTATTGTAGTCCTTTAAGGATCCTTTTTTGTGGATGGGGCGAATAGTACCTATTTTTAGTTTATCAGGGTAAGTGCAGGTTTTTAGGCTAGTATTAATAAGATGTGTTATGACTGGAGAAATTTTTTGTGATACATATTTTAAGTCGGAGACTCGTATTTCGTCATAGCCAGGACTTTTATTTATATTTAAATTATTTATAATTTTATAAATTTTATCGTATGATATTTTGTTAATTCGCAGGGACATGCCACAGTCATTAGAGTGCGTCAGCGGGTCTAGAATGGTGGTGCCGCAAGGTTATGTTATACTGTCGACATTTTGTTGGAATTCATTTGCAAATGTATCGGCTAAGTCTTTTTCCTTACGATTAAATGCCTTGAAAACGACTTCTTCTATTGACTTTGTAATGTTGGGAACATTATGAATTAATGATACTCCAAATTTTTTTCGAATTCCGGAAGTTTTTACTAATTTCAGTCTTATAGTATTTATTTTTAACACAATTTATATATTTATTTGTTTTATTTCGATATTTATTGTATAGAATTCTATTTGATAAGTTAGTGGGTTCATTTTTCCAAATTTTATAAAGTTTATTTCTTTTTTTACACATAAATTTTACTTTATTGTTAACCCATTCACATTTTTTAAGTTTATAAATATTATTTTTACTTATACTTATTCTACATTCCTTATAGATCTGCTTAAATTTATCTAAGATAAAATCTAGTATGTGTTCAGGGCATTGATAATCGAGTGCAGGTGACCAGTCGACGCTCACAAGCCTCTCACTCACACGCTTATTATCTAAGCGAGTGATAGTGCACGGTGTGGCGGTCAACACATGAGCCGGTATCACACATGCGCAGCCTATTATGTAATGGTCAGCTGGCGCCGTGTTTATAACAGCAGTGTATGCGTCGCTTCCGCACACTCGCCTTAAGAAGATATGATCAATGCATGACTGAGTAATTATCACTTGTTTATTTTTGTTTTTTGTTTTTTCAACCCTAGTAAATTGATTAATCCCACAGTGTAACCCTAGTTCACTCATTTTATTTAGATATTCAGAGCAGATGTTATTATTTTTTGTATTTAAGTTTATATTTACATCACCTATCATTAGCAAATCGGAAGACAAACTACTTAAGTTCAACAACCGGTATAATTCATTGACAAATAAAAGTTTGTTAGAGTCAGGTGGTCTGTAAACAGCACAAATATCTATCTATATTATAGTTATAGTTAGTTTTAAGTGTGCCCATAATTGATTCAAAAAAGTTTGTATTTAGAACTTGTTTTTCAAAATAATGGTTGTTGTGGACATACAAAATAATTCCCCCTCCCCTTTTGTTTGATCTTAGCGAAGAATATACTGAATAGTTTGGTATACTAAATAGTTGTAAACAGTTGCTTTTAATATTTACTTCAGTTAGGACAATTAAATCAACAAGACGCTTACTACTACTGATAATAAGTTCAATTTGAGAAAAGTTTAAAATCAAAGAACGAACATTAACATGTAACACAGTCAAATAAAGTTGTTGTGATGCAAGCGAGTCTATGTACTCATTCCATGTTATGAAGTTACTTTCATTAATATAACTATCGTCCATAAAAGTGAGTACTTAATAATTTAAAATTTTTAGATTTACATTTGACATAGGTATAAACAAAAAAAGGAAAGAAAGATCCTAAGAAATGAGACATACCTGGTTCAGGTGTTTACCTGTTTCCATTTTTCGATATCTTTCTCCGATCTAACTGTTTGGATTTTTGACTTTTCATCTTTTTTTATGAGCACAGTGCCCCGCTTGCACCACACGAATTTATACAGATCGTCTTTTTTGAGTTCACTTTTAGCCTTCCACAGCAAGAAGGCTGTTGCTGGAGTCAGAGCCTCGCGAATGTAGGTCCTTGAACTGTCCTGCTTGCCCAGGTCAAGCGGCGTGATGGTACTTGGCTTGGCAGCGTCCAGCCAGCTGTCCCGACGTCCTGCCTTCAAGGTCACCACGATACTCGACGATGTACGTTGTTGTGCAGCTGGTGCTCGTCGCTCCTTTCTATACGCGTTCAAGATGTCATCCGGATTTTGATGAATTTTAGTAGCAATTTTTTGCGTTATTTCTGTGACATTTTCTTGTTCTTCCTTGCTTATACCACATATCTCAATCATGTCCGCCATTTGACTCTGTTCCATAGAATTCATTTTTTGTTCGAGCGCTTCGTATTTCAATTGTAGGTTAGAATACTTATTTTGAAGGTCCTTTTGTTGATTTTCAATACGCTTAATTTTGTCCTCATAGTTAGCGAGGCTTTTCTGTATATTATCATACTGTTCAGAATAGAAGTTTAATGTTTGTTGGACTTCTTCTTTGATTGTTTGTCGGATGTCGTTTCGCAATTCTCGTAAGAATTCAGCACTAAAGTTTTCCTTCATGATAATAACCTGTTCCGAATCGGTATTATCGTCATCATCGAATTCTGGTAGGATGGCAGATAGACGTTTCGACTTGTACTGGCTTGAGCAGGTCTTGCATTTCCAATCGACAGCGTCAGTGGAGCTAAGAATACTTAGTTGTTCTTTCGATATCTGTACACAAGACGAATGGTACCACTTACAGCGCTTCCCACATTTTTTCCCAGGGTTTTTTTTCGATATAAGTTTACTACACGTAGCACATTTTACCATTTTTGCACAATATGTAGTACGCTATAGGGTATTTCGAAAATACACAGTGCGCTCACGCAGTGATACTGTACACGCCCGATCGCTGCGCTTGCGTCAGCCGAACTCTAATATTTAATTAAAATAATTTGTTTAATAATTAATAAAAATAATTGTAAAATAATTTGTTTAATAATTAATAGAAATAATTTGTTTGTTGACAGAGATGTCACGTGACTGCTGCTAAATTGCTAGAGATGAAGCGCCTGTTCCCGCGGTGTTGCGAACCGTACGATTTAAATCGTATCTATACGATATATTATATTCAAAATTGTACGCAAAATATACGATCTTTCGAAATCTTTCAATCTTCATAACCAAGATACAGGCTTACCTAGTCTGGGGCCAATGTAAAACCTTTGTAATCTTTTGAGCAATAATTTTTTATTATTATTTATTCAAGAGAAAATCAATAAAACATTAAGTTTATTTTGTAGATATAAAACATCATAAACAACAGAGTTGTACGAGGCATAAACTTCTTCTTTGTATTTATATGAACGCGTCCAATATGTTTTTCAACCCTCTGTCCCACCCGCACTTTAAAAAAACCTAAATGTAAAATATTGATTTCAAATTATACTACTATTACGTATTTAAGTGATTAAAGTACAATAGGTTTATTGAAATTTCAATGCGTACTATTTTTTTCTAGAGTTCTTAGCAAAATACTATTTTTCCTAGTGTTTAGTACGATCCCCTAAAAATAAAGTTGGCAACATCGGCGTCGCACGAAACACTATATTAGTCTATGGAATAGTGTGTAGCAGTTGTCAAGATTGTTTAATTTGAAATAAATACACAAAAATGTAAGCTTACATTTTTAAAACTGTTAGCGTGAGGGTTGGAGCTCCTGCTAATGTACCGTATTGCGAAACCGCCAAAATAGCATTTACGTTTATCAAAGTGGCACTCAGTCACGTGACATCTCTAAAGCTAATGTCAACTCTATACAATTTGATCTTTCCGTTGGCTCCTCAGCTAAAGCACTAGGAAGTGGTGAAGTGCGGGCGTTTTGGGGGACTGTCTTATGTAATTTTCACGTTCGAAAAGTGCTGATTCTTAGCCTAGTTTGAATAAATGACTTTTGATTTTGATTTTGATTTTACAGAAAAAGGATTTTGTCTAGGCTCCCAAGCCGGATAAAATCCGGACGGGGGCTAAATGCTGGACTTGTCCGGAAAAATCCGAACGGATGGTAACCCTAGTTAGGAGTGTTGGGACTCACTGTTTGTTCCCTTATTAAGTTACTTGGATTGTCGTGAAATGGTACTTAGGGCTTAATAGAAAGTAGTTACTATTACATTGTGAACAAATGTCGAGAATTAAAAAAGTAATTTAAAAAAATGAAATCGGCTTCAAAAAGGAAATAACTCAAAATTATGAAATAACTTTATTTTCGGAACTCGATGTCTTGGGAATTTTATTTTAGTTTTTTGTCACCGACTTCCGAAACTGCTCAAAAAATTACGTTCGTTTGGCCTCAGCATTATAAAGGAGTATGGAAGAAAAAGATATGTTGCGCGGACCACAAATAAATTGAGATGAAGGCATGAGAATGTCTAACACAAGTAGTTTTGCGAACAGTAACCTCGCGAGCACAAACTTTTTGCATCGTCCACACAACAACAGCGCGATCTACTGGTGCATAGTAGCGCCATCTAGTGTCCTTACTGTAAAACTAACGTTACTGTTGGTTTTAAAGCCTCGCTTTAGAGAATTCTGATAATTATTTTCAGAATTCTCTTGTTTTCTCATGAGAAGGTGGTCTAAGGTGCTCCATCACTAGTAAAAGGCCTATTTCACTGGTAGAAATCTAAAATTGAGCAATCTACTGCATTTTGAGGAGCTATTCTGCTCATCACCCATATTTTACCAGTTATGTTCAAGTCCCATGTAATAGGGAGCGAGTCTATTGCCATCAATTGGGCACAAATTCAGACTCAGCACCCTAATTGTGTAACACACTATCAATCAGAATCTGAATAATTTTGAAGCAAATTGCTAATCCATTGCTTCATATGTTCGAAAAATTTGTCTGCTCAACAACGTAAACCACGCAATGAATGTCGTTGAACTGTCAAAATGAAACCGATTCCAATTGATAGTGTGTTACGCAATTGCCCCGCAGGGTTACTACTCAGCAATTTCTGATGCAGAAGCCCAATAACCTTTTGCCTGACCTGGTTCAACAGCAGTGCTTGCTATCCCTAAACCGACGAGGCTGTCAGTTTTAATACATTCATCATTTCAAACTATTTTCTTTTTAAACTTTTTGTTTACATACTTATCGATCACAGTCAAGGTAAAGAGCAAAGCAGAACGGGAACTGGTTGCGACAACATTTCATCTCTAAGTAGGTCAAATCTCTAGATCTCTAGAATAAGATCCTTGGACGTCTTTGGATTTCAGTTATAAATCCTTGGTAAGGTGTAAAACAAGAATTGGGATTTAACTCCGGGAATTGGAAACTTAAGTCGGAACACGCCTTTATCCAGAATATCGATGCCTTAAATCGGAATTTACGGCTTAGCTCCGAGAATCTTAATTCTGAAAAGCTGATAACTTGGTTTGTGGCTTAAATTCGTTTTCCTACCATTTATACGCGTATGCGCACTTTCAAAAATTATGTTTACTGAGTATTTTAACCCCACTGCGGCGGAGTCAAAAAGGAGGGTTATGTTTTTCACCTGTGTGTATGAGTGTCCGTTCCATTGTGACCTCCTGTACCCTAAGCGGCTTGACCATATATCATTAGATTCGCCTTCATTGCGCGAGTATCACTGGGTCTATTAAAATTATAAAAAATCAAAATGTGTCAAAAAAAAGTTCTCCCTAACCTATCGAATGGGGTATCAAAATGAAGGGGTTTAAAAAGAAATTACAAAAATGTATCCAAATTATATGTTTAAATGTATATTCATTAAAACATAATTATGCAATCTTTTGCAAAAAAAAAACTGGCACCTAAGGAAATTTACGTTCTAAGGTCAATTTGAGCTAATTAAATTAAATTTAATTTGACGTAGTGTGCATACTTATAATCGTGTAAATTAAAACGCGTGAAGTGAATTCTGGCAATTTAAAAAAAAAATCGATAAGTTCTTTAAGACGTATCTACACGGCAAAACAATAAGAAGTGGTCGGCAATAAAGACAAGAATTTATTTTTTTTTACTTTTCTTAATTAAATAAAGTTACAAATGTAAAAACCTATTAACAAGTGTGACCTCCTCTTGCCAAAATCACAGCTTGAATCCTTCTGGACATGCTTTCCACGATGTTTTTAATAACGTTTTGAGGAATACGTTCCCACTCTTCTGCAATGACTCTTTTTAGCTCACTGTGGAGCAGGTTGCACTGATCTTACCCGTCTCTTTAGAACTTCCCAGACATGCTCAATTGGATTGAAGTCAGTACTTCGAGCTGGCCAATCTAAACGACGAATAACTTCTTGCATGTACGCTTCCACGTCGTCAGAACGGTGCGGGCGAGCATTGTCATCCATAAAAATGGAATCTTCTCCAGGTGCAGTCAATGCGGGTTGTGCATATGGAATTAGGACTTCCATTATGTACTGGTGGAAGAGAAATCGGCTACATACATAAAAAAATATATATAGTATAATATACGCGACGAATTGAGAACTTTCTCCTTTTTTTTTAAGTCGGTTAGTTAAAGTTGCGTTAGTAATCGCAATTTTTTTTTCCGTTTACTTGTGCTGTGAGACCTTGCTTTTTACCAAATTTCATGACTCTAGGTCAACGGGAAGAAATATATAGATTTTCATCTATTTGCGAGTATTAAAATATGTCGCATAAATGGCCGTATTATTTTTTGCGTTAACTTAGGAGCTCGACTTTTTTTAGAGTTCCAAGAAACCGTAGACCTACGTATTTTACATCAATTTCAACCTACCTCAAGATACCTCCACGCGTTTCTGAGAAAATGGGTATTGACAGATAGATAGACGAACAACAAAGTGATCCTATAAGGGTTCTGTTTTTTCTTTTGAGGTACGGAACCCTAAAAATAGTGAATTTAGAGTGATTAGAATAATTGACAAGTTTATTGAATGTTTTATCTGTGTGTCGGCAAGCGTAGTGAGGATGGCTCCCGGCTAGATGGACCGTTGCCCTTTGAAGGGCTGGGACAAGCTAGATGCGGAAGGCCGAGGACAACGTGTTGTGACACAGCTTGAGAGAGGCCCATGTCCAGCAGTAGACTGCGATAGACGGAGTTGATTGATTGAAGGTTTCGTGGTGAGACCTCTAGAGTTGCAAATGTTATGGACATTTACGGCCAACGCTCCTTATAGTATTTTTATCCCAAAGCGAATCCCAAGTGTATAAACACGTTGTGAATGTGTGTGTAAGAGCAGGAGCTTTCGGTACCGTCGGAGACAACGGCGAAGTCGGAATCTGTGTGTGCGTGTGTGTCTTATGTGCTGACGCTACTCGTCTTTACACACAAATTCACAGCGTGTTTGGACACTTGGTTACTATATGCAAAGCGCGCGTCTCTTCGTGAGATAAAAATACTTGTACAATCAGAGGGCCTAGACAAATGACATTCACTTCGGAGCGATTCTATTTCTACAATCACCTTAGCTTCAGTGACGTTGACATGACCACGTGACATTTTTTGGGGTTTTCTTACTTTGTCTAGGCCCCTGGTAGGCCGTCGTTGTGGGTTAGTTAAGTTTGTCGCCCAATAATATAAAATAAACCAGTGCATATGAATAAATCGACCTACATTCCCGATTTAAAATATCTCTCGAAAGGCACTGACCTATAAAATTTAGAATCAGACGACTGCTTTACAGCAGCGACACGGAAGCATTCATATCTGTCTCGAATATCGAAACAAATCGCAGAAACAATAGGACGGAAACATAGAAATGAATGTTATTAATATTCATGGGAATTTTCCAGAACACAGATGTAGGCGAAGAAGACCCACTCCGAACGAGATACAAAATATATAAGCGTGTATTTAATTTTACCCCGAGGCATTACTTAATTACAAACAGTAGGTAGGTTACAAACACTTTAGATATAGCTTAACAATAAATACAATTCAGTGAACATCTGTGTCTGAGCTAAATAACTTGATATCTGTATTACAGACAGCAGCGCTCTTCCCTTACAGATTATACATTTAACTGTACACAAGACATATATGATCAATTAATAATTTAGAGTTGTAGAGTGTAGGAAAGCCTCCTTGTGTGTCGTATGATAGTGTGTGTATGTGTGGAGGAGGTTGAGTATACGTATTAACGAGGTACATGTAGTAATAGTTCAGTTTCGTTGTAGTTCAATTTATGAATATATTCAAATAGTTTCCTTTTGCACTCTCTAATATTTAATCTTCGTATGTCAATAATTTTGCTCATTTTAGTATAGAGATATGGACCCAAGAAGGGAAAAAATCTATTTGCGAATTGATGTTTAAATGATGGTTTATTGGGGAAGGTTATATCTCTGTGACGCTTGGAGATTTTGGCGATTGTATCAGAGATGCGGCTTGAGTGTTGTTTCAAAATAGTGATCAGGATGAAAAGTTGGCGAACTGAGAGGACTTCCAATGCCAGCGGAAAAATCACAACTGGAACTGGTTTTTAAATCATGTCCAGTGTGCTGTTACCGCTGTCTCCGAAGTTTTTTTTTTAACATTTTGTCGTGTATATGTGAAGGCTGTTTCATAGCGTCAAATTCAGGATAAGTTAAATGGTATCTATGAATAACATAGACAATTAAAACTATGTATTTTACAACGATCATCTTAAGAGGGAATCGCCAAGGTAGCCCGCGAAACTCAAACTTTCTTTCTTACGTTTATTGCAATTTGCAAGTCAGTATTAGGTTGTATGTTGATTAAAGTATAATTCGTGAGCGTAACAAATATTTATTTACAGAATTATAATCATTAAAGTTTGTAATAAAATTAAGTTAGTAATCTTTAATCCTCAAATGTCATGATTTCATGAAATAGTCATTCATTAGGATTACCCGGTCTAAAAGAGTTATATTGATGACTTTAATGATTACAATTCTGTAAATATATATTACTTACGGTCGCGAATCATATTTTGATCAATATACCAGTACAATCTAAGAAACGTAAGAAAATTTGAATTTCACGAGGTATCCTGGCGCTTTCGCCTTAAGAGGGAAGCATCAGGGTAGCCCGCGAAATTCAAATTTTCTTACGTTTTTTGCAATTAGCAAGCCAGTATTAAGTTGTATGTTAAATAAAGTATGATTTGCAGCCGTAACAAATATGTATTTACAGAATTATAATTATTAGAATTAGTAATACAACTCCTTAAGTGAGTATAATCCTGAAATGTCGAGATTTCATGTAATAGTCATTCATTAGGATTACCTGGTCTTAAAGAGTTGTATTGATCACTTTAATGATTCTAATTAAGTAAATAGATACTTGTTACGGCCGCAAATTTTATTTTGAGCAACATACAATCTAATACCGACTTGTAAATTGCAAAAAACGTAAGAAAATTTGAATTTCGCGGGCTACCTTGACGCTTTCGCCTTAAGATATAGATTATTTTGCCTATCAGTCGTAGAATTTCCGTTCCTAAACCTTTCTAATGTCAATGTTACCATTTCATACGAATATATGAACGTTAGTTTTAAGTAACGCTAAAACGCTTGCTAGCATTCGTTTATAGCAATATAAACATTATTTACTTGCGAATACAGTTCATAGTTTAAAAAAACGCTAAGACGCCGTCCTATTATCATCGCTCGTGCGATGATGCGATACGATTTAATCGTGCGATGAAACCGCTCGCGCGATATGAAATTGTGTGTCCTGTTTTGGAGCGATGCGATCACACTCGAAATGGCTCTTATCAGAGATGCACAGTTTTTGCATGATCACGTGATCTTCAATAGGTCATTATCAGTATGTACGGTCGCACGATCATCTTCGTCGGACGCACGCATCGTTGTACGAGCGATGGAAATAGGACGGCGCCTTAGAGATCGCTATTGAAATAAGTCATTATTGTGTACTTTCCTGCTTAAATGTGTAACTGATCAAACTTGTGCACCTTCTGTCCCCACCTGTACCGTGACTTCAGGCCCCAGTACAAAGGGATTGGGCTTCAAAACGAACGATATTGTGAGCTTCAACAGAGTGCATTGAGTGAACCTGATTATCATTCAGTGCAGGTCAAGGAGATAAATGCAAGGTATTTACTTAAAAATTATTCGGTAGCTAGCTGTGAATGAAAATCTTTATGTATGGTACATAATCATTCCCTTCATTCTTTTTTTATTTTTTGTCAATTTTCCACGCGTCGACACCTCTATTGATTTTCTAAAGATATTGTACAGTCGACCTCGTAATTGCTTTACCACCCTTTTTTTTTTTTTTTTGTGGATGGGAAATCATCAAATAACTTCTCCCGCTCTGGGTGGAGCGGAAGGGCGTGTCAGACTTTTACTGACTAAAACCCACCCGTGTTTCTTCAGTTGCCTATGCCAGGGCCACGGTATCTTTTTCAAACAACCCGCGACCCCAGCGGCATTGGCCCTATTGGACCCCATCTTTTGCTGACATCTCTTTGAGGCGCGCGTGGAACACAACGCGCCGTCGACCCGGGCCTAGTCCTCACCGGACGGCGAGCTACCCACTACTCACCGTCCGCAAGCTCGCGCCTACGGTGGCCGGGAATCGGCTATCAATTCCCGCCGCCCAGGGCGTCTCCTGCGGCGACTGAGGGCGTGAGGCTGCCTCTCCCTCACGCGTTCCGCCTCCTCCTTCGCGAGCATTACCGCTTCGCAGAAGGAGGTGACGGCCTCCCATGCACTCTCGCTCCGCACCATGGCCTGGACCAGGCTCGGACGCGAGAGATCGCCGCCGCCGATCGCCTCCGTGAGAACACGGCGGTGCTCTGCCCAAGCCGGGCAGACCTCCACTGTATGCTCCACCGTGTCCTCTGGGCGATCCACACAATGGTGACACCCGGGCGTTTCCTCCCGCCTTATGCGAAACAGGAACCTCCCGAAACAACCGTGTCCGGTGAGGACCTGCGTCAGGCGGAAGGTGAGGACGCCGTGGCGCCTCTCTAACCACTCCTCAAAGAGTGGACTTATCGCCGCAATTGTGGCGTGCCCAGCGCTGGGCTGCGACAGTCGCACTCTCCATGTCGCCATGAGATCCCGCCGGAGTTCTGTCCGCTGTACCGTGATTTCTCGCGGCAGCGGAGTTACGCCCCGGCGTTTTGCCTCCTCGCGCCACTCCCACACGTGCGCGAGGACTTTCGCCTCCAGATCCCATGGCGGCAATCCGGCAAGGAGGCTCGCCGCCTCACCGGAGACCGTGCGGTAACCCCGGACTAGCCGAATGGCCATGACCCTCTGGGACGCGTTCAACCGGCGGACTGGCCGCAGCCTCAGGGAACGCGCCCACACCGGTGCCCCGTAAAGGGCCATGGACCGCACGACCCCCGCGTAAAGCCTCCGGCAGGAGGCGTTTGGACCACCTAGATTGGGCAGGAGCCGCTTCAAGGCAGCCCCAGCCCGCTCCAGTCTGGGAGCCAAACGTCGGAAATGCTCCACGAAGTTCCACCGGCTGTCGAGGACGAGTCCCAGGTACTTCATCGTCGACTCGACTCCGATGCGAACCCCTCCTACCGTTATTTGGGAACCCGACGGTGGCGCATTCCGAGGACCATGAAAACACATGGCCTCGGACTTGTGCAGGGCCACCTCGAGTCCCAACTGCCGGATCCTCTCAACGACTATCGCAACCCCGCGTGTCGCTAATTCAGCCGCCGCCTGGTGCGACCTCCCCTGCGCCAGGACCAGCGTGTCGTCAGCGTAACATACTACGCTGACGCCGCTAGGGAGGTCGGCGCGCAGCACCCAGTCGTAACCGATGTCTCACAAATGCGGCCCCAGGACCGATCCCTGTGGGACACCGCACGACATCTCTCGCCGGTTCCACTCTCCCTGATGACCGGGGTAGATGACGGCCCTATCCGTCAAATAGGCCTCAACCACTCGACAGAGGTAGGTCGGCATCCGGTGATACCGGAGTGCCTCCCTGATGCAACTCCAGGGCAGGGTATTGAAGGCGTTGGCGATGTCTAGAGACACCGCCAAGACGACCCCACCCCGGGCCACAGCATCCCCCGTCGTGAGGGCTCGCACGCGCATGATGGCGTCCACCGTAGAGCGCCCCCTGCGGAAACCAAACTGGCTCTCCGCCAAATCCGGCCCCTTCTGCACCAGCCACCCGACGAGGCGGTCTGCAATAACTCTTTCAAAGAGCTTGCCCACCTCGTCGAGCAGCACGATGGGTCGGTAAGCGGACGGAGAGTCCGCAGGGCGCCCCGGCTTCTTAATGAGGACCAGTTTCCCCGTCTTCCAACGAAGTGGGAACTGGCCCCTCTCCAAGCATGCGCTTAGGAGCCCCCCTAGTCGAGGCCCGAGAGCCCCAAAGGCCAGAACCCAGGCTCTTCCAGGTAAGCCGTCGGGTCCTGGGGCGGCATTTTTGGCACTCAGCCTACGTACCGCCGCTCTCAACTCTACCTCGGTCACTTCCGGAGCATCGTCGTCGTCGTCGGTGATGTGGTCCGCAATGGGCACCGCAGGAAGCGGAGCCATGGGCGGGGGAGTATGTTCCCCTCGCGAAGGGAAAAGAAAAAGAAAGAAAGAAAAACAGTTTATTCGCGTGAAAATGACGCACACAAACTATACAAGAAAAGCGAAACACAAAATAATAAAACATAACAAACCACACAAAACAAAAAACATAAGTACACACAATAAAGTTTTTGGAAATGTGCGTCACTACCCCGCGAAACGGCTACACGCTCAGCATAATGCCGCGGCCCGTGCACGAAGGCACGAATCCACGGCGCTGGTTTTCAGCGTAAGCCGGCGGTGTGTATCGCTGTCAGACCATTAAAATAAGTAACTAAAAAAAAACAATAAAAATATATAATATTACAGACATAAACAATAAAATATGTGGCAACATTTCAACGCGTCTCAAACCACAGACAATAAAGTTTGCCTGTCATCGTTCGTGTCTTGAGATAGGTTTTATTTTAGGAACAGAGCGCTCACCACGTCCTCCACGAGCTGGGG
This sequence comes from Dicycla oo, assembly GCA_948252095.1. Lineage (NCBI taxonomy): Eukaryota > Metazoa > Arthropoda > Insecta > Lepidoptera > Noctuidae > Dicycla > Dicycla oo. The sequence continues at coordinate 26,510,848 of OX411730.1, forward strand.
CCGGAGACTCTGCGTCAGCGGGGGCGCCCATGGGCGGAGTTTATTCCGCACCATTTTATAAGGGCGTCCCCATGGGTCCCTGTTTAGAGTCTCCAGCGACTCCTCGCGAGCCAGATCCCTGGCCCGCAAGATCTCCGCTCGGAGGGCGGTCTTCGCCGGTCTGTACCCCTCGTACAGCTCCGCCTGAATGGCTTCCGTATCCGGAGGGCGGATACGGAGCCTGCGGTGCCTGGTGTACCGGTGCCGCGCAGCAACGCACGCCTCGCGCAGAGCCGCCAGCTCCGGCGACCACCAATACACCTGGCGCCAGGCGCGACCGGGCTGGACCCGGGGCATTGCCACGTCACATATTTCGGACATGGCCTCCCGGAACCACTCCGCCTCGTCGTTGATGTCGGCAGGCCTGTCCGGTGGTGACACCCAGGCCTGCACGATCGAGGCTTCCAGGAGGAGCTCCCGGTCCAGCTTCTTCAGCGCCCACCGCGGACCACTCGGGGCCTGTCGGACCGGCGCGCTCGAGGTCTGGGCGGAGACATCAAACCGGATGTACCGGTGGTCGGAGTAGGTCTCCACCCCCTCTATGACGCGCCAGTCAACAACATGTGGCAACAGAGCGGGGCTGGCGAACGAAATGTCCACCACTAATTCGCCCCGCATCCGCACACACGTGGGGACAGAACCCCGGTTTAGGATGACCAGGCCTGTCTCCAGAGCCCAGTCCTCCACCATCCTGCCCCGTGTGTCCATATACCGGGAACCCCAAGCCACATTCTTGGCGTTGAAGTCCCCGAGGACGAGCACGGGAAGGGAACGAAACCCGACGACGACGTTTTTCAAGTCCGCAAGGGAGTTGTGGAACTCGGCGAGAGTTCGGTTCGGGGAGAAGTATACCCCTACCACGACAATCCCCCCGAACCGTGCTGCAACGCAACCCTGTCCCCTCTTGACGGCTTCGAGGGACAGGGTACCGGCGGCGGCCGACGAAATGAGGGTCACTGAGCCGCTCAGGTCCTCCACCCAGTAATCACTGGGCGGGACAAAGTACGGCTCAGCGACCACGGCGATGTTAATCGACCACTGCGCCATGCTCTGGAGCAACAGATCCTGAGCGGCGACGCAGTGGTTGATGTTCGCCTGGAGGAGGCGTAATGGGGCCATTACTGGCACTCCATATTAGCCCCCCCCTGAGCCTCCTGTGAGGGCTCTGCCGCAGTGAGTACGGCGGCGACGGCAGTGGAGGCGGCAGCGACGGCGGCCGTGGCGGCGGCTACGGCCGTGACGGCGGTAGCGGAGGCGGAGGGCTTGGCCCTGCCCCGGGCTTTGGTGGGTGGACCACAGCCCTTGCTTCCAGCCCGGTGATCGGCCGGCTTGCCAGCTGCTGCACATAGGTAGCAGTGCGGCGTGGCATTGCACGAGCCGGCCTTGTGACCGGGCTGACCACAACGGAAGCAGTGACTGCTGCGATCCACCTCCGAGGTGCATTTTGCCCCCACGTGGTTGCCCACTTGGCAACGGAAGCACCTCAGAGGTCTGGGTTCCAGCCGTTTCACCCGCGTGGAATCCCAGCCCACCTGGAACCTTCGGCCCTCCCCAACTATTTTGTGGGCCGCCGATACGGGGCAGCTCACGGTAACGGCTCGCATCCCCGTGAGGTCAGGACGGATGGTGCCTACCTTCACCTGTTCGAAGGTACACCCCCCAGTCTTGACCACGGCGGCCACCACCTCTCGCTCCGTCACGGAGTCGTCCAGACCCAGGATGCGCAAGTCAACGCACTTGGCGGGTCTGGACACTCGGGCCTCGTCCGCATTTAAGGACGCCCTGAGCCTTTCGGCCAGAGCGTCAGCGGTCGGGCCACTGGCCGCACCGGGGATCTCGAGCATCCGAGCCCCAGTCGCAGTGACCCTTACCCGCAAGCCCTCGGTAACACCGATCTCCTCCAGGTTCACCGCCGCCCTCGCCTTGGCGAGCACGTCGCGGTAGGACACGCCCTTCTTCTCCGCCTCCGGCTGTAGTGTGATCACTACAGCTGCGGACTTTGGGGCACGTAACCTCGCCGCGACGCTTCGCTCTTTGCGCCGCCGCCGCCTCTCCCTCCGCTTGGCCGACCTTGCCGCCTTGCCCTCCTTCCTCTTCTCCCCAGCTACCTGCCATTCGGCGTCAGCCGGAGGAGATTTGGGAGGCGGGGGCAGCCGCTTCGTCACCGCCACAGCTGGGGCCCTCTCAGGCGCCTTCGCAGCCGCCTTCGTGGGCGCCTTCGCAGGCGCCGTCGCAGGCGCCTTCGCAGCCTCGGCCCCGCCCTTAGCCTGCCCTGCCGACCCTGGTTTGGCCGTGGCAGCCATGGCGGCATACGAAGCCGCCTTTGGCTGGCCCGAGGCCGCCGGTCGGCCCAGCGGGGGCCGCAGGACGATTCCCTCAAGGACCGAGAACCGGTTGCTAAGGGAAGCCAACTCCTTCCGCACCAAGGCCAGAACTCGGTCCTCTGCAGGCCCGAGGCCGCCTTGCCCCTGCTGCACCCCCTCCTGAGCGCCGGCTCCGCGGAGCCTGGCCAGGTCTGCTCGGAGCTCCTCATTCTCCTTTCGAAGAAGCTCCATGGCGGCTGTCAAGCGGGCGACCTCCGCCCGCATTTCGGACATTCCGTCCGACGGAGGCCCTTGAAGTAGAGCCTCCGCTGCCGCCATAATGGAGGCCTTGGCTGCGGGTATGGCCTTGCCTTTAGATGACTGCTTCTTCTTCAAGGCCACACCCTTGACTGCAGCGGCCACGACCTCCTCAAACCTGGCCCGGTCCGAATTGGAGCCACCAGCGGCGTCCGACTCATCGCCAGACGCCTCCACGGCGCTCCCCTCGGCCGACCCGGCTGAGCCGTCCTCTTGTGCGGCGTTTACCCGGCTCTTGCTCTTCCGGCCTAGGCCCCGGCGAGCATATTTTGGAGCCGATTTAACTCCGCCGTCCGAGGAAGACTCCTGGGCATCTCCCGGATTTAGGGTCCGCTTCAGGAAAGCATTTTTCCTTCCAGCGGCCCCCACCACTACGCACTCCGGGCTCTTAAAAGTGCCCTTCGCGCCCTTCACTCCCGATGCGGCGTCGGACTCCGACCCCGCATCACTCCTCTCCCTCTCCTCTTCTCGTCCATTGTTTTTAGTTGGTTCCATATTTGTTCCCACGAGTAAAAACTTTATCACTGGCTCAAAACTGTGGTTCGCACTAGAGATTAATTTAGCTACCCATTAATCAAGCTACCAACCTCCCTCACGGTGCGCCGCCGCTTGAAGGTTTGGGGTAATTTTTTTATAGAGGTTTTCTTCCTCGCGGTCCGGGCGGTTAAGCCAAGACCCTCGACCCCCGTCAAAAGTCAGAGACATAACCTTGAACAATCTTCGGGGCTACGAGACTAACGGTGGCAGAAGGAAATGACTTCCTCCTGCCTGCCCGGCGGCAGGGTTAGTGCACACCGAGCCCGCTCTTACTCCACCGCTGTGCGTCTCTGCTTAGAACAGAGGGACACACGTTGGAGCGTACCTCCGACAGGATATTGGCATACGGGCAACAAAACCCCTTAGGCACACGTGCCTAAGGGGAACCATTGCCCGCACCCCAGGGTGCACCGTCCCGGAGACTGGCCTTCCCCCCGGACGTATCCGTAAGGGAACTCCAGCCCACGGGCACTCGGGGAGGTTTCCTGTCCACGCACCCCTGCTTTACCACCCTAAGGTTGAATTTCACTTGCACGTCATAATTACGACAAGGCCTATTTGTATATGTGGCAGTTAGATAGTTTCAACCTTTATTTACTTACCGGAATTTTTTGGCAAAAGTGGTAAGCAATTCCGAGGTAGGCTGTACATGGAACGACTAGAAATATTTATGCCTGCTAAATAGTTAGCTAATAAGTTGGTAAGATTTAAGATTATGTGGGAACATAATATATTATTATTGATACTACAAACATTAAGCAAAGCAATCCGTAGCTTGAGCAATGCAAGACCTACGATGAAACGATGGACTACATATAGCGCTACATGATTCTCTCGGCGCGTGGCTAAAATCGGAACTAAAGCCACCATCTTGTTTATTTTTTTCAATATATTTGAAGTGATAATATTTCACATAGCAATTTGACAAATCTTTTACCAACAGCGCGCAGCGCCCCCCTGTCAAAGTCATTCGACCGCCAAAAAATCCTTTTAGCAGTGTACATAAATCATTAAAAACCGGCCAATTGTTAGTCGGACTTGCGCACATAAGGGGAACCCTTCCTACCGACGAATATTTAACACTACATAATTATTTTTAAAAACACTTCAGTTTAAAAAAAAAAGTTTCATGTGTACCCTTTAATTTTTTTGACTTTATTTTGTTTATATTATTTGTTGTTATACAATACAACAGAAATACACAATCTGTGAAAATTTTAACTGTCTAACTATTACGGTTCATGAGATACAGCCCGCTGACAGGCAGGCAGACGGACAGCGGACGCTTAGTAATTTCCTATATACGTCAGTGTTGGACCAATTTACTAAAAGTAAATCCATGTCTAAGGACAATTGCGGCGATAAGTCCCCTCTTTGAGGAGTGGTTGGAGAGGCGTCATGGCACCCTCACCTTCCGCCTGACGCAGGTCCTCACCGGACACGGTTGCTTTGGGAGGTTATCCTGTTCCGGATAAGGCGGGAGGAAACGCCCGGGTGTTACCATTGTGTGGATCGTCCGGAGGACATGGTGGAGCATACGGTGTAGGTCTGCCCGGCTTAGGCACAGCACCGCCGCGTCCTCGCGGAGGCGATCGGCGGCGGCGATCTCTCGCGTCCGGCCCTGGTACAGGCCATGGTACGGAGCGAGAGTGCATGGGAAGCCGTAACCTCCTTCTGCGAAGCTGTAATGCTCGTGAAGGAGGAGGCTGAACGCGTGAGGGAGAGGCAATCTTTGCGCCCTCACGCCCCTAATCGCCGCAGGAGACGCCCTGGGTGTCGGGAATCGATAGCCGATTCCCGGCCACCGTAGGCGCGGGCTTGCGGATGGCGAGCAATGGGTAACTCGCCGTCCGGTAAGGACCAGGCCCGGGTCGACGGCGCGTTGTGTTCCACGCGCGCCTCATAGAGATGTCAGCACTAGCTGAAGGGGTCCGCTAGGGCCAATGCCCGCCAGGGTTGTGAGTTGGTTGAAAGAGTTACCGTGGCCCTGGCACAGGCAACTGAAGGAACACGGATGGGTTTTAGTCAGTAGAAGTCTGACACGCCCTCCCGCTCCATCCAGAGCGGGAGAAGTTATTTGATGATTTCCCATCCACAATAAAAAGGGCCTGTTTTCACCAATATTCAAACCGCCGCCGGTTAGGTATTTAAGCAGGTGGTTTATGTCAAATTTGGAAGGAAATTTGACATAAACCAACTGTTTAAATACCCAACCGGTAGTTTGAGTGTTGGTGAACACAGCCCTTAGGGCTGGTTTTTTAATCCGTAGTTAACTCAACCAATGGTTAAACATAGTAACTAATGGTTGAATTTGGCTAAATGTGAAAGGCTAAACATGAATGAGTTATGCCATTATTTACTATTTTTTAATATGAATAAGCTAACATGAATACATTCATGTTTAGCCTTTCACCAAAATTCAACTACTATAGTTTGACCAAGACCGCTGTACTGCGCCTTAGGAATGCGCGGCGAGGCGGGGTGCAGCGCTGGCGAATGAGCGGTGGGACGCCGTGAGCGTTGACGAATAAGCGGCCTGCACTGCCCCCCGTCTCGCCGCGCACATACCTGCGCCGCGGTATAGCGGTCTTGGTCAAACTATAGTTACTGTGTTTGACCACTGGTTGAGTTAACAACGGATCAAAAAACTGGCGCTAGTCCATCTTCTTGCGACATTGACGCGATAGGTAATAATGACTTGTGTGGCCTTAACGGTAATGTCGGGCCAGACCAAGGCTTAGAAAATAAACGGTAAAGGCCTGATAATGTTACTAACAACAAAGGGATAGTAGATGACGCTATGTCTTAATGGATTTTATTATTAGGTATTTCTCATAAACGATCTTTTGTACAGTCAACCGCGCGTCATTTGTAACATAAACCCTACCAGCCGTTACTGCTAGGAAATAGAGGCGCTCTCAAATGTCGATTACTCCTAAGTGTTCATCCCTTAATAAAAAATTAAAAAACCGGCCAAGTGCGAATTGGGCCACGCACAATAAAGGCTTCCGTAGTTGGAATGAATTTATCCCAAGAACAAACTTAACATTGTAGTTGAAAAACATGTTCCGCCATACCTTTCAACTGCAAATGTAAGTTTCTACGCACAATATTCAGTGAATTACCATGTTATTTTAAGACCATAGACTTGTTATCAATTTTCCTGTAATCTATAAGTATAGAACTATTCTCTGTATTTTTATTTTATTTTAGGCGTAGCAGTTTCGGAGATAAACCCTCCTCCCCTCCTTATCTCCGAAACTGCTGAGCCTATTTAGTACACATTATGAATTTCTGTGACCCAAACACGAACGTGTAACATAAAAAAATGAATTTTGCAAACAACAATAGTCATTTTCAAAACAACAATAAGTCCTAATTAAATCAATGCTTTACTAAGTCCAATACTTAGTTCAGTCTCCAAATTGTCCTAATGATACATTAATAATTGGCTTTTCAACTGTCACCTTATCTTTGAAGATAAATGCGATAATACTCAGTAATGAAGGTCTAATGGAGTGAAGATAAGATGAGGCCTTGACTTAGGTCGATACCTTTTGCTTTGTTTTTCTCATTATACTGATCAGGCCAGGATCAGTATAGTGGGAAAAACAAAGAGTGTTTTTGTTGTCAGATTTATATGACGAAAAAACTAATGGATTATCTAATTATCCCTTGCAACAGTTGCCTTCGTTTTCCTTGTATTCTTAGCTACCATTCATTCATTCATTTAATTTCTTTTTTGACATCGTACCATAGAGTTTCTTCTACAATCTGTCATGCTGTTTTTCGTTTATTCGGTTTCTACTGTGCTCATACTAGGCGTGGAGTTGCAGAATTAAAATTTAAATGAGAATTTAAATGAGGCAAACGTTAGAGCTGTGTAAATTGTATCAAAGTGTTACTGGGTAACAAATGCTTAGCAGATTTTTGATATAAAGACCGATGTAATCATAGACTAGACACCCTTATTTTGAAGCGACCAATATCGACTATCTGATGTCGATTGAACGCAATATTGCACATTCAAGCTAAGATTGGTTCACCTTATAAATAAATAAGTACACGCGTTTTGAATACAGACATAAATATCAGGGACATGTATTTACAAAGTCCGTCACGTGGCTCACCCTCAAAGGGTTAGTCAGCGGTACCTTCTCACTGGTAGAATAAAAAGTAACGTCCCTGTAGCCTGCAGGTAACGTCGTCAAAAAGACTTGGCATTAAAAAATTCAAACCTAAAAGTGATGTAAATCTTTAGAAGTAGATGAAAAAGTCCCATTAAAAGAGGACAACACTTTACAGGTGATTTTATTTTTTATTATTTTTGACGCGGTTTGTACATATATTTTTATTTGGTTTGTCTTGCTTATATTTCTAAATTTTCAATAGGACATTCGCCTGTCATTTTACCCGATGAAACTTTTAATGAATGACATTAACTGCTGGTGTTCTAAACAGTGGCCTCATGTGTAAAGTAGGTGTAGTGTAGTAGTAGTGCCATTTCGCTGCTTTGCATGAATACACGCACAAACCAAAATTTTGAAAATACCGGTTTATAACACAGCCAAATGACCAGCCAGACCCGCATCGGCAAAACGTTTTGCCGTTATGAATGTGAGTCTTACTGACCATGAAATAAGGACTATTTTGCATTTGGCTGTGTTATAAACCAGTATTTTCAAAATTTTGGTTTGTGCGGGTATTCATGCAAAGCAGCGATTTGTTGTACACGTAGCTAGGCTTTTGCCTGACGCCGCCGTTTTAAATCAGATGACTACCTTTTACAGGTGATTTTAATTTTTATTATTTTTCACGCGTTTTATACATACATTTTTATCTGGTTTGTCTTGCTTATATTTCTAAATTTTCTGTAGGATACTCACCTGACATTTTACCCGACGAAACTTCTAATAAATGACATGATCTGCTGGTGTGTGTTTACAACATTGGCCTCATGTGTCATTTGTTGTACACGCAGCTAGGCCACGGCCTGACGCCGCCATTTTAAATTAAAATGGTCACTATAATGATCGTTTAAAGCTACATTTTCATATTCAATTTAGGCGGTTCCATATTTTGCGAGCGGAAAGCGATATTGTATTGGATGTGAAAACCGTATATTGTTATGAAAAATATTAATACGGGAACTCAGTGAAATAATATAGTGTCTCTTTTTGGTTTAGGGTGTGAAAAATGAGTGTAGTATCTCTTAAATTCCGTATCACGGCTGATTATTATTTGTTATCATTATAACAATTCACGCACAAGCTCGTCATACAATGAACCAGTCCAGCCAATCTATTTTATAAAAATGTTGTCTAAGTTTTCGCAATCAGATTTTTATAGAATAGCAACTTTATCTTCCATTCGAGGTGACTGACTGCTGACATTTGTGACGGCTACCTGTCTACTTTTGTGTTAGAAAGTGTTTAAATATCTAGTATAGATATTGTACACTAAATAAATTTACTTTAAAAAAGTAATCACCGACTTCAAAAACCTAAAAACGAATAAAACAACTTTCATAAAAAAACTTAACAGCTTCTGAAGTCGGTGCCAAGCTAAGGTGCATTGTCATTGAAGATTGAAGACACTGACTTCATAAGCTGTTAAGTTTTTTATTAAAGTTATTTAATTCGATTTAGGTTTTTGAAGTCGATTTTTACTTTTTTAAAGTAAATTTATTTTTCAGTTTTTACTTGAATATACAATTAAATAAGCCCAAGATGAACGAAAAGAAGAATCATCAAAATCCGCTTAGAAATGTCGAAGATACAGTACATTTATGCATATAGCTTCGCACATAAGAATTATTACCATATGTATTATATAATAAAATCTTCCTCAAAGTATGTAGGTCACGGTAGTGAAGGAATGATCAAAATTGGTTTGTCAGTTTTTGAGAAAATCGCGCACATACAAACAACTTATATACATACAGTCGAATAGAGAACCTCCTTTTTGAAGTCGGTTAGAATTATGAAAAAGCCGTAGGTAGCCGTACAGCTTTCTGAAATAGTTGTCCTTGTAACGTCATTAGGAGGTAAATCGTTATAAACTTTTACTGTTTTGTTATTACCAAAACCATACCAACCAACGAAATCAAATTCCCAAAATATTCAATTTCATAAAAAGAAAAAATATTTTCACTTTGCTATTGAAACTTCCCCAACACAGGAAATACAAAACCCGTGAAGCTATCGAACGGTCTGGTATCTGATCTATCGGAACTGAAAGTAAACGTAGTAAATCTCGCTCGGATCGTAAGCTCCTACAACACAAAACATATAGGTACAGAAGGTAGGCTCCATTACAAAGAGTAAAATCGCACACAGCGTTCGGAACTGACATTCGACCTAGATAGATGGAACCATACGTATGATTTGTTCAAAGTTTCTGATGAAAATGTAAGCAAATGGATCAAAAAACGTACCCGTGGAAGCCAAATTGTAGAGCCTCTTACGAATTGAGTGCTATGATTTGATTATTTTAATACTCAAATCTGAAATTCGAATGTCAAATCACCTTAAAGATGTTTTTCATTTGACATTTTTTTTTATTTTTTCCTTTTGGCATGTGACAATTGTTGAGGAGCTCATAGCTAAGTAAAGAAAGCCGCACGGGTCGATACATCAAGTAAAGCTACGCTTGCCGGTGTTGGTCCGTGGATGGATGATCATCTTTACATACCGAGACTCCTCCGTGCTTCGGAAAGCACAGTCGTCAGTCAGTTTGACAGTCGTTATGGGTCGTCAGAAGTCTGACAACCAGTCTTACCAAAGGGTATCGTATTACCCGGTAACTGGGTTGTGGAGGTCAGATAGGCAGTCGATCCATGTAAAATAAAGGTATGCAGCTGCATCTGGTTAGACTGGAAGCTGACCCCAACATAGTTGGGAAAAGGCTAGGCAGATTGATTGATTTTATAATCTCAAGTTTCGTCGATGATTTTTCAATCATACTTTAAAAATGTTAAGTATTAAAAAAATAATTGTAGAAAAAACTGATGATATATAAAGTTAATAAAACCTTCTAAATACAGATGAATATACTGCAAGTTCCATTTATTGAGTGATTGCATTAGAATTTAAACTGAACAGGGGTGTGTACACTTTATCATACTTTCGGAACCGACATTACGCGTCTAAGTGCGCATGCACCTATTTTCGGTAGATGTATGGAGCCGACCTTCTGTAATTGCCTGTGCCTCTAAGATACTGTTCCTATAAACCAACACTACTACTATTCGTAGAATTTATTGGTGACTTTCTCAAGGTTCCGTCTTTTCTTTTGTTATTCGTGCGAGTTGTCGGTGAATAATATGTGTGTGATATGAAACATACTTAGCGACTGCCTTTGGCTTCACTCGCGTCAATTTCAAAATTACTTTAGGTAAAGGTAAAAGTAGTTTTTAGGGTTCCGTACCTCAAAGGGAAAAAAATGGAATCCTTATAGGTTCACTTGTGTATAAGTCTGTCTCTGTGTCCGTCTGTAACAGTCGATTTGGTACTGGACCAATTAAGCTGAAATTTGGTAGGTACACGTATAAATTTCTGTGACCCAAACACGGACGACGTAAATAAATGAATTTCGAATATTAATGTGACGGTCTCAAATATATATATATATTTTAAAATATAATTTAAAAATAAATTATTTTAAAGTTATTTAAGGAAATACACGAAAATTGACCGTTGCCCCCTAATGTCCGAAACTACTGAGCCTAAAATTTTGGAAAAAATACAGTAAATAGTAGATTACATGAAAATCTATAAGAAGTAGAAGTCTTAAAATAACATGGTAAATCTCTCAATATTGTGCGTACAAACTTACATTTGCAGTTGGAATGTATGTAAAACATGTTTTTCAATTACAATGTGAAGTTTGTTCTAGGGATTCTTCTGAAGCCTGTGCTAATCTAAGGTTCATTGAAGAACTGAACACCGACTTCAGAAGCTGTTAAGTTTTTGAAAGTTATTTTATTCGTTTTCGGTTTTTACTTTTTTAACGTAATTTTATTTTTCCGTTTTTAGTTGAATGTATTGTACAATTACATAGGTAAACCCAAGAAGAACGAAAAGAATAATCATCAAAATCCGATTAGAAATGCCGGAGATACAGTACATTTATGTATATAACTTCGTACATAAGTTTAATTACCTAATTTATTATATACTAAAACCTTCCTGAAAGTATGTAGATTACGCTAGAGAAAGAATCATCAAAATTGGTTAATTGGTTTTTGAGAAAATCGCTGACATACAAACTTACATATATACATAGGGGTCGAAAAGAGATCCTCCTTTTTTTAAGTCGGTTAAATATGATTCACATTCCTATCGATAGTGTGTTACGCAATTAGGTCTGCTTGGTCTTGTAGTCTGTGTGTGCTTACCTATTCTTTTCTATCCTATCTGTTCTTATCGCTTCTTTCTTCTTTCTTATCCTGTGCTATTCTAGTGTTCTAATACAGTGTTTGGCATTGTGTCCAGCCTTATTACGAGGAACTAAATACTGTCATCAGCAAAGTTTATTCAAAGTGTTTTACCTCCGTCTTTGCTTTTTATTTTAATATCCAAGAAGAATACAAAAGTGGAATGGAAAAAGTTCTAGAAAACTTCTCGCTAAGTCTTCTCAGAAACAGCTACTGTATTTTCTTCGAATACTAGTCAGTTATTTTAAAATTCTACAAAGTTGGAAGGTTCGTAGAACTCGCTTGTGTTGCTGTCCTTTGAGATTTAGCTATCAGAATAAGCTAAGAGAAAGAAACAATGGAACGTCTCCTGGAAAATTGATATTTGTAAATCCGACTTCAAAAAGAAGGAGGTTATCAATTCGACACGTATGGTCACATAGTAAAAGTTATTCATAAAGATGAGTAAAATGACCCCTTAAGAGGTTGTTGATATTTTACCAATAACCCTGTAGATAGGAATTAAAACAAAAATATAAGATTTTTTTATTAGATATTATAAAATAGTCCGCCATACATTGGGGTACATTTACCTTTTTAATGGATAACAGAACACAATTCAAAATAATGCAATCAACAGTTTTTACACGCATGCATATATAACTTTTTCATTGATTCGGCAGCATCTATTTTGCGTTTACACAGCGTCTACGCGGTGTCTACGAGGCATCTGCGCGTTGTCTACATGGCGTTTTTTGCAGACCCCAAGCTTACTTCGAACCCCCAAAGCTGGCCGCGCCTTATCCCGATACTAAATCTGTACCCAATCTAAATGCGTATCGATCGCTTTGATTGGTGCTTGCATTAGCCAATGCCGAGGCCGTAATAATTCTACTAAACGGCTCGCTGCTTCCCGGATAAAAATAATGAGATTTTGCCTCTTTGGGACTTGCGGTGATAAATAAGTTAAAATGATTATAAATGGGTCTTTAAGTGAAATGTAGGACCGACTGTATTCTGAAAATGGCGGATCGATAAATGTAACAAACAGAGGATGAAATTTCTATTAGAACGAAGTTCTTCAACGCGGCTTTTTTAGTACTTAGGCTAAAAACTGTACTAGATGGCTCTGTATTAATACATATTATAATATACAGGCAAAGGAACTTCATTCCAACCGGGTGTCTATGTAAGATGGGTTTGCTCTTGACTCTAGTCTAGGTCGGAGGTGACAGATACAAAGTCGACGATGGAGTGAGCTTATCCAGAAGAAGCCTGTTCACTCTCACTTTGAAGAGTTGAGGGTTGTATGCGCTCGGAAACAGACGCAGGTAGTGAGTTCCACTCTTTTGCATTGCGCATTATAAAAGACATTTGGAAACGCTTAGTGCGAATCGGTGGAATACGAGTAGAAACTAGGTAGAGATGGTAACTGGCAGTGCGTCTAGATGTCCGATGGTAGAAGGGGGCTGGCGGAATGAGGTCGTGGAGTTCTTGAGCACACTCACCGAAGTACAAAAATGTATGTACGCGCATTACTTCAGAACGGTTGCACTTATTTGGCTAATTATTAAATTTTGACAGGACAACGTTTGTCAGGTCAATCAATCTGCTTAGCCTTTTCCCAACTATGTTGGGGTCGGCTTCCAGTCTAACTGGATGCAGCTGAATACCAGTATTTCACATGGAGCGACTGCCTATCTGACCTCCACAACCCAGTTACTGGGTAATACGATACCCCTTGGTAAGACTAACGTTTGTCGGGTCAGCTAGTATAAAATAAATAAATCTCGATGTTATGTCGCTGTTTATTATATTAAGTTTAGGATAGAATATACACACGACTGACTAACAGAACTCACGTGCGGCGTTTCCCAAGAGACTCGTGATTGTCTTGCAACGCCACCGAGTTAATTAAACTTGGGTCAACTTCCAACAGATGAATGTTATTTTGAACATTATATTAGAACGTGATCCCAGCATATAATATAACACTCTGCTATATGGATCTTTTGACGCTGGAATGACGGAACAGGAGGGTGCTGTTGGTAAACATTGTGAAATATATTGAAAAACAACATGGCGGTGTTACTTCCGATTTTGGCCGCGCACCAAAAGTTCCTTGTGCAGTTATAATATTAACAACTTTTACAGAAGAGTTTGGTTAAAGGATAATATGGTATAGTTACTTTTAAAGGGCATTGGCGATATTTGACAACCAGTCTTACCAATGGGTATCGTGTTACACAGTAACTGGGCAGTCGCTTCGTGTAAAATACTGGTTTTCAGCTGCCTCCGGTTACACTGGAAGCCGACCCCAACATAGTTGGGAAACGGCTAGGCAGATGATAGTTGGTAATACTTGTAAGTTCCAGTTTCTTATCTGTTGACTAGAGTACTTACTGAAATGTTAATTAAAACCGGCCAAAAGCGAGTCAGATACGCGCATTAAGGTTTCTTTACCACCAAAACGAATATACTTTATTTCTTTATATTATTTGTCATGCTAGAAGTCTATATAAAGATTTAGCCCTGTGTTTGTCTGTCATTGGCAGTGTTGGCACCCTTGGGGATAGAACCAATATTGGGAATAAAAACGTCTGCGTGACTCTCTTGAAGTTATTATTAAGTCAAGTTTATGCTTTGCGACGCCAACGTGCAAATAAATAGCTATTTCAGCCACAACTAAAGTCAGACTTACTATTTATAGAAGTTGCATCGATATTTTCTCGTGAGAACTTACAAGTGCAGAACATAAACACAGCTAACAGGCTGAGGCAGCCTGGGAATTTAATCAGTTGACTTGAAACCTTCAATATTGCTAGACGAAGTTATATACACATATACGTATATGTGTTATGTTATGTATAAGGAAGAAGCATCATATTAATAAAACACACAACCATATGATCAACAGAACTCGGCGCACTTTTAATTTGTGCTACGTTTCATCGTCTTTAAATATTACTGTTTGAAATTATTAATCCTAACAATTTATCTTATAATAATTAGCATCATTTCATCATGACCATTCTCCTGCCCTTATCTGAATTTATTTGCGGTCGGCGCAACATATCTTTACTTCTCTATTAGTCGTTATTTCGTAGTCGCTCCCTTTCTTTCTTTCTTATTTATTTAGTTTGATTTATTTTGTTTCCATTTAATTTAATTTCATTGGATTTTATATGATTTCTGTTAAATTTGTTGTTAATTTGAATACAGTTTTCATCATCATTTATAGCATTTATTCCGGAAGGTATGTATTAATAAGCGAGCGAAGCGTCTCTACTTCAAGTCTGGCTAAATTTGCTTTCGTCTCTCAATTTGTTAGTACTCCTCTACAGGTCGTTTTTGATAACCAATCTGGACGAAACTTGGTATACCAGTTTTAGGACTTTATATATTTTTTGTCGTCGGGGATTGAAGGGGTACTGCCTCTAAAAGGGGGCTACTGGATATCTCCGCCATATGAGGTGCGATTTCGATGGCTCTTGTTTTATTTGAAAGGTAGTAACTTTAAATTGGTCTCATAAAACAATTGTGAAGTTCAGATGAGGATCCTCGGCAAGATGAAGAGAATAGCTCCTCAAAATGCAGTAAATTGCTCACTTTTAAATTTTTACCAGTGGAATCGGCCCTCTAGGTTGGGCTTGATGGAGCACCTGGGACCACCTTAGTTGAAAGTTTTTAGTGAATTTTTCTTTTGAAATTTGAAATTTAAATTTATTATAAGACTTCTGTAACAAAAACTGTCTGCAATGTATTTTGTGTTGGGCGTTGATAGCAGCACCACTGTATTTTACTGTTGTAGTTGCTCTATCTTCGTGTCTTTTGTTAAGTTATAAGTACCTAATTTTTCTAATATTTTTTTCTTTATTTAGTTTTTTTTTACCTTTTTATCACAAAACTAGAGAATTCAGGAAATAATTATCTAAAACGAGGCTTTAAAATCAATACTAATATAAGTTTTGTAGGAAGGTCACTAGATGATGCTTTTAGTAACCTAAAGCCGCAGTCGGGTTTTTTTAGAGTTCCGTACCTCAAAAGAAAAAAGGGACCCTTATAGGATCACTTCGTTGCCCACCCACTCAGGAACGCGTGGACTTTATTCAAGTTTCTATCCGTTTTATTTCTTAATTGATATTTTTAATTTTGTTTTTAGTAATATTCTACCAAAAGACTGTGACAGTCATATCATTTTTTAAAACGGATCACCCAATGAAACTAATCGGTGATCCCTGTTCGAGACGGGCGGCTCTCGTTGTAGTTATATGTCAGTTAATTTAAAAAAAAAATGCTGTTCCTTACATTTCGACCGCGTAGGTATTGCACTTTTCTATGAAACAGCTGATTATTTTTTGATAACCAACGAAAATTTTCTACGCTAGGGGTTCTGGAATCATGTACATGGTTACAGTTTGCGCTTCGATGCCCCTGACTCCCTGTATGGTTGTAGGTAGTATATATCAGGACGAGCTCCATTTCAATGAGCCTCCCCTCCCATCAAACTGCTTTTTCTCAACTATCTTGGGGTTGGCTTCCAGTACAACCGGATGCAGCTGAATACCAGTATTTTACATGGAGCGACTGCCTATCTGAGCTCCACAACCCAGTAACTAGGTAATATGATACTCCTTTTGTATGACTGGTTGTCGTGGTTTCTGACGACCCGTAACGAATGTCAAAAATCCACGAATGACAGCCGGGAACAACGACTTAACGTGTTTTCCGGGGCACGGACGGGGGGTTCGTATGTAAAGATGGTCACCAATCCACGGACCAACCGTGGCAAGCGTAGCGACTTAACCTGATTGATCGACCCGTGCGGCTGTTATTACTCAGCTACGAGCCCCTCTCCATTACAAAGAGCCATGATTACTAATATTTAATAATTTATCGGTTATTTTGTTTAAAAATATATTTACATAAATAAAAAGTAAAAAAACGACTTCAAAAACCTAAAACGAATAAAATAACTTTCATAAAAAAACTTAACAGCTTCTGAAGTCGGTGCCAAGCCAAGCTGCACTGAACACCTCAGAAGCTGTTAATTTTTTTTTTAATGAAAGTTATATTATTCATTTAGATTTTTGAAGTTGGTTTTTACTTTTTTTTAAGTAAATTTGTTTTCCATTTTTACTTGAATATACAATTACATAAGCCCAAGACGAACGAAAAGAAGAATAATCAAAATCCGCGTAGAAATGCCGGAGATGCAGTACATTTATGCATATAACTTCGTACATAGGAACAATTACCTTACTTAAACCTTCCTGAATGTACGTAGATCACGTAAGTGAAAGAATTATCACAATTAGTTCATAGGTTTCTGAGAAAATCGCGGACATACATACATATCGAAATAGAACCTCCTTTTTTGAAGTCGGTTAAAAAATGTAATTTTATTCAGTCGTAGCATTTGCAAACGCTCATGAAATGTCCTCTGAAAAGTCTCAACGCCAAAGCATTTATTTCAATTGGACCATTTATAGGTAATTTGGAAGCTCAAGAGCTGTAAGGAATTGCTTTCTAAACTTTGCTATATTATGGAGTTGTGATATTACTGGCGAATTTACGGGAGCTAAGTTTCACCCAGTGACGAGAGTTATAAGAAATTTATGTAACCTTATCAAACCAAGGGACTTCAACGATTACTTATAATATTGGAAATGAAAAGAATTATATAAAAGTACTATATATTGTAAGTATAGTATAGTAAATATGTATGTATGTGCATTATAAGTTTATAACCCATTTACGTACTTGTGTATACATTATATTTATAATTCATTTTTTTTATTATTTTTATCTTTTTCATATTTTTAGGGTTCCGTACCTCAAAAGGAAAAAAACGAAACCCTTATAGGATCACTCGTGAGCCTCTCTGTCTGTTTGTCCGTCTGGCACAGCCAAATTGCTCCGAATCTTATGGAGCGATTAAGTTTAAATTTAGTGTAACGTAAATAAATGAATTTTGAAAATGGGGGTCAATTTTGGAAGCATATAGGAAAATTAAAAGAAAGTTTTGCAAACTCTGCCGTGTGACATACCAAATGAAAGGGCTTACTGTGAGAGTCTCAAATATATATTTTTATAATTTTAAAATAAACTGTTTCTAAGTTATTTACAAATATGTGAAAATGACAGGCCAGTTGGCGTGGTTGGTTAAGATACCACCTATCATGCCGCAGGTCGTGGGTTCGATTCCCATCCAGGACAAACATTTGTGTGCATGAACATGTCTGTTTGTCCTGAGTCTGGGTGTAATTATCTATATAAGTATGTATTTACAAAAAAAAGTAGTATATGTAGTATATCAGTTATCTGGTTTCCATAGTACAAGCTCTGCTTAGTTTGGGATCAGGTGACCGTGTGTGAATAATGTCCCAGGATATTATATTATATTATATTGACCATTCCCCCCATATTTCCAAAAGCCTTAAGTTCAAAAAAAAAAAAACACGGAAAATAGTACTATACCTATAGATTACAGGAAACATATAAGAAGTCTATGGTATTCAAATAACATGGTAAATCTCTCAATATTGTGCGTACAAACTAAAATTTATTGTTTGAATGTATAGGAGAACATGTTTTCCAACTACAATGTTAAGTTTGTTGTTGGGATAAGTTCATCCCAAATACGGAACCCTTCATTGTGCGTGATTCGACACGTTTTAGGCTGGTTTTTTTATCACCACACCACCTTTGTAAGTGAACAGTCAGACATAAACACAACTGGATACATGCGTGTCTTCACATAATGTCGCAGTTTTTTAAGACATTTCTGTACGTTTCTAGCATTTTTCACAGTAAATGTATGTGGCTGGCACCGAGGAACACCGTCGACCGCAGATTTATGGTATTACGTCAGACGTTCGACATTTTATATGAGACAACAGGTAAGTAGAAACAGAAGGTCCGGACACAAATACAGACTCCGGCCTTCTACTGAGAAATACCTCATGGAAAAACCTAGTGACACTTTGCACGACCTGGGAATCGAACCCAGAACACTTGCTCAACAGTAGTACTTCTAAACTTTTTTTTTTTTTGTTATATTGGCGTGTGCTAGCTTACTTATAGCAAATAATTTAATTTAATGTTTTGTGTTGCGTAATGTACCTAAATTATTATGCGCAGTGTTATATAGAATAATTTTTTTAACTGAACAGACAGCTGTGCTGCTGGGGAGTTTGTTGCGCCACTTCTTCTCCCCAGCTAAAGCACTAGGAAGTGGTGAAGGGCGGGCGTTTTGGGGGACTGTCTTATGTAATTTTGACGTTCAAAAAGTGCTGATTCTCAGCCTAGTTTGAATAAATGACTTTTGATTTTGATTTTGATTTTGGTATCCCACCATACCTAACACAAATGGTGTGGGGTACATGTATGGGTAATATCCATAAAGTTTTTATTCGCTAACTAACTGCCTTTATTGGGAAATACTAGAACTTTAGCTTTTACAATCTGTATTACATCACACTTTTATTACGGAGGACACACGTTATTAACCGACTTCAAAAAAGGAGGTTCTCTATTCGACCCGTAGGTTTGTATGTCCACGATTTTCTCAAAAATGAAAGGAACCAATTTTGAAATTTCCTTCACTAATGTTATCTACATACATTCGTTTATTTAATAAAATTAATATTTTAGTATATAACACATTACGTAATTGTTCTTATGTACGAAGTTACATGCACAAATGTACTGTATTTCCGGCATTTCTAAGCGGATTTTGATGATTAGGGTTCCGTACTCAAAGGGTAAAACTGGACCCTGTTACTAAGACTCTGCTGTCCGTCTGTCACCAGACTGTATCTCATGAACCGTGATAGTTAGACAGTTGAAATTTTCACAGATGATGTATTTCTGTTGCCGCTAAGAACAACAAATACTAAAAAACAGAATAAAATTAATATTTAAGGGGACTCCCATACAACAGACATGATTTTTTTGCCGTTTTTATAGATAATGGTACGGAATCCATCGTGCGCGAGTTTGACTCGCACTTGGGCGGTTTCGTATTTTTCTTTTTGTTCGTCTTGAGCATATAGTATTTAACAACTAAAAATAGAAAACATTTCTTTAAAAAAAGTAAAAACCATCTTCAAAAACCTAAAACGAATAAAATTTCATAAAAAAACCTAATAGGAAAAAAGAAACTTAACTTTATAGGAGCTCATGGTTAAGTAATAACAGCCGCACGGGTCGATCCATCAGGTTAAGCTACGCTTGCCGGGGTTGTTCTGTGGATGGGTGACCATCTTTTCATACCGAGACTCCTCCGTGCCTCGGAAAGCACATTAAGCCGTTGGTCCCGGCTGTCATTCGTGGATCTTTGGCAGTCGTTACGGGTCGTCAGAAGCCCGAAAGTCTGACAACCAGTCTTACCAAGGGGTATCGTATTACCCAGTAACTGGGTTGTGGAGGTCAGATAGGCAGTCGCTCCATGGAAAATACCGGTATTCAGCTGCATCCGGTTAGACTGGAAGCCGACCCCAACATAGTTGGGAAAAGGCTAGGCAGATTGATTGAAAAAAAAACTGAACAGCTTCTGAAGTCGGTGCCAAGCTATGGTGCTCTGAAGTATTGAAGACACCGACTTCAGAAGCTGTTAAGTTTTTTTATGAAAGTTATTCGTTTTAGGTTTTTAAGTCGGTATTTACTTTTTTTATAGTATAAATTTATTTTTAGTTGAACATAATTTTAGTTAATATACATGAGAATGGAGACAGGAACAAACTGGTCGCTCCTGTCCCAGGAATATCAGCCAATAAGGGAGCGTGTCGCGCGCACATTTCCTAATATGGTCACGTTTTTGGAATTTCGCATCGAGATGTGACAACCAATCATGTGTCACCTGAGCGGACATGACCCACCCACAAAGCTTTTTTAGAAATTCTAAGAATCCACTTACAATGGAGTCACGTTGTTATTACGACATCCTGATAGCTTGTGCTGTTCTGAACATTCTCCCGTCGTGAACATTTTTCAGTTATTTAGTTTGTTACAGGATGTCTTAACAATCACAATCCTAAGACTATAAACTATCAATAAACAAAAATAAATGACCGTGACATGCACAAAGTTGAAACCACAAAGGTAAAAATGTTTAAGGAAACTATTTACGTACAATCACTAGAACAAATACCTCAAGGGAAGAACTAAAAGACGATGTCAGGCCCACCATTTTTTAAAGCGTCTTGTGGTACTAGTTTAATCAGCCTTTTGACAGGTCGTCTTAAATCTCCACCCGTAGTCTTAATATCTACGGCGCGCACAATGTTGTCACTGACGGGGAATGTCTTAATAACCAGGCCCATGGGCCACGAGTTCCGCGGCAGGTTGCTATCCGCGACGAGCACGACATCCCCGGTGAGTATTGGAGCGCCACGTGTGGCTCCCGCCGGGGCTGCAGGTCAGGTAGGTATACTGCGCCATTGCGCACGACCGATGAGGTCCCGGTCGTTGAAGTCTCCTGGTGGCGGGTTCGACGCCGGGCGGTGCAGCAGGAAATGATTTAGGGTAAGTGCCTCCGGATCAATTGGCTCCACAGAGACGTGAGTGAGTGGTCTGTTGTTCACGGTGAACTGTACCTCAGCTAGCAGAGTCGCCAGCGTTTCTTCGTTGGGGTGGCGCTCCCGTAGTATGCTAGCGTAGCGGTCTTCACGCTCTGCACCAGTCTCTACTACGCATCGCCCATGAAAGGTGCGCTGGGAATGAACCGTCAGTCCGAAGCAGAGTTTTTATTATTTGAGAAAAGTTAGTCGAGTATTATCATTCATATAAAAGGTACAAAAAAACAAGGGTACAATAAAACGAATACTTCAATAAACACGTTATTAATTACTTTAGATTTAGATTTTGATCAATAGATTAATTTTAAATATTCAATAAATATGTAGGCAGAACGTATATTTTGCTCAATACAACGTGGCAGCTATTTGCACATGCGCAAATACAAGAAGATATGCTGAGCATGTATTTAAAATAAGCCCGCCATTTTACTAATTTATTGCTTTGTTCGGAGTCGGTCTGTGCGAATCTGCTAAAATGTCGAGTTCAAGTGACAAATCAATTAATTTGACCCCGGAAAATATTATTCAAGAAGCCAAAAATACCAATAACAGCCTCTTACCGGCTAAATCAAAAGAAAATACTTTTTCAATATATATTTTTTTTATTTCCTCGCACAATGCATAGTAAAACGTTGTATTATAGACGTGCGTAAGATGATTTCCGCCTCGTGTCGACTTATACATTCGATCGCTTTGCTCGCTAGTCAATAAAAATGCCACTCGTCGGAAATCACCTACTTTCCGCACTTGTAGCATAAATAACTCGTGCATGTGCTCGCGAGGTCTACTGTTCGCAGAATTACTAATAATAATAATCCATTTTCACATCAAGCATGTAAAGGGATGAGGCAAACTATTCACAACCTTCAACTATTCAACATAGCTGTATTAATTTATATTACCCACGTAAATTACAATGTAAACCATTAGTACCGATAACTTGTTAATTAACTTGTAAACTTTTGGGTGGGTTTCTAAACTGATATGGTATCGATATTAAATTATTGTTCAAATGATGTTTTCAAGAGCTCGCAAAAAAAATGGAAAAAATCACAAAAATAAAAAAAAAACAAATGGGGTTTCTTGTTTTGTTGTCCGCACTCACAAACGTTCGATAAGGCTAATGAACAATTACTAGCTTGTTACGGACCTGTTACGGTTCATTCCAATGTCTAGTTACAGCAATTAACACACATAGTATCCTCTCCGTTCGTTTTGGTTTTTGCGGCGAACTGTATTCAAAAATCAACCTTACCAACGCATACCAGCAATTATTTTTGGAAAACAATTCGCGAGCTTGTAGTGCGATAACAACGCATATAGGTACTTTTATTTACCTTCGCACTCCTTTCGGTTTGACATGTATTCCCGAGAAATTCCAAAAGTTTATGGAAGAAACACTTACGGGGTTAAAAAGCAAACTGCCGTGTTTTTGGATGACGTGGCGATCACAGGCGCCTCCAGGTCAGAACATATAGCTAATTTAAGGGCTGTGTTGTCTCGCTTACGTGAGGTCAGTTTGCGGATTAAACTAAAGAAGTGTAGTTTTATGAAAGAAAGCATTACTTATTTAGGTTTTACTATCGATAAGCAGGGTTGCATCCAGACCCAAACAATATAAAAGCGATCGTGGATGCACCACCACCAGAAGATTTAACTCAGCTCAGATCATTCCTTGGTATGATAAATTACTATGCCAAGTTCATACCGCATCTGAGTACTATTTTACATCCTTTACATAGTTTATTGCGTAAACAAAGTGGTTGGGTCTGGTCAGAAGATTGTGTAAAGGCTTTCCAGGATATTAAAGCGGCTATTCTTAGTAGCAAGGTGTTGGTACATTATAATCTAAAACTACCATTAGTATCGGCAGTGTTCTGTCACATCGTTTTCCTAACGGCAACGAGCGCCCGATTTGTTTCGCGTCACGGACGTTAAATGCAGCTGAACGATCGTATCGCTGGACAAGGAGGCCCTTGCGATTATCGCTGGCGTGATCAAGCACCACCAGTATATTTTTGGTCGTCATTTTATTATTAAAACGGATAATAAACCCTTACTTTTAATTTTTGGATCAAAATTTGGGTTGCCGCAAACGGCAGCTAGTAGGCTGCAAAGATATGCCACCAGGCTGGCATCCTATGATTTTGAGATTGAGTTCGTCAAATCGAGTGGTAACTGCAATGTCGATGCACTGTCGTGACTGCCACTGCCATATGAACGGAAATATTGTGATGACTTGGGTTCGGTATCGTACGTAAATTATGTCGAGGAATCAATTCCAATCAGTGCAAAAGAGGTGGCTTCATGGACACAAAAAGACAGCGTTTTAAATAAAATAAAAGAATATCTTATCACTGGCTTGCCAACATAAATAACATCCGAGTTTGAAAAACTTTATTACTCGTACAACCGGAAAGATACTCTAGTGTTGGATCGTGGTTGTATTTTATATAATCACCGGGTAATCGTGCCGGAGCCACTGAGAAAACCAGTTTCAAAATCAAAATCAAAAGTCATTTATTCAGTCTTGTTTCAATCTTATGTTAATTAATGTAATTGGTGCTACCGTTTTAATTAACAATAAATAAATAAATAATAAATAAATAAATCAAACTAGGCAGAGAATCAGCACTTTTTGAACATCAAAATTACATAAGACAGTCCCCCAAAACGCCCGCCCTTCACCCCTTCCTAGTGCTTTAGCTGGGGAGAAGAAGTGGCGCAACAAACTCCCCAGCAGCACAGCTGTCTGTTCAGTTAAAAAAAATGATTCTATACAACACTGCGCATAATAATTTAGGTACATTACGCAATACAAAACATTAAATTATTTGCTATAAGTAAGCTAGCACACGCTAATATACAAAACAAAAATGGATAACTATACTCAAGCAGAAACAAAATACAAAACTATCAACGTAAGCAGAACTTTATACCTAAATAAAAGCCTCCAGTAATAAAGGGCGTGCCCACTTACATATAGCCGTACTTGTAGTCGTAACTCAAAGTCACAGATGATAAACTAGGACCATCGAAGTAAAATCAACAACCGAGTTAAGTTACTAATAACAAAACAAAACCAAGGTCAGCAAGACGGCCTGTCACCACAAGCAGCACCCGTTCACGAGTATAACGCAAAGATCAGCCATTACCCCCCTCGCCATATTTGAGGGAAGGAGACAACCCGACCCCCGACGCTACCGCAAGCAGTGACATCTAAGGGAGCATGACGAACTTGCTGCCGGTTGTTCGGGCAAGAAAAACTATGATCAATTGTCGAGGTCACTAGCTAACCACATATTGCAATACCACTCATAAAAAAATAAACATTGAAATGAGTAGATTATGTCAATAATAAATAAAAATAAAATAAATTGACCTTGAGAGTCAAAGAAAACAAATAATTATATGAACTCATATAACCTAGTTCTATCTGAATTACATGAGAGATATTTAAGGTTAGTTAAAATGAAAAATATAGCTAGGAGTTACGTTTATTGGCCAACATTAGATGTAGAAATTGAGACTCTTGCAAAAGATTGTAGTGCTTGCCGCTAGCAGCGTGACGTACCTCCAGGTTCCCTGCTACATCCGTGGAAGTTCCCCGCACGACCCTGGCAAAGACTACATATCGATTTCGGCGAATTTCAGGGTAAACATTATCTCGTCACCGTGGACGCTCATAGTAAGTGGATCGAGGTGCAGAAAATGTCAGGCACTACCGCCACGGCGACGATAGATAAACTTAGGGATTTGTTCGCTCGTTTCGGTCTTCCCTCACAGGTTGTTAGCGACGGCGGCCCACCTTTTGGATCAGCAGAGCTAGCAAATTTTTTTACCAGAAATTTCATCACTCACGTTATTAGGCCGGCGGGTAACGGAGCGGCCGAGAACGCGGTAAAATTAGTAAAACGCGCAATGAAAAAAGCTGCGCACGAGCCTGTCGATATTGATACGGCAGTCGCAAAATTTTTATTTCAATATCGTAATTGTGAACACACGACTACAGGCGTCACGCCTGCTGATGCAATGCTGGGCAGACGGCTGCGAGATAGGTTGGACATGCTGCGGCCGAGCACCGAGCGTGCCACAGCCCGGGTACCGAGCGCCACGCCACGCCCGGCGCCCACGTGCTAGCCCGAGACTATCGTGCGCGCGCTGACAAGTGGGCGCCGGCCGTGCTCACCGCGAGAGAGGCACCGCTAACGTACCGAGTACGTTGTGCAGACGGAAAAGAGTGGAAAAGACTCATTGATCAATTACTACCCGTTGGGACGTCTCGCACCACTAAACGGCATTCCGTGTTGACGGCCGATGATTCAGACCGCGTCAATACAGAGAATAAGGTAGGGGACGAGATCGTGGACGGTACCAGTGGTCAGGATAGTAGTTCAACGGAACTTACAAAATCCCAACAAGACATTTCTAATGCACCACGAGCCTCAAATCTAGAAGTACTGATACCGAAACCCGGCCAGCAATTAGGTACCAATGAGACTCCTGAGAAGCCTGAGAAGTCGAGTATGCGCCCACAGCGCGCTTGTAGGTTAATTGAAAAAAAGTACAAATATTAATAGTACTTATTACGTTAGTATTATTGTTAGTTACATTACACTTTAACCAATATGGTACTTATCACTGGATGTTGTTGTTTTTTTAATAACCTTATGTTTTTTTTAAATCTCCTATTGATAGTGTCTGTTTAACAAATGCATTCACAGAAACATAGTTATATTTGTTTTTTATTTATTAAGTAATTTGATTGTAAGAGTTTCACTCAGGGATTACGCTTTTCAATTTATACTAACACGACTATAAATTGCTAAAATGCCTAAGTAGGTATAGTTACGGATCCTACTCCCCGAGCGAAACAATGCTTTAGTTTATCTTAGCAGATTATCATTATTGCATACTTATCTACGTAACAGTTGTTTTACAACAGATAAAGCGATTTAGTTTATGTTACCTACTATTGATTGATATATGTTCGTTTTTTTTTAAGAGGGGACGTGTGGTATCTGGGTAATAATTATAAGTTGCGGGTAGGCCGGAAATAAACAGTTGGTTCATTGACTTGGTGTTTTATTGAGTGCGCTCCCAAAAATATACCACAAACACTACTGTAAGAAACTTACACGAAGTCATTCAAAAACACATCAAAATTTTATTTTGCAAAAACGTATTCTTAGTTATACGCCAGTCTTCATAACCAAATAAAACAAATTAAGAAAAACACTTTTTAATGTTAGCTAACAAAGCCAGTTTATTTTAAATCAACAAATTTGTTGAACCGAAATGAGATGAACCGTCTAAACTCATTAAATCAAAGTAAACTTTACAAATAGCTACATTGTATCGAAACTCAAGTTCAGTTAAGTCTTAACAAAAACGAGACTGTTCCCTTCAGAACTAAGTTATACATAAGTTTCAGAAACATATTTTGTTCCACTTTCTGTCGATATCAGATAACAATGCTGTCACCAAAAGTTGCTAAACATTGGATGAACATGTATTTGGTTATTGAAGTTTATTCAAATATAATTTTCTAAGAAGAACCGCCACTTCCACTGCTGGACATACGCCTTTCTCAAGCACTGACACTTCGACCGGTTCTGTGCTTCCCGCATCTAGCGGATTCTTGCGGCCTTCACAAGGTCATCGGTCCACTTTGTGGGAGGCCTTCCAACGTTACGTCTTTCAGTACGCCGTCACCACTTCAGAACCTTTCGGTCCCATGGGCCATTGTTCTGCGAGCATTGTGCCCTGCCAATTGCCACTTAAGTTTGGCAATTCTTCGGGCTGTATCGGTTACCTTGGTTCTCTTGTGGATCTCTTCATTTATGATTCGATCACCTAGGGAAATTCCAAGACCTCTCTATTGCCCTTTGGGTGACTTTTAGCCTTCTAATAAGGCCTATTTTGAGTGACTACGTTTCAGTGCCGCAGGTCATCGCTGGCAACTCGCACCGGTCAAAGACGTTCGTCTTGAAACACTGGGATATGTGAGACGAGAAGATATCGCGTAGCTTCTCGAACGCTCTCCGGCCGAGTGGGATTCGACGATTGACCTCTTTCTCGAAGTTGGACCTACCTTTTTTTTTCGCGGAGAAATGCTCATGCATACTGCACTACCATGGGGAGACAGTGCAATTATATGGGACTCCAACCCACTAAAACTCCACGGTGTCCTCCTCTGCCGCTTGTAGCGGGAACACGGGTACGCGTCGCGTTAGCACTCACCGCGGACCCGTCGCGGCTGTCCGTCACCGGACCCTCCTGTGCACCCCCCATCATGGGCGTATCAAAACACATTGCACGCCGTGACCACCCCATGGACCAAACCAGCACATGGGCGCTAGACGAGCCCGTGTCTAGGCACCCTCGGTGCCCCTGCGACCGGTCAGGTCAGTGGCCCGGCCGCCTACCACTTTTCGGTCAAAGAAGATAGGGAGAGCGGCCAACGAAATATCGACACTCCTCCTCCCCTGCGGCCCCACCGCGTCCGCCATCAGACGGTGGCAACCCTGTCAAGTCCGCGGAAGGTAGGGAGAGCGGCGCTCCGTAATACCGGCACTCCTCTCCTGACGCGGCCTCCAACCCTCAGCCGCGATGCCTCCCATACGACATCGCGGCCCGCCTCAGTTGCGATGTCGCCCAAGCGGCACCGCAACCTACCTGTTGGCCGCTACGTCGTCGACTTCCTGGGAAAAGCCCTGATGAGCGGCCCCTCCTCAGGCTCCTCTTCGCTTCACCGTGGGTGACCAAGCCACGACTACTGAGCCCCAAGACAATCAAACCCACCGGGGGGAAGTTGGACCTACCTTACTGGACAGTTTGTCCTAGATAAACATACTCGTCCACAACTTCGAGTATAGCGACTCCGATCTTCATGAGAGTGAGTTTCTCATGAAAGTTATTAACTATTTGTAAATTAATACAAATAATTAATGCAATTGTAATTTATAATATTTTGATTCATTAAAACATGACTGCAGCTGTGCCTATATTTTGCTTCGTCTTAGTATTGAAAATAACTTGTTATTTCAAAATAATTTTATCAACAAGATATTTAATGAAAATTTTTACTGTGGCTTGTTTAATTAAACTTCTGTACATACTGCTCCAACCTCTGCTTACCCTACAGATAATACATACGTCATGACTTGCACTGAAATTAAATGAAACGATATGAAAATGGAATGATGAAATGCTACTTATTTTTGTAAATACTTAGTTTAAAAAAGCACTTTTACACACGTCAAAAATATCTTAATATGTTTTAGAACTAGAAGAGTTTGGTGTTTCCTATCTGACTACTTTGAGAAGAAATACCGAAACAAACTCAGAGTTTACAGTCTCTTTTAAAGTAAATACATAATCTTGGTCAGATCATATGAGGACGTAACGTCTGCAGATGGTCTTTTGAGGAAAGAACCACAAAAATTTGAATGGACCTGTCCAGTCAGTGCACGAATTTGTCACTTAAACCAGGGGTCGGCAACAGGCGGCCCGCGAACCGCTTCGATGCAGCCCGCGAGATTCACAAACCGAAAGCGATGAAACGATGTATGTAGGTAGTTTCAAATTATTTGGGCGCAAACAGGCGCGAGTGCGTCTCACAAGAGCTACTAAGTTACAAGACAAGAAACACTGTAGTTAGGCATAGAGATACGGGGCGCCCGTGACTTTCGGACAGAGAGGAGGCGAGCAAACGCAAAACATTTGTTTATATGTTACTGCTAAAAGTCGAAGTGCGGTTGCACCAAGTTTTAGCCGTCTACAACCAATTTAATGAAGTCTTTTACACAACCTGACCTAACCTAAGCTGGTTGTAGCCGGTTAGAACTAGGTGTTACCACATTCGGATTTTTAAGGTTAGGGTCAGACATGACGAATTCCGCCATGTCTGAACTAGAGCTAGCCCTGGCATATATGAAATGCGCCCTGCACTGATTTCCTGGCAACATTTGTGGCCCTCCACTAGCATAAGGTTGCCGACCCCTGACTTAAACTATTAAACTCTTTGACACCAAATAAGTTTAAAAGACTTAAAAGTTAAAAGAATCATTTTATTAAGAACGTACAAGCTAATTACAAATCAAATCGGTCTTAAACCATATACTTTGGAACACGATATTTAAAAAAAAAACGCCTATTCGATTAAGATGACCCACTTGACCGAGATCATTTCACTTATCCCTGATCTTCTTACGGCCGGGTTCAGTCAGAGCGATGGGAACTTTCCTCTCTCCCTGGAAGGCTTCTGGCAGCTTCGTGGGTGCCGTAACGGTGAGCACTCCGTCAGACGAGAGGCGCGACTTCACCAGCTCCACCGGCTCTCGAGCATCGCGTCTTCGGGCAGCACATACCGCCGGACAAACTGCCGTGTGATGTTGCCATGCTCGTCCTTCTTCTCTTCGTGTTTGCCCTCCATGACAATGTAACCATCAGCCGTTTTCACCGAGATCTCTTCTGGTGCGAAATGCTTTATGTACAAGTTCACTTGAAACTTGTCTCCATCCATTCATTTTGATGCTGGATGCCATGTCTCGGTTCAATGACGCCAGCAGCCGCCAAGGTCAGTGTAGTCTTCAAAGAGTATGGGAGCGGCTACCGCCGTGGATACGTCGTCCGGTGTTAGGGCCACCTCGAAGTCTTGGTCTAGAAGCCGGCTGGGCCAGTAGCTATCCAGCGGAAGCATGTGGCGAGGACGGTCGTAGCCGAGGACTAATGGTAGCAGAGACATTTTCTTGAGTATTGTTTCAACGGTTGTAGTTATACAGACGAGTACTTGCTTCGA
This sequence comes from Dicycla oo, assembly GCA_948252095.1. NCBI lineage: Eukaryota > Metazoa > Arthropoda > Insecta > Lepidoptera > Noctuidae > Dicycla > Dicycla oo. The sequence continues at coordinate 26,540,845 of OX411730.1, forward strand.
GAGCTTGTAACCGCTTTGATTTTTTGCTTCGAGAGCTTGTAACTTTCATTCAATTTGCTTGAATAAAAGTAATTGTATCATTTCAAAAGCAGCAAGGGTTATCCCCCACAAATCCCTTTGAAATTAATGAATGAAAAGGCATTCTCCGTAATATATAATCCTCATCCAATAAAAACGAATAAAACCTAAAATGAAAGCCCAAGTAAAAATAACATATTATAAAAACCCGGGCGACTGAGGGCACATAGTCTTTGTAAAGAAAATACTCGAGTATACGGGCTCGGCTTGCGAGAGGAATCTCATTATTATTGGTCCTTTGAAGCGGAAGACTTTTGTTCAAAAAGAAAAAAAACTTGAGATTGTTACAGTAAAGGTTTAATGTATTTTTCAATTTTATTTATTTAATCACTTTATTAACAATAATTGTGACACGAAACGACAAATAACGTTAATTAGTTATTATTTATACAATAAATTAAAAATGGCCAGTTATTAATATTCAGAGGATTCTTCTGCCTACATTGGTCTCATATTAGTTAGAATCGTCACAATGTTTTCTTTCAATAACTCCTGTCAGCTGTAATTTCCGTGTTTCACTATCTTTTCCTTCATAATCATCCATCTTTTATTCTTTGGTCACCGTCTCATCCATCAACATTGTCACCTTATTCATATATTATGCGTTTCAGCCTTTTGTTACGATAGATTCTATTTCAATCTCAGTCCCAACATATCATCACGGCTGTAGTCCCCGAAGGGTTAGTCAGAGGTACACCTAGTATATTCACATTTCGCCAGTTATGTATAAGACCCATGTAATAGGGGGCGAGCATATCGCCATCAACCGAGCACAAATCCAGACTCCAGGCTGCTACTGAGAAATTCCAGATGAAAACCCAATAACACTTTGCCAGACCGGGGAATTGAACCTAGGACCTCATGCTCAGCAGTAGCGCTTGCAACCACTAGACCAACGAGAGCTCTTCGGCTCAGTTCTCTAAACGCATAACACAATACTGTCTTTGTGTACCAATACGTAGAAATGTCCTTTGAGGCAGTAAACTAATCAAACATACGTTCTGTGTGTACCGGCTGTGTCCACAGACAGCTGTTTGGTTCGGTAGCTCGCAATCAATTTGAGAGGCTGTGCTGAGAACAAGGATGGCTGAGAAATTACTGGCTTAATAAGACGTTTTGTGTTTAAGTGGGCGCCTGGTTATTCTACATCTGCCAAGCCTTTTCTCAAACATGGAATCAGCTTTCAGTCCTATTTGTGCAAAGCGATGACGAAGTAGATCGGACTGTTAAGCACAGAATTAACACTGGATGGATGAAATGATGGCAGCTCACGGAAAAAATCTGCGACTTCCGCATTCCCCTTAAAGGGAAGTTTTTTAATGCAACGTTAGACCTGCTGTCTGGTATGGATGAGAATGTTGGGCCACAAAAAGAATGAATGAAAGGCTATTGCATGCAGCTGAGATGAGAATGCTAAGAGGGATGTGTGGTGTTACGCGAATGGATAAAATAAGAAATGAGTATATAAGAGGAAGTCTGAAAGTGACACCGGTGACTGAAAACTTGTGTAGAAATCGGTTGTCATGGTATGGACGTATGATGTGGAGGAATGAGGGAAATGTTCTCGGGAAAATTGTGAGTATGAATGTGGATGGCTCTATACGAGTAGATGAAGACTAAGGAAACGATTAATGGACTATGTGAAAGATGATATGGCTAGAAAGGGAGTGACTACCGAGATGTCGACTAACAGAGAAGTGTGGAAGAAAAATACATGTTGCGCCGACCCCAAATTAATTGGGACAAGGACAGGCAAGATGAGCGTTCAGTCTTATCGGATGCAGCTGAATAACAGGATTTTACATGGAGTGACTACCTATCTGACCTCCACAACCCAGTTACTGGGTAACACGATATCCCTTGGCAAGACTGGTTGTCAGATTTTCACAATTCTAACCACACGTAATGACTGTCAAAGATGTGCGAATGACAGGTTATCTATCTACACATATACAATTACTTGTCCTGACTGACTGATTGATTCATCAACGCAAAGCCTAAACCGCTGGGGCTACAGACTTAAAATTTTGCACAGGCTTGCTTTTATAATGTAGGGGACAACTAACTAGAAGGGGTCGAATTGATCTGTCATTTTTTGTTCACCGACAGCGGCACCATCACCGGGCCGCATATAAGCAGAATCCACAAGCTGAGTTTTGAATGTGGCCTCTGATTGATCGTTAAACTCCCGTTAGACTTTGTCTACAAAATCCACCAACTGAGTTTTGAATGTGGCTTCTGATTGATCGTTAAACTCCCGTTAGACTTTGTCTACAAAATCCACCAACTGAGTTTTGAATGTGGCTTCTGATTGATCGTTAAACTCCCGTTAGACTTTGTCTACAAAATCCACCAACTGAGTTTTGAATGTGGCTTCTGATTGATCGTTAAACTCCCGTTAGACTTTGTCTACAAAATCCACCAACTGAGTTTTGAATGTGGCTTCTGATTGATCGTTAAACTCCCGTTAGACTTTGTCTACAAAATCCACCAACTGAGTTTTGAATGTGGCTTCTGACTGAATGTGGCTTCTGTTTTCTTGTAATCTATAGGAATAGAAATATTTTCTATATTTTTTTCAAAATTTTAAGCTCATTAGTTTCGGAGAGAGGGGAGAATGGTCAATTTTGGTCTATTTTCTTAACTTTAAAATAATTTATTTTAAAATATAAAATAAAATATATTTGATACCCTCACTGGCATAAGGCTCGTCGTAAATGTTTGAATTTATCTTCTGTATAGAGATACAGAAGATAAATTTATTTGGCAAAACTCGATGTGATGGCATAAGGCTCGTCCCCTATTACATGGGACTTGAAACATAACTGGCGAAATGTGAGTGTACTGTAGGTACAGCTCTGCTTATCCCTTCGGCGAGAACAGCGTGATGGTATCTGATGTAACTCGATGTGCTGTCAACTGTACTACATAATATCATAACTCATAAGACTCTCCCGAAATGAGTCCTTGTGTTATTACAATTTGTCTGCAACCCAGAGACAAAGTTTAAACACCATATAACAGACCTTCAATGACCCCTGGTTTACGCTTTATTCTACACTAGCTTCTGCCCGTTACTTCATCCGCGTGAAATGTCTTGTTCTCGTGTTTGTCTGCCCGCGCTCTTACTGTCTTCGTTTTTGCTTGGCATTCTTTCTGACTTTTATTTGACAGGCCAGATGGCGTGCTTGGTTAAGATACCACCTGCCATGCCGCTGATCGTGGGTTCGATTCCCATCCAGGACAAACATTTGTGCGCATGAACATGTCTGTTTGTCCTGAGTTTGGATGTAATTATCTATATAAGTATGTATTTACAAAAAAAGTAGTGTATGTAGTTTATCAGTTATCTGGTTTCCATAGTACAAGCTTTGCTTAGTTTGGGATCAGATGACCGTGTGTGAATAATGTCCTAAGATATTATTATTATATTATTATTATTATTTCTTTTTGCTCGGCTCCCAAGGGTCCTAGACTGTTGTAAAATCCAGCCTTCATCAAAAATTGGGCTATAAATGCAAAAAGATTTTTTCAAATCCAACTGGCAGTTCTAGAGATTAGTGCGTTCAAATAAACAAACAAAAAAAAAAAAAACAAAAATCAAACTCTTCAGCTTTATTATAAGTATAGATAGGTGTTGTGTCTACTGTTTGCATTTATCCCAAAACTTGTAGAAACCTGTCAAAAATGACAGAAAATATGAGCAAAATACTCGTACCTATCAAAACATGTCTGAAACAAAGTCAATAACATGTCTGTAACAATGTCAATACAAAGTGGTAAACGTGGGGTTAAAGCAATAAGCATAAAATATTCTATGACTGTAGTAAGCACAGGATTGCTAGAAGGAAAATAAAATAAAGGTTCAAACACACAAAATGTTCCTTCGTAGTTTGTTATCATCGAAAGGATCCATGCATTTGATATGTAAACACTGTTTCCTTTAAACGGTTCTGAGTCCCACAGTAACAATTGCAATCGCATACATAACTACTTAGTACTGAAACTGTATCTAGCTTATAGTACTAAAATAGTCTCCGCACTGCTATAACGTGTCTAGTGGGCTTGGCACGAACGCGCGCTAAAACGTAATTTTAAAATTGAAAATACTCGATTCACACATAATATTAACTTAGTTTTAAGACTATTTTTCTATGTGTACTCATGTGCTTGTCGCATAAACTTAAAACATGCTAAAGGATAGTTGTATTGTCGATTCATAAATCGTTTGAATTTACGTGGCCACTAGCTACACGCTAACGCAACAAGCGTTTTGCCACAGTGACTACGGAAAGAGCAAATGAAAGAAATGGTTTAGAGCGTGCCACGAGCAACGCGACTTGCAGAGCGACGACGGACTGAAACAGGCGAAGCGCCGCCGTTTCGCTTGAAGCACGTCGCGACGTAAAACACGTGTCGCTTGAGCATGTAGCTCGTGATCACGGGGTAAGCGTAACGTAAATTTAAACGATTACTTAATCGAAAATGCTCGGGCCGTGAACGGAGCCTCACGTCGCGCGTTCATGCTAGGGCCCTCTGTTTAAGCTCAGTCCGGTACCGTGCGTTCATAAACATTGTAAGGTCGCTACCGATCGCCTGCGGGTTTAAAGTAATGAACAGTTGACTTTTACAATCTCTAGCCAATGGGATGAGCGTGGAGAGTTCTGTTTGGGACGCCTTCGCGAGCGGTCGCGTCAACACAGAACAGCGTGCGCTATACACAACCAAATATACGAACACGTGTTACAAACTCTGGCATCGGCCGCCGAAATTGAATAGTGTCTTTGCTGTATTTTGTGTCGCGTAATAAATTCAGTGGTGTTGTGTGCAAAGTGCAAAAGTTCCTGACTCTGCACAAAGGACGACTGCGACATCCCCAGCAAGGAAAATTTGGTGAGATCCTTCCATATTATTACTAGATATTAAGAGTAAATATAGTAGTAAACTGGATTCCCCAGTAACTAAAGTCAAACAAATAGTTTACTTATCGAATGTTATAAATTAGTCATTAGTTCAACAAAACAAAACTGTTCCACACTGCAAGGTGCAGGACTCACGCTGGTGCGCGAGCGCTTTTCCGGCGCATCGTAGATACGTATAACACACACTTTATCGAATTGGATATTTTCGCGCTTACTCACGTAAAGTTTAAAAGATTGGCTTTAGAATCTTTAAAATAGTTACTTTAGTCATCTAATATTATTGTCTAAATACTAACGACTACGTATATACTTTTTCTGTAATATTAGCGCACGTTTTAATTTAATTGTATAACTGTTTGTTACTAGATATTATTTCGCGGACATTTTTGTGGGTTACATGTTTACCTACTTTTTAAAATTCTCTGGCATACCTTATATGTAATGTGTAACTGTTTTATGTCCCAATAAAGTAAATAAAAATAAAAAATAATCTCCGTTATGCACACAATTATACAACCTGAACCTTCTTTTTATTGTTGAATGCCAAGTTCCAATTCAGCTGCACACTACAAAAAATCTACCCCTTAAATCATTCTACAGAAAATTAAGACAAAACGGCCCATAAATCTTACTCCAGTCAGTATTCAAGGTCCTTGTAACACATGTTAGGGTGTATTGGCTATCCTCACTAATTCTGCAAACATTTAAACAAAAACAATTTTACAATGACTGCATTTGTAGTACCAATGAAAAGGGACGGAAATTGTTTATTTAGGGCTGTTGCTCATCAAATAAATAACTTAATGGGTTTGACACTCGACCACATGGCCGTGCGCCGAGATCTTGCAAACTATGTATCGGTTAATCGTGTCGACAACAGAATTTATTTAGCACTTTTGAATAATATTCATGACTTTCTCCCTAACAGCAATCTTTCTCAGGAACAACGGATAATAAAATACATAACCGAGCAGTTTAAAGACGCGTTCTGGGGAGGTGAAGATATGTTAATCGCCGCATCCGAATTCTACCTCGTAAATGTGCATGTTCACACAAATAACGTGAACACTCTGGTGTATGCACCCACTGGCGAGCCAGTGCCTGGCAATATTCACATCTTCTTTAAAGACCAGCACTATGATAGCTGGGTTACGATCGGCAACAATCAGTACATGAGTAACCAACAAATTCTAACGCAGAACTTACACAGCGCCAAAACACCACAACAGACAGAAAGCTTCACTAACCAGTACAACATACGAGTTGAGCAGGAACATTCCACAGAATCCCGATTACAAATCAACAGCCCCCAATTACCTAGGCCATTAACACAGAGTGAACAAGTAGTATTGTCACTAAGTACACCAATATCGGATGTAGTCGCAGATGCCACCGGATACACCATACTCAGAAACCCGCCCTCTACCACAACTAAGTACATTTGCCCTGACTTGCATATTGCAACCTGGAACGTCCGCGGGGCTTCCAAACCTGACAAAAAAGATAAAATAGACTTAGAACTTACACATAGGGGCATCCACGTAGCCTGCCTTCAAGAAACCGGGATGAATGAAGGAACCTACAACTCCATACACTACGAATGGCATTTATATGCAGCCGCGGGTAAAGCACACCGGGGGCTTGCAATTTTAATCAGAAAAGACGCCCAAATTGCTATAAAAAACAAGAAAAAGAATACCGATGCGATGTCATTTACTCTTATAGTAGGTATGGGAAGTGACAAGCCTGATCATCTGTATATAATCAACTCTCACGTCAATAGTTGCACCTATAAAGCAACTAGATCTTTTACGGGGTTATTAAACCTGATTAGACAAAAGCCAAGGAAATGTATGCTAGTAATACTAGGTGACTTTAACGCCCATATCGGTCGACAAGATATGCAAAGATTTCAACGCAAAGGGCTCATTCACCAAAATCTCCATCATGACTTTTCCAACTACAACGGGGAAATGTTAATGGACATAGCAAACAGGGAAAAACTGCAAATAGAAACAACAAAAGCTAGGTCATCATGCCGGATAACATGGTCAAAGGGCAATCAGAAATCTCAATTAGATCACATTATTACGCCGCAGGCAACAGTAAAACTCTTCCAATTTATTAAAGGGGAATGGGCCGCTAGGGGCACCTCCGACCACAAAATAATCTGGGGGCAGTTAAAAACAAATCAAATAGTAAACAAAAATCAAACCTCCAAACATAAGGCACAAAGTCAAACGCTAGATGCGAAGGAGACAACAATCGACGAGGCCAAACAGTTCAACTATAAACAGTGCTATTACGCCGCTCTAAATAGCAAATCCACCAAAACAAAATACCAAGATTGCATAATCAAAAAACTAGGAAATATAGGAATCAATCCAACGGACATAAACATCGAAATACCATGGAATACTATAACTGGACTATTAAAAGCGGCTGCTCAGGAAACTCTGATCTTCCAGTCGTTTCACTCCAGGGACCACCGAATAGCTCTTGCTAACCTTCAAAATGCTAAATTTTTACAAAGAAAGCAACCAGTTAACCACAATAGACGTAATCATGTAAAAGAATGTCAGGCTACACTTCAAATAGTTAAATACCAAGAAGAGCAAAAAGCATGCAGGGCCTTCTTCAATGGACTGGGGAAAAAACACCCTTCAAAACGCATGCAGGTACTGTACTTATTCTACAGGAAAAATAAACAACAAACAAAACGACGTAAAAGAAACGCATACATTCCGATGTCCAAATGGGAGAAAATCCTAAAAAATTCCGAGGGCCCAGCAATACCAACGATTAGCATAAAAAAGGTAATAACCGACGCCCAAAACATAGGACCCACTGTGGATGACGTAACGGGAATAATTAACAACATGAGAAACGGGACAGCTCCAGGTACAGACCAAGTGGTGATCGAGCTTTACAAAGCGATGCCCCGAATATTACAGGAAGCGGTCACCAAACATATGAACACAGCCTGGATCCAGAACGAAGCACCTGGCACCTGGTTAGAGACAGTGCAGGTACCAATTCCGAAAAATAATAATCCCAAAGACTCTAACGACTATCGCCGCATATCGATTTGCAATACAGGTTACAGAATTTATGCTTCCTACTTACTAAAAAAATTAGACGAAACAATAAAAGAATTGGGCAATTACCAAGCTGCCTTTTTAAACAATCGGTCAACAGATGATCACATCTTTACACTCAAGAGGGTATTGGACGAAGAATGGCGGGCTGGTACAAGGATTTATGTACTCGCTCTCGACATAGAAAAAGCTTTTGATAATGTAGACCTCAACGCACTGCGGGATATTTTAGTACAAAGGACCAACAAGTCACTAGCTAACAGGATAATCAAGGTTTGCATGAATGAACGAACATACATCAAATGGTATGGCCAGCAAAGCAGCTGGATCATTAAAGGGAAAGGTGTAAAACAAGGTTGCCCCCTATCCCCTCGTCTCTTTACATTGATAATGGATGATGTCCTTAGAACACTCGAAGATGAAACACAACTAATTACACTAGATCAAGACCATGAAATCAATCTCCCCCTAGTACTATCATTCGCGGACGACCTTATCTTCATTACTGACGACCTAAAAGGGCTAGAAGGTATCGTATTCCATATTAAACCCCTACTAGCTAGTGTCGGTCTCCAAATAAATGAAACAAAAACAAAAATATTAATTAGGGATCCCATAGCCTCACAGAAAACGACCTGCGTATCCATTAATGGGATAAAGTTAACTACAGTTAATGAAATTAAATATCTAGGCACCTACATAACATCTGCTTTAAGGAGGAAAAGCACTATTAAAAAACGTTGTGAACAGGCCACTAGAAACGCTAAATCTCTAGTACCATTCATATTAAACTCAAAGATGGACTGGAAATTAGCCAGACTCATGTATCAAATGGTGATCGTACCTTGTATGACACACGGTTTGAAAGTATCAGCACTCACTAAAACTAACAGATCAAGACTGAGAAGATATGAAAGAGTTATCATGAGAGACTTGATTAACCACGCAAGGAATAAGCCAAGACAAAAGAAAATGCATGAAATCCTAGAGGGAAAAACTGTAACCAAACGCATCAAGAACCACAGGATGTGCTATCTCGCACATGTCCACAGGCGTCGCGAACCGCATCTGTTACATGCCGCAATGAAGTACAAGGCTAAAACCAAAAAAGTCGGTCGCCCTATTTACACATGGAAGGACAACCTAAAGCAAGACATGATCTACTTCAATAATGAAAACAGCTTTTGGGTGGACATGGCTGAAGAACAAAATAAGATTAAAAAGGCTGCAAATGAGATTTACAAGAAACCGGAAACGGATAGCAGTGAAACCTCAGACGAAGAATTTGGAAACAACAACGTGTAATACAGCATAGCAGTGACATAAAGAGTCGAAATCGCAGTTTAACCGGCAAAAGATTCACCGGGGAAGCTGGAATAGAAGCAACCCGGCGGCGACGTCGTAAAAGAGCCCATCCATAATTATGTCACCTGTCTCTCCACTATTCCAAAGCTTATTTAACGGTGCATACCGGGTAGGCGATAATCCCTATCCATATCCTAAGGGCCTGTCTTCCCTACCATTATCGCGCCCCCCGGTCTACTCTTTGATATGCAATGATCCCTGTTGCACCATGTAACATGAGGCAACAGGGGCTAGTGTGAATCTTTGGGTTCATTCGAATAATCGAGTCTGGTCAAACCACGCTGGGGTCGGTGCATTTCATTCATTCATTCATTCATTCATTCTAGCCAATGGGATGAGCGTAAAACTGTACCTGTATTTACGTTTGTGTGTCCTTTTAGAGGTTACTGAGCTCTGAGGAATGATTACTAAGGTTAAAGATGTGGGTTTAAATAGGGTAGTTTTTTTATGTTTTTTGTTTTATACGATATGCAGCTGTACAATAAAGTGTTTATTAAATAAATAAATACATCTGCATTAAGTGTTGTGATTTTAACAGTAGATACCAGTAAAAGCGTATATTCAAAGCTATTTATGATCAAGTGTTGATTTTGTGGTAATTTCTATAATTTAGTGCCGCACTCCTTTCATGATAATCAGTGCAGGCAAAAAAACAATTTACTGACTGTGTTGCAATATGTGATATCTCTGAGTGAAGCAGTAAGTTCTCATTAGATTTTATCGTAGTGATAATGATGATGTATCCATGATCTGTGATAATAGTCCACTCAGCAGGTATTTTTGCCCTACGGGATGAGAAAATGTTTTGATTTGTATTGCTTAAGTATAGGCTAGTCATGAAAAATTTAAATTTTTGACCGCGAAGGGTGAGCTTTAGCCGCGATTTTTAATTGAAGGTGTCAAAATATGTTTTTTTTTTTTTACATAATGCTGCAACAGTTGACTCCGACACAATAATGTCTATGAGAAGAATAAAGAAGACAAAATTTCAAACATTTTTTGTGTTGTATTTATTTTGTACGTCTTATAGATAAAAGGTACAAGCGGTAGCAAAAATATATTTACAAAAAAATCATCAAAGATTGATTTGTTTAAACTACTTAAATATTTTTAAATCGTTTTGAGGGTCCGTAGGTTAATGTCGAAAACTACAATAAAATTCGTGTGGATTCTGTAGTGGTCAAGCATGTGAAAATGCATCAGAAATTGAGATAGAGACCGAGGATAATAATGACGAAATTTCACAACACAAGGAGACAGAAAATGCCAGCGCGGATAATGAAGTTGTCGACTTTAACCTACCTAAACGGTTTAACAATATTTACTTTTAAAAATTCAATCTTAGTAAACGATTGTTTTGTAAATATATTTTCTACCGCTTGTTATTTAAAAGATGCACATAATACAAAAAAAAAAGTGTTTGAAATTTTCTTCATACTTCTCATAGACATTTTTGTCATACAGTCAACTGTTGAAGCATTACGTAAAAAAAAATCAAGATGGCGGCTAACGCTGTCACCCCTCGAAGTCAATTTCTAGCCTATAAAGCAATACAAATTGCAACATTTTCTACTGCACCTTTTGTAGGGCAAAGCCTCATTTTCGTCCCCACTGACTGGACTATAAGCAAGGCTCAAAATTTAAATTGCTCGTAACTAGGTGTTCATCAATTTGAATTGCTTGTTACTAGGTGTTCATCAATTTGAATTGCTTGTAACTAGGTGTTCATCAATTTGAATTGCTTGTAACTAGGTGTTCATCAATTTGAATTGCTTGTAACTAGGTGTTCATCAATTTGAATTGCTTGTAACTAGGTGTTCATCAATTTAAATTGCTTGTAACTAGGTGTTCATCAATTTGAATTGCTTGTAACTAGGTGTTCATTAATTTAAATTGCTCGTAACTAGGTGTTCATCAATTTGAATTGCTTGTAACTAGGTGTTCATCAATTTAAATTGCTCGTAACTAGGTGTTCATCAATTTGAATTGCTTGTAACTAGGTGTTCATCAATTTAAATTGCTCGTAACTAGGTGTTCATCAATTTGAATTGCTTGTAACTAGGTGTTCATCAATTTAAATTGCTCGTAACTAGGTGTTCAACAATTTATGTCAGAAAGTACACTGCTTTAGGTATTCGTTTTCTCATTTTTTTCATAGGAACAAGTCGTTTTACCATTAGCAAGTACAATAATACTTCCTTCATCAATAATATTGCATGTTGTAGGTTAAACGACTAATCATTGACGTAGAAAAACCACCTTCATTTGCTTTCGAATTACAATACAATTTGTTTTCTGACATATGCCTCGCTAACACCATTTTAATCTACTGCCGTACAGTGTGTGAAGCTATTAGGGATAAACTATGCAAAAAAAAAAAAACGAGCCTTACAGTAGTCGCATATGATCTGTTTGGGTTGATACCATCTGGCGGCCAACTCCAGCACCGCACGCGCTCATTAGTGAAATCAAATTCCTTCCTGTTACACACTTCCGTCCCTTTTCACGAAATCACTCCCACAAATTGCAGGAAAGCGTGAGGAAAGATGTTACACAAACAAGAAAATTCTGTTCTCTATAATTTTGATCGCGTCGTTAGGTATTGCACTTTATATGAAACAGCTGATTTATAGGGTGGTGTGTACCTCAAAAGGAAAATGGAACCCCTATAGGATCACTCGTGTGTCTGTCTGTCTCAAAATCAAAATCAAAATCAAAAGTCATTTATTCAAACTAGGCTGAGAATCAGCACTTTTTGAACGTCAAAATTACATAAGACAGTCCCCCAAAAACGCCCGCCCTTCACCACTTCCTAGTGCTTTAGCTGGGGAGAAGAAGTGGCGCAACAAACTCCCCAGCAGCACAGCTGTCTGTTCAGTTAAAAAAATGATTCTATATAATACTGCGCATAATAATTTAGGTACATTACGCAACACAAAACATTAAATTAAATTATTTGCTATAAGTAAGCTAGCACACGCCAATATACCAAAAAAAAAAAAAAAAAACGAAAACAATACTCAAGCAGAAACAAAATACAAAACTAAAAACGTAAGCAGAACTTTATACCTAAATAAAGGCCTCCAGTAATAAAGGGCGCGCCCACTTACATATAGCCGTACATGTAGTCGTAACTCACAAGTCACAGATAGGGATAAACTAGGACCATCGAAGTAAAATCAACAACGAGTTAAATTACTAATAACAAAACAAAACCAAGGTCAGCAAGACGACCTGTCACCACAAGCAGCACCCGTTCACGAGTATAACGCAAAGATCAGCCATTACCCCCCTCGCCATATTTGAGGGAAGGAGACAACCCGACCCCCGACGCTACCGCAAGCAGTGACATCTAAGGGAGCATGACGAACTTGCTGCCGGTTGCTCGAGCAAGAAAAACTATGATCAATTGTCGAGGTCACTAGCTAACCACATATTGCAATACCACTCATAAAAAATAAATAAACATTGAAATGAGTAGATTATGTCAATAATAAATTAAAATAAAATTAAAATAAATTGACCTTGAGAGTCAAAGAAAATAAATAATTATATGAACTCATATAACCTGTCAGTAGCTATGCTAATTCTGGAGAAAGAACATAAACATTGTCTTAAGCTAAACACAGCGACCAACTATTCTTATCGTTTAAGTAATCGTTGATAGAATAGTATGCCTTTGAACAAAGGTTAGATTTTACTTTAGCTTTGAACGCATTAAAGGGCAAATCTAGCAAAGAAGAGGGTAGCTTGTTATAAAAAGTTATACCAAGCCCAACAAATGAGTTATGAACCTTATGAAGCCGGTGAAATGGAGCACGTAATTTGGCCTTATTTCTGGTGTTAACATTGTGAATATCACTGTTTTTAGTGTATAAATGTATATTTTGTCTAATATATAAGATGTTGGCGAAGATGAATTGTGATGCCACCGTGAGAATACCAATCTGTTTAAAAAAATCTCTCAAAGAAACTCTGGCACCGAGCTGGTAAATTGCTCGAACAGCTCGTTTCTGAAGAACAAATATATTTTGAATGTCAGCGGCTTTGCCCCAGAGCAGAATACCGTATGACATAACGCTATGAAAATAACTAAAATAGACTAACCGAGCTGTATCAACGTCAGTGTATTGTCTTACTTTCCTGACGGCGTAGGCGGCTGAACTGAGCCTTCCCGCTAGGCTTGATATATGTGGGCCCCACTGAAGTTTGGCATCTACTGTTATACCCAGAAAAACTGCCGAGTCTACAGTTTTAAGCATCTCTTTATCTAAAACGATGTTGGGTCCTAGATTTCTAACATTCGGTAAGGCAAACTTTATACATTTCGTTTTTTTAGCATTGAGAACTAAGTTATTTGTCGTAAACCAATCTGTAACCATTGAGAGTGCACTGTTTACGTCGTCAAAATCTTGTCTATTCCTGTCTACTTTAAAAATAAGAGAGGTGTCATCTGCAAACAGTACAACGTCACAGATACCCTTTAAATAGAATGGTAAGTCATTGATATACACTAAAAACAAGAATGGACCCAGTATTGAACCTTGAGGTACTCCTAACTGAACTGGTAGCCCGGAAGATTTCACACCATTTACATCTACACATTGAAACCTATTATGTAAATATGAATTTATTACTTCAAGAGCTTCGTTTTGTACACCGTAATGATGTAGTTTACGCAAAAGCGTGTCATGGTGCACGCAATCAAAGGCTTTGGAAAGGTCACAGAAAATTCCAATAGCATTTTGCGAGTTCTCCCATGCGTTAAATATATGTTTCAGCAGAGCAACACCCGCATCTGTAGTCGAACGACCTTTAGTAAAGCCATATTGTTCATCATGAAGGAGGCCATTTAAATTAAAATGTCTTAGCAACTGCTTGAGTATTAGAATATTCACTAAAAATTAGTTATATTCACTAAAAACTTAGAGAATATTCACTAAAAATGTTAAATTGATACGTAAAAGAAACACTCTGTACACGCGTACTTGAAGGACGGAAACATCGCAATTTAGTTTTTATTTTTAGTGAATATTTTTATATTTTTTTTGAATATTTTAGTGAATATTTTAATATTAAAAAAAAATAAAAACCATTTTGTTTTCGAATGGTAATATTTTTTTTAGCATGTATGGATGCTATACTATTGCGGGTTAACGGGAACGCCCTCTGTTGGTTAACATACTGTATATTATTTATAATTTAAAAACTAATCATTATAAAGTTATTAAAGAAAATAGACGAAAATTGACCAGCCCCCTTATCTCCGAAACTACTGAGCCTAAAATTTTGAAAAAAAAGTAAAGAAAATAGTCCTATACCTATAGATTACAGAAAGACATAAGAAGTACATATATGGTAGTTACGACTAATTGATTTTTCAGCTACGACCTCACCCAAGCTGCCCGCTTGACGCATTCGAACCAATTCGATTGATGGTTGATTTTTAATCGGCGATTCAACTGTTAGAGGTGGCGCCACTGTGCTCACACTACGATATACGTTTATATACATTCACATATTATATAAAGAGATTTTTGTTCCCACACCCATGTGTGCGTACCGCGTGACAGGGGTTAAAGCTAATGTAGGAACACGCAGACTCACTTTTGTTTGTATAATGTCAGTGTAGGAAGATCCCAATTTTAGTAAGAAGATGGGTAGTACAGTCAAAACCCGGTTCATACAGAAATATTTCGCAGCCAACTAACTGGGCCACTAAAATGTCGCTTTACAGAATCTTACCAGCCGATTCCCAACCAAATGTACTATGAAAACCTTCGAATTTTAATACGATCCGACGCGAATATCCTTTGCTAATGCAATAAACTTGTCTTACTAAATTTTAAGGCGGGGACCAACGACCGTGCTTGTCTCCTACGTTGTGAAAAGGGCTTAATTTAATCAGTTAAGCCGTCCATTACGGTATTAGAGGACCTGGGATGTAGTGTTGTAGGTAGAAACGAAATTGAATGGGGTTGAAATAGTCGAGTTTATTTCAAAAGTTTCGGGGTGAAATGGAAGTATTTGGATCGCGATTTATTTTAAAAGATAGAGGTTCTATTTTAGGGTTGGGACGCTCGCGCGAGTTGTGTTTAAATTGTGATATTTTGGCCGCATTCTATGTTTAGGAAAAGCTAAAATACCTATACATATTAAAAAGCATGCTCTTTTACTTGTAAGTATGCTCTACGTGTGTGTGAAAATGGTCATACTGTTTTCGTATACGCAACACACAGTGAGAATGAAAGGGACCGAACTCAATTTTTTGGCGAATTTTTAACGAGTATTTTGTAAACCTGTGGGAGCTCACGCGACAAAATGTTCGGTCGACAAGCGAAATCATTGTATGCGCGAGCCTTAGTCCCTAAAGAGTAGCGGTAGTGTAAACACGTCGACAGTGATAACAGTTTAATTGTGTCAGTTTCTAGAGAGGACAATAAAATCATGTGAGACTTTCGTACAAGTGACTTTCAATTATCTTCCCTACCTAAGGCTCACACAACATCAGAGACTCATTCACCGCACACACATAGGGACTCAACAAACTATTAAAAATATGTTTAATGCATTTTGGATTAAACCAATTGAAAGGCACCATAAACATGTAAATAGCTTTCCATTTGAAAAAGTTATGACATATTTTAATGGAAACTCTCTAAAATACGAACACAATTTTGTGATTTCCCACAAAATGCAAAATTTCGTGTTAGGTCTTTTTAATTCTCACCATGCTGAGGTAGCATCTGGTCGAAAATAGCATGATTAAAGTAGCTTATGTGTATTACAGATTTTATTTCAAAAGACACTATTTTTTTTCTATTTTTTTAATCTGCTATTAGTACTGCTAAAGTGTGAAAATAAAACCCAATCAACAAAAGTTATTTAATTAAGCACGATGAAGTGAAAATGAGTGAGGTAAAACATTTAAGGCGATATGTAAATAGCTAACTGACCGGTAATAAGAAAGTGACAGAGTCAATTACATCCACATGCGAAAAAAAGAGACCGCAACAATGCGCTGGAACCAAAATAAAAGCGCCGAACCAAATAAAAATTGTTTAAAAATAAATTAAGCTATCTATCAAAAATATGTTCAGCCAGAGTTTTCAATTACCTAATACGCACATTTTTAATGCAATTTTGCAATTGAATTACTTAGGGTTTTAGAATTACAGAAAAAAATAAAAAACAGTAGAGGTATTTTCGGAATTAAATTCTATCGAGGAAATTTAACCCAGTCGTGTTTTCCTTCAGTCAGAGTATTGATCGAATAGTCAATAAACATATATCCAAAAATTAAATCCATACATTCTGTAATAGTGAAATAAATGGTTACGAAAAAGCCCCCAACTTATTTTGGTATCGCCTTAAGGCACCTGTTAAAGGTGAATGTAACCTAATCGCTATGCAAATAAAGTCAAGAACAACAGATTAAATTGTTTTTTACGTAAAGTTCTCATGGCATACAGAAGATGTCTGCAAAGTGGAGATAATGTTGTTCTGAATGATTGCATTGCAGTATTTTAAGTATCTGTAATTTATTCTTACTCTTTCACTTAAGAAGAATGCTATAAAAACCTAAAAGGCTTAATACTTTTTAGATCTGGGAAGAATTATTGCGACTATTTTGTCTACATTTTTTTTCTTTATTTTTTTATTACTTTTTTATTCTTAATCAGATTAGGAATGACATTAGAGTACATTCTGTATGAATATAATAATCATGTATACTGCGTATGCACGTCATGTTTTAGAAATGCTTTTTGCTTTGTAGAGCGTCTTCTCTGTCACTTGAGCAAAAATGTCTCTTTCAAAAGGTTGAACTGTCATTAATATTCACTCTGTAAATAGTTTTATCCTCATAGCTAAATTCTTTCAAATGCCTGCTAGATCTTTTCATCATCTGCCTAGCCTTTTCCCCGCAATGTTGGTGTTGCATTCCAGACTAACCGGATGCAGCTAAATACCAGTACTTTACATGGAGTGACTGCCTATCTGGCCTCCACAACCCAGTTACTGGGTAATACGATACCCTTGGTAACACTGGTTGTCTTTCGGGCTTCTGGCGACCCATAACGACTGTTAGATCTTTTATCAGACAGAATTGACTTTCTTAAGAATCAGGCGAGGGTCGTGTTTAAAAACAGTACCGAAACCCCCAGGTACAGCTGGCAGTGGCAGTTTTGGATAGAGAGACAAAAGCCTGCACTTTGTTTCACTGAGCCAACGAACAAAATCCTTGTTTTTCTAGGAACAATCCAACACTTATATACCAGAAAAAAAACAAGAGAAAAACGCACCTGAGTATATTATTCTTCAATTCCCGGTATATGGAAATTGGGGCAAAGTAAACGTTTAAGCAAAGTAATATTTTGTTATTTGAGCTGTTTTGCCACGTGACGGCGGGATGCCAAAATGTGGCTTTTGTTAACGTCAGTCAAGTGTCCGTATTGTGCAATATATTAGAGGAGGGTAGAATGCGCTTTGTTGTACGTTAAATAAATGGGCGATAGGTGAAACTAGGTTTAGACGGGATTTTGGAAAAAGGGGCGAAAATAAATATTTTTTGCTTTAGTTACAGCACTTTTGTTTTGATCATTGAGCATGCTGTAGGTAAAATAAAAATAGGGTAGGCAAAATAAAAATAGGGTAGGCAAAATAAAAATAGGGTAGGTAAAATAAAAAATAGGGTAGGTAAAATAAAAATAGGGTAGGTACAATAAAAATAGGGTAGGTAAAATAAAAATAGGGTAGGTAAAATAAAAATAGGGTAGGCAAAATAAAATTATGGTAGGTAAAATAAAAATAGGGTAGGTAAAATAAAAATAGGGTAGGTAAAATAAAAATACGGTAGGTAAAATAAAAATACGGTAGGTAAAATAAAAATAGAGTAGGCAAAATAAAAATAGGGTAGGTAAAATAAAAATGGAGTAGGCAAAATAAAAATAGGGTAGGTAAAATAAAATGTTTTCGTCTTAGTTTACGCCTCGAGGAAGGGTGGTAATTAATGCTCGTGCCTTCTCTGTATCAGAAGAGGTCTTTGTCCCGCAGTGATACAATAACGGGCACGTACCTATTATTTTTATTTTTTTCATAAATTTTTGTGTTTTAATTGCAGATGAAAGCTCGTGGAGTGGAGCTCGTAGCTAAGTAATAACAGCCGCACGAGTCGATCCATCAGGTTAAGCTACGCTTGCCGCGGTTGGTCTGTGGATGGGTGACCATCTTTTCATACCGAGCCTCCTCCGTGCCTCGGAAAGCACGTAAGGCCGTTGGTCCCGGCTGTCATTCGTGGATCTTTGACAGTCGTTACGGGTCGTAAGAAACCCGAAAGTCTGACAACCAGTCTTACCAAGGGGTATCGTATTACCCAGTAACTGAGTTGCGGAGGTCAGATAGGCAGTCGCCTAATGTAAAATACTGGTATTCAGCTGCATCCGGTTAGACTGGAAGCCGACCCCAACATAGTTGGGAAAAGGCTAGGCAGATTGATTGAATTGCAGATGAAAACCTGTTTATAACAACTTGCTGCGTTCAAAATCCGTCTCCCAAACATGATGATTATGGCATATTCTCTAATGATTGAGTTGTGATGTGATGAAAAGTAAAGAAAATAGATTAGTAGTAAGTCTTTTACCACAAACAAAGGCATAACCAACTTAACATTGCAGTTGAAAAACATATTCTCTGGTATTTTCCAACTGCAAATGTAAATTGGTCGACTATTGCTCGGAAACTTGTAAAGCCTACTTAGCTGTGATAGTTTTCTTTTTAACTGCGTTATTACAGGGTTATTGGTAAAAAACCAACAACCTCTTAAGGGGTCATTGTACTCATCATTATGAACAACTTTTACTATAGGACCAAACCTGAAATCGCGAAAAAAAAAACAGCTGTTCAGTACATTTATGTTCGCATAATTCGTCAAAATGTACTGAACAACTGATTTTCTTTCGCGATTTCAGGTTTGGTCCCATAGTAAAAGTTGTTGATGAATGCAATAACCCCTTAAGAGGTTGTTGGTGTTTAACTAATAACCCTGTATACTACTGCCGTGGTTCCTTGTTGACCACGGAACCCTAAAAAATCAAGCCAGAAAGGATACATAACCTCCTTCAAGCACATTGCCATTGACACCTAATATTCACACTAAGAAACTTTTTCCTTCTAAAAGAAATCGAAGATGAAGAGCACTTACGATTTACATCGTCAGCAATACCCCGAGACCCGGGGGCCGGCGCGTCCTAATATTGGTAAAAGTCCTTGATTTACGTACGAACTTAGATCCCGATGCTCCAATCAGATGGAACTTCACGAAGATGGGATACAGGCCATTAAACTTTTAGTTAAAAGAGGACATTGTAAGTGAGGGATTATATTGTAAGTAATAGTGAGTGAAATACCATGTATGTACTTTATTTTTAGTTTCAATGTTTATCGTTGGGTGAGGGATGTGTTGAATGTGTGTGTATGTGATTTTGTTTTTAAATGGTAAATTTCTTCGATGCATTTGCAACTGGTTGTAAGTATAGATGTGTTAGCAACTGATTGTATAGATGTGTTGGAATCGTCAACAATTATTAGCATTTTCAGAATCAGCCCAAGTCATAGTGGGCAGTTTAACAGTACCAGCTTATTTGAGTGCCAAATTGGGAACAGTTACCCCTTTTTGGAGATAGCCCTACAACTTATACATCGAGGCATCACGGGCTATTTGTATTAAGCGACATCCTGGCTGATTTTGAGTTATAATCATATTCATTTATAATCTACCTGCATTAAAAAGTGAAAAACGTAAAAAAACTGAGAAAGACACTATTGATTGGCCACTTTTTCTTAAAAAATATTGACACTTTTTTTACAATGTTCTTTTTCCGAATAATGAAACTTTGAAATGCTCTCCTGTAAAGTTCCAAACATGTCGCTTAATACAAATAGCCCGTGAACCCTCGATATGTAGATGACGTAATGATAATAAATAATAGTTTTTAAAACTAAAAAACACGATTTTGTAACTAGCCGAACTAAAAAGTAGAAAATAATTTTCTATAAGTTCAAAAAAAAAAAGAATAGATAGTGCTTAATTAAAAAAAATAATTTTATAATAAAAAAGCGTGGGGTGTTTTTTAAAATATTTTATGATGGCTATACTTTTACAATATCTGTCAATATTTTTTTACAACAATTGACATCTTTCATCCCCACGCTTTTTTACGATAAAATGATTTTTTTCTTAATTACTATTCTTTTTTTTTGGACTTATAGAAAATTACTTTCCACTTTTAGTTCGGCTAGTTACAAATGCGTGTTTTTTAGTTTTTTAAACTATTATTTATTTTAGATTTTTTGTCACATAATTATGCTTCAGTACACGCCTTAGTACGTAGCACAAGACACTACCGTGTTTTCAGATATGGAAAAAGTCGTTAATCCTGAAGATCCTGATCAGGATAATCGGACAAATTTATTAAATTATTATATTGTCCTAGGTCCTTGATAAGTGAGCGAAGTTTCAATTCAAACCGACGTTTTGAAGTGGGTGAAAATCACGTTTAAAGATTCTATTATATAGATACAGACCAAGCTAAAAAAAACCGGTCAGAAGCGAGTCTAATTCACCCTAAAAAAAATAAAAATGTTTGAAAATGTGCGAACAGCGCTCTTTGATATGATACCCCACATACCCTAGTAGCCCCACTTCGAATTCTAAAGACCCCCTTTCAGTCCCTGTTGCAACAAAAAATATCTGTATTTTTATTTATTTCTTATTTGCAAAATAGTTGGGCAAACATCATCTAAAACTATACCAAAATTCAAGTTGATAGCATTAGTAGTCCTTGAGATATCTAGTTGTAACAGACAGACGGACAGACAGACTGAGTCGAACCATAAGGTTTCCTTTTTACCATTTTGGTACGGAACCCTAAAAACCGTTTTAAAAATATATAATTCCATTTTTTTATGAAATGACAGAAGTTATTATCAAAGGACTATCAAATTCAAATTCTAAATATTTTATTTCACATAAACATATTGTAAGCTACAGCTCAGAAATAAAGGGGTTCGCAATAGAAAACTAAACGCATTATTTAAACACAAACATTGTAATTCCTTTTCCACAATATTTGTTCAAACACTCATACATCACCAACGTAATAAGTCCTGTACTTACTTGCTACGACTGAAATTGCACCAATTTGTTACGCTAATAATTTATGCGTGATCACTGCTCGGCGTCCCGAACAAGAAGGCCGGCTGTCAGTTGTCTCCCATAGCGAATGATAGTGAATGTCGTGATGAACGAATAATCGATTGAGTGATGTACGAGTATTAGTGTATTAAGTAGGGTTACCAGACACAAGCTAACAATGTGTACATGGGCACTTATGAAACGTCAGAATCTAGGTGCACGGTTCCAATTGATCGTTTCTTTAGAAGAACAGCCAGCAAGAAACTACACGGTTTACTTTTCAAAAATAATTAAGTTTTACAATGTTTTCATATTACCTACATTGTTAGTAGGCATGAGATGACAGTGTGGAGGCCTATCTGTGAAGCGTTTATCCATTTCTAAAGCAAAGGAGACTAATGACTAATACTTCAAAGAAAAGCCTTTTGACTTCGTCAACTCAAACACAAGACGATGCGGGTAGCAAAATAAGCCAGTAATAGTTTAATAAGAAATTCTAGAATAAGTATCAAAGTTAGACAAAGTTTCAGTCTCAGAGGTCGCGTCAGACAATTTAAGTTTCTAACACAACTTTTGTCACACAATAAATGGTAGATGAGTTGGGACGCTGTGATTACTTCAATGTGAACGTAGGTAGAATACACACGACATATGTAGTAACAAAGGGCAAAGGCCTCCATTCCATCTTTCCATTTTTCTCTGTCTTTTGTAATTTGCCTTTACAGTATAAGCTGGCTTTTTATTTTATTGAAAATCTGTACCACACTAGGCTAGCTCAAGGTCAATGTGTCACCACTGACGTTCTGGCGACTGTACACCATTATAAATTTGGCGGTCTTTTCGCTCAAAGCGATCCTTTACACCTTGATCATACGTATCGAGTAGATGGGCGAGACAGTGCTCTCGGCCGAGTGCTCGGTACGTGTAAACACCTCACCGAATGCTTGGCCGAGTTAAAGGGCGAGACAATTACTCGGACCCTGTTCTTTTTACTAGACCGAGTGACCACTACGCATCCCCGCACTGACTCGCTTGCCCACTCAAATGGTATAAACATTTACTCGGTGCATAGGTTCCTGCCACTCGGCACACTTGTATCTCGCAGCACGCTACCGTACAATTTTTAAATATCTTTTTGCGATCTCGCTATTCTACAGCTTCGAAACTGAACTGTTTGAATGACTGACTGCGACGAAGTTTATAAATACGTGTAAACACCTATTTGTACCTTGTCTCGGCCTAGTATCATTTTCTGTTTTGCCCATCTACTCGGTACGTGTGATCAAGGCATTACAGATAATCTATGACTTGCTACGTATTTGCATTTGAAGATATTCTATATCATAACTACAGTGACGAAACTTAGGTATTTTTCTTCAAATTTCTTCTTAAGACTCCTTGGAATGAAGGTAGTGGATATTATGGAAGTTTACAATGAAAAATCATGTAAGATCAAGTTGATCAAAAGCTTAACCCGAATCTATTTTTAGCCCCTTTTTTCTTTCCAATTACTTCAAAGACTTAATTAATTTGAAAGAAGGGTTTTATAGAAGTTTACTATGGAAATTCAGTTAACACTGAATCGATTAAAAGCCGAATGAAAATCTTTAATTGTAAGGTCCCGTAGTAGTTGGTACCTTACACTTGTAGCTTTAAGTAAGAAGTGGTAAGTCAGTACTTGGAGTTAGGCGAGTTGATGTAAACACACACAGATTTGGTAACACTAAAGGTTTATTAGAGTACCGATCACAACAAAGTAAAAGTGGGTTGGATGCTAATCCGCGGTGTTCGCGTAAGTATGTAATTCGTCAACTAACTTAAAATCATATTAAACATTGTTTTAAATACCAAAGAGAAAAGTAGGTTGCTGCGTTTGCAGCCTGACGGAATGTACGTAAACCGTACATGCTCCCGAGGGAAAAGGCGGGATGAGCATCCAGTACATAAAACGTTTTAAAGTAAAAATTCCAAAACGCAATAATAAAAAAGTATAGACCGTATAAAAGTAGGTTAAGTAAGTAAAAATATAAAAGTAAGACATCCCAGAACGTCACAATAAAAGTAAAGACAGTAAAGTAAACATTAGTAAGTAAGTAAAATTAAACATGTACACATAAAAACAATAAGCTTTACTGCTCCTCAAAATGAAACAGTTGTTTCGGCCTCGCGTCGCTGTATAGTGGCTCCGGCGGTGTCGAATGGCGTATTTCTTGCATCTCGATTTCGACTTTGTTGTCGATTCCTGTAGGTTGTCTTGTAGGTGGCCTTTTAGTTTTCTTATGCCATAGTCTCCTAATCCAAATGTAGACAGCAAACGAAGCAGCTCCTCCCAACAGCAGAGAAGTCACAGAGTAGAGATATATGTCGTGACTCGATATATCTATCCCTTGTGGTAGTCTTTCCTGCTCTTTCTGCTGAATTATTTGCTTATCTATGTTTCTGATATTTATTGCAGATGTATCCAGTTCTGTCATATTCAGCTGTGCGTTTTTCCAACTTAGATCAAATAAATTGTTGATAGTCGTGTTAAGTGTAGGTACTTCAATATCCGCCTCCATGTGAAATTTGCTTCCTAAGTGGTTATAGGTGAATATTGTCGCATCTTTCTTTTGTAGTATGCATTTTGGTTTCAAGGCAATCACCCCAGTACCGTTGATGACTGCTGGCGTAACTTGATCGCTACATATGACGCGCATCAGCTGTCTGTCGCATAATGTAAACAACCACCAGTTAGGTTTATGTAATTGGATCCAAGTTTCTTTGCAAGTTACATCATTGATGACACAGGATAATGAAGTTTGTTGACTGAATACCTTGGCCTCGCAAGGTGCGTCCTTGTCTTGTAAGCTAAATACCGGCTGACGTGAAATGCATGTGTACTCGTCTTCTCCGTATGGCGTGCATTGGCGCATGTCTTGCTCTTCCATAGTGATGTACGAATTTTTCACGAAGTTTATGGCGATATAATTGGAGAAAGGCTGCACGATTCTCAATTGTCCTTGTTTCTGGAATGGTATAGGTATTACCCGGTATATTTTGTAGTCCTCATCGCTCAACAGTGGAATATGCAATTCGAAAAGTAGAAAGTTGTTTGTAATCCGAGCCTTGACATGGATTAGTTCGTAGATGTCACGGAAATCTTTTTGTATGTCCTTTATCGGTAAGGCTAGTCCCTGTGGAAGTTTTCCAGAGATGATGTTCAGCTGTTCTATTATTTGAGATGCAGGAAACAAGTGTGTATCTAAATGACCTCGATAAATGTTGGCGAGAGCATTCATTAGCATTTCTTGAATTCTATGCAAGTCGCTCAAAATTAAAGTTGATGATAAAGCGGCAGAGTTCACGTCATTTGCTGTGTATAAAATTTGTGCTCTGTTCTCAATTTTTGTGATTATGTTGCAAGTCTGATTTATGTAGGTTTGTATTGCGTGAAATTGTTTGTCCATGAATTCCGTATTGTTTTTAATTACATTGTTTTCAGCCTCTATGATCAAAGTTTGATTCTTCATCAACTGTAACAAGTAATTATCGTTGATTTGCAAGTTTTGGATATCCTTCTCGTACTTTTGCGCAAAGTCTTCATCCAAAACCCCGAAAAGTGTTCTGGCTAATTTTCCGATTCCATCAAAGTAGCCTCGTTTTTGTCGCGAATGCTGAGAAAGTAACACAGTGTTATAATTCTCAAGGTGATGCATTTCATGACGTAGGTGTCTGACAACTGCTTCGCATGGTGTAAACTCGTGCGCGATTCTTTGACAGAGTTTATCAATTTGGTTTATGTAGTCGTTCATGTTATTCGCAGCTTGCCAGTAGGACGTTAGGTTGTAATAGATCAGTAGAGTCCATTCATCATGTATAAGTTGCAGTTTTCCGGCTTCATCGAAATAAATAGGTTGATTGTTGGTTATAGAGGTCACCTTATAGTTGTTTGTTACTGGTGACGATTGTGCAGTTCCTAACATTCCTATTAAAGTTATAAGAGCGAAAGTCAGGAAACTGTACTTGTTGGTTCGCGTGCTCCTTTTTCTTCTTTGGTTTTCAGTTATTGTATCTTCTTCTCTTTTGTTATTTGTTGTTTCTTCGGTAGGTAGCAGTGTTTCTTGCTGTGGTAATGGAGTTAGTTTAACAGTGGGTCGTTTTATCACTCCAGTTTTTGTTTTAAGGGTGGCCACTCGTACTAGACCATCCTTACCGGGATGAGTTTCCATCACTCGTCCCATGGCCCATTTGCCAGGAGGTAAGTTTGTTTCCTTGATTAGGACCACGTCGTTTAGTTTGAGGTTTTGTACAGTTCTGTTCCACTTGCTTCTAGACTGTAAGGTGTTCAGGTAGTCATTGGACCAAGCTTTCCAGAATTGATCCAGCATGTGCTCCGTTAGTTGCCAACGTTTTCTCAGATCCATCTTTCTGTTGTCAGGCTCCGGTTGAGGTAGAGACAACGTAGCACTGCCAGTTAGAAAGTGGCCAGGAGTGAGAGTGCTGTAAAATTCCTCCGGATCTTCTGTTAGCTGACATAGAGGCCTCGAGTTTAGGCAGGCTTCTATTTTCGCTAGTAACGTAGTGAATTCTTCCCAGGTCAGTTTTTGATCCCCAAGAACCCGCTTCAAGTGGTGTTTTAATGATTTGACGGCTGCTTCGAATATCCCCCCCGCACTAGGCCAAGCAGGGGCGTTGAAGTGCCAATGAATTTCTAGTTTCCCAATCTCGTCAAAGAACTCAGGAGAGAGTAGCTTCTTGAAGTTACTGAAATCCTCTCTCAGTACTTTGGATGCTCCAACGAAGTTCGTGCCGTTGTCTGAGTACATGTGAGCAGGCGTTCCGCGCCTCGCGCACATTCTCTGAAGGGCCGCAATAAACGCTTCCGTGCTTAGTTCTGAGACTAATTCGATATGTACAGCTTTCGTAGCCATACAGACGAAGACCGCGATGTATGCTTTTGAGGTCTTCACTCCTCTTCCTTTGTTAAGTTTCACGTCTACGTGACCAGTAAAGTCAACACCAGTGTGAGTGAATGGACGGCTTGGTGTTACTCTTTGTTTTGGCAGATCGGCCATTAGTTGAGCATTGTCCGTAGAATTGTAACGATGACATTTCACACAGCGTCGTATTCTTCCCTTTACCGCCCGATTTCCAGAGACTATCCAGTATCGTTGCCGTATGTAAGTAAGGGTCAGACGGGCTCCTCCATGAAGCGTCATCGAATGTGCTTGGTCGATCAGTAGTTCAGTGAAGCGGCTGGAGTAGGGTACCACTGCGGGATTCTTCATATTTGCAGGAAGATCAGAGTGCTGTAGTCTTCCGCCTACGCGAATGATTTCCTTGCTATCCAGATAAGGTTTGAGTTTGTAAATGTTGCTTTTTGGTGACACAGTTTTATTTTGTTTCAACTGTTTGTGTTCTTGCGCAAACTCGCTTTGTTGAACATATTTTATTATATATTCTGCTGCGTATTGTAGGTCAGTTGTTGTTAGGTAAGTAGCGCT
Source organism: Dicycla oo (assembly GCA_948252095.1). Taxonomy (NCBI): domain Eukaryota; kingdom Metazoa; phylum Arthropoda; class Insecta; order Lepidoptera; family Noctuidae; genus Dicycla; species Dicycla oo. Next base: position 26,567,984 of record OX411730.1, read on the forward strand.
TGGTCGTAATTTTTGCTTTAGTGATGCAATATATCGCACAATTCGAGCAGTAATTCTTATTACTGAAGTCAGCGAACTGTGGTTCTTCAACAACTTGTAAACAATATTTTCAGTGTTGTAGTTTTTCGAACTGACGTCATTGGGTTCGACCCTGTTTGCTTCGCTTGTAGTAAAGTAGCAATTCACATTATGAGGTGTTTCTGTTTCTGCAAAGTTTTTCAGAAACATAGGTCCGTTCCACCATAAGTTGAACTTGACTACTTTGCTCGGTAGCAAGCCTCTCGAAGCGCAGTCAGCTGGATTAAGTTCCGATCGTACATAACACCATTGTTGAGGTGGAATTACGTCTTTTATTTTCCCCACTCTGTTAGCTACGTATCTTTCCCATCTTGAGAGGTCTCCCTGAATCCAAGCTAGGACCACCTTGGAGTCACACCAACCATAAGCTGATATCTCATGCTCCGTTAGTGATTTCTTCACTTTTTCCATGAGTTGGGAGAGTAGTAGTGCTCCGCATAGCTCAAGTCTGGGCAATGAAGTTTTTTGAGTAATCGGCACTACCCTAGTTTTTGATACTAGTAATGTGATCCTTGGGTCGCCCTTTTCGTCGATTACTCGGCTGTATATGACGCAAGCGTATGCCTTTTCGCTTGCGTCACAAAATCCATGTAGTTGGATATTTTTCTGCGTACTGCCAATCCATCTGTTTATTTTAATGTTTTTAATTAGATGTAGTTCTTTGTTTAGATGCCGCCATTCGTCTTGTAACTCAGTAGGTAGTTCAGCATCCCAGTTTATTTTAGTTAGCCACACCCTTTGGAATAGTAGTTTAGCTGACACAGTTATAGGCGCCAGCCAACCCAAGGGGTCGTATAGTTTGGATATTTGTGATAGCAGGTTTCTTTTAGTTAGTGGTTCGTTGTTGTAGTCGTCTATGGACCAGTTGAATATGAAAACGTCATCTTTTGGATTCCAACTCAACCCCAACGTTTTCATTGATTCGTCGCCTCTAAAATCAAATGTACTTTTCGATATTTGATCTTCGTCTAAGTGTCGTAGAAGCTCAGGATCGTTGCTTGACCATTTTCGCAGATTCATTCCGCCTCCCTTCAGTAGTTTTATGATCGATGTTTGAATTTCCTTTGCTTGTTTTGTAGAGTTGTGGCCGCTGATTAGGTCATCGACGTAGAACTGATTTAGCAATATTTCAGCGGCCTTTGGGTATTTGTGGCCGTCATCGATAGCAAGCTGTTTGAGTGTTCGCATTGCTAGCCATGGAGCACTTTTTGTCCCATATGTTAATGTTTGCAGTTGATATTCTTGTAAATTGTCTTTTGGTTGCTTTCTCCATAGGATCTTCTGTAGATGTTGTTGATCCGGATGACACCATATGGAACGGTACATTTTTTCAATGTCCGCTGTGTAGACGTATTTATAGCCACGCCATTGTAATATCAATGCTTGGATGTCCTTTTGCAGATTAGGACCTTTTTCCATTACGTCATTTAGGCTACATCCACCCATGGTCTTCTGGGAAGCATTAAAAACAGCTCGTAGTTTTGTTGTTGTTGATTGTTCTCTCAGTACTCCATGATGCGGTAAGAAGATTGCATCTTTGGCGGGTGTCGTGTTTGAAAGCTTCATGTGACCTAAATCAATGTACTCGCGGATGAAATCTTTGTACATTGATGCAAGTTTAGGGTTTCTGTCGAATTTTCTTTCCAGTTGTAAGAATTGAGAGATTGCGATCGACTTTGAGTTTCCCAATTTTTCTTCATAACGAGGAATCAGTGGCATCTTTACAATGTATTTTCCGTCGCGATCTCTTTCAGTAGTCATTTTGTAGTAGTTTTCGCACCAGTCGTCTTTAGATGTGTCCTCAGTATTCTGAATGATGTCTTCTGTCTCCCAGAATCTCTTTAAGTCGTTCAGGTCGACAAGAGCGACATGGCAGTTAAAAGTTTCTAGCTTGCCGCATAAAATCCATCCTAAACGGGTTTGCTGAGCTGTCGGCGTTTGGGCATCTCCCTTTAGGACCCCCTCTAATATAACTTGCGAATAGATATCCGCTCCCAGCAGCAAATCCACGCTCCTTGATAAGTTGAAGTCAGGATCCGCTAGTTTCAGACCTTGTAGCTGAGGCCAGTTTTCTTTTTTAAATGTTTTGTTAGGTAAGTTGTTTGTGATCCTTTTCATTATTAGAGTGCTGACTGAAAATGCAAAGTCAGTGCATCTTGATTTACACTCTAATTCTAGTCGTCCTTTACAATCTCCCGAAATCGTACCCACGCCGGAAATTGTAGCGTTCATCCTTTTTCTAGGTAGTTTCAGTCGTTGAGCCGCGTTCTCCGTGATGAGGTTTACTTGAGATCCTTGGTCCAGTAAAGCTCGTAACGTTATAAAGTCTCCTGTTGATGTCTTTACTTGAAGTTCTACTGTAGTAAGTAATATTTCCATAATGTAGTTGTTTGATAAATGGTTCGAACTATGTTGGTTTGTTGATGTTGAAGGTTGATGTTCCCGTTGTTGAGAACGTTGACCCATATTGTTCATATTGGAACTTGGCGACAGTTTTTGCGCTGAATAGTGTAACATCGTATGATGTGGTTTATTGCACTCTTTGCAAGTTTTGTTCGACGTGCATTCTGTGTCTCCATGCTTATACAAACAGTTTTTGCATATTTGTAATTTCCTTACTGTGTCATTCCGTTGCCGTGTGTCCATTTCAATGAACTTTGGACACTGCATGATCACGTGAAAACCGCTGCACAGAAGGCATTTACCGTATGACGCATGGTATATTCTTGATGTTTCTTTTCTATGTGGTTCATATGATGGTTTATTGGAGTTAAATTTCGTTTTGTTGCTGAATATTTGTTTATGTTGGTTAGATGCATCTTTTTGGTAACCCTTTGCTGCTTCCAACGCCATGAATTTGGTCTCCAAGAACCCCAAAAATTCACTCAGCTCCGGGACTTGCTTTGGATGCTCTAATTCTCTAGTGTATTCAGTATATGATGTTGAGTCCAACTTCTGTGCCATCAAGTACACGATTATTGGATCCCAGCTTGATGTATTTAGACCGATGTTATGTAGGCCATTCATGCATTCGTTGATTACGTCATGCATTCTCTTCAAGACAGCAGCATTGACCTGCTGGATGGATGGTAACTCCATCAAAGTATTCATCAAGTTCGTAAATTGGAGTCTCTTGTTGTCGTATCGCTGAATAAGAATATCCCAACAAGTTTCATAGTTTTCAGCGCCGACCAAATGTTGAACTAATCGTTCCGGCTCTCCTTTAAGCTTAGATTTTAAGTGTTGCATTTTCTGCGCTTTCGAAGAATTTGCATTGTTGTGGATTGTCTCCAGAAACATATCCTTGAACGTAATCCACTGACTGTAGTTTCCAGTGAATTCCGGTAGTTGAATCCTCGGTGCATAGTTTTGGTGGTTTACGCTTGTCCATAGTTTCGAGTTGAGAGATCTTTTCATGACATCGTACTGACGTTCTTTGTTGGCGAACAAGTCGTTGTATATTTCGTTTGACCCTTTCAAAATAGCTTCTAGCTCCCAGTGACATTTCTCTACAGTGTCCCACTTGGTTTTCAGGACGCTCAGGTGATCCTCTAACTCCCATTTTTCAGTTATGGAGTCAATTTCTATTTTGGACATCGCCCGTTCTAGTGCTTTAATGTGACATTCTTGTCGATCAAGCAGTTCCTTGGTCTTGGTATCTACTCCCGTAGGATGAGGAATGACAACTTCAGCCTGTTTTCCTTCCCAGACCAACAACCGCTGCAGTATATCAATCCTGGTGGATTCATACATATGTTTCGTCTTTTCATAAATGTTTCCAGTAAAATATTGGATTTCTTTGTCCTCTCGTTCAAGTAATACATTGTGTCTATTGCCAAAGTCTTGCCAGAGGTTTTCCAATGACACTAACCTTTGAGTCAGGTACTCCTTTCCTTTCCGAGACGCGCTGTCCTTTTGGTAGTTAGTACAGAGACGTTTGATTGACTCGAAGACTTCGTTTTGTGCAGTGATTTCGCTCATCTTGATGTAGTCGTTTCGGTAATCGAAAGTAGTAGTAGTAGTAAGATGTAGTAGTAAAGTAGGTATTGAAGAACACGTAGTTCGGTGTCTTCTAGTTTGTAGGCCTCGTATTACCCGCAGTTCACGTTGTAGTCCGGAAGCTGTAGTAGCAGTAGTCGTAGTAGTAGTTGGCTTGTTGCCGCAGTTGAGTCTTGTTTTTCCGCTTGATTCACGAAGAAGTTCCAAAGTATCCCCTCTTCGTTGATTGCTCAGAGCTCTTGTACTCTTTTTACGAATATGCGCGCTTTCTCAACTTGACTGGTGAGATCCGCTTGTGGAAGGCCAGCCAAGCCGATTCGCTGTCGTTCCAAGAGATACAATTACCCCAAACTGTGAAATACTCGAAGGACCATTAAATGTAAGGTCCCGTAGTAGTTGGTACCTTACACTTGTAGCTTTAAGTAAGAAGTGGTAAGTCAGTACTTGGAGTTAGGCGAGTTGATGTAAACACACACAGATTTGGTAACACTAAAGGTTTATTAGAGTACCGATCACAACAAAGTAAAAGTGGATTGGATGCTAATCCGCGGTGTTCGCGTAAGTATGTAATTCGTCAACTAACTTAAAATCATATTAAACATTGTTTTAAATACCAAAGAGAAAAGTAGGTTGCTGCGTTTGCAGCCTGACGGAATGTACGTAAACCGTACATTAATATTTATCTGTCTCTAATAAGGATTATTTTAACTTAAATCTGAGAATTAAATACATAGTATTTCATCTTACTTCATTGTTTCTGTTATAAGAAGAAAAATTACACTTTCTTTCGTCCGAATCTTTCAAATTTAAAGAACGATCATTTATCACGCACACTTCTACTTACTTTGATTCTGATAAAGTGATTCCTAACTTTTCTTCCAATTTACTAGTTATCGATTCATCAATTTGAAAGACTTTCAATTGGGTCATTTATCACTAAAGCCAAATATTTTTAAAAATAAACCAAAATGACACTTTTACCTTTCCGAAATGATCCCTATTTCCTGTTCGAGCTATAAGTTTTCTCGGAAACATGTAACCGGAACAAGACCCGCACACAATCATCCCTTCTTATTGCCCTATTTAAATATTGAGCACTTACCTCGGCATTGATCGTCGGCGGCATTACAATTTTCTTCTGCGGCGGCGACCTTAGCACCACATTTTCGTCCCTTATTATAATCTGTGGTTCCATAGCTAGCAGTTTTTTCTTGCATTCTTGCATTTGGAGACATTCCTTCTCTTTTCTTGATAGCACTGACTCCGAAGATGCGTGTTTAGAGGAGCACACTGATGTGTTTTTGCTTGAGAGTTTTAAACTATCAATTGATGCCGTCATTTTAGCAGTTTCTTTGCCGTTTGATGACGCCATCTAGGATTATTTTCGCACTTTTAAAAATTTTGATGTGATTAGTTTGTGTGTGTTTTTTAGTTTTTTGGGGTCGTCACTATTGGCATCACCTGGGTATGTTAAGATTTTGTTGAATTTCACTTTCTCGTTTTAAATAAGATTTTAGGATCATGAATTATAGTGTTAATAATAAGGTTTATTTAAAATTAGTGTTATATGCTTTATTTTAATTGTATCTTTATTTATTATTATATTAAATACACTTAACTTTTTGTTTAAACACAGTTTAAAATTTTACTGAAATTAAGAAAGAGTTTTATGATACAAATATTCTTAAGCTTCCGAATCTGTAAACCCACTACTTTACCAAGACCTTAAAAATTACTCAGTTTACCAAAAATATAAATTAAGACTACCATTAAAATAATAATTTTAAATGGATCTATTTAACTAATTTTGTGGAATAAAATTACCGACCCTACCATTCTAACGATCGTTTTTATTTTATGAATGAATTTAGGACCTATTTTTGTACCTTTTGGCAGAGGGCTCGGGGGAATTAGGGTAATGAGTTGTATAGTCGGAATGGGGGTAACAACGTCAGGGGTGTAATAATATTGTCAGTGGGATAATTACCGTAGTTTGTGATACACATTTGAGGCCGGCTCGGGGGAACTGCCTTGGTTACTGGTTGTTCTTTGTTGTCGTAGACGAAGTTGAAGTTTGGTTAAGTCTCAAACATAACGTAATAAATGATCTGGCATCTATCAAACTACAGGCTACCAGTATGCAGTAGTGGCTTTTAGAATCACGTTTTAATTTAATAAAATAATATTTTTATTACATACACACTCAATAAATAAAATGAAAACAAAATTTTCTGCGAGAGACACCTAGGTACTTTTAATTTCAGGAAATCAAAAGGTGAAGAATATATTTTAAAAGGTCTTTCGAGTAATTTAAAATTATGTGCTTTTATAGTTTTACGCCATTTACTTAAATCCATTCATGTAAATCTATATTCCTGAATACATTAAAAATAGAGTACACTTCCGAGTAATTTTCCCTTTGGGTGCTTTCCGGGTAATTATACTTACTTGTATACTCCTTCTGAATAAAACGCTTGATACACGAAAGGGGTTCTAATTTCTAGAACATGCCCGTAGCTAGAGATTCCTTGGGATTGCTTTTACAGGTTTAGAGGTATTCGACAGGTGTTCGTACTTTGTCTTCTACCAGGGTTTTGACGCGTTCTTAAACGGTGTGTATCCATTTGATAGTGTTATTAGTTCAATATCTTAAAAAGTCGCATTTCTGAACTTGGTTAAAGAAGAACTTGGATCAAACTTTTTTTAATAAATGTTATAAATGGATGGACCACCTCAGGTTAACACGAGTACCCTTTTTTTTGGATGGGAAATCATCAAATAACTTCTCCCGCTCTGGGCGGAGCGGGAGGGCGTGTCAGACTTCTACTGACTAAAACTCACCCGTGTTCCTTCAGTTGCCTGTGCCAGAGCCACGGTAACTCTTTCAGCGTTAGCAATCTAATTTCCAAACATGTAAACAAATATGACGTGTTTTTGAAAAATAACTTAATGTCCACACATAAAGTTCAGTTCCCACTACAACATAAAAATAATCATTATTAGGACTAAGTAGTAATTCTGTGTCTAAGTGGAAATACCTTACATCAATTGGAAACAAGGACTTGAATATGATATATTGGGTGTTTTTTTAGAGGGGGGAACTAAAGTTCTCCCCTCTAAATGTGATGGCTTCAAATGGCACGAACGAGGTGGCCAGATTTCGTGAAATTAGTCGTTTATCAAATGTTTCCTTTAGTAAATTAAGCCAATAAAAACTAGGCGTTAGTGACAGCCGCGGCGGCCACATGCCCGGTATCATATTCCGACATTAATGGCATAAAATTATCTATCAAATAAAGCCAATTTCATGGATATTAAAAATATTTTTCTGTGTTTTATTTCAGTTTAAAGTTCTCTCCTCTAAAAAAAAAAAAACGCCTTTACATACATATAGTGTATATGCCCACATATGTACCCATGTATTTACCAACTACTTGCGTATGCGTTTAACTACATTATCACTAAACACGCGAGTGGTTTATATTCAGGTTTTTAGGGTTCCATACCTCAAAAGGAAAAAAACGGAACCCTTATAGGATCACTCGTGTGTCTGTATGTCTGTCTGTGTCTGTCTGTCGGTCACAGCCAATTTGCTCCGAATCTAATGGACCGATTAAGTTGAAATTTGGTACATGTATGTATTTCTGTGACCCAAACACGGACGTGTAACGTAAATAAATGAATTTTGATTATGGGGGTCAATTTTAGGGGGCAAATAAGAAAATTTTAAAAAAGGTTTTGAAAATTATACCGTGTGATATATCAAATGAAAAGTCTTACTGTGAGAGTCTCAAATATATATATTTTTTATAATTTTATAATAAATCATTTTAAAGTTATTTAAGAAAATAGACGAAAATTGACCATTACGTAACTTTATCTTCGAAAGCCTAAAATTTTGAAGAAAATATAGATAGTTCAATACCTATAGATTACAGGAAAACCTATAAGAAGTCGATGGTCTTAAAACAACATGGTAATTCTCTCAATATTGTGCGTACAAACTTACATTTGTCCATAGTTAAGCAAAAAAAATCCAACCCACATTAGGTTTAATGTGGGTTGGATTTTTTTCGTTTAACTATGGACATTTGTAGTTGGAATGTATGGGCGAACATGTTTTTCAACTACAATGTTAAGTTTATTTGGGATAAATTCATCCCAACTACGGAACCCTTCATTGTGCGTGGTCCGCCACGCTCTTGACCGGTTTTTTAATTGTTTGATTTATAGTGATGTTGAGCAGATATTAATTTGATATTGAAGATATTTTTGTTCAATTTTAGAGGTTAATGTTAAACAGATTTTTCTCACGATCGCTCTATCTATATATATTTGGAAGCCTATATTTAGCAGTGTAGAATTAAAGGTTGATTTGTTACCTATTAAAATATCAAAGGTACGGTCTGACACAAAATTTCCTTCTAAAATGAGTTGTTAAAGTCACGCTCTCTCCCAATTACGTGCGAATTAGGTTTTGCTTTAAGTCAACTTTTACGAATTTATTAGGAACAAAAGCTGTATTTCTTTGTGACTGTTTTATTAACCTAGTTAGCTAAATTATTAATACCTTTTAGAACCGCTAAACATTACTAAATAAACTAAATCACGGATCCAAATCATTAAATGCGTCATTTCCAACAATAAAACAAAAGCCAGAGTATAATTTACAGTAATTCGCGGCCACAGTTAAAATATTTACAGCGTTAAAAAAAATTAACCTGTCACACAGCGGGATTCGGTGCTCAGTCGGGTATCGTCGGAAAAAACGTGGAATTTATTTCCCATTTGTTGTGTTTTTCCAATGTGGCGCGTTACGTCATTCGGAGAGGGAATTTTCTGGTCTTTCCGAGCGACGGATTTTAATTAAAATTGGATAATACTTTAAAGAAGAATTTGGCCGTATTTTTGTTGTTGATATTGATGATCTGAATAAAGAGTGGGCTTATTCTAGTCCGTTCTTGTTTCGGTATCGTTTAAAAATATTCAAAAAGGTTTCTTTATCAAGCAGGACATTACTATTAATTTATCAGTCACCATTGTATTGCATTTCATACCAGAGTGTAGGGACTTGTCCTTACACTATGTCCAGTATTAATGAAGTCCAGATTTCCGCACACATTTATGACGTATTAAAAGATAAACATTGCTCACAACGTATCGAGATATCAACAAAACATCTGAATAAGCTGCACAATACATCTTCAAGAATGATCGCCAAGAAAAATTACCATTCACCCAAAGAATGAGTAGGCTTATAAAAATATAGTTACATCCCTTTGTGACGTTGACAATGGGATGAAAGAAGGAGAGACTCGTGTACCCCACGTCATGTGCCTGTCATATACGTACGCAAAGTGAGTCAATTGCAAGGAAAGGGGTATTGTGGGCACCTCAGGAATGGATTGACTAGTCATGCTAAAAATAGGCTAGTCTATTTTAGTCAAGTTAAAGTTTTTGAAGAGAATCTATCGATAATAGCGTCAGGAACGCCCTGTTATATTTGTATTTTCATGTTTATATCCCTATATCATCTGTTGATTGCCACAGGTACCACAGGTAACCTATTGTTTTCTGTTGAGCATATTCCACAGACTACAGCTATTTTGTATAATTGAACACAATTTCAAATTTTCCAGCTGCTGAGAGTGTTGTTCTTTGAAATTCCAATAGCAAATTTAATATTGATAATGTCTGTTCAAAACTCTAAATTGGTACATAATGTATAATATACAAGTTTTAGTGTTGTAGAAGATAAGTGTATTATATCCACAGATTATATCCCTCGTCGACAATCCTTAAATAAATAAATAATAACTCGTTGGTGTGCCCCACCACTAACCATATACAGGATTATTGGTAAAACACCAACAACCTCTTAAGGGGTCATTGTACTCATCATTATGAACAACTTTTACTATGGGACCAAACCTGAAATCGGGAAAAAAATCAGCTGTTTAGTACATTTATGTTCGCATAATTCGCGATTTCAGGTTTGGTCCCATAGTAAAGTTGTTCATAATGAGGAGTACAATGACCCCTTAAGAGGTTGTTGGTGTTTTACCAATAACCCTGTATACTGGCTCATCTTTTTACATTTACATACATATACATTTTGTCTTTTTACTATAGTACCTAACTAATCTTATAGGAGAGACCAATTTTACCGAAACATACGCGACTATCAGTAGGACTATATTTCGAGCATCACTAATAAACCATTGCATGAAAAATATTAGTACTGTGGACAAAAAAGTATGTTCAAAAAATTACGCTATAATCCTAATCTCTTCAAAGTGAGAGTGAACAGGCTTCTTCTGGGTAAGCTCACTCCATCGTCGACTTTGTCTCTGTCGCCTCCGACCTAGACTTGAGTCAAGAGCAAACCCGTCTTAAATTAAATAATTAAATAAAACGCTCTAAAAAGTATGAAACAAGAATATATTCTCATCTGAAATTTGAAAAATACAGACAAATTAAAATCCGGAGTCACACGTACTCTGTTCAATTTATGCCTTAGCATGATGTGACTCCGGACTTTGAATTAGTCTGTCTTTTTCAAATTTCAGATGATAATATTTTTTGTTTCATACCTTTTAGAGCGTGATTTTTCAGCAGTCGGGTTTTATTTAGTTTGTGAACTCACTTTTTATTTAAATTATTTTGGGGTTCTAATTTCGTGGTATAGTATTTGCAGAGCCGCTATATCATTTTTAAAGAAGAATAATTATTATATAAATGTATTTTGGGTATGCCAAACATGTTATTTTGGAGAGAAAATAATATGTTTGGCTCACATCTGAGACGTGATTTTAGAATTATTCCTAATTATCGAGTGCACGCAAGCAAAGCCGCGAGCAAGAGCTAATAATGCATATATTTTTGAAATATGCTAATAAATAATAAGCCCTTTCATTTTTTTTTAGTTCATGACTTTGTCCTCTCGAGGGCGCCTTATTCAATTTAATGTGACGTCACATAGCTTATAATCAGCGTACGATCAAGACTGTTCCAACTATACCTCATTTGTCAATTTATGATACGGAGTTTAGAAGTTATTAGGGAACAGATGAACACACATACATATATGCCGATCAAAATCATAACCCTCCTTTTCGCTTCGCCGTAATCGGGTAAAAAGTAGGTACACTTTCTAAACGTTTTTTTTTGTTCTTTTTTCCCGGCCAGTAGGGAAGTCCTGATGACACGGCCCTATCAGTGTTCATAAGTTAGGTGATTGGAAATATAAATATTTGATTGTACACTTAATAATGGATGAAGATTGTTAATTCGGATGAGAGTATTGGTGGACGTTGTCCGACTATTATTATTACAAGCTTATAATTAGCTCGCAATGTTCGTATGTAAGTTGTTCTTTACAAAATTTGCGTTAAATTTGACCCACTTCCCGGTGTTCGATTGAGCTGCATACGTATGTAAAATCATGTAATATTTTGGTACCAGTTGATTTGATAATGGAGCCGGAAGGTGGCCACAGGAACTCGGTAAGAAACGACGCAACCCTATCGAGTTTGGGCTTGTTTGATTCGTCTTGACAAGGACTCTGTTCCTAGATGATATCCAAAATAATAAAAGCTTGTTAAAAAAACACTTGTTATGTTCAGCTTCCTATGTGTAGATGTATCGTCAATAATATGAACGACATCAAGGCGTGATACTAATTAACTATCAATAAGCATAACCCTTTATTATGTGTATGACCAGATGTATGAACGTAAACGAGGCAAAAGGAGTATGTAAGGATCAGGTGCGGAAGGGCAAGTACCATTCTGTAGTTTGTGCCTACCCCCATGGGGAAAAGGCGTGAGTTTATGTATTATTATTTAAGTTAAATAACTTTGCTGAAATTTTAAATTTTACTTTTAGTTTATAAGCAGCTTCTGTCCAATGTCTTTTTTTTTCTTTAAATGTTATGTACACCTATAATTTGTGTATACATTAGCAGTAATACCTCCTAAATACGCTAAACTAATGTTGAATGTATATGCTGTTGGTGTCCTTTAATAAATAAATAAATAAATGTATATAAGAGTTATTGAGCTCAACCGAGTTGCGGATTTTAACCGATTTCCAAAAAGGAACGATGTTTGACTTAACATATAAATATATTTAACCGACTTCAAAAATGGAGGTTATATGTTCGACCTGTATGTATGTATTTATGTATGTCCGCGGTTTTCTCAAAAACTAACGAACCAATTTTGTTGGTTCTTTCACTAACGTGATCTGTAGATCACAAAAAAAAGAAAAATAAAAAAAAGTATGAAAGTATGAAAAAAGAAAGAAAGTGTATACTTTCAGGAATGTCTTAGTATATAATTTGTAAAAGGTGATGAGCGGTTGATGTGAGGCTATTGTAACTTAGATAAATTACAAAATGACCCACTAAAAAAAGAAATATAAAACACTTAAAAAAAACCAACCGACTTAAAAAAAAACATACTAATAAGTGAAAAATAAGGCTTGAGTTATATTTTAATAAACATAATTACAACTGCCAAATTGCTACATAATGCGATGCGTCGCCGTGCTTCAATACATCTAATCTGTCAGAACGCAATTTTGTGATAGGCCTCTTAACATTAATTATACATTGTAAGACATTCAATATGCTTTTATTTAACTTGCAAGTTTGTATGTATGTATGTTCGCCTCAAATCTTGCAACTAAATTTTAAAGCAGTTATCCTCAACCGATTGAGATGTTTGCATAAAGGTTTAGTTTGGATGACAATGCATTGTAAGCTAAGTGACGTCATTCTAAATTCAATATGGCTGACGGCCCAAGACGGCGGACTAAATATCTTTTGTTCACTCCCATCAAATGAAAGCGTTTGCTGAGAAAATACGAAAAAAATATAAGTAGAAATAATTCAAATTTCGGAAGTCGGTGGCAACAAACTAAAATACACATCCAAAGACACCGACTTTCGAAATTTGAATTATTTCTACTTATATTTTTTTCGTATTTTCTCAGCAAACGCTTTCATTTGATGGGAGTGAACAAAAGATATTTAGTCCGCCGTCTTGGGCCGTCAGCCATATTGAATTTAGAATGACGTCACTTAGCTTACAATGCATTGTCATCCAAACTAAACCTTTATGCAAACATCTCAATCGGTTGAGGATAACTGCTTTAAAATTTAGTTGCAAGATTTGAGGCGAACATACATACATACAAACTTGCAAGTTAAATAAAAGCATATTGAATGTCTTACAATGTATAATTAATGTTAAGAGGCCTATCACAAAATTGCGTTCTGACAGATTAGATGTATTGAAGCACGGCGACGCATCGCATTATGTAGCAATTTGGCAGTTGTAATTATGTTTATTAAAATATAACTCAAGCCTTATTTTTTTTTGGTTTAAAGTATGCATTTTTAACTTCTTATAAACGAACGCTTATTCTGGTATAAATTTCACGTAATAATTAGAGAGTTATAATGAGAGAGTATTAGAGAGTTAATTAGAGATTTCACGTAATTGGAGAGAAATTTACTGTTAATTCTGAGCGTTTTTTTTTTGTAATTTTATGGTTTTGAAAGGGATTTTTGCAATGCAATATGCCTCTTAATGCGAGCTGTAGCCTTCACGAGGGATGATATTTAAATAGTAAAAATTCTAGGAAAAGTGACCCATGCTAACAATCATAATGTCAGGTTTACAGATTTACCACAGAAGAAGAAAACAGTGCCAGAGATAAATTTAAACAAGAGTGAAAGCGAATTTTATTCAAATAATGGATCTAAAATAATACCCTGGCTGCATGAATGTCCAATATCCCAGTTTTTTGGTAGCAACAAAAGTCGATTAACACTGTAACTTTTAAATATCATTTAAATTAATACAAACATGTTTGATACCGACATTACTTTTCCGCATTTCAGTGTAAATAGCTAAGAATTAAAATTGTCCTCATGAAATAAATTTCCAAAAGTGTACGTAGTGCTAATCGACTTTTGTTGCTAAACGTACCTCGGTAGGAACTTCGCTCACGTAAATAAATGATAAATGATTTTTATTTCTGTAAGTAGGTTTGTACAAACACTTTTACAAGTCAATCATATTTTTTTTTTAAACTGGATGAGGTCGGCGTTTCCTATCTGACTACTCTGAGAAGAAAGGCCGAAACAAACTCAGAGGTCACAGTCTCGTTATAAAGTCCAGACATAATCTTGGTCACTTCATGTGAAGACCATGTAGATTTGTGTCTGAAATGGTCTTTTGAGGAAAGAACCACAGAGATTGAGAGGACCTGTCCAGTCAGTGCACGCATTTGTCAGTAATCGCGCAGCTCAACTCAGAACTTACTTATGAAACCTAAATATATTATCGTATCGTCTGCTACAATGGATCAGCTCTTTTAATTTTTTAACGCCGTCACGTCGGGAAATCAGCGATTTCTTTTAAAAATGAAGGCAATCTATTTTCTAAGAGAGTCCCATCGAGACCTATCAATATTCATAACGGTTCCTTTTGGGTTTTTGCTTTTGTAATACTTTTAAAAGGATATATTTTGCCAACTGGAACATTCAAGTTGATTTGATTGCTAGAATTTGTAGGTGACTCTTGCTCTGGAAGAGGGACGCACGGAACCGCGGAGTATGGGTGGGTGGTTCCGGGCGATGATGTTGCTCTTGGTTTCTTCGGACGGGTTATTATTTAACAGTTATTTTTCCATACAAAACAAATGTTTGTATATAGCGTACAGGTGCCTTATTGTTCTGGTTCTGAGTGTATATGCATTTGTGATTACTTACTACAATGTTGTTTAAGTACATGTATATTGTTAACAGTATCTCCACATTGAACATAGGTAGTCGTCTAACAGAAACGCCGCGTTAACGTGATGTTAGTATCGACACAATACCTACGCGGCGTAACCGTGACGAAATATGTTAACCAAAGCCTCATGCGAAAATGGGTGCCTTTACCCTGTCTTTAGTGATTGTACAGTAATAATAAAACTGGCCAAGTGCGTGTCGGACTACGCACAATGAAGGGTTCTGCAGTTGGGATGAATTAATCCCAAGAGCAAACTTAACAACGTAGTTGAAAAACATGTTCTCCCATACATTCCAACGGCAAATTTAAGTTTGTACGCACAATGTTGAGAGATTCACCATGATATTTTAAGACTATAGACTTATTTTAGGTTTTCCTGTAATCTATAGATATAGAACTATTTTCTGTATTTTTTTTCAAAATCTTAGGCTCAGTAGTTTCGGAGATAATAGGAGCGGAATGGTCAGTTTTCGTCTATTTTCTTAGATAACTTTAAAGCCATTTATTTTAAAATTATAAAAAGAAATATATTTGAGATACTCACAGTATTTTATTTCATTTGATATGTCAAACGGTACAGTTTGAAAAACTTTTTTTTTTAATTCTTATTTGCCACCCCAAATTGCCCCCATTTTCAAAATTAATTTATTACATACGTGTACTAAATTTCAACTAAATCTGTCTATTAGGTTTGGAGCAAATTGGCTGTGACAGACGGACAGACAGACACACGTGTGATCCTATAAGGGTTCCGTTTTTTCCTTTTGAGGTACGGAACCCTAAAAATTATGCAATTGTAGTGTCATACACCCTCCACCCTAATATAGTGTACAATGACGTCATATCAACCCACGTATGCAATAGGAGGCTGCCTAGAATTAATAATAATAATAACCTGGGACATTTCACACACGGTTATCTGATCCCAAACTAAGCAGAGCTTGTACTATGGAAACCAGATAACTGATATACTACATACACTACTTTTTTTTTGTAAATACATACTTATATAGATATAATATATATTTACACCCAGACTCAGAACAAACAGACATGTTCATGCACACAAATGTTTGTCCTGGATGGGAATCGAAATTATCGCCAAATTACACTACCTGCCTACATTTTGTTAAAGGTTACGTACCTATAGATGTATTTGGATCATCTACATGTACGTCTACGTCTATTTAAAAATAAAAAACATGATTGACTTGTAAAAGTGTTTGTACAAACCTACTTACAGAAATAAAAATCATTTATCATTATCATTTACATTTTAAGCAAATGAAAACATCTGACGATTCTTAGGAAAGTTTACTTTATTACATTGCTAACTTGTGCCCGCGACTTCGTCCGCGTGACCGTTCTAGTTCCCCCGACACACCACATCGCATCGCATCGCCTGCCCGCACTATTACATCATTTTTGATTTCTAACTTTTGTTTTTCAATTTTCTTGGTCCTAAGCGAAAAGACGAATCATCAAAATCCGCTTAGAAATGCCGAAAATACAGTACATTTATGCATATAACTACGTACATAACAATAATTAAGTACCGAATGTATTATATACTAAAGCCTCCCTAAAAGTATGTAGATCACGTTAGAATCATCAAAATTGGTTCATTAGTTTTTGAGAAAATCGCGGACACACAAACATATGGGTCGAAATCAGAACCTCCTTTTTTGAAGTTCGTTAAAAACCCAATAACTCATTGTCCGACCTGTGAATTGTACCCAGGCAGGGCCAAAAAACCAACTATCAAAATAACTGTCTATTCTATTCTAGCAGAGCGTAGAACTTTTTCATAATCCTACCATTTTAGGAAAGGAAATCTCTTGGAAACATTCCGATAAGATAGCAGAAATATTCCAAGCAATATTTCGAAAGGGTCCCGTATAAAAGTGGCATCAGTAAACAATAAGACGGGTTGTTAGTTCGACGTCACTGATAACATCAGTCAACCTATTTCTTTTACTAGTGCTATAACTCTTGTGTGGGACAGCAAGCAGCTGTTTCTTTTATCACCTAGCACCTAGCTTATGCGTGCCACTTTCTTGACATATTGTTCAAATAATAGGTACCGTTGGTTTTTCTAAATAAACGGGTACATCCTTTGCACCATTTAACTTAAGTGCGGTTAGGAAATTATTTATTTATTTACTAGAACGAAGTAAAGTCAATCACACTGGATGAAAATAGGCTGAGAGAAGAGATTATGTTCCGGATAGCTAAAATTTTTACAACTAATTTCCACCTTTTCATAGATTTTTTTTTTTTTTTGAGAAATTCATAGATAATAAGTCATATATAAATTTCAATTTCAAAAATTTGGCACACAGGTAGACCAAGACCTGGTTTACGATATAGGATATTCTTTATTACGATAGTAAGTTACCGTGGAAACCTGCACTCGGGAGAAGCCGCGGGTAAAAGCTTGTGTTCCATTAAATAATGCACTTCTAGAACCTTTATAGAACCTTTGAAATATTACTTTAAGGAACTTTCAAATCTCTATTCTATCTCTAGACCTTTGATCTCCACGACAGTCGCTAGAACTTGAACAACAATTTTAATTGACCTAGCGAAGCGTCTTTTCTTGAAGTCTGGCAAAATTTGCTTTTCTCTGTCAGTTTGTTGGTACTTCTATACAGGTTGTATTTTACAACTGATTTGAATGAAACTTGGTATACAGGTTTTACGACTTTATAAAAAAAATTTGCCGTCGGGGATTTTTGATTTCAATTCCTCCAAAAAGAGGCAAAACGTGGACATCTCCGCCTTATGAGATGCGATTTCGATGGTTCTTTTTTTTAAAAGTAACTTTAAAATGGTCTCATGAAATTTTGGTGAAGATCTGATGAGGATCTTCGGCGTGATGAGCAGAATACCTCCACAAAATGGGACCACCTTTTCATCACAAAACTAGAGAATTCTGAAAATAATTCGCGAGGTCTACTGTTCGCAGAACTTCTAGATAAATATGTGGAAAAGGCGATTAAATCCCATTCAGCGACGATGATCTAAATTCCTTTAGAATAATAACCATAATTTTAAATGTCACTCCGTCTTCATTAATTTAAAACGATTGGCAGGCTTACAATGGTATTGTAACTATGGAGTTGTCGTGCTAGCGGCCATTAGAACATGTTAACACATCAGCACGTCTGCTATTCAAAAAACCGGCCAAGTGCGTGTTGGACTACGCACAATGAAGGGTTCCGTAGTTGGGATGAATCTCAAGAACAAACTTAACATGTTAGTTGAAAAACATGTTCTCCCATATATGCCAACTGCAAATGTAAGTTTGTACGCACAATATTGAGAGATTTACCATGATGTTTTAAGACCATAGACTTCTTATAGGTTTTCCTGTAATCTATAGGTATTGAACTATTTTTGTATTGTTTCAAAATTTTGGGCAGAGTAATTTCAGGGATAAGGGAGGAATGGTCAATTTTTGTCTATTTTCTAAAATAACTTTAAAATGATTTATTTTAAAATTATAAAAAAATATACTTGAGGAGAATATACTTCAAAAAAAAAAAATATACCTTACATCAAATGAAGGGTTCATTTGATGTAAGGTACAGTTAGCAAACTTTTTTTTTAATTTTCTTCTTTGCCCCCCATAGTTGACCCCCACATTCAAAATTCATTTATTTACGTTACATGTCCGTGTTTGGGTCACAAAAATACATACGTGTACCAAATTTCAACTTAATCGGTTTATTAGATTCGGAGCAAATTGGCTGTGACAAACGGATATACAGACACACGAGTGATCCTATAAGGGTTCCGTTTTTTCCTTTTGAGGTACGGAACCCTAAAAAAGCAAAACAAAATACATTACACTTTGTTAAAAAAGAAAAGAATTTCTTTTCAGCGAAAAATATTTTTAATTAAACCTATGGGTAGATTAGGAAATCTGTTAAGTCAAGGCTTTAGACAAATTACAGTTTGGGATGAAAATAAAGGCATTTGTCTTCTGAAAAATATTAGTGTCAGCTTTGCCTGAAATAAAAGTTGTCTATACTTTATTTTAGGTTTATCAATAATTGTTTTAGCAAAACCTCTAGAAGATTTTCAGCTTAGTTATTTTTAGGTCGCGAGATTTATTTCTAATATTATTTTTAGGAAAAAAGCTCAGCTAGATAAGTTTTATCTTTAAGACGAGACCTCTGCCAATGTAGGACGAGAACGGATCGTTTGTAATGCAAATCCTACGAGAATGTATTCACACAAAACTGTTAACTACGTGTCGTTACAATATTTTAATTCCGTGGTCCTAAGATACGAAACAGATTGTCACATTAGTCCTGAAAGACGAACTAGTTTTTCAGCGAAAAAAAAAATACGCTTAGTATTTTTTGTGTCTTTTTCAAATAAAGATATTTTAAACCAGAACTTGATATCGGGTATTAAATATAATTAAATTAAATTAACTCGGGCGTTTCTTTCTCTTTTAACGACGACATAAATTTTATTTAATACGTCAATAATATTATTGCCGAGACATTGTTTTAACTAATTTATTCTTACACTTGAACACCTAACCTACACACACTACACATACACTACAGCGCACAAAAACTAACACAGTGTATTGTTTATGATATTTTTGTTTTACGAGAGCGACGGTATCTCGTCGGGACGCGGCTTGCCTAGCCAGTGGCTGGCGCCTAACTGCCGCCCGCCCAGCTAGGCGGGCCGCCCTACGAAGCAAATAACCAAAGGTCCTTTCTCCCAACGACCTTTTTGTCTGATCCTTGACTTATTTTCTACTTTGACATCAATAATAGTAATAATAGCTAATAGCAGTAACTTATGTATTAACTTATAGATGTAAATATTCGGGTTTGTTTGCGAAGACGTAGGATCCTTACGTCTTCGCAAACACACCCTCTAGGCCTCGGTTAGACACAGTACCGTCATTATTTAAGGGAATGGCTTCATTAAGTTTTTGGGGAGATAATTGAGACTTCATGGTACTGCTCGGAAGAGATATTAGTTGTTTTACCTGTTATAACAAAAAGGTTTTATTGTACTGTTTTGAAGAAGTTCTCTTTAGCTACACCTTTTGCATAATTTTCTGATGTCATTTGTGTTTTTGTTCGTTGATCCCTTTCTTTCCCTTCTTTATAAGGAAGAAAGAGAAAGAAAAAATATACATATTTTCTTGAATAAACTGTTTTCTACTAAATATGTAAGAATCCTTTATTAAAATATTTGAAGCGTATATCGTGTAACTTTATTACTGTCGGAATTGATCTTCTGCTTTAACAAAATGTCGCCTTGTTTTATGTGCAATCTATGTCCAACCTTGAAGCGAATATGTAAAAGACATTTATCTTCTTAACGATCGGTACATAAATCTTTATAGTTATAAAGCTGTAGGACAAGTATCATGTAAAACATTACGTTTATTATACCCCCATAATGTCTTATACTCTTTAGTTTTGTTTGCTTCCTATGTAAAGCTGGAGACTGTCCCCGCAATTTTAGGAAAGAAAAGTTCCCATCAATCTATCCGTATCACAGAGTTCGGTTGAATTGTTGACAAGAATGTAGGACCAAGAAAAAAAAATCTGCCTAGCCTTTTCCCAACTATGTTGGGGTCGGCTTCCAGTCTAATCAAATGCGCAGCTGAATACCAGTATTTTACATGGAGCGACTGCCTATCTGTCCTCCCAGTTACTGGGTAATACGATACCCCTTGGTAAGACTGGTTGTCAGACTTTCGGGCTTCTGACGACTCGTAACGACTGTCAAAGATCCACAAATGTCAGCCGGGACCAACGGCTTAATGTGCTTTCCGAGGCACGGAGAAGTTTCGGTATGTAAAGATGGCCACCCATCCACAGACCACCCCCGGCAAGCGTAGCTTAACCTAATTGATCGACCCGTGCGGCATTTATTACTTAGCCACGAGCTTCTCAAAGTAGGACAAAGAAATATATTCAATTAATATTTTGTTTGGTTATCAAATATGTGTTTTACATACAAGTTTGTTGCACCATATTTAGCCTACAGTTATGTAAATTTTCATTATCACTTACGACGTATACAAACCATACACGTCGTAAGTGATAATGAAAGCTTTCATTAATCAAGATTTTATTTTAACACGTTAACTGCCATGTCAGGCACCGGTGCTTGACAGACAAAGCACCTGTTAAGGCCATGTCAGTCCCGGGTGACTGACGCCACAGTATGTAATTTAGATACAAATAATATATAATTTATAATTAATTAATATAATATATAATTTACAAAATACCTGACATGGCCCAATAGCTATGTTTTGTTTCGTTTGGGCCTCGTCAGGCACATATGCCAGACATTTTTTTTTTGCTTTATTTTACATTATAATCACCGGAAACAAATTAAAATAGTCATATAATGTGATTTACTTGAATATACAACCAAAAAAACAAAAATAAAAAAAAACGTCATCAAAATTTTACTATGGCAGTTAACGTGTTAATTGACGTTTATGCTAATGAATATCAAAACACATTCGTCTTTTCACTGTCAAAACAAACATTACGGTCGAGTGTCTAGGATTATTTTTTAAATTCATATAATTTTTTAGGGTTTCGTACCTCAAAAGGAAAAAACGGAACCCTTATATATCACTCATGTGTCTGTCTGTCTGTCTGTCCGTCTGTCATAGCCAATTTGCTCCGCATATTATGGACCGATTAAGTTAAAATTTGGTATACGTATGTATTTCAGTGACCCAAAGACAGACGTGTAATGTAAATAAATAAATTTTGAAAATGTGGTCAATTTTGGGGTTCAAGTAAGAAAATTAAAAAAAAAAAAGTTTTGGAAACTGTACCGTTTGACACATATCAAATGAATGAAGGTCTCAAATATTTTTTTTGTAACTTTATTAAAATCATTTTAAAGTTATTTAAGATAATAGATGAAAAATAAAGTACTGAGGAAGAAGAAAGTACTGAGAATAAAATTTTGAAAAAAACATACAGAAAATATTTCAATGCGTATAGATTACAGGAAAACTTATAAGAAGTCTATGCTATTAACATAACATGGTAAATCTCTCAATATTGTGCGTACTAACTTACATTAGCAGTTGGAATGTATGGGAGAACATGTTTTTCAATTACAATGTTAAGTTTGTTCTTGGGATTCATCCCAACTACGGAACACTTCATTGTGCGTAGTCCGACACGCACTTGGCCGGCTTTTTCCTTTTTCTGTCTTTTTTTTTTTTTTTTTCGTGGAAAAATGCTCATGCATACTGCACTACCACGGGGAGATAGTGCAGTTATGTGGGACTCCAACCCACTAAAACTCCACGGTGTCCTCCTCTGCCGCTGCCGGCGGGAATACGGGCACGCGTTAGCACTCACCGCGAACCCGCCGCGGCTGTCCGTCACCGGACCCTCCTCTGGGGAGCACCCCCCATCACCGGCGCACAAGAACACATTGTACACCGTGACCACCCCATGGACCAAACCAGCACATGGGCGCCAGACGACCCCGTGTCTAGTCACCCTTGGTCCCCCTGCGACCGGTCAGGTCAGTGGCCCGGCCGCCTACCACTTTTCGGCCGCAGAGGATAGGGAGAGCGGCCAACGAAATACCGACACTCCTCCTCCCCTGCGGCCCCACCGGGTCCGCCATCAGACGGTGGCGACCCCGTCAAGGCCGCGGAAGGTAGGGAGAGCGGCGCACCGCAATACCGGCACTCCTCTCCCGCCGCGGCCTCCAACCCTCAGCCGCGATGCCTCCCATACGACATCGCGGCCCGCCTCAGTTGCGATGTCGCCCAAGCGGCACCGCAACCTACCTGTTGGCCGCTACGTCGTCGACTTCCTGGAAAAAGCCCTGACGAGCGGCCCCTCCTCGGGTTCCTCTTCGCTTCACCGTGGGTGACCAAGCCACGGCTACTGAGCCCCCCCGCCTCGACAATGCGGGAACCCCCCGGGGGGGTTCCTTTTTCTGTCTGGCATTATTAATCAGAAAGTCGAGAATTTTATTTTAAGATTTCTTTACAATCGTCGTTCACAAGGCCTACATCCATCACAAGGGAAAAATAAAATCTTACAGACATAGACAATTATCCAAAAACGCAAAAAAGCAGACTAAACAATTAAGTTCAAAAGATAAATCAAAAATGTTATTAAAACCTTGTTTGACCACATTTTATTGCATTTGAAAATATAAAAGTCTAGAATGTTATTTCTACTTTCATTCGTAACTTTGTCTATTCTGGACACGTTTTTAATAAGAAGAATGTGTTAGTAACATATTTTTATACCCGAACTAAGGTTCGCTATTTTCATCGTGATTTAACAACTCACGAAGTTTTCTTAGCTGACAGTTTGTTTCTGAAAAAAAGTTAATAAAACTGAAATATTCAAAGTATTTATAGAGCAAGAATAGTCAAAGTATGAATTTATTAACATAGGTAGGTACCTACATTTAGGTAAATTGCTAAGGATAAGTGCAGGAGAATGATGATGATCTAAATTGGTAAACAAGACGTGATAAGATGCAGACGTTACACATCAATCAAAGATTATCATCATCATCCGCTTAGATTGTTCCCATTTCCACAAATCAACTACATACCTACTTGGTACTACCACAGTTTAATTCATATGGGACACTGCGCAAAATCATTTTATTAAATAAAAAGCGACTCTGGCTACGACACAATAAAGTGCAATTCAGGTCGCACAACGCTTGTAACCTACAGTTATATTCACCTACAAGTTGCCTCTCTTTCTATCGCGTAACTTTTATTATACCTTCTGACTTGTTAAGGTGGTCTTCGTTTACGACGCTGCGTGTGAGTGGGTATCGAACTGACCGTGCGAGCCGGCCGGTGCGCGGCAGCCCGCACTGAATTGGCCCGACAAGTCGAGCCCGCCGCGTACTTGTAACTTCATACCTAAACTGTAGAGTGTCCCATCTGTATTAATCTGTGGTAATACCAAAATTGTACGATTTGACCAACTGACAGTTTTCGAAATTGTGACTACGTAACAAATGCCATAGATTTGACAACCGTATCTGCGCAAACTCGTACATATTACGTTATAAAGTTTCATTTTAAAACCTAGACCTCCGTCTCTATGGACCAAATACTTTTAGTACGAACGGTACTAATGCTGTTCACCACATTAGGAGTCAGCGTTCAGTGCAAGAAGTCAGCACTTAGAACTCAGAATATAACTCAGAGAGTCATTTGTCTATGTCTTGAAACGGCTGATGTGAAATGTACGGGTATGTGCACGCTGTCGTAAATGTGGAAAACATAGGACCAAAATATGACTGAGTTTATAAAAATGTTAAGATTCTTTACACACTTAAAAACCTTGTTTGTTCATAGTATTTGCTTACAGGCTGGCGATTCGGCTCCTGGGAAGTCATTACCGCTCTATCTACCAAAAGATACTTGTAATATTAGGTTGGGGAAAAAGTCTTTTCGCATTATAGTATGTATGAACTTGTAATAAAACCTCTTTGGCTATACTATTTGTATCTGGCTGGTTTTGATATCATTGAAAGTTTAAATTTTAAAGAACATAATTCCAAATTCAAATTAGGAAAATGTGTGATTTTCATTTGTTTTTCGTACCGTCAAGATGAGTGAATCTAATGAAGAAATTCGATACATTTTAAAATTTTACTACAAAAAAGGTAAAAATGCAACGCAAGCCGCGAAAAAAATTTGCGATGTTTATGGACCTAGTGTAGTGTGTGTGAGAGTAGCACAACTTTGGTTTAAGCGTTTTCAATCCGGAAATTTTGATGTCAAAGATGCACGTCGCTCTGGTCGCCCTATTACGGATAAAATGGATGCCATTTTTGAAAAAGTGGAGCAAGATCGGCATATCAGTAGTTACGACGTAGCTGAAGAACTGAAAATTGACCACAAACAGTTTTGGCGCATTTGAAAAAAACTGGGTACACAAAAAAGCTCGTTATTTGGGACACGAGCTCACTGAAAGAAACCTAATGAACCGTGTACTCATTTGTGATTCTTTATTACGACGTAATGAAACCGAACCATTTTTGAAGAAGCTGATAACTGGTGATGAAAAGTGGATAACGTATGACAAGAACGTGCGAAAAAGGTCGTGGTCAAAGGCCGGTCAGGCTTCACAGACTGTGGCGAAACCCGGGTTAACTCGCAACAAGGTGATGCTGTGTGTGCGGTGGGATTGGAAGGGCATTATTCATTATGAGCTGTTACCACCAGGCAGAACCATCGATTCTGAACTCCACTGCGAACAACTGATGAGATTAAAGCAAGAAGTTGAGAGAAAGCGGCCGGAATTAATCAACAGAAGGGGTGTGGTTTTTCATCATGATAACGCTAGACCTCACACATCTTTAGCCACTCAGCAAAAATTAAGAGAGTTTGGCTGGGAGGTGTTAATGCATCCGCCGTATAGTCCTGACCTTGCACCTTCAGATTTCCACCTGTTTCGGTCTCTTCAGAATTCTTTAGGTAGTGTCAGGTTAACATCACGAGAGGACTGCCAAAACCACTTGTCGCGGTATTTTGACCAGAAGTCCCAAAATTTCTATAGCAATGGGATCATGCCCCTACCTACAAGATGGCAAAAAGTTATCGAACAAAATGGTATCTACATACTTTAGTTAAATGTTAATAAACTATATTAAAAAATGTTTTGAATTTTCTTAAAAAATGCGAAAAAACTTTTTCCCTAACCTATTATTTCTCATGTTTTTTTTTTCGCTGCTGCAATTAGATAACCCTTAGATATTCACTTTAAATATCATTAGAAACTTTAAAAGTGGAATTAAAAAAATAATGCAAAAAAAAAATTTGTAGGAGAGTTCGACTTCACGCCGTTTGTTTTCCTGAAAACTTATTGAAATTTTATTGCGGTTGCCGATGCTGCAGTAGCCATTGTCTTTGCTTGACACTCGTGGAGATGACGCGGCCCCACTTACGTCAATTTATATGGAATAATTGTGTTTCCCATTATAGTCACCAGACGGCGCTTATTGAGTTTCAGTACAAATTGAAGTTTCGTAAGTACAAAAACTCGCACTGAGGCCTCTGAGCAGATTTACGGCCGATATGTGACGAATTAGACGACATCTCTTTTTTACTATTTGCAACAGATTTTCTTACGTTTTCTGACACCGCCATAGCTGTTGTATTCTATCGGTCCTAGACTTCTTCTTATTCTGTTTTTACATTTCTGAGCAGATTAACGACCGACACATCTGACATTATTTTGCTATTGTCAACTTCATACTCGTATTAGTTTTAACCTTAGGGGAAGTATTATTATTATTGGACCATATTTCTGTTGTTTATATCTGTTTCCTGGTAGTGCTTTGTCAACTCCTGACAAAGACACCAGAATAATTTATTTAGCTAAACATGTTTTTGCGCTATACAGGTTGATATTTCGACACACAGTGAAAAGTAGAGGGTCGCGCGCATTCGCGTGCACTCGCAGTGTGACGTAATATGCAAATTTTATCCGGCCCTAAAATTGTTATAAAATGACATATATTTTAAATGCTCATCCATTACTATAGCATTAAAAGTATCGTAGTTATTAGCGGTTGAAATCTTATAATGTTTTTGTCGGTTAGAAATATTGAACTTACCACCGTCGCATTTCTGGTCTGAGCATCCAAACGACGTTAAAAATGCATGTACAAACAAAACAACTGAACTGTAGTATGCTGTTAAAAATTCCCAACGAAATACCGAGTGCACTAAATAGCATGATAAAACACAAACTACCACCAAGCTAAACACGGCGGTGAACTTAATCGAATTTTATACAAACATTCATTACCGATTCCCGATGGACTCCCGTACGTCTGCTGGACGTATAGGTACACACAGAATCGGTGACAAACATGTAAACACCAGCGTAGTTAGCGATTTAATCAGATAGCAATGTTTGAACATGCCTCGCGAATCGTTTGTGGCTACATGTTCTGTTTATTTGTGACTAACTTTGGATGTTCAAAAGGGTTTGTTGTACCTATGTTTGTTCATGGATGAATAGTTATCATAGTATAGTTTGACCAAGACCGCTATACCGCGTTGTAGGTATGTGCGCGGCGAGACGGGGGACAGTGCAGGCCGCTCATTCGTCAACGCTCACGGCGTTCCACCGCTCAATCGCCAGCGCTGCACCCGCCTCGCCGCTCATTCCTAAGGCGCGGTACAGCGGTCTTGGTCAAACTATAGTGAATAGGCATGATGAGTTAAAATGTGGCATGACGTCACGCCTTGGTAGATTTTATACTTAGAAATGACGTAGCGAGCCCCCACTCCCGAATTTTAATGCGTGTTATCATTTTAATTAATATGATAAAGCAAAAAGTACGTGTCTAATACTTTTTTTATTATCTGACTGACGGACTAAATAAAATTTCTTTTTTTTTACCCAGTCATCATCCCTATTATGAGCAAACATGGAGGTGACAGACAAGCACATACCTACTGACCGTAAATATCACACACTGTGTTGTAGAAGTCGTTCCGCTTTGTATAGCGTTGTCTCTGTCACTCATAACTGTGTGACAGTCTCTTTCTTAACCTGGATACGCCATACGATGTCACAGTACCCATATTCGTAGCAGTCCGGAGTCTGGATTGTGCCCGGTTGATGGCAATAGGCTCGCCCCCACAAAAATCTTTATTATTTAGTTTTCTGTGGCCCCGCATTACATGGGACTTGGCGTCAGAGTAGCCGCGAAATTCAAATTTTCTTACGTTTTCTGCAATTCACAAGTCAGTATTAGGTTGTGATTTGATCAAAATATAATTCGCGGCCGTAACAAATATGTATTTACATAATTATAATCATTAAAGTGACCAATACAACTCTTTAAGACCAGCACTCTAATTGCGTAACACACTATCGATGGAAATCTGAATAATTTTGAAATCAATTGCTTCATATGTTCGAAAAATTTGTGTTTTCAGCACCGTAAATAACGCAATGAATGTTATTGAACTGTCAATATGAAACCGATTCCGATTGATAGTGTGTTACGCAATTAGGTTGCTGGTAATCCTAATGAATGACTATTTCATGAAATCTTGACATTTGAGGATTATACTAACTTAAGGAGTTGTATTATTGATTCTAATGATTTAATTCTATTAATACATATTTGTTACAGCCGCGAATCATACTTTATTTAACATAAAATTTAATACTGACTTGCAAATTGCAAAAAACGTAAGAGTTTGGTTAAAAACAAAAAATTACGAAATAAAAAACATAACAATATATCGAATTCAAAAAGAAATTAAATCAAAATTATAAAATAAATATAAAAAAAAAACTAAAATAAAGATCGCAAGACACCGACTTCCGAAATTAAACTTATTTCACCATTTTGAGTTAATTTATTTCTGAAGTCGATTTTTTTTTTCTTAAATAACTTTAAAACAATTTATTTTAAAATTACACAAAATATATATTTGAGACCCTCACAGTAAGCTCTTTCATTTGATATGACATACGGTACAGTTTGCAATTTTTTTTCTTATTTTTTCTTATTACCCCCCAAAAGTGACCCCCATATTCAAAATTCATTTATTTCCGTGTCGTATCAGTGTTTGGGTCACGGAAATTCATAAGTGTACCAAATTTCAACTTAATCGGTCTACTACATTCGGAGCAAATTGGCTATGACAGACGGACAGACAGACATACGAGTGATCCTATATGGGTTCCATTTTTCAAAGTAACACGCTAGCAGTGTAATAGTAAGGAAATCTACAATAAACGGTGCAGTACGGTTTCTAGATATGGCACACTGCCACTCTTTGACGTCGTCTTTATTTTATTTTATTTATAGCCTAATTTTCAGTGATAGTTGTAGTACAAAACATGTATAGTATCAGTTCTAGTCTCTGTGTGTCCTTTGGCAATGGCCTCCTCCAACCTCTTCCAACTTTTCCTGTTCCTTGCCTGACTTTTCAGCCGTCTTCACCAATTCACCATTTTTTCAACTGTTTTCCTTACTTTTTCTTCCCCTCCCTAACGCCCTATTTGCCATAGAGTCAATTTTTTGTTCCATTTCGTGTCATTACCAGTTATTGGTAACGGTGAAAGACAAGAAAGAAACATGACTCGGCTTACGTCATTTGGCGATTAACCCCTATATACGTGTAATCAAGTTTATTAGCATAATCAAATTAATTACATATATCAGAGATCAAACGTATTGGGTGTCAAGCCGAACGTATTTAATGATCTGTCGTCAAACACCGACAGATGTCACTAGCGGGTAATTGATGACAACTGTTGTCAACAGAGAGACTGTATATTGTGATACGCTACGATTAACTACTTGTACGTGGTCGTTTAGAAGGCTCATCCAGTTTTGGGAAATTCCATGAAATCCGGTACCTACATTCTCGTTTTGTTTGTTTTTTTTTTTTTTTTTTTTAAATAAAACCGTGTCCAATCTTCATCAACGATTTCCTTTAAGGCCCATCGTCCACAAAGGTACTATAAAAAATAAAATCAGCAACGTCTAGTATTCAATGGCGGTCGTGAACGATGGTCTTTCGTCTTCTTATCAATAGATTACTACTTAATAATAATTATAACGGGTTCCATATACCTACCATAACCTGTTGAATATAAATGTTACTTCTAAAGGCATACAATTCTACTTCTAAAACCATTTAGTAATGGAAGTTTCAGCTCTTTCCACATCCAAGGGCATGATCATTAAAAAAATTGTCCGCACCCTGCCGAGCCCCTACATTTAGGGTATAACTATTATTATAATGTAGGCGAGTGGCTGTAATAGAATAAGTGGATCGACTTGTTTTTTGGTGACTACCTACAGTAGGCCGCAATTCAATGGTAACAAATCCAGTATAAGCTGGACTATTATTCTATTGAAACACCGTACTACGCTAGGCCAGTTCAAAGTAGAGACGTGTGGTCGACCTTCCATTATAATAGAAGACTGGAAATATATTAAAAAAGGAAAAGAGGAAATCTCATCGATTTCCTCTTTTCCGCAAATTGCTAAATATTGCGATACGACTGCTTCTTTGGCTGTGGTCGCAAATGCAACTGCTGAGTCCCAGGTTTAATCCCAGGCTCACAGAAAGTGTTTTTGAGTTTTTCTGCCAGAATATTCCAGATTTCGTAAGGCAGGTGGAAAGAAAGATTCGTAGTACCGAAATAATATATTGTTTAATTACTAATAATATAATAATAATATAATATCCTGGGACATTCCACACACGGTCATCTGATCCCAAACTAAGCAGAGCTTGTACTATGGAAACCAGATAGCTGATATACTACATTTAGGGAATAGGTTTCTATTGTAAAATGATGTCTATAAAAGGCAGCGACTTAAATTGATTTAAGTTGGTAAGGGTGTAGTTAAGCTCTGTAAGTACATGCTATTTTTGTTATTGTGTGGTTGGTATCTTATTTTTTTTAAATTAATTGTGTTACGTGCAAATAAATCAGATTTGTAGGGTACTTTTTCTTTTGTTATTAAAATAATCGAATGCGTCTAAGATTGTTTTTTTTATTTAATAAATTTTGCTTCTGAAACCTTAATCTACATACACTACTTTTTTTTGTAAATACATACTTATATAGATAATTACACCCAGACTGAGACCAAACGGACATGTTCATGCACACAAATGTTTGTCCTGGATGGGAATCGTCCCACGACCTGCGGCATGATAGGTGGTATCTTAACCAACCACGCCAACTGGCCTATAATTCTATCATTAAGTACAAAGGAGATAGCCTTGAAATCAATGAGGTAGGTATTTTTTTCTTTGTCCTACTTTACACGTCCATACTTGTCAATATGTCCCGGTTACCATAGTTACCATACTATACCTGACAGTTAACATCTGCAGCCACTCTGAATGAGCAAATTGAAATTCAAACGAGGCACCAGAGTGTAATGAAAATAGTTTGACCAACTAATTAACATTTCAACGCTGAAAATGTACCGGAAAAAGTTTAACAATATGCGTCATCAATGACTTTTGGTCCGAAATAGACAGTTTGGTTATCAAAATCCCGGGTCTCTTTATACCCGACTATGGCAAAGCCGGAAGGAAGGGGAACAGGGTTGGCATAAAACAAACACGTTTTAAAACACGTATAACAATGTTTAAAACAGTTCGAAATAAAACAATATTTTTAATTAGGTGTTTAAAATCACAGTTTAAAACCAGTTTAAACAATGTTTTAAACATTAAGAAAAAACACGGTTTTAAAACAAATTTTAACAGCGAAAGAATGGAAATAAATGAAAATAATAAATGTTTAGGACTTGAAATAGCTCAAAAACAAATTAAAAAGGTTAGATAGGTAGGAGGTCTGATCTATTCGTCACTGGTCGAAATGAAGTAATTCCGCGCAACTATTTTGGGGATTCCCCTTATTTGAATACAGTCCGTCCTACATGTCGTAGTGGCAGATGGCTTGAGCTGTTTTCTACTAGTTTTCATTGTCAGAACCACTTGTGTAGGCGAAAGTAACAAGCACCAGTAAGATGGAAAATTGTAATTTACAGGCTTAGTCTTACATAAATTCACACACTAAGGGCTGGTTTTTTGATTCGTAGAACTCAACCAATGGTTAAACATAGTAACTAATGGTTGAATTTTGGCTAAATGTGAAAAGCTAAACATGAATGACTTATGCCATAAGTTACTACTATTTTTTAATATGAATGAGCTAACATGCTAACTCGCTACTTGTGTACAAAGTATAGTACAACGTGCAAAGTTAGCCCACGAAATTCAAATTTTCTTACGTTTTTTGCAATTTGCAGGTCAGTGTCAGGTTGTGTCTTGATCAAAATATGATTCGCTATATTAAGAAAATAAATCCAAAGTATGTAATATTAAGTGAGCCCATATTACATCTCTCTAAGTTAGAATTGGTCTCAAACGTCATGATTTCATGAAACAGGTTAATTTGAACTTACAGAGATACATCTCTACTAATTTAATATGTTAAACTAATAATTCGAATGATTATCATTCTGTTATATACTTTAATATAGCCGCGAATCATATTTGATCAAGATACCACCTGACAATGACCTGCGAATTGCAAAAAACTTAAGAAAATATGAATTTCATGGGGTACCTTTGTGCGTCCACCCTATCTAATGTAAATGCAATTCAGAAAATAATCTCGCTGTTTTGTTATTAGAGAAGCTTTTACCAAAAGGTCCGGTACAGCAACAGTTTTTATTCATGACAGGTCACTTACCTGAAAAGAGAGAACTTATTTAGTATAATCAAAATGGAGTAGTTTCTCTGCATAAATTGAACCGTTGAAGGGTACCACAGACACCAACATGAGATTAATCATTGCTGTTCAGTTCAAATATAATAAAACGGGTATTCTAGCTTAGTATTTTTTGTTCCAACATGTTTAAAATACATTAACTAGATAATCATTTGTCAATAAGATGTTATTGACAAATGATTATCTAGTTAATGTATTTTAAATATGTTGTAATTTTTGGAGAGCAAATTTCTTTAGGCGCGTTGAGCGATTATAGGAGGAAATGTTGCGGGTTCGTGTCACCACGTTATCGCGTCATGCTATGAATAGATTTACGTTTAAGTTTTCACTTCTGTCAGCAGTTCCCACAACTGCCAATGTTTTTTCTAAAGAGTCATTCTTGAATTTCTTTCCCATTCTTCTCATCGCTGAATCACATACAATACTACCTTTTGGAAGGGGCGAACAGATTCAATTCTTCTGTCATATAATAGTGTTTTTTATATAATTGAAATAAACGATTTGACTTAAGGGGACTTCAGGACCTAAACGCAACTAAACGCAAGTTTTATAATGCAAAAAAGTATTTGATCTAGTGCAGTAAACAAAATCAGAAAAGTATATGATATTCTTCAGGACATATGTTACTTAGATAGTGTGTTGAAAATATAATATAACTAATTTGATACGATAGAAAAAAACACCGAGGAGTCCTCTAAATTTTTTTTAATGATTAAAAACCATACTAATATACGAATACATGCAATCATTCTCAAATCAAATGGGTCAGCTCGCTCAGTCAGGAATATCCTCTGAAATGCGGTGTCAGACAAAGTGGGTTGACTTCTCCGAGCTTGTTTAACTTATTTGTTAATCAGCTGATTGGCAGGCTCAGCAGAGCTATGGTCGGGTGTTCGATAGATGGAACCATGATAAATAATATTAGTTATGCGGACGACATGGTTCTGCTGAGCCCGTCAGTGAGTGCGCTTAGAAGACTTCTGGGCATTTGTGAAGCGTATGCCACGTCGCATGGACTCAAGTATAATGCTAGTAAGAGTGTCTTCATGGTATTCAAGGCGGGGAACAAAGCTCCATCAAATGTGCCACCAATTAGGATCGGGGGGGCGTCACTAGTAAGGGTGACTGAAGCAAAATACTTGGGTCACATGCTGACGAATCGCCTACAGGATGATGCAGACTTAGAGAGGGAAAGGAGGGCGTTGGCAGTCCGCTGCAATATGTTGGCCCGCAGATTTGCACGATGTACTACAGATGTAAAACTGTTACTTTTCAGAGCCTTCTGTCAGTCATTCTACACGTGCAGTCTGTGGATCAACTATACGCGGCGGGCTTTCAATGCCCTGCGTGTTCAGTACAATGACGCTCTGAGGGCAGTGTTGAGGAAACCCAGGTACTGCAGTGCTTCAGAAATGTTTGCGGCAGCTTTCATCGATGATTTCTTCTCCATCATTAGGAAAAGAACCGCATCGATGATGAGCAGGGTCCGTGGTAGCACCAACACTGTCCTCAGAACGTTAGCGTGCAAAATAAACGGTCCGTTTACTGTTTACTGGGCGAGTGTTCACTTACTCAGAAACAGGAAATAGACTGCAATATAATGTAATACACTGATCTCGATTTTGTACTAACAAATTACTAACACCCTGTTATTTGTATTTTTATGTGTTCTACTAACAACTTTACTAACTTTTCTTTTGGTAAAAATGTATGGACGTATGTCTGAAATAAAGATATATTATTATTATTCTAATTTTTGCTCAGATTATTCTACAAGCAACATGTTAACGAAATAGTGTTTTAATTTTTAGTCCGAAATTACCAGCGTTGTGTCATCGCGCTTCTCTTTCTTTTCTATGCAGTCCAACAATGGCCGCGCTTTAGGTCCTGTAGTCCCCTTAAAAAAGTCAAGTTCTAGAACGTATCCTAGAAAAATAGTCGTAAAGCCAGTCTCTAGTAACTTAGTAACAATATTGTCCGTTTATAGCTTTTACGTGTGCTCTGCAAACGTTCCTACCCAAAACCTGACAAGGCCACACAGATTTATCACCCGGCCCAAACCTGCGACCCTGAGCCCCGAACCAGGTCATCGCACCACTGCAGCATTTGGCTGCATCAGCTTGTAAAGGTGCGCTAACACGAGTTACTTATATTGCTCAAGTCGGGGCAATATTGCTCAAATATGACGTCACGACAATGTTTTGAAATCTGCAGCGGTACGAACACGTAGCAAATGCTGCTAGATAAAGTACCGAAACACTATATTGAGCATTAACGAGCAACTTGATATACTAGAAAAAAACATTCATTAGTAGGAGCAAAATCTAATTGAAAAAAAAACTGGCTAAGTGCGAGTCGGAATCGCGCACGAGGGGTTCCGTACCATTATCTATAAAAACGGCAAAAAAAATCATGTCTGTTGTATGGGAGCCCCCTTAAACATTTATTTTATTCTATTTTTTAGTATTTGTTGTTATAGCAGCAACAGAAATCATCTGTGAAAATTTCAACTGTCTAACTATCACGGTTCATGAGATACAGCCTGGTGACAGACGGACAGGGGAGTCTTAGTAATAGGGCCCCGTTTTACCCTTTGGGTACAGAACCCTAAAAATTAGGGTTAAAATGAGATTTAAGAATAAAAAATAAAATAAAATAACTTATATTATGGGTTATTTTATTTTTTTTTATTTTTATTTTATAAAGATTCTTTTCTGTTTTGTGAATGTGAGAACGTTCTAGGCTCTGTAGACTCTACTATGTATGTATGGTAAAACACCAACAACCTCTAAAGGGGTCATTGTACTCATCATTATGACCAACTTTTATTAGGGGACCAAATCAGAAATCGCGAAAAAAAATCAGCTGTTCAGTACATTTTGACGAATTATGCTAAATAAATGTATTGAACAGCTGATGTTTTTTTCGAGATTTCAGGTTTGGTCCCATAGTAAAAGTTGTTCATAATGATGAGTACAATGACCTCGTTGGTGTTTTACCAATAACCCTGTATAATTTGAACAACAATTCAAATTCACAATGCAGAATATTTAATTTCCGGCAAGAGCTGGGCAATTATTGCTTCAAAATTGCACGGGCAAGCTTAGCCTAAGTCGCATGCAGGCATTACAGTATGAGATTAAAGCTCGGACGTCGTGGCAGTCTGCCAGCCCATTCGAGTGTGAGCGGCGATTTCCTTGACGTACCTCCAATACCGCCTGCTCTCGACAGCTGTTTATTCAAGGGATATGTTGATATGTCGTTTTTTTAGATAGGTATTGTCTGTTGGGTGGGTATTTTGTAGATTGATTTCTTGAAGAAAAGGAATGGATGTTCAGGAAAATTATTTTGGGGGTTAAAGTTGGTTATTGGTCAAAGTGCACCGTTTAGCTACTAAGGACATCCTGTAGGTTAGATAGAGCTGGATGTAAGTTAAATTTATTTGGTTGGCACAAAACTAATGAGACACTCTACAAAACTCTATACATTTAGTTTTTCAAGTTAATTGTTTTCGATAATATTCTAGAATGTTGTTGATGTGGGGGTATATAAAGCCGCCCTCGCGATCGGTTTAGTCAGTTTGAAGAAAAATGGACGAGCGACAAGTTCGAACACTATAGGTACTTATACGAGTACTTGTTAGACCACAGTGCGCGGACTGCGGCTGACAATATCAACACTGCATTGGGCGCTGGAAGTACAAGCCATGCGACAGTGTCCCAATGGTTTGACCGTTTTAAGCTAGGAGACAGGAGCCTTGAAAGTCAGCCACGCTCTGGACGACCACCCGCAGTGAATGATGACGATATACGCCGCGAACTGCAGTCGAATCCGGATGCTACCACTCGTGAATTAGCGGAAGCACTTAACTGCAGTCACCACGCCGTGGAAAACCATCTGCATGAGCTTGGGTATCTAAAAGTTTTGGCTTGGTGGGTACCGCACATCCTTACAGACGCCAGTCGTGCAGTCCGTGTCGCTATCTGTCAATCACTTTTGCTGCGACCCCGACGTAAGGAGTTTTTGTCTAATCTGGTTACTGGAGATGAGTCATGGATTCATTACGAGAACGATACACGTCGATATTTTTGGCTGCCTCCAGAAGAAACGCCACCAACTCAACCGAAGCTGAGTCAAAAGAACCGCTCAAAAGTTCTGCTGTTAGGATTCACCCCAACTACGGAACCCTTCATTGTGCGTAGTCCTACACGCACTTGGCCGGTTTTTTCCTGCAATCTTTACATAAAATTATCATATAGAATAATTTCAGATTTTTCTCTATGCAAGCTTCGGAGCGGGGGGGGGGGACCACATCTAAAACTATTCCAAATTTCAAGTTGATAGCATTAGTAGTTCTTGAGATATCCAGCTGTGATAGACGGACACACAGACAGACAGAATGAGTAAGGGTAAGGGTTCCTTTATACCATTTTGGAGCGGAACCCTAATTACCCAAAGGTACGATACGACTGTTATCCACAAGAAAAGACAACGATTTCGGTATCTCCTCATGAATATTCCAACTCCCAGAAGATTAATCAATTGTATTTAAACGCTTTTAATTTTTGCCGAAGCGAAGGAATCTCTCAAAGACTTTTTCCTGGTACAAACACTGTATAGTCAAGTGATTTTCAGGACATTTAAGCCTGTGTTATATTATTTATATTTTGAACGTGGGTAAGCCATGCTAATGCACATTGATTGACGCGGATTTATCGCGGGCGTTAAGCTAGCGGGTACATGTAGTTACGTATAACTGGGAAGGTTGAACAGGGAAGCTTTATTTTTTATTACCCGACTGCCACAGAGGGGTAATGTTTTTCGAATACATGTACAGTACAACTATTTTCTTAATGTCCCGCGGCAATCATCACATTTCCGAATACAAACGAGTGATAATTTCCATGTCCATCAATTATTACGTATAGATTTACGAGTATCGTGTATAATAATTTGAATTCAGAAGTTAGTAATTTATTGTTGTTTAAATCAAAACAAAACAACAGTAACGTACTAGTTCTGAATTCAAATTATTGTACACGAATACACGATATATCTAATTAATGGACTTGGAAATTAGCATTCGTTTTTATTCGGAAATGCGATGATTGTAGTATAGTATCTGTATGTATGTCTATTTCTTTGGCACGATCTGTAGCCTAAACGGCTTGATGGAACATTATGAGCAGTCGTTAGATTTGTATTAATTGAGGGACATACAAAAAAGGAGAGGAAGTTTTTATTTTTTAAATAAATTACAACAACATTGGTATCAAATAAAAGCTAGAACTAAAAAGATTGAAGAAAGCGAGGCGGGGACAAAGCGGTAATCTGAAATATGGTGTAACTTTTGTTTGTCGGCCTGCGATAGCAAATTTCTATAGATTTAATGTTTGTTTTTCTCTTTTCATTTATGTATTTTCGCAGATGAGTTTTTTTTTTTTTTAATAGTTTTGTTGAAATTTATTTACAAAGTGTGGTGGGAATTATTTATAACTAGCGACCAGCCCCAGCTTCGTTCGGGCTCGCTCTACTAATATGACCAAAAAAAATATTAAAGGTGTTATTGTTTTACTTGTCTGTGGATTTGGGAAAGCTAATTTTAGACTACAGTCGACTCTCGATAATTTGACACTCGATAATTTGAAACTCTCGATAGTTTGAAATTGTTTTCTGGTCCCTTGAAAAACACTCGATAAATTGAATAAAATCAACGTTAATTGGTCCCCTCGGTAACTTGAAGTTGACGGAATAGTATCTTGCCCGATAACATGCAATAATTTGAAGTCCGGACTTTTCAACTCTCTATAATTTGAAGCGTTTATCATGCACCAATCGTTTGATTATATACATGGACAGATCTGTCGGTTGTTTACATAAATAAGATATGAGTGAGTTTACAATTCGCATTCCAGTCTACCTTTGAACGCTAAAGTTACCATTTAATTTAATTAAGCTTGTTTAATTAAGCGAGCTTGTTTAATTTAATTTTTGCCTCCCTCCCTCTTGGTTATTAAAACTCCTGTTATTTTGAACTCTTGGTAATTTGACATTTTTCTATGGTCCCTTGAGTTTCAAATTATCGAGAGTCGACTGTACTTCTACAATTTCACCACACATCACTAACTGCGCTTAACGCTAAACAAGTTTAAAACATCTCTCCGTTTCTTTCAATCGTTGGAAGATGACAGAGACAGAATGATGTTTTAAACTCGTTTAGCATCTGTTCACTATTTAGTGCGGATTTCACCAATAAAATTGAACGCGATCCGCACTTTTAAATCGCGTTCAAGAACTGATAGTGTCAATATTCCATAAAAGTTTGACAGTGACAGCTCTAGACCGCGGTTTAGATGTGCTGAACGGGTTCAGTTTTATTGGTGAAAGTCGCCCTTAATCTCAGAGAGGTCCCTTTTTTTTTTTTTTTTTTGTGGATGGGAAATCATCAAATAACTTCTCCCGCTCTGGGTGGAGCGGAAGGGCGTGTCAGAC
This sequence comes from Dicycla oo, assembly GCA_948252095.1. NCBI lineage: Eukaryota > Metazoa > Arthropoda > Insecta > Lepidoptera > Noctuidae > Dicycla > Dicycla oo. The sequence goes on from OX411730.1 coordinate 26,606,679, forward strand.
TTTTACTGACTAAAACCCACCCGTGTTCCTTCAGTTGCCTATGCCAGGGCCACGGTATCTTTTTCAAACAACCCGCGACCCCAGCGGCATCGGCCCTATTGGACCCCATCTTTTGCTGACATCTCTTTGAGGCGCGCGTGGAACACAACGCGCCGTCGACCCGGGCCTGGTCCTCACCGGACGGCGAGCTACCCACTACTCACCGTCCGCAAGCCCGCGCCTACGGTGGCCGGGAATCGGCTATCGATTCCCGCCGCCCAGGGCGTCTCCTGCGGCGACTGAGGGCGTGAGGCTGCCTCTCCCTCACGCGTTCCGCCTCCTCCTTCGCGAGCATTACCGCTTCGCAGAAGGAGGTGACGGCGTCCCATGCACTCTCGCTCCGCACCATGGCCTGGACCAGGCTCGGACGCGAGAGATCGCCGCCGCCGATCGCCTCCGTGAGAACACGGCGGTGCTCTGCCCAAGCCGGGCAGACCTCCACTGTATGCTCCACCGTGTCCTCTGACTGCCACAACAATTTTATTTTTCTGTTTAGTCAGGGAGTAAACCTTTCGCTTTGATACAACTTGTTTTTTTCTGTTTAGTTCGTTTTTTTGGCAGGGCAGTTACGTTTTTTATTATTTATTTTTAATTATTATTGTTTTGAACTAATAGCATTTATCTGGCTCCTTTTCGAAGTTTTCTACCCGTGTTTTAAAGTCAAACTCCGTGACTTATCATTTTATCAAGCATTTAAAAACAAAGTTTTTCAGGAACATACGAAAACTTGACGCGCCAAGCTCTCACCACAAAATAAAGTTTCAATTAAACCTCACCTTCTTCACAAAACTTGGAAAATACAATGACAGTACATATACCTAGGGAAAATACGGAAATGTCAATACAATTCCAAGCAACAAAGACGAAACCAGGACAACGCATTTACCCGGTTCCCGGTTCCCATGGCCAGTTCCCAAAGTTTGCGAAGTTTTCTCATTTCGAGTAGAACTATTTCCTCGGTGCACAAGCCATATTCCCAACTTCACCAAGATTTTATTTACCGTAGAATTTTAAAGTTTTCATCGAAAGTTCATCTATAAATCATGATTTGGCTAAAGTTTTGTGTTTGAGTAAGATTAATGGTGAAACATTGCTTCCTTAGTTACCTGCGAGTTAAATGGGGTTACAGATCCGTGTGTTGTAGTAAAGTGAATTGTGAAAAGTTATCGTAAAGGATTCGTGTTTCATTACCCGCATGTTATGGGATAGGCGATGCATTAGAGTGGTGGCCGTCCAGTGGTAATGGCCTCGACTTACGAGTTTGTAGGTCGTAGGTTCGAACCCAGACAGGCGTCATTTCACTTTGTGTAAATTATTTCACCATCATTGCTCTCAAAACGGTGAAGGAAAACATCGTGAGGAGACTGGCATGTCCTATACCCTGAGTCTCTAATTCAGATATTTTTTGTAAATGGCTTCTTAATGGTAATTCCCATAAAACGGCGGAAAAAAGGTTAGATTTTCTTTTAAGTACTGATTTTAAGTAATAATTTAAAAATTATCATACCGTAATTATTATTAGAAATTTTCGGTTTTGAACAAAGTTATTAATAAGTGGAGATGTTCTGGCACAGAACACACGTGTTTCTGGTATGAAATATTTGATGATACTGGTAACACTGCAGGAGTTCCTAACATTTTCAAATTTCGTTTGACAGTACGTCTCAGTTGCGTTTTTCCCGTGGTATTTTTAATTCATTCGTTTTCTTTTCCCCGATCAAGTTTTTCGCTGCGTGTTTATTTATTTATTTAATTTGGCTCTTCAAAAATGAGTACACTATTAAATATAAAGGAATACCTTACATTCCAAACTTAAGTATAAGTGCCCCAACACTTAAAGAAAAGCACTGCATGCACTGTATTTAGTGCGTTAATTTTGTTGTGTTGTTGTTTTATTATCATCGTGTTACTTGTTCATCTTGTCGTTTCCTTGTTTTTGTTGTGTTAAATTTTATAATAAAATGTTTTGTACCACTGTCCTGTCATTTTGACTGTGACATTTCTTGACGTTTCTTTGTTTACAAAAATTATCTGAATTAGAGACTCAAGGTATAGAACCAAACATTCTAAGTACACGTGACATATAGCATTACAGTCCGCGGGGTGGATTAAAGTCCACATTATAGGCAGGTTATGCATGTTATTACTTCTCTGGGCAGTAAGTCCTGCTACCGCCTGACACAGTTGCTAATATTTTCGCCACACGAAATGGGCTATTCTCAAAAGTTTCTGTCGGTGCGAAAGAATGTTTCTGTTTCCAATATTTTCTGTGCACGTAAGCTGTCGGTTTTCAAACGTAATTCAGAAGCAGTTGAGATCATTTATTGCAAAAAGGGTCCACACGTCCTAATGACTACCTAATCGCAAACATAAAAACCGTAAACCAAAAACTTATTGTTCATACCTTCATACACGGGTGCTGCTTGTGGTGACTGGTCGTCTTGCTTGTGGTGACTGGTCATCTTGCTGACCTTGGTTTTGTTATTGTTATTAGTAATTAAATCTTATTTTATTTATTTTACTTCGATGGTCCTAGTTTATCATTGGTGATTTCCGAGTTACTGCTACATATATGGCTATATGTAAATGAGCACGCCCTTAATGCCTGGAGGCTTTTATTTAGTTATAAAGTTCTGTTTAGGTTTTTAGTTTTGTATTTTTATTTCTGCTTGTGTAGATATAGTTTTCGATTTTTTTTTCTTTTTTTTGTTTAATGGCATGTGCTAGCTGACTTATGGCAATGAATTTAATTTAATCTCATGTCTTGTTGCGTAATACTTAAATTATTTTGCACAGTGTTATATAAAATATTTTTTTTTTTAACTAAACAGCTGGTCTATTCTCTACAAATCTCACCGTGAAAACGTAGGTGAAGTGAGCTTGAAGTGTACTGTCATTCCACCTGATGCTAGGGATTGACACTATTGACAGCTCACTCCACGCTCACCTCACCTAAGTTTTCACGGTGAGATTTGCACAGAATAGCATTGCAGACAGCTGTGCTGCTGGGGAGTTTGTTGCGCCACTTCTCCTCAGCTAAAGCACTAGGAAGTGGTGAAGGGCGGGCGCTTCGGGGGACTGTCTTATGTAATTTTGACGTTCGAAAAGTGCTGATTCTCAGCTTAGTTTGAATAAATGACTTTTGATTTTGATTGCATACAAGCTTTTACAACATACACCTGAAAAACGCGCTCTACTGAAAAAGAAACGTGTGCGGTCAGAAAACCCCGTCAGAAACAAAAGTCTTTTTCGCGATACTCACACGCATTCATACACTCGTATATAATAGAAAGAGACAAATAGAGAGATTATACCGCGAGCCCCGATAAGGAACGTCGTTCCTAAAAGCCATAGTCTTACTAAAGTATCTACTTTAAAAACACCTAAGTATTATCCATTCCTTCTCAATACAAAATGTCCGTAATTTTAAACCCATAACTCTTATCGCCGAGGCTCAGGAGTCAGGTGTAACTAATGCGTTCTTCAACATTTGCAAAAATGCTCGAGAATTCGAGGCGAGCCGTGATAGATTGCCTGTAAGGGAATAAACATGGAGGGGGTATAATATGATATGTATTCAGATCAAATGTTATTTGTTTGCGTAGCTTTTTGGATCGAAAGGTAAGTAAAATGGTTATGGAGATTTACTGTCTGTGTTATTCAAAAACATTGATGGTAGGTTGTTTTTGAAGTAGCTGAGTTGTACAGATGAAACTACTGAGCCTAAAATTAAAATAAATTAAAATAAATAATACAGAAAATATTTCAATACCTATAGATTACAGGAAAATTTATAAGAAGTCAATGGTCTTAAAATAATATGGTAAATCTCTCAATATTGTGCGTACAAACTTACATTTTCAGTTGGAAGAATTCTGCAAATAATTACCCGAATTCTCTAAAACGAGACTCTAAAACCAATAGTAATGTTAGTTTTACAATAAGGTCACTAGATGGCTCTACTGTGCACCGCTAGATCACGCTGTCGTCGCTCGCCAAATGGTTAGGCGGGACATAACTATTTGGCGAGCGGGAGAACTATTTGAGGGTTTTTTTTAAGTTTGATAGGTAAAGATTTTAAACCGATATGGTTATTTTTTTCCCTCTTTTAAAAAACAAAAAACATGGTAAATATCCCGTTTTAAATAACTTTAGTGGTATATTAATTGTTGCATACAAGTTTGTGCTCGCGAGCTCTACTGTTCGCAGAACTACTAGTACTTATGTTGTCGTTGTATTTAGTTATCGATGCCCATTAGAAACGTCTACGTTTTTTCGCTAGATAATTTAATTTGACCCTGTATATAGCTCCTCGTGAAGGAATTCGTCCAAAGAAGTACTACCACCGTTCTAATCTGCATGAAGTGCCGTTGTTGTGTTCCAGTTTGAAGGGTCCTGTGTATAATTAATTACAAACATCAGAGATAGTGTAGCTTTGTCTTTAGAATTACAGCGCACTTGTGAAGTCTCTCTTTTCCAGATGTTGATAAGCGGTGTTCACCACCTATCATCAGGTCGGCTGCCTCCTTGTTTTGAATCCAATACCACAACGACTTATAATTTATTTTTAATTATTTATGTTCAGTACACTGAACCCTTGTTGTAATATAATCGATGCCATGATACCTATTTCAAAGATATACGTTAAAATGTCCACATGAATATCGCTCAATGTACGGCCTGTCACATAATATATAAGTTACAGACAATAATTTACAGACACCGGTGTGTTGTGTAACCATAAAAGTCCATTTACACAAGTGCCATACACCTTATAATAAATAGCATCCCTGAGTTGCTTTACCTATTTTTTTTAGAACGAAGTTCTTTAACGCGTCTTGCGGTAGGAGTAAACTAGTGGAAATCGTCACGTAACAAAAAATGTTATGCCTGAAAACGTCAGCTTCAAGTATCAACAGTTTTTAATTTTTTTTTTATACAGAGCCATATAGTATAAGTTTCTAGCTTCTAAAAACATAATACTAGATGTCTCTATATTAATACATAATATACAGCGAAAAGAACTTCGTTCCGACTGGGTGTCCCACGATACGTCCCAACTTTTTTTTTATACATAATATATATTTCACTGAGGACTGGGCCTGTTCTTGACCTCTGTCACGCCTGATGGAATGCGATGGATGAGGTATATATGATGGGACGAGCGTGCCCAGAAGATGCCTGTTCACTCTTACTTTGAAGGTTGACGGGTTATATGTGGAAGGGAACACTGACGCTGGCAGAGAGTTCCATACTTTGGCTGTGCACATAATATATGTGGAGGAAAAGCGCTGAGTACGACTGGTCGGAATGAATAATATAATAATAATAATATTATCCTGGGACACTATTTTACACACGGTCATCTGATCCCGAACTAAGCAGAGCTTGTACTATAGAAACCAGATATCAACCAAGTGCGGATGGTACCCTGCAGTACGTCCGTCAGTCTGTAGAGTAATCCAGTAGTAAAAGGGCGATGTAGGAATCAGGTCATGGAGCTCCTGCGCACACTGTTGTATGTAATATGTTTTTTATTATGTGTAGCCACAAAAAAATATTACATATTGGATACTCAAGTGTAGCTAGTCATTGATACAGTTTTTTGGAACACCAAATTGTAGACAATCAAATGAATTCTTGTCGGTTTATACTTGTTTTTGAAGCCGGCTGTATATTCAACCGCACATCAGTGGTAAATCGTGCACTACAAAAATCGCTCTTATAAAGGCGCTGTCAAGTCAAATTGTTATCACTATTTTGTAGTATATTTTTAAAACACAAGGCCACAATTTTTTGCCATGATCAGTGGCATAATTACTAATACTAGGGCCAGTGTCAGACAATATTTACTAAGGAGCTTTTTCTCGCTGAAGCTTTAACAGAATTCCAAACGGTTTCAAACTTGCCTTGAGAAACGAAGATTCAATTTACACAATAGCTAATGAAGTATGCAAATTGAGTAGCTAACTTGCTACCGACAAGTAACGTCTTTATGATGTTGAAAGCTTTGCTCTCAGTTTCAATAAGTTTGTATTCTGTTTGTCCAAAAATATAATAGCATGGTAGAAATTTGGGATCCTGAACAAGTTGTAGCGGCCTAATGTAAAATACATAACACATTAAAGTAATATTATCTATCTATCAGACTGCCTAGCCTTTTCCCAACTTTGTTGGGGTTGGGTTCCAGTCTAACGGGATGCAGCTGAATACCAGTATTTTACATGGAGCAACTGCATATCTGACCTCCACAACCCAGTATCTGGGTAATGCGATACCCCTTGGTAAGACTGGTTGTCAGACTTTCGGGCTTCTGACGACCTGTAACGACTGTGAAAGTTCCACAAATGACAGCCGGGACCAACGGCTTTACGTGCGTTCCGAGGCACGCAGGATTCTCGGTATGTAAAGATGGACTTGATGGGTCGACCCGTGCGTCTGTTATTACTTAGTCACGAGCTTAGCAATTAGCTAAATTAATAGTAACTTGCTGACCCGACAGCCGTACCTCCCAATTTCATGTATACGAGTAAGAAAACTAATTTTCTTAATATTAGGTTGGGGAAAAAGTCTTTTCGCATTATAGTATGTATGAACTTGTAATAAAATCTCTTTGGCTATACTACATTATTTGTATCTGGCTGGTTTTGGTATCATTGAAAGTTTAAATTTTAAAGAACATAATTCCAAATTCAAATTAGGAAAATGTGTGATTTTCATTTGTTTTTCGTACCGTCAAGATGAGTGAATCTAATGAAGAAATTCGATACATTTTAAAATTTTACTACAAAAAAGGTAAAAATGCAACGCAAGCCGCGAAAAAAATTTGCGATGTTTATGGACCTAGTGTAGTGTCTGTGAGAGTAGCACAAATTTGGTTTAAGCGTTTTCAATCCGGAAATTTTGATGTCAAAGATGCACGTCGCTCTGGTCGCCCTATTACGGATAAAATGGATGCCATTTTTGAAAAAGTGGAGCAAGATCGGCATGTCAGTAGTTACGACGTAGCTGAAGAACTGGAAATTGACCACAAAACAGTTTTGGCGCATTTGAAAAAAACTGGGTACACAAAAAAGCTCGACATTTGGGTACCTCACGAGCTCACTGAAAGAAACCTAATGAACCGTGTACTCATTTGTGATTATTTATTACGACGTAATGAAACCGAACCATTTTTGAAGAAGCTGATAACTGGTGATGAAAAGTGGATCACGTATGACAAGAACGTGCGAAAAAGGTCGTGGTCAAAGGCCGGTCAGGCTTCACAGACTGTGGCGAAACCCGGGTTAACTCGCAACAAGGTGATGCTGTGTGTGTGGTGGGATTGGAAGGGCATTATTCATTATGAGCTGTTATCACCAGGCAGGACTATCGAGTCTGAACTCTACTGCGAACAACTGATGAGATTAAAGCAAGAAGTCCCAAAATTTCTATAGCAATGGGATCATGTCCCTACCTACAAGATGGCAAAAAGTTATCGAACAAAATGGTACCTGCATACTTTAGTTAAATGTAAATAAACTATATTAAAAATGTTTTGAATTTTCTTAAAAAATGCGAAGAAACTTTTTCCCCAACCTATTATATATGTATATATATATATATATATATATATATATATATTTGTTGATTTTTTTCGATGTTTTAATAGTTATTATGCTATTCAGGCGGTGACAAATCTAACAAATAAAAGATCGTAAAAATCGGTCCAGCCGTTCTTGAGTTATAAATAGATATATAGATATAGTGTAAAGCATTATAACCTTTTTGATAAATATCACAGTGATTTTGATAGACTTGCCAGTGGCAGCAATCCCACAGCATCTTTTTCATATTGAGAATAAACCTTCAAGTGTCAGCTACGGGACTCAATTTTTCTATTGTTATCTGGCTATAAGAGCCTAAGCGACAGTTGAGAGGATAATGGCCACTGGGATCTTGACAGTGATGCAAAATCAGAAATAAATAACAGCGTAAGTAAATGAAAAAAAAAAATGTTTTATTGTACAGACGCCAGCACATCAAGCTACTACAATTTGTCAGATTTCTTTAATAGATTTTCGACTTTATTGCTAATGCTTTAGGTTCAAAGTCGATTGGGAAAATCTGACAGTTTCGGGTAGGTTGACCTGCTGGCGTCTGTACGTAAATGTAACTAAATTGACAGTCAACCGTATGTCTTTTTTATTTAAAAGTATTAATTACATTATGACTTTCTTCTACTTTCTTTGCGGGCATCTTACCGCATGCGGGCATAATACAAATCTTGTTCTAACTTTACCCTATTTCAATATAACTCCTTATCTCATCACCCCAAGGGACTAAACACACTACATCAATAAACACATAGCCTGTTTATACACACATAATCCATTTATAAGTTCGTTGTTCGTGTGTACTGCCCCCAAGGGATTTCTGTCCTTACAAGGATTAGATTAGGGATTTAATTAGGCGGAATAATGTGACAAGTCTCTATCGCGGGAACCTTTTTGTTCGGATTGAGATTAACGAAATTAATTACAAAGAAATTGAGAGTATTTTTGTTGGAAAATTAGTCGAAATTGGTGATATATTTGGACTTTGGGGAGGTCTGGATTAAGATCGTGATGTTGTTTTATGAACATGAGCCATCTATTAGCTGATATACCACAACATCACGCCTGGATTTAAGGTTTTCCTCAAAACGAATGAAATTCACTTATTACGAGAAATACAAGTTAATCTCAATACACGAACATATAAAAAACGGTAGATACTCGTAAATAAACTAGTAGATGCACAATTTTTTTTTCTTACAGTGCTGTGGCCTGTGGATAACAAGAAAAAGTGAGTGTTCAATTAGATATCGTTTCTTGATGGCAAGTCAAAAGCAATTACACGTCATTGTTAATAATGGCAAGCTGTCAACGTTTTTAATTTGTTAATGTTTCAAAAATGTATTTTATGACCTTGTTGGTTTAGATAAGTAATAATTGAATGTAGTAGAAGCAAATTAATAAAAATTAATAAAAATAATTTTATTTGTATAGGTGATTGATTTAAAATCGTTGGATTTCTCAAAGGCAGACAGGAGTGTGTCTTCGACTGGCAAAAGAGCAATCATGGCATTTGGCAAACTAGTTGATGATCGCAGATTAGATGTGTAAAAGAACATTGCAACAAAACGAAGGTGTGGGTCATTTAGACGCCTTTTCATTAGCAACCTTCAAGAGTCGACCAACTGCATAGTCTTCACTACATTAAACATTCAAATCAGTCATCCTAATATTACACACAACCTTCAAACATCCAGCAAATGACTTTCTGAAGGCGAAGGTCTTACTCCAGGGACAATTAGGTCAAGGAGCCTTTCACTGGCGTATTCTCTTGGGCCATATGAAAGTTTGGGTTTAAACTACAATAGGGGTTTGTTTGTGATATCGTGTCGTAAGCGAATACAGGGTACTTAAGTAAATAAAAGTGTCATTATGGCATGACTGGAGAAGTGACTTCAATATTGATGATACAAGGATCTTGTGGCGCGTATGACTGATAGGGGGAAAGGGTTGTTGGTAAACATTTGTGAAATAATTTGTGGAAATTATATTGCAAAATCAAGAGTGCAGGGTTAGTTCCTATTTTGACCACGCGCCAAAAATCCTTGTAAAACTCTACCTACTTGCTGTCGGGAGCTGTCATGGAAAAGTCGGGAGGTGTCATGAAAAATCAGGTCGGAACGAAGTTCCTTTCGCTGTTTAGTATGTATTAACACAGAGCCATCTAGTATAAATTTTTAGAGCCAAAAACTTATACTAGATGGCGCTGTATTAAAAACAAAAATTTTGACATTTAAAACTGGCATAACGTTTTTTCGTTACGTGGCGACTTTAACTAGTAAATTCCTACCGCAAGCCACGTTAAAAAACTTCGTCCCAAAAACAAATGAAAGACTCTCGGAAGAACTATCAAAGGACTTGGTCAACTCCAACAACGAGTGGTTGACAAACTCGATAAATTCTTTAGTGGCTCGTTCTCTCAATGCTTATGGCTGATACAAAGGCAACGAAGCAGCTCTGTGTCTTCTACTTGTGTCACAAATTCTCAATATGTTAACCTAACTTTAAAATAATCAACAGAAAAATCCAGCCAAAGGCGTGTTGGACAAACGTAGACTGAAAAGTTCCGTAGTCAGGATGAATATTACGCACACTATACTTATATTGACTTTGTCGACACCAAAAATGTCATAGTATTTCTCGAAAAAACTATGACAAACAAAGTTATTCCTGCGGTTGTAACCGAAGATACTCCATAGCTCAGAAGCTATTGACAAAAAGTGACTTGGAAACATCATCATCTTTTTAATTTTGACATCGTATTCGAATTTCAGTTATTTATTTTTTCATCCCTCGATTACGTAAATGGGTGTGCTCTAAATATATTTTTTTGTAATAATTTCACTACACCAGTGTTTAGCGGTGCACAGAAAACTCCTTACCAATTTTCATCGATATAGTATCAATAATTTACGAATAAAATGGCTGTATGACATCCGTACAGGCGGACAGAAGAACGACATGACAAAGTTGTAAGGGTTTCGTTTTGCCATTTGGCTACGGCTATAAACTTTAACAAGTTCCAGACATCTTAAGGAAAAGGAATGGAAACCTTCAACAAACTAAAAAGTAAAAATACTTGGACAGTTGAAAGGTTTTCTCTTTACTAATGTAAGTACAATTTTCTTTGAACTTTACTTTGTGCTTGTTATAAAATTGTTTCAGTTAAATCTGTTTGAGATCTGCGGGTTCGAATAAAAAAAAAAGTACCTAATACAAGATAATTAAATTGTAAGCTGGTTTCTAAGCATTGTGTTTTATTTATATCGGGATCTGGTAGATAATTGGTTGGGTTTAGCTTCATAATAATAATGTCTTCCGATATGCCTTATGCCGTGGTCCGGGACGCGGTATTAGGAGTACGTACTACCTACTTTGTTTTGGCTGTCACTGTAACTGCTTTTTAATTAAACAAAATGTACCTACGTCTACGTCTGTCGCATCCTGGTAAGTCTGCATTGGTATCGTATTGACTCATATCTTACCACGACGGCGTGAACTACTCACGAAGTGTTACGCGAAGCGATTCAAAAGAAAACCTATAGTTTAATTTCAATAATAGTATTGCTTTCACTCTGTTTCTGTTTTCAAAAAATATGTGCACTCAAACGAATCTGCTCAACCTGAAAGCTCAGCCCCGTATTTGAATGTCTAACAATCAGCATCACTTATCATAAGTCTACGCCAAACATGATACTTCGCCACCTAGCGGGTTTTTCCGAAACCACCGTCCCTGCTGGCAGTGCGAGCGGCGGAATTCATATTTTCCCGGTAGAAGGCTGGACATATAGGAATGTTTTCTGCAAACTTCCGCTAGGTGGCGTAAAACCAGAAAATCAACTTTAGTTCTTCCATTCAATGCTAGATGGCAGTACGTTTAATGTCAGTAAACAAACAGTTTCAGAAGCACAAACTAGCAAAAACTGGGTACTTTCTGTAATTATTGGCTGATGTAACGATATTTGTAGCTATTCAAAAAATTATTCGTTCTCAGCTAAGAGACTACGATCATACTCCAGACACCCGATTTGATTAGTAGGTACCTATATTTTACTTGCGATTAAAGTAGAATAAAAATGTAGGTAATATAAAAATGAGATTTATAACAAAACCCAACGTTTCCATTACAATATAATAAAATGGTAAAGTGTGCTAGTAACTTCTGTTGACCAGATGGCTGCAGTAAAAGAACATGGCAGATTTTATGTAACAAAATAAAAAGTAATTACTTACTCAAGTAACTTCTTCGTACATACAACCGGTTTTTTTTACGCTGTGGTTGGACAGACGTGCTAAGGTTGAGTATGAGGCAAAGAACTTTTCTCAGTGAAGATTCTTCAGTTGTCTTTAATTAAAAGACTATCATATTCTATCAGCATGATGGGTGACACCTGTCTTCTAAATATCAACTATTTAAATATTTTATTTTGGATTCCTTCAAATCCAAAGATTGTCTGGTAGACAACATGGCTATCAAATCTCCTTTATTTACCATTTTTCAAAATTACACACTCACACAATTAGAATTCGAAGAGAAATCTAACATATGTAGATTTCGATTGAATACTCAATACTCAATACTCAATACTTTATTGCATTCCACATGTAGTACTTAGGTGGTAAAACTTAAAATTAGATCACATGGACCCTGTCGGGCACAGCAAATAAGTGAGTTAGGAGAGAGGAAGCACTTGTAAATTATAATTATTATACAGTAGGTAGGTAATTTCTAAGATAAACTAATAGTAGGTATTTATAATATAGAATATAAATTGGTATCTATTGGGAGATCTTGTAATAATTAATAAATATAATATAAATATTTAATTTTGACTACTAAAATTATGACTTTATATGTATATCACTTAAATATGACTGGCCTGTTGGTCTAGTGGTTAGTGGCCCTGACTGCTATGCCGGAGGTTGTGGGTTCGATTCCCACCCAGGACAAATGTTTGTGTGATGAGCATGATCATTTGTTCTGTGTCTGGGTGTAATTTATCTATATATGTATGTATTTAGAAATATATAAGTATGTTTATCAGTTGTCTAGTACTCATAACACAAGCTCTGCTTAGCTTGAGGCTAGACGGCGTTGTGTGATAGTTGTGGAATATTATTATTATTATTATTATTATATTCATTTAATGAGTAGTAGCTTTTCTTTAACAAAAAATCTCTTAGTTTTTTTAGAAATGTGTGAGTTTTTTCTTCGTTTTTTATTGATCCGGGTAGTTTATTATATACTTTAATGGACATTACATAGGGACTTTTTGAGTGCATTTTTAGTCGAGAACTTGGTATGTTTAGCCTAGATCGGTGTCTGAGTAGATAGCGCGACTGGATGTCTTCACGTTTTGAGTAGAACTCGTGATGTTTTCGCACAAATTTGCATGTTTCTAAGATATATATACACGGAAGGGTTAAAATATTGTGTTTTTGAAAGAAAGGTTTACAACTATCGGTTTGCTCAATGTTTACCAGGATTCTGACCAATTTCTTTTGCAGCGTGAACAGTATTTGTGCATCTGTACTGTTTCCCCAAAGAGTGACACCATAGCTAAGCCATGCATAGGCATAAGCATAGTAGGTGGTGAGGGCTGTCTGAAAATTGGTGGTCTTTTTTATTTCACGGAGGGCGTATGAGAATTTAGAAATCTTTGAGTGAGTTTTCTGTATGTGTGATTTCCAGTTTACGTGTGTGTCTATAACTAGTCCGAGTAATGTAAATTCGTTAACAGTTTCTAATTTTGAGCCATTGAACGTAAAATCTAAAGTTAAAGGAGTTTTTTGGTAAGGGTGAAAAGTTATTAATTTTGTTTTGGAGTAGTTTATCTCGAGGTTATGCTCGTTCATCCAATTGCAAGTTTTTGTAAGAATGGAATTAAGGGTTTTTTCTATATTTACATTGTCTTGGCATGAGACTAATATGGATATATCGTCGGCGAATAGGACACATGGCCCTTCTATGATTTTAGGTAGGTCATTAATATATATTAAAAATAAAAGGCATCCTATTACGCTTCCTTGAGGGATTGAGGCGTTAATTGTTTTACTATGTGATCGGATTTGTTTAATTTCATTATTTTTATGGTCAAAGTATTCTAGTTCTACTAATTGTTCCCTATTCTTTAGATAGGACGTTAGCCATTCGTGAGCCTTTCCGCGTATACCTATTCCATATAATTTGTTTAGCAATATCCCAAATTGTACTTTGTCGTAGGCTTTAGTCATATCTAATAATAATCCAACAGCGTATTTCTTGTTATTTATAATGTTAAGTGCTTCTTGGATATACTTGTAGACTGCCAGAGTTGTGGAACGGTTTTTTCGAAAGCCATTCTGGCAGTCATCTAAAATATTATATTTTTCACAAAACGTATAAATACGGTCACACATAGCTTTCTCAAAGATTTTTGAGGCTGAGGGTAAGAGAGCTATGGGACGATAGTTGTTAGGATCTGTTTTCGCTTTTTTTTTGTGGATTGGTTTTATTACAGATATTTTTAATAAATCAGGGAAGATACCTTCTTCAAATGACTGGTTGAGTAGCAGATAAAACGGTAACGTCAGTTCATCTGCACATTGTTTTAGAAGCGTTGGTGGTATTTCGTCAATCCCGTGACTATTTTTATTTTTCAGGTTTTTTATTAATTTGTTTACTTCCCAAGCGTCTATTGGGCCAAGAAACATCGTGTTCTGTGTGGGATTTAGTACAGAGGTGGTACCCGGTGTGCTACCAGAAGAATTGTCGGTGTTATCTCCAATGGTCGCAAAGAAATTATTAAAAATGTTGGCTATTTGTTTAGGTTTGGATATAAGGTCGTTATCTATTTGCAATTTAATATTAGTATGTTCTTTTTTATGTTTTTTGTTTGTTCTCTCATTTATGATACTCCACATGGTTTTTACCTTGTTATTAGATTTTTTTATTTTATTTATATATTGCATCTTTTTTGATTCAGTAACCAATTTTTTTAATATTTTTTCATAGTTTTTATAATAATTTGTAATGATAGGATCTTTTGTTTTAAGTGTGAGTATTTTTAACAATCTTTTGTTTGTACAGGAGATCTTAATGCCCGTTGTTAGCCAGTATTTTTTAAATTTGGTTTTTAATTTGACTTTACATATAGGTATACAAAGGTTAAGGATATTTATTAGTGTATCATGAAATGCTTTATAATTCTCATTTATATTTTGGTTTTTAGGTAATATTTTATTCCAATCGTATTCTTTTAATTTAGACTTAAACTTTAAAATATTCGCGTTGTTATATAATCTTTTTTTAACATACAAAGTTGTTTGTGCAGCTAAATGTGGTGTTGGTGTGGTGATGTGTATAATAGTTCCGCTATGGTCTGAAAAACCTAGTTCCTCTACTGTTGTATATATTTGGTTTGTGTTAGTGTTTGTAAATATCAAGTCTAAACATGTAGATGTATTTTGTGTTATTCGTGTGGGTGTTTTTATGTGTTGTGTGAGTTTATATTCTAGCATTAGGCCTAAGAATTGGTTAGTTTTTACATTTTTCTCTAAGATATTTATATTAAAGTCTCCACCAATAATTATGTTAAGTTTATAATACTTATTGTTTATATGATTCAAGATACATTTTACCTGATTAATAAATATTTCTTCCTCTCTTCTATTCCAATACATTGTTACTAATAATATGTTTTCTTTGGGTAACTCGATTGCACACACTTCTAAAATATATTCTATGGACATATTCGTTATATCAGTTATCTCTTTAAATTCGATATGGTCTTTCAGGAGGATGCAGACGCCGCCTCCCCCTCGCGTGCTGCGGCAGTATGACGCTGCTATTTTATATCCGCTAAATTGGATCAAGCTTAATTTTTCTTTAGACAACCAGGACTCTGATATACATATTGAATTATAAATTGGGTTATCTACGATGAAGGTTTCTAATATATGCTGTTTGTTAAAGAGACTTTGGATGTTTTGAAATAAAATTTTAAATTGTTGGTCTGTGTTTTCGAAAGGAGTAATTATTATGGTCTTCATTACTGGCTGTTGAATCTCTTATGCGGGTGTTGGGGGAAGTTTTTAAATTAATGTTTTTCTCGTTTGCTATGTAGTTTGGTTGATTTTTATGTGTTTCATCTTTTAAAATGAAAGCTTTTCCTTCCACATACAATTGATTATTTCTTATTACTGCATGCAAGCCTTCCTTTCTTGCCTTTATCATTTCCTCTCGCATTTGTTGTCTTTTCTTACGTGAATTCTCGTCCAAAAATTCAGATATAGATAATCCTGTTCCTTGAAAATAGTGACTGTTGTTTTTGATGTATTTTGCCATTCTTTTACTTATTAATTCTATTACTAGTGGTCGGGTATTAGTGTTTTTTTTGCCTAATCTGTACATATCCTCCACGTAACCCATCAGGTCCACTTGTAGAATATCGCGAAACATTTCAATGATTCGGTTATGCAGGTCGTTTTCAGGCTCTTTATAGTATTCAGTAAGGCCGTAGATGACTATCTTCTTGCAATTAATTTCAATACATTGGATTACAGGGGATGTGGATAATGATTTTATTTCCGATATTTCTTGTTTTAGTTTTTCGTTCTCTTTCAGTAAGTTTTCTATTTTGGTGTTAATCTCCTCAATATCCTGTGTTCTTAGTTCGTTTTGTTTTGATAAAAAGCTGGTTTTTTGTTCGAAGTCATCCACAAGTTTCGTAATAGCTTTGTTTATTTCCGTTTGTATGGTGCTACGCAGGTCGGTTATTATTGCTTCATTATTCTCTTTCAGACGCTTCATAATGATCTCGCTTAGGTTGTGTAGTGACAGTTCAGCTTGTGTGTTGATGTTTGGGGTGGTTCCTTCTTCTGAGCACATCGTATCGCCCAATAAAGTCAGGTTCTCAAATGTGGTGGAATCATTGTTGGGATAGGTTTTCCTCCGAATTGTCACGTTGTTTTCTTCGCGTGGTGGAGTTATTCGTTGGCTTATTATGGATGTCTGTGGTCGTATAGGAGTATTGGTATTTCCTGTTTTGGGCATTTTGCATCGGCAATCTTGACATTTCCATATTTTTTTATGATCTGGAGTCATTATCTTATTAAAATGGTTTATGGAGACGTTCGCACACTCTAGATCATAGTCTTTGTTGCATAGTGTACAAACGAGATGCAGTTTATTTAGAAGATCTTGAGTACAACCTGCGCAAGTGTGCGAATTTTGTGCCATTTCGTATAACAGTCCTTTATGCTGATACTGGTGCTGGCCTCTAGTGGGCGATAGTGTTACTAAGCATCAGTGGTTCGATGGATTCGATAAATGAACTGGGTTCGATACTATGTACTGGTTTCGCCACAAGAAGATAGATGGCGCTGATGTAAGGAATCAAACCAAGATGACTGGCAGTTTTTAGTAATCGTTATAGATGATATTCTTATTATTGTTTTCCTTATTAATCACTTATTAATCACTCTCGTACCTTTTTAGTGCTTCAACCATCAAAACTTTCCTGATTGTAAACAAAACAAAACGGGTTCTGCTAGTTGGACAGCTGATGTTTGTTTACAATTTGAATTATGTTCGTTGATCCGTGTGGCACTTGGTAATTATGATTTTCCTTTGATGTCTTCGTGTATTTCTTGCGTACTTTTATTGTAATCACTGATGCTTACAGTTTGTAAGAACTGAAGCTACTTTAACTTGTAATTTTATCACTTTAACTATTTTTAAATGAGATAAATACGTGGAGCCGATGTTAGCTTACGCACAGTAGCGCCCTCTACACCCATGTAATGGTAGAATGTAATGGTAGGGACGGGTAGATAGCTAATCTCTTGAGTAGTTGCTTCCTACATATTATAATAATAATATATAATATAATAGGTGACATTTGTCATGTCACCTCCGATAAAACAATACAAACCCAAATGAAAATAAAAAAATGTTGACGAGAGCAGCTGCAAGACGAGCACGCCTACCACCTCCGGACTCTTCGCTCGGCTCCGCCTCGCTGCCGCCGGTACCCAGCCCCACCGTGAGCGCTGTGACGACACCGGCCGCGGTAGTTGCGTCGAGCTCGAGCGACGAGTATTTTTCCCCGCCGACGTCGCCAACACCTGTACGTCGGCAGGGGAGAGGCCGGCCACCGAGAAGCTTGGGACTTAGGACCCATCCAGCCCCGAGCCGGGTCCCCGCTGCCGGTGGTTGTGTGCAGCGCATGAGATGGACTCAGTCCATGAACGAGAACGTCATGCGCGCATATTACGGGTCTACAGAGGGGGGAACTAACCTCACTGCGTACCGCGATACGATGCTGTCTCTGTTCCAGGAACTAAAACCAACCGTCAACACCTCGGCCCAAAGACTGTCGGATCAGGCGCGGGTCATCCAACGCAATCACAGGTTGGACGATGCCGCACTTGGTAGGCTGCGCTCAGATGTACTGAGCCAACATATCGTCTCGACTCCAGCACAAACCGCGGTACAAGCGTCGACTATAGATGCAATCCCGCTGCGGTTCAATCATGTTGAAGAAGAGGAGGATAGGGTTGCCACAGTAAGTAGCCAATACAACACCCGGTTGAGGAGCGCACTGGAGGATGCGATTCGAGAGTATAGGTCCACTCCGACCGAACTTAGACCCCGATTACCACGCTTACCCATGCATAAGAAAAATAGGGCGCTGGTGTGTGCCTTGGACTCGCAACTTAAGAATTTTTTCGAAAGCAGCGAGGATCTCGTTGATACACACTCGATTCTGTATTGCGCGGCTGTTGCGGCATGTCGTTTAGCTAACGTCAAGTTTCCTAGCTGTGACGGAGCTACTCGACCAAAACCAACCGTACCAGCCTGGCAACGCAGGATCGAGCGTCGTATCTATGGGGCCAGGGTACTCATCGGCAAACTATACTGCTTCAGGGAGGGTAATACACGACCACGAGTGATGCGCTTTGTAAGGCGGGCATTCTCGGGGGTTGGAATCAGCCCTCGAGAATACATGTCCAGTGTCACAGAGCGCATCGACTTCCTGAAGCAGAAAGTTTATGCATGGGCTAGCCGTATTCGGCGGTATAAGCGGCGGGTTGATCGATACACACAGAATCGCATGTTCCAGAGCGATGAGAGGTGGGTATATAGAGCTAGGGAGCGACCTGAACAAAATGTGACAGACGTGTGCCGCCCGAATGATGCCGCCACGAGCGCATTCTGGCGCAGCATCTGGTCGGTGCCCGTCTGTCACTCTGAGGCTGACTGGATGCAGACTGTTGAGCGAACGTGTGGAACAATACCAGAAATGGAAGCAGTTCTAATTACGCCATTAGACGTAGCCAGAGCAGTCCGTCCGTTACCGAATTGGAAATCACCGGGACCGGACGGACTGCACAACTTTTGGTTGAAATGGATAACTAGTTCACACACTCGCCTGGCACCTCAATTTCAGTCATCCTTAGAGTCTGGGTCGCTACCGCAGTTTCTAACAACAGGCGTTACCCACCTGCTCCATAAGTCAGGTAGTCCCGCGGAACCCAAGAATTATAGACCGATCACATGTTTGTCGACGATCTATAAACTTCTTACATCCATTTTGAGAGCGAAAATTAATACGCATATTGAGAATAACTCGATTATGTCTGCCTCTCAGAATGGCTGTCGGAACGGGTCCCGTGGTACTAAGGAGCTACTCCTCATCAACATGGCCATAAGCCAACAGGTTCGTCGATCCCGCAAGGATCTGTCGACATGCTGGATAGATTACAAGAAGGCCTACGACTCGGTGCCACATACATGGCTCATGAGGGTGCTGGAGTTGTACAAGATAGATGCAATTCTACGCACCTTCCTTGAGTCGTGTATGGGGCAATGGAGGACGGTCTTTCGCTATCCTGGGTGTCGACAGATCCAGGGGAATGATGAGCATGTATGGATTAAACGGGGAATATTTCAGGGCGACAGTTTGAGTCCACTTTGGTTCTGCTTAGCCCTGAATCCTCTAAGTACACTGCTAGAGGATTCAGGTCTAGGCTATCGGTTGAGGAGAGGTGGTCAGGTCATATCTCACCTCCTCTACATGGATGACTTAAAACTCTTTGCTCCCAACAAATTGCGACTGATGGAGCTACTGAAAGCAACTGAAACTTTCAGTAGCGCCATCAAGATGGAATTTGGTGTGGACAAATGTGCAGTCATGCATGTAAAGCGAGGTGAAATCATGGAATCCGAGGGAATCCAACTGTCGGATTCCATACACCTTAGATCCCTCTCCTCATCCGAAAGCTATAAGTATTTGGGTATGTCGGAAGCGTTAGGCATCAACGGTGCTGACATGAAGCAATCGTTGAAGGAGCGATTCTTTGGTCGCTTGAAGAAGGTATTAATTAGTCTTCTTTCAGGCGGAAATAAGGTGCGCGCCTTCAACGGTTGGGTCATGCCGATCTTAATGTACTCTTTCGGCATACACAAATGGACTCAGACCGAACTAGACGCCCTGGATAGGAGGGTCCGTACACTGTTGACCGCAAACCGAATGCATCACCCACGTTCATCGGTGATGAGACTGTACATCTCGCGGAAGTGCGGGGGCCGTGGCTTTTTAAATGCTAAAACCCTCCACAATCGCGAGGTGTGCAGCCGCAGGGAATATTTTTTAAAAGCCGAATTGGGTATGCACCGTGATGTGGTCAGAGTGGATAAGGGGCTCACCCCGCTCTCCATGGCTAAAGAGAACTGGCGCAAACCTGTAGTACTTACTACCAATGACCGCAGGAAGGTATGGCAAAACAAGGAGCTTCACGGGCGCTTCTATCGGGCCCTTCATGAGCCCGGTGTAGATTTCTTAGCGTCCGTATCCTGGCTACGTTTCAGTGACCTATTCGGGGAAACTGAAGGTTTTGTTTGTGCAATTATGGACGAAGTTATTCTGACGAATAACTACCGGAGACATATTATGAAGGACGGGACGGTTGATGTGTGTCGGGCATGCCACCGTCCGGGTGAGTCCATCAGACATATTATCTCTGGTTGTTCTCGTCTGGCTAACGGCGAGTACTTGCACAGGCATAATCAAGTGGCCAGGATTATTCACCAGCAACTTGCTTTGAAATATAAACTTGTGGATTCTGAGGTACCGTATTACAAGTATGTGCCCGACCCAGTTCTCGAAAATGACCATGTCACGTTGTACTGGGATCGGTCTATCATTACTGACAGGACTATTGTCGCCAATAAGCCTGATATAGTGGTGATAGATCGATTAGTGCGCCGCGCAATGATTGTCGATGTTACCATTCCACATGACGAGGACCTCGTGAAAGCTGAGAAAGAGAAGCAAATGAAGTATCTCGACTTAGCACACGAGGTTGTTGACATGTGGAATGTGAGCTCGGCTGTCATTGTGCCGATTGTAGTAACGGCCAATGGCCTGATGGCCGAAAGTCTCGATCAATATCTTTCGAGGCTCTAGTTAGGCGGTTGGATCAAGGGCCAGATTCAGAAGGCAAGGCTTCTTGATACGGCTCGCATTGTGAGGAGGTTCCTGTCTCTGCAGCCCTAACCACCGGTAGCTTGGACGTTGCTCCCGCTACTGGCGGATCACTATTTTTTATATTTTTAAATGTTTTTTTAATGTTTTTTATAAAAAAATATTTAAAAATGTATTTAATAAGTTTTTAAAATGAATAAAGGACATAATAATAATATCCTGGGACATTTTTCACACACGGTCATCTGATCACAAACTAAGCAGAGCTTGTACTGTGGAAACCAGATGACTCTACATACACTACGTTTTTTTTTGTAAATACATACTTATATAGATAATTACACCCAGACTCAGGACAAACAGACATGTTCATGCACACAAATGTTTGTTCTGAATGGGAATCGAACCCACGACCTGCGGCATGACTTGGCGTGGTCGGTTAAGATACTACCTGTATCTTAACCGACCACGCCAACTGGCCCGTCACCCGACTATACAGGGTTATTGGTAAAAATCGCAAAAAAAATCAGCTGTTCAGTACATTTTGATGAATTATGCGAACATAAATGTACTGAACAGCTGATTTTTTTTCGCGATTTAAGGTTTGGTCCCATAGTAAAAGTTGTTCATAATGATGAGTACAATGACCCCTTAAGAGGTTGCTGGTGTTTTACTAACAAATTTGTAGATATTGGTGTGAGTGTGAGGACCTTACCTAGTAAGTAGATAGATTCTTTAATAATAGCAACAAACATTACTGACTACACGAAAACAAAAACATTAAAATATCCTAAAAGGTACAGACGCCAGCACATCAAGCTACTACAATCTGTCAGATTTCTTTAATAGATTTTCGACTTTATTGCTAAGTGTAATCTACAGCTCAGAAATAAAGGGGTTCGCAATAGAAAACTAAACACATTATTTAAACACAAACATTTTAATTCCTTTTCCACAATATTTGTTCAAACAGCGAGATATATATCACCAACATAATAAGTCCTGTACTTACTTGCTACGATTAAAATTGCACCAATTTGTTACGCTAATAGTTTATGCGTGTTCACTGCTCGGCGTCTCGAACAAGAAGGCCCGCTGTCAGTTGTCTCCCATAGTGAATGATAATGAATGTCGTGATGAACGAATAATCGATGGAGTGACATACAAATATTAGTCGAATAAGTAAGTAGGGTTACCAGATACAAGCTAACATAAGGCATTAGGTTGAAGGTTGATTGGGAAAATCTGACAGTTTCGGGTAGCTTGACCTGCTGGCGTCTGTACCTAACTAACAACATACCAAAATATGGCATCGAAAAATTCCTCCGTGACGACTGGTAGTTACTTTAGTTCGATGGTAATACTTAGCCTCTGGCCGAGATTGATAGATTACATTGACACAATATCGGTCTTATGATGTCTACCAGACAATCTTTGGATTTGCAGGAATCCAAAATAAAATATTTAAATAGTTGATATTTAGCAGACAGGTGTCTGTCACCCATCATGTTGATAGAATATGATAGTCTTGTAATTAAAGACAAATGAAGAATCTTCATGTGAAAAGTTCATTGCCCCATAGTAAACCTTTGCACGTCTGTCCAACCACAGCGTAAAAAAACCGGCCAAGTGCGTGTTAGACCACGCACAATGAAGGGTTCCGTAATTGGGATGAATTTATCCCATAAAATAATATTAAAATAATTGTAGTTGAATATTTTTTCAATGGAATTTGTACAAAATTTTTACTTATCCAAGCACATATATAAGTTGGTCGACTATTACTCGTAATCTTGTAAAGTCTACCGACAATTCATAATATTGAGGTGAGATTGCTGAGCTGTGATAGTCTTCCTTTTAATTTCCTTATATTATATACTACTGCCGTGAATTTTTTCACATATCCAAAAGCAACCATTTAACTCGCAGGGGGGTCATTTGACTCTAATAAAAATTAGCAATAAAATTTAAAGCTTAATTTTATGCAAACGAATCCCTGAATCGAAAAATGGTTTTCACTGACCCCTAATATTTTTGAATGGCCTATCCAAATATACCCCACACCATGAGATACACGAGAAAAAAAAAACATTCCCACTTTACGTAAAAAACATTCCCACTTTACGTGTACCCTAAAAATTTTTTTTCATGATTTTCCTTTACCACTTTGTCGGCCTGATTAACATGTATGCCAAATTATAGCTTTCTAGTACTAAGATTCTCTGAGCTAAGCTGCGGACGGACGGATAGATGGACATGGCGAAACTATAAGGGTTCCTTGTTGACTACGGAACCCTAAAAAGTCGTTAAATACTTTGATGCAATTCTCTAGTCTAAGTGAAGTTTTCCTAGACTGTGGCTTGTGTTGGCTCGTTAGACGGAAGTAAAAGTTGCAAAGAAAGTATAAATTAGATTCAAGTAGCTCTGTGTAGTTTTATAAGAGATCCCGGTAAGCTGGTTGAGTGGTTTACAGACCAGCGGCAACTCATTTTTGAATTTAAACAAAAAACAATTCAGTTATGTTTATTGAAAGATCGTATCAATTAAAATATTTTTTTCCAAAGTTGCTGGCTGGTTCGAGGGGGCGCGGGAAGAGTTGCTGGAAGGAGTGGGGAAGGCCTTTGCCCAGCACTGGTACAGTACACGCTAAGCATTAAAAAACCGATCAAGTGCAAGTCGGACTCGCACACGAAGGGTTCCGTATCATCCCGTACAATATTTAACACTACATATATATATAAAAAAAAACTTCAGTTTTTAAAAACAGGAGGTTCTCTATTCGACCCGTGTGTAACTATGTATGTAAGAACGTCCGCGATTTTCTCAAAAACGAATGAACCAATTTTGATGATTCTTTGACGATTTTTAACGTGGTCTACATACTTTCAGGAAGGTTAAAATATATAATACATTAGGTAATTATTGTTATGTACGAAGTTATATGCATAAATATACTGTATTTCCGGCATTTCTAAGCGGATTTTGATGATTCTTCTTTTCGTTCGCCTTGAGCACAGGGTATTTTGTATATTCAACTAAAGATGGAACAGTAAATTTACTTTTAATTAAGTAACAAGCGACTTCAAAAACCGAAAACGAACAAAATAACTTTCATAAAAAACTTAACAGCTTCTGAAGTCGGTCTTCAGTTCTTCAATACACTAATAGCTTGGCACCGACTTCAGAAGCTGTTAAGTTTTTATGAAAGTTATTTTTTTATTCGCTTTAGGTTTTTGAAGTCGGTTTTTACTTTGTTTAAAGTAAATTTATTTATTTTATTTTTTTAAATGTCTTTGACATATCTTGGTACCCTGGGGTCCCGGACCTTTGGAAGGCCTGCGAAAGGCCGAAGACAACTGGCAGAGGTCCCTTAGACTTAGAGATTTTAAATTTTATTTTTATGAAAATACTAACCGAAGAATATTTTTCATCTTAAATTTTAACAATAGCAAACTTTCTATTCCATAATGATACTGTGTATTACAAAGTTATTTTTTGCAGTTGCAGAAAATCGCCTGTATTCAAATAAAATACTAATCCGGTGCAGATATTTAATATTTATTGCTTAAATGCCATAAATAGTACATGATATAGAGTATAGAGCTCGTACAAAAACGTCTAAAACTGACTACTTTTGCGGCCCCCTATTTCTTAATTTATGAAGATAAATATATATATATATATATTTAAGGTAAGAAAAAAAATGTTTCAAAATCAAAAGTTTATTGTACAGACGCCAGCAGGTCCACCTACCTGAAACTGTCAGATTTTCCCAATCAACCTTGAACCTAATGCCTTAGCAATAAAGTCGAAAATCTATTAAAGTAATCTGACAGATTGTAGTAGCTTGATGTGCTGGCGTCTGTACGTCTATCTATTACGCTGACAACCAGACAGACGGACAGCGGAGGCTTAGTAAAGTAATAGGGTTCCGTTCGGCACCCTTCGGGTACGGAACCCTAAAAATGGTAGGACAAGTCGCGTCGGTGCGAATAAAATCGTCGTCAATGACACAGAACCCTGTCAGCCACAGACTTTTCTATTCAAATTTTATTTACTTGAAATCTTCTGTTAAATTCTGCTGACTAAAATGTAGCGTTTATTGTTAGTCCAGTGTTCTGCAAAAACTGAATTAAATTATTTTAGCTGCATGCGAGCAGTAGTCGAGTCGTGTCTGCCGCGCTGATAAGATAGCCTGTATAAAATACTCGGTTAAACTCAGTGTTGCAGTTAGTGTGGGGCCATTCAACCAGCGGGTTGAAGTTTAGAAAATTAACAAAGATAGAAAATGCTACAACAAGTAAGTACACCTATCCACGTTCAAACAAATAAACAGATAAAGCCGACTAAGAGATTTCGTTTAGATCAGGTGAAAAATAGTTTCAATTAAAATAACGCATAGCATAATCAGCCTATAATGTTCTCACAATTTTTTTTATTTACTTTTTTTTTATATAATCGAGTGACATTTTTAATTTAATTTAGTAATGTTTTTCCTGTAGGTAATATGTAATTTAATTGATGTAGGTACCTACTAACGTAGATCCTAAGCTCTACTAACAAATATTGTGCACCAAAGATGTATTTTTTAATCAAATTTAATAATATTAATTAAACGGGTAGCGGAGCAGCCGACACTTGTTTCAAAATGGTTACTCATTATTTTTTTTTGTCGTTTTATTTTATACTAGCTGACGTCGACGTACGTCTGTCGGAGACGTTGCCCTGTCCAAATTTGATGTATGAGAAAATAAATTTTCTTCAGAATTTTTTTGCGTTTAATTTTCCGATGTTATCAAAAACCATGAAAATCAGTCCAGCCGTTCTCGAGTTATAAGTGTTCGAACAAATCTGACTTTGTTTATAAAATCTATATAATATATATTATATACATTTTATCAGTCGCAGCGGACGGGCCGTTTTGCTTAACATGTTTTGTTAGATATTGGCGCAGCGGACCCGGCTTTAGTAAGACATATTTTTATAACCAATTTAACAAAGAAGAAGTTTATAATTATTCAGCAAGAAACGAAATTATAATGTGTATATATATGTATATTAATACAGGCTACATTGAGTTATATATAGGTACAAACACCTGGTATTCCAGAAAAATTACGTCCACGTGCACCCCAAATTCTGCTTACTCAACGATTTCCACGTTAACACGAAACAAAAGATCCCCAACCGCGTGCCAATTTGTAAAGACTGTACGCCACGTCACCATCGTCGCCACGTGTGGATTCATTATAAAAGGATTATGTTTTCGAAAACTGGGTGGAAACTTTTGGTGCCGGTTTTGTGAGCTGTAAGTATTGGTTACCGAAAGTGGAGGTACTGTGATCTCGCGTAGTTACAATATTTCAGTAGTAAGTAAGTTTTTGATCAAAAATCAACAATTGTGAATCAACACATGTATCAATGTTATATACATACATGAAAGATGCAACGTTACACTACGCCGGAGATCCACTTGGGCTTTATTCGATAGAAGTTCCACGTACAAGACAAGACAATACAAATCAAAAGAGATCAGTATGACACTTCTAAAACTGCTCTTGAGTTAATAACTATTATTTTTTGGTATGATTTTTTGTCACAATTTCTGTTGTAGCATAAATTGTTACGAAACAAGTTTCAAATCCTGCAATCCTTTAGCAAATTTCCCACGGTTGATTAACAGTGACTATCAATCTGCCTAGCCTTTTGCCAACTATGTTGGGATCGGCTGCCAGCCTAACCGGATGCAGCTGAATACCAGTATTTTACATGGAGCGACTGCCTATCTGACCTCCACAACCCAGTTATTGGGTAATACGATACCCCTTGGTAAGACTGATTGTCAGACTTTCGGGCTTCTGACGACCCGTAACGACTGTCAAAGATCCACGAATTACAGCCGGGACCAACGGCTTAACGTGCTTTCCGAGGCACGGAGGAGACTCGGTATGTAAAGATGGTCACCCATCTACGGACCAACCCCGGCAAGCGTAGCTTAACCTGATGGATCAACCCGTGCGCCTGTTATTACTTAGCCACGAGCTCCTCTAATTAGCAGTGACTATCACATTATGAAATGGAACGGCAACATTCACAGATTCAATAAATCATGGTCTGTGATCATCAATCCGGTTGTCTGTAGCGCGGCTACTATCTACAGGAGAGGTGTGGGTGACTGATGTGCGTTTATGTAGGATGACTGGATCATTCATTATACATGATTGGCCAGATTAGCGGCTATGTTATCACCATCATTGTGTACATTTGATCATTTTACGGATGCTTGTCTCCAATAGAAGTGGTTGATTTACTTACAGGTACGAGATGATCGAACTTTTATTCGGTTCCATAGATTTTTGAAAACCTAAGGCGTGAAGAGAGCATTTGCATTTTTCAATAAGCTGATAAAAACGAAAAACCGGCCAAGTGCGAGTCGGACTCGCGCACGAAGGGTTCCGTATCTATAAATAAAAACGGAAAAAATATCACGTTTATTGTATGGGAGCC
The DNA here is from genome assembly GCA_948252095.1 of Dicycla oo. NCBI lineage: Eukaryota > Metazoa > Arthropoda > Insecta > Lepidoptera > Noctuidae > Dicycla > Dicycla oo. Next base: position 26,634,289 of record OX411730.1, read on the forward strand.
CCCTTAAATATTTATTTTATTCTGTTTTTTAGTATTTGTTGTTATAGAGGCAACAGAAATACATCATCTGTGAAAATTTCAATTGTCTAACAATCACGGTTCATGAGATACAGCCTGGTGACAGACGGACAGTGGAGTCTTAGTAATAGAGTCCCGTTTTACCCTTTAGGTACGGAACCCTAAAAAAAGGTATATTTTTGTGGTGGTGGTGGTGGGGTGGTGTTCTTGTGGTGGTGGTGTGGTGTGGTGTGGTGGTCCTATACAAAAATACGAGTCGTATGCAAAATCCTGTTCTCGAAAAGAAAACCTTTTCCCAAGAACATTTTGTTCTAATTTGTAACCCTATTCAAGTCCAAAAATAAATGTTTTTCTCTCCAACTATTCCCAAATCCCATTTTTCGCTTCAATAGCTTCAAAGTCATCCAATACCCATTTTAAAACGTTACGGCTATATTAACGAAACTACAGCGATCTTTTTGCTATGCAAATGACACTCAGTATTTAGAGTACAGTCAACGGCACGTTTATGTTAACACTTTGACATTGACAGTACCTTTATTTCAAAACACCCCGTGGTTTTTGCAGTTTACGAGCGGCGCCCCTCTGCTTCACACGGGTACATTCGACATGTGACAGCATTCTGTGCTATATGTTTTTTTTTCAAGTAGGCCAGTTGGCGTGGTTGGTTAAGATACCACCCATCATACCGCAGGTCGTGGGTTTGACTCCCATCCAGGACAAACATTTGTGTGCATGAACATGTCTGTTTGTTTGAGTCTGGGTGTAATTATCTATATAAGTATGTAATTACAAAAAAAAAGTAGTGTATGTAGTATATCAGTTATCTGGTTTCCATAGTACAAGCTCTGCTTAGTTTGGGCTCAGATGACCGTGTGTGAATAATGTCCCAGGATATTATTATTTCCTAATGCTAGGCTAAAAGTGGAACAGTTGCCCAAGAAGGACGGACGCCCCATAATTCAAATTGTGACTTGTAAACGTACTATCATCGTAGTTAAGGGTGGAACTAAGGAACTGGATATTAACTGCAATGATAGTACGTTAAACGTGGAAATTACCTTCCGGAAAAAATCTCTGGGATCAACACCGCATTAAGATCCATTGTGTTGTTTAGAAGAACTAAGAGTACACACACGCACACACGAAAAGCAACTTTGTTTTTTACTATTTAAAGAAGTATTGGGCGTGAGGTTGACTGTACGTACGTACTTACTGCTGTAGTTTGTATGCAGTGTCACGATCTTGAGTCTTACGGGAGATGTAATTCAGGGAGATACTTCTTGAGAAAAGATAAGATTTTGGGGATGTTTTTTGCAGCATTACCTTCGTGGGTTTTCGAATTGTATTGGATTTTATTTTCATGACAGTTGCAGATACTGAAATCTAATTAGCTTGTGATGCAATCCGTGCTTAGTATGCTGATTACTGTTTGAATTTATTCATCATTGTACTTGTAAGATAGAAAGATTTTTATGATATTTTTAAAATTCAGACGTACCATATAATTGCACCACTGTGTGTATGTAATTTCCATACAGGGAAACTTTTATGAAAATCGATTCTTAAGGAGTACACTCCAAAAAAGTTTTGCAAACTGTACCGTGTGACAATAAGCCCAAATGAAGGGTCTTACTGTGAGGGTCTCCAACAGACTCACGTTTTTCAACTGCCATGTTAATTTTGTTCTTGGGATAATTCTTTATCTTCTTTCTTCATTCCAACTACGGTTACTTGCTACGGTTACTACCCTTGATTGCGCGTGGTCCGCACTGTACACACACTTGGCCTAGTTTTTTTTTGTTTTTGTGTTTTTATATTCAAAAATGTAAAAAAAAACTACACTTCTGTAGTTCTATATTAATAATTATTGACTCTCAAGAACCGTTTTATCTTCCTTTTAGTGGCCACACCTAACAGGTCCAAAGCCTTGTGTTTAGCTTATACTAAAGTACTTCATACTGAGGGAGCCCTTAGGGCCAACCATTTGACAAATGACCACGTTGCCTTACTCCTTAAGAGCCCTACCAAAATGAAACTGTGGTGAGTGCTGTGTTGAGTTCTTAAAAGGTAGTTAACTCGTATAATACTCAACTGGTTAAAATACAGATGTTATAAGCCATTATTACAAGTCATGATTGCCAAAATATGAAATGCGATTTCCCAAAAAGACATATTTTTTTAGTTAGGTCAGTCTATTATGAAGCGTGCGTTTTGTTTTGTTTATTATATAACATACTTGGCGGTGCTTGAGGGAGGTCTACGTCCAGCAGTGCACGTTTTTCGGCTCAAATGATAGTGATGATGATGATGATGATTACAATATACTGAACCGCCCAGTTTGGTCGCGATGGACAAACGATCGACGCCACCAGGACGCTACGTTCGGTTCCAATAATCTCGTTTCTCATTGACGGCCCGTTGACGGTGACGATGTTTGCAACATCATTCTCCTGCCCTTGTCACAATTTATTTGAGGTCGGCGTAACTTGTCTATATTTTCTTCCATACTTCTCTATTAGTCGTCATCTCGGTAGTCACTCCCTTTCTAGCCATATCATCTTTCACACAGACCATCCATCGTTTCTTTGGTCGTCCCCTACTCGTATAGCTATCCACATTCATACTCAAAACTTTCCTGACGGCATTTTCCATGACAACCGAATTCCACACAACTTTTCAGTCAACGCGGCGGTGTCACTTTTAGACTTCTTCTTCAAATCAAATAATTTATTTGCATAATACAAGTTAAGAAGGTGTTACAGGTATAAAAGGTAGGTAGGTCAAACTGCGGCCAAGAAACTGGGCATCCTAAATAGGGTGAAGCGATACTTTACGCCTGGACAGCTTTTAACCCTTTACAAAGCGCAAGTCCGATCCTGCATGGAGTATTGCAGTCACCTTTGGGATGGATCAGCTAAGTACCAACTAGCCGCGCTTGACTCGGTGGAACGCAGAGCTAAGAGGCTCATTGGCGACGTAAAACTGGTGGATGCCAAGCTTCATTGCTTGGCTCATCGCCGCAAGGTTGCCTGCTTGTCGGTCTTCTACAGATTGTACTTCGGAGAGTGTGCCCGAGAACTCCACGACCTCATTCCGCCGGCCCCCTTCTACCACCGGACATCTAGACGCACTGCCAGTTACCATCCCTACCTGGTTGCTATTCCACCAATTCGCACTAAGCGCTTCCAAATGTCTTTTATAATGCGCACAGCAAAAGAGTGGAACTCACTACCTGCGTCTGTGTTTCCGAACGTATACAACCCTAATCTCTTCAAAGTGAGAGTGAACAGGCTTCTTCTGGGTAAGCTCACTCCATCGTCGACTTTGTCTCTGTCACCTCTGACCTAGACTAGAGTCAAGAGCAAACCCATCACAAATAAAAAAAAAAAAAAATAAAAAAAAAAGGTACAGTAAACGCTCAAAAGTCCATAAGCGTGCTAAGGATTACATTGCTATGAACTGTGCGAGCACGAACCAGTACGTGTGCGTGTATGAGCGATGTCTCACTCAACATTCCGCAGATAACACACACTAATGAATTGTCGCATGTCGTCGTACTGCGCGAAATAACATTATATTTATGTTGAATTTAGAATAATCGTCATAGTGGCGACCTGTTCTTACCATTGCATTGCCAAAATTCGCATAAACATAACATGTGCTGGTAGCTGTTTGGGCTAAGCAATGGTTTCACGATCAATGAAGTCTGAGTTCGAAACTTCGAATCTTAATCACAAAGTGGGACTGTTTTTTGTTTCTTTGGAACCATAATAATATATTTGTACAAATAACGATAAATTTTTATTAAATTTAGTTGTATAAGAAGTTAAATATTAGTTATTGTATTATAATTTAACTATTTTTGAGATTTTTAATTTATCTTTTCGGTGTTGGAAGGTTGAAATAAAAAAGTCGTGCTGAATGGTAACAAAAATGTTTATTCGTTTTATTTACTTATTTATAAAATTAACAAACTTAAGAGAATTGTGACGTTACATTCCTACTAGATAAAAGAAGTTTTTTTGTAACCGTTCATAAGATTTTTTGTTGTATACCCACTTAGTCAATTCATAATAACATAACAAAGAAAGGATATTGTAATAACACATATATAATTGTCAATACCCAGATATATATGAGTGACCAAGCGAACAAGATAAAGAATATTATATTTCTGTCCCATTACTTCCAATCAAGTAAAAACTTACAAAAAGTCAAGTACTGCGTGAGATTTGAACTCACGGCTCACTGATTCACGCATCTATCTGCACGCGCTTAACCGCTAGGTCATCTTTACACATGTTATAACTTTGAAATTATGAACTACAATCAGTTGTTGACGACAATAATTATGCATGTTTATGTTCTTGGAAATAGAAGGTCTTAAGTCAAACTAAACGCCAAGCTATTGCTTTGTGAGTTTGCTTATCAACTTTTGGTCGAGATTGTACATTGCATTATAACTTAATGAGGAGCGCAAATTAATATGTAAAATCAATAAAATTCAGACAAACCCATGCTCATATACTCATTTCTTATTCTATCCATTCGCGTAATATCACACATCCCTTCTAGCATTCTCATCTCAGCTGCATGCAATTGCTTTTCATTCATTCTTTTAATGGCCCAACATTCTTAGCCACACAAAACAGCAGGTCTAACCATTGCTTTATAAATCTTACCATTACGCACGGTTAACAAATTGGTGATTTCATGCAGAATATTGTTGGGCTCATAGATACTGCTCCTTTAAAAAAGTATTGATTCTATATCTATCTGTCTATCTGCATCAAAGATAATTAAATATAGTCATTGGTCTGTATAAACTACAAAAGCCAAACATTGCGCTAAATGGCATTGAGCCATTCGTCATAAAAAATGAAACAAACAAAATCAAGCATCCATATTTTCGCGCCAACACAGTTTCAATATGGCTGACATATTTTTTGGCGCCAAATGTCGGCCAATGAGCGATGGACCTCGGACTCTTGTCACCGTTATTTATTACGGTGACAAGAGTCCGAGAGTCCGACGTGTACGGAACACGGACGTTTGACCTTCGTTAGCCAGAATTTTAATGAAAAATGGATCGGGGAAGTGAAATTTATTGCTCTGGATTTTTTGAAGTTATCTATGATGGTAGAAGTGTGGTCTATGACTACGCTTGTAATTCCAGTTTTGGAAATAGGATGGAATTTTTTTATTCATCTTCTTTTGATTGCCGATTGCTGAACTTGTGAATTGGTGTTATCTTTAACATTGACTAAATCTGAACCTAAGGCAAATAACCACCGACATTAATTACGTATTCTTATGAAAACCTGGAGCGAGGCCGGCAAACAGTGTTTTCCACTCGGAACATTTAATTACACCGTTTATTTTAATACGGTATCGTTCAGGGTAAAGAAATTATTATTATAACCAACCAGTGAGTGCCGTAAAAAAACAACTAAGAAAAGATTAGTCTAGCCTAGTTTATACTTATATAAGCCTAATTTGTTAACACAAGTTTGAATGTAATAAAATGTTTATGTTAAGGTTTATCAAAGGGCCTGTGTCACCTGAAATAGTTGGTATTATTATTATAAACTATATGACATGTGATTTTGAAAATTGCCTCCATGAGTGGTGATAGTTTTATTGTCTAGCGTACCCTCGCGCAATCAGCTCCAATACAACCTCGCTGATTAGATAATATTTTAACAACGACATTGAGTCGTAAGCCACTTTATAAGTAAACTGCTCTAAAATATTGCTTCACTTTAACACATTGTGTTAGGTTGCATGTCTATCTCCTATGAATACAGATATCTATTTAGTTTATGTAGGTACAGTCATGAATACTGTTATTCTTACATTTTCATGTTGCTTCAGTAAAATGTAGTAGGTCAACACTTCCATATTCTCTAGCAAACAGTGCAGCTTTACTCATGTGAAAATTATAGTCGACCTCGTAACTCGGGAATTGTTGTCAAAAGTCGTAAAGGATTTAACACTTTTCACAAGAATTCCCAGTAAATAGAAACATAACTACAGTTTAGATTATCTAATTGACTCATAGACGAGTTGACTTTGTCGTTTAGTGACGCGTAACTGATATTCATCTGTAGTGATTAAGCAGTTACGATTTCGACTATCCATACAATAAATCTCAGCTATATTGAACTAAACATGGAATAACAGCTAGGAATTTTCCAAGCTTAGGTATTGTTACTAATCACGGAGAATAGAAATTATGCAAACCGTATTAATTAATAATATAATTAATAATAATAAAAGCAAAGCAGTGTTTGTTGGTATTTCCTTTTTCACGCAACAACGGATCGACGTGACTTATTGCATAGTTATAGCACAGTATAAAAATATACAGTAGGACGACGTCTTTGATCTCATGGTAAATGCCGACAACGTGTAGGTATTATCGCAACAGCAAGGGTTGTCTCAAGTAAACAATATTAATTAATTTATTTATTTATTTTAGACCAACATCGTCGTCAACATTATTATTATTATAAACAATCATTTACAATTAACAAAAATATAGTTTGTTTGTGAACCAGCCGCTCATCTAAGAAACTGTCTGCCATTTTGGATTTCAAAATGGATACCATTTTCACGAATTATCACCCCGAGAAATCTCGAAAATGACACCCATTTAATTTTATTCAAAGAAAAAATGCTTTTTTGTTTTTACTTCCGCCATTTTGTTAACGTTGACAATTTGACATGATATGGCAAAATGGAAAATATTTATTTATAATATTAATAACGGTGGGTCATACTTGCAAAACCGACGAGTACCAGGTCTTCCAAGTAAAACCAGGGCTCGAGATACTTTCAAGTATTTTCTTTCTATCAAATAAACAATTTTTAATGGTTTACCTTTCATCCGTGCGCGGAAATTTATGAAATCGCAGTTCTTTATTGATGTAAGATGACGACTTGTAATCTTTCACAACATACGTCGTATGTATCATTTTAATTATTATACATAAATTAAAACAATAACAAATTGACCCACGATAGCCCTGAAAGTCGTCTCCCGAACTACTAACACGGTAGCGTACGCAGTTCGGGAGCGCCCTTCCCCCGTCTCGCCCCTCACGCCCCGTACGATTGCCCTGTCTAGACGTCTTCCTTGGACGACTGTGTGGTTTATAGACTGTGGTTATAGTTTATAGTTAGATGGAGACGTAGGCTTGATGTACACGACGCTGGAGCCGCACCGGCGCTGCACCGCATGTTTGTGTATGCTAATGAATACCGCCCATGCGCCGCGCCGCAGCACCGGACTCGCGTCGTTCTTTGTCTATCTACGTATATATTATACGACCTACTACTACGAGTATTTTTGATGACCTGTTCAAACAAACCATTACGTCAAAATAACAACTAATAAGGATCGAACTCACATCCACTCGCTCGCCAGTGCGCAATAAACTTCAAGATATGCATTCCCAATTTATAGCTCTTAGAAGTGTACAAGCAATTTATGATCTCTTTCCCGTTTGCTGGAGCAATAAAGCTTCTTGCTCATGTTAGCATAATATAAACACTATTGCACCGGCAATTTCATTTATGAATAATAGGGATGATGCCTGGGTAAAAAAAAGAAATTCTATTTAGTCCGTCAGTCAGATAATAAAAAAATATTAGATACGTATTTTTTGCTTTATCATATTAATAAAAAATGACTTAGATAACTCGCATTAAAGTTCGGGAGTGGGGGCTTGCTACGTCACTTCTACGTATAAAATCTACGAAGAAGTGACGTCATGCCACATTTTAACTCAATGTATCACCGTAATCTTTTGATTACGTAGAAAAAGAAAAAATACGTGTCCAATATATTTTAATAATCTACATGACGGACAAAAAAACATTTTTTAGTCATCATCCCTATTGTAAGAGCATTGTTAAACTAGCTTTTACCAGCGGCTTTGCCCGCGTGTAAGTTAGAAATTACCGCAGGTACTACCGGGATAAAAATGATCTTATGTCCGAACCCAGGTCATGACCTATCCGTTAAGAGGTGAAAACGTAACAGACATACAAATAATCTTTTCTATATATAAAACAGGTTTTTATGATTCCAAGGCCCGCTTGCACCAAAAATTTTAAATACATTTAGCGCTGAACATGATAAATGATAAATAATTTTATTTCTGTAAGTAGGTTTGTACAAACACGTCCATCATGTTTTTTAAAAACTAGATGAGGTCGGCGATTTCTATCTGACTACTCTGAAAAGAAAGGCGGAAACCAACTCAGAGGTCACGGTCTCTAAAGTCCAGACATAATCTTGGTCAGTTCATGCGAAGACCATGTAGATTAGTGTCTGAAATGGTCTTTTGAGGAAAGAACCACAAAGACCATGTTTAAAACATAATTAAATCCCATCCCTGATAACTTAAAACAATAGAAATAATACAATGTTTTAAATTCGTTTAGCGCTCAACGTATTCAGTGATTTGGGGTGCTGTCTAACTTAAAAATAATAATTATTCATTTTAATATGATCACCATTAATTTTCGTGATTGACCTCTGACGGGTAAGTGAATGTGTATGTGTTAGCCAAGTAATTTTTATGACTTTGAATAAGTATAATAATAACTTTTGACGGAGTGGCCCGATTTAATGAAATTAAGACTACATGTTATCTCAAGCTGCGGACTATGACTATATTTCCAATACTTTAAATCTTTTAAAAAGAAGTACACACAAATATCAATATTACATGTGATTTTTAAAATCGTCCCCTGTGAAAAGACCCCCTAGACAAAACGCTGAAACATGTAATTCTTTATTTGTTACCAAAAGATTAAATTTGAATATTCTATCCCTAACCTAAGAGATGCTAGGTTTCCCTTTCTTCAAACTTTCATCCCATATATCACCCCCTTTAGGATTACTTTTAAAACAAAAAAAATAAGTAAAAATTTTTATATAAACAAGCTTTTATGAACCAAAAGTAGTAAATAAAACTTACGTAATCATAGAACTTTAATATTCTCTTAAAAGCTTGAGGCTTGAACGTCCTTCTTACACTAAAAGAAGCTCCTCAAGAAGAACCTCAAGCTTTTAAGAAAATATTACTGTTCTAAGTTTACGATAGTTTTATTTAGTACTTTTAGTTCATAAAAGCTTGTTTTTTAAAAGATTTTTACTTATTTTTTTTTTCGTATTCTACATAGCAGACCTTTTCATTTGATACCCAGTCGCTCCATGTAAAATGCTGGTATTCAGCTGCATCCGGTTAAACTGGAAGCCGACCCCAACATAGTTGGGAAAAGGCTAGGCAGAATGAAAAGAATGAATGACCCATATCATGGGAGTGCACAAAATATAATTAGTCCGCCGTCTTGGGCCGTCCGCCATATTGGATTTAGAATGACGTCAATTAGCTTACCATGCATTGTCATCCAAACTAAACGTGTATGCAAAATTTCATCTCAATCTGTTGAGGATAACTGCTTTAAAATTTAGTTGCAAGATTTCAGGTGAACATACCTACATACATAGAAACATTGCAAGTTAAATAAAAGCTTGTAAAAAGTAGTATATGTCCCGCCCAAGGATGCCATCTATCTCTTTGCCAAACTTCATTGAATTCTGCACACTGGTTTAGGCGTTAAAATGTAGCACATAGACATACAGAGTTACTTTCGAATTTATAATATTAGTATGGATTTATAATGAAGTTTATTCTGTAAACAGTGGGGTAATTTCATAACACACTTACAGTAGGAATGGCCTTCATTTTGACAGTTCAACAACATTCATTGCATTATTTACGTTGTGGTGCAGACAAATTTTTCGAACATATGAAGCAGTGGATTACCAATATGCTTTAAAATGATTCAGATTGTGAATGATAGTGTGTTACGCAATTAGGGTACAGGATATCGGAAACACTTTTGAACTTCAAATTAAGAAAAGAAAAAAATGAGCTAGATGTAGTCGACATAATTCTCCTCTGACTACCCCCTGAGAAGACATGGAAAAACTAACTCAGGGATCAAAATCTCTCTCATAATCTTGGTCAGATCATGTGAGGACTCCACAGATTTGAGTGGACATGTCCAGTCAGTGCAAGCATTTTTCAGTAATCGTATAGCTCATCTCTGTACCTAAGGAGCTCAACGATTCAACAAACAATATATGAGAAAGCACATTTGAGTAGGCCGTATAAAGTACTCAAACTCCCAGACTATATTAGTACCGAGTTTCAAGTTAATACAACAGCGCGTTAAATTTTTTCCTTACTTACTTTTACACCCCCTAAAATATCCTCTGTGAGTGGTTGTTTTAAAAAAAAACGAAAGCTGTCATCTTTAATATTTACCGAGGCAAATATTTCCAAGTTTCAAGTTTATTAACCAAAAGAATAAGATTTTTTTATATAAACTGTATCCCCTCTTTTAAACCCCACAGGGCTTCGGACATCTAGACGCACTGCCAGTTACCATCCCTACCTGGTTGATGTTCCACCTATTCGCACTAAGCGTTTCCAAATGTATTTTATAAAGCGCACAGCAAAAGAGTGCAACTCACTACCTGCGTCTGTGTTTCCGAACGTATACAACCATAATCTCTTCAAAATGAGAGTGAACAGGCTTCTTCTGGGTAAGCTCACTCCATCGTCGACTTTGTCTCTGTCGCCTCCAACCTAGACTAGAGTCAAGAGCAAACCCATCTTAAATAATAAAAAAGGCCTGGAATTTTGAAAATTCGTTTGGGATGTTTCCGTAACTTGACTCAAAGAATATTTATACAATTTTTTGAGTTAATCAAGCCACGCAATAAAATCCTCCCCTGTAAAACTGAGTACCCCTTTCATCCCGTTTGGGGTAGATTTTAGAATAACCCTGCTACGCGTTTTTCTTTATTTTTGATCTTAAGTATAAATACTGAGTTTCGATAAAATTCCTTCATACAAACTTTGACACCCTCCAATCCCCCTTTAGGGGGTAGTCTAGAAAAACTCAAAATGAGAAACTTTATAGTTTACTTAGATACGTATCCGTGCAGTTTCAAGTTTATGAACTCAAGGAATAATATTTTTCATACAAATCCTCCCTTTTCACCCCTTTAAAGCTCGAATTTTACAAAAATTGTTTCTAGCGGATGCCTACGTCATAATAACTATCTGTGTGCCATCAACCACTTCACAAGCCCAATTCGTTCAGTGGTTTGAGCTATGTTATGATATCAGTCAGTCAATCAGTCACGGTTTCCTTTTATAGAAGAAAAGAAAAAGAAGAAGAAGATGATTTATGAATAACACGCTGGTATTGTATGCTACTCGTAACTGCTCGTAACTGCTCGTCGTACTGGCTGCTGGCAATATCTGTCAGAACCAAGACACTTCTAAATCTTTTCTAAACAATACTCTTGTTCTAATACTTCTTATTCTAAATCTTAGTGTTAACGAAGAAATGGTACACTATTTATCAAGAAAAACCCTTATTTAGGTAAGTTAACGAAGAAACAAAACATAATTACAAATCATAATGAATTTTCAAATGTCTCAATGAGACATGAAACAAATAAGAGCCTTTAGTTTCACAAAAGCTGAACAGGTATTTAAAACAAGTCATTATTTCACAAATCTCTAAATGAACGAGATTGGCTGAGGATCTAGCCTAATGGCCTGCAATAGAAGAAGCCTATGTCTAGCAAAGGGACCGCTATTTATGAGCTTACAAGTGACCCGCCCTGCTTCGCACGAGTTGTACAGCTTGACGAAACATCGAGATTTCTTTATTTTATGTATGTAAGCCTACCGGAATAAATTCTCTAAATGATGATAAAACCCACATCAAAAAGTACAACGCAGTCACACAGACAGGACACGACAACCGAATTTAATTTGTAACCTATACAGGGTCAAATTTAATTCATGGGCAATATTTTAAGGGGTCACTGTACTCATCATTATGAACAACTTTTACTATGGGACCAAACCTGAAATCGATCGTTCCATACATTTATGTTCGCATAACTTGTCAAAATGCAGGGAACCATTTATTCATTTTTCGTGATTTCAGATTTGGTCCCATAGTAAAAGTTGATCATAATGATGAGTACAACAACGCCTTAAAATACTGCCCATGAATTCAATATCGAGTATATGCGAGTAGATGATTAGTATAGGTAGTTTACCTACGTTTTCTGCCTATTTGTTTATCTAAAATCAATGGCTTTTACTTCGATAAAGTAAATAAACAGACACCTAACGGGAACCCGTCCTAACTGGTTGGAACTCGATTTAACTTTTTCGATTAAGGCCTCTTACACACGAGCATTAATCTTATTGGTAATGCTGTCAAATATCAGTGGCAGTAGGTCTGAGTGGAGCCTTATTTAAAAGTTATCAATCATTTTTAGGAATTGGGAAGTCGGACAATTGGGGTTGTAAAATACGACCTGTAGAGGACTACAGGTCGTATTTTACAACCGATCTGGATGAAACTTGGTGTACAGGTTTTACGGCTTTATATATTTTTTGCAGTCGGGGATTTTTGATTGTAGGGCATGGTAGAGCGGACGCTCTACCATGGCCTCTCTCAAGGAAGATACTTCGGCCCCGCTGGTTTTTGCGCTGGCCAAGTTATTCGGCCAACCTAAATGTAATATTGCTACTTCCCCGCCGTCATTTGTTCGTTGAAGTCCCCTTCCCGATGCGGTGGACAAGCAGTCTTCCTCGTTGACATTCCTGTAGTTAGGTCACTGAAGAGCAAAGCCATCATAAATAAATAATTAAAAAAACTCTCTCTTTTCGTTGTTTTTTTCTGGATTTACAACAATTTGCTTATTATTTGCAGTACTTTTATTTATTTTATTACGTATCACTCTGTAAGTGAGTGACTGCTACTTATTTTTGCACCCGTCTTTGTACTGAACGATTGTATTGTGTTTCTGATATGGTTTTAAAAATATATTGAACATAAACCTGAAATTATGCCTATAGTAACTATAGTAAGAAAGTAACTGTTAACGACATACTTGTTTATCTTATTCATAAAATTTATCGTGGAAGTGTTACATGAACAATATGACAAGACTTTTGCTTTAAAAGGCGAATAAATAACCGTTCTGTTCACGCATGTCCTCTCTCCCAGATTTGGCGACATTCCAAATATTGTCGACGTGTGGCATCTTAACTTCGATATTCTGTGAGTAAGTAATGCTTTACATCAGTATTCCGGTTCGAGCAAGTGCTCTAAATCTATTCTTGTAAAAAATCAACCTGTTTTTAGGGTTCCGTACCTTAAAAGGAAAAAAATCGCAGATCTCGTGCTGAAAATGCACTTAGGTAGACTTTTCATTTTGTACGATGCCTAATCTACAAGATTAGACCTAATAGATTTTGTATCGTTTTGGAGGTAATAGTACAAGTAAAAAAATCCGTAAGGTAATAATTACGCCATGCAATTTTGAACTTTAATGAAATATTCTTAAGACTACTTTTGAAAGAAAATCATTTATTGTTTAACACAACAACAACGAAGCAATACATATTTTGTATTGTTATAAACATGGAAATATTAATTTTAGTCTCAAATATAAAGTTCTAATTTGTAATTTGAAGTATTTTCGAAGTATCGCAAAACAAAATTAATTTAAAAAAAATTATTCGAATTAACATCATTATCAAATAAATACAAATACATTTCACGATCAAACTCTTAAACACTCCCATTAACTCCCATAACAACTCAGCGACGCAGCGCGCATCTAAGGAGCGCGTTTCCCGAAATTACGCCACACAGAGGGCACCCTCCTGCCTAGTCTACTAGTGATAGAGAGGTCCGGTTTTTTTTTTAAATGTTGCCCATGTCAATACCCCGAGGGATTTTTTTTTCATTTGCGATTTCGACCGCATTTAGTTTTTGTGATATAGTTGATTTTATGACACATATTTGCGATTTTCAAGATAAGTTTTGGTTTTTTTTTTTTCACCATATTGTAGCCCTTGTTTGCCCGCGGCTTTTGAGACCTCAACCATTCACGACATCAAGACGATGTCACACTGGTGAAAATGGGGGCTATACTGAAGTGATTGAAAAAACATTTTCAATGTAAAAACGGAACCCTTATAGGATCACTCGTGTGTCTGTTTGTCTGTCCGTCTGTCACAGCCAATTTGCTCCTAATCTAATGGACCGATTAAGTTAAAATATTGTACACGTATATTCCCCCTTTTATCTCCGAAACTGCCGAGCCAAAAATTTTAAAATAAATACAGAAAATAGTTCTATACCTGTAAATTACAGGAAAATCAATAAGAAGTCTATGGTCTTAAAATAACATGGTAGCAAATCTCTCAGTATTGTTCGTACAAACTTACATTTGCAGTTAGAATGTATGGGAGAACATGTTTTTCAAATACAATGATAAGTTTATTCTTGAAATAAATTCACAAAAAGTACAATGATAAGTTTATTCTTGAAAAGAATTAAACTAATGAAGATATTATGATGCTAACTAAATCTTTGGCTCCGATAGGCAACACTGGCAAACAGCACTAGCATACACGACTAGCAGACTGGCAGCAAGGACTGGTAGACGGCACTGGGAGACAGCACTAACAGACAGTGGGTATTAAAATTGTGTATTACTACAAACAAGATAGATTGTCACACCTTCCCGATTGTCAGTATAAACAGGTAAACTGGTTTTACCCCACTACAGAGAAAGCTCGTAGCTACCCGTGTTACCCAGGGGACAATGCTACGCTAAGTCATGTCCTCGTTTCCTTTGTCCCCCGGACATGGAAGAGCTGCCTGTCATATTTTCCTCGTACTACGGGTTAAGCTGGTTTTTAGAACATTTATGTTTCAATAAAAGAATATCACGGTTCACTAGGTTCTTGAGGATAATAAGGAATCGAGAAAGATAACAGAGTAATCGAGGGAAGGATTCAGTGCTATCAATTTTTGATTGTGGGTTCATCATTTTAAAATAATTTTTCTATGGAAAATGTTGAAATGTACTGATTCTTGTTTAATTCTTGAGGTACACCACACTTACTTTTTAATTAAATTATAATGACCCGTTCAGTATAGAATTTCTCCTTAAACATTCAACGTAAGCAGCAAAAATATCTGACTTCTGCATTTGTATGAAGAATCTGGTCTTCTTTTAAAAGAACTAACATAACTCTTGTAACAGAAACATGGTAGAAGAGCAAGCAAAACGTATTTTCCTTTAAGATTCTGATTAGGACATGTAGTGCCTGAGTGAGGTGCCGACGTGCACATCTATTCACATTACTTACTAAATATTTTAAGCCTCAAAATGCGTATAGTGCTTGGAAGTTGACATACCAGATTTTTATGCACAAGGCTTTATAAAACTTTACATATTATACATATTATGTATCAATGTGACTTTTAAAAATTATTTCTTAAAGTCTTATTTCAAGAAAAGAGAAAACTTTAAGTCAAGAAAACAGTCCTGTTTCGTTTTGTCATCTCTCTCGCTCACACGTGACCAAATTTTTAAGAATGTTAAATTAAAAGATGCTTTTTGAAAAATGTAATCAATTAGCGAATTAGTAAATAATATTAATTTAATAGGTAGGTAATTATTAAAAACACATTTTTATTGTGTCATTTATTTCAAAAATATCAAAAGCAGATCATAATACTTTTTGAGCCGATTTCATTAGATAACACAATAGAAATGTGTTTTTAATAATTACCTATTAAATCAATAATTATTCACTAGTTCACTAATTGATTTATTTTTTCAAAAAGGCATCCTTTTATTTAATAATTTTAAAAATTTGGTCCAGTCTGAGCGAGGGAGGTGACAAAATGCGACAACCCTCTTATGATGCCGTCTGTATAGGCGAGTGTATAGAGCGGATAGTTGTACCATTGATTGTCGGTAAAGGAAACAATCATAAAGGCTCTCCATCACCGGGGCATTCTCCGGTACTGTTATAGTTCAGATTCGAGCATTACATCAGTGAATGAGGAGAACCGAGCGTTACAGTGCACAACTTTTAATGGTACAAATTGTAACATTACATTCACCAGAACCATTCGTCTGTAATGTAACGGTTATCGAATCTTAGATTGTTACATTAAAGGGGAATGCTCCGGAGAGGGAACGCCCTAAAGAAACATGATCCTACGTTAGAGCTGTGCCTATCCTGCCTCTCCTTTGAAACAAACAGCGTGTTTGATCCACAGATGTGTAAAAAAACTTTGCCTTTAAAAAAACCAACATTGAAAGTCTCCATGCCATTTTACAGACCCCCATAGGTACTCAGCTAACCGGAACAGAAATAAATGCAAAATAATTTATATCCGAATTCTTTTGCAAGAAAGTTTGTCAGTGAGCCTGAGAAAATAAACTGAAAACCTTAAATCGCCAATAAAAATAAAAAATACTCTCATTCAGTAACATCTGGTTACACTGAAGCTGACCCAGAACGAATTAGAGCACTAAGTTACGTCGAGGCTTTTTAGGCTTCACTGAGTTGTAAAAGTCCGAAAGTAAAAGTCCAAAGCTAATGAAACGGCTTTGAAAAAGTTTGAAAGGTGTTTTTTATTTTTTTTATTTTGGGTCTTCTTTTTGCACTTAAATTATAATAATAGTCCTCCATACAGTTTTTCTGCCTGCGACCAATGTCAACGTGCGAGTAATACAATATTATAGCGCAGGCGTGTGTGCGCAGACTCAGGTGCACTCTCTCTTATAGTCCGGAATGCAATCCGACACGACGGGAGAGAGATCAGGAACAAGACCAATGACTTAACGTGCTTTCCGAGACACGGGGGTATCACACCGCCACTTCTAAACTCTGGCTTGTTAAAAAGAATTCCAACAACACTTAGCCCGACCTGGGAACTAACCCAGGACCCCACGCTCAGCAGTCACGCTTACGAGTACAAGACCAATGGGGCAGATTTCTAAATAGGCAGGCCATAGAATAACTTAACATCAACTGGGCTAAATGTCAGTTTCGACGCTTACTCATAAAAAAAACCGAGAATTTTAGTCGTGCTTGCTACTGTATAAAAATCAGTTTTTAAAGTGAGAACCTTTGAACTCTTATAAATCAACTCGACCAGCCCCTTAACCACGGAGCATAAGAGTCTTAACCTTTCCCTAAGTAGGTAGATGAGGGGTGATCTTCACACAAAGGAAATGTAGCTTTATTATGTTAAACCAATGTTGCATATACTGGCTCTTAACATAACATACCAGTGCGCGTGTTATCCCCGAGGAGTTAGGCAGAGATGTATCAAGTACACACATGCAACAGTTATGTTTAACTCTCACGTCAATTCCGTCTGCTTACCTCTTCCAGGGAACGCAAGCGTGATGTTATCTGATGTTTTATATTATTATTTGGAAACCAAGCCATCATTGTAAAGGGTGAGTGCTAGCTAGCCCTCCGGCTTATTGAGATTTCTGTAAAAGACTGTTGTGGCGACCCAAACAAAAACCGGTCAAGAGCAAGTCGGACTCACGCACCGAGGGTTCCGTATTATCATATATTAAAAAAATATGCTATTTAGAGACACCGTTTTATTTTTCCTGTAATATTTACATAAACTACTATCACATAGAATAATTTCAGATTTTTCTCTATGCAAACTTCGGAGATAAGGGAGGGGGGGGGGGGGGGAACAGTATTTTTTTTACATTTTCATCAAAAGTCGAAAACTATTAAGACTAAAAAAAAAATGTTTGAGAATGTGCAAACAGCGCTCGTTCATATGATACCCCACATGCCACAGTGGTACCGCCGCCGAACAATGGCGGTCATAAATACTGGAAATCTTATTTAATGCTTTTTTTCGTGTGAAGTGGTTCAGGTAGCAATAAAAACTCATAATATATTAGTGTTTATGTAAATTAATATATATTTGATAATTTGTTAACACAAAAGGAATAATAAAATAAATATCAAAATATTAAGTATGCTTGTCCCCCGTTCTGAAGCGTTTTTGACAATAAATCAAAACTCTTCATGTTGGGGTGATTCTCTATGTGTCAAAAAGACACAACTAAATAGATAAATGAAAAAATAGAAATGGAAATCAATAGATATTTTACATGAAATCGACTTAAAATTAGAACTTACATAACAGATTTTAAATTAGCTAGACTTGCAATAAATCTAAAATTTGCTTTGACATTGCGTTCTTTTTCTTACGGGGAAGTTTCCGAAGGCCAGTAATATAAGGATCTGAGCTAAGTAAAAGTCTGTAAAGTAAATCTGAGTTTGTAAGTTATCTCTACATTTTACGAGTGTGATCTCGTCTGAAAGCTTTAAAATGTTTGTTGTTGGCTTCAGCTGCCTGTTCGGGAAGTTCCCCGATGCACAATAAAGCATATTCACTTACTTGAAATCCGTGAATAAGAACTTTGTGGACGGAAGCTGGGATTGTACCATGGATACTCTTGGACTAATTGCCGTGCGGTTTCCAAAGCATATTCTTTAAATTTTGTTGTGTCAATTTTATAACCCGATGATAAAGCTTGTAAAATTATATAACAACGATCGATCAAGTCTTTTCTTAAGCCTGTGATTTCAGCGGATACTTCAGAGTTATTAAAAAACTTTCTTGCCGTATTACCATCGTTCGATGTCCCGCTTCCGCCACTTCGCGGTTTGTCTACAATTAAACCTAATCTACGTCTAAACCTATTTTGTACATTCTGTTTTCTGTCTGCTACTAGTTTTTTTTCTTCGTCTGACCTAACCTGCCATTTCTTAATACCAATCCTGTAGGAGAGATGAACAAAATATTCAAAGAAACGAACCAAAGAACGAAGTGGAGATAAACCAAACACATACTGACTTGCTACAGTCGGTTTTTGGCAACAGATGTCTATTTGGTTCATCTCTTTGGGAATTGCCCCACAAATATAACACTTAGACGAAGATGAATAGCTTAAAGCAGTACATACTTTACCATCCACCATAGTTAATTGTAAACTGTACCGAATCTTAAAATCGCGGCTATTTATGGTTAAAGATGTTGGATTCAAATTGCGTATTTTTTCTTTAAAATAGACCTCCTCTTCCTTAGATACTGTAGAATTTTCCTTCAAAAATTGAAAGCGAATGGGCCTGCAGTATCTAGTAGAAACGGGGCGGGGATTTTTCCACAATATAATATCTTTAGCGTTGATTTTACTACTAACTGAAGTGGAACATAAGAAGTGACTATCATCATCAGAATCTAAATCTCAAAATTGCTGCTTGTATTCGCTTTTGCCTGTGCTACCATCAAATCCCCATTTCCCGATCAAATTTAAATTATCTGATGAATTGATTGGCACTTTATCTAAAACATCTTTTTGTGATTCGAGGATTCTGGAAACTGTATGATCTAACAAACTTTGCAGTTCAATTTCGGCTTTAGATACTGAGATGGATACATTATCTGGGTAGCACTTCTTTTTAGCATTTAAAATAATATACTTTGATAGGACGGTAAAATATTACGTGAAGATTTACTATTAACAAAATTTCTAATTAGTAAATATTGGTGTTTAGTTAATTTAGCCTCTACAACAAGTGATAAAACCTCGTCTGCATTAATATTTGATGTAAAACTAGTATCAGACTTATCAGAAGTGTCGAGCAATGTTTTCACAGCAGAGTCATCCACTTGAGATAGCTGTCTCAATCGTCTACGTTTTGATCTCTGACTAAGCTGGGAAAAATATTTTTTTTTGACGCCCGCGAGATGGCCCCGCTTCTGGTTGAATTTCTTCATGAACACGTTGCTCAACGCTCCTTCTTAACTCAATACATTCAATGTCTTTCAGCCAATCAGAATACTTAAGTAATAACTTTGATTTACTCCTACCTACTTGATTCCAATAATAATCAAGACTTTTACATAAACACAGTATACGATCATCTAAATCCTTAAAGTCTATATTTTCGAGATCACTGATGATGACAGCAAAACTTCTAATATACCTTGGTGTTTTTTGGTTGCTTTTCCACTCACAGTACTCCAAATCTCAAAGATATACATCCTTGAGAAGAAACACTTGATCAAAGTACCTGAAAGAAAAGTTTGAAATTAGTTGCAAATTTCGTAGACCTTGCTACGATTGTGTCTACGCAGGCGTAGGCCCTTTATAGCAGCCGTCGGCGCAGAATGGCGCAAATCAAAAGATAATATTTTTAAAATATACAGTCTCAACTACAATTTAAGATAGTTGCGAATGTTTGCAAAATCTTGTGAAATTTTGTAGCTCTAAGCAAAGTTATTATATTAAAAAAATACACAATAAATTATGTATGGCGGAGCACGTAAATAGTAGAAATATTATACTGACAATTTATTTAAAATACAATCAAATGAGACAAACATACCTTGCTCTTGAATTTCCATTGCACAAAACAACAACACAAACAAAATAATTCCGAGAATTCACTTGTAACCAAATACTTTAATGATGAGTCACCGATAACAGCGAGTGCAACGTAACGATGCGTTCACTTCCGAGGTCAAAAAGTAAGTGATAATTAAAACAAATAGGTGACATATTTATATCACCGGATAGCTCGTTTAATGGTCTATCGAAATATTAGGTTGGGGAAAAAGTCTTTTCGCATTATAGTATGTATGAACTTGTAATAAAATCTCTTTGGCTATACTATTTGTATCTGGCTGGTTTTGGTATCATTGAAAGTTTAAATTTTTAAGAACATAATTCCAAATACAAATTAGGAAAATGTGTGATTTTCATTTGTTTTTCGTACCGTCAAGATGAGTGAATCTAATGAAGAAATTCGATACATTTTAAAATTTTACTACAAAAAAGGTAAAAATGCAACGCAAGCCGCGAAAAAAATTTGCGATGTTTATGGACCTAGTATAGTGTCTGTGAGAGTAGCACATATTTGGTTTAAGCGTTTTCAATCCGGAAATTTTGATGTCAAAGATGCACGTCGCTCTGGTCGCCCTATTACGGATAAAATGGATGCCATTTTTGAAAAAGGGGAGCAAAAGATCGGCATATCAGTAGTTACGACGTAGCTGAAGAACTGGAAATTGACCACAAAACAGTTTTGGCGCATTTGAAAAAAACTGGGTACACAGAAAAGCTCGACATTTGGGTACCTCACGAGCCCACTGAAAGAAACCTAATGAACCGTGTACTCATTTGTGATTCTTTATTACGACGTGATCAAACCGAACCATTTTTGAAGAAGCTGATAACTGCTGATGAAAAGTGGATCACGTATGACAAGAACGTGCGAAAAAGGTCGTGGTCAAAGGCCGGTCAGGCTTCACAGACTGTGGCGAAACCCGGGTTAACTCGCAACAAGGTGATGCTGTGTGTGTGGTGGGATTGGAAGGGCATTATTCATTATGAGCTGTTACCACCAGGCAGGACCATCTATTCTGAGCTCTACTGCGAACAACTGATGAGATTAAAGCAAGAAGTTGAGAGAAAGCGGCCGGAATTAATCAACAGAAGGGGTGTGGTTTTTCATCATGATAACACTAGACCTCACACATCTTTAGCCACTCAGCAAAAATTAAGAGAGTTTGGCTGGGAGGTGTTAATGCATCCGCCGTATAGTCCTGACCTTGCACCTTCAGATTTCCACCTGTTTCGGTCTCTTCAGAATTATTTAGGCAGTGTCAGGTTAACATCACGAGAGGACTGCCAAAACCACTTGTCGCGGTATTTTGACCAGAAGTCCCAAAATTTCTATAGCAATGGGATCATGTCCCTACCTACAAGATGGCAAAAAGTTATCGAACAAAATGGTACCTACATACTTTAGTTAAATGTAAATAAACTATATTAAAAAATGTTTTGATTTTTCTTAAAAAATGCGAAGAAACTTTTTCCCCAACCTATTATGTTGTTTAACTTGTTTCTGGAAATTCGAATATGAGTTTTATGGATTTATGACCTATGGCGGAACCACTGTGCATGCCCTAGTAGCCCCACTCCGAAATTTTAAGACCCCCTGTCAGTCCCTGTTGCAAAAAAATATATATATATATATATATACATTTTTATTTCTTTCTTATTTGAAAAATAGTTGGGCAAACGTCATCTAAAACTATTCCAAAATTCAAGTTGATAGCATTAGTAGTTCTTGAGATATCCAGCTGTAACAGACAGACAGACTGTGTTTTCGTCAGAACATTTTGTAAATTGTACCATTATATGAAAAAATATATTTATGCGGCCAGTATTTTTTAAGAAAATATCTACCAAAATCTATTTCTCATCCCAAAAACCTAATTCCATGCCTCCATTAATTAAAATTATCAGCTAACTAACACACTTTGCCGCACTGCGGTACGCTTGATAATATTTACATTGTTCACTCACACCGTTGTTCGCATGTCGCTGCAGTTCGCAAGTTACACCACTGAATATTTATACAAGGCTTCGTATTGCCCATGTATTTATTCGGGCAAAACGTGGGCCAATACGTGGCTAATACACTGGTATTGCCCACGTATTTGCCCACGTTTTGGTAGACCTGTTTCTTTTAGCTGATTGGGCTGGATTAGATCAGTGTCAACAAATTCATCCACCCATCCTACGTGTGGATGAATCATGGTTGGATGTTAAAGGGATTGAAAATAGATTTACGGCCGTTTTTTGATCCGTAGTTAACTCAACCATTGTAACTAATAGTTCAATCTTGGCTAAATGTGTTTCCCTAATTGCCATTAGTTAATATTTTTAACATGAATGAGTTAACATGAGTACTCATTCAGCCAAAATTCAACCATTAGCTACTATGTTTAACCATTGGTTGAGTTAACTACGAATCAAAAAACCGGCCCTTAGGGTGGGCCACAAGTGGCAGACGCGGACGCCATGGAGTTTTAGTGGGTTGGAGTCCCCCATAACGGCACTATCTCCCCGTGGTAGTACAGTATGCATGAGCATTTCTCCACGCAAAAAAAGGGTTGTCAAAAATGCCGCTAACTATTGTCAAATCAAAAAAAGCGTTGTTTCACTAAATTATGGTCTTAACGTCTTTGCGTTTGCGTTATCGTTATTATTTGACGTTACGTTGACTAACAACCGATCCTTAATGAGTTAATTAAACGAATAAGGTTAAAAATTCGTGGTATGTCGAATTCTTGAATCAAAATCTTAAGGCGATTTCGACCAAACTTTTGAACCTAGTATTTCCTAGTCATTCCTGGGAATATTTTTTGAAGTTTTTACACATTTCGAAATAAAAGCTGGCGGACGTCCATTTTATTCCACGGATGAAAAATATCTGACTTTGGTAAAATCAGCTCTAAGTGGTTTAGCCTTGAAAACGTTACAAACAGACAGAAAGAGACATTTTTGCATTTAAAACGGATTTATCTAGTAAAACTAAGTAGTATTTGACAAGACTGTGAGTTTTAGAAGGACTAGTTGTAAAGCTTGGCTTTGTGCCCAAAACATTGCTGAGTAATTTATGTTCATTCTGTTAGCTTCAGTCTTATCTTTCGTTGCTGTATAAAGTGAAAGATGAACGCATTATGCTTTTAGGATGTCCATTAATTTTGGCATTTTATTTTTAAGTCAGCTAGAACTTGTGAAGGTACTTTTCATACAGATTAGGAAGTAATATGGATTATTCCGCTTGTTTATTGTGTGCTGGCAAAAAAAATGTGGCGTTCTGTTTTTACTTCATAATTATTTTTTCTTCACCGAAGGTCGGGGAGGAAAGCTCAATATTTTTTAATTTTTTTTTATTTGTCATGGGTTTGCTCTTGACTCTAGTCTAGGTCAGAGGTGACAGAGACAAAGTCGACGATGGAGTGAGCTTACCCAGAAGAAGCCTGTTCACTATCACTTTGAAGAGATTAGGTAATTAATTATGAATAATATTTATAATTTTCTGTTTACAGTCAGCACACAGACATACACTAGAATGCACTACAACAGAGACTAGAATGTTTAAGTACAAGCATATTTGTCTGAAGATTCATTCAGAGCAATCGCCGCCAGTCTTTAGCAAGTCTGCAGGGAACAAACTTTGTTCCACAGTGTAGCAGTAACTGCTGTGCGATGTTCTAGCAAATTACTTCTCTTATAAACCTTTAACTCCCTGGAGACCTTCGTGAGTTTATACCGCTGCCCGATAGGAAAAAAGACTTTTCTACAGAAATTTTGAAATGGAGAACAATATAAAAATACTGGTAGATGCGTCTTTTTTTGCTGATTCCGAATAGGTAAATAATTCTATTTCAAAAAAAATGTCAGATATGTCTTTTTTCCTTATGAAACGAAAGGGTGTGACTACCGAGATGACGACTAATACAGAAGTATTAGTCGTCATCTCGGTAGTCACACCCTTTCTAGCCATACAGCCACAAACTTCTAAAGACAACAACGTTTTCTGCCTTCATAAGGAAAAAAGTAAGAAGTATAAAAGAAAACATAAGTAACATAAGTATAAAAGAAAACGACATGTTGTGAGTTAGGCAATCGCCTAATTAACGTAATCGCTGACTAATGCAGCGGATGCGCCCGTGCGTCATTAATAAACTGCACATTTGCAGATTTGCAGATTCTAGCAATAAGTTTTAGTTAATAGAAATATTATAATTGTAAATTAGTCTTGTAGAACATTCGAATGAATAAACATTGTTTTAATTAAAATAAATATTTTTAATAATAATTTCGTTCGCCGTAACTTAACTGGCGCAGTCGGTAGGATCGCGACACTCTAATTCGAATACAACTCTTCGGTAAGAGTGAACGGTATCCATCGTTATCTTCGCGATCGCAAATTGAATCTACGAAGGCGAACAACCTGCGGGAGTCCTGGAGAATTGGGAGCCCTGCTGTTCTACAAGGCCCGGCTAGAGATGCAGAAGATATTGTGGTGAGTGCTTGTTGTATACCCAGTTTCCCATGCTATATTTCCTGCCGTATTTTTATAAATGTTACCCGTGTGTTTGTTTATAGGCTAAAATCGCTATAGGCAAACTACGTTAGTCATATGAGTTTATTACATTCATTTTAATTTAGGCGTTTATGTATGCGTGCTAGAATCGCGGTATACATTTCGCATGTCACAGCAATTCATTCTGTAACAAGAGATATTTATTCGTTTACGTATTCGCTATAATCGTGATTCGTATAAAATAATTAAAATAACTTCAAGCTAACTTCTTAGGGAGTAGGCAGTATTAGGTATTAGACGTAATCTCAATAGTATTTCAAAGTGAATTAGAATTGATTCCTTTTGTATTGTGTTGTACAATTAAATCACGATGGCTATGGCAAGCATTGATTTAGCGACTTTTAAGTTCGTTTCAGAGCTGTTGCCAAAATACGACGGCAATCCTAAAACATTAAATTACTTTATTAGAGAAGTTGAAAATGTGATGCTATTACTGGATCCACAAGTTAGGGTGAACCCTGCTATTGTTAGTTTAATTAAAAGTAAATTAAGCGGTTCGGCGATCGGTGCAATAGCATCCGAAGAAATAATTGATAGCTGGCAGACAATTAAGGCTGCGTTGACGCGTAGATTAGGTGAACCGCGTAACGAAATACAGCTGATGCAAGAGCTAACGCGTTTGCGTCGTAATAAAAATGAAGACGCTGAGACGTTTGGTAAACGACTAAGGGAAATTTTAGACACCTTAAACGTAGTAGGTAGGCATACGGATAAGTCATACTATGAGAGTATGGTCATAGATCAATACGTTAACCATTTGGACTTTCACGTTTCTATTGGCGTGCGAATTGCGCAACCTACGACTCTTGAAGCAGCTATAGTAACGGCTAGGCAAGAGGAGGCACGTTTGGTATTCAATAGATTCAATAATAGTTTTAATGCACTTTCCATCCAAAACAAACCGAAAGAAATACCCAAGCCAAACCAAACGGTACCCCAAAATAATAACTTTCCCCCGCGTAATAGCTGGAACATAGATCAGAGACAACAGAGGGGTCAAGGCATACCCCAAGGGAGACCCGCTCCAGGTAACGTAAGACCTAGTGGTTCTGGTACTTTCAGAAACTCAGGTAATTTTAGATCTCAGCCGAATATACCTCGCCAACAGGTGAACCCGCCACAAAAAGTGTCTGACGTCACCATGAGATCGGTAAGTAAACCCGAAACACCGCGTTTTGCTTCCGAAGAAATGTTTTATACACAGCATAACCAAGATCAGTGTTACCCCGACTACAATGCTTACTATGAAGGTGAGTATAATAATAATTTACAACCTAATGGTGAAGACTACAACACGCAGGAGATGCCTGCGGATGGACCAAGCCATCAGGATTTTCCCCAGAACGAGGAACCATTGAACCAAAGCTAGTAAAGACTGTTCACCTTAATAACCAAGGTAAAGACCATCTTCCTTATATAGAGTTGCCGGAATTTCAAGGTAAATTTTTATTAGATACTGGAGCTTCGCGTTGTATGATATCACCTGACGTAATAGCCGGTGCTAATCTTGAAAACTGCGTTGAGCGCGAGCCTTTTCAAGTAAAAACTGCGCATGCTGTTACCCGTCATGAACATGTCGCTATTTTACCTTTACCCCCACAGTTTAAGACAGACATATATCATAAATTTTTACTTTTCGATTTTGACCCAAAGTATAAAGGACTAATAGGGATGGACTTGTTAAAAGAATTAGGGTGTAACATAGATTTTAAAAATAAGTTATTGCGAACTTATAACACCGAAATACCAATTTATTTTGATTATCCAGTAAAAAGACTCAAAATTGAACCTAATTGCGAAAAGTTTATAACAGTAAAAACAAATTATATGGACGGTAATTATATCTGTGACGACTTTAATTGGTTTAAAGGACTAAAGTCACCCGCCGCTGTAGTAACGGTAAAAAATGGAATTTTTAAAACATCCATAATTAACTTAACTAATAAAGAACAAGTAATTAGTAACAATTGCCACCTACCCCTTGAGCCTTTACCGCCACAATTAATAAATCAAAATAAAACGCACAAAATGAACACCCTTCAAACTAAAACTGACATTGACAAAGAACTTTACGAAAACTTAAAGAAAATTAGAACCAGCCATATGAATGAAGAAGAAAAACGTGAGGTTACCAAAATTTGCTATCAATATCGTGACGTATTTTACTCTGAGAACATACCGTTATCTTTCACACATACTGTAAAACATGAATTAAGACTAACTGACGACACACCTATTTTTGTTAGAAACTATAGACAAGCCCCGCAACAACGTACAGAAATTAAAAAACAAATAGATAATTTATTAAAACAGGGAATTATACGGGAAAGTATTTCACCCTGGTCCTGCCCTGTCCATATCGTCCCGAAAAAACCCGACGCTTCAGGGAAGGTCAAATGGAGACTTGTTATAGACTATAGACGACTGAACGATAGAATTGTTGAAGACAAGTACCCGTTACCGAACATAAACGACATACTTGACAGATTAGGGCGCGCACAGTATTTTACAACCCTTGATTTAGCAAGTGGCTACCACCAGTTGGAAATGCACCCCAACGACATAGAAAAAACAGCGTTTACTACAGAAAGAGGTCATTATGAGTTCTTAAGAATGCCGTTTGGATTGAAGAATGCGCCGAGCACTTTTCAGCGGCTTATGGACCATATTCTTAGAGGAATAGATAACGTATTCACTTATTTAGATGACGTCATCATTGCAGCCACCTCACTTCAAAATCATAACGAAAAACTCAAGTTAGTACTTCAGCGATTCAGAATGCATAATCTCAAAGTGCAATTAGATAAGTCAGAATTCTTACAAAAACATGTGAACTTTTTAGGACATGAATTGACTGACCAAGGACTACAACCCAACAAAGACAAGATAAAAGCAGTTTTAAATTTCCCCGTACCACGAACACAAAAAGACATAAAGTCTTTCCTAGGATTGGTAGGTTATTACCGAAAATTCATTAAAGATTTCGCGAAGCTTACAAAACCGTTGACAGCCTGTCTTAAAAAAAACGCAAAAATTGTCCATAGTAACGAATTTTTAGACGCAGTTAACAAGTGCAAACAAATTTTAACTAATGCCCCAATATTACAATACCCTGACTTTGACAAACCATTTATCTTGACAACAGACGCATCTGACTTTGCGTTAGGCGCAGTTTTATCGCAAGGCAATGTTGGTGCTGATAAACCAGTAGCTTTTGCTTCAAGAACGTTATCAGAAACCGAGACTCGTTACTCAACAATAGAGAAAGAATTACTCGGGATAGTTTGGGCTATCAAATATTTTAGGCCTTATTTGTATGGTCGGAAATTCACCATCTATACAGACCATAGACCTTTGACATGGCTAATGTCTTTAAAAGACCCCAATTCAAAGTTAACACGTTGGAAACTAAAGCTAGCGGAGTACGACTATAAGGTAGTCTATAAAAAGGGTAAACAAAACACTAACGCTGATGCATTATCCAGAGTCAAAATCTTTCACAACAGTATAGATTCTCTAGCCGTCAATTTTGACGATAACGACGACGACGAGATTATAAACAGAATATTTGAGAACGCCCGTAGACAAGCAGAGACAAATAACGACCGAGACGACAACAATGACGGACCTAGCAGTAATAATACCGATGTACCTATCGACAATAGTACCTACCCTGGTAATAATGACGTAGAAGAAAGAAGTGATCACCACCCCCACACTGACAATGGAACAGACTCAATGAGCATTGTTACAGTTGACCCTGACCAATTAGTCTCGACAAATCATACCCAACCCGATAATGAAAACAACGGCATTCCGATTTTATCTGATGCAATAGATAAACAACTGAAACAATTCTATATTAGGTCTACCCCGGGCTCAACATATAGAGTAGACAATAGATCAACTAACTCTAGGACTGTTATTAAAGATGTTTTCATCCCTGTAAACAATACGGAACCCGAAATCATCAGGTTCCTAAAAGAACACACAATAGCGGACCGTATTTTCCATTGCTATTTTTACGATGAAAATCTATACTTGGCCTTCTCGAGAGTCTACACTACAATTTTCAATGACAGAGGTCCTAAACTTATAAGATGTACGTCACGAGTTACCCTTGTTGAAAACAAAACTGAGCAACAAGAACTCATTAAGCGATATCACGAAGGCAAATCGTCGCATAGAGGTATTCAGGAAACGTATAAACAACTCCACAGAAATTATCACTGGCCCAATATGCTATTGTCAATTCAAAGATACATTAATCAATGCGACATGTGTTTAAGAGCTAAATATGAAAGAAATCCTTTGAAACCCCCACTAACGTTAACAGAGACACCTACGAAACCGTTTCAACATCTGTTTATGGACCTATATTCCACTGGAGGTGCGACGTTCCTGACAATTATAGATAATTTTTCAAAATTTGCCCAGGCTGTACCGTTAAATGCTTCAAGCAGTGTTCATATCTCAGAAGCATTATTACAAGTATTTTCCATACTAGGATTACCTCTGAAAATTACCACAGACTCAGACACGAAATTCGACAACGACGTTATAAAGGAAATATGCGCGTCTCACGACATAAACATACACTTCACGACCCCTTATAATCCGAATTCAAACTCACCCATTGAACGCTTTCACTCTACCATTGCTGAAATAATAAGAATTCAGAGAATGACAAATAAAGATGACCCTATACAATTACTGATGAAGTACGCCATTATTGCCTACAATAATGCCATTCATTCTACAACAGGCTATACACCACGTGAGCTTTTGTTTGGTCATACAGCATCCAGAAATCCACTAGAACTATACTACCCTAAAGAGTTCTATCAGGACTATGTCCTTAACCATCGCAAAAATGCAGAAGCAGTACAGGAGTGCATATCAGCTCACGTATCTAAAAATAAAGAGCAGGTGATAGAAAAACGGAATCAGGCTGCTGAGGCGATCACGTTTAAGGTAGGTGAAACGGTATATAAGCAGGTTGCAAAGACTACGAGGAGCGACAAAACGAAGCCAGTATTTAAAGGTCCATATAAGATCATTCATCTTCATCCTAACAATGTTGCCGAAATCATAGGAAGCCACCCAAATTCAAAATCCATCAGAGTTCATTTCAAACTTTTACGAAGACAACATCTTGTTCCAGGACCCTCGTCACAGGAACCCTCCTGCTCTACGCAACCGCCAACCTGACTCTTGACCCCGTAGATAACGCTAATGGCATCCTTTTATTAAAACAAGGTCAAATTTTGAAGCAAGTAGATACGTTTAGTTTGGCCTGCGTGTATAACGTATCCTATTTACACGGAACAACTTTAAAACTTATGTCTCTATATGCCAATACTAAAGCTGCAGAAAATAACGAGCAATTAAATAGGGCATACAAAGATCAAATAGATAATAGCTTAAATTTAATAGGTAAGAAAATAGTGTTTATTGCACCGCACCATAGGTATAGACGTGGTTTTATTAACGGCCTAGGTTCCATTGTTAAAACCATAACAGGCAATTTAGATTATGAAGATGCTATTAAATTCGAAAATAAAATATCAGAATTACGAAATTCAGTAAATAAAATTAATGTGTCTCAAAAGCAATCATTATTCATAGCAAAACAAGCAGTTGAAGAGTATAGTAAACAGATTAAGCTTTTGGACGAGAACCAGGAAAAACTAAGTCTTATGTTAAGAAATACCACTTTTAATAATAATGTTATAGTAAATAGGTTGCACTTTCTAGATTTATATATACAAATAGATTTCAGTCTGCAATTGCTGTTAGACAAGTTAGTAATCTTAGAAGACGCCATGACTTTTGCTCAGTTAGAAGTCATGCATCCAAGCATTGTATCCCCACACATTCTTATAAACGAAATTTTAGCTATTCAGAAATCATACAATTTTAAACCAGTGGATAGCGTTACTATTAGCAATATACATAGCCTAGAGAAGTCTATTAGTGTAAAAGCCTATAGTACAGATCACACGTTAACGTTTATATTAGATATTCCTTCCATCGATACAAACCAATACGACCTAATCCATCTATACTCCATTCCCGACAAGCAGAACCTGGCAATCATTCCTAAATCCAAATACCTCGTACTGGGCACCAACGAGTACTCGTACCTAGAAGAAGAATGCAAGCGGATCACACAAGATACACAACTCTGCACGTCGTTGAACACCCAGCCTGTTGATAAATCAGAAGACTGCATAATATCCCTTGTGAAACACCAACACACAAACTGCACACGAGCCAAGATAGACTTCAAACATGGAAGAATCCAGAAACTCCAAGACAACAAGTGGCTTATCATCCTGAAGGAAGAAGAAGTCCTAAGAAGTACATGTGGAACTAAATCTGAATACAAGAGGATATCAGGAATACACATCGCCAGTATTACAAGTGATTGCCAAATGCAAGTACTTAACCGAACACTAACGACAAACATCAACACTGTCGCAGTAGACGAAATCATACCACTTCCTAGTAAAGCCGTGATTACAGAGGAAAACATTCATTTCAACTTACAATTGGAAGAAATATCACTGGACAGCATTCACGAACTGATAGAACGAGCCGATAACTTACAAGAACCCACAATTGATTGGCAGACTATGATGGCTACGCCCAGTTGGTCAACACTAGGACTGTACCTCATCCTGATGACAATTCTTCTATGGAAGCTTTGGCAGTGGAAACAGCGACGACCAATACAGAATCAACTTCGCACCGAGGACGCTGCGGGAAGCTGCGGGACGCGCTTCCATCTTAAGGAGGGAGGAGTTAGGCAATCGCCTAATTAACGTAATCGCTGACTAATGCAGCGGATGCGCCCGTGCGTCATTAATAAACTGCACATTTGCAGATTTGCAGATTCTAGCAATAAGTTTTAGTTAATAGAAATATTATAATTGTAAATTAGTCTTGTAGAACATTCGAATGAATAAACATTGTTTTAATTAAAATAAATATTTTTAATAATAATTTCGTTCGCCGTAACTTAACTTGTGCCGATCCCAAATAAATTGGGACAAGGGCAGGAGAATTTTGATGAACTGATGACGATGTCTTTCAAAGTTTAGCTTCAAATAAACTGAACATTTGTAAGAAGTTAATCCGGTCGAAACTGCAACTGATGGGATTCAAACTTAGACTCTTACGTCACAAACCGCATAGGTAGGGTACAATTCCCTCATCTCACAAACACTACTAAAGAAAAGGAATTTATAATTTTTTGAGGCAGTGACCTAACTACAGGAATGTCAACGAGGAAGGCAGCTTGTTCGCCGCACCGGGAACGGGACTTCAATAAACGAATGACGGCGGCGACGGTAGAAGTAGCAACATTACATTTACTTTGGCCGAATAACTTGGCCAGCGCAAAAACCAGCGGGGCCGAAGTTTGTTCCTTGAGAGAGGCCATGGTAGAGCGGACAGATTTGACCTTAAGCTTTGTCTCCCAGTGGGGTGATGATAATCTGGTCTCTTTTAACGCCACCAAAACACAGGCGTGTCCTTTTACCGCTAAAAGCAGTCGTTTCGCTCTTCTTACTTTTCGGGGTACATCTGTTCCTGTAACTGATTGGCTTGAGCTCCTAGACATGGACAAGTTGACATCTGGTCTCAACTTCGGCGCTACCATCGAGTAAAAAGCCCAAACAGCGGCCAGAAAGCTGGGCATCCTAAATAAGGTAAAGCGATACTTTACGCCTGGACAGCTTTTAACCCTTTACAAAGCGCAAGTCCGATCCTGCATGGAGTATATATAGTAGCCATCTTTCGGATGGCTCAGCTAAATACCAACTTGCCGCGCTTGACTTGGTGGAACACAGAGTTAAGAAGCTCATTGGCGACGTAGATCTGGTGGATGCCAAGCTTCACAGCTTGGCTCATCGCCGCAAGGTTGCCTGTTTGTCGGTCTTCCACAGATTGTACTTCGGTGAGTATGCTCAAGAACTCCGCGACCTTATTCCGCTGGCCCCCTTCTACCATCGGACATCTAGACGCACTGCCAGTTACCATCCATACCTAGTTTCCATTCCACTAATTCGCACTAGGTGCACTCCATCGTCGACTTTGTCTCTGTCACCTCTGACCTAGACTAGAGTCAAGAGCAAACCCATGTCAATAAAAAAAAAAACTCGTTTCTCGTTGACACGTACCGTTCCAGGTGCGGTGGATAAGCAGTCTTCCTCGTTAACATTCTTGTAGTTAGGTCACTGCCTCAAAAAAAAAAAAAGATTAATTCCTTTTCTTTAGTAATAATATTGCTGTAGTATTATCGGTAAGCAAAAAATCGTACTTTGTGATGTATCATCTTTACCCCAAATTGTCTCAGAGATCTACAACCGCGAATACCGTACTGAGATCCGCACAGACTTATGTCTGCGAATAATGAATTAAATGAACTGATGAGCAAGGGTGACATGACCAGTCATGACCTACATTAGAAACACTGTATAACATTTTCCAAGACCACGTCTTTCGACTAGCTACATCCCAAACTTCCAGTTCAACTTAACATAGTCATTAATACCACTCTCTTATATATAAATATAATAAAATTGTTTCAACAACAATACTCGTAAATATAAAAATAACCGTAAACCTTCACTTCTGATTCCCCAACATTAAAAAGCTAAGCATGAATAAAAAGTTGATTCCCTGGGAAGCGACAAGCACACCGCTTTATAAGGAGGTCTATAAAACGGGACGGCGGCGCGGGAGCGGCTCGTAAAGGTTCCGGAGACGGGACCGCAGACTTGACCACAGAGTAGAGAGACAAAGAAGGTCGAAAACACAATAAGCTAATAGAAAGGAAGGAAAGTGTGCCGATTATAGATTTATGTATATGAGTTTACTGTTACCCAGTGGTTCGGATCGGAACTTCTAATTTTCTATCTTTATGTAATAAAATTATTTACTGCTACTATAAACCAAATTAGTACAAGCAGTAAAAGGATAATAGCCATAATGTTAACTAAAGCTATTATTATTTTTATAATATTAATTTGTGTACGGAGCACGCTGTTAAAATTGTTTAATAAGTGATGAGTTGTGCGATAAGTCATGTGTCATACCGAGACTCCTACGTGCCTCAGAAAGCACGTTAAGCCGTTGGTCACGGCTGTCATTAGAGGGCCTTTGGC
The DNA here is from genome assembly GCA_948252095.1 of Dicycla oo. Taxonomy (NCBI): domain Eukaryota; kingdom Metazoa; phylum Arthropoda; class Insecta; order Lepidoptera; family Noctuidae; genus Dicycla; species Dicycla oo. Next base: position 26,668,427 of record OX411730.1, read on the forward strand.
AGTCGTTACGGGTCGTCAGAAGCCCGAAAGTCTGACAACCAGTCTTACCAAGGGGTATCGTATTACCTAGTAACTGGGTTGTGGAGGTCAGATAGGCAGTCGCTCTATGTAAAATACTGCTATTCAGCTGCATCCGGTTAAACTGGAAGCCGACCCCAACATAGTTGGGAAAAGACTAGGCAGACGACGTGTTGTGCGATAAGTCGGTTCGCATCTTTGCACTTACACGCGCGACCTACATTAGAATTCATGACAATCATGCAGCAGCAGCAGACAGAGCCCAGATGATGCATTCTGTATCAAAATATAATTTAGTGTTATAATAGAAGCGGCTTGGGTCGGACAACTTCGTATTTTTATTTCTTGATTGAAGCCCGTCGGCACTCACTGACATTCTACATTACACTGACATTGCATTGACTCTATAGTTAATGTTAGGGTGTATTTACATTTGCACCCTACAATTTGTCTGCCAAACATTAGGATTTTTGGCAGACAAATACACAGTAGACAGTTACTTATTATTACATTTTAGGGTTCCGTGTCTCAAAAGGAAAACGGAACCCTTATAAGATCACTCGTGCGTCTGTCTGTCTGTCACAGCCAATTTGCTCCGAACCTAATAGACCGATTAAGTTGAAAGGAGAAGGGACTCCATAGATTCCTGGGCCCAGGTGTTAACTGAATCAAACTAGCCTTATTTGTAAGAGGATATAATAACAAGACCTTACTGAAAATTTGGTGAAATTTGGCTATCCAGGAACCAAGTTATATGAATTATAGTAAAAGTGAGGTTATATTATAACATTGTAGTTTTTATGTTATTTACGAAATACTTTGAATGGCTTCGGTAGTGTAATGGTTTTATGTATGGAACGTGTGACGTGCCGAAGATCTGACACGTTGGGCTCTTCCGCGCGCCCTGGACAGTCGCTACAGTCGAAGACAAGTTTCTACATCCAATATCCTGTTACCTAGAAGCAGTAGGCACCAACCTTTTAAAAACTAAAAAAGGGAGAAGAGGAAGTAAAATAAAACACCAATATTACTGCGACCAATCGTAATCGTACAATTTACACAGTGATCCATGTCGTCAATATCCAATCGATAGGCGTAAACAGTTGTCCAAGATAGAGAGCCAGGTAATCCAAATTAGAATAGCAAGATCCGTCAAATAGTCCGTTATAATGTGCAAATCCGAGGTCGTGCGATTAAACAATAAAACAAGGAAAATACGTGCGCACTCAGAACGAAAGAAAACGAACGAGTGCATCTGTCAGTCAGTCACATACGGATGTCAGGTACAAGTGTTGCCAGAAGAAAAAAATTCACTATGAATCTATTTAATCGATTCCACGAAAGCTTGATATGCACTTGTCACTCGATTTTCATACATATTCACATATTTTACCGATTTATTCATAATCGATTAGTAGTAATTCAGGAATTATTTAATCGATTATTTAGTTTCATTAATTTAATTTACTTTGTGATTTCCTTTAGAAAAACATAACGGTTTTTTTAATACACATTTCAACTAGTTAACTGCTAGGCCCAGAAGCCCCGTTCTCCTTTGGTACACGTATGAACTTCTGTGATCCAAACACGGACGTTAATTAAATGAATTTTGAATTGACCCCCACAATTATGGGGGCAAATAAGAAAAAAAAAAAAAAAAGTTTTGCAAACTGTACCTTGTGACTTAACAAATGAAAGGGCTTACTGTGAGGGTCACAAACATATTTCTTTATAACTTATAAAATAAATTGTATAAAACTTATTGAAGAAAATAAACGAAAATTTACTATTCTCCCCTTATCTCCGAAACTACTAAGCCAAAAAATTTGAAAAAAAAAAAAAACAGTAAATACTTCTGTACAGATTACAGGATAACCTATAAGATGTCTGTGGTTTTAAAATAAATGGTAAATATCTCAATATTGTGCCTACAAACTTACATTTGCAGTTTGAATGTATGGGAGAACAAGTTTTTCAACTACAACGTTAAGTTTCTTGGGAGAAATTCATCCCAACTACGGAACCCTTCGTTGTGCGTAGTCCGACAAGCACTTGGCCGGTTTTCTATTATTATTATTATTTATTTGAAACTTACTCCATCTTTCACCAGTCAGAGATTCATTAGTCAAGTAACGTTGTGCTGGAACTAAAACATTCGAGCTTCTGTAACTACTCGTTGGTGGAACACCACTTCCAGCCCGCATTGCGGGGTTGTTTTTATACGCGTAACAGTTCCCTGCGGTCAGGCCATGTGTTGTGGTCTCCGAGGGACATACGCGGGACATTCGCTGCCCAAATATTAGTGATATGCTAACCACGCAAAGATTTAATTTTTGGATTATATGTGAGGTTGGCAACATGTATTGTGTTGACAGGGAGTGAAACTGGCGGCATGCGGTTCAAGTATTTTGCGTAAAGAAGAACTGTTGGGTAGATGTCGCTATCAGTGATAAGACCGTCATTGCTATCACCCATAGAATTAGCATTATTATAAAAAAGCTGTGTTTAAATTTTTGGCGTACAGTAAAGCATATTTTATCTATATAATTTATATAAATCAACAAGCATTATAATCAGCGTCAAGTGTAAACGGACGTTTCAACGCCTGTATTCTGCCGTCATAAGGAAAAAAGACGTATCTGACATTTTTTTTTTTTCGAAATCGAGTTATTTACATATTCAGAATCAGCAAAAAAGACGCATCTACCAGTATTATTAAATTGGCTAAACTTAACGAAAACCTAATAATTCTTACTAAAGACGCATCTGTTTTTGTAACTTATACTTTAATCAGGACAAAATGTTTTTTTTTCTCAATTTCAATATTTCTGTAGATACCTTGTCCTTTGACAAGGTATCTACAGAAATATTGAAATTGAGAAAATTACCTACCTATTCCTTACGGCGGCAGTATTAGTAGAAGCGATTATTGTGTGTGTGGAGTGCTAGTTAAGATACAACGCGTATTAGAAGTGTAGTAACTATCCCCGAAATGTAGAGAACCCGGTTCCGTATCCTTATAATATTATAAATATAATAAGTTAAAAACAACAACCATTTTTTCCTGAAACCGTTAACCATACAAACATCTGCTCACTCAAACAACTGTCACAGAACCAAGTATCTTTTTGCTTTTGTTATGGGCACAAACAAGAACTAGCGTTGATCGCCTCTCGGGACACACGAGGTTTACTTTTATAGCTTTTAGGCGACCCAAATGTTGCCTAGACCAAATTCCTAGTTTTGAGTTTTTGGGTTTATTCCCAGAGCGCCTTTTAGGTTTTATTTGAGTGGCAATATTGTTAAACGACCATACATAAATACGTTTGTGCGATCAACAGAATTTGTAAAACAAAATTTTGTGTTACCAAATAATGACAGGCCTGTTGGTCTAGTGGTTAGTGGCCCTGACTCGATGCCGGAGGTCGTGGGTTCGATTCCCACCCAGGACAAATGTTTGTGTGATGAGCATGATCATTTGTTCTGTGTCTGGGTGTAATTTATCTATATATGTATGTATTTAGAAATATATAAGTATGTTTATCAGTTGTCTAGTACTCATAACACAAGCTCTGCTTAGCTTGAGGCTAGACGGCGTTGTGTGATAGTTGTGGAATATTATTATTATTATTAATGGTTTTTGAGTTAAACACAAAGACAGAATGTGTTTCTTTTTTGTCAAGAAAATAAGGTATAAAGTCGAGATGAAGAATGTTTGAAGATGATATTTCAACAAAAGTGTCAAATGTAACTTGTAGATCTGATAGCTTGTCATTAATAATCACTGTTAATATAATGATGTATTTTACGCTGCATCTAACGCGTGGAATAATATCCCACCACCATTAAGGGCACTGGCCACTATCCACACTCTCAGAACATGTTTACGGCAGTATCTGATAGATTCACAACAGAAGCTTGATATGGTCGCCCTTAATGTATCACTTATATGAACATATAATATCGTGGCAGACTGGTGCCTAAACTAAGCTCTAGGCCTGTATTACAGGACACCAAAACTAAAGTATTTATTATTGTTTTGTATCTTTATCAAATTATTATAAGTATATATAACTATTACATTTTTTTTTCACAAAGAACCCACTTAGATTATTTAATTATTTATTTAAGTATAAATATAAATATTATGTAGGTAATACGGGCTGGTATCCGCAAACATGTCAATGTGCGAATCTAACGTATTAAAAATATTATGTATTAAGTATGCTGAAACTGTGTGTACCTACTCCCCGTCACTTGTCCCTAAAGGTTCATTAGAAAACCAGCGTCAGACAGCATCTGTCTGGCATTAATGCTGAAATGAACCTTTTGACGCAGCCGTGAGGCACACGCTGGTGATTAAACATATGTTTTATTTCTTATTTGTACTTTGTGTTTGACGAACTGTGTCAAATAAATGTTATTCTTTCTTTCTTTATTTTTCTTTAATATCTGGTATAAGTTCATCACAATTTAAAATTAAAGTTATGCCACCGGGCGGCCATTTTATATATACAGATCCTCATTTGTGTTATTTTACTGTTTTCATAACGAAATTAGGGTTGTACTACATTTTGTATAAAATTAGCGACAGATGTAACCAGATGTCGAATTAAATTCGGAGTTCTATGTTAAAATAATGTTTCTGTTTAAAATACACAGGACTTTATGGAAAATCTCTTTATACCGGCAAATAACTGACCATTGTCAATTTTGGGTAAAAAAAGGGTAATGAAAGGGAGTGTGACCTCTGAGTTGGTTGGTGTCACTTCTCAGAGGAGTTGGATAAATAACACCGACCTCGTCCAATTCAAATATGATTTGGTATGTAAAATGTTGAAACCAATTTACAAAAATAAATATAATTTATCGTTGAACATGTGCCTAAATAAAACCACAGAGAAAAAAAACATAATCACCGAGTTTGGCAGGCGGATTGGTGATCACAGAATGTAATTATTGTCACTACTTTATAAACACAAGTGTTATCAAAACCACCCATTTCATTATTTATTAAACCTTTATGCACAAGTAAAACAAATAACGTACAAAGGCAGACTTAATGCCTGAGGCATTTTCTACCAGTCAACCTTAGGATGATGCAGATAAAACATGGCAGGTGCAATATAAAGGATAGATAACGCGAAAATAACTATAAAATACAGGAATAAATACGTCAATATATACATACATACATATAAACAGAATAAACTTTGTCAGGAGATATAACAATCAGTAGAGGAGAAAAAGAATCCAACAAATCAGCGCAGAGATGTTTCAGCCAAGTTCTTACGTAAATGCTCACGTATCTTCACTTTAAAAGACAACCGATTGGTTGCCGTCCTGATGTTCAGAGGGAGCGTATTCCAAAGAAAGACCGCCTGGACAAATAAAGAATAGTGAATGAACCCAGAGCGGTGAGAAGGACATCGTAAAAGACGATTATTGGTAGAACGAAGATTTTTACTATGGGCAGAGCATAAGTATTGAACATGGGAAGTCAGGTAAGAAAGATTTATCCGTTATCCATAAAAATATGCCAGCAATGCGCCAACCAACCACATAATATCTGCGCCAATGGATTTCCACGTCTCATTTACTACCTCATCAAGGCTTTAATTCGAAACCAACATGAATAAAACTAATTAAACTAAATGTACAACTTTGTATACAGTACTCGTAAATACTGGATTCTGATTGGTCAGGTACACTCGTTGTCTCTGTGCTCTCCACGTGGCACATTCAATTAAATTATTCTCTTTGAACCTGAGTCGGATTTCAACGTGTTAGTTTGATGTTAATTTGATTCAGTGAAATATTTTTGGCTATGTTTATAGCGGCAAGGTTCAAAATAAATCAGTTTACATAATATATAGTTGAATTTCATTTGATTTATTCGGAAGAACCAACAATTACAAATTATACAGGGTTATTGGTAAAACACCAACAACCTCTTAAGGGGTGATTGTACTCATCATTATGAACAACTTTTACTATGGGACGAAAACTGAAATCGCAAAAAAAAATCTGCTGTTCAGTACATTTTGACGAATTATGCGAACATAAATGAGTTGGTTACTCGTACCAAGTTCTATTCACATACATTTATGATTGTGTCAAGCAACATGTTTCTAAATCTTCCAACGGATAAAGCAAATAGATCCAAGTTAGAGAAAAACTTATTGAAATTGTCTGTGAGGCGACGTAGAGTGCCCGCAAGCCTGCATTCGTACGACTAGCAGTGACGGCGAAAACAGGTCGCGTGCGCACCCCACGCCCCTGAGTGGTAGGGACAACATAGCACAACTAGTAGAGGTGTGACTAATATATTCGTAATAGGTACAAGTATTATAATACAAGCCATGTATTATATATTAATATTAGGATTTGCGAATATAGAGTAATAGGTTACCAGGTATTAGTCAAATAATAGGGTAATGCGTAATAGGCCGAGTCGCCTCGCTATTACTCGCTATGCTATTATTATTTGACGTCCCACTCACTCGCCGACGTCTCGGCGCCTGGCGAGTGAGCGAGATGCGCATTATCCGACCCGAGGCGGGCGAGTGAGCGAGATGAATATTGTATTTATGAATAGTTCCTGGATGCTTGCTTATCGTTGTGCATGCGTAAAGTGTATATTTTAGAGACATAGTTATACACGTCGGTCTTCTTATGAATGCTGTATGAGTTGGTTACCAAGTAAGCAAGTAATGAAAACAGTTTTTTTCTAAAATGGTCACTTGTTTCTGTCGCATTGTCTTATTATTAGCTAATATTGATATTAGTTTATAATAATATTTGTAGTGACCAAAGTTCACAGCAGTCACAGCGACTCCATAATGTAATCACCGTTTCACTTCTGTATTAGGAATACGTGAACATATTCACGAGAATCTTGTATTTCATATTCATTATTATGGAGAATATTACGCAGGTATAAATATTAGATTGAGTAGCTAATAATGAATCGGTTCACTAATATTTGACTAATACCCAGTAATAGGTATGGTATCATAATATGCGATAACTAATATATTCAATAATAGGATTACCTAAAAATGACCCTAATATAACATCTCTAACAACTAGTTACAAATATCCACACAGTCAAGAGTTGTTACACAGATCGTCTAGAAAAATAGTTTCTAGAAAGGTACGTGTAGACTTCAAAAGAGAGCAAGTTGTATTTTTTCAGTAAGTCGCTATGGAAGACTTCTAGAACAACGGTAATTTATTGTTTTCAAGAACTTACGTTGTATACGTTGTATTTTAACTTTTATTATGGCACAGCGATGTTTCACTAAGTCTCGAGATGAGCTACGGCGTAACTTGTTCTGTGCTACGGCGTAGCTCGTTCTGTGCTACGACGTAGCTCGTTCTGTGCTACGGCGTAGCTCGTTCTGTGCTACGTCGTAGCGCATTTTGTGCTGCGGCGTAAGTCGATCTGTGAAGGCATGGATGGATCTTTCTGTTGTATGACGTATATTGCAGTGTGCTAAGGCATAGATCACGCTGTGCAATAATTATAATTATACATAATCATAACTCGCAACATTTTCTTGGACTGAGGTTTGTACAGACTTCAGTTTATATTTTTTTATTTAAGATGGTTTCGTCGACTTTGTCTCTGTCGCCTCCGACCTGTCTAGGTCGGAGGCGACAGAGACAAAGTCGATGATGGAGTGAGCTTACCCAGAAGAAGCCTGCTGACTCTCACTTTGAAGAGATTAGGGTTGTATGCGCTCGGAAACACAGACGCAGGTAGTGAGTTCCACTCTTTTGCTTTGCGCATTATAAAAGACATTTGGAAGCGCTTAGTGTGAATTGGTGGAATAGCGACTAGGTAGGGATGGTAACTGGCAGCGCGTCTAGATGTCCGATGGTAGAAGGGGGCCGGTGAAACGAGGTCGTGGAGTTCTCGGGCACACTCTCCGAAGTGCAATCTGTAAAAGACCGACAAGCAGGCAACCTTGCGGCGATGAGTCAAGCTATGAAGCTTGGCATCCACCAGTTTTAAGTCGCCATTGCGCCTCTTAGCTCTGCGTTCCACCGAGTCAAGCGCGGCTAGTTGGTACTTAGTTGATCCATCCCAAAGGTGACTGCAATACTCCATGCAGGATCGGACTTGCGCTTTGTAAAGAGTTAAAAGCTGTTCAAGCGTAAAGTATCCCAAAATCAGTCCGGATGTTTGCTATTCCCTACTGGCCATTAATTAGAAAATTAATGATACAGTGTTAGCGATATAATTAGATTCACTGTTTCATTAGTTTTCTAATTAATGGCCAGTGGCATATCATTATATTACAGTGAGAATAATTGGGTACATAAATGTATGTGTGTTTGAATTAACGACCATAGAGTAAAGTAAACCGTGGAACAAGCTAAACAGTAATCAACCAATTGTGTATTTATCTCAATTCGATTAGTTAAATACAAACAGCTGCAAATAGTTGTCCCGTTTATTTGATTTATGAATTATATTAAAATTCAATCAATCTGCCTAGCCTTTTCCCAACTATGTTGGGGTCGGCTTCCAGTCTAACGGGATGCAGCTGAATACCAGTATTTTACATGGAGCGACTGCCTATCTGACCTCCACAACCCAGTTACTGGGTAATACCCCTTGGTAAGACTGGTTGTCAGACTTTCGGGCTTCTGACGACCCGTAACGACTGTCAAAGATCCTGGAATGACAGCCGGGACCAACAGCTTAACGTGCTTTTCGAGGCACGGAGGAGTCTTGGTATGAAAAGATGGTCACCCATCTACGGACCAACCCTGGAAAGCATAGCTTAACCTGATGGATCGACCCGTGCGGCTGTTATTACTTAGCCATGAGATCCTTTATATTAAAATTAATAAATCAAATTGTTTTCCTTCCTCGTAATGCCTAAGCAGTGATGATGAAATAAATTGCACAAAGTAAAGTGCCTGCCTGGGTTCGAACCCACGACCTGCGACACGTAAGTCGGGGTGTTATCACTGGACCATCATTACTAGAGACAAAATAAGCTTTGTCTACAGGTATAAAATTTGGAATTTTGAATGTAGCGGGAATCTACGGAACTTCTGAACCGATTCCGAAAATTCATTCACTGATGAGAACCTACAGTATTGTCATAGGATATATTTTTTGTTAAAACAAGTTTAACGCGGACGAAGTCGCGGGCAGAAGGTATCCTTTCTAACTAATATTATAAATGCGAAAATCGGCTGAACAGGTATCTGTCCTGGATTAGGACATAGGATACTTTTTATCCCGGTAGTAAGTTCCCGCGGGATAATTTCGGACCTCCACGCAGGCAAAAGCTAGTTAGTATTAAAAGTAAACGTTTTCTCTGTGATAATGACAATACTTAAAACAGTCCCTCTAAATGAAAAAGAATGGCGATCGTAATTACGAGTACTGTTTCAGCGTCGTAAATATTAACGCCGCGGCCGTCGTGAATAATTATAATACTAGGTAATAACTTAGACTCTGGGTTTAAAATGGGCCTGCTGAAGTGACCGTAAAGATATCTTAGGTCTGCCGTATGATTCTGACATAGAATGGTAGGTATAATGTTATTTTCTTTCTTTCTTAAACTGATTTAATAACAGTGACTATAATGTAATACTTTATAATTGTTTGCTTTTTAAATTAGTAATTATAGTGATAATATAGCAAAATATGTGATGCATAAATTGAAAAGGGGTGGTTGGTATTTCAGCAAATTAAGCTTCAAACCAGTGTAGGTAAAAAAAACCAAACAAAAAATTCTAAACGAAAATGAGTTTCATATCAATATCTACCTAGCCTTTTCCGCCTGAATGCAGCTGAATACCAGAATTAGTATCTTAATATGAGCCCTTTTTCAATACGCGTAGCATTACGACTTCTATCTCTAATTTGAGATTACAAACTGACAGTTTTTTCCTTCGTTCTTACTGTGGTAATGTTACGCGCCTGGAACACATTATAAGTAATGAAAACCAGTTTCAATTCAACAACTGTGGTTACATAGTTATTTATTATTTTGAGCATAGTTTCACAAGACAATCCTATTCACTCCCTGAAACGTAGTATCTCTACTCTCGCAATGTTCGAGCTTCGCAGATTAGTAGCGTCATGAGTTATGCTACTAGGTGTTACAGCTTCCTTTGGATTAGTGCTAGAACGGTACTTGATATAGGTACCTACGTATAAGTACTATGGGAGCTAATGGACGATTCATTTAATTTATTGATGATTTAAATGATTGATTTAAATGAGGACTTGTGGGTCTTTGCCACTAGAATAAGGGAGCAAGGCGGTCATGGGAACTCAGTAATAAAACGACGCAACCCTATCGAGTTGCGTTCGTTTCACTTGTCTTGTAAAGGACTATGTCCTAGATGATATCCAGATTAATAAAAGCTTTTATAAAAAAAAATATATATATATATATACACCTGTATGTTTTGTTCTCAGTTTTTGAAACTAAATAATTATTTCATTTTTACAAGTTACAAAAATAATATCCTATAAAACTACTAAAATATGGCGTTGAAAAATTTATCCACATCGCTGTCGACTGGTAATGTACCAAAGAAACTGGCGGCATTGCTGCGCTGTATGGTAATGCTTAGCGTCTGGCCAAGGTAAAAGCCTGCCTTTGGGTCACGGGAAGTGTCATTCAGCCGTTCGGAGATTTCGTTAAACAAACCATGAGCACTCGGACCCCACGGCCCGAAGGTTTTAACCTCAAACAGCTCAAAAATATAGTTACCGATAAGGTTATTATACTTCCGCCGCTTGAGGTTTTCCGCAGCCGCAGCAGCAGCGCCAGCACAGCACGCTGTGTCAGGAAGATGGGATGGCGCAAGAGTATCGACACACGTTGCGTCCCACACTAAAGGCCTACTCACCTTCCATGGAAATAAAGACATGCCGTCCGGTCTCTTGCCATCGTCGCGTGCCAAGCCATTGGGTTCTAATACAGCTGGAACGCCGACGGTGACAAGGGCACGTCGGATGATGTCTTTAATCTCGTCGCGGTCGGCTAAGCGACCCGCACTCCAGCTGCAAGACAGACCGTGGTGTCCGAGGCTGTTGACAACTTCACCACAGTAACAGCGATGAGGAGAACAACAGGGAGCTCCTAGTCGCAGGGAAGCGGCGAGGCGGAAAGTAGTGTCGTCGAACAAAGTGCCTATGTTCGACGATGGTAGTGCATGGAGCCACAAACCCGATTCCCACTTACCCACAGCCAGCAGGCGCGCACGCTGCGCAGTAGTAGCAGACGTGTCAAGTAAATTGTTCTGTACTACTCTGCAGAGCGGCTCATCCCACCGTTTCTAGGAAGATGGATTGTCGGGTAGGTCTGAATTTGGGCAAGCGAGTCTCCAGGCATCCATAGCCTCGGTGAAATAAGGCACCTCAAAATTAACCAGTGTGGAGGCTAGGACTTTCGTGATTAATTTCTCAGTGCCGTGGATACGAAAGCCGGTAAACTAATACTAGAAATTTTGCGGACGCCGAGGCCTCCCATACGGATGGGAAGAGTAGCTTGTGCCCAAGCTCGGTCGTCCATGGCCACATTTAAGATCGAAGTTGAAGTATGCCGGATAATTTTGTCCAATTTGTCTAAAATGTGAGCGTGCTTCCATAAATCGGAAGCGCGAAGGACATATGTTAATTTAAGGCTGAAACAGCAGTAACGGATTATTATTATTTTTTTAAATCGGGCAATAATCCACTAAAGCACAACTTACTGGTAGAAATACATTTTCTTCTCGACAGCTATAAACAGATTTCCTCCAGACTTTTAACCATTTCCCTACAATTATTTAAAGTCCATTCTTTTGGAAACGTTCGGAATCGACGAAACTTCGAGTCTTCAAGGAAACGAGCGAAAAGGGAACATTACGAAGCGCTTCCAACTGTAAACGGATTTAACTTCAATTTACAGATGTTGACAACATTTTAAAATAAAATCACAAGGATTCACTGTAATGGCACTACTGGTTAAATAAAACAACGCCGCTTTTCAACGATTGATGTCGTATTTCAACTTAGGGATAAAGTAATTTGCGATTTGTAACATTGCATAACATCCTCCCTATATTGTGTAAGTAGTTAGTGTTGTGTGGTAGTAGTTATGTAAGTAAGTATGATACTTTAAATATTAGGTTAAAATTATTACTTGTTTTTATTGTTCTCAGACAGCGATACATACACAGCTTACGCTGCAATAAACGATTTTGAATTGAATTGAATTGAATTGAAAACCAGCGCCGTGGATTCGTGCCTTCGTGCACGGGCCGCGGCATTATGCTGAGCGTTTAGCCATTTCGCGCGGTAGTGACGCACATTTCCAACAATTTTATGTAATATGTTTGTTTTTGTGTTTTGTGTGTTTGTTATATTTTATTATTTTGTGTTTCGCTTTTCAAGTGTATTTTGTGTGCGTCACTTTCACGTGAATAAACTGTTTTTCTTTCTTTATTTATTTATTTAACCATTTATGTACACACAAATAAACAGACAAGAATAAAGGAACAGAAAATTACGTACAAAGGTGATGCTTATTTCTAAAGAAATCTCTTCCAGCATACCTGCGATAGGACAAAGGATAAAAAGAGATGTAGACACCGTGTGTAAGAATAAGAGAGAAAATAAAAATACATAAAATCTAAAAAAAAACAATTCACTAAGCTAAAAAATCATATAATAAATACTTAAATACATACATACTTCTAGAATAAATATCACTAAAATAACTATAACGCAATGGAAAGATAGTGTCTTTCTTTCTTTCTATTCCACGAAGTGGTAGACAGGTTTGTATACTACAATCTCCACCTCTTAACCTGCTCTTAGTGTATCAAAAAATGCAGCCATGGTGACATCTGCGCTGCCACCGACGATGCCGTGGAAGTGGCGAAGTTTTATGCCAACAAAATTTAATTCACCGTGACGGTCGTGCCATCGAAACGACGAAGAAGATAGTACTTCCACATTTTGTCAGTAATGTTATCTCCTATTTTATGTGTTATAGGAAGCAAGCCTGTTGTCATTAACAAGGCAGTTTTCCAGAATTTAAAAAAAAACCCGTCCCGTCTTCCCCAACGACGCTAACCGCAGCTAAATATCCAAATTAAATCCTAACCTCTAAACTAAACCCTGTCTGATTTTAATATTCAAATTATTTTATGTATTTGCTCATACATTATTATACAACTAACTACTTACAGTAGATACTAAGTTTAATGACTAACTAAGTAATTATACAAATAAATACAAAAACAATAAATCAGCCGTCACTCCTAACAACTCCACCAGCTGTTTTATACCGCGGCGCAGAATTAGACCAACCCAGCTGAATATCACTATTACATCATAACTTCACAAGACAACATTCGCTGTCTAATATAGCAAGGTTTGCGCAGAATTAGGCTGACACTAACGAATGTATTCCGTAAGAGCTGCGCTGCAGAGTTCCATCGTAGGATGCGTCATCATAATTTTACAATTAAACGAAAATGCCGCTGTGAATTTCTGTGCTCCAAGATTTGTGAATACTGCTTACGAGAAATTACCTGAATTAAAATTGTCTCATGTGCAATTTATTTCTAATAAACTAGCGATCTGCCCCTGCTTCCCACGGATTTTACGACTTCGCAAAACATCGAGATTTCTTTATTCAAAATATAAATTTAATACTAATGGATTATACACATTTTATATTTTCTAAGTAGTGAAAACTGCCTCAAAATCTGCTACGTGGTTTAGAAGTACAACGCGGTCACAAAACAGACACGAAAAGCGCCTTTAATCCTACTAATATTGAGAAACTTTGTGGAGGTGTTTATTACTCAATCACGCCAGAACGGCTTAACGGATCTGCATGCAATTTAGCACAGAGATAGATTATAGTCTGGAATAGCACATAGGATACTTTTATCTCGGAAAAATGGAAGGTTCCCGTGGGATAATTTTTAGACAAACGCTAGTTTATAGATACAGTTTTTATATAACCTACCCAGTATTTAAAAGGTTCTGGGGCATTCAGCAAAAGTGTGGAACTCGCTATCTGCGTCTGTGTTTCCGAACGCATACAACCCTAATCTCTTCAAAGTGAGAGTGAACAGGCTTCTTCTGGGTAAGCTAACTCCATCGTCGACTTTGTCTCTGTCACCTCCGACCTAGACTAGAGTCAAAAGCAAAACCATCTCAAAAAAAAAAAAAAATAGTCAGAAGCAGATTTCTGGGTAATCTCACTCGTAGACTTTGTCACCTCTGACCTAGACTATAGTCAAGAGCAAACCCATCTCAAATAAAAAAGGCAGTTAGAAAATAGTCAGAAGCAGATTTCTGGGTAAGCTCACTCGTAGACTTTGAAAAAAGAGCAAACCCATCTCAAATAAACCATACCATTTGTTTAAATGTGGTTTTGTAATCGGTAATACTACGGCATTCGAGCGATCAGCGCTTGACTGTGCGGACGTGTCTTGCTTAGCTTATTATGACACTATTAATTAATTATTGTTATTTGCGTCGTCAGTGATATAAGTGTGTCGCGAGTGATTATTACGAGGTTACAGACTTTGTGCAAGAATGAGCTAAAGTATTTTTAAAGACAAATAGTGTTTCTGTGTTAGATATGTCTAACACAGGATCTAGCCCGTTTGGCCGTAGCCAACTATTACGACGAAGTCCTCCGCCGACACCAGCTCAAGACTTCCAGTCTATAGACCCAAATCCACCACCTCCCTTGGAGAATGAGCTGCCGACTGAAGTTATTTCTACACCGGAGGTCCAGAAATGGATGGGGTCCATAGAAAAAATCCTAAGTGAAGTATGCAATTTAGTCGCTGAGGGAAAAATGATCGCGGAACAAAAAGTTCGTGTAGCCAATCTTTGCCGTAGTGTCTCAAATGGCGCATCTCAGATGGCTGTTTTATATCAAGCCTTAAAGCAAAAAACCATTCAAGCCCATAGTACCATTCAGCACTTACAAGAACAACAGAACGTCGCGAACTCTCTCCAACAGTTCAAAGAAGTAGTTGAAGGCATGTCAAATCCTTCAGAACCCTTTTCTTACGCTAATATGGTCAAAAAAGGGTCGGATAACTTTGTGCGCCCAGCAAATTTAAGCTCAGTTGCCATATATCCCAGCGACAAGACCAAATCTAGTAACGATACCAAGTCTCTCGTACATAAAATTATTTCGCCCGGGGAACTTAAACTACATGTTCGTGGCCTTAAGAAAGTAAAAAATGGAGGTGTTCTTATTAGTACCGACTCCAAAGAGGACATTCAAAAGCTCAGAAGTTTAGAAAAACTCGCTTCTTCGGGCCTTAAGGTTGAAGAACCATCGAAACGGCGCCCAAGAATCGCTGTTATTGGTGTCCCGGTAGCCCTGACTGATAAGAAGGTTTTTGACTGCATTTATGAGCAAAACCTCTCAGATAAGATGACCAATACTACTCGTGAGTCCTTTGAAGAACAAATTAAACTGAGCCATAAATCTGGTAAAAGAGACCTCCCTACGTGCAATTACATACTAGAAGTGCCGGCTAGCATCAGGAAGATCCTAGTGAATCAAGGATGAATATTCATAAATTGGACGTCGTGCCCAGTACGAGATTTCACGAACAGTACGGTCACGCGGCCAAGTTCTGCCGTGAAACTAGTCCGACGTGCAATCACTGCGGAGAGAGTGGCCACTCTTTCAAGGAATGCAGTACAAAATCCACTCCACCTAACTGTGCGACGTGCAAACGTTTTAAAAGAAAAGCGGATCATAAAACTGGTGATATAAATTGTCCAGCACGAAAATATGCCGAGGACAACTATATTCATTCCATAGATTATGAAGGCGCCTAAGAGCGCTACCTATTAACCTATCCATTAAGCACACTAGTAGTAGTTTTTGTTTGTTTATATTTGTTAGTTTTGTAATTATCATGACTGATCAATTACTTAGTGACCTAGATCAGTTTTCTGTATCTGAAGCTATAAATTGTAATGTTGATGAGTGTAAACACTTTTTCCCTGTGGGAGAGAAACCGCTGACCCTACTCACACAAAATATTCGCAGCATAAATCGAAATTATTATAAATGGTTTTGAAATATTGCTACAGAACCTGGGTATAAGTTGCGACATTATCGTCCTAACAGAATGTTGGCTGTCAAACCAAACAGCTGTTATACCATCATTAGACGGATATGTTTCGCATAAAACTAACAGAAACATCAACTAGAATGATGGTTTAGTTGTATTTGTTAACAATAGTTTATGTACAATTGTAGAAGAACCATTGCTACAAAAAAACATTTGTGTGCATGAACATGTCTGTTTGTCCTGAGTTTGGGTGTAATTATCTATATAAGTACGTATTTACAAAAAAAAGTAGTGTATGTAGTATATCAGTTATCTGGTTTCCATCATGGTTGCATGGTTTGGCTCTGCTTAGTTTGGGATCAGATGACCGTGTGTGAAAATGTCCTAGGATATTATTATTATTAAAATAGTAATTGCTTACACATTAAAATTAATTCAGATACGGTAGTTATGGCTATATACAGACCTCCATCTCAAAATGTTGCCAATTTCTTAGATTCACTAAACGTACAAAGTCTTACAACTGTTAAACATATAATATTAATGGGTGACATCAATATCAACATTGCTTCCGGGAAAATGGATACACATGCACATAACTATCTTAATATAGCTGCTCATTCCACGGACTCTTGCCAGCCCATTACCATCCCACACATCAAAGCGGTTCATGCTTAGATCATTTCATTATAAAAACAAAAAACCCAACCAAAACATTTGTTACTAACTCTTCGCTTACTGATCACTAAGCAGTTTTACTAACATTGCAAGTTTCTTTACCCAGGAAAAATTGTTTACGTAGCTATACTAAAGTCAACATGACACACCTCGAAAAAGACATACGTAATATTAATTTTGACCCAGTTTATAATTCTACTGATTAAACCTTGGATTACACCCGGACTTGTTCGGTGTATTAGGCATAGAGACAAACTACACATAAAATCCAAACTTGAGCCTGATAATGAAATACTTTCCATTACGTATAGAAGATATAGAAACTTCTGCAACAATCTTCTGAAAAAAATAAAAAATGAATACGATAGAAATGAACTACAGAAAGCAGGCAAAAATAGTAAACTTATTTGGAAATTTATAAAAACAAGTACATTTAGAACAAAACAACCGGAACCTCCACTTGACTTATTGACAATAGAGAACAACCCAATCGAATCAACAAATAAAATTAATTTCTATTTTTATAACGGAGGCAAAACTTTAGCAGAAAATACCTTAAAATCTAGAAGTTCTTTCCCTCAAAACCAACCTAAAACATTCCCTATACTCAAATCGTTTGTCTTACTAGATACGGATGTCGATGAAGTATTAACAATTATTTCTGGATTAAAGGACGTGTGCGCTGTTGGGTGGGACAATATATCAAACTGTTGTTTGATATATTTGAAATGTTTAAGTATGTTTACTTAAACATTTTAAACACCTACTTGCTCCGCCGCTAACTCATATTTTTCAGTTATGGTTAACTAATGGTATATTCCCTAAGTCGCTTAAAAAAGCATTGGTTACTCCTGTATATAAATCTGGTGACAAAAAATGTGTTAATAACTACAGACCCATTTCAGTTTTAACCGGGCTGTCCAAGATCCTAGAGAAAATCATCAATATTAGATTAATGAAATACTTAGAAGATAACAAATTACTTTCTGATAGACAAATTGGTTTTAGGCCCAAAAAATCAACTAATCAAGCAGTACATGAATTGACGGATTATATAACAAATAATTTGGATAAGGGCATGCACTCCATTGGGATCTTCCTAGACCTCGCCAAGGCCTTTGACACAATTTGGTGTCCTTTATTATTGCACAAGCTTGAAACACTCGGAATAAGAGGAACAACGTTTTCACTACTTTCTGATTACCTTAGTGACCGTGAACAATGTGTCAAAATTGTTCAGTACGTCAGTTCTGAGCTTCGAAATAGTAATTACGGAATACCACAAGGTAGTATTTTGGGTCCTACGTTATTCCTAGTATATATAAATGACCTGTGCAGCTTGTCACTCCAAAACGGTGTCATAATGTCATATGCAGATGACACAGCTCTATTGTTTTCAGACAAATCTCGAGATGAGGTGTACAAAAACCGATCATATGAAATATCTTGGTGTAACGATTGACACAAATCTGAATTTCCGTAAACACATTGATTTATTATGCACTCGAATGCGTAAATTAATATACATTTTTAAGAATTTACGATATATTAGGTTGGGGAAAAAGTCTTTTCGCATTATAGTATGTATGAACTTGTAATAAAATCTCTTTGGCTATACTATTTGTATCTGGCTGGTTTTGGTATCATTGAAAGTTTAAATTTTAAAGAACATAATTCCAAATTCAAATTAGGAAAATGTGTGATTTTCATTTGTTTTTCGTACCGTCAAGATGAGTGAATCTAATGAAGAAGTTCGAGACATTTTAAAATTTTACTACAAAAAAGGTAAAAATATAACGCAAGCCGCGAAAAAAATTTGCGATGTTTATGGACCTAGTGTAGTGTCTGTGAGAGTAGCACAAATTTGGTTTAAGCGTTTTCAATCCGGAAATTTTGATGTCAAAGATGCACGTCGCTCTGGTCGCCCTATTACGGATAAAATGGATGCCATTTTTGAAAAAGTGGAACAAGATCGGCATATCAGTAGTTACGACGTAGCTGAAGAACTGGAAATTGACCACAAAACAGTTTTGGCGCATTTGAAAAAAACTGGGTACACAAAAAAGCTCGATATTTGGGTACCTCACGAGCTCACTGAAAGAAACCTAATGAACCGTGTACTCATTTGTGATTCTTTATTACGACGTAATGAAACCGAACCATTTTTGAAGAAGCTGATAACTGGTGATGAAAAGTGGATAACGTATGACAAGAACGTGCGAAAAAGGTCGTGGTCAAAGGCCGGTCAGGCTTCACAGACTGTGGCGAAACCCGGGTTAACTCGCAACAAGTTGATGCTGTGTGTGTGGTGGGATTGGAAGGGCATTATTCATTATGAGCTGTTAACACCAGGCAGGACCATTGATTCTGAACTATAGTTCAGAATCGATGGTCCTGCAGATGCGAACAACTGATGAGATTAAAGCAAGAAGTTGAGAGAAAGCGGCCGGAATTAATCAACAGAAGGGGTGTGGTTTTTCATCATGATAACGCTAGACCTCACACATCTTTAGCCACTCAGCAAAAATTAAGAGAGTTTGGCTGGGAGGTGTTAATGCATCCGCCATATAGTCCTGACCTTGCACCTTCAGATTTCCACCTGTTTCGGTCTCTTCAAAATTCTTTAGGCAGTGTCAGGTTAACATCACGAGAGGACTGCCAAAACCACTTGTCGCGGTATTTTGACCAGAAGTCCCAAAATTTCTATAGCAATGGGACCATGTCCCTACCTACAAGATGGCAAAAAGTTATCGAACAAAATGGTACCTACATACTTTAGTTAAATGTAAATAAACTATATTAAAAAATGTTTTGAATTTTGTTAAAAAATGCGAAGAAACTTTTTCCCCAACCTATTATATCAGACTACAAATTAATTAAACAGGTTTATTTAGCTTTGTGCCAATCCATTCTCACTTATTGTATAACTTCATGGGGTGGGGCTGCTAAATCAATCCTACTACCATTAGAACGTGCGCAGAGAGCTATCCTTAAGGCAGCCACCTTTCGCCCATTTAGATTTCCCACACACGAGCTTTACATGGCATGTAAAGTTTTAACCGTGCGACAACTATTTATATTAAAAATAGTATTACTCCAGCATAGAAAACTTACTTATATCCCAATACCTATAGATAAGAGAAGAAAAGACTTGGTTTGCATAAAGCCTCAAACTAGACATACTAAAAAGTAAAACAAAAAAAAAAAAAAAAAAAAAAAACAAACACAGTAAAATTAACCAGAGCGTACATACATAAAACTTATACTCATAACAAAATGACATGGGGACTAATATTAATCCCGAAGTTAGGTTTGGTTAGGTTACTTTAAACCCTTTACACAGAAATAGGAGACCCGCTTTCATCATTCTATTACAACTTGCTACAATACAACTTAATCTCACGCACCGCCATTTATTGTACTTAGTTGCTCTCACAGAAACTTTACAACTCAATAAAACTAACAGCTTTCCTACTTCGCTTCGATTTTATTATCAAATCACAATAATGTCTACAATGTTGTAGCTGATTGGGTAAAAACAATAGTTAGATAAGTATCTAATTTTTCTACGCTTTTAGACTCGCGGATAACCTCATTCGGTAACATTCGCTCCACTTGGGAATTAATGACGAGCTGCTTTGGTGATACTTTATAACGTGGTCGATGAACTAAACGTATCTTTGTGTTATCGTGACATATGTATCGTACTTTCAACTTTTTGATTTAACTTCTGTCAAAGACGGAAAAAAATTAAATTTAAACTTTATGCATTTATGTTTATTAGGTATTTTAATAGAATTTATATAACGTTTTGAAGTCGCTACACTGCTTGATTAAATATTTGTCAATTGATTTCGCTGATTATAGTATTTCTTATAAATTAAAATTCAAAGCTATTTCTAAATAGAATCAAGATATTTTTAATTATAAAAAAACAAATCATTAAAAAACCGACTGCGAAAACGAATAAGTACATAAATGAAAAGAGAAGAGCAAGCATTATTGTAATCTATTGAATTTTGGTATCGCAGGCGTGGACAAACAAAAGTTACACCATATTTCAGGTTATTGTTTTGTCGCCGCCTGCAGTACCAACATTCAATAGATGATAATGCTTGTTTTTCTCTTTTCAGTTATTTGTTTGTGCAGTCGCGTATTTTTTTTTTCTAAGCTTATTATATATTTAGTATTGACTCATTAACTACCTTTTATCTGATGCCAATATTGTTACAATGTACTTCAAAAACCTTCCCATCCCTTGTTTGTATTTCCAGATGCAATATATTATATAAATATTATAAATAGCCTATGTCACTTCCACGAATCTAACGACACTTCATATGTTCAAATCCATCAAGGCTACAGGAGGTATTAATGGAACGTACATACATATTGGTATTGGAAGATTTTATTACTTATAACATTGGTTTCTTTTTACCCGACTGACGCAGAAGTAGGGTAATGTTTTAACGGCCAGTTGGCGTGGTTGGTTAAGATACCGCCTATCATATCGCTGGTCGTGGGTTCGATTCCTATCCAGAACAAATATTTGTGTGCATGAACATGTCTGTTTGTCCTGAGTCTGGGTGTAATTATCTATATAAGTATGTATTTAAAAAAAAAAGTAGTATATGTAGTATATCAGTTATCTGGTTTCCATAGTACAAGCTATGCTTAGTTTGGGACCAGATGACCGTGTGTGTAAATGTCCCAGGATATTATTATTATTATTATTATACTGCGCGTGAAAAACATTACCCTACTTCTGCGTCAGTCGGGTAAAAAGAAACCAATGTTATAAGTAATAAAATCTTCCAATACCAATATTATATACTATAAAATATCCATTCCATCCAATATAATGACTTATAAGAAGGAATATTTGAAATGAATCGGAATACTCGAGTGTCGCGGAATTTACATTTTTCCAATATTAGCGGGAACGCGCCTGTGGCATGGTTAAATAAATTGTTATTGCTGTGTGAAACGTGCCTTACAATTGAAACGCTTATTGATAAAATATTTATTAATAAGTACTTGCATATTACCAAAAGGAGGCCAAAAGGAGTATGTAAGGACGTAAAAGGTGGCGTTCTGTAGTTTCTGCCTACCCTCATGGGAATAAGGCGTGAGGCATTATATATGTTCGTGTATTATGCATATTTGCCCGAGCGAGCCTAGCGGGCGAAGCGTACTCTGCTTCAAGTCTGGCAAAATTTGCTTTCGTTAAGTTTGTTGCTATTTACAACCGATTTGGATAAAGGTTTTACGGCTTTATAGTTTTTTTTTTCGTCGGGGATTTATGATTAGAGGGTACTTCCTCCAAAAAGGGGAAAAAAGGTTTCTACTGGATATGTCCACCTTAAGAGATCTGATTTCGATGGTTCTTTTTTTATTTGAAAGGTAGAAACTTTAAGTTGGTCTCATAAAAATTTTGTGAATATATGATGAAAAAAAAACGACATGGTAAATAGCCCGTTTTAAATAATTTTAGTGGTATATTAATTGTTGTAAAAAAGTTTGTGCTCGCGAGCTCTACTGTTTGCTGAACTGCAGCCCATGTGATGCCACGGACACACCTATGGACATCTACAAATCCATAGGGGAATAAAATAACTAAAATAAGATAATAAAATAAACACAGTAGAATACCTATAATTTAGAGAAATAAAAATAAAATAAAAAATAAACTAAAAACCGTAAATAGTGTATCAGTCGAGTCGCTCCCTACGCCCGACGCTCCAGCCCCGCTTGTCTATGCTATAGACTATAGTCTATGACAAGCGATGAGACGCGGGCGCAGGCTGACAGCTGACATAATGTTTAAGAAATTAAAGTATTGATAAAACTAAAACTAAGAGTGAATAATAGATACGGCAATAAAGTGGTGCAGATAAAATATATAAAATATTGTTGAGTGTTTAACTGACTATGTTGTGTAAGTCGAAAGAAAAAAGAATATAAAAAATTAAATCACCGAGGAAAACCAACATTCAAGTTCAAAGCCAAACATAACTCCTACTTAACACCGGTGTGCCTATTACACCTTTAGAACTAACCTTACTGCAGCCTTAATCTACAAAAATAAAGGCTGACTCGTACTAGGACGCTAACTACAACAATTATTCCCAAAATATCAAAGATAATTTATATCATCAAAAATGCCATTATTTCCTCCGCGATTCCAACACGAATTCTCGTTGCATTTTTCTTATCACGTCTGCAATAAGGTCGGTAGCGGAATGCCGACACGTACAGTTGATTTGAATAGTACTGTCCAATGTTGTAAACAATGTGAATGTCATAATAATACCAGCCTGTTTATTTTTAGCACTGTAGGGCAAAGGAAAAGTGTAATATAATGTCTGTATCACTAAGTACTCTATTCAAGCGTAGGTCTTCACATACCAAAGCGCCAAAGCGGTATAAGCAGAGGTGTTATTATACAGGAGGTATTATTATAATAAATTCAAATCATTCATTAAAAGCAAGTTGTGTCAGAAAGCTTTTTATACCGTTGAAAATTATATTGAGGACAAAAAGGCTTGGGATTGAGCTGCTCCAAATTTTCTTTATTCTCTTTTTTATTTTTGCATACTGAATTTTGACATGAAGATTTACTTTGTAAAGTATTATATTATTTTAATTATTGTGAATGTGAAGACTATATGGGTCATTGCTTTTTTGTTTGTTTTATTTTTCTCTGATATTTTTAATCATGGTCTGGCAGTTTGAGTAATTTATGCGGCCTACCCAAATGTCCTTTCTTTGGTATTGTTCGTCGAATCGTT
The DNA here is from genome assembly GCA_948252095.1 of Dicycla oo. NCBI lineage: Eukaryota > Metazoa > Arthropoda > Insecta > Lepidoptera > Noctuidae > Dicycla > Dicycla oo. The sequence goes on from OX411730.1 coordinate 26,692,006, forward strand.
GAGCTCCTTAAGTTCTGAGTTGAGCTGTGCGATTACCGACAAACGCGTGCACTGACTGGACAGGTCCTCTCAATCTGTGTGGTTCTTTCCTCAAAATACCTTTTCAGACACTAAGATCCTTTGACAACGGACCACCACTTCCATTTCTGCAGTTAAGTTGACAAACCCATGTTACAAAAGGTGATCCTATCATTAGATAGCAAAGTAATAGCTTTGCTATGTACCGAGTATTCTAATAAAATAAACGTTATACAATTTCTGACATACGAGGAACAAAGCCAGGACCTCATACTCAGCCTGCAACCACGCTCGAGCCTACTTGTCCATCTTGTCAGTTGTCAGCATGAGATATAGGCTAGCAACCTGTTGCCACAAACGGAAATGTTGCCAATTTTGAAACAGCTACAGCTTTGTATCGCGTGGTGGCGTGGGCGTAGGTGTCGCGTGTGACTTGTAGGTTTTTAGCGACTTTCATGTGTAAGATGAACTAAATAATATTTATAAACAATAATAAAGTGTTTCTGGTAGAATGTCTACCCCAGGAACGAGCCCGTTTGGTCGTAGCCAAATACTACGGCGAACTCCTCCACCGACGCCTACCGAACCATTACCCCCGAGCGCCCCAAATCCACCAGCATCCGCGGAGAATGAACTGCCGAGTGAAGTCATCAGTACGCCGGAGATCCAGAAATGGATAGCATCTATAGATACCATACTGAACGAAGTTTGCACTATTGTCGGGGAAGGAAAAATGAACTCGGACCAGAAGCTTCGTGTCTCCACTCTTTGTCGGAAGGTCTCAAGTGGGACTTCTCAGATGGCCGTGTTATATCAATCATTGAAGTCGAAAACGATCCAGGCCCATACCACAATCCAGCACCTACAGACTCACCAGAACTTTGTGGACTCTCTCCAGCACTTCAAAAATGTCGTGGAGACCAAGTTGAATCCTACGGAAAATACGTCCTATGCTAGCATGGTGAAGAAAAGTTCCGATAACTTCGTCCGTCCTGCAAATTTGAGCTCGCACGCCATATATCCCAGGGATACGACCCAAACAAGTGACGACACCAAGTCACTTGTTCAAAAGATAATCTCGCCCGAACAACTTAAGCTTCATGTCCGTGGCCTGAAAAAGTGAAAAATGGGGGCGTTCTGATAAGCACTGAAAATAAAGGCGACATTGTCAAACTCAAGAACTCGGAAAAATTACTATCATCGGGCCTTACAATAGAAGAACCTTCTAAGCGCCGCCCTAGGGTTGTTGTCGTTGGTGTCCCCGTTACCCTTACTGAGAAAGAGGTATTTGACTGTATTTACGAGCAAAACCTTTCAGACAAGTTGCCGAATATAACTCGTGAGTCCTTCCTTGAGAGCATCAAATTAAGCCATAAATCGGGTAAAAAAGACCTTCCTACCTGTAACTACATCTTAGAACTACCATAAGGAAAATTATGATTAACCAAAGCCGAATTTTTATTAATTGGACATCATGCCCTGTGAGAGACTTCACGATAGTCACCAGGTGCTTCAATTGCCAGCAGCTTGGACACGCAGCCAAGTTTTGCCGAGAAACTAGTCCTACTTGCAACCACTGTGGAGAGACTGGACACTCCTTCAAGGAATGCAGCATCAAATCTTCTCCCTCTCAATGTGGGACGTGTAAACGCTTTAAGAGGAAATGTGACCATCCAACTGGCGATACATGCTGCCCAGCGCGCAAATACGCAGAGAGTAACTACATCAACTCAATAGATTGTGAAGGCGCCTAAGAGCGCCTACGAATACTTTATTTAGTAAGCACATAAACAGGTAGATTATCCCCTCTTTATATTTCCACTTAGTATTGTAACTATCATGACAAATCAGCTAATTTGTGATCTAGATAGTTTTTCTGTGTCTGAATCTAAAGTCTGTAATGTTGAGGACTGTAAACACTTTCTTCCTTCTGGTGGCAAAACGTTAACCCTACTCACACAGAATATTCGCAGCATAAATCGAAACATGAACGGCTTTGAAGTGTTATTACAGAAGTGTTATTACAGTGTTATGACATAAGCTGTGATATTATCGTTTTAACAGAATGTTGGTTGTCAAAACAGACAGTTGTACCATCTCTTGACGGTTATTATTCATACAATACAGACAGAAACATAAACCAAAACGATGGATTAGTAGTTTATGTCAAAAATAATTTACGAACAATGAATGAAGAACCGGTATCCCAAGATAGTAATTGCTTAATCATAAAAATTATTCCCGATACAGTAGTCATGGCTATTTATAGGCCTCCTTCTCAAAATATGAATACTTTTTTAGACTCGCTTGACACAAACTTAAACAACATAAAATCATTTAAAAACATAATACTTTTGGGCGATATTAATATTAACATTACTTCCAGTAAAACTGATACCCATGTACATAATTATCTGAATATTTGTTCTTTTCATGGACTATTACCAGCTCACTATCACCCCACGCATCAGAGCGGTTCATGCTTAGACCATATCATTCTGAAATCAAAAAATCCATCCAAAACATTGATTACTAATTCTTCGCTTACCGATCACCAAGCTGTTTTACTAACATTACAAATAAGTTCACCTAGAAAAAACTGCATGCGCAGCTACACTAAAGTCAATATGACAAACCTTGAAAATGACATACGCGGTATTAATTTTAACCCGGTTTATAATTCGAATGATCCAAATATTTCTTTAAAGTACTTCATAGATTCGCTGCAATATGCAATACGCAAAAACACGTTCACTAAGATAATTCTTAGAAGGTATAATTGTATTAAACCCTGGATTACACCCGGACTCGTTCGTTGTATAAGACATAGAAATAAACTTCACCTAAAATTGAAACTCGCACCTGATAACAAAGTACTTTCTGTAACATATAAAAGGTATCGAAACTTCTGTAATAATCTTTTGAAAAAACTAAAAAATCAATATGATAAAAATGAATTACAAAAGGCGGGGAAAAATAGTAAACTGGTCTGGAAATTTATAAAAACTAATACATTTAGATCGAAAAGTCCGGAACCTCCACTAGATCTACTATCAACAGAGATAAACCCATCCGAAGCAATGAATAAAATAAACAATTATTTTGCTAACGTTGGTAAAAACTTGGCTGAAAAATCTTTACATTCTAGTAATTTTTCCCTTCAAAACCCGACTATGACATTCTCTAAAATAAATTCTTTTGTTTTATTAGATACCGACGTTGACGAAGTACTCAGAAATTATAAACGGGTTAAAAGTTGTTTGTGCTACTGGGTGGGATGACATACCTAATAATATACTTATAAGGTTTAAATACCTACTTGCACCTCCACTAACCCACATTTTTCAACTATGTTTATCTAAAGGAATATTCCCTAAGCTGCTTAAAAAAGCTGTGGTCACACCTGTATTCAAGTCTGGAGACAAAGCCTGTGTGAATAACTACAGACCCATTTCAGTTTTAACAGGCCTCTCAAAGGTTTTAGAAAAAATCATTAACAGTAGATTGATAAAATATCTTGAAGAAAACAGACTACTTTCAGATAGTCAATTTGGTTTTAGGCCCAAAAGATCCAACTAACCAAGCAGTTCACAAATTAACTAATTATATTACTACCAACTTGGATAATGGTATGCACACAATTGGGATTTTCCTAGACCTTGCCAAGGCCTTCGACACTATTTCTTGTACTTTACTTTTACGCAAGCTAGAAACAATTGGGATAAGAGGAGCACAACTTCTATTATTTTCTGATTATCTCAGCGATCGTCGTCAATGTGTAAAAATAGGTTCGTATACAAGTTCTGAACTTAAAAATAGTTGTTTTGGAATTCCACAAGGCAGCATTTTAGGCCCAACGTTATTTTTAATCTATATAAATGAACTGTGCAGCCTGGCTCTCCGAAATGGAATCATAATGTCTTATGCGGATGACACCGCTCTATTGTTCTCAGCAAAATCAAGAGTTGAGGTCTATGAAAATGCTCAGATCGGTTTTAACATCGTCTCTGATTGGCTCCATAATAATCTCCTAACATTAAATGCAGATAAAACCCAATACATTTTATTTACAATGAGAAATACTAACATACCGCTTACTAATCTAAACATTTACGCACATAATTGTAGCACGTATGCTGACAGTGCATGTTTTTGCCCCACTTTAACTAAAGCTGACCATTTGAAATATCTAGGTGTTACTATTGACTCAAATCTAAATTTCCGTAAACATATCGATTTACTATGTACGAGAGTGCGCAAATTAATATATGTTTTTAAAAATTTACGGAATGTAGCTGACCATAAATTAATTAAGCAGGTTTATTTAGCTTTGTGTCAATCCATTCTTACCTATTGCATAACTTCTTGGGGTGGTGCTGCAAAAACAATTTTACTGCCTTTAGAGCGCGCGCAAAGAGCAGTTCTGAAGGTTGCTACCTCTCGCCCTTTTAGATTTCCTACGCACCAGCTCTACATAGCATGTAATGTACTAACAGTGCGGCAATTATTCGGTCTGAGCATAATACTACACCAGCACGCTGCACTACCTTTTGACCCAGTACCGTCTGACAAAAGAAGGAAGGACTTGGTTTGCATAAAGCCTCAAACTAAACATGCGTTTGCTAATCGATTTTATGTATTTTTAGGACCTTTTTTGTATAATAGACTCAACAGGGTACTAAACCTCTATAGGGAAAGTTATAAAAAATGTAGTATGATGTTAACAGAATACTTATCGATACTCAATTACACAGACACTGAAAATCTACTAGAAATTTTGTCATAAGGATAACTTATTCCTTCGTAAGTATTTACTTTTGTATATTTACGTAGGCTAGTTTTAGGTATTAATGTACCAATGTGCTTCTTCTCATAGTTGTTAAAATATTGTTTTCATTTTTTAAATATCACTTTTACTTCAAATTATGTCTTAATGTAATTGAAATGTAAAGCGATGGCCTGAAACACAGGTTTGAATAAACCTAGATCGGGTGGGTCGCTACCTAACATTCTAATTCCAAACTATCATTACTTGCACCTGTAACTAAACATATACTTAAGCATTAGTTTATTATTAGGCTACATAATATATTGTATTGGAAATTTACTAATAACTGACTAAATGTACACTTTTTGAAATATTTTTATTAAATAAATTATTATTATTATATTATTATTGTATGGTAGATACTAGCTAAGCCCTCGGTTACGGTTGTGTGATGTGCTCTTATCTCACATAATAAGTAAGCGATGATTTCGTCACTGATGATGCAGGCTTGTCTAGTAGTAATCTATTCAGTTTCGACTTGAAGCATATTAGGTTATAGCTATCAGGAAACGGACTCCACAGATTATTCCACACCATAACTGTTCGCACAATCCTTACTTAATATAAATGCGAAAGTGTGTGTTTGTTTGTTACGCTTTCACACTAAAACGGCTAAACGGATTTGGATGAAATTTAGCACATGACCTGGTTTAGGATATAGGATGCTTTTTATCCCGGTTGTACGTGGGATATTTTCCGACCTCCACGCGGATGAAGCCCCGCAAGCAAAAGCTAGTGAATTATATTACCAGAACTTTTTCGCTGCTCCATTTTTACCAGGACAACGAGGTCTTATAGTAGTCAGACATAATGTAAAACTATACCCAAGTTAGCAGTAAAATTAAAGTTTTCAGTGTTCCTCATGAAAGTAGAAAAGTCTTAAAAGGCGTAGAATAATAAAACATAATTTAGAAACTGCACCGTTTAATTTAGTGTACGTTTAAATATTACAAAATTTAACTAGGTAGAGTTATTTACTTTAAGGTAACATTTTTTCTTAGGTATCAAGCTATCTGACTTTTACTAGTTTTGGAATTTTTGCCTGTCATAAGAGCATGAGAAAGCACATTTGAATCATGATCTGTTTAGCATATTCCCAACCATGTTGGAGTCTGTTTCCAGTCTAGCCAGATGCAGCTGAAGTGATTGCAGATCTGTCCGCTAAAACCGAGTTACTGGATAACACCCACTTACGCTCATTTTAACAAAACTTATAATTTTAATAACAACCTTACTGACTGACTTATTCTCAGTTTCGTACCTTGTTTGAAAATGTTATGTTTCCATTTTCTTGAGTAAGTTATTTACCTTAGGTAGGTCTGTACCTCTTATATTTTTTACTCGAACTTCAATTTATTTTTCTTAGTCCTTTCTTTACGATTTTGCCATAATATTGTACCACATAAAAGAATCATAAATTATTGAGTACCGGGAAAAAACTGAACATTTTACAAATTTTGCCAAAAATATGGGCTTCCATTACTTCCATATAATCTCGCCTGAACAAGCTACGCCCTCATAAATATTGAGACGTGTATTATTATACAATACTAGCTCCTACCCGTGAGTTTTTTCGCATGTTTTAACATAAAACATATCCTTTGGCACTATCTTTTTATCAGTGAAATAATTTTTGTAATCGGATCAGTCCTTCACTTCCCGAGACTACTTCTTTATAATAGTACTTTAGATTGCATATTTATCTTCTTCTTAGAATAAAACATATTCTTTTTTATTTATTCCATTATACTATCGTCTATACGTGATTACGTTCTTTGACTAATAAGCTTGCATAGACAATCGAATATATGCAAGCTTATTAGTGAAAGTGCAAACATTTGATAAGTATACATTAGATTTGATATGTTCAATATTGGAACTCCCATCAACTAAATTGATGGCAAATGGACTGTCGAATGAGTACGTTATGGAATTTGGAGTTAAGCAGGGTAGGTTAATCTCCCCTACTCTGCTTAATTTATACATAAATGACCTCACTGTCGAGCTCAGCAGTTTACATGCTGGATGCTACATGCATTCTTTTAATAATATTAGTTACGCTGAAGACATGGAATTCCTGAGCCCGTCAATGGCAGGTCTCAGGAAGTTAATTAGAGCCTGTAAATGTTACGCTGAGGGACACGGTTTGAGGTTCAATTCGGTCAAGAGTGAGTTGCTGATCTTTAAGGCAGCTAACAAGGTCACGGAGAGCTACCCAGCTGTCTCGTTGAGTGGTTGTGTTTTGAACCGTGTTCTTCAGTTTTAATATCTAGGGCATATTGTTACGGAGGATTTGAAGGAGAATCTAGATGTGGACCGGGAGCGAAGAGTATTGGCGGTGAGATGTAATATGTTGATCCGAAGTTTCTCACGCTGCACTGGTTCAGTTAAAATAACTCTTTTAAAGGCATACTGTCAAGTATTTTACACGAGTAGCCTCTCGACTAGCTTTACTCAAAAGGCCGTTAATGCTCTTCGCGTCCAGTACAATAATGCATTCAGGATGCTGTTGGGGCTGCCACGCTTCTGTAGTGCCTCAAGGATGTACGCGGACGCCCAGACTGACAGCTTTGCTGCATTCAGGCGCAAGCGAGCACCGTCCTTATTGCACAGCGTGCGTGCCAATGCCAACAGTCACCTGAATGTCATTGCCAAGAAACTAGATTGTCCTTTTATCTGGTATTTAAGTCAGCTACATGCTCCTGTAAATATCGTTAATGTCTACTAACATAGTTAAGTTTTTACGTTACTAACATTTTGGTATTTATTTTAGTACGCTAACATAGTTTTTAAGTGATCATGTACTAACGCATTTTTATGGAATTTTATTTTGAAAATTAGAGATTATTATTTTTATTAGATAATTTATTGACCGAGCGAGCGGTCTCTGCTTCAAGTCTGACAAAGTTTGCTTTCGTCTGTCAGTTTGTTACTACTTACTACTCCTCTATAAGTGTATTTTACAATAAATCTGGACGAAACTTTACGACTTTATATATTTTTTGTCGTCAGGGATTTTTTATTGGAGGGCTACTTCCTCCAGGGACAAAAAGAGGGCTACTAAATATATGGTTATTTTTTAATTTGAAAGGTAGTAACTTTAAGTTGGTCTCATAAAAACTTGGTGAAGATCTGATGAAAAGAAAAACATGTTAAACATCCCGCTTTAAATAACTTTAATGGTATATTAATTGTAGCATAAAAGTTTTTGCTTGCGCGGTCTACAATCCGCAGAACTACTAGGTATTAGTATCACATAGACATGCTCATTACTGGCAACAATTAGTATTTCCTCAGGCGAGTTTTTTACAGACTATAGTTTTATAACTAGTAATAAGGTACATACTAACTTTCGTGAGCATGTTTATTATTTTGCACGGCGTAGGAACTCACCAACAAAGCCTGTGTTCGAGTCCGGAACCAGTTCGTTAACCCCATAACACATACGTTAATAAAAACGTTACATATAATAAACAGGTTCATTAATATTTAATGGAATCCCCTTCACATTGTGACATTGATAACTGTGGTCCCAGCTGCGCCATCTTGTAATATTCAGTGCTATCATGTACACACGGGACTGCTTACACGCTTGCTCCTATCACAATATATTATGTTAATTCATTTCCTGTTATAAGTATTTTTATTGACTCAGGTGTGTTTGTAATTTGTATTTACCGACTGTCCCAGGAGAGAAAGAAAAAAGGAGAAAGTAGGAGAGTCATGTTTTTTGAGAGTATGTATTTTATATTTATAATTAGCTTTTGCCCGCGGCTTCGCCTGCGTCGACGTCGGAATACTATACGTATAAACCTTCCTATTGAATCACTCTATCTATTGATAAAAACCGCATTAAAATCCGTTCAGAAGTTTTTGAGATCATCGCGAACATACAGACAGACAGACGCGGCGAGGACTTGTTTATGTGGATGTGATAATATGTAGTGATAGTGATTTTATGTAGTAATGGATTTTAACATATTATTATGAGGAGTCTTTAGATTCGCCTTCTGGGAGTGACTTAGGCTATATAATATTTTTATATTGAATCTGAAAATAAAAAAGTGTAAAATAGTAAAATTAATAAAAACCCGACTGCGTAAAAAGTGAACTTAAAAAGTTTGAAACAAGATGTTTTATTATAACTTAATACTATAAATAGTCGGAGGCAATTTGTCTCCAACGGCATGAGGTTGTTCATAGTATAAAGTTTATTTAAAGTTTACTTTTTACGCAGGCGGATCTTTACATTAATTTACTTTTTTTTTACTTCTTTATATTTATTTTCCAATGTATATGTACAAAAAAAAAAATACAAAAAGTTTTATTGGCAGAAAGACACACATTTTACTTTGTACATCCCAATTCTGTTTCTGTGTCTGTAAGTTCCAGAAGCCATTTCATTAGTACACTTTTTAGTCGAACGGTTAACAAGTATTTGATGTCCAGTGATTTGCAGACCTTGTTAAATGTGTGTAGGTGAGAGTAAACTGCACCCTAGTTGCGTAACACACTACCGATCGGAGTTCAACAACATTCATTGTGTTATTTGTGTTATCGAGCAGACACATTTTTCGAACATATGAAGCAATGAATTAGCAATTTGTTTCAAAATTATTAAGATTATAATATAATATATAATATAATATCTTAGGACATTGTTCACACACGGTCATCTGATCCCAAACTAAGCAGAGCTTGTACTATGGAAACCAGATAACTGATAAACTACATACACTACTTTTTTTTTTTTTTGTAAATACATACTTATATAGATAATTACACCCAGACTCAGGACAAACAGACATGTTCATGCACACAAATGTTTGTCCTGGATGGGAATCGAACCCACGACCTGCGGCATGGCAGGTGGTATCTTAACCAACCACGCCATCTGGCCTGTCGAATTGTCGAAGATTCCGATCGATATTATGTTACGCAATTAGGGTGTTGGGCTCCGTCTGGCCAAAAGAGACTTTGCAGGCGGAGTTGGAATTCTGCATGCAGTTGAGATGAGCATGATATTCGTATTGCACGAACTGACTTTTACAAATCACGATTTATCTTCAGGTCAACCCGTTAGTATGACAACAAAGAGAGACGAGAGGGTTCTCGAAACAGTAAAAACTTTCATTGATTGATTGACCATGGGCCTTTTGAGTCAACTTACATAATTATACCTATGATACCTCAAGAATTGAGCTAACAAATGCAAAAAGAATTTTTCAAAACCGACTCGTAGTTCCAGAGGTTAGCGTGTTCAAACAAAAAAACAAACTCTTCATAGGTGAATCATCATCATTTGCTTAGCCTTTTCCCAACTATGTTGTGAAAAGGGTAGGAAACAGGTACTGGTATTATTTGCATCCGATTGTGCTGGATGCCGATATAACCGGATGCAGCTGAATACGTGCCTGTTTTACACAGAGCGACTGCCTATCTAGCCTCCAAATTTCGCAGATTTAAAATAAAAAAAAAAATAAAAAACTAGGTATGCCATACTCCGTTCACTTATTTGTATCTACCCTATTTTTTTCAAGACATAAAAAAATCATCCAGTATAAATAATAATCTCTTTTTAAAAGTGGGATCAGTTGACAAACGAAAAATAATAAAATGAATTATTTAGTCAACTAAACCCGCAAGATAAGTTCGAGTGGCCTCCGTTGATTAAAGAGCCTGAAAAATGCCTTTAAAGAATTTACCGATTCCCGTTCCAAGGTATTTATAGCAGAGGCATCAACGAACTTTTTAACGACAATATTTCTTTAAAAATAATTGTTTGATTTTTTTCTATGTAAATCGGTAATTTCATAGGTAAAGACCTAATATAATAATATTATACAGGACAATTTTTTAAGCAGTGCGCAAATTTTTATACGGTATTCTACTCATGAATATGAACAACTTTCACTATGGGACACGCCCTGAAATCATGAAAAAAAAAAGAAAACTACTGTTTCATATAAAAGTTCAATACCTACTCGACCAAAATGTATGAATCAGCAGATTTTTTTTTTCGTGATTTCAGGATTGGTCCCATAGTAAAAGTTGTTCATATTCATGGGTAGAACAATCTGAGAAAATTTGCGCACTGCTTAAAAAATTGTCCTGTAATCGTTCAAATCCTATCAATTCAAAACCAAATAGAGCATACTAGTAAGTCTACAACAATGCAACTCAGAGATACAGGTTGTGCAAAATGTATCACCGGGAATGAAAACCGGCTTCGGCGGTAGATCGTAAAAGTTGCTGAAGAATTTCCTTTCAGGCAGTGATATATTGAATGTTCCGGCCCGGATCTGAACCGGATGGGATGCTCTTTCAGAACTGTACGGCTACGCTTTATATTTTTGTTTTTTTGTTTAGGCTTTTAGTAGCGTTTTTTGGTTGTTAATGGGAAGAATGAAAAGGGCGGATGTTCTCTTATATTGTGAAGTTTTAAAGGCCCGAAAGTGCTGCTTTTTACACGCTTGTACGTTTTTCAATTGATACTTGATTGTCGTTGCCAAAATTTATTTTACACTTTGTAGTGTTTTTTTTTTTCTGGAAGTCGGTGGTTTTTTTATTTTTCACTTTTTAGTGGGCCAGTTTGTAATTTATCTAAGCTACAATAGCCTAATGTCAACTGCTCATCACATTTTACAAAATATTGGTTTTCTCGATGCAGGGACATTAATTGTTGAGAAGTTCTCCTAGTAAGAACCAGGAGAGCTGGAACTGATGGCGAAGTCACCATTAGCTCCATTTCGCCGCATGCAGGGGGGCGAGCATAAATTACAACCATAACCGAATCGCAACCTGTGAAATACTTGAGGGTTACCCTTGATTTCCATGGGATCCTCATATCAGATTCTGACTTGGTAACAAGGAGACTAACTCGAGAGCATACACTTTCAAACAAAAAAAAAAACAAAAAAAATTTCGAAATCGGTCCACAATTGACGGAGAAGTTGGTGTACATAAACAAAATATATATATATATATATATATATATATATATATATATATATATAGACGACGAATTGAGAACTTCCTCATTTTTTTGAAAGTCGGTTAAAAAGTGAAAGTAGGCACCTGGTACCTATGTGGATGAAGTAAGTTGTAAACCTTTCAGTGCACTGCAGTGCTTTTATTAGGATGCCCATATTAAGTCAGAAGTTCCCCAGCTTTTATGATAGCACCATATTACAAAGTGCAAACTGCATTTATATCACAAAAATCCTTTATTCACTTCTCAACAACTCAGAAATGATAAACCGAGCCAGCCCAGCTGCATAGTAAGGCAAGGTTAAAATATACAATCTAAGTACCACTTAATATGATTTGTGAACGAGTCGAAGTTGTGTTTAATAAAATTCAGTTTTCCGACTTGGCACAAGTTTCCCAGCTAAACTTCAGTGGCTGGTGTAAGAGGAACTTGTGTTTCGTAATAATACCGGGTTTCTGTTTATCTAGTTACACGAAAATCGTGGTAGGTAAAGTTTGTTTTTATTGTACGTAAGCTTTTTTATTGTATAGAGTTAAGTTTTTTCCCTTTGTTTTTTTTAAATTTTATTTTTTTAAATTCTATTTGATTGTTGTGTGCACTTTTCTTTCTTTCTTTCTTTCAATTATCGTCTGATTTTTAATTTTAATTGGTCTTAGTTGGGACCTAATATTATAATATAATATATATAGTGTGCCTGTACGTAACTATTTCCACCCAGTGTGCCTGTACGTAACTATTCCCACCCAGTGTGCCTGTACGTAACTATTCCCATCCAGTGTGCCTGTACGTAACTATTCCCACCCAGTGTGCCTATACGTATCTATTCCCACCCAGTGTGCCTGTACGTAACTATTCCCACCCAGTGTGCCTGTACGTAACTATTCCCACCCAGTGTGCCTGTACGTAACTATTCCCACCCAGTGTGCCTGTACGTAACTATTCCCACCCAGTGTCCCTGTACGTAACTATTCCCACCCAGTGTGCCTGTACGTAACTATTCCCACCCAGTGAGCCTGTACGTAACTATTCCTACCCAGTGTCCCTGTACGTAACTATTCCCACCCAGTGTGCCTGTACGTAACTATTCCTACCCAGTGTCCCTGTACGTAACTATTCCCACCCAGTGTGCCTGTACGTAACTATTCCCACCCAGTGTCCCTGTACGTAACTATTCCCACCCAGTGTGCCTGTACGTAACTATTCCCACCCAGTGAGCCTGTACGTAACTATTCCCATCCAGTGTGCCTGTACGTAACTATTCCCATCCAGTGTGCCTGTACGGGACAGTCATGACGGGATGCAGTCATGTGCAGAATGCTGTTGATGCTACTGCGCAGTCTTTGAACAGTGACGCCACTTTCTTACGCATTATAGCGTGGAAACCTAATGTCTATTCCAAAAGTATTTGATGAAAATGTAAACACATGGATCAGAAACCGTACCGTCCTCTAATAACAATGATAGCAGTAATAATTCTTACTAATGTAAGATACTTTTAAACATAATATAGGTAGCCCTTACCAGCTCGGAGAACTCGTGGCTAAATAATAACAGCCGCAAGGGTCGATCCATCAGGTTAAGCTACGCTTGCTCTTGCTGGGGTTGGTCTGTAGACGGGTGACCATCTGTACATACCGAGACTCCTCCGTGCCTCGGAAAGCACGTTAAGCCGTTGGTCCTGGCTGTCATTCGTGGATCTTTGACAGTCGTTACGGGTCGTCAGAAGCCCGAAAGTCTGACAACCAGTCTTACCCAATAACTGGGTTGTGAAGATAGGTAGCCCTTACCATTGTCGTATTCCCGTTTGATAGATATTATTTCTTGACCTGTTGAATCCACACATCTCAGAGTTTCTTATCTGCACATGATTTTTAAACATGACGGCCACGGAGACGGTATATGTGTTTGGGGTAAGAGAGGTTTGTGTGTCTGTCTGTTACCATTTTTCTCGGAAACGGCTAGACCGATTTTAAAATGTTTTTTTTTGCTTTGTATAAGTCTCATTTCTGAGCATGCTTTTAGCCATATAAAAGCCACAAATAAAAAAATAAAAAAACCCCGACATTAAAGAATATACTTTATAATAGTTACTGTGGTAGTGTATTTATTTATTAGTCATTTTACTAATAAATAAATACACCACCACAGTAACTATTATAAAGAATATTATTAACAGCCGTCATTATATAGCCGTGTATATAGAATTCCTAAACCTAATTACGAAGTATTTTATGAAAAATTAGACAGTATCTTGACTAAAGTTAGTTCATATCCAAACAAGAAAATCGTCGTGTGTGGTGATTTCAATATTGATGTTTTGAAAAGGAACAAGACTACATTAGAATTTGAGTATTTTCTTATGAAGTATAATTTAACATTAGCGCTTTATACTCCTACAAGGTTAAATAGTCGCACTTGTATCGACAATTTTGCGCACAACTACAGAAAAAACTGCAAAGCTGAAGTTAAAGATCTAGTCCTTTCAGATCATACAGCTCAAATCCTTAAAGTACCAATTAACAAAACTTGTAAATTACAGTATTGGAAAACTAAAAAGCAGGACATGAGCATAAATAATTTAAAAAAATTTAAAATGCATCTTAGCTCTCTATTTTTTACGCAAGTTTTTGAATCTACGGACGCAAACAAAGCCTTTGACATATTTATGGATGATTTTTCTCTTTTATATAGATTATGTATTCCGGAAAAATATTGTATTGTGAGGCGTATTAAATGAAAGACGAGTGGAGTTACACTGACTATATTTTAGAATAAACACGATTAATATATTTAATAGTGGGCACACAGTACACCTTCCGCCCCCCGAAAAAAAAAATACATTTGTACTTATAACTAGATTAAAATGTTTTTTTTTTTTTTTTTTATATAAATGTAATGCTCCGAAATAAAGCATTTATTCTTATCTTACTGTTACAATGAATTTGCTCTTTTGTTCTGCAGTGTTAAATATTTATTAATTAATATTTTATAACTTAAGAACACTTCAACCAGTACAATTTATTCAATCTAAATTTGTTTACATTGAACACTTCGGTGTCATTTACACATCACGTCAATGATTGTATTACGTTGTTTATCATTAGGTACCTAGGTACAATAGTAAGTGCAAAATACATTCAGCATAACATAATAGAAAGATAAAAAAAATACATAATGCGTTGTGTTTACATATTATTATTTGTTTACATCTCTGGTAACATAATTATTATGATTTATAAAGTTTCGTCCGATTTTTGTGTACAATATCTTCCTTGTTATTACGCAATATTTTGACATTACATCCTAAATCCTCTAACACCATAAATGGCCCCAAATAGATACATTCGGTTTTTTTTTCTGATGGATTTTTCAATAAAATATGACTACCTTTACTATAGTTGATTGAGTTGACACAGTTGTCATAACGATCTTTCCTTTTCAATTTACTTAATATCAAATTATTTTTAGCATCATTTTGAGCTATTTGTAGCCTGTATTTTAATTCTAGAGGGTAACTGTTGAGGTTGTATAAAGGATCAACGCCGCTACACAAATTACTCGGGATGTTACATAACTTACCGAATACTAGCTCATGGGGTGTATATTTAGTTTCTGAGTGCACGGTGTTGTTATAAGAAAAACACCAATATGATAGCCATTCGCTCCATGTACCAGGATGGTTTAAAGTGTTAATCCGTAAATAGGCCATCAGGTGCTTATGTGAGTTTTCCAATGCCCCCAAGCTTTCGTGATGGTATGCTGTGGATGTTAGGTGGTTTATATTTAATAGCTTACATACCTCTGCCATTGTGGAGGACACGAACTCTGTTCCTCTGTCTGTGCCAATCTCACGTGGTACGCCGTAGCGTAAAACAAAATTGCTGACAAATGCTTTTGCTACACTTACCGTATCCTTATTACGTAGCGGATAAGCTTCCACGAATTTAGTTAACTCACATTGTAGTGTGAGGATATAACAATAATTATTGTCATCTTTTGGCAGTGGTCCTACCAAATCGAGATAAACCTTTTCAAATGACGAATTTGCGGTACTTGTTATTGTCATCGGTTGTTTAGTATTGACCGAATATTTTTGTTTTTGACATGCGTCGCACTTAGAAACAAAATCTCTTATATCTTTTTCCATGCTTGACCAATAGTAATATCTTTTGATATTATTAGACATACGTCTAATGCCCGCGTGCCCACTTGTAGGCAACAGGTGAAAATCATTAAGGATGACCCGTCTATCGTCAATGTTATTTATTTTTTGTACTTCTTTTAGTATATAAATATGCGGGCCTGACCAACTTGTGTCATTTTTAATATATTCTATTAACCCGGTTATAAATTCCTGGTTTTTTTCGTTTTTAATAATACAGAGCTCGTTGACATTTATTTTTTCACAATATAATCGCAAGTCCCTCATCATTCCGTCTCGCGTAAACGATGATCGAGACCTTGGATTTAAGTAAATAATAGATTTACTTGGCACAAATATGAAATAATCAGAATACTCTAAATTTGTTTGACTTTTTATTTTATCTATTTCCCTGATAGTAGTTAAGGATAATTCGACGAAGTTCGTCGGTTTTTTAATAATCTCTACAACTTTTGCTTGTTCGGTTCCTGAGTTAGTGTGACTACTATTTTTTGAGAAAATTTGATCGTTTGTTTGTTTATTCAACGCTAATTGTTTACTTTGAGCCCTGGTTAGAACGTTAAGAACACCGTAATTTTTTAGATCATCTGAAGTCAAAGTTATTCGCGATAACGCATCGGCCGCGGAATTTTTACTACCTTTCAAATATTCAATACTAAAGTTATATTCCTCTAGTTGTAAACGAAATTTTAATAAACGACTGGAAGGGTCTCGCATTCCGAATAAGTATATCAAGGGTCGATGGTCAGTTTGTATTTTAAATTGTCGGCCATATAAATAAGGCCGGAAGTATTTTACGCTCCAGACTATTGCAAGGAGTTCTTTTTCAATAGTTGGGTATCTCTTTTCGGCGTCGTTTAACCCACGACTAGCATAGGCTACAGGTCGACCATCGCTATTGCATAAGACCGATCCTATCGCGGTTCCTGATGCATCAGTTTGCAAAATAAAAGTATTGGTTTCTGAAAAGTCTGGGTATTGAAGTACCGGTGGACTTATTAAACTTTTTTTTAGGTATTGAAATGCACATTCACAGTTTTCCGACCAAATAAATTGAACATTTTTACGACAAAGTTGGTTTAATGGATAAGCGTATTCTGCAAAATTGGGAATGAATTTCCGATAATAATTTAAGAACGCTACAAAACGCTTAACTTCTTGCCTATCCTGAGGCTTGGGATAGTTTTCGACTGCTTTTGTTTTTTGTGGATCGGGTAAAATGCCCTTCTCCGATACAATATGACCTAAGTATAATATTTGCTTTTGTAAAAATGTGCATTTTTCTGGATTTAGTTTTAAATTGACTTCTCGTAATCGACTAAGTACGTGTATTAAATTTTGATTATGATTATTCAAATTACGTCCAAAAACGGCGAGATCGTCTTGATATACGAGACACTTCTCATAATTTAGACCAGACATTGCTAACGTCATCATACGAGAGAACGCATTTGGACTGGTTTTCAATCCCATAGGGAGTCTGGTCATTTGGTACTGGTTTTTGCTAGTTGTAAATGCCGTATAGGGTCTACTGTCAGGATGTAAACTCGACTGATAAAATCCTTGATAAAGATCTAAATGAGAGAAATACATTGAACCCGACAGGGAATCTAAAATATCACCGATATTCGGTAGTGGGAATTTATCATCTTGTATGTGATCATTTAATTTTCTATAGTCTATTACTACTCGCCACTTCTTTAGCCCCTTAGAATCTTGTTTTTTTGGTACTAGCAATATAGGGCTTGACCACGAACTTCTACTTTCCTCTATAATTCCGTCTTCTAGCATATTTTGTATTTGCTTATCAACCTCTGCCTTTTGCGAGTGCGGTAGCCGATAAGGTTTGGTATACACCGGGGTTGTATGTGGTTTTAGTTCGATAGTTTGCTGGCATAGAGGAGTAGTAGATAATTTATCGCCCGGCAGGTAGAAGACATCAGGGAATTTGGCACATATATTTTCAATAGATTTAGTTTCTTCTTCATTTAATCCGTCTAATTTTATTAACGAAAATAACTTTTTAACCCTATTAGAGTTCATGGCAGGTTTTTTAAATTCACAAATTTGATAGTCGCTTAGTTTTGATGTTTTTAACGCAATATTATGTACATCTACATTTTCGTCCCTAGTGTTCAATATTTTTATAGGAATAGTGCCGTTAATGGGCTTCACAATTGTACTCGCGACAAATACGCCCTCACATAATTCCTGACACTCAATAACAGAATCTTCTGACAAAATCATTTCGACATAATGAATTGATTCGCTTCTAGCACAAATCTTTAAAGTGGTATGGTTGTCTTTTAAGTTGTTATTAAATGGTAAGATAATAGTATTCCCGAAAGTTGTAGTTAGTTGCAAGGATTTTATTTCAAAATTTAAAATAGCCTTGAACTTTTTCAAAAAATCATAACCTAAAATACCTTTAACCTTAGAAGGGAGCGTTTTCAATACATAAAATTTGTGTTTAAAATTTTCATTATTTCGGCGCAAGTTAATATACACATAACCATCCGAAATGACATCACCACCTATTCCTTTTATTTTAAGTTTATCTATATGGAATGGTATTTTTAAACAAGCTATAATGTCAGTGTTGACAACTGAAATTGATGCGCCCGTATCGATCAGCCAACTATGGTTATGATGACAACCGATATCAAATGATACGTTATTTAACGAATTAAAATTGTTAATAACATTAGGATCGAAAAAAATGGTTTAGGGACTCTGTCACTACTTGTTCCTCATTTTCTGGCGCTTTATTTTCCACATCTAGAGCATTAGCACTTCCGGTAGCGTGATTTCCTCGTCCCCGACTAGCAGATATTCGACCCCGGTTGTCACCTCGCCGGTTAGGTCTCGTACTGGGACCCCAATCTTGTCTGTTATTATATTGTGAAGGATTTACTGACCGACCTCGCACAAAATTCCTCGAATAGAATCCACGCTGGCTACCGTTTCGTCCCCGCTGACCTCTAAAATATCTATTGGGAAACTGTTCTGTAGTACTGGCTTGAGCTTGGTACATACCTAAAACCTCCGTTGAATCCGCTGAAGTAGACACTTCCTCGTCCAGGGCTGCTTGTACCGCGTCCTTTAGGGACGTAAAGTTACGCGCTGCAATAATTGTGCTCAACTTACTATTTGCCAAGCCATCCGCGAATCTTTTTATTGCGTATTTCTCGTTAATTGGTTTCAACACTTGATATGCTGACGAGTCGCCGTCGGCTTGAGAAATAGTAAGGTCTACGAATAATTCAGTTATCTCCTTACCAAAATCTGCTACGGACTTGTCCTTCTGTATTGCTCTTTGCAGCTTGGTCTGGAGAGCAGTGGGTGATTTTCTTGGCAGAAGTAGCTGTCGCATATCCTTTAACAAATCCTCAACAGTACTATAAATAGATGATAACTTTAATTTAGCATTCTGGGAGAGCCTACTTTTTAATACAAACATTATTAATTTTTTCTTGCATTCTGCCTTGTCAAGTATTGAGTTATAATAGTCAATATTTTCAATTAACTTTCTAGTTACGTCATCGTGATCGTTCATCACTGGTAATAGATTTAGAGCAATCTTTAAATCAAATGTGTCCGTACTCATTTTGCTGAACTCTTCTTTATTTACCCTCTCAGAACAAAATTTTACAATTTCGTTATACGAGCTCAAAAATTGTGAACTATATTTATTAATTAACTCTATTGATTTTCTATCTATGACACCCTTCTCAATATCGCTCTGCAAATTATTTATTAAGGATGTATACTGGCCATATAAAATATTTGCCTCTGCTTGTTTAGATACACTTATAGGTCCCCGTCGACGCTCTGGACCAATTTTTACCAAATAAACTCTAATCTCTCTTAATTCCTTATATAGGCCCTCTAGTATATCAGCCATAACATACACTTATATAAATCATAATGGGTAAACCCTCTAATATCTTGATAACATTGATTATGAAACAGAAGTAAGCGGTGATTTAATGTCCATAATTATTTTCCATTGTATCCTAAAGTGAGAAAAAAAAAAAAACAAAAAAATATACCTCGCTCCTAAAATTCGCACATAAGTAATAGCCGTATAACCGAAACTACTTCTGATAAAATTTCCACTGACACGAATTCACCCGCGGAACACAAATCACTTCAAATCACTTGCATCGCTAGACCGTCTCTTCTTTTTCCAATTGACGTCGCTCCCGGCGAAAGATACTCGCATATCTTTGCAATGCGAACTCGTTCAGTCGACGCTCCACTAATTTTTCATGGCACCTTTTGTATGTGCGCCAAAAAACGAATATCGCCCCCAACGCCAAGACAACGCAGATTGCGACCAGGGTATAGTTAATAGCACCAACGTGTTGTTTCAAAGTCTCTAGGTGTGCAATGTTCTCAGCGCCACCAGAAGCAGTTTGCGCCAAAATCACTTCCTCTGTTTTGGATGTAGAACCTCCCATGATGGTGACTGGCAATTGGGGATACCCTTAGGACACGTATTTGCAGTTGTACGTTGAATAACAGCACACAGTCCGTGATCGTAATAAATCATCGTAGCTATCCTCTTTATTTTATTAGAATTAGATCATCTATCGTACTCCTAATATGGGCAAAGGAATGCACACCCGAGGCAGAGCGCTGGCAGGGTCGCCATGTATTGTGAGGCGTATTAAATGAAAGACGAGTGGAGTTACACTGACTATATTTTAGAATAAACACGATTAATATATTTAATAGTGGGCACACAGTACAATATATAACCATCAAAACACACAAGGAAACGAAATGGATATCTCGAGGAATAAAAATATGCAGTAGGAAACAAAGGCAGCTACTTTGGGAATATAGATTAAATTCTGATTCAAAAAATAAAAAAGTTCTTAAAAACTATACAAAACTTTATAGAAAGATTATCAAGCTAACACAAAAAGCACAAAATAATCATGATATAAACACTGCCGAAAATAAATCGAAAGCAACCTGGCAAATAATAAATAAAACCAAATTGTGTTTGCCACATGAGCCAATTATGTGCATTAATAAAGGTGATTTGTTGCTTACACACCCTGCAGACATTGCTAATGAATTCAACAATTATTTTATTGATGACATTGAAAATAATGTAAAAACTGACAACACATTGAAGAGTATTAATTTTAGTAATCAGACATTAAATTCCTTGTTTATGCAACCTGTTACAATTGACGACATAATAAAAATAATTTCCACCCTAAAAAACACAAGTACTATGGGATACGATGGCGTTTCTACTAAAGCCATAAAATTTACTAAAGACTTGATAGCCCCTCCACTAGTGCATATAATAAACTTGTGTATTACTGATGGCATATTTCCCGACCGACTAAAAAAAGTTTTAATAAAACCCTTATATAAAAGAGATGACAAAACCAAATTAAAAAACTATAGACCTATTGCAAAAATTCCAATTTTTTCAAAAATAATCGAAAAAGTAATATATAACTCTCTTTACGCATATTTCGAAAAATATGAATTATTTTGTAAAGAACAAAAAGGGTTCCGTAGAAATACTTCAGTTAATATGGCCCTCTTCGACTTATTAACTAACGTCATGTCATCTGTAGATAAAACAAATCCAGTATGTGCAATTTATACTGACATGTCCAAGGCTTTTGACTATGTGGATCATAAGATTCTATTACATAAGCTGCATAGTTACGGTGTCAGAGGAAACATCCTGCAGTTGTTAAAATCATACTTAAGTGATAGACTGCAATGCGTAGAAGTTTCTAGAATTTGTCCAAAGAGTAAGTTGGAGACAATATATGTATCTCAACCAAGGAATATAAAATATGGTGTTCCACAAGGTAGTGTCCTGGGGCCGCCACTTTTTTTAATTTACATTAACGATCTCCCGAAAGTAACAACGCACAAAATGGTTCTTTTTGCGGATGATAGTACTGCTGTAGTTAAGTGTACAAATAAAATTCATTACGAACAAGATATAAATATTACGTTACAAAATATAATAAATTGGTTACATAATAATAATTTGGTAATAAACCTGAACAAGACAAAAATAATGCATTTTCATCAACGCAGTGAGCACCCAAGTGTTTGTATTAATTACCAAGGCTGTAATATTGAGGAAGCAAATGAAGCCAAATTCTTGGGTATAGTGATCGACAGTAAACTTACTTGGAAACCTCATATTGAAGTCCTTTGCAAAAAACTTAGCAAATCTGCATTTGCACTCTCCCAACTTTCAAAAAAAGTGAACAGTCAGGCCCTTTTAATAGCCTACCATGGACTAGTTGCGTCTGTTCTGCGGTATGGTATTATTTTCTGGGGACAGTCTACCGATAAGGAACTGGTATTTAGAATGCAAAAGAGGTGTATAAGGTCAATGTTCGGTCTAAAAACAACAGATAGCTGTCTTTCCTATTTTAAAACTTTAAAAATTTTAACTTTTCCGTCCTTATATATATTGGAAACAGCTTTGTTTGTAAAAAACAATCCACAATTATTTAAAAAAATGGCGGAAGTCAAAAGATATCCAATACGGACTCAATATTTAAGCCAAGTATGCCATGTGAAATGTAAAACCGCGCTAATGAAAAAAAGTTTTTTTGGCATTGCCCCCCGCATTTATAATAAATTACCTAATGGAATAAAAAATATGACTGTTACAAAATTTAAAAGGGTACTAAACGACATATTAATTGAGAAATGTTATTATACAATTGACGACTTCCTTAATGATGATTCGCTGACTGATTGACTTATTTTTTTTTTATTGTTATAGCTGCTATTGTGATCCCTGATTGTTATTGTTTATTACTTGTATTTTTTTTGTACTCTAAACGACATTTATTTAAATATAACTTTGACATTATTGATTTTATTTTAATTGTATTGTAATGTTTCAAAAATAGTGACTGAATATTATTATTTGCATGCCCACGCGATGGTAGAATATGGAGCACTTTATTATGTTAAAAGAACATCTGTGTACCAATTACCCATGTTTGCAAATAAATAAATGATTGATTGATTGATTGATTGATTAACTATAATATTATTAACAACTTGTGTTGTACTCATGATAACGAACAACTTTTACTATTTGACTAAACCTGATGAAAAAATATCAGCTGTCCCATACATTCATGTTCGCATAACTCGTCAAAATGTAGCAGCCGATTTTTTTTCGCGATTTCAGCTTTAGTCCCATAGTAAAAAATGTTTGTTATCATGAGAACAATCATGCGTTTAAGTATCTGTCACTAATTACCAGTCACCCTATATACGTACAGTCGTCTTCAATATATAGGTTACACACGACGACCATCATTTTCTATATAATAATTATTGTGGTAGTGTATTTATTTATTAATCATATTACGCTTTTACGGCGTGGATTTAAAAAAAAAAATTATTTGCTTTTTTTTTTTAATTTTCCGTAGTAAGTTTTTTAATTTATTTATATATTTTACACCTTCCAACGCTTAAGTTTTTTACCTATTCTATTTGTGTGCGTCAATATTAGGCACCAATAAACTTATTTTCTTTTTTCTTATTTATCAGGTCACTATGTAATTTATACGCTTAAGCAATATTATTATCCCAAGATCAAAGGCACCTCGGGACCTCAATCAGCAGAGTAAACAACGAGTATCAACACGTTACATTTGGACCGATTGGATATCGGTACAAATGTAACGCGTTGTTGTGTACCAACACAACAAAATAAATAAGTACAGAAGGTCGGCTCCGTCATCAAATCAAAATCATCCATAGCCACATTCGCTGCTGCGCTCAGGCCTCTCTTTTCTTGTGCCAATCTTCACGCGCCTCATCCAGATTTTGCCCATGATAGCAACGATGTCATCCGCCCATCTTGCCGCAGAACAACCGACACTGTGTCTTCTATTCCTTCGACGCCACTCTGTCACAGCCTTACTCCACCTGTCATCATTGCGCCTTGCCAGGTGCCCTGCCTAACTCCTTTTGAGTTCCATAATACGCTTTCGTGAAGACCTTCGTACAACGAGTGAAAACGCACGCACACATCGACATGCTTCACGTACAGTGAGTGCAAGTGCACTTATGAGAGGCGTTTGTTTGAGATCGCCGCCGTTCGTACTCGTCTATGTGTGCGTGCAATTGATTTCGCTCGTTGTATGGAGCCGACCTTCTGTACTTATATATTCTGTGGCAATATCACCGCTCTGGGGAATACGGATATGATACCGACTACAGTTGTCAAGATATTGTGAATAACGGGATATTATTTGCATAAATTATGTCCCGATACGATGCCGGTTCTGATTGTCGAACATTGTTTTACTTGGTTTTATTTCAGTGTGTTACCGCTTTAGATGTTGTGTTCCAATCAATTATCTACTCTGAGGGCTGATTTTTCAATCTTCAAATAGTTTGACAGATGTTGTGTAGAAAATATGTCAAACCGCCTCTGTGTGTTATGATGTGACTGTTGAAAGGTCAGCCCTAGATCTGATTTGACATTGAAATACTGCCCGCAAAAGAATTTGTGATTCTTTTCGTGACAGAGGTTTTTATAAACGCATTCACGACTCGAGAAAAACTAGTCAATCAATCAATCTGCCCAGCCTTTTCCCAACTATGTTGGGGTTAGCTTCCAGTCTAACCGGATGCAGCTGAATACCAGTATTTTACATGGAGCGACTGCCTATCCTGCCCTTGGTAAGACTGGTTGTCAGACTTTCGGGCTTCTGACGACCCGTAACGACTGTCATCTTCGAATGACAGCCGGGACCAACGGCTTAACGTGATTTCCGAGGCACGGAGGAGTCTCGGTATGAAAAGATGGTCACCCATCCACCAACCCCGTCAAGCGTAGCTTAACCTGATGAATCGACCCGTGCGGCTGTTAATACATAGCCACGAGCTCCTCATTACATAGCCACGAGCTAAAAGCTAGTCAATATGAAAGAATATTCACAGCGTCCTAAGTTAAAGTTTTTAAAGCTGAGATTAAACTTTTTTATGCAGCCATAATCTGTAGCAAACTCAGTCTTGAAAGATAAAGATGGCAAGCCACTTATCTTAGTTGCCAATACTTGCCAAGCAGATTAGAGATGCAGCATTTTATGCAGTAATTTTGTAACTTTACTAGTGACCCTCCCCTGCTCCGCATGGTTTTGACATCTTGACCAAACATCGAGATGTATTTATTTTCTAGCTTTGTGTGAATGTATAAAATACACGTCGCTAATTATAATAAAACAGACATTGAAAAAATACTGATATCTTTCCCAATTTCGCAGAGAACTTAAAACTTCTTCTAGCGACCAGAGAAGATCTAAGCGGTGACACAGACACCTGCAGAATCCTGCCTGAGAGTGGATCTGCACGAGCGCAACCGCTTATCCGCTTAACTATATTCACGTGCTGAGGGCCCTGGCTGTGTTTCGATTATAATAGACTATAAGACTAGATTAGTTGTGCCCAGTGTAAGTGTATATTATTCATCATCATCCTTTTCCCATCTATGTTGGGGCGGCTTTCAGTCTAGCCGGAGCAGCTGAATACCAGTATTTTACATGGAGCGACTGCCTATCTGACCTCCACAGCCCAGTTACTGAATAATACGATACCCCTTGGTAAGACTGGCTGTCTGACTTGCGGGCTTCTGACGACCGGAACGACTGTCAAAGATTCACGAATTACAGCTGGCATGGTCTCGGGTTTGTAAAAATAGTCACCGATTCAGAGACCGACCGCAGCAAGCGTAGCTTAACCTGATCGATCGACCCGTATGGCTGTTATTACTTAGCAACGAGACACCTCACTGGACTGACATTGTTATTTTACAAAAATATCAAAGCAACTTTCTAGATAAGAATCTGGGATATTTGCACATGGCCACGTCTTGAATCCTTAAGAGGAAAAAACGGGATATAAAAATATCCTAAGAACAACGTGGGTAAAACATTTTCCAATTTAATGATAGCCTTGGGAGCAATAGAAATATAATAGAATCAGTTCGTCATATTTTGATATGGGTTGATATAGTCTGTGAACTAGAGAAAGGGATTTGGGAAAATTGGCAAAAATGATTTAGTAGTGGCTGATCAAATAGTTTTGGAGCTTCATATTTCTGAAGAGAGCCAGTTAAATAAACGATTGGTTTAGTGAATTGGTGATTATATTGCCCATAGAGATCACATTCCAAAAGTACCTGCGTTACAATGGATCTTGTTCCACTTGGAAGCAGATCTTGTTCCTTGTCCATCAAGAAAGCAAATGCCTTTTTGTCGTCAAAAATTAAATTCACTTGCTGATGTTGTTTTTCCACGATATTCAATTATCACAAAATTCAACTTCACTTTGGTCTGTCACTTTCACTTCCATACGAAAAAAGCAAGATAGAAACAAGTCGATTCGAAGTTCGATTATCAAATTCCATACCTAATAGGCCCCAAAAATAAACAAACAGTAAACGTTCGGATACACATATAACCTTAAAATTGCAAATCATCTGTTAAGGTTTAAAATGTTTTTTTTTTTTTCTAATTAATCAAATAAAGTGAATTTTGAACAAAACGTATGATGTTCATCATGGTATCTACAAAATTCTTAATAGTTTTAACAATCTTTAGTATTGTGACAGAATACCGCGGATGCAGTTTCAAAACGCAGCTTTAAAAAATAGCGGGATTCAAATATTTTTATTGTTCTTCTGTTACGGTGGCTACAAAGTTCGATATACGTTGGATATAATAAAAATAATCCTAACATACTATATTATAAATGCGAAAGTAAGTTTGTTTGTTACCTTTTCACGCCTAAACCGCTGAACCGATCCTGAAATTTTGCATATACGTTGGCACGTGTACAGAAACGGACATAGGGTACCTTTCATCCCGAAAAAAAGTACTGTTTCCCGAGGAAAACAACAGTAACGTTCTTATGATAATAGATGGCGCCACGTGTCTTTCGAATCATGATTGAAATATATTATTTTAGAAACTGTAATACCTAGTGTATTTTTTTAAATTTAAGTAATACAATTTCTGAGTCTAGAGAATCGATAGACCGGTATTTCATATATTATAATACTATGAATGCGAAAGTGAGTTTGTTTGTTTGTTACGCTTTCACGCTAAAACCGCTGAACGGATTTGGATAAAATTTGGCACATGGGTGGATGACCTGGATTAGGGCATATGATACTTTTGATCCCGGTAGTGTGTTCCCGTGGGATAATTTACGACAACCAAACAGGCGAAGCCACGGGCAAAAGCTACTAATAAATAAATATGAGTGAATCCAGTGACAAAGTCTGCTTTTTAACACCGGAAGATTGAAGCTGCATGTAAACAATGCAGAATTCAGTTTCCTGTCTGAAAAGTGTCGCGCAAAATATCTAAAAACGTATGATATTTTTAAGCAATGGAGACTTATAAAGACAAATGACGTGCACATTGAAACCTATCCCAAACTTATTTACTTATTCATATGTTCTCGCTGCTGAGGTGAAAAGTTGTATGTGTTGCACGAGACCAAAGTTATTTGCATCTCGTGTCTTTGAATCCCTCGCTGCACTCAGGATTCTAACCTAGAATCCTTCGCTTACTCAGGATCCAAAATCAACACTCGCATCAAAAACCAACTTTGCTCTGTTGTTGCACAAGTAATTGTGCATTGACAAATTTTGCTTTTGAATACTCACACTAATCATCGTCACTGTTATCTGCCTAACCCTAGTCACATGATTGGGTTCTAAGTTAACGTAAATATTCTCAGTCACGTCTGCCATAAACAACAGTCTGTATTCCCATCTACCGACTTCGCGGTAAATGGTATTTCTTTCTCCGCTCAATTTCCTACAAGTTTCTAAAGAAAAGCAACCGTGAAGCTGTCTGTGCAACTTTCTTATAACTTATTTTTTTTCTGGAAATGAATTTATCGAAACGCTGAACTATGAGAGTGGGAAGTACTTCCTATTTGCTTGGTAATTAAGCAATGCAGGATGATGATGATAAGCAATGATTGTGGGCTTAAGGGGTACCCACGGGTATCGACGGGACCCGTCAGAGATGTCATTTCATTCTGGGAATACAAAAGTTTCATAGTCATGATGGAATGTCTTTGAACTGTGAAAGTATTTTTTGGAGTTTACTCCTTAAGAATCGATTTTCATATAATGCCCCCGGTATGGAAAAATATGTGTGTGTCAGCTCCAACGTACGACTGGAGTTACTGTCTTTGAATATAATGGATAGATTGACCGCTACAATGAAGACTGGCCGATAAAACGTGACAACGCTTCGCTTGTATTTCACTCCTCATATTTTTTCCATACCGAGGGCCTTTTATGAAACTCGATTCTGAGTAAACTTTAGTCATGTGTCGGAGCTGACACATGCTTTTCTTGCAAGACATCATATTATTTGGATGATTATTTGTGATGTAAAATTTAAGGAGACCAGACGGTTTGGATGACAAAAGTATAACTTTTTAATTGACTTCAAAAAAGGAGGTTCTCTATTCGACCCGTATGTAAGTATGTATGTAAGTTTATATGTCCTCGAGTTTTTCAAAAACTTATGAACCAATTTTGATGTTACTTCTTTAGCGTGATCTACATACTTTCAGGAAGGTTTTAATATAGGTAATTAAACTTATGTACGAAGCTATATACATCAATGTACTGTATCTCCGGCATTTCTAAGCGGATTTTGATGATTCTTCTTTTCGTTCGTCTTGTGCTTATGTAATTGTATATTCAAATAAAAATGGAAAAAAACAAATTTACTTTAAAAAAGTGAAAACCGACTTCAAAAACCTAAAACGAATAAAATAACTATCATAAAAAAATAACAACTTCTGAAGTCTATGTCTTCAATGTCAATGCACCTTAACTTGGCACTGACTTCGGAAGCTGTTAACATTTTTTATGAAAGTTATTTTATTCGTTTTATGTTTTTGCAGTCAGTTTTTACTTTTTTAATGTAAATTTTTTGACTCAGATCTAAACTGAACTAAAAAATATCCTACTTAAGGGGGAAGAAGCGCTAAGGTAGCCCGCGAAATTCCAATATTCTTACGTTTTTTGCAATTTGTACGTTAGTATTAAGTTTAATGATTATAATTCTATAAATACGAATTTGTTACGGTCGCGAATCATATTCAAATTAACATACAACCTAATACCGACTTGTAAATTGCAAAAAACGTAAGAAAATTTGAATTTCGCGGGCTACCCTGACGCTTTCGCCTTAAATCCCTGTGGTTTGGTAACATGTTTATTTATGCGCAACAAAACCAGGTTATTTTACGACAGCATTGGTTTTGGAGCTCAATAAAAAGAGGTTTTACGTCCTAAGATTCCGAGGTGTAAAGACATAAGTACGAGTATAGGTGGGTACCGGGTATTGTCGAGTTTTTATATGTTTCTTCAGCACGTGGTCAAAGCTTTAATACAATATTAAAGATGGGTACAACGAAAGAAAAAAGAAAATGAGTCCTTTAAATACTTATTTTGTTATAATTAAAATTTAAATATTTTTGACGCCTACAGACAAGATTGATTGACACTAGCTCAAGGCAGAAAGCAGTGGAAAAAAGAAATCCGGTTTTGCCCTACAGGTTAAAATAAAAAATAAATTGTACGAATCAATTTTTGTATTTGCACATAATTTTGAATGTATCTAGACATTTTTAGGTATTTATTTTCTAAGTATTTTTCTTGTTTGTGAAATAAGAGTCAATAGGTAATGTGAACTGTATTCTAGGAAAAGAAATGTTTACATATTCAATAATATAATGTGGGCGGGTAACTACTAAGAAATCCTTGGCAGTATTTGGAATCAATTTTGTCTTTTGTAGAAGTTTAAAAATAAAATAAACTGCCTGTTCATTTTCTCAAATTTGCAGTTTTATAATCCGTTTGCTTAAGTACTTGGCATTTCTGGCTCAAAAAAAAAAGTCAGTAGGTACCGTCGGACACTCGGTTAGAACGAAGTTCATCGTTTGGAACACTCGTAATCGCTTTCGCACATCATTGCAATACAGATAAGTTCAAAAACTAAATCCCGACTACTGAAAAATCACACTCTAAAAAGTATGAAACAAGAAAATATTCTCATCTAAAATTTGAAAAAACAAGACAAATTCAAAGTCCGGAGTCACATGTAGTCTGTTCGATTTATGCCTTAGCATGACGTGTGACTCCGGATTTTGATTTTGTCTGGCTTTTTCAAATGAATGAATTTTTGGACTTACTTTTTAATTAAATTATTTTGGGGTCATAATTTCGTGATAAAGTATTTACAGAGCCGCTTTACATTTTTTATGGTTGTCACATAAATAATGAGCGTTTAGTAAAAGTTATCTAGTTTTTTCGAGAATCATCTAGAACATTCTACGGTCGAAGGTATATAAACAGTGAGCGACACTTGTTCGTCTCAGTCGTAGTTGGAGCGTCGATGTGTAAAAAATCACATACAAATGGACGATATCAAAACGCACGTTAGCATTGTTTACTTTACGAAAACCAATCTGGACATTCAGCGGCCAAAGCTGTGCGGAACATATGCCTACATATAGCTCCTCATGCTGTACGGAGGCTACGGCAAAAAGATGGTTCGGCGACTACACGTTGAGTGATCAGCCCAGGTCTGGAAGTGGAAATAGATATAAATGAATTAATGTCGTTTATTGAGAAAAATCCCAGAATTTCGTTACGTGCATTGGCTATTCTTCTCGAATGCTCTCATACCACAATAGAACGACCTTTACACGAATTAGGCAAAAGGTACATATACTATCATATATATGTACCTTTTGCCTAATTCGTGTAAATTCGTAATTCGTGAGACCTTACTTCTTGCCGAATTTCTTGATTCTATTCAACGGAAAGTACCCTGTAGGTTTTGATTTATTTGTGAGTATCAAAATACGTCGCATAAATTGAGTCGACTTAGAATCTTGAATTTTTTAGAGCTCCAAGGGACCTACGTATTTTATATTAATTTCAACTTGATACCTCCACGCATTCCTGTGAAAAAGGATATTGACAGACCGACAGACAACGAAGTGATTCTATAAGGGTTCCATTTTGTCCTTTTGAGGCATCTAGGACTGATGTGTATGCGTTCTAGTTAACATAATTTTTTTGCATAACGTTCAAATAATGCAAGTAGCATTATTTGAAGGCGTAATAACAGATTTAAAAGCCACTAAAATCATAGCGCTGTTAAAGTATGAACGCGCATTATACTTTCTGCCAGTCAACTCCTAGCGTAAGCCGCGTTAAAGAACCTCGTTCCAAAACATGTGTGCTGTTAGTTCCATTCCGCTGGTGTGCCAAGATCCGCACGGACACCCACTTTCGTATAAAATGTATAAAAGAGACAGAGAGAGAGTGGAAGTCTTATAGGGGGTTTCTACCAGTCAACTCCTACCACAAGCCGTGATAAGGAATTTCGCTCCCAAAAATACTGCCTTACAATCCCTTCCAAATAATTATAAGCAAACGCACACATTAAAATTAAAAATGCTTTAGACATCGAAACCAAAATCTCTAAATTTCGAATGAAAGTTTTATCACACAGTTTCATCCCAAAACTATGAAAAGCAAATCACGTTCAGAAAATTCATACAACTCCTGTCACCCATTACTTTAGGCCGAAAATCCTAATCGACGACCTCAGAAATCCATTCAGGGTCCTAATCCCAAAATCCAAATCCTATTTTCACTGTGGCTATGACCAAAATTGTACCAGGCGCCCATAACTCTCAGCAAGTTACTTGGGAATATTTGGAACACTTTAGGCTTTCGAACGGTATTCCAATCACCCGGTCCACCAGTTTTGGGTCAATTTGTTTTAAACTTGGGTGTAGTGGTTTTGATTAACACGTGTTACACTAGGAGTTAGCTAAGGAAGTTATTTGAATGTAAAGAGTATTTTAAAAAGAGGTTTATTATTTATAATGGTTTTCTGATAGTAGCCAGAATTGGCCTATAATTTATCAATTGAAGTATATTGTATAATTTCCAGCCAGCATTTGTAACCAGAAAAGAAGAGTCTGAATTCAAAGAGATCTCCGAATAGTTATTATAATAAGAGTATTTTGATCTTATTCGACAACAATATCTTCTAGTTCCTTTCACCAAATTCTTTATCAGGTCCACACGCAATCGAATATGGTATATCTTGGTACATTCTTATTCGGAGTTCGAAAGAATTTAAATATGTATCTCAGTACTGTATGCGCCGTACATGTACTAGGTTATCATAAATGGCAACTGGCCAGCTTTGTTGTGAATAAAAATAGCGTCCAAACTAGATTTATACTTTCTAAAATATTGTGAAACTTATATCGCGTGCGTTTCCTATACAATTCATTATTCATATTTTGTTGAAGTCAGAGTAGAACTAAAATAATGAAACCCATTTTTTGTGTTCTAACTTTTAAAAATTTTTAGGTAGTATAATATAATTAAATACTTTTTAGGGTTCCGTAGTCAATAAGAAACCATTATAGTTTCGCCATGTTCGTCAGTCTGTTTGTCTGTTTGTCCACGGCTTAGCTCAGACACTCTTAGTAACTCTTATGATATTAATCACGCAGACCGAGTAGTAAAATTAAATCTTGATATAAATATTTAAATTATAGACCTATTTCAGTACTACCTACGTTTAGTAAAATTTTTGAGAAATTAATTTTAGACCAATTGCAAAGATTTTTTAATAAACATAAATTATTACATAACAAGCAGTTCGGTTTTACAAAGGGTCGTTCAACTACTGATGCCGGTGTTGAACTTTTAGGACATATTTATAATGCATGGGAAGACAAATGCGATGCCTTGGGCATCTTTTGTGATTTGTCCAAGGCATTCGATTGCGTTCTTCATGAAACGTTAATCAGGAAACTCCGCCATTACGGGATCCGGAACACCGCTCTGGATCTTCTTACTTCATACTTGAGTAATAGGATTCAGAGCGTTGACGTTAATGGAAAAAGATCGCCCGGATCTATAGTAACAATGGGGGTCCCACAGGGCTCGATTCTTGGTCCTTTCTTGTTTCTTATTTATATTAACGATTTGCCCTACCTCATTAAGGATAATCATGATATAGTTTTGTTTGCGGATGATACTTCACTTTTGTTTAAACTTAAACGTCAGCAGCTGGTTACTGACGATGTAAACAGAGCGATCTCAAAAGTAGTTCACTGGTTCAGTGTTAATAATTTACTCCTTAATGAAAAAAAAACCAAATGCATTAAGTTTACACTACCTCACGTTAGGCAGGTGAAAACTAACGTGTTGATAAAGGGCGAAGAGTTGAATCCTGAAGATAGCACAGTATTCTTGGGCTTAACTTTGGATGCTAAGCTTCAGTGGGGCCTACATATAGATAAATTGTCAAAAAAGCTAAGCTCCGCAGCATACGCTGTTAGGAAAATTCGTAATTTAACCAACATAGAGACAGCCCGTTTAGTGTACTTTAGCTATTTTCATAGTATAATGTCGTACGGTATTCTGTTGTGGGGAAATGCAGCCGACATTCAGACTATCTTTGTTTTGCAGAAAAGAGCTGTTCGATGCATTTATAAATTAAGTCCGAGACAATCTCTCAGAGAGAAATTTAAGGAGATTAATATACTGACTTTGCCTTCTCAGTACATTTTTGAAAATCTTTTATATGCCCATAAAAACATTAAATTGTTTAAAAAATACAGTGATATCCACAATATAAATACTAGGAACAAACACAAATTTGTTGTACCTCCAACAAGGCTCAAGAAAATAGGTGGGTCATTCAGGTGTCAATGTATACGCTTTTATAATAAACTTCCAAGCCACGTTCAAGATCTGAGTCTTAATAAATTCAAATCATTCATTAAACGCAAGTTGTGTCAGAAAGCTTTTTATACCGTTAAAGATTATATTGAGGACAAAAAGGCTTGGGATTGAACTGCTCCAATTTTATTTTATTTTATATTATTTTTATTTTTGCATACTGAATGTTGACATTAATATTTACTTTGTAAGTATTATATTATTTTACTTTATTGTGAATGTGAAGACTATGTAGGTCATTGCTTTTTTTTGTGTTTGTTTTATTTTTTCTCTCAGTTATTTTTAATCATGGTCTGGCAGTTTGAGTAATCTATGCGGCCTACCCCAATGTCCTTTCTTTGGTATTGTTCGTCGAATCGTTGAGCTCCTTAAGTTCTGAGTTGAGCTGCGCGATTACTGACAAATGCGTGCACTGACTGGACAGGTCCTCTCAATCTGTGTGGTTCTTTCCTCAAAAGACCATTTCAGACACCAATCTACATGGTCTTCACACGAAGTGACAAAGATTATGTCTGGACTTTATAAGAGACTGTGACCTCTGAGTTTGTTTCGGCCTTTCTTCTCAGAGTAGTCAGATAGGAAACGCCGACCTCATCTAGTTTAAAAAAAAAAATATTGACTTGTAAAAGTGTTTGTACAAACCTACTTACAGAAATAAAAATCATTTATCATTTATCATTTTATCATTTATGGTACCTCCGCTACATGTAGAGTAAGGAAGTTTTGTTATATATTATATTATATTAGTCAAGTGCCCCCCCCCCCCCCCCCCTACGGCATTAGTATAACGAACGAAGTTAAAAGAAAAACTATCACAGCTAA
Source organism: Dicycla oo (assembly GCA_948252095.1). NCBI lineage: Eukaryota > Metazoa > Arthropoda > Insecta > Lepidoptera > Noctuidae > Dicycla > Dicycla oo. The sequence continues at coordinate 26,726,672 of OX411730.1, forward strand.
ATAGGCTTTACAAGTCAACGTGTAATAATTGACAAACTTACATTTGCAGTTGGAATGTATGGGAGAACATGTTTTTCAACTAAAATGTTAAGTTTTTTTATTATTTATGATGGGTTTGCTCTTGAGTCTAGTCTAGGTCGGAGGCGACAGAGACAGAGTCGACGATGGAGTGAGCTTACCCAGAAGAAGCCTGTTCACTCTCACTTTGAAGAGATTAGGGTTTCTTGGAATAAATACATCCCAACTACGGAACCCTTCGTTGTGCATGGTCCATTTAGCCGGTTTTTAAGTTTCGTCAACATACATCAGTCTAGATGGTTCAATATCTCGTCGATAAATTGGAAAATGTTCCAATCTTCAAATAATGTTCACTTTCACATCCATTTCGACCTCCACCATTCCGCCATTTAGGCCGAGGTAGCGCGCCGCACACAGGACGCCTCAACATTGCACAAAGTGGACGTGGCTCACCGAAGCGAAGCATCGTATTCTGTCCAGAGGCCAGTGCACTAATTGACACTGAAAATTGGACGCCTTGGACGTGGAATATTGTTTGCAAGTGTAGCCAAGAGGTGCACCTAATTCAAAATATTTTTCTTAAAAATAAAGAGGAAAAACAATACTAGAAAATTCCATTTTAAGAATAAATATTTCGTATAAAGCCAGCGCCAGATACGACCAGACATATGTAGATGAACACTACAACACGGCATGGCAACAAAATATATATGTTCTTGCACACCAGCACACAGAGCAAACATATGTACGGTAAGTGACGAAACCCAATGAATACTGCTATTTTTATAGGGGTAGGAGAGCCCAGAGAGTTTTTGAGCAAGCATAAGCAGGGCTAAAAGTTGATAAACGAGTAGGTGCAGCATGATGGGA